>JAHLMG010000003.1:0-1200000 GCA_019914985.1 Auriscalpium microsporum | reverse complement strand
GACCTCTCGCGGCGCAACTCGCGACAGTACACAGACGCAGCTGCGGACCAGCTGCTGGGGCTCGCGGGGCGCAAGCTCTCAGGTGCGTGTGCCTGCATATCCAACTCTATCGCGCTGAAACGCTGACGTGCTTCTCTCCCGCCCTTGCCCTGCTTCGCTTCTTTGTCCTGCCCGTCCCCGCGCGCGTCTGCAAACCTTGTTTCCTTCGCGCTGCGCCCTGTGTGTGTGCTGATGCGCAGCACCCGAGGAGGACGGGCACTCGGACGACGGCGAGGAGCTGTCCCTGCACGACGGGAGTGGGACAGAGACGACGGAGACGACGGACGCGGACTCGGGCGGGAAGGACAGCCCGCAGAGCTTCGGCGAGTCGTCCGGCGCGGACCAGCCGCAGGTGTCGTCGCGCACACGCATTGCGCACGTCGCGGCGACGCGCGGGCTGAACATCCGCACCGGCGAGTCGCGCCGGCACAGCCGCGCGATGGGCCTGCCGCTGTCGCCGCGGCCGTCGCCGGCGGGGCAGGGCAGCGGGAGCAGCGGCGGGAGCAGCGAGCGGGGGCACGGGCACGGGCACGGGGTGACGACAACTAACGGGTTGCTGGACGCCTCGCCGATGCAGACGCCTCGGTAGGCGTGCGTGCCCGTTGTGTATATCTTGGCTTCTTGTCCCCCACCCTGCACCTCGCGCATCCATCTTGACCGCGAGCCGTACTGACTATGTCCGCGCGACGATGACCATTTGTCTCATAATATTTCTTCATCACTGTATACCCGCGCATCGATGCATTGGTTGTGGCACGCTTCAGGTTACCCGTTGCTGTGTGTTTTATTATTTAGTAGTAGTACGATCTGACTGTTGTGCATACATGTATATACGTACGCGCTTGGCATAACTGCATGGCTGGTGGGCGGTTGTGTTTCTGTTTGTCTTGCAAGCTGTGAACGCGTGACTTGGACGCGTAGTGCGCGTGAGAAAGTGCCGCGTCAGAGGAAAGAGGAAGCGACACCGTGACCGCAGCTTGCACTAGCGTCCACACGATGGGTTTCCGACAAGCTGCCGTCCTTGCCTCCACCTGCTTCTTCATCGGTCAGCAGCGCCCCGCCCCCGCCCGTCATCGACCACTGACCTCCCCGCACGCTCAGGGGTCCTGTTCGCCTGCTTCAACGTCGACCACCGCGTGCTCTTCGTCACCCTCACCGACGAGACCGTCGTCGACGCCTTCCAGTTCTACGACACCTTCTACAATGCCCCGCCCGCGATCAAGGTGCGTGGCGTGACGGCTGCCGCACAGTGGACAGCAGGGCTGACGTGGGTGTCTGTCACAGGCGACGCTGCACGCGATGGTCGGCATCGGCATCCTCGCGCTCATCGGCAAGCTGCACAAGTGGGACGAGAGCGCGGTGTTCTTCGACGGCGGCTCGCTCGGTGCGCGTCCACGTCCGCTCGCCGCCCGTGTGCCCTGCCCTGACCGCCCACCGCTGACGCGAAATTTGCTTGCCCCGGCACAGCTGCGTTCATTTTCGGCGTCGCGATGTACACGACCGTGACGATCCCCGCGCTGCAGACGGTCGCGAACCCGATCAAGGATGTCGACACGCGCGACGACCAGGTCGACGCGCTGCGCATCCTCTCCGCGGGCAACGTCGTGAACTTGGGGCTGCTCGGGCTCGTGCTCGTGCTCCAGGTGCGCACACATCTTCCCGCTGTGCGCTATAATCTGATGGCGAATGGCTGACGATCGTGCGTGCGCGCATCGTAGGGTGGGCAGGAGTGGGCGCGCCGCGTCGAGGCGCGCGAGATGGCGAAGATCCTGGCGGAGGAGGCTGCGCAGGCGGCCAAGGAGGCAAAGAGCGAGTAGACCGCCGCGACCGAGGCTCTGCGTCGTGTATGCGTATCTCAAAATATCTATCTACATAAATGAATGCTACTGTGGGCGGGCGGAAGAACCTCGCGTGTTGTCGATATCTTGGACCGTGACCGTTAGCGTCCGCCTCCTTCCCTTCACACCGCGACCACGACCACAAACTATTTTGCATCTCGCCAATCCCCCTGCACGAATGACGTCGAGCCGCGTCGACACGCTGCTGACGTGGTGCGCGACGCAGGGCATCACGGTGAGCCCGGATCTGGAGCTGGTCGAGGATGCTGAGAGCGGTCTGGCGGTGCACACGCGTGGACGCGCGGTGCAGCCCTTGTCCCCACGTAAGTCAGTCCCTCGATGTGCTCGCCCCCCGCCCCGCCAGACGCTGCCACGCAACGTCGACGGTGTTCTCATCTTACGACACGCCGTCTTCCCTTTCCGTGACGTTCTGTTCTGCGCCGCCGCCCCGCGTCTGACGGCGCACCGAGCTGGCGTTACGAGTTGCCCAGCATACGTCCTTCCCCCGCCTCTGATCGAGCGGCCACCAGTGCTGATTGCCGTCTCCATCATCATGCACACACGCCCGCGCCCTTCTTTTCCTTTGCCGCCGCCCCCGCCGTTCTCGCATGCCTCCACGGCCGTCACCCACCCTGCCGGCAGTCGTCGCCATCCCAAAGTCCGCCGTCCTCTCCACCCGCGCCTGCGCCCTCGCCCCGCACATCCCGCACGCCCCGCACGGCCCCGACGCCCTCCTCGCGCTCGCGCTTGCGCTGCACTCGGAGCGGTACGTGCGCCCCTCCCCCGTCCGTCCGACGCGCCACGCGCTGACCCGATCGCGTCGCAGGCTCCTGGGGCGCGCGTCCCGCTGGGCCGGGTACCTGCAGACGCTGCCCACCCGCGCGTCCTGGGACGGCGTCGCGCTCTTCTGGGGCGCCTCCCACCCGAGACAGCGCTCCCCACCCGCGGCGCCGTCTTCCCACTTGCAGCCCCCCGCGTCTGCTTCGGAGGGCCTCGACGCGCCTGCACGCCCACGCCCACGCCCACGCCCGCGGCCAGAGCACGCCCACGCGCCCGACGCGCCCGGAGGCGCAGCGTCTTCGGGCGGCGGCGTCGCGCAGACGGAGACGGAGACACACCGCGGCGCAGAGCCCGAGGCAGAGGACCGCGACGGCAGCCTCGCGCGCGCGTGGCTGCGCGGGACGGAGGCCCAGGCCCTGCTCTCGTCCGCGCAAACCCCCACCGTCGTGCGTGCACACACACCCGCGCCCCCGCTCGCGCTGATCTTCCTTCTCCTTGCCTCCCCACGGTATTCTTGCTATCGCCCCTTCGCGACGCCCCCGTTGCCGCTCGCGGTCCCCAACGAACGCCGCGCACAACGCCCGCACGCGTATGCTGTCACGCCATGCGCCCGGCGACGACGAACAATGGACACGGCGGCTTCGTGCGCATCACAATCACACATACATCGTCGCTATCTGGATGACGTGCCGCGCGCCTTGACGCCTTCGGCTTCCTTTGCGCCTTTGCCCGCCTCGACCCTCCGCGTCGTGACGAAATTGCCGTCGGTCTCGGCCGCCCCGCCTCGACGCGCCCCGCCCCTGCGGTGCAACCTCTGTGCGTGCTGCCGAAATGAAACCGCATCAAACCACGTCCCGTCTGTCGGTGCGCGCGCACCAAAAAAAAAAAAAACACGGTCCGCGCGTCCGTGGACGAGCAGGCCGCGGTGCACGCGTTCTTCGAGACGGTCGCGGGGCCGCTCCTCGCGCAGGCGCACGGGGCGGGGGCGGCGGGCGACGTGGGGGGCTTCGTGGAGGCGTGCGCGGTGGTGTCTGCGCGGGCGTTCGTGGTGGACGCGTACCACGGGCTCGCGATGGTGCCCGTCGCCGACGCGTGGGTGCCTCGCCCGCTCTGAAATCAATCGACCGCTGACATGGCCCGCCTCGTCGTTATCTGCTATGACGCAACGCCACCGCGCGATGTGTTCCATGGAACATTCTGCCGCCGCTCACACGCCGCCCGCAAACCTTCCTTTGGCCCGTCGTTCGCTCGGCGCCTGGCCTCGCTATCTGCGTCCGCCGAGCAGCTTCAACCACGCCCCAGAGAACCACGTCCAGCTCGAGGTCCGTCCCCGCACACCCTGGCCACCGCATTCTAATTCTCCCATGACGCACAGGCAGACTACCACGTCTGCCCGACCTGCGGTGCCCTCCCCGCCTGCCCGCACGACGACCCGCCTGCCCCCGCCGACGCCGACGCGGAGGTGGACACGGTGACCATGCACGCGCTCACGCACATCCCCGCCCGCACCGAGGTGTTCAACACGTACGGCGCGCTCGCGAACGCCGCGCTGCTCGTGCGCTACGGCTTCGTGCTCGACGCGAACGAGCACGACGTGCTCACGTTTTCGCGCGCAGACGTCGCCGCCGCCGCCGCCGCCCTCCCCGCCACGGGTTTTGACGGCGACGCCGCCGCTCAGTGGCCCGCGTGGCCCGGCTGGGCGGACTCTGCGCTGGTGGCGAACGTCGCCGAGGGCATGCTCGTGACGGCGGACGGCGCGCTCTCGCATGCGCTGTTCGCCGCGCTGGCGGGCGCGGTGCTCCCGCCGCACGCGGGCACGGGGGCCCTCGAACGGGTGGCGCGCGCCGTCGTGCGGCTCGAGCAGCGCGTGGACGCGATGGACGAAGACGAGGACAGCAGCAGCGGAAATGAAGGTGACGCAGAGGTAATACCTGTCTGCCTTGATCATCTTTCATTATGGCCTCCGAGCGCCCATATACAGTTCATACGGTGCATACACATACGGCTATCCCGCACGGTGGCGACGCCGCCTGGCATTGACGGCTGCATCCGGCGAACAAAGCGGCGGCCCTGCGCATTGTCCGCCCGATGGCTCCCTAGTCGTAGCGGGGCAGCCCTGGGCTTCGTAGGCTTCCCGCCTTTGCAATACGCGAGCTCGCGGGGCGATCTGATGCGGCGCGGCTAGGCGTCCGCCTCCCTGTTCTGCTGCTTCCTTCTTTCGTGATGTGCGCGACGGTGCTGACAGACGTTCGTTTGCAGGGCCATGGAGAGCAGCGAGCGGCGGGGCTCGGCGACGCGGACGACGCGGAGGCAGCAGGGTGGGCCGCACGCGTCGCATGGGCGGTGGACGCGCTCTGCGCGGCGCGCATCGGGCGCATCCTCGCGGGCGCTGGGCTGGCGCGGCGCGCGCAAGACGGCTGGCGCAACGGGGCGGCAAGCGCACGGATCGGGGCGTATCTGGATGTGCGTGAGTGTGTGTTGTGTGGCGGGGGCGCGGGTTACGTTGACGGTTGTGGGCGCACGGGGGCGCGATCTTCGAGGGTGCCCGGCTCGGCTGACGGCTGATGAACGCCCCCATCTAATGTGAGCGTGGATGCCGTTGCTGTGGGCGGTGCTCCCCCGTTTGTTCGCGAGGCGTGTGTGCCCATCTCCTTGTCTTCTCTTTGCCAGGCGTCCTTCGCGAGCATGCATCGCATCTGTTCCGCCGCGGCGACCACGAAGTCGCACGCGTGGGCAGCCGCTGGGCGTGTGGGCGGCGGAGGCCAGCTCGACGGGGCGTCGCTGTCTGAGTTTGCGCACGGCGGGGGTTCTGATCCCCCTCTGCCTGTGCGTCTTCGCGTTCCTGCCCGCTTCTCCGGCGCCTGTGCGCCCCATGATTCCATTCGATGCGAATGCTTGCTGACGGGTTGGTTGCACAGGGCGCGGCAGCGGGACGGCGGACGCGGCTGGCGGCGGGGTTCGCGCTGGGCGAGGTGTGCGTGGCCGAGGCGTGCCGTGCGCGGTGGGCAGAGCTGTAGCTACTGCTAGTCACACAATACAGCTGTTGGCGTCACACGCGAGCTGGCGTCACACGCGAGTCACTCCCCGCCCGCATTCGCGCAGAACGCGGACCAGCTGGGATCGGGCGCGGGTCGGCGGACCTTGGCCCTCGGCGGGCGGGACCTGCGCCGCGTGCACGGGCACGGCGCGCGCAGACTCCCACCGCGCTATCCGCGCCGCGCTGGAGTGTGCGCGCGCCGCCCCCGCCTGCCCGCCCGCGCCGCCCGCCGTGCGCACGCCGCGGCCAAGCCTACTGCGGGGCTGGGACTGCGGGCGGGGTGGGCGGGGCAGGGGGGCGGTGGGGAGCGAGGGCGAGGGCGAGGGCGAGGGGCGAGTGGCGAGTGCGGGAGGGGCGCGGGGTCCTTGTGTTCCGTAAACGGCTAGACTGGGACCCCGTGTGTGCGTCTGCGTCTCGGTGGATCCAGATCTGTGGATCTGCGATATATTGGGGGGCGAGAGGCGTGCATTATAAGGGCTGGGACGACGACGCTCGCCCTCCGCGTCCTCCGCCCTCCGCACAAGCCGACATGGATACACAGTGGTGCCTCTCCTGCTCCCGCCACCTCGTACGTCTCCCTGCCCACCCACACGCTCCCTGCTCACACTCCCGCCCACAGGAGGGCGACGCGGACGCATACTGCTCCACCGCCTGCTACAACCAGGACAACCCCGCCGCACCCCCCGCCCGCCTCGCCGCCCTCCCCGCCCCCCGCTGGCCCGCCGCCAACGACCGCGCCTCCATCCTCGCCTGGGCACACGGCGTCGCCCCCGGCGTCCCCTCCTCCTCCCATCTCCCGCTCCCACCCCCCACCGCCTCCCCCTCCTCCCACTCCCACTCCCACTCCCACCGCTCCCGCTCGCCCGCCTCCTCCCACTCCACCACGCCCTCGCGCCCGAAGCTCCTCACCCTCCGTCGCGCACCGCTCCCGCCGTCGCTCTCCGTGTCCCTCACCTCGCCGTCGCCCGCGAGCACCTCCCCCGCGTCCGCGTCCTCCCCCGTCCCCGCATCGCCCGCGCAGCCCATCCTCACCCCGCGCTCGCACGCACACCACCACCACCACCACCACCGCCACCACCGCCACCAGCACACGCCGCCGCCGGACGACGCAGCGACGCTCACGACGACCGCGGACAGCGCGAGCATCGCGACGCCGTCGCTCGACGACCCGCCGCGCCGCGGGCTCGTGCAGCGCCTGCGCAACTGGGTCGGGCCCGCCGCGCCGCCGTCGTCGTTCCGCGCCGCGCCCGCAGGCCCCGAGGAAAAGTCGCGGCGCGCGGAGCCGCGCATCGCGGGCAGCAGCGAGGAGGCGATGTTCGCGGGCTGGTTCACCGCGCCGCCCGCCGCGAGCAAGCCGGAGCTCGCGCGCGGGCGGCGGCCGGCGCGCGCGTACGTCTACTGCTGACGTCGGCCGCGCTGCTGCTGCGGCTGCTGCTGCTGCCCGTCCCTTCCCCCGCGCCCCGTGCGCCCCTCATAGACGGATCCGGATCGCCTTGGTTTCTTCAGAGCCTGCCCATGCCCCTCATGCCGTCTTGCCGCAACGGGCGCGCCGCGTCCCGTCCGTTGCCAAAACTGCCCCGCGCGTTCGCCCCGCGCTGCCCCGCGCTGCCCCGCTGTCGACGCATTGCACACATGTCCACACCTCCCTCATCTGCATCGTTCCGTTCCGTCTTGACCGCTTTGACTTCTGATCACGCACCACATAACGTATATACATACATCCGTCGCATTGCCCCTGTCCCTTCCCTCCCCTGTCCCTCCCCCTGACCTGTCCCGCATCCCAGCCCACCCCCGTTCCACGCCTGATTTGAGCCGATCTGACCGCCTGATACAGCATACATACGAGACCCGGTGTACATCATCCGCCAGCGCTGCTTATTTGTACTAACCTATCGCGCGGCACATACACATAGATGCGAATGCCTGACATGGATGTGTGAATGAAGTGCTGCCCCGTCGCGAGCCCGTGGCGCCACCCCCTTGCAGCCAGAGCCCGTGCAGAATTCTGGTGCGCTGCCCCCGCCTTATCGCGCCCAGATCCGATCGCCATCCCACCCCGGGCGCCCGGCGCGCCCTCCCACGCCGCGAGAGGCTATTTATGTGGGCCAAGTCCCGTATGCTACTTATCCTTGCTATTCTAAGTATGCTATGCTATGCTATTCAGATTGGCTTTCCGAGTGCAGCCGCGTCGTCTATCCGTCCCGCCCTGCATGCAGTGCCACGTGCGCGGTGGCCCCAGCTGTCTGCGCGCTGACCGTCTGTCGTGCGGCGGCGGCGGCGGCGCGCCACCCTCCGCCGCGATCGCGATCGCCCGACGTCGCAGTCGAGGCCCGCACCGACGTCACGCGTGAGGCCCGCCGACGTCACGCGTCACGGCCGCGCTCGCCTCGCCTCGCCTCGCCTCGCCTCGTCAACGCACTGGCAGCGCGGCAGCCCGTGCATCCCGCCGTCACGGCGAAAATGCACGGCGAAAATGCGCGACGTCAGGGTGCGCAGAGCACTAGTCGCTGCCCCTGTAAAATATGCATACTGTATTCTCCGCGCCTGGGCCCCCCGCCCGCCGTCCGAGCCCGTCGTCAGCTACGGTGTACCAAGTAGCACATACATACGTCCAGAGCCCCAGGGAGCAACTGCTGTTGATCGCCGGCGCTTACACCGCTCGGCCTCCCACTCCCTCCTCCGAGTCCGTGCGCCCCAGCGCATACACACGCACACCGCACGCACCGTGCCCCTACGGAGCAGCGCAGCTGTAGGGCTCTAAGCCTTATATGCTAGCAGAGCGTGCACCGCACCCCGAGCGGGCCGTGCGCCTGGCAGCCCGCCTTGAGGTTCCCTGGGCACCGTCACGTCCTCGGATTCGCACCACCGGCTCTCCTAGGCTTGAGACTGCATCCGCATGCCACCACCCAGCGCGCCCCGTCGCCGCACGCCAAGCCAGCCGCACGGTTTGGGCATAAGGGACATGCATGCGGCGCGGGGGAAGGTTGTTGTATGCGTCGTGCCTCGCGCACCACCACCACCATCTATCTGCCTGCTGTCCACCAGACAATGAAAACGCTACAGTAACGTTACGTGCCTAGCGGGACCCTCATCACCGACTCGAGCAGCGCGCATCAGGCCCTCCTTAATTAACCTCGCCAATCACACACGCCCACGCTCACGACGACGGCAGCAACAACAACGCGCAGCCATCAACCGCTCCGAATGCGCGCAGTCAATGAGATGGATGAATAGATGCGCGATGGTGGCGCGCGCGCGGCCCTGCACAAGGTACGGGACCCGCGCAGAGGCTGCCCGCCGCCTGACCACCGCACCCCACCGCACACCGGCGCGCCCACTCTCGCTCCGCGTCGCCGCACGCAGCCCAGCCCCGCCCCGCCCCACAACTGTATTGGACGCTACGCTACGCCGGCAGGGGATACGCAGCGCCCGCCCGCCCCGCCCGATGCGTCTTGGCGCTAGTTCTGCGACCCTTGCCCGTCGACGACCCTCCCCGTCGCCCTCACCCGGAGGCAAAGTCGACTGGTCTGGTCTAGTCTCGGGGCCGTGCTTTTGATCAGGCCCGCAGCAGTAACAGCGGTCGGTATCCCGATGCTTATCTGCGGTGCGGGCCCTGTCCCGCCCTGCAGCAGCACGCATTCGCACCCCGCTCCGCAGCGAGAAGATAGGCTTCGCGGCCACGAGATAGCAGATTTGCGTCCGCCGCGTTATGGATGCCCCCAGCCCCGCAGCACTGGTGAGTGTCACAGGACGTGCGTGCAGGTCGGCGGCCATTGCAGGCACGCTGGCAGGCAGAGGGGTCCGAGGCGGGCCTGGGGCAGGCTGGTCCCGCGGCGGCGCCACGAAGCGCGCGACTGCATGGCCTCGAGCGACCTCGCCCGCCGCCCGCCGCCCGCCGCCCGCCGCCCGCGCCCGCCGTACCGACCGTGCGCTGGGCACCACCGACTGACCACCACGACGACCACCTGCGCATGCAGTACCTGACATCGTACGAGCGCACAGGCGCGGGCAGGGTGCTTCCCCCGGGGCTTCCAGAACGCGGTCCACGGACCGCGGGGTCGCGGGGTCCGGGGTCCGCGCGCCGTGCGGTCGTCGCAGGAACTTTACATGAAATCTGAAGATGGAATTTGAATTGGGGGTTGGGAGTCCGCTGGGAGCGGGGGAGATGCGTGTTCGATCGTAATATCGGGGCGGAGGCGGGAGCGGGAAGGGAGCGGGACGGGAGCGGGAGCGGGAGCGGGACGGAGGGCGTGCAGGCTGGCAGGCTCTGGCCACTGCGCATGGCTTGTATATATCAGGATTATGCTTCCGCCTCGCACACAGTGGCCAGCGCAAGCTCAGCTGCCTGCCCAGCGCGCCCGCATTATCCTCCAACGCAAACCTCGCACCCTCGCAGAGACATCCCCGTCGTAGCCACCGCCGCCCCGTGATCCTACACACACACACCAGAGCTAGTCGGCCTGCACCTTGCCGCATCACGCGCGCGACCCACATCCTCCATCCACATCCCAACTTCAATTCTTCTAACTCGCATCACAGCAACACCCACCGCACCGCCCCGCCCCGCCCTGCCCCGCCATCACCGTCGCCCGCACGCCCCGCGCCAGCCGATTCGCCGCACACACCCTATTCCCCGCCCGCGCGTCAGCCGCGCCCAATACGGTGTGCGCGCCCAATCATCACCTGCGCGGCACGCAGACGCATCCGCATGGGGTCCGTGCGCGCGCGCGTAGCCGCCGCAGTCTGTGTTAACGTTGTCACTTCATCGCGCTGTCAGTGTCAGATCTGCAGCTGTCCTGCATCCGATGCGGGGTAGCAGCATACGGCATGGCATTGGCACCAGCTGCGAGCTGCTGCGAGATCCTCCCGGCGCAGCACGCGCCTACACTATGTACATAACAGCGCACACCGCACCCCAAATCCACGACGCGCGGGGGCTTTCGAAGGCTGCGCGCGTCCCGTCGCCCGCGCCTGGGCAGACATATGTATGTATGTACGCGCAAAAGAGGGGCTGCGCGCGGTCGTCACAGAAGCGCGAGCCCATACATAAGAGCAGCTGGCGCCAGCTCTGCAGCCAAACCCGCGAAGATCCGAGGCCAACGCGTCTCTGTCAACTCAACGCCTGCAATTCAGCAGGCCCAGGCCCGCGCTAGTGATCGCAATAGCAGCTTCTCAAAACATCTGCACCTAGACAACGACTTCCCATGAAGGAGGGTCTCAACGTGTCCTTCTCCTTGGTGGTATCACAGTAGTCTTGGGGACTGAGCTATCCGTTTCTCAACCCCTTTGTCTTGTACATATCGTGGTCGTCGTTTATTGCTCGGTCATCCGTCGAAATATCCATACGAAAGCTTCTCAAACTTGTCTCCCATCCTCAAACAAAACACACCGCAACCTCAGCTATAGCGCAAACTCGGGGACGGCGCCGCTACAACACAAGTAGTACGTTCAACAAGTACATCCGCCAGACACGCGCCGCGCCCACAACAAAGGGCCTCCCTCTCCTCTCCTCTTCTCCTCTCCCGCACCGCACGCCCCCTTCGAGTCCTTCGCGCGAGCCTTTTGCTTTCGCAGCGCCCCCCTCCTCACTGCGGCGGGGGCTGGAACCTGTCGGCGCGTGCGCGTACGCATGAGCGCATGGACACGGATGGGTGCGCAGGGGCTTACCCAGGGGGCGGGCCGCCGAAGCCTGGCGGGGGCCCGCCGAAGCCCGGCGGGAAGCCCGGGGGGCGGAAGCCTGGGGGTGCGCCGGGCATGCCGGGCGGCGCGAACGGCATCGGGGGGCGCGCGAGCGACGGCGGGCCCACTGCATCGCGCATCGTCGTCAGTACGCCGAATCCCCTGCAATTTTTATATATATAAAAATGAAGATGTGCGACGTACTCGGGGGCATCATGCCCATCCCGCGGCCGGCGGGCATCCCGCGTCCGGGGCCCACAGGCAGCTACAATCCGCAAACCGCATGAGCAAGGCACGCCACAGACAGAGAGGGAGGGGGACGCACGGCGCTGCCCTTGTCCTCATCCTGCGCGGGCGGCGGGCCCTCGACGGCGATGCTGACGACGGTCTCGCCGCGGAGGATGACGAGCCCGAGCGTGCGCTTCATCTCCTGCTCGGGGCCCGCGTCCGCCTCGCCGGGCCTCTTCTTGGGGCGCACGCGCCGGAACTCCTCGCACTCCGCGAGCACGAGGTTCATGTGCCGGTCGAACGCGAGCATCTGGCCCGTCAGCGCGCGCCCGTCGTTGATCGTCACGCGCAGCCGCCAGTTCACCAGGCTCAGCATCTTTCCGCCTTTCGATTTTGGGGGGGGCTGTGGGTGCCGGGGGAGGCGTCAGCGTCGGCGTCAGCGGGCGTGCGTGCATGGAAAATCGTGCAGGGGGTGGGAGGGAGGGGGATACGGACCATGGTGGGCGAGAGTCGGTGGGCGATGAGCACGATGGTGTGCACGTTTTGCAGATGTCGACCGCGGCACGCGTGTCCAAACACCCGCAAACACACCTCCCCTGCGTGTGAAACCGCGAGCGTATATTCGAATATTTGAGAAATGCAAAACAATGGCTAGCTAGGTAGATATGTCGCGGAGGAAGTAACTGAGGCAGCTCGCTGGCCATACTGTCAAGCTTTCGATCGTATCTGAGCATGCTTAGCGACATAGCCAGCCAGGGCCCGCGCGTGTGATGAGCCGGCTTTTACTCTTGCAAATTCGTCACTAGCGTGGTTCATACGTCCTGCCTGTGTATAGGATGAAGAAAGGGATGTAGGGACACTGGATAAAAGCCAAAGCGAATAGGCGATGTACGGTCCACGGAAGCCAACAGTGTGTGAGGTATTCAAGGTGATATTGCTGCGTGTCGGAGGCTGTCGGCCAGTTCGAGGCAGGACGCCACACATCGAGCAAGTATAATGACCTGTCAGAGCCGTCCAAGAGGTATTCAATGAGGATTAATTATGATCAGAGGCCGGAGGCTTGCGGCTGGCAGAACTAAGTACACACCGTCGTCGGACCCAAGTCGGCCATGTGTTAACCTTGAAAGATTTGAAATCTTGACCCGGCCTCCTAGAAGGTAATAGAGCAACGATACAATTTTCCTCGCTCTCTGCCACCAAATATACACCTCCAAACTTCCCGGCCTCGCCTGCGCCCTCACCATGCCCCAGTTCAATGATGTCTACGTTGATAGTTTCCGTTCCCGTGCGTGTCTGAAGCAAGATTCGGGACGGTTTCACTTTTCGAACTCATCGTCGGCCGACACGTCGCGCAGCGTCTCTTGGGCACCAGCTTCATAAGTACATCCTGCTGCCCGACCCGCATGCCTGAGCCCCGCGAGCCGCGCCTTATGAAGCTCTTGATCCAGCGCCGGGCTGTCTGAGACTCTCACCATCTGCCACCCACTAATTCACAGCAATATGTCCTTCAACACACAGCTCACCCGCCTTCTCGGTATGTACCACCTCATTCACCCTTCTTCTGGCATCATGCTCATGAACCCCACCTAGGCATCCGGACCCCGGTCGTCCTGCCGCCCATGGCATTCGCCGCCGGAGCCCTGCTCGCCAGCCAGGTGCACCTCGCCGGAGGCTTCGGCTTCCTCTCCCCCAGTGAGCGCACCCGCAGATATCTGCTCCTCCCACTAAGTACTAACCACTCATTCCCAGCGTACAACGGCACCGACGCGTTCGAGCGCGAGCTCGCACTCGCGCGCTCGGTGCTCGGGCAGCCCTCCGGCGCGCTCCCGCTCGGCGCAGGCTTCCTCGGGTGGCGGCTCGACGCGGACCCCGCGCACGCCGCGCTGCTCGACGTCGCGCTCGCGCACGGCGTGCGCTGCGTCTGGCTCTCGTTCGGCGCGGACCTCACGCGCTGGGTCGAGCACGTGCGCGCGCACGACAGCACGACGCTCGTCGCCATCCAGGTCACCTCCGCCGCGGAGGCGCTGCACGCCGCGCGCACATGGAAGGCGGACATCATCGTCGCGCAAGGCGCGTCGCTCCGTCGCTCCTTCGCTCCGCACGCCCAGCTAACGAACGCCGCGTTGCGCCAGGCATCGAAGCCGGCGGGCACGGCTCCGCCAGCGCGCCCCCGCTGCTCAACCTCCTCCCGCAGGTCCTGCGTGCGCTCACGGTGCTCCCCGCGCCGCCGCCCGTGCTCGCGGCGGGCGGGCTCACCGGCGGCGCGCACCTCGCCGCGGTGCTCGCGCTCGGCGCGGCGGGCGGCGTGCTCGGCACGCGCTTCCTCGCGACGCCCGCCGCGCTGTACACACCCGGGCAGAAGGCCGCGCTGCTCGCCGCGCCGGCGGGCGCCGCGGTGCGCTCGCGCGCGTTCGACGCGCTGCGCGGGACGCAGGGGTGGCCGCCGGGCGTCGACGGGCGCGCGCTCGCGATGCCCGCGGCGGAGGCGTACGACGGCGGCGCGCCGCTCGAGGACGCGCGCCGGGTGCTCGAGGACGGCGTGCGGGCGGGTGACCCGCGCGCGCAGGTCGTGTGGGCGGGGACGGGTGTGGGCGAGGTGACGGAGCTGCAGCGTGCGAAGGTGCGCGTGGGCGAGTTGGTGGGCCTCGTGCTTGCATCTCTGTCTGCACTTGGTGGAGAAGGCGCACTGACGTAGCCCCTCCGTAGGACATCGTGCGCGAGCTGCATGACGACGCGGCGGCGCACCTGCGCGCCTCCTACGCGCTGCTCCGGGAATAGCTGGGTCGATAAGGCGGCATTGCGCGGCGCAACAGAGCACATCACGTCGACAAGTCGAAGCAGCCGATGGATTGCGGCGAGTGTCTGTGGGCCGGATGCCGGATGCCAGCATTGCTTGTCACCTATCATGTTCAATGTACGAAATGATGTTCGCTGCGAGGGTGCACTGTGTGTATCAGCAGGTGGCCCGCCCGTGCTTTGCTCATCTCGCACAGCGGGTTAGGCAGTTTGTTGCTTGCGCTTCCTGCCCGCCGCGTCGGAAGCTTTGGATGTTCGCATCTCCCGTCTCCTCCGCTCGCATGGGGAGGACGTCCGTGGACTGGCACACCGCTCCCCGTCGCGCTTCCCTTCCCTTCCCACCCACCCCATTCAACACCCTGTCCTTCCTAGCGCGGGCACTCCCACAGTCCCGCAGAACACACCCCTTCTCCGTGCTTCCTTCGCAATCCCCCGCGCAGGCGAATCGTCGGCGCCCCAGAATTCGCAGCCCCCCAGCGGGCCCAGCGCACCCGCACGCCGTGGACCTGCTTTTCCCGGCGCGGACCCGCACTATTCCCCAGCGCTGCGCTCGTTTTGGTCACCACGGCAACTGCGGCTGCCCCCCGCCTTCCCTCGCCTTCCTATTATGACGCAGTATGTGTATGCACCCCTTGCAGGCCCTTATCGCGACATCCATCGCGCCTGCCTGTCACGACCTGCGTCGCGCCTGATCCAACCAGCCCCGCACGCGCTGGACGGATACACCCTCCCTGAAGTCAAAAGCTTGTTCAGCGCGTTTCGCGTCCCCAAGACGGATGGAATCTTAATAGCTCCGCACACATACCCGCCTACGCCCCGCTTATCGTCCCAATCGCCCGTCTCGTCCCCCGCCCTAACGCGCTCGCCTGCCCGGAATATCACGCTGGTGTGCTTTTTGTGGAGCGTGTAGGTGCAACACGCCGCCACCACGCCTTCCGACTTTTCTCTAGGAGCCTTCCATGCTCGGCCACCATGCCGTATACCTATCGTCGACTGCTGAGTCGACAAAACAAATTGCTGATTACTCGAGTTCCTTGCGCCGTGCACACGTGTTCGACGAGAGGCCCACCGTGGCTAATAGCGGCTGCCCTATCGGTCTTTAAACGCATTTGGCCTTCTATCTTGATGGGTTGACTTGGCATTGTTGGATCGTCGACGAGCAAATACCGACTGTGCGCTGGATTTCAGGCTCCATGCAAGACATACTGCGCGAACCCTTGCCCCCGCTTGCCCTCCTCGAGTTCGGATCACAGCATGTAAGATAACATGCTGTTGACGCCTGAGCGCATTCAGTGTCACATCCAAAGGGCGCAGGCGCAACTCCGCAAGGCACGGGGTTCTACCCGGCCATCTGGTCCCAGCATGTTCAAGCGTGTCCCCCGCCTCAAATTTGACGGCCGTTCGCGGGATGCAATGCTGGAGCTCTGATTCCGACATTCCATTCGCAACGTAATCCACCGCTCCGATCACCACAATCGTCGCTGCGATGTGCCGTCTCCGAGCAGCTCCGAGCGCACTGGACCTGCGAGGCAGCGTGCCGATCACGCAAGCCACCCACGGCCCATATTTTTAACAAGCGAAGCAGGCTTGGAGTCGCGCGTCGCTTCTACGCGAGGGACGCTTTCCGCCGCAGAATTCTACTGCACCTGCACAGCAGCTACTCCAAACATACTTGGTTCCAAACATGGACATGGATGGCGCGTTTACTTGGACGTGTTCCCATCACATGCGTGGTCGTAGACCATGGACCGTCGCTGTTCGGCAAGGCTTTGGCGTCCCGGCACGTCCATCGTGGACGGGACGTAGCGTGACACCATCCCCAGGTATCCATCACGACGCTGGGCACCGCGAAGTGCTGGGAGCCACGCGTCCGGCCAGGGGGATCCACGACGAACAAAACAGGGCATTTTTTGGCGTCCGTCCGAGCTCTCCAGGAATGTGTGTCCTTGATTTGTTACAGAGCCACGCCAGTGCCATCCCAGCGGTCCGCGCAACCTGGTGAATGTAAAATCAGGGGTTTGCCCAATCTACTAGTTACTAACTAGCGACGTCAGGGCATCTCTTGGGAGTTGAAAGTCACTTCTTCCGACCACTCGTACCCGAACACTCAGTGCCACCGTGGTCATCAGTGCGCAACTCTCTTTACTCACGTCATTTATCCTCGGGATTACGGTCACATCAAAACAGGCTAGTCATATTTCTGCGACCTCTACTAGTACACGCCGCACGAGGTGTCACTTTACCGGCTCTCACCGGCCATTGAAAGGCCTCCAGGCCTCCTCATCTCCTCAAAGTCTTCACATCATATTTCGAGGACAACTCTCTTGTTTATACGATGCCCGAGTGCAATTCAACACGGCTTGTCATTGTATCTGCTTGCGACCGTGTTTGTCAGTCCTCTAGGCTCCAAGGTCAGCTGAGCTGTATTTTGTGCTGAGGGGATTTCCAGCCTCCGCTTCACTCAGGATTCACTCTCCCGCTCGCATAGCCTCTTCTATACTCCTGCGCTTGACTAAATCATTTTCGTGCGTGAGGAGCTGTGGCCACTGACCGACCTTCTTCAGGCTCGCGCCGATCGCCAGCCCGACGCTAAATGCCTAATATCTCGCTCGGGCTGACCTGCGCTTCCTTTTTTTCCAGGCCTATGAGCACTGTGCGTCTGCGTTGGCCAGCAATCTCAGGACCAAGTCGGGATTCGCCCAGGAAGTATGTCCCTCCACCTCTGTCTTGAGGTACGCACGCGGTGCCAGAGACATCTCTGCTCTGCGCGGCGCCCAGGCGTCGAGCATGGGCTTTCGACCGCAGGCAGCAGAGGCCCTCGAGCTGCCAGCTCTTCCGAGCGTGGAGGCGCCATCTGTCATCCATTGCGAAGTCAGATGCCTTCCTTCAGGAGTTGCGCTCGGCATCGCTGGGCCCTCGGCCGGGCCACGCGAGACCCCCGGCCGCCCCCTGGATTGCAACTTGCACCACGGATACTTGTAATAGTATCTGCTGCGCGATCATATGGCCGAAAATTAGGACTGCAGAATTTCGATCGTAAGGTCAATATTATCTTGGTATGTGACCATATGTAGAGGTTTTCCTACTTGTCTGATCTGAGTACATATACACGCACCACGCTCCCAACACACCACAAGCTGCAATGATTACCTTACTTCATGTTCGCTGCGCATCTCTCACTTGTACCGGCGACGAAGGATCTTCGATTTCAGACGAAAATAACCACGAAGTGCTTCAAAGCGGCTGTATAAGACGGTTGTGGATGGACCCGGGCCTCCCGCACGCTGAAGGACGCAAGCAAGGGGACCGATGCAGTCTCCGAGACATCAGCCACGCATTCCGAACGTCCTCGTCGTCTGTTACAAGTCAGCCGCTAGTAACCGGCTACGCAATCCCTATCGTCATTTGGCTCTAATTGATTCTAGTCAACGAGCTTCATACATCGTGTACTGTACAATATCAATCGTTATCGTCCTCCCCACGCTGCACACTCATCCTCGCCGCGCATTTTGCCGCTTTCTCGCACGATCGCTCTGCCTCGGCATATTTCGCTTTCCTCTTTGCGGGCCCAGCTCTCAAGATACGATCTCCACAGTCAGGTCGCCCTGGTTTATCGAGTCCCCTTGTGACATATCACAATTTCAATAAGCGCTTGCGGAGGGTGCGCGATAGCATGCACAAACTGACCTTCCTGCACGGCAACACGTTTGATGTGACCAGAGACCGGAGCCGTCACAGCCGATTCCATCTGTGTGCATATCGTGCGTCAGCAAGTATGCCGCGGACCGCAGAAAGACGAGCGTCACCTTCATCGCGCTCAGGACTGCATGGAATGAACGCGAGCGGGGGAAATCTGTAAACGAGCGTTCATCTGAGATGAACAAGCAACGCACCGCAGAGCGGATCGCCCTTCTTGATCTCCTGGCCCTCCTTCACACGCACCTCCACCACGACACCAGACATCGGGGCGCCCACGGAGCCGGGGTCGGATGTCGCCTTCTCCCGCGAAACGGTTTCCACCGCAGAATTCTTGTCCTCAACCGACACAGCACGCACCTACCACGCCGCCGCGTCAGCACCCAGCCCCGGAACCTAAACCTGTCGCTGCGATCACTCACTTCACCGTTAACCTCGAACCACACGTCGCGCTGCGCACGGCCCTCCACAACGGGCCCGACGGCCATGAGGCGGATGATCAGCGTCTTGCCCTTCTCGATGGAAATGTGCATCTCCTCCCCAACATCTGGGCGGCCGAGGAAGTAGCGGGTGGGAATGACGCTAATCAAGGCATGCTGGGTCAGTGTGCGGTCTCCGATGGGAGCGCACGGCTTTTTACCTAAGATCGCCGTATTTCTCAAGGAAGCCTTGGTACTCCTCGAACACCTGCAGACAGCATGAATGGACGCAACGAGGACACTTGGCGCCCCGGACGTACTTTCGGATACATCACGTACGACGTGACATCAGCGTCTGTGATATGCTTGCCGAACTTGCTGCGCAGGTCGGCCTTGATCTTCTTGAAATTGAGCGGCTCAAGGCTGGTGCCCGGACGTCCATCGATCCTCGGCTTGTTCCTGATGATGTTGGACCGCAGCGGCTCGGGGAACCCACCCACAGGCTGTCCGAGGTAGCCTTGGAAGAACTCCACAACAGACGACGGGAAATCGAGGTGATCAGCGCGCGCGACGACGTCTGCCTTGGACAGCGAGTTCTGGGTCATCCACTGCGCGAAGTCGCCCACGACCTTCGATGACGGAGTGACTTTGATGATGTTACCGCACTAATGAATTGTCGTCACTTCGCCGTTGTGAGTCTGGATGAGGCCATATTACACACCAGCTCGTTCGCCTCGATATACTTCTTCTTGATCTCTATCATAACATCGCATTAGGCAAGTTAGTTCCTTCAGGTCGAAGGGTTCTCACCGGTCCACTGTGTTCCGAGCCCAAGCTGGGTAGCTTGGAACTATATACAGCAACGTCAATACAGTTACATATGAGATGAGCTGGACGCACGCACCATGAGGTTGGTGTATTGACCACCAGGCATCTCATGATCGAAGACGCTAGAGTCCGAAGCACGGACATTGGCTTCAAAGCAGCTGTACAGCAGGCGGACCTGCGTCCAGTACAAATTGAGAGCCTGGATATCAGCATAGCGAATCCCAGTTCCGAGACCAGTCTGCTCAAGGGCAAGTGAGACTGCGCCCATCGGTGGTTGCGACGTGAGACCGGACATGCCTGGAAGACACGCCACTGAGCAATGTAACGGTCTGCTGGTGTGGACATGACTTACTGTCAATGGCCACATCCACAACATCGGCGCCGGCTGCTGCAGCGGCGATCATGCTGGCCGCCGAAATGCCCGCGGTATCGTGGGAGTGAACGTGAATCGGGAGGTCAGGGTACTTCGCACGGATGGTCCCAACCAGCCTGCGTGCGGGACCAGATCAGCGATGAACAACACTCCCTCTCGGGGTCGAGATGGCTCACAGTTTGGCTGCCTCGGGTTTCAAAAGACCTGCCATGTCCTTGATGCCAAGGACGTGGATGCCCTCCGTCACTAGCTGGTCCACGAAGTCAACGTAGTATTCAAGGGTATACTTCTTCTCCTTCTTGCTAGCGACGTCGCCACTGTAGCAGACGACAGCTTCCACGACACCACCGGCCTTTTTCGCAGCGTCGATCCCGAGTTTCATCTGAGCATTGGTAAAATATCAGCATCGTCTCCATCTCTTCGTTCAACACATACGTTCTCTGAAACAACACGTCAGAGCGGGAGCACAACATGAAGCCTGCAACGCACCAATGTAGTTCAAAGAGTCAAAGACGCGGAAGATGTCAAGACCGTTCTCCACCGCCTTCTTGGAGAAGTCGTAGATTGCGTTGTCGCTGGGGGGGCCGATTAGTTGACATCACTCCGAGCAGATTGAGAGCCCTACGGGTAGCTGGTGTATCCAACACCATTCGCACCACGCACGAGGGCCTGCAGTGGGATGTTGGGAACCAATTTACGGATGGCGCGCTGCATGCAAACCATCTCAGCGATGCTCTGCTGCCAAAAAAAAGGAAACATGGATCTCACCAGACGCTCCCAAGGATCCTCATACAGGAACCGCATCGCAACATCAAACGTCGCACCACCCCAGCACTCCAGGGAGTACGCGTTCGAAAGTGCATAGCTCGTCTCCCTGGCGATGTTGACCATGTCGATGGTGCGCAGGCGCGTCGCGAGCAGCGACTGGTGCGCATCGCGCCACGTCGTATCCATGATGAGCGTGCCAGGATACTCGCGAACGGCCTTGGCGAATGCCTCAGGGCCATGCTCGACGATGATGTTGCGCCAGCCGACCTCGCACGGGACGGAAGCGTCGAGAGGGGGGCCATTTTCAGGGTCCTCACGGTTCTGGAATGACGGGACAACGATCTCGTCCTTGAGGCCTGGCTCACCCTGCATACGACGCGAGTGAGGCTATGTGGCAATCCAAGCGTTAGAGGGCTTACAGTTTGACCTTTGATGGAGCTGCCGTTGACGGCGATATCGCCCAGGTATGCGAGCAGCTTCTGTGCGCGATTCTGGCTCTGCACGAGCCTAAATAGGTCAGGGGTGTCGTCGATGAACTATGGACGGGCGTTTAGTCGGGCTCCTCCGAATAGCACGGCGGCTCGTGCGTACCGTTGTCCACGTTTTGCCTCCGATGAAAACGTCATGTGTCAACAAGCGGAACAAAAATGGAATATTCGTCTGCGCAAATTCGCGTCAGCAGCGAGGACGCTGTGCTCGGAACAATGCATTTACGCACCTTGACGCCACGAATACGGAACTCGACGAGCGCGCGCAGCATCTTGCGGCGTGCGACTTCATAGGTCGTGCCACTGACGCTGACCTTGACGAGCAAGCTGTCGTAGTGGGGCTATATTGCGATGAGTTTGGATTGCCCCGTACCAGCCGCGAATGACTCACCGTGATCTGCGCACCGGCGAAGCCGGAGCTAGCATCGAGACGAACGCCATTACCACCGGCGCTGCGGTACACCTCGATCTTGCCAGTGTCAGGCTGGAAGTTCTGGGACGCGTCCTCGGTCGTGACACGGCACTGAATGGCAAAGCCGCGCTTCGTTATAGCCTCCTGGGTCAGACCAAGCTGAGGAAGCGTCGCACCCGCCGCGATTTGGATTTGCGCGGCGACGATGTCAAGGCCGGTGATCTCCTCTGTGACAGCCCTCAGTCAAAAGTCGCCACTAACTCTGTTGGCAGGCTGCACATACCAGTGATAGTGTGCTCGACTTGGATACGCGGATTGATTTCTATGAAATAATGCCTGCCCATCTGATCCACCAAGAACTCTGCAGTGCCGGCGTTCCTGTAGTTAACACTCTTGGCTAACTTGATAGCGTCCGCCAAGATGGCTTGTCGGACCTCCTCGGGAAGGTGCGTGGCGGGAGCAACTTCGACGACCTTCTGGTGGCGGCGCTGCACAGAGCAGTCGCGCTCAAACAGATGGACAGTGTTGCCCTGCGCGTCGGCGAGGAGCTGCACCTCGATATGACGTGGACGCTCGAGGAAACGCTCGATAAACACAGTCCCATCACCGAAGGCGGACTTCGCCTCGCTGACAGCGCGCTCGAAGGAGTTCTTGAACTCCGATTGCTCACGAACAACGCGCATCCCGCGTCCACCGCCTCCCATGGCAGCCTTGATAATCACTAAACATGTCTATGTCAGCCTTGGCTACACATTTGCACACATTTATACGATACCTGGGAAACCGTACTCCTTGATGAATGAGTCTGCCTCCGTGTAAGAATCCACTGGGCCTGGTGTACCCGGCACCACAGGAACACCAATTTTTATGGCTGTATGCGCACACGCTGCGGTAAGCGGCCGAAGGTCATTTGAACCACTGAAAAAACCCCACCGATTGTGCGGGCCTTGGTCTTGTCACCAAGCGAGTCGATGACTTCAGGCGATGGCCCCACGAACGCGATACCAGCTTGCTCAACCTTCCTTGCGAATTCGGCATTCTCGGATAAGAACCCATAGCTGATACGAACATTAGTGAGAACAAGAAAGTCGTGTGATGATACGTACCCGGGGTGAATCATGTCAACGCCGTGCTCCAAGGCGATCCTGATGATATCCTCCTGGGCCAGATACGCCCCGACAGGAGTCAACCCTTCACCGACTCTGTATGCTTCATCCGCCTGTCCAATAACAAGCGTCAATCGCCGCATACACGAGCAGCGGAAGGCAGGCAGACATACCTTCTGCCGATGGGCGCTCATGCGGTCTTCGTACGAGTAGATAGCCACGGTGTGCATCGCGAGCTCGTGCGCGGTCCTGAAGACACGGATCGCAATTTCCTGTATCGCAGTCAGTTCAAAATGCGTACAGTTTGGTGCCGATGGGAGCGTACCCCGCGATTCGCGACGAGGATCTTGGTCAACGGACCGCTGTGGCCTGCGGCCTTCCTGCGCATGGTCTGAATGGAGTGCACGGGCGTGCCGGGCGCACTGGGCGTCACGGCAAAGATGGGCGCGAGCCTCGGGGGGTGTAGCGTCGACATGGATGGGGGCCGATGGGAAAGCGAACTTGGGACTGGAGAGGTCGGAGAGAGCTATATACGCGCTCGAGCGTCTACCCTAATCTCCGAAAAGGGGTGTAGAGATAACCTCCACGGGGTTGTTACGAGAACGAGCAGGCGCGGAGGCCCAGGAGCTGAAGAGAAGAGAACCCTGGTGGGATGGATGTTGGGAGAGGGTTGAAGAGATGGACGCGTCGATGGCCGGGATGGAATTCTATCCCAATTAGCACATCTGCAATCTGTACGCCGGATTTAGAGCGCAGTTACGTGCCGATGTCCGCACTGGCAACCCTTCGTCTTTCAGTGTACTCGATATGAGTGTCTAGCCATCATACATAAGTATATATCCAAAGAAAACATGTCGACAATACGATCGAAACCCAATTTTGCCGTCGAGCAAACCTGTCCATATGCTGCCTTTTGGCACCTGGCAAGTCCTGGTCCGCTATATATGCTTGGCACACTGCTCAATGCTCTCAACCTCAAAGGCGCGCGGGACCCCGTCTCACAGCTTACTGGGAACATCCATAAGCTCCCAGTATCGCGTCTGTACGTCCGACCAATGACCATTGAACGGTAAGCCCGCAATCCGAGCTGCTCGGCCGTGACAATCCGCCACAGTCTCGTAAGGCTCCCAAACTCGTGTCCGGAGCGAAATAGTTAAATACGTCTAGTCTAGTATGCAAGATAGCATAGTATGCAAGATAGCAAGGACAGCTGTTCATGTACTGAGCGCGCGCTATGGCTTTCGGCTGGACATGGGTATGATGGATTCTGGCTTGGCTGAGCTCTCTGTCTTCTTTTGATTGTTCTTGGCCACAGCATAGATGACCCCCGCGAAGAAACCCACCGAAATCGCTGAGACCGACCCAAAGGTGACAGCGTCACCAAAAAAGATCATACCCGAGGCAGCAACAGGGAGCTTGTTCAAAGCGCCGGTCATGCTGGGAAGCATGGGATGAGTTTCGCGTCTACATGGGGGTTATCGGCGTCGTACCTGTATGTCGTACTACTCGTTACGCGAATACACCACGCAGTGGTGTACGAGATGCCGACGGCGGCGGCGCCAGAGAAGGCAATGGCAGACAGAAGGAGGCTACGTGACTCGGGTGGGCTAAGTCGACAAGAAGCCATTAGCAAAAGTCCAATTGAACGGCCAAGCGACGCTCTTACAAGTTGCGCGTAAGGTTCTCAGAACCCCAGTCTTCCACAATGAATGAGAAAACGATAAGGACAGGGACAGAGAGCAAGTTGTTGTAGAACATCGAGTCCCAATCGGAGAATCCGGTAGCCTTGATCCTTTTGCGCATAGTCAAGACCTGGCAAGACGATGAGCTCGGCACTGTAAGTACTAATATCGCAGCTCCTCACGTATGCAGCGCTCACGACGCAGTTGATAAACATCCACAAATACCCCACGTTGAGGCTGTGGACGACACCAGTTACAGATGCCAATGCTGGAGTAGCGGCATCTGGCAGGGTCTCGACGACGGCGTTCGAGACGTCGGACCAAGCGGCGATTACAGAAGATACAACCTAGCACAGGTCAACACAAGTGCCAGAATCGAACCATGAGGATCTTCCCTGTTACATACCATGAAGATGAATGACACGAAAGTCAAAGCTGTGACATGCCCGCCAAACCAAATAACCTCCCCATACGCCTATTGCGATACCCATGAGAAATCTTCCAGACAACGAATGAACAAAGCGTTTACAATCAGAATTATAGTCAGGTTCTTGAAGATGGTATACACAGGGATAGACAGGAATTGCTGCATGCGAACGTGTGAGCCTAATCCAGAGGCTTGGCAACAAATGCAACTCACCAAGCTTTTCGAGCCAGTATAGATCACAGTTACCAAAAGGAAACTGATGGGAAACCATGCCTTCGCGTCCGCCAAGTCGAAGTCGCGGAAGTTGATGACACCTAGCCGCTTCACGGCAAATACACAGGTGACACAGACGATAGATTGAATAGCCAGGAGGAGAAAGGTCATTGAAAAATTGTGCCCCGACACGACGAACTGTTCGACACATGAGCAGGCTGCTTCACGAGAGGATGTGTCGGGGATGTGCTCAAGCACGCACTTTGTTCACGACCGTCATCGTGATCGACGCGACGCAGTAGCACAGGATGGATTGCGCTACGGATAGCCGCGCGCATGTGAGTAGAGCGAGCAACGTGTGACAACACTTGAGCGTACCCGCCGCCGAGGAGGAGGTATGCTCCTTCCCCGTAGCCAGCGCCTTCTTCACCTCAGCGATATCCTGCTCCTCTAGCGCAACACTCTTGTACTCATCACGGTTCTTTCCAGACATTGTTGAGGAACTGGCTGTTCAGCGGTGAAGGGGCAAGGGGCGGCGAAGAGAAAATCAAAAGAGTGAAGGAGCCACGTAGGCAAAAAAAGACGAGGATATCCGAGGGTTGGTGGATTGTGAAGAGAGAGAGAAAGGACTAGCCGGGCGGCCGTTGCGCTAAGCGGACAAGCTGAGAGCTGTCAAGCTGCATTTGGTATTTTCAAGCACATATAAAGCAGTAGTTTCACACGATGGTTGCTGCACTGCCCCCGACTCGGTTGCAAGTGTACTGAGTATACCACATATACCAGGGCTGCTCATACTAGTAGCGCTAGGTGTGCATATTCGCAAGTCTCTCTGAATCAATTCGGATGAATACGTTTTCCCTCCATCAGAAGAGAGCAAGCAGGCCAAGTAACGCAGCCTGAACGCTGCAACATTCGGCCCGCTTGCGCCTCAATATCTCTCTTTGCGTCCTGCCATACCAATGATACCTTCATGGCTCTCGACGATAGCCTCAATAGGCATGGCCGTTGGGCCTCCGGTCGTATATCTCGACCAAGCTGTATCCATCGTTCGCAAGAAGTGCGTTTAGTTCTAGGTATACCTGTGCATCCCTCCCTGACTGGCAGCCCGCAGGGACTCGACCGGATTCTCGCGTGACATATGTGCAGTCCTGTGCGTGCCGTATCATCGTGTTAGGCATACAACTCCTAACTGTACAGCTGCCAGACTGCTTGCGAACATCACAAGATGTTTCTTCTGGCTCGGGAACCAGTTCGAGTTTGCGTTGCTCATGCAGTCCCTCTTTATGATCGTATCTCAGGTATGCGGGCTTCTACCTTCCCCCAGTGCACCAATTGAGATGTTTTCAGCTTGCTCTGCTGTACATCTGCATATATTATCGGCCCCGAATCAGCCCAGAGAACCTCGGCACCTCGACCCGACCTCTGTCATTTTGGCAGTGGCCAACGTATTCACAGCACATTGAGTTCCTTGCCGGATACATGTGCGTCACCTTTTCATGTCCCAGGCGCATCTTGCTGACCTTGTCACTTAGCGTGTGTCTTACCATACTCGTCCTCATCTTTGGTCGTTGGGACTTCTTCGTGTCCGTCCTTGGCTTTGCTGCCCTCGGACTCGAGAGCACGTTGCCAATACCGCAACTCATTAGGTGTGTACAGCGGTTGGACTCATGGACGTCTGCCTGACCACGATGACGTAGCAACTACAAGAGAAAAACGCTGTATGGTTTCCGGGCCTCGACTTTGATCGGTTGGGTTGGTGGAGACTCTTTCAAGTGAGCTCCTAACATCACCCTTTATGTTCTCCCATTGATGTTCACACGAACTAGGCTGGTCTACTTTTTCATGCAGGGCTCGCCGTTGCAGTTTCAAGTTTGTGCTGTGTTCCAACTGTCCGTGGATTTCGGTGAGCTGTGCCTCGTGTCTCTATCACAGGATTGACCGACAGCGCATCTCAGCAATCGTATTCCAACGATTCGTGTATGGGAATGCACCGCCTACGTCACTCCTGGAGGAAGAAGAAGACTTGGAAGCAGCGCTGGCGTTGGCGGAGGAATAATTATTCGGCTTAGACGGCTCGCTACATACGTATGCATGTACTTCACGATATCTTCTGCATCAGCAAAATCGAAAAAAAATTATGTAGCATTATAATCGATTATAATGTCCATAATCCGATGTTTCGCTGAAATGCGCTATAATCCGGGAGGGGGCATTATAACCCATTATCACAAAGCTCTTTTGGTTGTGATTCGGCCGCCCTGGTTATGAAACGGCGCCCTGATCATAATTCTGCGCTCATATTATAGGGATCCAGCGCAAATTATAATTCATTATCATATAGAGTGAGACATCATAATCAGGTTATATTGGAAGGCACGATACGGGAACATCGTAGCAATATTACAGCCGATTACAATGAAGGGGCAGGCAGACTGCGGGCAGGCGGGAGAGCTGAGCAATGATATATTGAGGGTACGTGGATACAGAACTACTACAACGGGGCCTCGTACACTGAGGGCAGTGCATATATGCGCGCAGAAAGTTGCCAATGATGGGTGGTAGGTGTCAATGAATGTTGGACGCACTGGAACGGGATGTTAGGCCGCTGGAAAGAGTGAGTCACAAAGGGCGCGCGTACCTTATGAGCTCGTCAAAGTCGTCGCCAACGTCATGCTGCAGATCATGTCAGAGCGGAAAGTCGAGGAGGATGCGCGACATACCTAGTGAGCCGACCGGGGTCCACCAACCACAAGCCGAGAGACGCTGGGGGCAGCCGTCAGCATCTGAACGACGGCGCATATATATGCGCTTACCTAGAATCCAGCTCTTGAAAAATCCTTGGATCGTTGTGTTGTCAGTCGACACGCGAGGTGAGCGCAGTAGCTACTTACCGACAGGATTCTGCGATCGAAGAGAGGGGTGACGGCAGCCAGAGATGTGTCCGGGGAAGAGAAGGTGAGGCGGGTCCTGGCAGGAAGAGGGAGGGAGGGAAAGAGCATCGAGACAGCGAATGCGCTCCATGGTCCTATATATACGGGTGAGGAGCGGACTTCGAAAGCGCGACGCGACGCGTCAGAGTCAAGCCTGAGATAGCGACCCACATACACTGGCAGCCTGCCATCTTGCCTCAAGGCTAATTTACACGCTCGGCCAGCGTCGTCCCACCCAATGTCCCTGACACCCTCCAAAGAGGCCGCTGCTGCTACCCTCCTCTCTCCTACCTCCACCGCGCACTTCTTGCCCGCTACAACAACTTCCTACTAGATTTTCCGGCGCACACCTAATGGCAAGCAGCCGATGAACGTCTTCCATGCGCAGCAACGCCCGACAGCTCGACCCAGTCGCAGAAATGATCGTGAATATTTGGTGACGAGGTGTGTTGCGTGACGTCGATGTAGGTGCGGCTTAAATTCCGTGTTCCAGCACTCTGCTGATATCTGTGCAGCGCTCCCTCAGAACCAGCCAAATCAAGCTCACGGCACTGTTGCGCGTCAGCAAAGGCCTCATCACTATCACCATGAGTACTCCCGTCGACCGCGCTGCAAGATACCTCAAGTTCGCAGGAGGCCACCACTGCGCAGAGGAAACCGCGCCAGCGAGGGCAGCATCCACGCGCGACTTAGCTCAGCGGGGCTTCACGCTTGACCTGACGACACTGGGCACGACGAGGTGCGTAATGCAGCGCGCGCTGCGCGTTCTCGGCAATCTGCTGACACTCTTTCCAAATCACCTTTGTCAGGCATCGGCGGTCTCGTCGTGCCATGCATCTCCGCGCGCCTATATCACCACACCGTTCGTTGTCCGTGGCCAGAGTATCACCTACGGGCAGGCGGGAGCGGCACGCCCTGGCCCCGCGCATCCAGATGTCCTCGTCGGACGTGTCGACCGACATCGGCTCTCCGGGCAGCAGCTATCAGACCGACTCCAGTGCAGGCTCAAGAGCCTGCTATCGAGCGAGGTCGCGAACGTGCCCGGACCAGATACACCCGTGCAGTGCGACTTTGGTGCCGTCACCCCCGTTTTCAGTGTTCTGAGAGGCCGAACAGGGCTCTCGCAGGCACGCAGCTGTTCTGCGCGCATCCAGCATGAACCGCCCCTGCCATGCTGTATCCAGCGTACACAGAGATCACAGGGGCACTGCAGTCACGCAGCTGCCCGTGGTTACCCTGCGAGCGTCCAACGCGACTCGTTGCCACCATGCCGGCGTGTAGGATGGAAGAAACAGCCGCCTTGCATGTGTCGGGCGATCGGACAGACACTGGTGATTTTGTTTTACTTTTTTCGGATCTAACAATGAACTTACTTTGCGGATGCTGAGCAGACCACAACGGCACCGTTTCTCCAGGCCTTCCCTGCCAACGGCTTCGCATTCAGGGCGCCTAGCTGTATCCAGACTGAGACTGTCACGGCCCCACTACTCCTGGGCATACTCCAGCTATCCTCACCGCTGCCCCGCACCTCCTCCAGTCCAACACCGCGAGCATGGTTCATGCTGCCCGCCCACCTTCGTCCTCCGTCCGCACAGCGGTCCTCAGAGTCCTCCCGCACCATGTCTAGCGGTCCGGCATCTCGCAATCGCACCGTCCAACCGCTCGCTCCATGTTCTTTCATCCACTGCGCAGGCGCAGGTATGAGCTGCTCGACGGCGTGGCGGGCTCCTTGGGCTCTAGGCCCTCATGCAGGCCTCCAGCACCCCCTCTCCCTGCTCTCCCGCGTTGCCGAGGCCTTCCGCGCCCGCATCACAGTCAACCTCCGCATCAAGGACGCCTTTGACGGGCGCCAGGCGATCGCGTACATCATCAAGACGACCTACCGCAACCTCGCCGTGCACCCCGATCGTCGACATGCCCTGCGTTCGCCGAGGCCTTCCGCGCCACGTCGCAGTCAACGCTCGCATGTTGACGTACAAGGATGCCTTCGGCCATCCTCCTTTGGCGCGCCCTCGATGTACAGAAGTTCTTCCACACCGTCACCACTTACAGCCACCGGTCGTCGCACTCCACATCACGAGCCTGTTCGTCAGCTGCCTTCGCGTGACATGTTGACAAGTGGAACCCCAACGATGGCGCACCTTTAAGAGCTGCTAAGAAGGTGTTCAAGACGAATAGCACTGAGATCTCAGGGAGCCTAGGCTATCTTGCTATCCACTTACTCGGCCTTTCCACCGGCAAGTCAATCCTTCTGCCATCCTCGTCCTTCTTCTGACGCAGGCATCAAGCCCCAGTCAACGCGAACAACACACCGTGGGAATGACAAGACTGCGACCGAACTATCATCGTACACATTTATCTTTCTTGTGGGTGCTCCTCGGTGCATGCACCTTGCTGGGCATCGGCGGGGAGGACGTTTATGCAAGGAGAGCGAGATGAGCTGCGACGTCACGGTGCGGTTTTTCCATTCTTGCATCTTCGTAGCGAGCCTGAATTTCCTACGTTCCAAGCAGAATGCGATGCTCCAAGCTATCTGCCCAGTTTCCTCTCCCTCACCATTTCAAGCACCCTCAACAGCTCTATCCGATAGAGCCTCACCTTCGTCCAACCACATATCTCCCAGCCCATCCGACTCCATCTACTCTGGTACGCCGGTTCAGAGCAGTTCTACTGCACCGCATCAATACGCTCGCAGACCATCACCAACGGCTCCATTTTCTGGGCACGCACGTGCACCTGCCGGCCTGGCCGGACATTCTGCTGCAGTGTGCCCGTGGCAAGCCTTACAGCGACGCTCGACGCTCTCGGCAATAGGGTGCAACGCAGGCGATGTTGCACAAGGGCTGCCGCTCAGACCACTCTCATTTCCTTCCTCCCAAGCAACCACCCGAATTCCTGCACTTAACGTGCCCATCGTCTCCAAGACGCGCCGCCCACATGCAACCGTGTCCATGCGCAGATTGACATCGGGTCGCAACGCATGACAGCAACGTCCGTCTAGGCGACGGGTTTTGACGGCGACTTCGTGCCTCTCGGACCCACGCCCTGCGGAGGTGCGTGCGTGGTGCAAGCACCGCGTCTGCAAGGTCCTTGACGAGGCTATGGCAGCTCCGGTGGTGTGTCGACGAACTCGAGCGCTCGCCGCAGTTTACGTGCCGCGCATCGCAGGCGCGAAAAGTGTCATGCTGCGATGTGCGCGCTGGTGAGGCGCCCGAGCGTTATGCTGCTTGATGAGGTATGGGCTGGCATGGACCGAGGCGATGATCGCTGCGCAGGTTCCCGCTGCGCGAGTCGGAGCGCCGCGAGATCGACAGCGGGTAATTGGGCTACCGCTCCTCGGCCGCGTTCACGCACGCTGGCAGCGCACGCTCCGCAGACCCCGTCGGCGTGTCTGTCTCGCGGAGCGTCATGGGGCACGTTGAGTTGATGGCGGACGAAGCGGGCATGCCGTCAAAGGCCGACGCCGAGCATGGTGAGGTCAACGAGGAAGCACATGTCAAGCAACGGCGACGGCGAGCAGGACAAGGATGACGACGACGGCAACAGCGACGACGGCAACAGCGACGACGAGGATGAGGGAGACCGGAACAGCGATGACGAGGAGCCCAAGGGACTCGCCCGGGACGAGCGGATGCTCGACATGGCCGGGTTCGCGCCTCTGTAGCGTAACAGCCGCGCACTTGTATTATCTTGCACCTGGTAGCATTACTGTACATTGTGATACGTATGTAAAGCTTCGGGTACATTAGAATACCTTTGTCAAAACCTCGGGTACATTAGAATAGCATTATAAAGGGTTATAATCCGCCGCGCGTATTACAGCCGCTGTAACCGGCTGTAACCGGCTGTGACATTTCGACGGTTTTGCTGATGTGAAGGACACGAAGTAGTACTGTCGAGGCATGCAATTCTACCTGAAAAGCAGTCCTCCGACAGTTTTGAAGTGTGTTTCTAGTGAAACATCTGATTCCAGAGTGCTGCGCGCCCACGCGTCGGGCAAACAAATAGGTCCAAATCGAATTTGCCCTTCGACATTCCCTCCACTGCCATACTTATCCCTTGCTCAGCAACGCAACGCGTCTGCTCCCCCCCTCGCCGTTTCACGGCCTCCACGACCTCTTCTAACTATTCGCCGCCATGGACATTTCAAAACCTATCGGGTTCTCCGAGCATTTACAGCTGTCCAGCCTCGGCATCCAGCCTGCATCCATCTCCTTCCAGGTACGCACGCGTCGTGCTTTGCTGGCCCTCGCACAAGTGCTCAGCGCAACGGCTCGCAGTCAACAACACTCGAATCCGACCACTTCATCTGTATTCGCGAAAAAGTCAATGAACAGAACCAGGTGGTCATCATCGACCTTGCCGACGCCAACAGCGTCGTGCGTAGACCGATATCCGCCGACTCTGCCATCATGCATCCTACCCAGAAGATTCTCGCATTGAAAGGTCAGTGTCACTATGGCGCAGGAGGTGGGAATGCTTGTTGATGCCGTGCGTAGCCGGTCGGACACTACAGGTGTTCAACATCGAGACGAAGCAGAAGGTGAAGTCGCACGAGAGTCCGGAAAACATCATCTTCTGGAAGTGGATTTCGGAGACAGCGCTCGCGCTGGTGACGGACTCCACGGTCTACCACTGGTCAATTACAGACGCGACCTCGCCGCCGCAGAAGGTCTTCGACCGCCATGCGACGCTGGCCGGCAGCCAGATCATCAACTACCGTGTTTCTGCAGACGAGAAGTGGATGGTACTCATTGGCATTTCTGGCAACACGACGAACCCTTCGGGCTTCAAGGTGAAGGGCGCCATGCAACTGTACAGTCGGGAACGTGGGGTCAGCCAGCCCATCGAAGGACACGCCGCCGCATTCGCCGAGGTGAAGCTCGACGGAAATCAGCACGTCTCAAAGCTGTTCACATTCTCCGTGCGGACGGCCACCGGTGCAAAGGTACGCCGTAATAAATCACTCGGCGCAGCATATCAACGCGTTTCCGCAGCTCCACGTCGTCGAGATCGACCACCAGGCGCCCGACCCGCCGTTCACCAAGAAGGCAGTCGACGTGTATTTCCCGCCCGAGGCCACGAACGACTTCCCGGTTGCGATGCAAGTTTCCAAGAAACACGGCATCGTCTATCTCGCGACCAAGTACGGATTCATTCACCTTTACGACCTCGAGAGCGCGGCATGTATCTACATGAACCGTATCTCCGGAGAGACGATTTTCATCACGACCGAGCACGAAGCGACCAATGGTATCCTCTGCGTCAACAGGAAGGGCCAGGTCCTGGGTGTCAGCGTGGACGAGCAGACCATGATCCCGTACATCCTCACGACGCTCAACAACACGGAGCTCGCGTACAAGCTCGCCAGCCGGGGCAACCTCCCAGGTGCAGACGACTTGTACATCCAGCAGTATCAGCAGCTGTTCCAGAGTGGAAACTTTGGGGAAGCTGCGAAGGTTGCCGCGAACTCGCCCAGGGTACGTTGCGGCTGTCTTCGGCCCCTCTCAATTATTGACCGCGGCATTTAGGGCATCCTCCGTACCGCTCAAGTCATCGAGTCGTTCAAGACCGCCCCTGCTCCCCCTGGTGGGCTGTCCCCAATCCTGCAGTACTTTGGGATCCTACTCGAGAAGGGCGAACTCAACCACCTGGAGTCAGTCGAGCTGGCGCGTCCTGTGCTGCAACAAGGCCGGAAGCAGTTGCTAGAGAAGTGGCTGAAGGAAAACAAGGTCCGTTCGGCCATCTTGCGCTCTACATGGATACTGATAGCCTGCCAGCTCACTTGCAGCGAGGAGCTTGGCGACATTGTCCGCCTCCACGATCTGACGCTCGCGCTTAGCGTGTACCTTCGTGCCAATGTCCCCAACAAAGTCATCGCATGCTTCGCTGAGACCGGTCAGACTGACAAGATCGTCCTCTACGCGAAGAAGGTCGGCTACCAGCCAGACTATGTTGGCCTCCTGCAGCACGTTATGCGCAGCAACCCGGATAAAGGCGCCGAGTTTGCCTCGCAACTGGCGAACGACGAGACGGGGCCCCTGATTGATGTCGAGCGAGTGCGTAGTCACTTGCTCCGCCACATATTGCAGCTGACAGTCCATGGCCAGGTTGTCGACATCTTCATGTCCCAGAACATGATTCAGCCCGCGACGTCGTTCCTTCTGGACGCGCTGAAGGAGAACAAGCCTGAGCAGGGTCATCTGCAAACGCGTCTGCTTGAGATGAACTTGGTGCATGCGCCACAAGTTGCAGATGCCATCCTTGGCAACGAGATGTTTACACACTACGACCGTCCTCGCATTGCGAACCTGTGCGAGAAAGCTGGTCTACTGCAGCGGGCACTTGAGCACTACGAGGACCTGGCGGACATCAAACGCGCGATCGTTCACACCAACGTCTTGGCTCCAGAGGTATGTCCTTGGGGTTTGCTCATCATTTCGAACAAGACTGACGGCATTGCATAGTGGTTGGTCACCTACTTCAGCCGTCTCACCACGGAGCAGTCATTTGCTTGCTTGAACGAGATGCTGCGCGTCAACATCCGTCAGAACCTTCAAATTGTGGTGCAAATTGCGACGAAGTACTCGGACATCCTCGGGCCCGTCAAGCTCATCGAGCTATTCGAGAGCTTCAAGAGCTTTGAGGGTGAGTTTTGTGATGTGCCGTTCGTCGACTTGCACTCATGCAATGGCTTCACTAGGCTTGTACTACTACCTCGGCTCCATTGTTAACCTCAGCGAGGACCCCGAGGTCAACTTCAAGTACATCCAAGCCGCCACGCGCACTGGCCAAATCCGCGAAGTCGAGCGTATCTGTCGCGAGTCGAACTTCTACAACCCGGAGAAGGTCAAGAACTTCCTCAAAGAGGCAAAACTTGCCGACCAGCTTCCACTCATCATTGTCTGCGACCGCTTCGACTTCGTACATGACCTCGTTCTGTATCTCTACCAGAACGGCCTCACGAAGTTCATCGAGGTGTACGTGCAGCGCGTCAACTCGGCGCGCACGCCGCAGGTCATCGGTGGTCTCCTGGACGTGGATTGCGACGAGACGACGATCAAAGGTCTTCTAGCCTCTGTCACGGGCAACTTCCCGATCGACGAACTCGTCGCGGAGGTAGAGCAGAGGAATCGCCTCAAGCTCATTTTGCCGTGGTTGGATTCGCGTGTGCAGACGGGCAGCCAGGACCCAGCGGTATACAATGCGCTCGCGAAGATCTACATCGACAGCAACAGCAACGCGGAGCAGTTCTTGAAGGAAAATAATGTGCGTTCGACCCGTCTACCACGGATTTCGTGCATTGATCATTTTGTCTAGCTGTACGAGCCGTTGGTTGTCGGCAAGTTCTGCGAGGCCCGCGACCCGTACCTGGCATACATCGCCTATGCCAAAGGCTTCTGCGATGATGAGCTCATCTCGATCACGAATGAAAACTCGATGTTCAAGCAGCAGGCGCGGTACTTGGTCAAGCGTCGTCAACCTGAGCTGTGGGCGCAAGTCTTGGTTCCGGACAATATTCATCGCCGTCAGCTCATCGACCAGGTCGGTTGTTCACTACCTTGCCGTGTCCGCGGTATACTGATCTTGGTTTCATTTTAGATTGTTGCGACTGCTATTCCCGAGAGTACAGATCCCGATGATGTCTCTGTCACCGTCAAGGCCTTCCTGTCTGCCGACCTGCCAATCGAACTCATCGAGCTTCTCGAGAAGATTATCATCGAACCGTCACCTTTCAGCGACAACAAGAATCTCCAGAATCTGCTTCTCCTCACGGCAATCCGCGCTGACAAGGGCAAAGTCACGGGCTTCATCAACAAGCTCCAGAACTACGATGTCGCGGAAATCGCGCGGATTGCGACGGACAATGGACTGTACGAGGAAGCGCTAACGATCTACAAGAAGCACGAGCAGCACGCCAACGCCATCAACGTCCTTGTGGAGTACATCGTGTCGCTTGACCGCGGCGTTGACTATGCGAACAAGGTTAACCGCCCCGAAGTTTGGAGCCGCCTTGCGAAGGCCCAGCTTGACGGCCTGCGCATCCGTGACGCCATCGGTGAGCGCACATCTTTCTTCCAACTTCTGTGTTCTGAAGCTTATACTCTCATGAGACTCATACATTAAGGCCGAGGACCCGTCTAACTTCGCGGAGGTCATTGAGATCGCGAACCATGCCGGCAAGCACGACGATCTGGTGCGCTACTTGCAGATGGCGCGCAAGACGCTGCGCGAACCGAAGATTGACACCGAGCTGGCGTACGCGTACGCCAAAACGGACCGCCTGCACGACATGGAGGACTTCTTGAACTTCACGAACGTTGCAGACATCCTCGAGGTTGGAGAGAAGTGCTTCGAAGACGAGCTGTACCAGGCCGCGAAGTTGCTGTTCACGAGCATCTCGAACTGGGCGCGTCTCGCGACGACGTTGATCTATCTCGGGGAGAACCAGTCTGCTGTGGAGAGTGCACGCAAGGCTGGCAACACGCAGGTCTGGAAGCAAGTGCATGCTGCGTGTTTGGAGAAAGCAGAGTTCCGCTTGGTGTGTAATCAAATGAATGCCGTGCATCAACTCCTAATCCATGTTATGCAGGCGCAAATTTGCGGTCTGAACATCATTGTTCATGCGGTGTGTTAGAGCATCTTGTTCGCTAGAGTTACTACTGACTTGTTTTGTAGGAGGAGCTTAATGCCCTGATCACCTCGTACGAGCGCAAAGGTCACTTCGAGGAAATCTTAGCGCTTCTAGAGGCCGGTCTGAGTCTCGAGCGCGCTCACGTATGTCTTTCGTCGAAAGTTTTGACCGTTTTTTTTACATGTTCCTATTCAGATGGGTATCTTCTCCGAGCTGGCAATTTTGTACAGCAAGTACAAGCCGGAAAAGAGTTAGTCACCCATCCTGCAGTCTTTTGGGGCATTGACCTAACTAACACTGCATTCTAGTGATGGAGCATTTGAGGCTATTTGTGTCCCGGATCAACATACCAAAGGTCATCAAGGCTGCCGAAAAGGCGCACCTCTGGCCAGAACTTGTCCTGCTCTATGTCAAGTATGACGAGTTTGTAAGTGCAAAGGCAGCTCTATCATGCAGTCATAGGCGCTTATATGAGCCATTCATAGGACAATGCAGCGCTCGCGATCATCGAGCGCTCAGCGGACGCTTGGGACCATAATCAGTTCAAGGATGTCGTTGTCCGCGTTGCTAATGTCGAAATGTAATGTGCCCGAAGCTCCGCAGCGATGAGATTACTAACTGCTTGCAACCAGCTACTACAAGGCGCTCTCGTTCTATCTTCAAGAACAACCCACTCTCCTTGTCGACCTGCTGACCGTTCTCATTCCGCGTATCGATCATCCTCGTGTTGTGCGCATGTTCCGGCAGATCGACCACATCCCTCTCATCCGCGCTTATCTCATCGCCGTGCAACATGTGAGCTTTCTGTCGTCACAACCTACCCTCTGTGCGCTTGTTAACGCCTTGTCTTACGGCAGCTAAACATTGAGGCTGTCAATGACGCTTACAATGATCTACTGATTGAGGAGGAGGACTACAAGACCCTCCGCGACTCGGTTGACAGCTTCGACAACTTTGACAACATCGCGCTCGCTCGGCGGCTGGAACGACATGAGCTGCTTGAGTTCCGTCGTCTCGCCGCGCATTTGTACAAGGTCAGTGGGTCCAAACCAGGCTGGGAATCTTACACTTAGGGCATGCCGTACAGAAAAACAACCGGTGGGAAGAGTCGATAGCGCTGAGCAAGGAGGACAAGCTGTACAAGGATGCAATGGTTACTGCTGCTACCTCCAACTCCACCGACGTGGCCGAAGACCTCTTATCGTACTTTGTGGATATCGGCAACAAGGAGTGCTTCGCCGCGATCCTGTATATCTGCTTCGACCTGCTGCGCGCTGACGTGGTCGAAGAGCTGTCGTGGCAGCACGGGCTTAACGACTTCTACATGCCATACAAGATTCAAAACCAACGTACCTTGGTTGAGAAGGTACGGTACCCCACGCTCGTCCGTTTGACACACTCCTGATGTGCCCGCGTATAGTTGGCAGCTCTCGAGAAGGAGGTGAAAGAACGGTCAAAGAAGGAGACCCAAAAGGAGCAGGCTGAGGCAGATGCCCCGATCATCAACCCCGGGGGCTTTGGCAATCGGCTATTATTGACGCAAGGGAACGGGTGAGAATTCCCGCGCGCGAAAGCCAGGGTCGAATTGACAATTGACTGACGCGACTGGCGCCCACAGGTTCCCTGGCCAAGCTCCACCGATGGTCAATGGCGCGACGGGCCTGGGTTTCGTCCCTCCGGTGCGCCGCCTCTCCAACTTTGATCCCGTACCTCGCTGACTCGCTTCTCGCAACTCAGCAAATGACAGGCTTCGCTACGTTCTGATGATTCGAGGACTTTCTACGTGTACAGTACCACCTTCGCATAATGCTGTTACAGTCGAACCTGTTCATGTCTTTTCATATTGGATCATATATCTGTTTTTCGTCGATCTATCGAGTGCCGGAGGGCCTAACTGAAGACGATTGAGCTGTGGAACACAGCTGCTTGAAGCTTCCACGATTGCCAGCGCCCACGTGCGAGCTATCTTCGAGTCAGAGAAGCCAAGTATATGGATTTATGGTACGGGGGACAGGGAAACTATGCCTACAGGATCGGTAAGTACAAGATGAAGATGGCGACATGCGTGATATAAGTCCGAGGTGGATGCGAATGAATATGTGTGCAGAGAATAAGACCACTAGGGGCCATAGAAGTAGGAGACGAGACAGCGTGGCACAACAACAAAGCAGCACCAGTGTGAGGAATGGGGGTAGCCGGGGCCGTCGCGGTAAATCACATCACCACACACCCACTGCCTCCCGCACCCGTCCCCTTCGCCCGAGTGGTCAGAGAGACCCGCGCCGCCTCGTAAAAAACCTCGGACACGCCGCGATTGTGTTTAGAGCTGCATTCTGCGAAGTCATCAAGAGTCAGCACAGAGCATCAAAGACGGCATATGCATGTACGGTGGAAGAACCGTTTTAGAATATGATGGAAGCAACCACAAAAGGCGCCACAGCTGGTGGGAGAAGCCTGTGACGACATACCGAGGTAGCGGGAGGCGCGTATTCGCCGGGCAACCGACAGCCCGTCTTCGTATTGCACGGTCTGCATGCCATATCGAGCGAGACGGTCCTTAACGGCGGGGTCGTCGCGCAGGTCGCACTTCAGAGCTAGGAAACGGCTGGTCAAATCAGGGGGGCTGTGAGGCGCAAGCGACTAAACGGACCGACAAGGACGAGCTGCGTGGGCGCAAAAGAAGACGCGATAAGGGCGAGAAATCACTGCATGCTAGGGGGCGCTTACCTTCACGCCTGGGCAGTACTCTAAGATCTCGTCTATCCACTGCACATGGCAGTTGTGATTGAGCGTCTAGGTGTGCTGTGATGGGACAACTGTATTGCGCACCTTTGATTCCACATTTTCCAAGGATGTTGGGTTGTCAACCTTTAGCCGCGTGGAGCAATCAGAACATTGAGAAATGTGCAGTAACTCGAGGACGTACAGAAAAGCATATCATGACAACATGGGTCTCGGCGTAACTAAGTGATCTTAGCCGGTCAAACTCCTCCTGTCCTGTGAGGGCGATAAACCAGTTGTGGAGTTGGTCAAGAACTAAGTGCTCGCACCCGCAGTGTCCCAGAGGCTCATCTCGACTACCTGGTCGTCGACGTAAAGGTCGTGCACATAGTTTTCGAAGACAGTAGGTTCACTGGGAGGAGATCGCAGAGGGATGAGAACGCGTGTTGGAACGCGGTGAACGCGACGCACTAGACTTGTGTGAAGAAGCCCCGCGTGAACACGTTGAGCAGCGATGTCTTGCCTGCTAGCTGGTGAGTCCTGCTGCATGATGAGCAGACGACATAAGACGCACCGCAGGCGCCATCTCCGCAGACGACGACTTTGCGCTGTATCTGACACGACGAGCCACTTTGCGTCAGCGTGCACACGGAAGCCGATGGCGAAGTGCGCACGGGTCTGTTGCGTCCGAATGTGTTCTTTCCTGAGGAGCCTCCGCAGAGCGGCATCGGGATCAAAGCGTGGTAGGGACGACGGTGCAACAGCAGGGACGGAGACGAAGCGGGGACAGAGGAGGAGGACAAGGACACCGTGACCGTCGACGCCCTATTGGCTGTCGCGTGCGTGTGTGCTCCCGCGACAGTGACGGGGCCCGCCCTGCGCGCGGCGAACTTGAAGTTCAGCTTGAACCTGTCCTCAAAGTCGGTCGCTTAGTTTCTTTCGCCACCTTGGATAATCTAGCGGGGGTCGCTGTCCCGGCTTTGTGCCAAGTCCGACATACATCCCGCGGCATCTAGCAGGTCACAAGCCCGGGCCTTGTACAACCTTGCACTCTGAATCTGATGTTCAGAATCACGGGTCGTGCGCTCATATCGGCCGGCCACCGCTTCATCCTGGTCCCTCTTCGCCTGCGACCAGGCTAGACCGTCCGACCGGATGCCTTGAAATCACGGAGCACCGCGAGTTTTCTATGATAGAAGCTGTATCGTACCCGCCATCGCGATCATGTATATTCGAGCAATGGCGTATGCATCGCTCGTTGCTGTCACCGACATTCTTACGGTTAGTCACAATGACAACTTTCATCATCCTTGTCGTCCCTGTCTCCGTGGTATCTAAGTACCCCCAAGGGGCTTTCCCGTTGCTCGGACGCCATTCAGTGCAGAAGCACCACACTTATGTCAAGAACTGTTCCAATCAGCACACTTATGTAGTCACCCTTATAGTACAGCTGGCCAGACGGCTGCAGCACACGTCAGCTCGTACTCCTCTCAGGAGGTTCCGTGCCGCTCTCCGGTCACATCTTAGTAGTGGCTCGCAGGAACTTGAAGGGCGACAGCCTTGGGTCACAATTTCTGGGCCGACTATCACGGCTTCAGCACTTGCTCGGCTTGCTCTCAGACAATGCTCTGGCTGCAATCAAACGGTCTTCGGCAAGTTAACGTTAACTTGCTTCCACAGCGTTGGCGGAGCCATCAATCACATGTGGCTGCAGACGAGGCTCGAGCTCGGTTCTCAGTAGTTCGAGGCTGCCTTCATGTATTAGATTTGAAAGTGCATGCTCGTAGCTAAGTCTAATACGGGGTTATGTTGATAAAGTACGGATGGGATGGCATATCTAGACACACACAACAAGGTCACCGCTCTAAATCTAGTACATCTCTCTACATGTACATCTGCTCTCTACCGAACACTGCGCGATCTTACACCCCGGACACACATAATACACAATATGCGTACCTCCCCGATTGTAAAGTCCATCTAAGCACCACGAGGTCCGATAAATTTAAGGGTACCGGTCCGACAAATCCAAGGGTACCAGCCCAGATTTGGCACCCTATGCCATAGAGAGCTGTGTGACAAAGTCCTGCCATGTCGCACTCATCGTTTCCTCCGGGGTCGTGTTGCGCAGCGAGTCCTTGGGAATTTGCGTATCAACGTGTATCGGCGAATACCCGTTGTCGATGCCGCCCCGCCCATAGTCAAACACCGGAAAGTATGAGGGGAATGACGACATGTCAAGCGCACCAGGCGCCGACGGGGCGGAGGTGTGAGGATGCGAGGTTTGGAAGGACACCGCCGGGCTGGGATATGAGGCGCTGAAGTCGAAGAACGCGGAGTCCTGCAATGGGGGATATGCCCCGGCGCCTGCGTGCGCCTTCGCGCCCTGGGCCAGTGGAGCCGCTGGCACCGTTGGGCCAAACGTGCGCAGATAGTCCACAATATTCGGGTGCACCGCCTCCTCCCGGTTGTGCATGAAGGGGAAAGGCACGACGGGGTTGAGCGTCGTTGGCGAGCGCTGTATGATGGGCGAGGACACTTGAGAGGGCACCTGGGAGCCGCCGGGCGTACCGGGCGTGCTCTTCGAGATGAGGCGCGTCTTGCCGCCCAGCGTCGCAAGCTCGTCCTCATCGTCCATGGGCGCGTCCGAGCCCGCCGGACTGCCGATGCGCGTCGCCGGCGACGACTTGCCCTCGCGGAACGCCTTGAGGCTGGCGTGCGCCTTCTCACGCAGGCCAATCATGATGTTCTGCAATAACAATCCCTTCGCATCAGCACGACATGGAGATAATAGAAAGGAGATACAGACCAATACTTTCTCGGCACGGAAACCGCAGGCGGCTTTTGAGAACAGTTCGCACGCCGAATCGAGCTGTACAAGCGCCGACGGCGCTAGGCTCAGTGAGGGGCAGCGTGTCACGATAGACCCGAGGATGATCTGTCAAGGGTTTAGCCGCATTTCGATGGAGAATTACATGAAGTACGCACTGCACAGGAAAACATATGCGTCCACAAAAACCACATCCGCTCCATGGGTTCGCGCAGCTGTGAGTGCAGATTGCGCATAAGTGCGATCAAAGACCCCGCACTCCGGTACGCTGCAATCACTGATGTGCCATATGGGCTGCCCAATGGGTCCTTGGGATGGTCGCTGAGTGCCCTCGCAAAGAAGCTGCGGTGCATATACAATAGATCTAGATGGAACCCAACGTCAATGTCGTGCGCCCGGCGAGGCGCTGAAGCCACTACTAGGCACGATACTCACTCATCTCGCGTACTGCCAGCACGATGTGCCTCTGCAGAATAAGGGGTGTTGTCTCGGGATATGGCCCTAGCTTCGGCTCTGCCGAGGAGGATCCGAACCCGGCGATTTGCAGCACGGGCGGCACGATGTACGCGCGCAGTTTGCGGTCGAGCTGAAGGATCGTCGCATACGTAGGCGTTTTGGCCCCGAACGCCTGGTCGTGCACAAATGACATGCACTCGGATGTGAACCGGTGCTTCCAAGCATCAACTAACATCATCGGTTAGCAAATGGTCCGCCATGCAGGTTGAGCATGCTTACACGCTTCGTCGACAGCCGGTTCGTGCGTGTAGGGCATTCTACAGTCGACTTGTGACATCGAGAAGGCTGGCGGCCTCCCGAGAGTGAGACACTGTCGCGGGAATGAGGGGAGGGACTTTTTCAAATGAGCAATGAAAGACATCACCTGCCAAGAGTCATAGACGTAAAGCTCCCAGAACAGTTCCCGTCGACGCTGTGTCTCCACTGGCTCAATCTTCCAACGCCCAGTATCGCGGTCTGTTGAGACATGGCCGGATTGTCAATACTCTTATCGATAACAGAACAGAAGAAGACAAAGGAGCTGCGGAGTCCACGCGCGCGGACCGCTCTCGGCTTGAGAAGACAGGTAGGTACTCACGGAGACCAAGCTGTAGGGAGATGAAAGGCGCGTCGCCGTCAGCATCCGGCCCGAACTAAGATCGAAACCTTCCACGCACACTTTGTGCCAGCTTGATGGCTATACCCATAAGAGCCCAACGGGTCCCGGAGCCAGAGCCTTGCCGGTCAGCGAAGAACAGATAGAAGGACATCAAGAACTGCGGTCATCAGCTTCCTAATGTCACAGACACTGACAATGGAGCTTACCAGCGCCTGAACCGCCGCCATAGACGGTTCGTCAAACAAGCTTGTCTGGAAAAGCGCCGCGCGCGCCAGTTGGTGGTATTTCTCAGCATCGGTGCTGTAGGCGGGGAGACGCGTGTCCATGAGACTCCCGATAGCGAGCACGATGAACATCAGCGACAGCCGGTGCGATAGCACAATGACAGGCTCGTCCTCGGAGAGATGTGCCGCCCCTGTAGATCGAAAGAACGTCGAAAACACCGTCTCGTTGAAATCGGCGACGGGTATCGGGTCATACCTAGCGTCGCGTACATTCAGACCGGCAATCGTAGAGTACACTGGGAACTCACATCCATGCGGCATACGTGTAGTACAATTCACGCAACTCAGCTGCCCTCTCTCCTGATGGGAGATACCAGTGGAGGTTACGAAGGCGATCGGCAACGACGTCAGTTGAGACCTCGTTGATTGGCGAGAGGGGGAATGCTGCGCTGAACTTGAGAATTTCGGGTGGGAGGATGCTACGTAATTCAGGGCCAACGGCCTCCTTGTCCTCATCCTCTTCATTCTGATACCTTGGTCAGTGAGGGGAGAGCGACGCTAGCCGATTGTGGCTTGCCTGCAAAAAGTACTGAGGGAGCCGTCAATATGGTCCGCTAGCGGCATCAGACACATACTCACCCATGAATTAGCAAATTGGCCGTAGTATTTGCCGTGGCCGTTGCGGGTAATGGATAGAGTGCCGAAAGAATCCACAACGTCGGGATTGTTTTCTTCTTCTTGCTGGTTGATAATCGTGGGGTTTCGTGGTGGTGCCTCTCGCTGTAATGGGGCTTTGACTCGCAGAAGTTCGTCTGTTAACAAGGGATGTTGGTCTGAGGAGTTCTTTGTGTGCGAAACACGGAGAGCGTCTTCCAGTTCACGAACTCTGTTGCAGAGCTCGGTAATCTTCTCGTGGAGTTCCTGTGTTGAAGCGAGGACAAAGCTAGAAAGGGAGCGGTGAGGTGAGCGGTGGAATGGGCAACGGAAGAAAGATACTGACCGGTTGCCTTGGCCAGTAGTGAGCGAGCCTATGAGAACAGTGAGCGAAGGGACGAGATGGCAACTGCGGCGAATGCTGACCGTCAGGGCATATGGCTCCACAGCCGCGCTTGACACATGAGCTGCAGGGGATGCCTCTGTCGCATCGCAGCTTCAGCCTGAGGACGGGATGATTAGCAGACGTCGGACGTGAAGCAGCGGCGGCGGCGACCTCCTGCATTCGGCGCACGAGAGGCGTGTTGCGCCACGGCGACGCTTCTTGGTGGGCTCCTGGGGTGTTGGGGACGCTGAGCGCTTGGAGGGAGGTGAGGACGACATGAGTGGGGAGGGAACGAGCTGTGCGGGCGCTGGGGTCGAGGCATTGTATTTATCTTGAAAGCTATGTGTCTCGGGGGGAAGAGTCAGGCGCTGAAGACTTTGCTGTTTCCCAGGGCGGTGGCGACTTGGAGATAGCCGTCAGCCCGATTTGAGTCCGCGCAATCGGATGACAAACCATTTCCTCGTAATATGCACACCACCCCGTCTCCCATCAACTTGAGTTGCTCTGGGACTCCCTGGCAATCTTTCTTCATCTCGTACTCACCACGTACGCTTGAGAAATCAGTTCTCAATTTTGCGGCATGTTGTAAGGGGTCGAGCTCTTGGCGGGCGTCTCCCCATCTCCGAGTCTGAATACAAGACCCAGTATCGAAGCGGTTCAGAGGTATATTTGCTCCTGCTATGAGGGTCGCATCGGAGAGATCTACCTCTGGCGCATAATCCCTGCCGCCGTTGGGCAATGGTGTCGCGCTGAACAGACTACGGCGCAGCAGAACGCCGTGTTTGAGTTCTCAATGCACCTGTCGCACATCGCTGCAATCCGGCTCTACCGGCGAGAACTGGGCCACCGGAGAAAATGCGAACTCCCTCTGACGCGCAACACGAAATTTCTTTGCCGCCCTATCGACACGGGCGTAGGAGATCGGTACGCCATTCCGTCCGCTGGTTGCCCTCTGTACCGCGGCAAATGGGTGCCGTACTTAGGTCCGTGGTCGCCGGTTGTGCAAATGGTGATGCACCAGAGATCAGACGCCGTCCAAGACGCTCAAATGTGTTGTCGAGTAACAGAAGCAGATACTACAGTATATGTTCAGCTGATATATACAGCACCTGCCTTTTCGGATATGTCATGTGTGGCCCTGTTTGGTCAGCCATATTTTCGCTGCGCCTTCGCATTGAGGCTCTCCTCCAGCTCCTTCGTCACTCCATCCATAGCCCATCTATCAGACGGTACGTCTCCGCACCGCTTGCGACCATATGATGAACCTCAGATGACGAGTCTGAGTGTGCTTTGGCGAGTTTTCGTTCGACTGCACCGTGTGGACACATCTTTCTATACCATTCATGCTTTCCTGACTTTTACCCCCATATGCATTCTCTGTGGAACACCCGCTCACTGTCTCTCACTTCGCAGGTCCGCCCAGATCCTTCATGGCACCCACCAGAGACGGAGACGATGACTGGTCTGATTCCGACGACGAATTTCTTCCGGAGATCGAGACTTCTGTCCTGCTCGGCGTTCCCGACGGGCCCATAGAGTCCCCGGCCGACTTGAAGGACGTCGCCGTGTCTCGGATAGGTGGACTTCCTGTACGATGTCCCTACGTGCGCATGTACCATTCCGACATTGAATGTATGTGGGATATTGCAGGCCCTTTTATCGAGTGCGATCCCCTTTGAGTCAAGCCAGTGTAAAAGCTGTGATAGCGCAATGGAGCTCCTCGTGCAGATGTGGTCACCATTCGAGAACAGCGCGTACGATAGGGCGTTGTACGTTTGGGCGTGTCCCAAAAGCGGGTGTCAAAAGAACGACCTCAGGTAAGCCCTATGTGTCCCCATGTCCGTCTTATCGTTGTTTATGTCATCTGGCCGAGCAAGCGTGAGAGCATGGCGGGGACTCCGCTATAACGAAGAGTACGCCAAGGAATACAAAAGAAAAGATACGCGACAAGGAGAGCAGCAACACACCAAGGTGCTGTCCGAGTCACCCGCGCGTGGTGACCCCGGACAGACCCACACTCCCAAGCCAAATCCATTCGCAGTATGTGCCGCCGAGCCGCCTGATAGCCTCCCCGCCCGCTGATGGACGAGCAGATGAACGCACGAGCAACAGCATCTGCGTCGGTTGGTCTGGGGTCCGACATATTCGGTCACGCGGGCGCCACGAGCGCCCCGCCCGCGCCAGTGGAGCTCAGCAGCAGCGACGCCGACACTGACGACGACTCATCTGTGACTTCTCCCACTCCTTCATTGATCGTGGCGTTGGCTTCTACAACGCTGTCGGAGACGCCTTGGGCGTCCGCGCCCACCTACCCTGCACAATATCTGTCGACCTTATCGGAGTACCTCCCTGCGCCACGGAAGGACAAGCTGCCCGCTCCGGAAGCTGAGCCTGCAGAGGGCCGCCCCGCTAAAGGCGATCTATGGGCGTCAGAGAAGTATGAGAATTCGCTCTACACAGATCAAGTCTTTGACAGATTCAACCGGCGCGTGGCCGCCGAGCCACAGCAATGTGTGAGGTATGCGACGTCCATCCTGTCGCGCGCAATTCATCGCCTGACCGGCAATTGGATTTAGGTACGAACTTGGCGGGGCGCCATTGCCCTTTGCATCGGACGCTGTGTACGAACGGCTATTTCCGCAGCCGCACGCGGAGCCGGCGCCGGCGCCGACCATCGCTGACTTCAAAGTCACGCCCGCAGCTCCGCGTCGGGCGTACGACCCTGCGCCGGCGGTGCCCGCGTGTGCGCACTGTGGCGCCCCGCGCGTGTTCGAGTGTCAGCTCATGCCGAACCTCATTAACGTGCTGAAGCCGGACGGCGCGCAGAGCAAAGCGGCGCTAACGGATGAAGAGCGGCGCAAGGAGGTCATGCGGGTCTTGAAGGGCGGGGCGGCCGGCGCAGACGTGCGGGGCATGGATTGGGGCACGATACTCGTGTTCTCCTGCGAGCGGGACTGTTGTCTTGCGCCCGACGGTAAAGGCGCCGCCAAGGAGGGATGGAAGGAGGAGTTTGTCCTCGTGCACTGGGATGCGTGAATGAGAAGGTTCGCAACAGGTGATGCGCCCTGAACATCATGGTAGGTGTGTCGGGGCGCTTGGCCAGGCTTCTGCCACACACCCGCTGTAACAGTTGCGCTTCTCTACCGTATAGTGGAAATTAAGTGCTCGATTGAGCGCAGGTTGAGCGCGAGTGGTCATTAATTGCTCGTCTTACTAGCGATAACGTGCTTTACGCCGCTTCTATGATTCCATTCAGCGCATTGGCGTAATACCGATTAAGAGCGCGTCAAAGCGCAGCAATTGGGAGGAGGCCGCATGGGTGGCGAATCACCGGCACCTGTGTGGGCATAACATCGGTCATTATCTAGAGTCAGCCGCAGTGAAGTGATAGCCCGTCAACTCTGTTATTTAGCTAAAGGAGATTGCCAATGGCGCGCAGATTGCATGTCGTCAATCCATTTATTTGTATCGTGCCTCGAGGACGACGCCACAGCGCCCTCGGGTCCGGTACACGAGTTCGCCGTACAACGGCAGCTCGAGTCATGCTCTGTCATGCTCTGCGTCTTGATCCAAACGAAGGCCAACGGAGTGGACAAGTCGACCGGAAACGTTAGTCCGGGGCCTCAAACGTTGTCCTCGTTGACGTCGCGTCCACTTTTGCCGTGAGTAGGCCCGGGTGCGTCACTGGCATCAAGACACGCACGTCAATATTCACATTTCCTACATACCGCCGGGAATTCGCACCCACACAGTACGCTCGCTCCTAATGGCCTTCAGGGAAACGCCAGAAAGGCGCCTGGGGGCAGTCCATGCGGTCCATACTTGGGGTATGAGATTCTGACGGCAGACGCACTGAAGCGCCGGGGCTATTACTGTGCTGCATGAACTCATTACAGGAGATGCTTAGGGATGATAGTCCCAGCTGGCGGGCAGATAATGCAGATAAGACAGCGGTGCTTACCCCACGAGACCCGAACAACGCTTAATATTCCGTGCGGGAAGCCTGCTGTAAGCCTTTACGACTTAGGGGATGCGCAGGTGTTCTCGCTCGACATAGCTGGTTCTGCATCAGAAGATAATTTGTGCGGTCGGAGTATATTCGCGGCTCATGGGGACGTCCGGCGTCGCTCTTGCGTGAAGCGGACAGGCTGAAAGCCGTAAACAAATTAGATCCTAACTTCAGCAAATCTTCAACGAGAAAGGTACACCGCCATGCACGCACGGGCGCCAAAACTCACCGATCCATCATTATGTTCCCCGACATGAGAACGGGGCCATAGCTTCCCTGCTCGGCCATACGGCGAAGGAATTAGACACGAGAGAAAGAGAACCTACTTCTTCCTATGGCCACCGGGGTCGCCGTTAGGAACCCCGGAGCATCGTGAGAGGGCCTGGAGACAATAAAGATTGCCGTGAACGTTTGCGATGTTGGTGACGGTTCGACCGAGGAATGATCCCTGAGTCTCCCGGTCCGAGTCCAAGTCTCGGAGGCCTGTCATTCACACGCGTAAGATCTTCGCGACGATTGTAAGTCGAGTATTGAACTTACTGTCAATGGCAGGGGACCCTATCGGAAGCTCGAGATGAACTACTGTAAGTGCATGGCAATCCGCAGCGAGGGTTGCTTGGACTCGAAGACTCGGAGAGTTCAAGTTTGGTGTCTTGAGACCTCGGGTTCTGTCCTTTGAGGAACCCCTCCCAGATCTTGTCAGGTCTTCGGTCCGTACAGACAGATACAAACCCGACTGGAAGTTCACAGCAACCTCTGGATGGCAGGCACCACGGAAGTATCACGGAACGACGTCTCTATCGAAGGTATGCGAGTTTTGTACCAGGACCAGCTGACGATGGCAAGACGTCGACGAGTTTTCAGTCAGTAGTACTCAGCGCCTGAGACGACGGACCCGGAAGCAAAGGGTGGCTAGCATGAGCCGTGGTGGCGTGACGGAAGCAACTTGGAAGGGGCGTGATTTGTCAGCAATCAGGGCACGTTCAACGACCCTGCCGTCGCGTCTCGGCCTTGTCTTGTTCTGTCTCTCAGGTTGCCGACGACCACGACAGCGCACAGAGGTTCCCGACGCCGTTACATGCTCCACGCAGCTCTCAACGAGAGCTATCCTCTCAGCTCCAGCCACAACGATCTCATACACAATGTTGTCCTCCATGCTCGCCGTCCCGCGCCCCGTCTCAGACTCTGGTAGCATCTCCGACTCTGGCTCCATGTCAGGTCACGACTCTGCGGCCCACTCACCGCGCTTCCCGCACACGCGCGCCCAGCTCTCCGCCATCGCGCGCCAGTACAAACCCGCCGACAGCTACGACAGCGACGCGGAAGGTGACGACTATTCCCGCGTCACATCGTCCTTCGTTGCCAAAGTCGTCGCCTTGCTTGACCGCGAGCACGAGGAAGAGCTCAAGGAGCTCCTCAAGGCTCACTATGCAGGCATAGATGAGGACATGGTGAGTTGCTATATCCTTGATGGCGATCGGTTCTCATTAGCTTCCGCAGCTCGAGCAGCATGTCCTCGAACTGATGCACAAGCACCGCGACGATGTGGCTGGCGTCCCCTTTCTCTTCCTCACACCGACCCGACGCCCCATCTCGCGCCCATCGTCGCGTGCGTCGTCCCATTCTGCGCGCCTCATCCCCAACCGCCCGGACACCCCAAACTCTGCTCCTAGCTCACCTCTCGCATATGTTTTTCGGAGACCCCATACTCCCCTTGCGTCCCCCCTCGCAACCGGGCAAGGATCCAGCTCGTACATCACTGCCCACGAGTCGCCCTCCGGCTCTCCCACGCTGCCCTACACGACTCCACGGTCTTACACCCATTTTGCTAGCAGCATGCCGTCCTCGCCCATCTCATCTCCACGCCTTCTTAGCGCGAAAGCCTCGGAGTTCCGGCCTCATCCCCGCCCACTATCAGCCGCCGCCTCCAATCCGAGCACCCTGACCTCCCTTAGAGCGGAAACGCCTTCACCCGATTTATGGGCGCACAGCAGCAGCAAAGCCACATCGAATCTTGCAATCGCCGCACCTTTGATTCCAGATACCACGCTTCTATCACGTTCGGGCACGCCGACATCCCTAAGGGCGTCCATCCGCCCCGGGGAAGAGGACGAAGACGAAGACCCGTTCGATCCATTCGCAGCGCAGGCCGTCCCCCGCTCGTTCCATTCCAATGGGCTCTCGGAATACGAAGCCCAGTGGGGGAACTCTCCGATCTCCACTTCGTCGCTTTCGGATGGATTCCAGCCGTCCACGAGCTCCGACAAGGCATCGTTTGGCTCTCAGCCATCCCAGGACAGTAGTCTGGGAGCAGATCCGGACACCGCCGACATGCTTACTGACGGGATGACGCCGTTTGATGTCCTTGCATCTGTCTTCGGAGCCTCTTTAGCTCCTTCTGAACTTGAGGAGGCGCTTGCTGCCAATGGTTATGACTTTGAGCGGTCAATGGCATGGTTAGTGGACCGCGCTGCTCCTCCGCAGCATCTCGCCCAGGCGGCTAGGACCCAGAACATGGGGAGCCGCGTGTCAGTTGTGTCCAGAGATGGCGCGGGCGGTTTTGTCCGTGGGGGTAGAGCCGGGTATCAGCAGGCGAATATGGGTGGACGGAATCCTCCGAAGTTTGTCAACGGACGACAGACTCCTGGAGGTAACAGAGTTTGCCGCTACTTCCTAGCGGGAGAGTGCCTGCGCGCAGACTGTCGTTTCAGGTTTGTTAATATAACAATTCTCAGGTACAATTCCGTGCTCACGGATTTGTTGCAGCCACGATCCAGAGAGAGCGCTGTGTCGCTTCTGGCTGAGGGGGACTTGCGCGAAAGGAGAAGCGTGCGACTTCCTGCATCACCTCCCCAACGATGTAGACATCTCGACCCTAACGTCCAACATGAACCGTACCGATCTGAATGGGAACGGGGACATGGCCCTTAGCAGTAGCCCCCCTCCCGATGATTTCCCATCGCTAGATGCGGTCTCTGGCGATTTCAAGGGTCGGCGCGGCGCGTACTACGGCCGCAACGATCGAACTTACTTCGACCCAGGGCGCACCCGTTTTGCAGCCGCCGTGAAGAAGCCCGCGCCCTCCGCGACGGCCCCGGTGTTCCAGCCGCGCGACCCCGCCTCGCTGGCCGCCCGAAGGGAGGCCATGGGCATTGCTGCGGACTCATTACATCACCGTACCGCCATCGTCGCTCCGAAGGCATCGCCTCGGCTGAAGCTGCGCCCGCCTACGCTACTCCCGACGCTCCCGACGGGCGAATCGGTGAACAAAATCTACATGGGGTATCGCTCGCGCGCGCTGCAGCTCGGCGCGGCGCGCAACGCCTGCCTGTCGCGCGCGGCAGACGCATGGCGGCGCGGCGACGGTGCAGCTGCGAAGCGTTTCAGCCGCGAGGGGCACGACTTGAACGCGAAGATGGCCACCGAGATGGCGGAGTCTGCGGCGACGCTGGTGCGCGAGCGTGCGCGACTGTCCGAGCAGGCCGTCAAGGCGCGTGACCCAAGCTGGTCTGACGATCCGGGCGACCGCTCAGCGCGCGGGCGCATGTGTGGTGGCGGGTTGGGCGTCACGCTTGGCATTGCGCGGATCGACGCGGTGGGAGAAAGCGGCAAATTGAGCCCCGAGGAACGGACAGAGGTAGCGCTTGATCTGCACGGCCTTCACTCCAATGAGGCAACTGAAGTATTGGAAGAGTTCCTCCTTTCCGTGAGTTCCTATCATTTTCTTGATCATATTGAGCGCCAAGCTGAGGTCCGCGCGTCGCACAGCTGGAACGCGAGCACTTTTATGGACTGGGTGCGTGTGATCTGTTATACTTTACTCATGCGATCGACGCTCATCTATGATGTATAGCTTATATGGTTGTTGGCGAAGAAAAACACACTGGCACGCAGGACGTCGCACGCGGTGCGTCTCGGGAGCGCTTGGCTGCCGGCGTGCGCGAGTGGCTGCACAGGTGGGGATACCCATGGAGCGAACGCGATGGCGTGATATGCGTCGACGTCCTCACACACTTGTGATGCGCCGTTAGAGGGCGAGAAAACTTTGAACTTTGAGAGCGGACGCGCGGTTAAGGAGAGAAGGAAAATGTGACAAGTGCTATGTGCTATGTGTTTCTATGCTATGTCCGCTGGTCTGTTGTGGATTTTCTTTACTTTTGTTGTTCGGTCTTACACAAATTGACGGGGAGGCAGATGTCCGAAGGGCCAACGTGTATGCCCGCATATTGTACATTATAATCAGAATCTTGTGCCATATATGGTCTTTCCCTGCTCAGTTGCTCGGTAGTCGTCAGTACGTCTATCGCACACAAAAACTTCGTTGCTTTAGGTCTGTTGCAACCAAGTGGCATTAAAGCTCGGTCCGCCCGGGGCTGTGTGATACGGACAGTCCTGACTGACCCATGTACTTATCTTCTGGTACCATAAGGTCAAGCTACGTAGACTACCACGTACTCGAGCACTTCGCGCAGGTCGCATGCTCCGGATCACGTCCTCCGCCTCCCTTATTCCCCGATATTCCCGGTTTCCGATCCCGTAGCTGGTATATAAGGCCATCTCATGTGCTAGATACGGGGTCTTTCCCCCCCTTGATTATCCAGAGTCGTTATTCGAGTCCGAAAGTCAACTTCGTGTGTGGCGACAAGCGTTCCCACGCTCCTCTCCTCACACGGTGAGTATGATTAGAACCGTTCCAAGCAGAGAAGGACTTAGCGACTTTCCATACATAGCTCCATCATGTCCGCTGCCAAATTCACGTTCGCCGTCTGGCTCACCGATTACACCGATCCCGACGCAGTGAACCGCCGCAAGGCGGCGCGCCAGAAGCACCTCGCCAAATTGAAGTCATCCGCAGAGATTGGCACCATCAGTCAGGGATCCGATCTCCAAATAGTCAGCAGTCGAACTAACTTAACTGCTGTACGCGGCATGCGGCGCAGAGGTCGGCGCGGTGATGGTGACCCCCGAGACGGTCGCGGAGGGCCCGACCGGGAACCCCACGATGAACGGATCCGTCCTGATTGTTGCTGCTTCGAGCGTCGAGGAGGTGCAGAAGATGCTCGAGGATGACCCCTACTGGAATGGCAACGTGGTACGTTGTGGATCATAATGATAAGCGTGCGTCCAGCTGGCACTGACGGCGGTCGTTCTTTGTGCTCGACAAGTGGGACAAGGAGAAAGTCGACATCAGGCCCATCTACGTGTCACCATCGACTCCCCTTCCATGAGGAAAAGAGATGACGTCGCGGACGTACTGACTGGAAACGCACGATCTATGTGTTTAGTTGCTGAAATCAATCGTCGATTGTAATGTGTTCACATTAAACATATTGCGACATGCGAATGGAATCCTCCATTCTAACATGGCAGTAAATAGGCTCCAAGTCTTTAGAAGCTACTTACTGCGGCAAAGCTCTAGTCAGTTCGGCTGAATGTCGGCCATTTATTACGTCGACGTCGGTAGGCCGACGCGAATTTAGCTTTGGCTTTTAAATATTACTGCAGCGCCGCCGCCACTACAGCGCCCTTGCTGCCACCTCATCCTTGTGTTGACTCTTTCAAACGAGCGGAAAGGCCACAACTTCGTGACGGAGTCCAGGATCTTGCTTCACCGACATTTTGGAGGTCGGACACAGTGCCAACCTCCATGCTCCTCCATGCCCTCCGCCTACACCGCCTCGTCGCCCGTCCTGCAGCGCGCAATGCTCGCCATTTGTCCACCACGTTGGTGAACAAGATATCTCTGCATAGCTTGACTGTCAACCCGAAATCAGAGGAGGATGCGTCCGAGGGACTGAGCAAGCCAGAGCACGCTGTCATCTCGACATTCGATCTCTTTAGTATTGGCGGTGCGCCGATTATTTCTTGAACCCCTCTGAGAAGAGATGGACTAATTTATTTGACCTCTACGCTCCTTTCACACTCGCGCTTCGAAGTCGGCCCTAGCAGTTCGCACACCGTCGGACCTATGCGTGCGGGCAAAATCTTCATCAACGATCTGCTTGAGCTTGACTTGCTGGAAAAAGTACGCACCAAATTGACGTATCATGCCAATAAATTGAGGCTCTGTACTAGGTCAGGACGATCAAAATCACGCTGTATGTCGTGTTCGCACCTTGTGCTCCACCAACGCGTTGAACGTATCGTATCGTATCAGATATGGCTCGCTCGCAGCGACAGGCATGACCCGTCTCCCTTTCCATTCGTCGATAATACTGACATAGGTCTTCCAGGCAAAGGGTTAGCTCCAATCTCTTGTTATCTCCGAATATAACTTATCGCAATCCACTACAGACACCACACGCCGCAGGCCATTCTTCTAGGCTTAGAAGGTTCTATTCTACATCTTTCCCATTCCATTTACTTTGTTGCCTTACGTTGTGCTTTCGCAGGTTCCGACCCCGAAACTATCGATACAGGGACCATCGAGCCACGCTATGCCGCTATTCTTGAGACGAAGATACTTTTGCTTGGCGGGCGACATCGCATCACGTACGATATGGAACACGATATGCTCTGGCGTTGGGATCAGGTGTTGAAGACACATCCCAATGGCATGCGCTTCTCGTGCTTCGACAGCGACGGCAGCTTACTTGCCACAAACGAGTATTTCAGGTACAGCGTCCATTATCTTTCCCCGACGGCACTGAGAGGTCTACTTAGTGTTGGCGGCGGCTTCGTCGTAAATGACAAGACCAAAGGTCAGCGCAGTAATCCTTCCCCCAGCGACATTAAAACAATACATCCCTTTGCCAGTCGACGAAAATCTGTTCTACAAGGGTGTCGACAAGAGCGTCGTTCATGGCGCTCGTCTTCACCAGCATACCAGCGGCGTTCCCCTTCTCCCGCCTGTCGATGGCGAAGACGCACCTTTGCTCGATGACGACCTGCCTCCATATCCGTTCACATCTGGCGACAGCCTCTTGAACCTCACACGCACCCACAATGTGTGTGACCTAGATCTGCATTACCCGTGCAATCTAATTTTCTCCTTCGACTCCAGATGACGATTGCGCAAATCGTTTATGACAATGAAAAATCCTTCGGGCTTGCCGACGACGAAATTCACGATAAGGTATTCCTCTTCACCTCACCTCACCGCTTCTGCTACTACACTGAGCGCCGATTTCAGTTGATGCGCATATGGAGTGTCATGGATGAGTGCATCCGTAATGGGGTGCACACCACGGAGACGACTCTGCCCGGCCGCCTACGCCTACGCCGGCGTGCACCTATGCTTTATCGCCGCCTAATGCGCGGGTGCGCACCCCTGCAAATCTTCTCCAACCAGCAACACTGACTATGATCCTCCCTTATGTCAGCTTCTACCCCGGCCTCGCGATGCCGCGGTCCGTCCCTGCGATCGAATCTGGCGATTCGCGTGCGCACGGCGTAATCGACGCGCCCTTCAATGACGCACCGCCCGACACGCCCGATGGGCGTGCGAGCGGGAGCCACGGCAGTGCCGCCGGCGCACTATTTCAGCAGCGGCAGGCGCGCGCGACGCGTGTGGTGGGCAAGTTCGACCATGCGATGCTGCCTGAGCCACCGGTACGCCGTAGGGTCTGTTCTGGTCTGGATAAACGGTTTGACCTTTGTCTGCTCTCTCTGCAGCGCAAGACGATGATCCCCGCGATGGACTTCTTGTCTGCGTACGCGATCGCGGTAAACGAAGTCAACGCGAGTGGAGGTCGCATCGTCACTTCTCCTACGAATGGAGCCGCAGGCGTCATCCCCGCCGTTCTCAAGTATATCATAGAGGTACGCGACAGCATTCTGACAATTCCGCCGGCACTGGATAGTTATCATCGGTAAATCAGTTCGTGAGCGATGACCCTGAGAAGTCAGTCAAAACGTTCCTTCTCACCGCTGCTGTATGTTCTGTGGCACACATCCCCCTTCATCCTTGAAGTGACATCGAGATAGGCCATTGGCATGCTCTTCAAGCGCGGCAGCACAATCTCCGCCGCCGAGGGCGGGTGCCAGGCGGAAGTTGGAGGTGCGTAATTGCCGAGCTGACATTCTCAATGAAATTAGACATTAACCGACCGCGTATCTAGTTGCCTGCTCAATGGCTTCTGCGGGATTCGCCGCATGTATGGGAGGCAAGTCCGCTCTGATAGGGTCTAACTATGTGTGTTCATGTCCCTTCGTCTCCAGCCTCCCCGGAAACTGTCCTCCAGGCCGCCGAGATCGGGATAGGTGCGAAGCTCGCTCCGCGAGCCTTTCGGTCCGTAGAAGATTGACATCCTCGATTTTCCCGCAGAGCACAATCTCGGGCTGACGTGTGATCCGATAGACGGGCTGGTGCAGGTGCCTTGCATTGTGAGTCGCCGACTCACCGCATGTGGTAACCTATGTACATTACGTGCACAACACTGATGTTCTTGCAGGAGCGTAACAGTCTCGGCGGTATGCAAATCCTGCGCCGTCTACTTATTGCGTGCAATCCTGATCTTGTATTGCCTGCTAGCCGTGAAAGCTGTCACCGCAGCGCAGCTCTCCATGGCCGCCGACGGCGTCTATTCAGTGACCCTGGATGAGGCTATAGAGGCCATGCGCCTGACGGCTGCTGACATGAGCGTAAAGTACAAGGAAACGAGTCTTTCGGTAAGCACACTCCAGTTGATTGTTTCACTCGTAATCTCTGACCATATCCTTCTAGGGTTTGGCGGTGCGTATACGCATTTCCGAAGTCAGTCTGATGATCATTGATTCCTCCGCAGACAACTGTCAAGATCCCGCTCACTGTCCCAGCTTGGTTCGTCCTGGCTCACTTGCATCACATCGCCATCCTTGCTCACAACGACGCAATAGCTGACCCTCTAACACCATAACGTATCCGCCGCATTGTTTAAATTAAAACAATTATGATTTGCATAGAGGCTAGTGCTTACATAGACTTCGCGTATACCGCGTGGACTGCAGGTAGATACCTAGACGGACTACAAGCCCGTATGCTTCTAGTTCTACCAGACAAGTCTATAGTTTCCCGCTTCCGATTTGCGTCCTCAACTCGCAGCTACGTTCCGCATCGTGTCACACTCTGAAATGGAACTGAGACTGACCGCCAGTACTATAGGTGGGCCAGAAGTGAACGGGGCCCCAGTAGTGAACATCTCGAGTTCTTCTCTTACTACGCTAGTCCTGGCTCTGAAAATATTTATGCAAGATTAAAGTGATATCTTCCCCCACAAATGTTTCGAGGGCTGCATGTTACTAAAGAAAGGCTTTCTGGGGGATATCACAGCGACGAGGAGCTGTTGCAGAGCTCTCTGGCTGAGGTTCAAAAGCTAGAGGTACCTTTAATTTCACAAAAACTTCCCAGGGCTTCGGGATTAGGTACGACGAGTTCGGAGCGGAGCGACGGCATATCTTGTAAGGTACAAAACATATGCACAATTTCTCCGGGGGTGAATTAGTAGGGTAATATAGTCACTAGTGTATCATGATTTGGAGCTGAGGGAAGGCAGGACGTGACACCGCGCGTCGGCATGTCGTTCCGTCGGGATCAGCCGACCCGCGACGCCAGCGTTGAAACGGCAGTAGTTTCGAGTGTCCCCACCGGGAGCTCCCAGAGGACAAAGTAGGTCCCCTTCAAAATGCAAAAAAAAAATGTGCATGAGTTAGATGAGATCAATGTGAATGTATTCACTATGTATTCGCGAAAATTTTGTGAGAGAAAGTGGGACAAGGAGAGAGCTATGGACGAAACACGAAAATCCGTTCACTTCTGGCCCACCGATGATAGTACCGCTGTGATACGGTACGAACAAATCTGATACTCTTCAGTCACACGCGAACTCGATCCGCCGAAATCGGATGTAACGACAACGAGCCGGCTCCAGGTAAGCACAGAATGCCCTTGGCTTGCCTGATAATGTCGTAATCCGAGCGGTTGACTGAATTAGCAGTCAGACTCACCGGCAACCCTTACACGTCCTCCTTCACCTCGACTTCGTCCAACTTGAACCGCTCACCAAAACTGTCGACAGAGCTCTGACGGTCTGCCTCGAACGGCTGCAGCGCGACTGCGGTGAGCTGCGATAGCGAGCTGCTTGTGCCGCTACAGTCCGTGGAGCTAAGACAGCCGCTGAAAGATCGGCGTTGCGGTTGGGGCGCATCGCTGGTCGTTGTCTGCATCTCGACTGATTGCCCGCGATCTACGCGGATAATAATAAGGTTGAAAGCAATACCCTGTTTTGATTTCATGAGATTGATCCGGTCCACGAAAGGAGACGCATAATACGATGATTTGCACGATCTGTGGCGCGCACTGATTAACATCTTCATAGATATTGTTGTTGGACGCACACACTCGGCAACGGAATACTCGGCATTGCTCTTGCGAAGTTGCAGCGCGAAGAAGACGATGGCGGTTACCGTATACATAGCGGCCGACTCGATGATGATGCCAATGGCGCGAGTGAACGATTGTACGCGCATGAAGCCATCCGAGCCGAAGATGCGCAGAGAGCGCTGTTGCGTCAGCCAGATCTGGCGAACAATCATGGCTGTAGACCACATCAGGACATTGAACGTTTGGAAAAATGGGTGCAAGGAGACGAACTTGTACAGAAGATGTTGATGGTCAGGGTGAGGCTCATGCCCGACGTAATGAAGGGCCCCAAACGGCTCACGCTCAGCACGGCGTGCTCGTGTAGGGTGAAGGGGATGTAGACGATAAACGCGCCAAGGACTAGCCAGGGCAGAAGCGGTCAATGACTAGAAGGGGTCAGCAAAAATAGCGAGCACCACTTACTCACGTTGCCCAGCCAAAGAACAATCGGGAGTACTACGATCCACCAGTTCTTCCCATATACCATGAAGCACCGATAAATCTGTTGCACCCCTGCTTAGCAGTTTATGCGAAAAACAACCACGAAGACCAACCAGCATGGCGTCTCCTACGAGTACTTGCGAGATATACAACGAATTTTTCACGTTGACCAGCACGTTCGAGATTTGGGACAGTTGGGCTTCAGCACCGCCAGGGCCCTCGTACAAGACAAAAGCTTCGATGACGAGCCGGAAAGCGAGAGCGATATGCGCCGTTCCAATAGCAAAAAGCAGAAAGGTCGCGCTGATGAGACGGGGGCGCCGCGCCTGCCTCCGCTTCACGAAAATCAGCACCCATACAACGTTGCCGAAAGTCACTGCGTGCACGCCTGATAATGTGCGTCAGTAGCCGCTGCAGGAGCGCATGGGGGGGAGGCGCGACTGACCGTACAGGATACTGTTGCCCAAGAGGGCCCACAGGATCGCGAGGTCGAGGGGGACGCTAGACATTCCTAGAGAAACAAGTATGTGGCCAATTGCGTGAATGAGCCCCGCTCTTAAGGCCCTGCCAAAGTTATTGGATTTTCCCAAGCGGACATGGAGAGGTGCACTGCATCTGTCGATCGTGCACGTCGTCAGGCAGCTGCAGGCGCAGAGCAAGATGGCGGTGATGCAGAGGCCTAATAGTAACTACCTGTCCTGTAATAATGAGATATACATGGAGTGGAATGATGCTGTGAAAGCTTCCGAGAGCGGCGGGGAGAGGGGGGCGGAATCTGCCTGAAGGAGATGCACCGGGGTGTATGTGGGCGGCTCAATCTTGACTCGAGCTCGCCGCTGCCACGAGTGGCGCCACGATTATCAAGTGCACGACAGCGACACATGAGCATTCGAGCGCCATGGCTGAAAGGTTGATATGATAAATTCCACAGGTACAGCCAAGTCACGGCACTGCCTGGAGAGACCTTCAGTTTTCGTGCATCAAGGTCAGCCCGTCGTAGGATCCTACTCTGGGATGCGATCAGGACTGTCGCGAACGATACGCTCGCCGAGCGCAAGCCGGGCCGTGACGTCGTGGGATGATATTCGATTCTGTTCGCCGCTCACCATTAGAATAGAGCCACCCCACCATAGATACCAGAGGATCAATCTCGCATTCTCGCTGGTACAAACCTGCGAATGGTCACCTCCCGTATGGAGTACTGCGCGAAACACGCCGGGGACATCAAACTCGACTCAGTCATCCTCGACTGCGCTGGAATCGTCACATAAGACAGCATGAGAGTCTGCGCAGCAGCGTCAGCCCAGCATCGGAGTGGCAGTGCACGTGCGTACCTTTTGGACCTGAGAGTTCACGCGGTTGACGGTGCTGAGCCACTGCCAGGTAAAGGGTGCGGCGTTGGGTAGGTTGAATGGGGAAGACTTCTCGTCTTCTGGGTCTTCGTAGACAGGAATCAGCATCATCGAGAATCTGAGGCACACATGAGGTCTGGCAGATGAATTAAGACTGTCGGGGCGTACTCTGCGTGGTGGAAGACAGGTCCGCGTTTGTACAGAAGATAGTCCGCGCAGAATTTGATGCCATTTTTGATGACCCAGCCCAGGGAACGGTAGTGGTGGAAGAACACATAATTCAGGAGGAAGGGGTTATCGGTGCGAAGGCGCTGCGCTGCGCTTGGCAGAAGTAGGAGGTGCGGAGAGAGATATGCAGACTGGAATGACGTCCAGAGTTCTTGGAGAGTCATAGGATCCATCTGTATGGTTCGTCAAAGGAGCGTCTGAGCAAGACACTGAGACGTACTGTTTTCGGATGCAAGACGGTAAGGCAGTCCAACGCCCAGGACAAGAAAAACGCCTCCGGTAGCGTGAGTTGCATGTGTTCCAGGTCTTCCAACGGCTCGACAGAAATCTCGCCGTCAGGCTCAAGTTGTACCGCAGAAGCCTCAGGCAGTTCACTCTCTTGCGTGGAGGCGGTCGAGGGTTTCCATGTCGCAGCGGACGGTATGTTTGCCTTCATCTCCTCGGTATCGATGACTCGCCCTTCGGCGAAGGCTGCCTCGGCCTCCGCTGCGACGGCAGCGATGGCGCGGGCACGGTCGAGCTTGAATTGTTTGCGCTCTGCGCGACGTTTCGCAGTCACCTCCTCCGAAGTCATATCTGCAACCCATCGGTCAGCACTGCACCTCAAAGTATAGTAGCTCAAACATACACTTCCCAGCTGCCTGACGCGCGTTGACCTGGCGCGCAAGCCAGCTCGGCTCGCTCCTCGAGAGGTTGCCCTTCCCGAAGAACCCTCGCCGCCACAGGATCATCGCGTCCCTCGAGTTTGTCACCCATACTGAACGCGTCGTCGGATCGAATACGCCCTCGCAGTGCGGTTTCTCGACGCGTGAGGGCAGTATACCGAAGATTCCGAGGACGGTGGGAAGGAGTTTGCCTTGGGGCTCGGTGAATACGAGCGGCAGCGGGTGCGCATAAATGCGATTGTTTTCGGTGCGGCGTGCACCGCCTTTACCTTTGCCTTTTGCTGGGCCGCTACGCCCTTGAGGCTGGATTGTTGACATGGAGAGAAAGTACACAAAGGCGAGAGGCGTCGTGTCGAGGTTGTTATGGCTCGATGAGAGTCAAACGCGAACGTCTCGTGAGCTGCGCGCGTCCGAGTACTCGGACAGCGTGACCGCGCTCACTTCCTTCATACCCTTCATTCTCACCAACACATCATCCTGGCATGTCTGACAGACGGCGAGCAGAGATCGAGGCCAAACGCCAGAAGCTCGCCGAGCTGCGCCGAGCGCGTGCGGAACGAGTCAATCAGAGGGCGGAAATCGAGCGTGGCGAAGTGCGTACTCCTCAACTTTTGCTCTACTTCGCACACTGACTACTCTCTCGTTTTCGCAGGGAAGCAATATCTCCATCGCGCATCGGGATGTCACCCAGCTCGTGAACCAGCTCGTCGGCGAGCCTGACATCGGGCTACGCAGTCCCGACTTGACGCCATCACCCTCTGTCCCAGGTACACCGACGTTGGGCTCTGGGGCAGACCTGCCTGGACCTTCCTCGCTGCGCATATCTGGTCGTGCGAGCCGTACGAGCGATGTGTCGGATCGTTTAAGCATAGGTACGACGCTTGTGCACCAAGCAACCGACGTCGTTCTCGACCGGTGCGTTTGCTTCTCAGCCTCTCATATCAAGACACGGCGACTGAGGTGAGAGTGGGTGTAGCACGATGACGCCACGGTTTACTCCGGACCTCATCGATGTCGAGCAGGAGCTGTTCGAGCTACCGCAGCGGGTGCGTCTGCCTTGCACCGCTTCTTTCATGCTGTTCAATGCTCTCGTCCGGCAGGAGCGCGTCACATACAACAAGGAGATACAGACTGCTGATCTTGAATCGGATCCGAGTGGACCATCAGAGGATGAGATTCGGGAGCGTGTCCTTCGCGAACGCGACGCGCAGGACGCGGACCGTGTACGCGAGAAGGAGCTCGAGGAGGAGAGTGTGCAACTTGACAGGGAGATTGAGGCAGAAATTCGCGGTAAGCGCCGCCCGCCGGTCATTGCTGGCGCAAGTGGGACTGATCACTGCGCCTGCAGAGCTAACCGAGGACGAGCGGACGAGTATCTTTGCCGCGCCGGAATTCCTGGACTTCGTTGAGCAATCTTCGAAGATCGTGCAGCGGGCGCTGAACGACAACTACGACTACATTCGGGACTATACAACCGGAGCGGAGGCGGGAGGGTACGTGGCATGGCAGTCTACTTTGCGACGACGAGTGCTCATAGAATGGCGACAGGGATGATTCTGAGGGCAAACGCGTTAAACGTGTATGCGCGTTCTGGGACGAACGATATTGCAAGAATCGGTCAATAACCGATGTTGACTGGTCACCGAAGGTGTGTGCACGCAACGTAGAGTGTTGCTGGGCCATCTGGCTTATGAAAGAGTGCAGTTTCCAGAGCTGAGCGTGGCTTCCTATAACAAGAATGCCGCCGCGCTCAATGAACCGGATGGTATCGTTGCCGTTTGGAACATGCACCTCCTCGAGCGACCAGAATTTGTCTTCCACTCCCAGGTACGTTTTTCGCGCGTGTCGTCGGCGCGTAACCAATGGCGGTTCGCAGTCCGATGTGCTCTCGGTCACTTTCTCCCCCTTCCATTCAAATCTCGTTTTTGGCGGCACATACTCTGGCCAGATCCTACTTTGGGACACGCGGTCGAAGCATTTGCCAGTGTTGAAGACACCATTGTCCGCTGCGGGGCATACACATCCCGTGTATGCCATGCAGATGGTTGGGACGCAGAATGCACACAACTTGATCACCAGTAGTACAGATGGCATGGTATGCAGCTGGCTTGTGGACATGCTTGCGCAACCTCAGGTAAGCTTCGCGCATATGCCTTTCCAAACGACGAAGGTAACAATAATCTTAGGAAACACTAGAACTCGTGCATGCTGGCCACAACAAAACTGGCGAGGTTGCTATCACTACGCTTGACTTCCCTGACAACGAGACAACTACGTTCTGGGTAGGCACGGAGGAGGGCAACGTCTATCAGGCAAATCGATACGACCGGGCTGGCGCCAAGGCGGGCCTCAACCAATACGACGTGTACAAGGGTCACTCTGGCCCCGTGATGGGCATTGACTTCCACCCCCTCATCGGTCCTGTTGATTTCTCTGACCTGTTTTTGACGTGCTCGGTCGACTGGACGGTGAAGCTGTGGCGGGCTAAGTCGCTCACGAAGACGTCCACAACGGCGCACACGGTGACGCCAATCTACTCGTTCGACGAGGCAGACGACTATGTGTACGACGTGAAGTGGCATCCTGCACACCCAGCTGTGTTTAGCTCTGTCGATGGATCGGGCAAGTTTGATTTATGGAACTTGAACATTGACACGGAGGTCCGTACATGCCGTTGACCGGCACACGTCGTCTCCTAACTCATGCACGCTAGGTGCCCGTCGTTTCCACGAGCGTGAGTCCGGGGCATGCGATCAACAAGCTGCAGTGGGACAGGAAGGACGGGCGGCGCGCGATCATGGGCGGCAGCGAGGGCCGGCTGTACGTTTATGACATTGGCGACATGGCAATCCCGCGGGAGAGCGAGTGGAACGACATGCAGAAGACGGTTGCTGGGTTTGTGGGGGGCCAGGCGAACGGTGTCGCGGAAGGGGACTCCGCTCGTGTGCTTGCGAATGGACGTTAGTGCCGCTGTGAGGCGTTGGCGTCATTCAGAGCGTTTGCCGATCGGATCGCAGGGCTAGTACTAGTAGGTGCACTACCTGTTTTCTCACCGTTGCTATAAGTATACCCTTGTGCATGCATTCAGGCTGGAACTTTTAGTACGAGGCCGCGGCCTGGCGTGATAACCTAATACTACTTAGAGGCGACACTTACTGCGCTGACGATGTCTAGGTTACAGTACAGTACCGCATTTTCTGGAGAGTAGTCACGGCATCGGCTGGGCGCGGCGCTCCGTCGTGCAACGGACTTCCGTCCTCCAACGGTTAAAAGAGCGCTGTGTGAGACTTAGTATATTAACACCATCATCTTCGTGTCGACGAGCAAACTGCAAAGTGTAGTACCGCACCCGGCTGCGCGCAGTGTGAAGAGTCGCCCCGCGCAGAGATAGCCGCAGTAGCTGGCAGCCTATTTGCACGTGTACACTGGGAAACGGAGTGCCATGTTATCCCGCTTCTTCGTGCAGGCCAAGGCCGCACCTTCTCTTCTTTCCCGCACTCTTTCCAGATATACAGCCAGCACGGTTTGGCTGTTTTCGGGGCGAACCATGTCTACCATTTCCGACTTCAAACAGGTGCGCCATCGTCTGCCGATGCGCTCGCTATTGCTACTGATGCCTGACGGACGTCCCAGGCGCCCCACAAGTGAGTCTCTCTGCTCTCGACGAGTATCGGTCGTTGAAACCCACCCTCGGAGTGTAGGCTGCTCGTGTGAGTTGTCTGCGTCTGCCCAGCCTGCCTGCGCCTGAGCCCCGACAGCATCCCTGGTCCCATAGAGGTCACCGACGAGGTGCGTAGTGCTCTCCTCCGTTCCTTCCTAACTCGTTCAACGTCACCACAGGTGCTTTTTGCCAATGCCCATCCCTCCGTTTCCCATATGTCTGCCGAGTTCGTGCCTATCTTCGGCGACAGCATACGTATGACCAGGTAAGGGCCCGCCCCCGACCTGTCCGCTTGCATTTAGCGATTCACGCTCACATCCCAGGGAAGTGCTGTACACGAAAGATGCGCAGCCGTTCTTGATTTCGGGCTCCGGGACCCTCGGATGGGATCAGGTGTGCTCTGGCCGCCTCGCTGCGTCTGGCGCGCCCTCACACCCCTCCGCACCAGGTCTCCGCCAACCTCGTCGAGCCCGGCGAGCGCGCGCTTGTGCTCAACACCGGCTATTTTGGCGACAGCTTTGCAGATTGGTGCGTCCAATTCCTCGCGCCGCCTTCGGTGCCCTCACGCAGTGCGCGTCTAGCCTGCAGACGTACGGCGCCGAGGTCGACCAGATCCGCGCAGACTTTGGCGCCACCGTCGCACCCGCAGAAGTTGAGAAGGCGCTGGCGGCGAAGAAGTACAAGATCGTCACCATCACACATGTCGATACGTCGACCGGTGCGTCTGTCCCGCTCCGCCCATATACTGTATATGCTGATAGAGTCCGCCGGCCGGCCCGGGCAGCGGTACTCTCGGACCCTAAGGCAATAGCGGACGTCGTGAAGCGTGTGTCGCCGGATACGCTTGTCGTGCTCGACGCGGTGTGCGCCGTCGCGAGCGAGGAAATTCAGATGGACGCCTGGGGCATCGATGTCGTGCTCACCGCGAGCCAGAAGGGGCTCGGCGCGCCGCCGGGGCTCAGCATCCTCGTCGCAAGCCAGAAGGCACTGCGCGTCTTTGAGTCGCGCGAGAGCAAGGTCACCGCGTTCTATGCAAGCTGGAAGAGGTCACAGCGTGCTTATTTACTGCGATGTTTCGCTGACGCCTTTGCAGATGGCTGCCTGTTATGCGCGCGTACGAGAGCGGCTCTGCTGCGTACTTCGCCACGCCGCCCGTCAACCTCATCTACGCGTACCACGCATCGCTCACGCAAATCTTGAAGGGCACGCCGTCGTTAGAAGAGCGTTTCCGCCTGCACCGCGCGACGAGCAGTCGTGTGAAGGCCGCCGTGAAGAACCTCGGCCTGTCTGAGCTCCCTGTGTCCCCGCATGCAGCTGCAAACGGCATGACGGCGGTAAGCAGCAGTCAGCCATCCTCGCGTTGTGCTCAATTGTGGATTTTATATACGTAGATCTATTGCCCCGCGGGCGTCAAGGCGTCGGAGCTGTTGCCCGCCTTCTTGCAGCGAGGAGTGATTGTCGCTGGTGGCCTTGGCTCGCGCAAAGGTACGTCGCCATTTTCCGCGTTGCCCATGCTTTCGCCAACCGCAGCGCAGACGATTACTTCCGCATAGGGTGCGTCCTTGTTTATGTCTATCCTACCAGTTTTGACAGTCATTAGGCATATGGGTGTCACAGCTGTGGGCAACGAGCGTGGGGACGTCGACCAGATCGTCACCGTTTTGAACGATGTCATCACGGAGGCCACACATAAGGAAGTTTAGTCGATTGGGGAGCTCGTGGGTTTTGGTCACCTTGTAGCATGTGTCGTCTAGTAGTCTGTATCCGAGGTAGGACAGTAATGGTAGAATACAAACCCCACTCTCGCAGGCTGAAGTTGAACAGAGCCTTTGATCAATTAGATAGGATAAGATAGCAACCCGGAGATTAGAGGCAATTATTTAAGGAATATTGGAGCACACTATAATGGACGTCATTTCATGGCGCCAGCGAGTTCTCGCGTGACTTCTCCACCGCAAGCTCCTTCAGGTATCGATCCGCCTTACCGAGCATCCATATCGTGAACGAGAATTTGAAATTAGGATACGAAATCGCACAGCTCTTGTTGAACACGCCCTCGATTGCCTCCTGCGGCCACGACCCGTCCTAGAGGTGCATGTACGTCAGCAACAGGCACCCGGAGCGACGAGTATTAACATCTCACTTCTTGCTGGCGCCACATAACGAGCTTCACTGCGCGAGAAATGGGCCCTGGGTGCGGGTACTTCGCGTACATGAGCGCCATCGCGGCCCACGCGGTCTGCACGACCTGCGTGTGCTCATGATCGACCCACACGCCCGTCTCGCACGTCTGCTCCGCACCCTCTTCAGCCTCTGCGCTGTGTCAGAGAGACGCGACGCACCTTGTAGCTCTCGCCCCACCCGCCGTCCTCGCGCTGCTTGCTGAGGAGGAACTCGCACGCGCGGCGCGCGGACTCGCTTGTGGTGTAGGTCTCGCCGACGAGCGCGAGGCTCTCGAGCGCGAACATCGTCGCGTACGTGAAGCAGATGCCCCAAGAGCCTAGCCACCCGCCCTCGGGCTTCTGGGAGCGGTGCAGGTAGCCGATGGCTTTCTTGATCGTGCGGCTGCGCAAAATCATTGCCGGGTGTGAGCACGTGCATTGAAGAGATGGCTGAAAACGCACTCAATGTGTACTGGACGGTAGTGCGGGTAGTGCTTGCGGAATATAGAGAGTGACGTGATGACAGAGGTCGTGCACTCCGGGTATGAGTACTCAATCATGATATTTCCTGTGCCTGTAGTGAGTGGGACGTGCATGCGAAAACGGAGGGCACGCACCGAATACTTCTGCAGCATTGAGCCATTCGAGCCAGCCGGGGCCGCGTATAGGCTCGTAGCTCGCGAAGCTGCCGTCTGGATTTGGCAAGCTGAGTAAAGTGTCGACGGCGTCGCACAAGCGTTCTTCGGAGACGAGGCTCGGGGTGAAGCTGCAAGCTAATCAGCCGCAATCATATTAGGAGAAATCTGTGCGTACTCGACTTGGTTCTGCAGGTACAGCACCGACTTCAAGCCCTCACCCGTGCAGTCGCTGACAGTGTACCCCTGCTCCTTCGTGCTGAATGGCCACGCGCCTTTCGTCCGATGCCTGAAAGACGAGCCAAAGTGCAACGGGTCGTCCGGTATCTGGCACTGATCGAGCCACCGCAGCGCGCGCACGAGGCTCTCTCTGTTCTCCTCGTCCTGGGCGAGGCCAGTCTCCACGAGCGCCTGTGTGATGAAGCTGAGGTCCCACAGCTGGCTGCCATTCGTGCCGCACATTCGCATGCCGTCTGGCCCCAACCACATGAAGTCCCGCCGCTTCGCCATGTGCAGCTTGTAAGCGTCGCTCTCCGCGCCCTCGACGTGTGCACGCGCAATCAGATTCATCATCTTGGACACGGGGCCGAGCGTCTGGTAGCCCGTGTTCTCGTCCTCGAGCATGATGAGGTTGTACGCGTAGTCGGTGCCGCTGCGTCGCAGGGGTGGGATTGTACAGTGCTCGTACATGCCAAGGATGACATTGATGAAGTCGAAGAGCTGAGTGTGTGGGGAGTAGAGATCTGCGGCGGATACATTGTTGCGCTGCGCTGGCCAGTCGATGGAATCGTATGGTTGGGTATACAGTTCCTGTGTATGTATCAGCTAAAGCGCTGCAGTGTCTGCGTGGACAGCTGACCTCGCGCAGCGAGAGGATGAGGTCGTCTTCTTCGGCGGTGTAGCGTATGCCGTATAGATAGCTCATCGGGACGTAGACGGTACGGGTATGGATCCACCAATTTGAAGGATGGACTGGAAGCCAGTCAGGAAGGAGCCTAATGAACGTCAAACATCGTCTTGTTCGAGAGAAGAACGGCATACAAAATTTCGGGAGGTATGGGATTGTTGCCTTGCCAGTCGTACACGTTCAGGATTGACAGCCAGAACTTTCCCCAGGATGGTGCAGCGGTTGCGCCGCCTATCGCGCAGAGGCTAAGTGAGCGACATGTGGTGTGACGTTGAACAATTCGGACACACCCAGTTTGTGCAAAGTTCCGCGCGCCTTTACGGCAGCCGGATGTTCAGCAGATACCCCGAGCAGACGAAGCGCAACATAATTCAGTGCTGTCCCAAATACGGTGGTGTGGCCTTCAATATGCCTGCATGCCACGTCAACGCGAGTACGATCACGAAAGACGCGAACATACAAACCCCATCCGCCGTCCTCAGGATGCGCACGGTTCAGCAGGTAGCGTATCATCTCGAGTCTCTCGACTTCGAGGAACGGCATGCCCGTCACGTACGAGCCAATGACCAGACCTGGGAGGAGGAACATTGGCCCCCCGTACTCACCCGCCCAGTGTCCATCATTTGCCTGCAGTTGCTTGTAGAAGGTGTACCCATTCCGTGCAGCGTCAAACGGAGTGTGGGGCGTTGGCAGCGTAGGGAAATTCTGGCGTACAAACAATCAGCTGCGCGTGAGAGTCAGGGAAAGGCCTGCATACTAGCGGTATGCCTAGCCAGTATTTGTCTGCGTTCGTGAGCGGGCGGGAGACGAGCTCCTCGTCGGTTTCGAGGTAGTCCCAGATGTGACTTCCGTCATCTGTGTCTTGCAGTCTCCACCGCGAGTAATCTGTCCATGCCTCCTGCGAGGAGTCCGGTATACTGAGAGGCGTCCACATAGCTGAGAAGGACAAAAAAGAGCGGCAGGTAAGACGAATGCAGTCGTTGCGAGCGTTGAAGTTGTTTCCAAAGTGGTCCGACTTCAAGTATTTCACTACGCGGCGGCAGGCACATGATTATGAATGGACGCGTCGCGTATAACCCAGCCGACGTCGCCTCAAATTACACTGGGTGCATGGAACAATATTTCTGTGGGAATTTGGTTGATATCTGGGTTGTCAGGGTATTAAATTTCTTTAACCAATTTCTTACGACATAATGTTGGTTTTCTCGCTGATAGAGGTTAAACAAATGCCAAAGTCCTGAATTTATTCAACGTCTATGCGATATAAATAGCATTTGTTTAAACTCTATCAGTTAGAAATCCAACATCTGGTTGCGAGATATTGGGTGGAGAAATTTAATACCCAGACAACCCAGATATCAACCAATTCGAATTCCCTGCAGAAATATTGTTATATGCACTCAGTGCTATGACGATGCCCGAGGCCGCCTGCCCAGTGCCCACCGCTTTGACGGAAGCTACTTACTCATACTCTATCGCTTACAAAGTCCCCTCAAAAGCGACTACGACGACATCAGGCAGCAGGTGGGACGACTTCCCTGGACGGGTACTATAGGCTCCAAGCACCATCCGGGGATGTAGCCTCGGGTATCTAGAGAATGTCGGTCCCGGCATTCCGACCCACGAAAACTTCACAGCCCACGACCACTTGACCACTTCATTTGTCCTGGAACGGAACGGTCACTTTGAAGAGCAAGCGACCATGGATATCGAGCAGTAAGTCGAGTACTTGATTTCGTTGCCCGCTCGATGGATTGCCGCTCGATAGATTTCGGAAGGCAGGCTACCAAGCGATCGATCGCATATGCGACTACTACTCCTCGCTCAATGACAAGCCCGTGGTTGCGCAGGTCGAGCCAGGGTACCTACGCCGCGCGTTGCCCGGTGCGTGTCCACACAACCACGAACCTTACACCCGATCTGCCTGCTGTTCGCAATCTTATCTATGGCAGAGTCCGCTCCAGAGAGAGGTGAACCGTGGTCGACCGTGCTCAGCGATTATGAGAAGCTCATCGTTCCCGGTACGAGATCATGCATCTCGTTCGTACCCTGCAGACTGATACGGTGGTAATGCAGGCCTGACGCACTGGCAGCACCCGTCGTTCTTCGCTTACTTTCCAACGGCGAGCACATTCGAAGGCATGCTCGGCGACCTGCTATCGTCGAGCACCGCCAACCCCGGTTTCAATGTAAGCGGTCCTAGAGTCCCAAAGAATATATTACGATGTGTGTACGATCATGGCAGTGGCTGGCCAGCCCCGCGTGCACAGAGCTCGAGTCGATCGTTATGGACTGGGCAGCACGCATGTTCGGGCTCGATCGCACATTTCACAACGAGAGCAAGGTCGGTGGGGGTGTCATCCAGGTATGCTGCACACCACGGCCCGTGCGCACGCCGACTGAACTGCACCGACAGACGACCGCGTCCGACTCGGCGCTCACCGCAATCGTCGCCGCTCGCACGCGCTACCTTGGGCAGCACCCCGGCACGCCGCTTGAGGCGCTCGTTATCTACGTCACGACCCAGACGCACTCGTTCGGCAAGAAGGCTGGCCTTGTGCTCGGACTGCGCGTGCGCGCGCTCGAAGTTCGCGCGGAGGACCAGTGGGCGCTGCGCGGGGAGACGCTGGGTGCGGCGGTAGAGGAGGATCGCAGGAAGGGGCTGCACCCATTCGTTTTGAGTGCGTGCCGTAGCTCATCTTTCCGTTTGAGCGCGGTACTGATGGTTTGGCCGGGGCTAGTCGCGACGGTAGGGACGACATCTTCGGGTGCTGTGGATCATGTGGCGGACGTCGGGGCGACGAGTAAGATCCCTCATCTATCCCGCATACGACGCAGCTAAAATTCCTCGTCTTAGTCAAGGAGAAGTTCCCGTCGCTCTGGTTGCACGTGGACGCCGCCTGGGCCGGTGTGACACTCGCCTGCCCTGAGCTGCGCGAGACGGCACAGCTGGCCGGGATCAACGAGTACACCGACAGCCTCTGCGTGAACTTCCACAAGGTGAGCACTTGCACATACCGATTGTGGGCTCTGGATGACCTGTGCGCAGTGGGGCCTGACGAACTTCGACGCGTCCGCTTTCTGGGTCCGCGATCGCAACCTGCTGATCAATGCGCTGGACATCACGCCGGAGTACCTTCGCACGAAGCACGGGGATGAAGGTGTGTTTTGTGTGGAGTCACCTGCGTGGTACGCTACTGACGCGCGCGGTGCAGGCACGGTCATCGACTATAGAAACTGGCACCTGTCGCTTGGGCGGCGGTTCCGGTCGCTGAAGCTGTGGTTTGTTCTGCGAGGCTTCGGCGTCGAGGGTTTCCAGGCGTACATCCGACGCGTAGGTGTGCTCCACATCGGCGTCCTAATACTGGCTGATGGCTGTCCCAGTGCATTTCTCTTAACAACAGCTTCGCCGATCACATCCGCGCCTCCGCAATCTTTGAGCTCATCACGCCCCCGTCCTTCGCGCTCAGCGTCTTCCGCCTCCGCCCCGACGCCTCCACGTCCGAATCCGCATCGCTCGATGAGCTCAATGCGCTTAACCGTGCCTTCGTCGCCGCGGTGCAGACGCAACATGGCATCCTGTTGACGCAGACGGATATAGGTGATGTACTGTGTGTGCGTTTCGCGGTGGGAGCCGCGCGGACGGAGATAGGGCATATCAAGAATGCGTGTAAGGTTATCGAGGAGGTGGGGGCGCATGTCCTTGCAGGGAAGAAGGAGGGCACTTCGGCGTAGAAAAACGGAGAGGTTATCTCCTTGCGTCTTTAGAGATCAGATACAAGTGCACATTCCATTCGCAATTTACTTAATTCTCTCCGACCTTGCGCAGGAGGACAGTGGCATGACACGCCTTACGACACGTATCCTTACGCGAGGCTGAATAACGTTGATGTATGCGCTACAAGGCATAGTATACTTACTCCTGTAAGTCACCGAACATTGTAAATCGGACAAGCGTATGCGCGTGCTACCCTGCATTGCGTCGTCGTTGGAAGATCGAAGTCAATTGAAGGGCAGATAAATCTAAGGACAAAATTCAATGGTCCGGGGGTTGCCGATGGAAATCACAGGGACTCGGCCGACATGGCAGTATGATATCTCCAAACGCACTCTCCGTTCCGCCTCACATGAGGTCAGCGGCTGGTGTATCGCTGCTCGCAGCAAACATATCTACACCCTCCCTACTCGTACCATACACGTCCTCGACCGCCGCAACTCACTATGCCGCCTTCCAAGGCTTCGGCGTATGGTGGGAATCCTCCTTTCCTGTACGATGCCAGCGACCAAGACGTCTATGCCCCAGCCGCCAAGGTGCCTCAGCTCGGGCCCAATGGTCCAAGTGCCCTCGTGCGCGCACCGTTGCGGCCATCGCCCTATCCCGAGTCCGCGGCGACCGCGAGCAGTTCTGGTCTCACCTCCTCGCCGCAGGCCCACGGCGCGACGTCCTCGTCGCGCGCGTTACCAGATGTCTCAGGGAGTCCACCCTTCGTGCCCTCGTCCCGCAAACGTCCCAGGAAGGAGAAGCCTTATATTCAGCTGGCGGCTGACCAGCCGACGACGACGCAGGGCAAGCAGCGCATCCGCGTCTTCGTTGCCTGCCTCCAGTGGTGAGTCCTTCCTGACTTCCGCTCGTGCGCACTCCTGACAGCCCTGCCAGCCGCTCCCGCAAAATTCGCTGTGACGGCGCGAAGCCGTCATGCCATAACTGCGCACAGCGGCCGGGAGGCGACCCATGCGACTACGACTCTACGCCGAAGCGACGTGGTCCCGACAGGGTGCAAGGCGCGCGCACGAGGACTGTGCGGCCCAAAGACGATGCGGTTGAGCGGCCTGTGAAGCGCCGCCGCCGCCGTGTGACACCCGCCAGCCCCGACGTCGTGATACAGGCGGCGGGTGGATCATTCTCGGCTGGTCGCCAGACGGCGCCGGCTGAAACGCATGATCCTGGTTCTTTGAATGAGATTCCTCCGGATCCGTCCTTGTCTCAAGAGCCGAGTCCCGTTGCGCTGGTGCCAAGTCAGGCGAATGAGCTGAGCAACCTTCGCTTCCTAGCTGGTTCGCTATACGGGCAGGGACTGCTTCTTGATACCTCACCGGCATCCGTATGTCCATCCCTCTGTGTACGATGAGTGTGAACGTACTGACGAAGACATCTCTGAAGATCGTTTCTACTAGTCCTATACACGTCAGTCCGGATCTGTTATGCTACACGGATACCTACTCCATTGCCGTGTCTTCTGCGTATCTTGAGCCTGCCGAGGAGCAAGCAGAGGCCGATCGGGAAGTGGAAGATCTCGGCTCGGAGCCGTCGGTGCAATTCTCTCGCAAGGTTTGGTGGGACCATGTCCTTCATCTGTACTCGACATCGTCCACGTACGACACCCGTGCGCTCACACAGACGCAGCGCGACCTCAGCTCGAGTAACGTCATCAGTGACATTCGATACCTCTTCCGATCGACGTCGTACTGGTTCTCGTTCATCAATGTCCCGCGCTTCTACAACAATTTCCTGGACCCGGTGCGGCGCAGCTCGATGCAACCCAGCCTGATCTTGTCGGCACTTGCAGTGTCAACCTACTTGCAGAGCTCGCAGCTGGGGCGCGGGGAGAACGGGCGGCGGATGGCGATAATGTTGCGCAACGAAGCACAGAGCTTCTTCGACGCTAGCCTCAGCTCGAGGTATGTCGACGAGGAGCTTGCTCAGGCCGCGTGGGTGAGTCCCCTTCGCTCTCATGAGGAAACCAACATCTGCTTACAGGTCTTATAGATCTTGGCATTCTTCGAGGTCCTCGCTCACCCGGTTCACTCAACGACACGCGTGCTCTCCTCGCTCCAAGTGCTCGACAACGTGATCCGCAGCCTGTCGCTCACCTGCCTCGACGCGGGCAACCCACAGGCGTCCACGTACTCGCCGCGCTCCGTGCCCTCCACAATCTCCTCGCCCCCGCCGCAGCCCCCCGTATATGCCCCCGACATCCGCTACTATTCCGACGCCGCGCCGCCCGCGTTCCCCGCGCATGTCGAGCCGCCCGGCGCGGGCTGCAGCTGTGAGGCGCTGTCACTCGGTCGCAACTGGCCCGAGTCACATGAGCAAGCCCCGTCGTGGATTTGGTCGCCAGCGTGGAACCACGAGTGGGGCGAGGGCGAGGTGCGCAGAGAGGAGTGCCGCCGGCTCAGCTGGAGCGCGATGATGCTCGTGGCAGGCCACAGCTCGTACTCGTCCGCGTCGAGTACGGCGGGCCTTGACATGTACATGATCGAGCCGTCCAACGTGCGTGGCCCTTGTCTCCTCCTCGAGCGTGGACGCTGACGTGGAGTTAGTACTCGATCTTGTTCCCCGGAGAGGCGCTGCTGCCGCTGCAGTACTTCGATGCGGCGGCGGGCAAGGAGACGGTGTGGGCGTTGTACATTCGCGCGATGCTGCTGTGGAACAGCTGCGTGCGCTTCCGCGGGGATGCCTCGCATAGCGACGCCGAGCGCTCTGGATTTGCGATGCGTGCGTGGCTCGAGAGCGAGGCGATCGAGAGGTTGCTCAATCGCCACTCCTGTGGCGTCGAGCGTGCGTGGCTATACGTCGGGCGCGAGTATCTCTTTAAGTGCGCTTGCTACTCGCCCCTTATATGCAGTGGCCGATTGACATGTGATTTGTATAGCACCCGGTATTGCATCTCATATGAGTTCCAGCGTTTTATCCCCCATGTGTGAGTGCCTTCATATATATATGATACGCGGCCGATTGCCCTGGCGTTTCCTCGCATACGTTTATACTAATGGCGCTTTCAATAGATTGACAGGCCTAAACCGTCAGAAGTCCGCCGAGTGGTGTAAGTGCTATTGCACCCGTCGCAGCATGTAGGCTGACTGACGCGCGGGGATGCAGTGCGCGAGCAGGCCACGCGCGCCAAGGTCGTAATACTTGGAATGCACACAATCACGGGCAATATGAAGTCGAATCTCGCACACCGTCCGTGGTTTGTGTGGTGGTTCATGGGGCAGGTCAATCGGTACGTTGCGCGGATTCGGGCCTCATTTAGTCGCTGAATGGCGGGGGCAGCGCGCTGACGTTGTGGAGCCTGGACAACTCGCTCGTCGTTGCGCTGGATGTCTCGAAGGCGTTCCTGGAGCCGATCGAGTTTTTGACGGCCATATATCCGTGCTCAGGTATGTGCCGCTCAGATACGATGTCACTGCGTGGCTGATGGGGCGGCACAGAGCAGCGCAAGCGATATGAGCAGTTGAAAGAGCGTCTGAGGCTCGCGTGCTTGTCTGCCGAAGCATCGGGACAGTATTCGCAAGAGGGTGAGCTAGCGTTGTTGTGACCCAGCTTAAGCTATGATTTTGCTTTCTTTGTTTTGTGTTTACATTTGTATCATCAAGGACTAAGATTGTACAGTATGTGAAGACGCGTTATCGTTATCACTGCCTTCGTGCTGAATAAACGAGTAGCTCACATCTGGCTGGTCAATCGCACCGGCAGGGGACAGCTATGGCCACAGCGGGACGTGTGTTCGGTGGGGCTGTACGAACAGCCACGAAGTCCTGCAGGAAGCATTGCGATTCTGCTCTCCATCAGAAAAGTACAGGTAAACTATAAGTGAATATAGTAGAAGCAGGAGGTATGTTCGACCGCAGCGGGTCGCACTCGGGACTCGTCGATGACGTCGGTCGGAATGGCGGAGACGGGCGCAAAAGGCTGGCCGGACGACGACGAAATGGAGAACGCGAGGGTTTGAGGTGGCGGTATGTACGGCGTGGAGATGCCTGCCCTAGCTTCCGTAATTATATCAAGGCGATGGACAGCCTGAGAACAAGGACGCTGTAGATTTCGTGTCGTGCGTTGTGTGCACGAATAAAGGCAGCGTTACGACCTCTTCAGGGCATCCACGACATCCGTTGTCTTCAAAAGCGAGCGAGATATCGGGCATCCTGCCGACGATGGGAAAACGAGCGCGTTGGCCAGCCCGAAGCAGAGTCCAGGACAGAGTGTGGGCGTGCACAGTGCGCAGCGAGGACAGCCTCAGGGAGTTCCGAAGGGGGGGAGATCTAGGCTGAGGAGTCTGAGTGGTCCGAGTGGAGACTCAGGACATTGACTTGAAGGGGCAGTTCCATCCCGGGCAAGCCGGGCACCGCCGCCGGATACTCGCCGGATCCTCCGCAGCCACGGCATCGGGCCGGACTATATAAAGCCAACCGGCCTTCGGCGTCGAAATCAACGCGTGCCCCTCCCCTGCTCTCCTGAACTTTCTTCTCTTCCTCCTCCCACACATCATGTCCAACAAAGATTACTACGGCGGACAGCAGGGTGGCTATCCCCAGCAGGGGGGCTACCCCCAGCAGCAGGGCCAATACTACCCCCCACCAGGTGAGCTTGGCGGGTCGGCGTATCGGTGCACACGCTAAAGCGCAGTAGGTCCACCGCAGCAGGGCCAATACTACCCCCAACAACCCCAGCAAGCCTACCAAGGCGGGTACAACGGCCAGCCGGGCTACCAACCTCAGCCCCAGCCCCAGACGGTCTATGTGTGCGTGCAGCCTTCGTTGCGCCATAGCAATGGTGCCTGACATGCGAGCGCTATCGACAGGCAACAACCACCTCCGCAGCAGAAAGATAGCGGGTGCTGCACGGCGTGCTTGGCAGGAATGTGTTTGTGCTGTTGCGCGGAAGGTGCGTGGTTCTTTCCTCCCGGAGATGTGTCTATGTGCTTACGACATGCGCGTGTGCAGAGCTCTGCGATTGTCTTTTCTGAGCGGCTAGCGGGCGCGCACGTATCACACGCTGGCACGAACGGTTTTTGATCTCGCACGGTGTTTATGACGCTTATTAACTTCACTCGCGTTTTGTGATGATATGCCACGATGATTTCTTCTTGTCTCTGGATCGGCCACCACACTGATTCGCTTCTGCGAGTCGTTGCGAGTCTTGCGATTCCATGGGCGGCGTCGTTGACGTGGTCCGATTCTGCCGTTCCGAGGTGTGGGCCTCGTGGCTTCGGCAGTTCGCCTCCGTGCAGCATGTTCCCCACGTGTCTTTGGCCCAAGAGAATGTCGAGAGTTGGGACTTGGCAACAACCGGGGCGCACAAGCACGCAGTCTTTTGCGTCAGAAGACAAGTCATGAATGAGACAAGTCGTGAATGACGAGGACATAGGTCTGTACGTGAGCGATGTCACCTCGACCCCGCTCCAGCATCGCCGCATATGCCGGCGCATGTGCACGTTGATGAGAATAGACTCACCTGCAAATCACTTTGATTTATATTGAGAACACGAGTATAGATGAGTATGCACAAGTGGGAGAACTCATGGGGGTGAGTGCATGCCCACATGATAAAAAACCATGGGTCGATGGTGAAAGAAAGAGTATTTGTCATGCATACTGTACACTTCTTCGACAACATTTGTGTACCCGAAATAATTATTGATCGTCGAAGGGATGCTGCCAAAGGTGAACCCTCCCTGGGAGGGATCCGCGGCCCCCGCGGCCATACAAGACGCCAAATAAATATAGTCACAGAGTTGGCATTTTATTTCTTTGCTTCCTAGCATTTCAGAGTCATTGATTCAGAGCCTAGAGGCTTTGAACGCCTAGAAATATTGCAGTAGAGCGCAGGAGTCGAGAGCAGGGACGGCATCTGCCGAACACAATGTCGGGCTTTTGATTGGCGGATATTCCGCCCGTGTCGACCCGAGAGGGCTGTTGTGACGACCGTGACTGCCCCTTCCTTCCAAAATCCTTGCACCAAAATGCTCTCGAGGCTGCCTGCGGCCGCCCTCTCCAAACAAGGCGCGCTCGCGGCTGCCCGCACCGCCTCTCTGCGCCCTGCGACGCGCTCTGGCTCGGTCAGAACTTCCTTTTTTCATGCACACATCAGTCGGTGATGCTAAACGCTCGTTCGCCAGCAGGTCCGGTTTGCGTCGTCTAACGCCGCGTCTTTGAGCGGGTTCCAGGTGCGCATCGTCGTCTATCGGGCACGAAGAGGAGTTGAGAAAATTGGGACGGCAGGCGCTGCTGAACTCGCGTGCGACGCTCGCGTCCGCGACATTGCTGAGCGTCGGTTCCATTGCCTGGTACACCCACCTCTACGGCAGCCTGCCTTTCATCAGCGAAGTGCACGCTTCCTCACCGGCCGAGGCCGGCCTTCACCCTGCTACATACCCCTGGTCGAACAAGGGCTGGTTCGACTCTTTCGACCACGCCAGGTACGCCAGCACGTCTGCTCGCGCGCGCCCCGCTCACCCCGGCTTCACCCCACAGCATCCGGCGCGGCTACCAGGTGTACAAGGACGTCTGTGCGGCGTGCCATTCGCTCGACCGCATCGCCTGGCGCAACCTGGTCGGTGTTTCGCACTCCGCTGATGAAGCGAAGGCGCTAGCAGAGGAGGTCGAGTACACCGATGGCCCGAACGACCAGGGTGAGATGTTCCAGCGCCCTGGGAAGCTCTCGGATTATATGCCAGCGCCGTACCCCAACGAGGAGGCCGCGCGCGCGTCGAACGCCGGTGCCTTGCCCCCCGACCTCAGCCTGATCGTCAAGGCTCGCCATGGCGCTTCAGTACGTGTCTTCTTCACGTCCTTCTTGATGTTATCGGCTCAAATAACCACTGTAGGACTACATCTTTTCTCTCCTGACTGGTTATGTCGATCCTCCGGCTGGCGTTGAAATCCGCGAGGGTATGAACTACAACCCGTACTTCCCCGGCGGCGCCATCTCCATGCCCCGCGTGCTATTCGACGGGCTCGTCGAGTATGATGACGGTGCGTGTTTGCATTATCTCTGCACCATGCGGGGCTAGAGCGGTCTCCGTGTGCTCTAGGCACACCGGCGACGACTGCACAGCTCGCGAAGGATGTCACGGTGTTTTTGGCATGGGCGGCTGAACCGGAGCACGACGAACGCAAGAAGAGCGGCATCAAGGCAGTCATCCTCTTCTCTGCCCTTACCGCGCTCAGCCTGTATGTCAAGCGGTTCAAGTGGGCCGTCATCAAGAACCGTAAGATCCGTGAGTGTCAGCTCGGGTCCGAGTTGGCTTTCGGCTAACAGGTTGTGCAGTCTACAACCCACCGACGGGTAAAGGCCATTAGAACGTGGGAGGTGGAAAGACGATGTGTTCCTCTTAGTAGTACGCAGAGTACTTCCGGGTCCTCTGTAGTAATATTTGGCGTACAAATGGACAGTCCATGCGTTGATCAATAATACCTCGACGCCCCGAGTCCGGTTTCCGTATCGTCCAAATGTGGCAATGCCTTCCTGTCATAGAAGCGATGTGGCTGAAGGCACGCCTGGCAAGCAGGCGGCTCTTCTGCTCTCCTTCTACCATCTCCTCACCTGCTGAGCCGTTTGAATCCGATATCCTTTGGCCTTTCCTCCTCTCAACATAACTCTCACCTCTCTCGACATGGCGGATACGTGGCCGCAGCAACTCAAGTGCGTGCTGCGTCAGCTGCTCGCAGGCAGCGTGCTGAGCTCATCGCAGAGACTGGGTGGCCTCTTGCCTGGGCCAAATGACCGATGCGAATCGTGACGAGGCGCAAAATGAACTACGGCAGGTAATCTCTGACGCATTCAGCAGTAAAACACTCTGGACGACCGACTGGGCCGGGGTGCAATTGAAAAGGTCACGCTCGCGCACGTCCCGCCGTCTTCCGACCTCGTTCTCATAGCCATCCCAGCCTGCTCCCCATAACGCTTACACCGTCGACCAGTCTGAAGCGCAAGACGTGCGTGCCCCGCTCCTCTCCGCGTCCTGCTACTCATCCCGATTGTTATGGACGCGCAGTATTGACAGCACGCCGACGAACACGACGTCTAAGAAGGCTAAGAAATCGCAAATATCTAAGTCTGCAACGACAAATGCGCTGGATATGAATGACCACGCTGCGCTGAACCGGAGAGCGGAGCGCTTCCAGCGGGAGCATGAGATCGAGCGGCAGAAGTCGATGGGCGGCGGGCGCGGTCAGACGTCTCTCAAGGCTAACCATCATACCGCTCACATTTTCAACGGTCCCACTATGCCATCACGCTCCAACTCGCCGTACAACAACGAGCCGGAACCGGTGCGTGATCACACGGCGTGCTCAATTTCTGGGGTGCTCACTAGCGGCGGGGCAGATTGTGCTGAACTGGGATCGGCACACGATCGTGGGGACGTCGGAGGAAATATTCAAGGACTACTTGCGCTTGACTTCGGTGCGTTTTCATGCGGTCATGCGAGACAAGGAGGCGGAGGTTGAGTGAGTTGTACAGGAACCGAAAGCAGAACAAATTCGTCCGTATAAAGTTTTGCAGCAGACCCTAGCAGAGCTCAAGAAGCGGTGGAAGGAGAAAGTTAGCTATGCGTGGGTTTGCAGCCAGTTCAAGAGCCTGCGGCAGGACCTCACCGTACGTCTATCCTCTGCTACGTGCTGAAAAGCGTGATCCAGTTTGCTGCAGGTCCAGCGCATAAAGAACGAGTTTACCGTCACTGTATACGAGATCCACGCAAGGATGGCATTAGAAGTTGTCAGTGCTGATTATTTATTGTGAATTCGAGCAGCGGATAATCATCGCGTTTCAGGGCGATATGGTAGAGTATAATCAATGTCAAGGTGCTCTGAAGTCATTATACGAGCTCGGCATCCCGGGGAAGACGGAGGAGTTCACCGCATATCGTATCTTGATGTTGCTACACGGCCGGAACTCAAGTGGTCCGTCTCTGGCTTCCTTCCTATCTCTGACAACAGATAACGCTGACGCGGGGACGGCCGTGGCCCGCAGAACTTAATCTGTACGTAGGTCAGCTAACGCCCAGGCAGAAAGCGGATGCAGCGGTCCAGCACGCCCTCGCAGTGCAGCGCGCGATGGCGATGGGCAACTACCATGCATTCTTCGAGTGCTACATCACTGCGCCGAACATGGGCGGGTACATCATGGACCATTTCGTCGCACGCGAGCGCGTGCGCGCATTGTTGATCATGAGCAAAGCGTCCGTAAAATGCCTCCGCTCGCTTCTTACGTGTTTCTGATTGTTGTGGCCTGCAGGTATCAGAAGATCACGGTCTCATGGCTCGTGCAGGAGCTCGCATTCGACGACGCGGCGGACGCGTGTAAATTTCTTGAGGATCACCGCGCGGCAACGTATACCAACCCAAACAGCCCCACCGTCGAGAGGATCCTGGAGTGCAGGTCCTTGGGTTCGGAGCTCCCGCAGGTCTTGGAGGAGAAGTACCGCAAGGTGCAGATCAAAGGCGCCATCTGATGTATTGCATTCTTTCCTTCTCGTTCCCCTTCCTCACTCGCTCACCGCTTCATTACTGCTGCTTTTTATGTCGCTTGCTCTCACATTGTCATCACGTATATATCCAATGTCAATTTCACATGCGGACGTATAGCGGGAAATGCCCTGAAATGCCTGCGCGCGGTGGCGTCGCCAATCGCTGGCAGGCTGATTTTTATATTTCGACCGAAGCTCGGGTTCGTCTCGGGTATCTGATAATCGTATCTATCGAGCGCCTGCGGGGGTTCCTCCGGCCGTTGCTCACAATTGTGTGCGTATAGTTAGTGTTTAGATCGTCCGGGGCGAACGTTAACCCAAATCTCCCGCAAACTCTGCGTATGAATGCCGGTTCCGCTCGTCGAGGTGCATCTCTAGGGGAAGTCGTGTCGTCCAGTGTCCCTTGAAACCGAGCATTGGGCATGTACGTTGCGGGCCCAACCTTCTAAATCGAGCATTTTGTATAGTTTAAATCGACAGCAAACATAGCGTGTATACGGAGAGTCAATCGTAAGAAGCGTAAGTATATTTTACGAGACAATCCATGCTCCCTTCAGCCTGACGGAAACCAGGCCACATAGCTGTTTGAGGACGAGACATGGATCACGAACCATCGGCAGCGACATCAAGAAGGGGGGAGAGAAAAAAACCCGCGAAGCATCAGATTTCAACGAAGCGACCCCCACGGTGAACGAAGGTACAATTTGAACACGAGCGTCAATCACGGTCTGTCAACGAAGAAATGAGCACTCGTGTTTGTATGGGGGACCGTTGGCAATAAGAACTTAGTAAGGGCCCTCGAGGAGCCGGGAAGATCGAGAGGCAAATGCATACATTCGGGCTCCTTGTTGCAAGAAGAATTCCGTCAAGGCGGTTTGCGCTGCGGGGCAGAGGAACGAGGTGAGCCGGGGCGCGGCCAGGGAACGGTGACGAGAGGGGGCGGCTTACGCGGGGCGATGTATGAATGGCGCGGCCGGACTTCAAACGGGCGCGTCCGCGCTTGCGCGAGGGTGCTGCCGCTCTCTCCCACACCCATCATGCCGAGGGCATCGCTGCTGCAACGCAACGCGGGTCAGCTCACAGCACGGCGCGTGGGCGCGGGGGGCGGACGTGCCTCGAGAGGCGCATAAGCGTCAGCCGCAGCGAGTAGCGGCCGACGGCGCGCACGCTAACGTCGGGGAAGAGGAAGTACACGCCCAGACGGCCCTGCAAATTGCGCAGCGAGTGGGGCGAGGAAACAAGGTTCCCGTAGAGCAGCCGGTTGGGCGGGAAGTGGCGGCCCGCGTGCGACGCGGCGTCGAGCACGGTGAGCCCGTCGGCGGTGTACAGAGAAAGGTGGCAGATCAGGTACGGGTGCTCGGGGTCGCTGTGCGCGTAAGGGGAACGGTGGTCAGGCGTGGCGAAAGCGGGGTGAAGGGAGGGAGACAGCCTACCCCTCCACGACGTGCCCGCGCGCGTCGCGCACGACGAGTTGCGCGACGAGCGGCGGCGCCAGCGGCAGCCGCGACAGCGCCTGCCCACCGAACTCGGCGGAGACCTCGGGCTGCTGCACGATCTCGAGCGAATAATTCCTGGGGGACAGACGCATGCGTTACTCGACGTGACGGAGCGGACGAGAAATGGGGTTGCCTGGTGTGTGGGTCGGCCGCAATGGGGCTGGGAGTTTCCTGGAGGAAGGCCGTCGGGAGGAGCGAGGCGAGGGACGCGTCGCCGAGCGACCGCGATGATTGGCGTCCCCATGATGCGCTGCCCGCGGAGCTCGCGGCGTAGTATGCGGGGGCGGCCGAGCGCGACGAGGACGGGCGGTCGCTCGCGGCACGTGCGGCGGCGCGCAGCCGCTGTGTGATAAGGGGAAAAACGGGAGAATCATGAGCGGTCGTGAAAGGGTCGTCCGGGGTGCGGGCACGAGTGCTGTGCGTGTGGTACGCAGGGAACGAGATGAGAAAATGCAAGACGACCGCACATAGGCGGAGGTCGAGGGACATGGAATGGCCCGCCCAGGCCGGGTTAGTGGGGGACCACAGGGACAGAAGAATCGCCTTGAAACCCAATCAACAATGATCGCCTGGTATTGGACCGCGCGTCGAAGGCACTCACCAGCGAAGAAGCGGCTATTGAGACCACGAGGGGGTCCGGGCCGTGCCTCGAGGGACAGAGCATGGCCGCGGAGCATGACGGTGCTGGTGAGCCGCAAGAAGCATGGGCACCGCCCGCCGCGAGGGGGACACTCAGCGAAGGATGCGTTTGCGATAGCAGCATGGACGCAGAGTGGACCGCCTGGGCGGACAAGACAAGTCAGCACAGCGGCGGCATGGGGGGTGGACAGGCGTCGACGGAGGCGTTCATTATATACGACGAGCGACATCGGAAGCAAGGGGCAGAACGCGCGCGGTGGCCACGAGAGTCGGAAAGTTTGATGGCCCAGAGATGGGGAATCTGACCGTGCCGTGGGGCTTGATCTGGCCAAGGAGAAAGCCGTTGACGTTCGCGTTCGGGTGTCGCCTCCGACTCGACCGGCTCAGCGGCACCCGTGCACCCCAGCCGCTACACGATGCTAAACTAGCGGACATGAAGACAAGAAAGAGCTGGAAGCACTGCAATCGCCCGGACAGATCTACCTATTTACATCGGGTATAATGTACTCAGACACGCGTCTTGACATAACTCCATACGCCTGCAAGTCCCGAGACCAGCGTAGCCGCTGCGAGCGCGGGCTTCACGCCGGCTGTGTGGCACCGTCACGTAGTCACGGTGAGCAAGACGGCCAAACGTCCCGAGACATGGGAACGCGCGCACCTGAGGACTTGTAGAGCGCACCCGTAAGCGCACCCGCGGCCATGCTTCCCATGGTGTCGTGCTTTCCCCGCAGGCCATCGATGGACGAATTAATCCCGTTATATGCCAGAGCTACACGTCAAGCGCTTAGGTGGAGAACAAAAAGAAGATGAATGGGGCAGGTGCGCACCCAAGACGCCGGCTGAATTGCCCAGGAATGTCCCCCTTCGCGTGACAGCGTTGAGGATGCTGTTGATTCGCAGCCTCGTATTAGAGAGTGCCAGCGGGCGACGCGCGCCCTCACGGACGCCCCACACCCCGCCGAGGGCCAGACCTGCGGGTAACGGGGATGAGCATGTGACGGGGTGCAAAGACAATAAGATGGCAAGATAAGGTGAGAGAGCGATGGGCGGGGGCAGCAAAGGCGAAGAAGCGAGGATGGATAGATAGATTGGAAGGAGTGCATATGACATACCACCGAGATACATAGTTCCTGTGCCGTAGCACAAGTCATCGCTCCAGCCCCTGGAGGGAATGGCAGTTCCTGAGCCGGGCAGGTCGTTTGTCTTATCATCGTCTAGTACGAGGTAGTCGAGCTGGTCGCCCAGGCCGGCGAGGGGATGGAGCTTTGCTGGGTCGTAGGCCCCCAGGAGGAGGTCTGACGCGGTGACGGAGTCGGGAAGGGGGCTTGCTGACGCGTCGCTGCGTGCGAACTGCGCGTTCTTGAGGAAGTCTGTCGCGTCCGGGGAGGAGGAGGAGGCCATTATGCGGTATTATAGTGCGAGGGTGGGGAACAGGCAAAGGGGGGTGGTCGACGTCGAGGACAGCGAGCACGGCGGCCAAATTTTGAGGAGCCCAGCGCGCGCGGCCGGCAGCCCGGGGGGTGGCCCGGCGGTTTGTCAGCCGCGGTGTGTTTGACTGGCACTTGCCTCGCACAACACACAATAAGCTCATCACGTCTGCAATGTCCCACCTCTGCCCGCCCCCGACTCGCGCGCTGCGATACTGTCACCGCGCCCGCGTCGCCCTCGCCCTCGCCCTCGCTCGCGTCCCGCCCAGCGCCTCCCCCGCCTGCCGTACACGGTCTCTGCACGCCCGCGCGTCTGCACCCACGCCTCGCGCTCGCCCCGTCCTCGCCCACCGTCCGTCCAGGCCCCCGGCCCCGACCTCCCTGCTTCTCGTTCTTCCCGCGAAGCGTGCGTACCATCAGCTTCGCCCATCATTTCATATACGTGGAGTCCTAATTGTCTCGCAATTAGGGTGGGCGACCTCCACCACACCCCATTCGACCGCCTCCGACCCTGCGGCACTCGAGGCCTTCCAGTGCCTCGAACAGGGCACACAGAAGCTCGAAGAGGGCGACGTCCATGCCGCGAAGGAGCTCTACAGGCGCAGCGTCGAGATCCAGAAGAACGCCCATGCCCTCTTCAACCTCGGCGTCACACACTACCACTTGAGTGCGTGCGGCCCCTGGCCCACCTCGTCTTCTCGAGCTACATCTCCCTTCACAGAGGAATTTGACGAGGCGATTGCCGCCTGGAAGGAGTCAATAGAGCTCCAGCCGTCGAGCGCGGATGCTCATACCAGTCCGTCATGCACTTCCTTGTCCCTCGCCCGCCCCGTGTCGCTGACGTGCCCCCGCGCAGATCTCGCGAGCGCGTACGTCGTCTCGCCCGTCGCACGGCCCGACCTCGCTCTGCAGCACCTCCGGTCAGCAGCACACTTTTCTCGTCCATTTCGCACGCTGACGCGTTTACGTCGCAGCGCACCGCGGCAGGCCTCGCGCCCGAAGACCCTGAAATCGCGTTCAATCTTGCTGCGGTCCTCGAAGCGTGTCAGCTCGTCCCTAGTCCATATTGTCTCCGCGCCGCCCGCTCACGATATGACGACAGGCGGGCGCCTCGAGGAAGCACTCAAGTATTACAAGCGCAGCAAGGAGTTCGGCGTCGAGCGCGCCGCGTCTCACATCCTCAATGTCCGCACCCTCTTTCCCGCGCCATTGTCTGCGCGCGCCGCATCTGACTGACGTGTGTTGCGCACAGGTCAGCGCGAAGCTCGCGGGACAAAAGCTCGCGACCCCCGCGAAGAACACGGGCTCCGAGTCGCCATGACATGCCTGACGAGCGCGCCTCATTCGTCGCACAGGCGCCGAGGCCTTCCACGGCGGGTGATAGGGGCCTTATTGTCTTGCGCGAAGACAGTGCGTCCATAGATGTACTTATTTCGCGACGCCGGTGCAGCGCGGGCGAATGTATTGATGGTGCACACACGCCCGACGCAGCCAGCGGACCGCGAAGCGCAGCGGACTCTCTTCGCGCCATGACACCTCTTCCGCCCTATTATGTGCGAGCCCGTAAGGTGCGGACAGATGTCGCCATCCGATATCATATTAATGGGAAGAACAACGTATGCTGTCCAACGTATGTACGTGGTCTGTTCGGCGCAGGCCTCCACAGTCAGTCATCCACCAGCGGTTCTTGTGCGGAACCGGCGCCGCTCGCCCTCGACGCGTTCCCAGCTCGCGATGCTCCCCATTGTCCCCCTGTTTCTGTTCGCGTTGGGGGTAGCACCGTCCCGCGGCCGCGCCACGGGGTCTCCGGCGCGCGGGAGACGCTGCTCCGTGTGTGCTCGGGCCCAGTACGCCAAGATGAGGACCCCGCGCCTCGCGACGACAACCCTGCACCCCGCGACGGGGATCCTGCGCCCCACGACGAAGGCCCTGCGCCCCAAGAAGACGACCCCCGCGCCGCGTAACCAGTGTGCGCGCCTCTGTACGAGGAGCGCGCATGCGGCGACCGCGCGTCCGCCCTAGCACGCCCGCGTCCGCCCCCGCCAGACCACTCGACACCATGCCCGCCGCTCCGCTCGGCGCGTCGCGCACACGATGCAGCACCGCACGTACATCGGCGCGCGAGTACGCGCCGGCGGGCGGCAGCTGCGCGGGCGCGAGCGCGAGGAGGCGCTCGTGGCCCTCGTGCGGCGCGGGGGGCGCGACCTCGGACGCGAAGCGCGCGAGGATGCGCATACCGGCCGCTGCGTCTCTGATGGTGGGGTGGTCGTGTCCTGACAAAGTTAGAAAAATATGAGCGTAGAGCGAGGTCGGTGCCTACGATGCTGGAGGCGCTCTGCGCAGACCTGTGGATGCGGTTAATGTGGTAGATGCAAGCGGTGGGCGGGCGTACGTTGTATGGTGTGTCGAAGAGCAAAACCCAAGCAGGCACGCCAGGAAACTCGTGCGCAATGTTGATCCAGTGCGCGCGCTGGCTGCAAACCACACGAGTCGCATCAGTAGTATTCAATTGCGAGCCGCCCGCGCGGATGGTAGGTAGAAGCATACGTCGCGTCGATGTTCGTGCGATCAACGCACACCGAAAGGCCCTCGCGGAGCGCGGCGCGCACGGCCCCCTCGACGGCGCGCCGGTCGCCAAGCTCGTCCTGGCAGCACCGGCGGAATTGCGAAAAGTGCCGCTCGAGCGCGCTCGCGAACGTCGACTGAGTGCGAGAGAAGACGACCCTGAGCGTCACGGCAGTGAATTTGAGTGATGAAGGAACGTACCTTGCCCGACGCAACGAGGCCGACGAGGATGAGCACGATCTGCGGGTGGCCGAGGGCGAGGGCCTCCGGGTCGCTGGGGGCGACTGGGGCGGAGGCGGGGTCGGACATATTCGGTGCGTACGGTCAGATGGGTCGCATGCGAGTCAAGAGTGGCGGGTGGGCAGTCGATGGCCAGTGGACGCTTGATGTGGCAACGGTGACTAGTTGCGTGTTGAGCGCCGGGCCGGCGATTGCCGGGGTCTTGACGGACTGCTCTCTGAGTGAGCTACGTTATCCACGGACAATACCATGATCAAATGATATCCACTAACACTCCTCGGGTCCGTGACGTACGGTCGTCGCGGGTTTAGAGGTAGTGCGCGGAGAAGGCGCGGTGCCAGTCGTGCTCAAATCGCGATATGCTCCCTGGCGATGCATTTCCACTCACGCCCGTGCAAGAGATAGAATGTAACAGAAACACTGTACTATGCTTCCATTACGCCACCCGAGATGTATCTGGCAGAACACGGGCTGGTGTTTCTCAATGCTGAATGCCTCGAGGACGCCACGCAGCAACACACGCATCAAGCCCGTATTGTACTTATTTAATTGCCGTTCTGCAAGCAAAGCCGACGCGTACGCGATAGCATGATCTTCTCTCAGAAGAAAAGAATGAAAGAGGACCCGAGCCAAAAGAGGTGTCGATCCATCATCCGGATGCAGATTTGCCTCAGATGGGAGGGCAGGTTGCGCCTAGCTTGTTCTCCGGACCGACACGCCTGCAGGCAGCGCAGCTGAATTGTCCAGCAGAGGGCATGTGTGCATGCCGTATGGCCACCATCGAGTGGGTGTGGCGCTGGGCGCGTGTCACGTAAACCTCGCGCCGACTGAGCGGCACAAGAGCGGCAAGTGATTGTATGGGGGTGAATCGAGATGTGAAGGGTAACCTGTGAAGCGGATTAATCAATCTATCTTGAGCTTTGAAGTCGCCGCCGGCAGGGCCAACAGCGTGTGGGGTATCAATCTTGTTATCGGGCACTTCGGGGTAGCTCGGACTCACGAGACTAGAGCTTGAGAAGTCTTAGCATTGCCGTTTGGCCTGTGCTTGCGAGTCATGCCAGGGGCGCTGAGAAACACCCTTGTGAACAGTTCGACAATTCACTCACCCTGATGGCCCCTTCGCGCCCGCATGCCCAGATACTCTAACTGGATGGGGCGAGCGCGATCCATCGGTAAAGGAGTGATTCTCGTTCATCCAGCGCACAACACTTTCTGCTTCTATAAGTCACCGCCCGGCTTGGCCAGCATAAGTGTGCGAGCATGGATAGCTCCGGCCGTCTCCACGCACGTAGCGCAACCGCGTAGCCTGCAGGGCGACACATTTCTGCGATCTCGAGTTAGAACAGATCAAGCGCGATGAGTTTCCAGAAGACCGTGACGCACCTATACACTAACTAATTCAAAGCAGAAAAGACGGTCATCCGCATACTTACATACACAGGTACTCATAATACTCCGAGAGGGTGATCAGCCCTCATTTCACAGTTCGCTTTCGTGTTCGCCGTCTGCGCGATCGGGATCCAGCTCGGCAGCCACTGCCATGAGTCTGCGCCGACGTCAGCCGTCACAGCCAGCATTCCAGAAGAAGCGGAGAAGGATGGAATGGGCATGTGCGATGGTGTAAATTGTGACTCACTGGGCGGCGTGCAGGCCGGCGAGCGTGCGCATGGCGTCGAGGTCGACGTGTAGCTGCTCGAAGAGGTCGGCAGTCTGCCCCATTGCGCGCGAGAGCCGTGTGAGGCTGCTCGCTAGGTGCGCGTAGTTGCGCTCTTTGGCTTGCGTCGCGCTCAGCGGCTGCGACTGGCTCATGGTTGAAAGGAAACATTAGGCGCGCGGGGAACTGACGATCGCGTGACGCGAATCTTATCTTATCCTGATCTCGGAGACTGACCGACGAACCTTGGTCGACTGGCTGACTCACTGACTATCCTACGTCGACATGCCCTGTGCAGACTTACCAGCGGCCGCCCAGGCTGCTCCCAGCGCATCTATATTGCGACACCTCAACGCCGGACTTCCCATCGACCGCCTTCCACCCGAAATCCTCAACGCCATCTTCACCATCCTCTCGTCGATAGACCGGCCTTTGCGACCCTTTGCGCGGACGAAGCGCAAACACTCTCTCGGGTGGCTGAAAATTACGCACATATGCCAACGTTGGCGGCACATTGCCCTTCATCAACCAACTCTATGGGCCTCCCAAATCACAGTGCCGGGTGTGCTCGGCCAAAGCTGGGCCAACGTTTTTCTTTCCCGCTCTCAAAATGCTCCTCTCACAGTCCTTTGTCCCAAATACTCAATCGATGCATTCAACCTTGCAATCATTGGTGAAATCCTCCCGCGCGTAAAACACCTGGACCTCACCGTTCGCCCGCGACGCTTACCATGCCGCGCTCCCAATACTCTCCGCCCCCGCCCCGCTCCTCCGTACTCTTCAACTTGATCTCTCCCACCCACCCATCAACACCCCGATCGTGGTCCCGGATGGCTCGCTTGTTGGCGCGCTGCCGTGGACGTTACCATTGCTCGAGAACCTCGTTTCTCTCCACGTCAGCCGATATGGCGTAGCCGAGCCCGCCGTGAAGTTTGCGGCGGTCCTCTCCGCGCTCAGGAGAATGCGCGTGCTGGAGAAGCTCGCCCTGTATTTGAGGCACGCGGATGCGCAGGACCTTCCGCAAGACGTCGTGGAGCTGCCGACATTGCGCATTCTCTACCTGGAAACCAGCGCCGCACCCGCAACACTCTTCCTCAAGCACCTCGCGCTTCCAGCCGAAGTCCGCGTTGGGGGTATACTGGCCTGTGGCGCTTTCCCCTCTGCGGAGCTCGCAGAAGTTGTTTCTGCTATCCCTGCATGCATCGTCGGTGCAGCCCCGTCGTGCGCATCCGCATCCGGTTGGCACTCGTCACGGAAGATGGGTTCAGAGACGACATTGTCGATGTGAGGGCATGGCGCCGCCGGGATGAAGCAGGAAAGCCCGCCGTGACCCTGAAAATCACGAAGGACGCAGACGAACACCCCGGCAGGTGGGGTGCAATGCAGTCTGTACTGCGCGCCCTTAGCTCAAAGCACCTCGAGGAACTTGCCGTGTCCGGCGTGGGTGAAGACTGGGCAGATTCGCTAGCGTATGCACCCGCGCTGCGGCACCTCACGGTCAAAGGCCAATGGTCCGCATCTTTCTGTGCTGCATTGTGCCCCACAGACGGTGCTGTCCCTGGCGACACTGCACGCCCGCGATGCGTCGTCCCCGCGCTATCTGTGCTCGTTATCGCCGGCATGGATCTTCATCGCGGTGGTCGTGAGCTGGCGACTACGCCGGCTGATGCACTCCTGCAGTGTCTCCGGGAGCGCGCAGCGGCCGGGTACCAGCTAGAAGAGCTGGACGTAGTGCATGGTCTTGCGAGGGGGGAGTGGGTGGCTAGGGTGCGGGAGGCGCTGCCTGAGACCCAGGTGAAGTGGCATGAGGCAGATAGTTGACATAATTTCATGGTGTTTACGGGTTAGTTATCAACTGTCTGTTCATTGTCTCCTGTGCTCATCCAAGACTCGGATGCCCCTCCCTCCTCTGAACGCCACCTCGCCTCCTGTATGTGGTGGGCTGGCACCCGCGGCATAGCTGACGATGTCAAGCAAATGTCAAGACTTCGAACTTTTTTGAGGGCATGGCGTGGAGCATGGGACGTCTTTGTCGCGCAACTAGAGGTCGTGTCTTGCGAGCTGTTCTGATAGATCCTTGTCTCGACCACGCCAACCGTTATATCGAAACGACAATCAGCGCCGGTGCCTCGGTCTGGAAGTCACGTTGAGCTACTAAGTAATCACTCTAGCCCCTCAGCCCTGACTTCAACCCTGCTGTGTAGCCCAAATCACTCGACCAATGGATCATCTTCGTGCTCCCCCGGTGTGTGTGTTGCAGAGCCACCGGATATAGGTGTGTCTGTTGGCCCCGACCAGGTGTGTCATCGAAGTCGCGTTTGCCAAGTGCGGACGACGCACTGTAAATAGTTGACCCAAGGAGGCCCTTGTCGAAGACGATCAAGCAGCCGACAGCAGATGCCAAGAGGAGAAGACGGAGGCGATAATTGCTGCAAGATTATGAGCCAACATCGCAGGACGTCAATTCCAATGTATACTGACTGAAGGCAGTCAGCGTGGATCGTGTTGTTTGATATTGCTGCCTGGATGATGGCTCGTAGAAGCGCACAAGCTTGTACACTATTCGAAAGTACTAAGCTTCGCGCACCCTCTTTCGTTCGATGCAACGATGCAACACTACCGACTGGCGAAAGGAACATGTTAGATACTCCTAAGTATCAAACGACAACAGTCGAAAAGCGCTCACAGTATGTTTCAGCTGCCAAAATCAGTACCAGTGATATTGACATGAGCCTGAGATATTGGACATGGACACACCGAGCGGCACGGCCACAGACAGAAGCTCACGTACCACTTGATTTTCCGTTTCACAGCGTATGCGCAGCCAATAAGAAGGATCAAGATCACGGGAACCGCTGCGACAGTCAATTTGTATTCCTTGAAAGCACTATAACAAGCAGTTGTGGCGAGGTGAGCGTTAAATTAGTGGAACTAGTAGAGACAAATCATGCCTGAATCGCAATACCGGTGAAGCTGAAGAATTCAAACTTCAGCAGGCATAAAGACAGGATATAATTGATATTCCGATATACGAACTGTCAGAGCTTCATTTATAGCCATCGGGAATGCACGCACTCTTCAAGATCCTGGCACTGGCGTCGACAGCACGGACGATGGCCCAGCTACGATGCATCAGACACCGTGCACCCCTGTTGCATGGCTAGCAGAAACGTACCCAAATTCCACATACAGAGCCCATACCAACCAGAGCAGCGCGAAGGACGACGTGGCGACGACACAGGGCACAACGATCAAGGAGGGCTCGACTTTCTTGAAAAGGGTATGCTTTCCGCCGCAGTGCTGAGAATTAAGTCAGTGCGGCAGAAGGAGTGGCACAAGGGGCAGACGTGCATATAGCTAACGGAGCCATCGCAATCTGGCAGTCGCACCAAGACATTCTTCGTCGCATGCACTTGGATAGCGGCGAATATATTGAGCGCCAAGTGAAACACTGGTCCGTAAGGACAGCTTAGGACAGAGATATGCATTGCCCACGAGATGATTACGCACTCAACAACCCGATCAACTGGATGACGTTCCGCAACCGCAACGCGTCAAGCATCAAACTCGAAGAGCCTGAGACATTCGTCAGCATGAGATTGAGCAATCCAGACGGCCAAAATAAACAGCACCAGATAACATGGGAGGGTCTGATCACACGGTCAAACAATCCCTCGAGCCCGTTGTATTGAAATATTTAGCTACCTTGTAAATTGTTAGGCTGAAGTCTATGCTCTCCGCCACCTATGTGGGCTAGGTAAACTTGGATCTGTCAGACGAGTAGGTAACATACGAATTGCAACGTCAATCCTATCATGGTGAGTACCACGATCGTCTCTGCATGGAGATCAGCCAATTCCATTCACCACAAGTGCGCACAGAGACTCACGAACAACGACTACGATGTTCCCAGGATTGACTATTGATGGTCATGTGGCAAACTCACTAGTTTCAATAAACAACTTCTGGGCCCTAGTGCTGATGAATGGTGCGGCGGCCATTGCTAAAACTCGTCGATGTGTTGAGAAACAGTATGAGATCTTATAGCTAAGGCAAGGGGAATCTGAGAGGGAAGAAAAACTGTGAGGGCAGAAAAGACTGTGAGGGCACTTCAGTATATGCTAATCTTGGAGCGTTCAATGCGGTGATTGCTGCGGGTATCCTATACCTTCGTGAGCTCATCATGCGAGTCAGGGGTCATGAAGTTCCGGTCATGACCCCCACCGTGGGCCATCGCAGACTGAGCCAGTGAGCCTTCAGTCCCAATCAGTTCATCACTTGCGCCGGGGTGGGCATGGAGATGCTTCCCGCCGCCATGTCACTGCAAGCAGAGACGACTGGAGCAGTACGGAAAGAGGGAATCAGCGCCTTGCGGAGGATGAATCTGATTTCAGTGAAAGTTGTCGGTGAGAGGAAGGCCCTAGGTTGTGCGAGCCGCAGCCGAACTTCGGAACTGCGACTCCGTCCCCTCCTTCGGCAAAGCCCGCGTCAGCTCTTTAAACCTGACTGGCCGACATCATACAAAGAAAAATCATTTCATTTCACAAGCCTATCACAACGTGCAGAGCACGGCCCTTTTTACATGGATATCGGGAATATAGACACATATCGGAGCATTCGTCAAGATAAAGAATCGTCATGGAGGGGATACAACGGGTGGGCCGTGCCCGTGTCGCCGTCAGATACGCAAGTGAGATGGCAACAGCAAGAAAGAAAGTGGGGGAATGGACTGGGAAGCGATAGCAGTGCGCAGTCAGTGATTCTGATGGATAGGGGAGGGGGAACGAGGGTCAAGCAATTGGTGGACGATATGGATGGTGGATGGTGAGGCAAAGAAACACGTCCGGAGACCAAAATATTGCGCAGTAACGGAAGTGGGTGCACGTACATAAGACATGCTAGTGTACATTATACTTGATGTCGGCATGCGACAGGATGATGAAAGCAGACTGTAAGGTGATAGAAAGACGTGGGCGTGGGGACCTAGAGCCGTCGCAAGTGGCGGCTCGAATGCAACAATACAAGCAACGATTTACCTAGAACCGATTATGATACCGACGATGACAGTTCAAGCGACCGCGCGGCGGTGCGTGCAGATGCTTAGAGGCTCAGCGGCGGCACAGCGCCGCCGAACCCAGCGCGCTGGACACTCCCGGCCGCGCGGCCCTTGCCGTTCGGGTGGTGCCCATGATGGTGATTTTGCTGCTGGTGGCGACGCCCGGGCGTCGAGCTCATCATCGCCTTGCGCTTCATTGCCTTGTCGCGACGCGACTCGCGCTCCTTACGCGGCTTCGCGTGCGGCGGCGTGTACCCGCCTTGGCCCGCGCCCGTCGGTGTGTGGTCTCCGTCGCGCACAGGCAGGATCACGGGCGAGATGACGACGTCCATGCGACCCTTGCCCCGCTTCTTTGTCGCTGCCTTGCGCGCGAGCGGCGACGAGCTTGGGCTGGGCGGCTTCCCCGCGGTCCACATGCTGCTGAACGGGCTGTTGCGCAGCATGCCTCCGTACTCGCCCGCACCGTCGGACATGAGCCCGCTCTCGCGCGTGCGCCGGAACGTGCCCATTGGGATGCGGTCCCACCGGCTAAGGCTTTGCAGGTGCCGCTCGTCTTCAGCGGCGCTGGTCTCGGCCTCGGCGGTGCTGGAAGAGCCGAGGTATGTGGCAGGGTCGTAAGGGTCGGAGTCGAGAAGTGAGGCATCGAGCACGTCGTCAAGGCGGATGGGCTCAGCAGGGGGAAAGTCGGGGGAGGTGGGAGGAGCAATGTCGTCTGATGGAGTAGGTAGTCCGAACGGTGAGGGCGAGAGAGCGAATGAAGTTTGAGACAGCGAGAGCGACCGATCACGGCTATGACGGCTCTAAGAGAGGAAGAGGGATCATTCAGAACGATTCCAATCAGCAAAGAAACGACGAGAACACTGACCCTACTGAGACTGCGGCCAGAGGCCGACTCCGACAGCCTTCGTCTGTGGCTTCGTGGGAATGGACTCGGAAGATCCTGGCGAGAACCGTCGATGACGGCGCGCCTGAGGGCGTCACCACGCCCGGCAGAGAACGTGCCCATTGAAGGCGGCTTTGGCGTGCCCCAGTCAGACGACATCGTAAGACTTAGACTCGCGACATCGCTAACCGGTGGCGCCATTGAGTCGTTGTCGTCTTCGTCGTCCCAGTACACACGGCCCGCTAGAATGTCTTCAGGCTTGGGTGAGGCGAGAGGACCATCAGCAGGATGGGGTCTCGGGCCTGGGGTCATGGTGGACAGAGGGTTAATTGACGATAGTAGTGTCGTGGGAGGACGGAAGAGCCGCATGGCGCGGGCAGTGGGCAGCCCTTGGTCGTCGACTAGCTCCTCCTCGGTCGTGTCTCCATCGTCACTCTCGAGTTCCTCGAGGCCGTCGCCCGCGTCCTCACTGTCGCCCATGTTACTCTCGCCGTCAGACATCTGCACGTCAGTGTCCGACCCGGAGCCCGAGGTCGTGGTGGTCTCGACGAGCAGCTGCGCGGCATTCGCCTCGAAGTCCCAGTCCAGCAGGCCCTGGCCGTCCTGTAAGCCATTGGTGAAGATGACGGAACCGTCCCAGCCCTCAGTGACCTCGAAGACGCCGCGCGCAGCGAGCGCCATGGCGTTGAGCTCGAGCATGGCCTCGTCGTCGACATCGTCCTCGTCGACAGTCTCATCGCCATCCTCGCGAGCGTCTGCGGACTCAGAATCGGTGAGGCTGGCGAAGAATAGCTCGGCGTCGAAGCGCGACTCCTCGTCGTCCTCGGACCAGCCCGTCGCGATGCCCGCGTACGCGGTGCTTGGGAGGCTCATGTCGTCTTCATCTTCATCCTCACCGTCGTTTTCCTCCTCGTCCTTCACAGCCGTCTCCTCCTCGCCATCCTCCTCCGTCTCGTCGCTATCCACATCCATCTCATCGCCGCTCGGATCCACGCTCTTTTTCCGGGTCTGGATCTCCCAAGTATTCCGGCGCTCCTTCCACTTTTTCTCGTCGCCAAGCAACTCGCGCTTCACGCGGGCTTTGTCTTGAATTTGCTGATGTACCTCGGCCTGGATGTACCGCTCCTCCTCGTCTTCCATCGAGGAATCGGAGAATTCTGAAAGCTCAGATGAATCATCAGCCCCGGAGCTGCTGGAGCTCTCTTCAGCGGATGACGAGAACAGCGCCGGCACGAAGATGGGGAGCTGGACCGGGCGTGTCTCGTCGAGCTCATCCTCGTCATCGTAAATGTCGCCTCCTCCGGCCCGACCCTCGTCGGACCCTCTTCGTCCCGGCGCAGCCCCTGCAGGGAAGTAATCGTCATCACTCGCCACAGGCGCAGACAGTTTACGTTTTGCAGGCTTCCCGGTCGTGTCTCTGGGCTTCGATCGTGGGACGGTGGGCCTCTTGCCTTTGGTTTTGGAGGCCGCGCTCGCGAAGGCGGCACGCGTTGCGGCGGGCGCCTTGGGTGGACGCCCGCGGCGCTTGGGCTCCTGGGAGTCCGTTGCGCCATTTTGCTTTTTGGAGGAGCTGGACGAAGCGAGGGGGGTGACGGGGAACCTGGCACGTGCGAGCAGGCTGGGAGGTAGGGTGAGTTTGATTTTCAGCGGCGCCTGCGTGGGTTTTGGGGGACGAGAGTTGGGTGGGGAGGAACGAGAGGAAGAGGCATAGGAAGAGGTCGCGCGGGGAGTGCTGGGTGGAGGAGGGGCTGGGGCTACTGATTGGTTGTTGCACGTGCAGGCGCCTTCGCAGATGGGACAAATATCGTCGTCGTCGTCGTCCGGCTGGTGGATGGAAGGGATCACACCTAGGGTATAGGCGTGAGGAGGCGACATTGCGACAGTCTGCTTGTTTTGATAACCTGGAAAAGTGTGCGTGTATGAGCAGGTCGTCGTCGTGTGAGCGGTCGCGGGTGGCGGAGAGTGCAGACGAATGGTTGGAGGAAAAGATTTGAGGAAAAACGATCACGATGGATGATGGGATATATTGCACATGGCAGGTTGCCTCGAGGGGAATTCAAGAACGACTCGAGGCCGGTCGGTTGCGCGAGCCATCATCCGACTTCCGGAAGATCGAGAGGGCGAGAGAAATCGAAAAAGACGGAAGAAAAGTGACGCACTGGACGGTGTACTTTTGGGCATGTTTGGAGACTAATGGACATGAGTATGCTATGGAAGTATCCAGGATGGAAAATGGGCAAAGAGCGACAGCAGGATCAAAGCCCGAAGGGCGTTTGGGAGAAAGAAACGTCGCCCTTCCCCGTCAATCATTTATATATTCCTGCGCGTTCGGCGGCGGCGCGACTGCCGTGTCAAAATATCCCTTAACCCTAACCAGCACTCTGAGGACCCGAGATACCCATACTCTATTGGTATATCGCAGCTTTATCGGCCACAACGAGGCAACATCTAGTCATACGGATCTGCACAGTACTAGTGCAAAGACGGGTCAGCTTATCGACGAGGGACACCCCCGTGGTCAACGGCTTGGTTACAGTATCGGCTGCTGTTAACGAGTGCCACAGAGTCATCAAGATATAAGTATACGGCACCGACACTGCGGAACACGACATCCTAGGAGAGGCGAGTCAGAGAATACTTAGCAGCTCGACTTCCAGACTCCCAGGCGAAATATTGTCAAGACATGTCGACGGGCAATCGCAGACACTACTGCAGCGCGCGTATCAACCTGTGCAAGAAACATACAATCGCATGCTCACTGTCGATCAGCCTGATACCGCGTTTTCTCAACATCAATTAATCACAACGATCGGACGAAGGGAAACGATGAGGGCGACCACAAGAGACGATGATGCAACCGGGCCCGCTGATGGCACGACTCGGACAACCGAGCGGCGGTATCCGGGGTCTATACAACTGCGCCGGCGCCAATTCCGACTTTTTCAATCTGACTTTGCCACACTCAGGCTCGCGCTCAGACGGAAGGCTTCACTGTAGCTTACATCGATCTGGCCCGGTGTTTTCCTGACCAACATTGCCTTTTGCTCCGCTTGCGAGGCCTAGTGAGGATCTGCGTCTCTTAGCCACAGGTAAGCTGCTCAATTTGGGCTACAGGCGGCGAGGGGACGCGACCTGCGGCAGACCACCTGCTGACTCTTCGTATCAGGACACTACAGGCTCTTCCCTGCCAGCGCGACGCAGTAACAATATTCTGAACACGTCTTCACTCGCGCCACGACCATGTCCAATCACCGTAGCGGTTCCCAGCCAATTCGCCGACGGATTCTCCGCTGACACTTCTGCAGGATTGACACTGGCACAGCAAATTGCTGAACTCGAGGAGCCTGCTCCCATCGGTGTGTGTAAACGCTCTCTGCTTTCTGGAGCGTTGATGCGAAGGGCGTCAGCAGATGTGGACCCAGAGCACGACCAGGGCGGCTCGCCCATGCCGTTTGAAGGCGCGGCGGAGGCGAGGGAGCATTATGTCGAAGTAGGGTGAGTGAGGCGGCGAGGCTCCGAAAGTGGTGCGCGTGCTGAGACGCGTTATGTTGGCGCAGCCCGTCGGCACTCCGTCGCATGCGAGATAGCATTGCGGATCCGAAATATGAGGGCGTGAAGACATCGCGGAAGCAGCTCATGGAGGAGAGCGATGTCGGTGCAGAGGAGGAGGAGGAGGAGGAGGAGAAGAGACAGTCGGACGACCTTGATTTCGACGAGGAAGGCTCAGAGGCAAAAGAGCACGATGATCAAGAAGACGACGTCCCATCACCAAGCGAGCGAGAAGACGAGCAAGACAGCGAGGATGAGCGGGAGAAACCACCAATTACTGAAGGAAGAGAGACCTCAGAAGATGCAGAACTAGTGGATGACCTTTCATCGACGCTGCGACAGAAACGAGAGGAGGACCGCAAAAAGGGAAAAGCTGTATCTCGGCAATTGGTGTGCACAACCGCGCTTTGCAGGTCAGTTCGCTGATCTGGTGTAACCGCAGGCTCTGTGGGACAGCCTACTCGACGCGCGCATACGACTGCAGAAGTCGGTCGTCGCCGCCAATAACTTGCCTCCAGTGAGCATCTCCAATTCCGGTCTTCGATATGCAGAGTATAAACCCATTTCATGGGGGTACATCTCTAGAACAACTCGCCGGATTCACACTCCGCCTCCATTGTGTTGACATACATTCTCTAGGCATCTGAAATTCCGGAATTCCTGGCCGACCCCAAGTGCCTCGCGGCCCACCACGCGATGCTCAGTGAGGCACTCCTACTCTCCTCCGAGCTGTCTCTCCTGAGAGAAGTACACTATCCGACTTCATCTTTTCCCGCACACATCAGCTGACTGCGCCTTGTTTACGTCTAGGAGCTGGCGGTAAGAGACGATGTGCGCCCGGCAAAGCGGCGCAGGGTGCGCGAGCCGGCAGCGGAGATCGATGGCAGCGATCAAGATTGGGCCGGCCTCCTGAAGGAAGAGGCCTCGCGCGCGACAGAGCAAGAGCATGCGTAAGTCCGTTCTCTCAGTAGGTTCTGCGATGGTGTTTCTCCCACCGGAAGCTGTCTTGACCTCAGAGCCAGCAAGTGATGAAGGGCCAGGCGCTGGCAACTACGTAGTGACGTCGACGGTCAGACGGTCGTGTGCCCAGTTTTCCCTCATGACACGATCGCGGCGCCTGCTCGTCTCATTCACTTGCTGATATCGCTTTCTCGTCACTTAGGTACCACGCGCATCTGACGCACACGCTCGCGAAATGGTCGGCGAAGGTCGCCGCCGTCGCGCCCGCTGCGCTCGCCCAGAAGTCGCGCAACGCGTTCTCCGTAAAGGCGGGAGGTGTGAAGACGGCCGGCGCGCAGGTCGATGAGGCACTCGCAGCGGATGGGGCAAAGCTGCTCGCGCGCACACGCGTGCGGCGGGGCAAAGGCGGTCGTGTGACACTGCAGCATGCCCAGACAGGGGTGGATGGTGAGAATGGTAGGGTGTCCCAGGTGGAAGAAGGGCATGGTGGTGTGGAGGTGTTTGACGACACGGACTTCTATCAGCAGTTGCTGAGGGACGTGATTGATGCGCGGAGTGGGTCGGGGAGGGCGGGCGACGATTGGATGGCGAGCCAGCGGCAGAAAAAAGCGAAAAAGAGTGTAGACACGAAAGCTAGCAAGGGGCGCAAATTACGGTGGGTTCATCTGTTTCCCCTCACCATTGGAGACCGTATTGATGTACGGTCTGCGTCGCAGGTACGAGGTGCATGAAAAAATTCAAAACTTCATGGTGCCGGTGCCTTTACCCAGTGGCGCGTGGCACGAAGCACAGATCGACGAGCTCTTTGCTTCGTTATTAGGCAAGGGATTTGAGGGGGCGGCCGCGGGCGAGGAGATGGAGGATGTCGTGTCGGCAGTGGCCGACCCACCAGCCGAGGTGCTCAAGGGCTTCAGGGTGTTCGGATAGTCACTAGCCCTTCCCTGACTGATCAGTTGATTTATCTCTGCCTCCATGGGTGTGCATCGAGCTGTAGCGAGAGCAAGGGCCGCCACCCAATTTGCCGGATCGGGTGGAGAGCGGGCGGCGCGTTCTTGTTCCTGCGCCGAGCTCATCAGCTCGACATTGTCACCGATAACCTAGTCTCCGTAGCTTGACCTTATGGTATCAGAAGATAGTCGTTCTGAATATAAGGTCTGCTTCCAAATCTGGGGGTCTCGCGGGCCTTCGGCATCCCACTGCCCTCGCACCTAATTTGGGCATAAGGCTGAGCGCTGACCTCCCGCCAGGCCCCCCTTTTGGATACAGACTACCAATAACCTCGCCAAACTCTCTTGCCTTCACCCTCACAACTCCCCAGCCACGCCGACGTCAGCTGATCGTCCATTACGTCCGCGTGCCTTTGCCGTCTGTGACGCAACCGACTGCGCGCTCAGCCGCACTGGCATACAGTGTACACACAAGCCAGCGCAGCCCCCGCTGAACCCGGCCTCCTGCACCCATGGAAGCGTACGAAGACGAGAACCCTTTCTCGACAGATCCACCGCTATCTTCTGCGTCGTCGACGTCACATGTGAACGTATCCGCGCCTTCGTCGCCGCCTGTGAACACGAACCACCTGCCATCGTCCCCAGGCCGCGACTCCATAGGCAGCGCTCGGCCCTCGTTCCCGTCGCAGGGCACAGGCGGTAGGGGTTCCGCGCCGACAGTGAAGAGCGACTTCTGCTGCGTGCGCGACCAGTGGCTGCATTCCGGAGAGGATGTGGAGATCCTCGTGCGTCAATCCTGTACTTGAGCTGCAGACTGTCTTGTGCTGACGCTGCATGTGGTCTAGATTGTCGATGCCTTGAAGACGAGCGAAAACTGGACGTCGCCGTATATCGCATACGTCATTCGCGCAGGGGTGTGTGTCTTTCGCTCACGTCTAGTCCGTGCATTTGCCTGACGATTGGGCTGCAGAATGCTGCGGCGCGGCACCGGTACTCAGAGTTCGAGTCCCTGCGCTCGAATCTCACCAAACTCTATCCTACGCTCATTATCCCGCCTATCCCGTCGAAGCAGACAATTTCCGACTACGCGATCAAACAGGGGAAGGCGCGTGAGGACGCGGCGCTCATCGCGCGCCGAAGGCGTATGCTTCAGACGTTCCTCAATCGCATCGCGCGGCACCCGATCATCTCCAACGAGCATGTGTTCCACAGATTCTTGTCGGGGGATGTGTCCTGGGTGCGGCCGTCCTCCTCTGCTTCACTGCTTCGGCCTGCTAACATGGACGCGATAACGTGGCTCATAGGGTGAAGTATTGCACCAGCCTCCGCTGTCGCAGCTGCCGAAGAATATCTTGAAGGCACCTGCGCATAACCCGACGGATCCAAATGCCTCGCCAGCCTATCAGGCGTTGCCCAATGCATCACCTGCCCACCCACTACGTCGCCCAGACCAACGGTTCCTGGACTCGGAGGTGTTCACGAATAAGTTTGCTGTGCATGTGAGTGGGCCGATGGACAAGGTCACACGGAGGACGATGAAGAGGTGGTCAGGTGAGTGTCATCGTCATTGGCTCTGAAGCATCCTCTCCATGCCGCGCGTGCAAGCACCGTGTTGCACGGTACTCGTGCTTTGGCGAAGGGTTGCTAAATTTGCCCCACAGAATACTCGCAAGATCACATGGACCTCGGGGCTGCTTGGAATGGTTTCAGTCTTAATGAGACCGGTCAGCTATCCACAGCCATTGAGAAGACTGGTCAAGCTATCGACTCGACATACATGTCTACCACGCGCTTGGTGAGCACGCCACTTTCAAAGGCTTCTCTCAAACTCCAACATGCACACGGCAGCTCCAAGACCTCGAGCAAACCTGGCAAGAGCCTCTGCACGAGTACGGGCAGTTTGCAGCGATTATCAAGAAGCTGCTCGTGTACCGCCACCAAAAGCACGTCCAGCTGGAAATGACGCAGGACGCGCTCGAGTCGCGGCGCGAGTCTCTCACCGAGCTCGAGATGAGCGAGCGCGAAGCGCGCCGGCTTGAGGAGGCACTCGGGCAGGGGCGCCCGACCCCGCCGGGGAGGAGCCTGTCACGAAGCCAGTCGGAGGCGGGCGATGGTGAGGAGAGGGACGGGGCACAGGCCGAGGCGGAAGAGGAGGAGCCGCAGGACCCAGCATCTGCCTTCTTGCCTCCACACCCTGGCCCGAGTCCGTCGAAGCGGCGGGCACCCGGGATGGGCCTGTTGAGCGCGCTGAGCTACACGCTACACGGCATGATGGACGCGGATCCAGAGTCCGCGCGGCGGAACGGAATCAGCAAGACGCGAGAAACCATCTCGCAGGTGCGCTTGTCTTGATTTATCATCAGTGTGGATGCCTAGATTGAGTGGGGGATGATAGTTGGAGGACGCGCTGCATCTCGCGGCGCAGGATCTCAAGTACTCGAGCTCGACGATCCAGGCGGACTTAGACCGCTTCCAGCGGCAGAAAGTCGCTGATCTGAGAGAGATGTCTATCAGCATGGCGCGGAGTCACCGTGACTGGTGCAAGAAGGTACGTCTGCCTATGTGCGCTTATTTCTCCTCAGCTCTAATATCACTTCGTAGAATCTGGAAGCATGGGAGGAGGCGAAGCGCGAGATTTCGAAGATCCCCGATCACCCCAACCGGATACCCCCAGAGCAGGTGCAGGCGCAAAGCCCGCCCCCGGCAATGTCGCCGGGCGCGAAGAAGGACTCGGCGACGAGGAGGGACTCTTCAGCGACGATTAATGGACGGTAGGGCTAGTGGGTCCTGTAATTATGCACGTTTTGCAGTGGCTACCTGCTGTTGGCAGTGCCCGGCGGTCATATACGAAGACGAGGTTTTGAACATGGCGGGCTTCTGGCTCGAAAGTGCTGAGTTTCAGTTGGGAGAATAGCGGCATAAATAATGCGTTCGTCCTGGTGGCGGTTCTAACAAATGGTGTATGGCACTGTATGACGGGGGCTTCCTCATCGCATTTTCCCCCACTTCACGCAGAGTACTGTTTTATCACATCCTGACGCCCAGCAGCATCCTCATTCGCTTTCATCGTCCCAGCTAGACTTTCTTGCAGCGACGGTTGTCGACGGTTTCGCCGTCGGACAAAGTTGGCCATCCGACGCTCGCCCATCCTCCGCGCATGCTCACACCAACTAGCATCTACCATTCGCTTTATAATCAATCCCCAAGTACACATAGGTGCGTGCTGAGCGTTGATCCGAGTTCGCAGGATACTAATGTTCATCTAGTGGCGGAACGACTGTCTTCTCAATAGGCGCTTGTTGGTATCACCTGTCCAGCGAAGGCGTCTCTCCGAGCCTTCGTGTGCACCGCGCCGCTGATTCTGCTGTGCACCTGATCATCAATTGTGTCGCCAGAGGCAAATGACGAGCGACGGTGCCCCCAATACATTGCAATATGAGGCAATAAGTCCTTCCCAGGCCACCCAGCCCATTCGCCCCACTGCCGCGCCTTCGCACATCAACAGATTATTAGATGCAAGCATCTGCAATCATAGTGTTGATATGTGGGTATCTCCCAATTCTCCACAGCGAATTCCAAGCCTGACGTGCGGCGCCTCAGAATATGGATTCCATCAAGCGTATACGTTGGACGTGAGAGCAACTCGCACATCAGCAGCTGCATACCACTGCGCTGGATCAGCGGAGGAGCGTTAAAACGCGACTTCAATTCCATGCGTCGGGCTTATTTCTCCAAGGAATGGCCGACGTCCCTATTGACGTCGCTACTTTGTGGTCCCTCCTGTGCAGCAGCATCTTCTACGGTCAGTTGCGTCGTCAATCACGCCCCTGCGAGCCTGAACACTGACGCATAGCAGGTGTGCACGTGGTGACTTTCGGCAATGCCATCTGGGTGATGATTTTCAAGAGGCGGCGCCAGGCGCGCCGCCCGCATCTCATCGGTGTAGCCTTCGTGCTCTTTGCCATCGGAACCGCGTATCTAGCTCTTGCTTTCCGGCGAGTCCTGAACGCGTTTGTCTGGTTTCAAGGTCCCGGCGGTGCCAAAGGGCAATTAGAGCATATCTCGGACATGTTGGCGAGCGTGAAAGGTTCACTATTTATCACTCAGATCCTCACGGGAGACATGATCTTGGTGAGTATCCTCGAGCGCCTACGGTTTGACGCCGCTGAGCAAAGTTGCAACAGATCTACCGGTGCTTCGTTGTGTATGGGAGGGATTGGCGGGCCATAATACTCCCCATCGTTCTTTGGCTAGGCTTCGCGAGTAAGTGCGAGCAGGCTTTGTCTCGTTGATCTATTTGATGTCTCTGGTTCATTGATGGCTTCTTTTGAATAGTTATCGGCGCGTTCGTCGTCTACATCCCATTCACCCTGCATGTACACGCCGTGCTAAGTGTAGGACGCTTGGAGCCGTTTCTCATTTCGGCTGCGAGTTTGACGCTGGCGCTCAATGTATTTTGCACATGTTTGTCTCTTTGTACTCGTCTTGACAATGATCTCAGTAAACTTACGATCTCCACAGCCCTGATAGTTCGCCGGATCTGGCTGGCACAAAAGCAGTCTCCGCGTACGTTCAGTACAGGTGGCGTTATCCAGTCGTTCAGACGCACAATTGGCATCATCGTCGAGTCGGCCGGAATGTACACAATGACCACCACCGTCTTCTTCGCGCTGGAACTTGGCAAGAGCAATGCCGAGTATATCGTTGCCGAGTGTGTGCGTCATACAACAGCATCTTTAAACGAAACGAGACTATACTGACTGCGCGTCGTAGATCGTGCAAATCATAGTATGCGTCTTTCCATGACTTGCCATCTGCACCTTACCCACTCACAACTCTACAAGGGCATCGCGTTCAACTTGATCATCATCCGCGTAGATCGCGGACAATCTGTCGAGAACCAATCAGCGACCGGAACAGCGACCCACAGTTCTCAGACCGCACTCCAGCACAGCCGCCGTTCATCGAACGATTATCTGTCTTCTACACAGCGCAGCAGCGCAGGCAGCTTCACGCCGCTGTCGCCGCGCACCCCAAGTATGCTGACCCGCAAATCCAGCTCTGGTAAAGACCGGCTCACGTTGAGTGACAAATTTGTGGAAGTAGTGAGTCTAGCTGCGACTTGATGGTGTACGGCTAGATGATCAACTTAATCGCAGTGATTGTGGGCCGCCAATATGTCAAGGAATTTCAGAACGTACTCGCCCACAGGCAAACGACACTCTTTTTTCGTATTTTCTGTATCACATAGCACAGGAACGTCCGCGAATGCCCTCTGTATCCAATGCCCACCTTGGTCTATCCACGATGGCCGGAGAACTGGTGGCCTCGTCGCACGCAAACCGAGCATGGGAGGGGCTTGTGTTTCGCGGCATCGGAACCTGCAAGGAAAGGACTCGAGGGATAATCCAGCGCACAGGCTGCACCATGAGTACCGTCGCCTCGATGAACCGGCCCAGGGATATGCAGGTTAGTTCGGAGACATGGCAAAGACAGTAAGAAGAAAGCGAAGACGATGATGAGCAGCACATGATATAATATCATGAGTAAAAAGTAGAATCACTCGGAGGGCGATGTCAGAGCCGATGAGCTTTCTGACATGGGTGAGTCGCGTGACGCGGTGGGAGACATATGCCCGGAAACCAATGCGGCAGCGCGCGTAGAACGCGCGTGAGCTGCTGGAGTGGGCCCCTCTGTGGCGGTGAGAGAGACAGTGGGCGTCGGGTGTTCCGAGGAGGGAGAGTGGGCAGGAGATGACGAGCGCGATGGCTTGCATCGGACAGGCGACGGGGCGCGGGGAGCGGCGGGGGTGACCGTTGGGCCGATGGAAGGTGCGGGAGATGCATGAGGAGAAGAAGGTGAGGGTGGGCGGACACCAGAAGGATGGGCGGCAGAGGGAGATGATGGTCGGGTAGCAGGAATGGGTGACGGAACAGCTGACGGAGGTCCGGCCGCGGAAAGTGATGGTGGGCCGGCCGCGGATGGGGATGGCGTCTTCGTGGCGGGGGATTTGCCCAGCTCGACAGCAGAAGGGGGCGAGTGTTGGCCCACAGAAGAAGAGCCGCCGACAGGCGACTTCAGACCCGTCGCTGCGGGCGAGGTTGTCGCATACATGGCCGCCCGCCGCGACTCATCCATTGTCGCAGTATATTCCTCCTGCAACACCCAGTCGCCATCCTTCGACGCGCGCACCAACTGACGTGCCACAATGGCACAATAGTCTCCCATGAACGCGACGGCAACTTCCCGTAACTCCCTAGCATGCGGCAAAATCTTCGCCCGGTCTTGTATATTACTGAGGGCATCAACGCATGCGTTGGTCAATTGCTCACGTTGAGCTTCTCTATACTCGTCCGAACCTTGATCCTGCGCCAACACCCGATATTCGTGGATTGATGCGCAGCTCTTCCTGCCATAAATGAATAATTTCATCACCCTGTCGTGGAATCCTGTTGGATGCTCCACTGTAAGGCGCCAGGCTCCCCTCGGGCTGTCTCTGCTCTCGTTTACTGCGGTGAAGATGACGAGAAGATAGAAGGGGTAAAGGCGACAATTGCTGGTTGTGAACGATGCGAGCTTCCGGTCTGCTATGAATTGCGATAGAGAAGTCGCAAGGGCGGTGAAAGGCCCAGAGAACAATTGGTCGAAGATGGTGTCGCTGTTTTCAACATCCAGGGGATTGCGGAACAAGCGGCACATGAGGCCGCCTTCCAACCACCGACAGTATTGGACCCAGATCTCGTAGCTCGGGATAGCGATGGCAACCGAGTTACTGGCAGGCTCTTTCCGGGTCTCTGACTTGGCCGCGTCTGCTGGGGGCTAAGAAAGGGAAGACAATGACATATAGTATAGTGAGATTGGATGCGAACGTGATAGAGTGGGGGTAGGCACTCACCACGGCCGTCAGAAAGCCGGTGTAGTACATGAAAGTCAGAAATTGCGACCGGTTCATGAGCTTTGGACTTGATTCAGAGTACGTCTGAGTGCTGTGCATATCACGATTTTAGATGGACGAACCCCGGGGAAAACTTGAAATCACTGTCGAGCTCAATTTCTATGGCGTCTCTTGCTACCAATGCCTGGAAGACAGCTGAAAATTCGTCATCTTCCTCTAACAGTTCATATATACGCTTCTCTGCCCTTGAATCGCTTCCTACGAGAACCTGGTCAGAGCACAAGGAGAATTCAAAGTCTCACACTTACCTGATTGCAGCCAAAACGGTTGGAGTTCCCGATTCATGAGCGCGTGAACAACTGACCACGTGTTGTATAGTCTCTTCCCGTCTGCATTGTAGTACCCTTCATACCAATTAGATAAGTCTTCGAAGGATATCGGAGGCTAAGGTATACGATCAGTGTCTGTCGACAGTACGGAAAGGTCACAAACCTCAGGTTGATCTGGTTGCTTGTAATTTTCTGTCTGTTCCTGCGTCTCTTCTGCCGTGAACATACAAGATGTGCCGTATTTTTTGTCGCGCAAAGTGAAAACGCTGAGGTTGTCGACCTCTGATAGATACCCTGTATCGCCGAAGCGCGTGATGCCCACCATCAAGGACCCTTCAACGAACTCGTTATTCTGCGAACATGAGCCTCACCGCATTTAAAAACACCAACATGTGTGGTTGAACGCACCTTCAGAAAGGCACCAACAGTCTGACGAAAGAACTCTGCTGTCTTATGTGGTCGAATCGTCAGGAGTATTCACAGGTTGCACTGTAACGGTGACGCACCTCGTCATGACAGCCGTGCTCGGCGGCATATGCGATGGGACTGTCATATTCATCCATCAAAAATAATATAGGGCGCTTGCTAAGCTTGTAGATTATGCGACTGATGTCCCGCAGTATAGTACCAGCATCGACTTCGTCAGACATGGCCGTGCCGACAGTCATGAGCTCCCTTAGAATACTTCCGTCGTGTTCGTCCAGCTCCGCAGCGTTAGAGAAGCAGCCCGTATACTTCATGTCACTGACGGCCTCTTTCACTGCAAGAAGGAAAGCGTCCCGAAGGTCCGGCATATCGTTGGCGATAACATTCTGTAGGAGCCGTCATGTGAGACCTGGGAGAAGATGATGATTCATAGATGCGCACACTTAGATCCAGCATAAGAACTATGTGGTTTGCGAAATGTTTTTCGACAACGTCTGCCTCTTTGGCGATTGCGCGGCCAGAAAAGTATATTCGGCGCTCTAGAGCATTGCCAGGACTGCCCCGTTGCCAAAAATCACTGCAAAATGCGTCAGTAAGTACCACTTGGAGTCTTTAAAGACGGAGTGAGACTTTGTGAGACGCAGCAATGTGGTTTTGCCTGAGCGACGGGGCCTTAGGAGCAGATGAACAGGCGCAACCCCCGGGCGCAGATCTTCCAGGAAGTCAAGGATAGAAAGCGACTTATCGACAGCCCCTTCAAGTTGCATGGCGGTCTAAGTGATAGGTGGACTGGACGGGGCCACGTGACTGCCGCTTAACGTTGTTCTCGGGCCGCTTGGGCTGCCGTGGGAAGTCCACTACGGCCCGGTGACCGCCTTGCTCGCTCCGAGCACGGTGACCGTCGCGCTAGATCGTGACTTGGAACATGAAAGCGATGTCTTCTCCCTCAGGCAAGGGGCAGTGGTGTGTGCCACATTCGTCACGAAGCGCCCTGCCAGCTGATGTCAGCCTCGCAGGCAATCTGCCAAACAACAACGTTGTATCGCGCCGTATACATTTTCCTCTGAACTGAGAAGACCGCGAAGACGATGGCTCATTCCTATCAATCTGCTGTCAGGCTGGCAGTGCCCAACGCTGCGCGCTCCCGGCTCTGAAGCCATGAGACCGCATTGCCCCAACGCTCGACTCGGATAACCGTGACTCACTTAGTCCACCCTGGGCGGCGTACTTACTAGCTTTAGAGGATCATACCGTCCTTCGTGACGATCTCTACGAGGATGACTGCGTCGAGCTGGACCCTGGCTTGTTCTCGTATCTTGCAATAAGCGGGACGTGCCGAATCGCAGGTTTGTAATGATACCGGCGAGAATTCTAGCGACTCACACCGGTACTACCAGTTCGCGATCGGGCCTGCTCAACCTCAAAAAAAGTCGAATATCGCCCCAATCCACGCTCAACCGGCCTCTCGCTTGATTCCGCCCTAGTCGTGTCGCTCGCTGTTAGTATCTCTGCGTGGGGTCTGGTCGCTCCGCTGCCCTCAGAATGTGGTTATCCTCCCGATGCCCTGTGCCTCATGATCAGGTACACAAGGACTTAGACTTCTCCGGCGATGTCCTGACTTCTCTCAGATTTGTCGCCTGCGTTTTTCATATCCGCCCTCCGGTCAGGACGCTCAGCGTCTCCCGCCGCCCTCGTGCTGCGCATCGCTGTCGTGCGCCTGATCATCAAGCATCGTGGCGTCGCCCGTGGCAAGCGACAAGCTAAAGTCAAAACCAAGCCGCCCACACAGACACTAATACGTCCTGTGCATTTCCTTCCCGGGTGTCCGGTGCCTTAGCCCCTCCATGGGCTTTGACGCGCTCACAGCATCACTCATGGGCTCACTGATCACTGTGCAGATAGACAGGTCCTCGAATCGCTGCCATCTTATGAATCCGGTTCGAGGCAGCGCGTAGTCGTCTGGGTTTGTCAGGGTATGCCGTCCTCCAGAGTTGCTCCGGAGCTAAGGCTGACGCGCGCAGCCCGACAGATGTACTGCATCATGCGGCCATTGTACGTGGGAGCAGCCCCGCACATCAGCGCAAGCCGGTGGAGTGTGCCACAAGAGGGCGGGCCATTGCCTTATCGACGGCTTTCCATGTCAGCTTGGGAAAATGCAACAGCTGAGGACCCGCACGAATCAGCGGCGGGACTATAAGAACGGGACTTCATATTGTACAGCTCAGCTCACCACCCCACTTGGCGCTCTGAAAATGTCTGCCGTCCCCATTGACCTTGCGATCCTTTGGGCCCTCCTCGGCAGCAGCATCCTGTACGGTCAGTCGCCTATCCACCCGCCTTGCAATTCTGCGTTGGTCACTGACGGAACACCGCCAGGCGTGCATGCGGTGACATTCGGCAACGCTGTCCGCGTGCTGATTTTCAAGAAACGGCGGCAGGCTCGGCGCCCGCACCTCATCGTCGCGACCTCCCTCCTCTTCACTTTCGGAACGGCTTACATTGCTGTCGCTTTCCGGCACGTCCTTGATGCGTTTGTTTGGTATGAAGGCCCCGGCGGCGCGAAGGGCCAGTTGTCCCAAATTTCGGATGTCTTGGCCAACGTGAAAAACTCCCTGTATGTCGTCCAGGTCCTCACCGGAGATGCGATGCTGGTCTGTCATCTTGATCATGTCTGTCGTTGGACACCGCTAAGCTGAGGTGCGGCAGATCTATCGATGCTTCATGGTGTATGGGAGAGCCTGGTGGATTGTACTCATCCCTATCATTCTTTGGATAGGCTGCGCAAGTAAGTGCAAGCTCGCAACTATGCGCTAACCTCTGACAGTCATTAACCGTTTCTATTAGTACTGGGCGCCTTCGTCGTTTACATCCCGTTCACCCTGCATATGCACGCGGTTCTGAGTGTCAGCAACTTAAGGCCATTCATCACGTCGGCGATGGCCCTCACGCTGGCTATCAATATCTTCTGTACATGTGCGCCCCCTATCCTGCTTCGCACTTCGCACATCACGAATCTCCTGATGCTCTCTACAGCCATGATAGTCCACCGGATCTGGGTGACACAACAGCGCTCTCTGCGCATATTCGGGTCGGACGGCGTCATCCGCGGCCAGTCGTTCAGTCGCGCCATTGGCATCATCGTCGAGTCGGCCGCCATGTACACGGTAACTTCGACCGTCTTCTTCGCCCTGGAACTGCGCACGAACAACGCCGAGTATTCCGTCGCCGAGTGTGTGAGTCTCATAATGATACTCTTTCGCCAACGTCAGAATGGCACTGACTTGCGACATAGGTCGTACAAATCATCGTATGCGCTTCCTTGCTTGATTGCCATCTCCGCCTCACGATTTGAACGCAGGGCATCGCGTTCAACCTGATCATCATCCGCGTAGATCAAGGGCAGTCTATCGAAACACAAGCAGCAACCAGCACGGCGATCCACACTCCCCGCGTCAACGCTCTCCAGCCCCGACGGCGATTGTCGAGCGGCTATCTGGGCTCCCGGGAGCGCAGCGGCGCGAGCAGCTGCACGCCGCTGCCGCTTCACACGGAGGTCGTGCTGCAGCCGCTCGGTAAGGACCGTCAAAGCTCCGTCGAAAGCTTTGGCAAGGAGCGGTTCAAGTCGAGCGACGACTCGGTAAAGGTTATGGAACCGGTGAGCTCGGCACGCTGATGATGTTCAGCCAAGTAATGACGCTCTCAATAGTGATTTTGTTCCTGTATGTCAGCGTAAATGGGTGCAGACTCGCTGTGGATATCTGATCCTAGCCTTCTTCCCTCCGTTTCGAACGCTTCTTGTCGAGCTCACTGTAAATCAATCATATAAGTGTACACAGTAATTCAGTATTTATTCACTGTAGTCCTTGTTACAAAGCGTTTGAGATTTTCTTGAATCCAGATACAGTTTCTGTTGAACGCTAGCGCTGCGGTGGAGGGTAGATATGGTGATGATACATAAGTATACCAATGATACACTATCATTAGCTACATGGTCCGGAAGTAAAGATCTGTAAGCGTGGACTTGATGCAATATTGATGTCACAACTGTCCTTCACAACAATAATATCCGCTACGTCCGAGTTAGAACTCGTAGCAGTTCTCGATCCGACGACGGAACCATCGCACAAAAACCGTGGTAATTTTGGATGTGCGCCGTCGCCCTGTGCCTCCTCGTCGGCTGCCATGCATGCCGAGGCGAAGTGTAACTCGCCCGTGCGGTTGTGAGTCGCAGCTAGCTCGGTCTCGACGGATTTCCCCCGGTCTACCCGTATGGTGATCAGATTGAATGCGATTCCCTAGAAGAAATATGAGCGAGAAAAGGAAGGAAAGGCGCATGAGAAACACCAACGACGATCTGCACGGTCTGCATCCCCATAATCAGCATGACTAGCATGACGTGAGAGACAGTACCGTAGGAAACGCTTACAGTTTGATACACCATGTACGCGATGTTGCTTCTCAGAAGCTCCAGCACGAACATGAGCACTGCAAACGCAGTGTACATGGCCGCCGATTCGACAATGATAGTGATAATGCGGGAGTATGGTAGTTTGGGCTTGACGTTTTCCGGCAAGATATCCAGCACCCGCCGTCGCATTCGGAGGATCTTATACACTATCATGCCTGTGCGATCTTTAGCGAAGCGCGATACGAAAAAGTCTCGGAGGTGACGCACTTGTGCAAAATATATTGATTGTCAGTGTAAGACTCAATGCCGATAGGATGATAGGCTCCAATTGTGAGTCGCCCACCATCTTGTTCACTTTCAAGTTAGCGGCGTCATAGACGCAGAAAACACCCAGGCCTGGTTTCAGTCATCAGTCACGACGAAAAGGCGGATACAAGGCGGCCAGACTACCAGCTGTCCCAAGCCAACACAGAATGGGGAGCACAACGACCAGCCAATTCCTTTGGTGTAACACATAACACCGATAAATCTGTGATGTTCACTTTCAACAATACTGCCGGGGGGAAATTGGAGATGCCAACGAACCAACATCGCGTCTCCAGTCAACGCCTGGGACGCCAGCGGAAAGGTCAACAAGTCTGGTACAAAAACAGACATATGCTGCGGCAAGCTATTCCCACCCCGCCCTCCGGCCCAGTCATAGGCGTCCAGCACATAATGGAAGGAAAATGCGACGAAAAGCGTCCCAAAGAGCAGGAAGAGGAAGGTCACTACGATGAGATAGGGCCGGCGTGCGGCCCGTCGCTTCCCGAAGAGCAGCACGCGTACCGCGTTTCCAATGTGCACCCCTGAGGAGAAGTCAGATATGTGTCTTTGCAATGAGATTGAAGGAACCTGACCATACAGTATGCAGCCAGGCAGTAGCCCCGACAACATAGAGACTTCGATGGGCAGTCCGGACATAGCGGATGTTCGTGTGAAGGACAGGTGTCAGCCTGTTGAAGGATAAAAGAATCTACTCTTATAGTAGCACTTGCCATCAGCGCGCAAAGCTTTCAGTCGCTGAGTGCATTGCATGCCGGCCATCGGGGCGCCCGCTATGGCACGACACGACCAGCGGGCGGCTGCGGGCCAACTAAAATCAGCGCATAACGCCACTCGGGACTCAAGGGCGGTGCGCGCGCGATGATCGATCCGCTGGCAAGCGACGAGAACAACCCCCGCCACCTCCTGCCGTCACCGCAGAAGAGCCCGTGAAGAGGTCTGGCATGAATGAAGAGCAAGTCAAGGACGCGGCAATGACAATCTCCGAGATGATGCAGAACGTGAACTGATCAGAATGTCAGGTCATGTAGGCGTCTCACAAAAACGCTGCGGGATTCGTTTTAGTATGTACTACAAGAGGCGCTGAATTCACGAACCTTCCTCTCAACAATTTTCGGCTGTGCGCACTGGTTGAAGACATTGCATCCGAACCCGAAGCACTCGCGCCTCAGACTTCGTCGCCATGATCCAGATACACATCATCAATGAGCGTCCAAAGCTAAGTCATCGGCGCGTGCGTTTGCCATGGTAAGACACCCAGATGTGGGAATGCCGCGTACTCGATTGGAAGAGGCCATAGTACACGAGCGTTTTATGTAAAGACACGCTCTGCCCACCAGTGACGCTGAGCGCATGGCCGACGACAACCGCAGACGAAATCGCAGCATAGCAACTCGCGACTGCGTGACGGCAGGCTATGACAGGCCGGGATCCGGAGAGACATCAGGGCCACGGTGGGTGTAGGAGAGCTGGAGAGCCACGTCACGGTAGTTGATTTATAACTTAGTAGCCTGGGAAGTCGGCCCGGGCCACCCGTCACATACATCTCACACGTACCTAGCTGCTACCGTCAGCGCGTCAGCACATTATTGCTGGCCTCCTTGAGCCTCAACGTCAACAAGTGTCAGCTGCTACCCAGTATTTTTCGCGACGAGCTGAACCACGTCCGCCGCCGACTTCTCAATTCTCCCCTCCTCCATTTTACCACCGTCAAGGGCGAACACATCCTCGGACAATCGCAGGTGGGCACCGCCCCCGACGGGCAGATCTACCAAGGACGCCTCACCGAGCGTCGTGCGCGTGCGCCTTGTCGTAAAGTGCATGGGGTCGTTCCCAGAGGCGCCCTGTGTGAAGTGGGCTTCGACCGAGCGGCCTTGATCTATGCGGATCGTCACCAAGTTGAATGCAATGCCCTGCAGAAACATTAGCGGACAAGTGCAGAGAGGGTGATATGATACCGACAGCAACCTGTATCGTCTGCCCATGGTGTTAGCACCCACAGATGATACAGCGCAGCGAGACTTACAGCGTGGTATATTATGTACGCGCCATTGCTCTTCCGAATTTCGAGGATCAGCAGCAGAAGAGCACAAACGCTGTACATGGCAGTCGACTCGACTAAGACGCTGATTATTTGCCCGTACTGCGTTTTCGGGGCTAAATCCTGCGGCGAGGAGCTCAGGACACTATGGAGCCGTTCACGCATCGTCCAGATCTTGTAAACAATCATAGCTGTCAATCCGTCAGATTTTTTGGTGACGCAAAGTGTCCGAGAAGACGAACATGTGCAAAAGGAGTTGACGGCCACGGTCAAGGCCAAGGATGACAAGATCATAGGTTCTAACTGAATGTTGCTGATCGTCGTCTGCTCCTCTAGCCTTGATGTGACAACGACGATGAGAACGCCCAGAACTAGTGGCAATCGTTTAAGGCCAGTCACAAGTACGAGCAATAAGCTTACCAAGAGTTCCGAGCCAGCACATGAACGGTAGCACGACGATCAGCCAGTTCCGCCGGTAGAGCACGAAACATCGATATATCTGCATGTCGGAGAGATATAGATAAACGCAACGGCAATCAAGGTGCGGACGAACCAACATGGCATCCCCTATCAGCATCTGCGCAGTGAGAGGAATCGCTATCACTTGCGGCACGACGCCCGAGATCTGCAGCAACTTCGCCGTGGGCCCGCCCGGCCCTTTATACGACACAAAGGCGTCCAGCACCCAGAGAAACGCGATCACCACGAATAGCGTCCCGAAGAGGAAGAAGAGGAAGGTCGCGACGATGAGGATGGGTCGGCGCGCCTGTCGCCTCTTCTTGAACAGCAGCACATTGACCGCGTTCCCGAACGTTACGGCATGCACCCCTGGGATATAGTTGATGGTTAGACGTGTGTATGGTGAAGGAAGGGAATAACGATACGAACCATAAAAGATACTGCCCACGAACACGCTTGCCAGCGTCGCAACGTCTAGAGTCAGCATGGAGTGTCGTCCTGATGGAGCTGTAGACGGGTTCAATGGATGAGAGCGCTCAAGGAGGGCCGGGAGCGGCCTTTATAACTTGAGATCAGTGACCCGTCCATGGCGCTCGCACGATAGAATCGCATAGTCGACGCTGCCTTCTGAGCTCTCCGAGCGCATTGCACTGGCTCGTGTTCCCATGTGACACAGCCCAAGATGGTGCCTTCGATTGACAATGACAGAGAAGACGAAGACGAACAGATGGCAACAATCCATATATGATGACCGTGGTTTGGGCTAACGGAACCCAGTAATTAGGATTGGTCGTTTTCAAAGTGACAGGATCAAGAGAGACGAAGCAAGTTTCAAGACGACGAGATGCAAGGAACAGTTTTGAGGGATGCATGGGACATTACGACATGCAAGAAGCCGAAGCGCTTGACTCTGAGCACCTGGCCGCCGAAACGATCAAAGCGAAGCAGGGGGTGCGAATCACGAAGATGTGAACGAGCAAACGCATAAGTACACGTTGGGATCCCTATGACGATCTGAGAGCTCAGGCTGGCAGCCAACCATGTGTAGTACCCGTACTGCACCAAATCAATCAGTCAGTGGCAATACCGCCCGACGCTCAACTATCGTGCACGCACCCTTGCTATGACAACTTCCGCCCACCGTGCGCCCTCTGTAGAGAGCCCAGTCTTGTCGACCTCCCCCACGATGCTCGACGTTCACGCGCTGACGGTCGCGCGAATCGTGCGTCGCCTCAAGATCATTTGGCACACCGTGGCATGCAAAGAGGGAAGCAATTGGTGTGCGTTTCCCGAGCATGGTGGGCGCGGCCCACCTTGCAACATGATCGGAGGGAAAGGTTAGTGGAGAGGCTTGGGCCGCGGCGGCGCCGGCTGGCTCCTGATGGCCGGCCCGGGCTGCCGAGAAAACTTGAAATTGTCCCGACCCGTTACTGTCGCCCCGTACACAAGTACTCCCAGCAGTGGAATAGTCAGCCATTTCTACGTCCTACAGACACTTTAAAGTCCCGACGCATCTCTTGGAGCTACGCTAAGGCTCACCTGTCCATGTAGACCCATCACCAGGCCCCTTCGTCAACACACGGTTGTTACTGATTGTCGTCTGCTCATTGAGCTGGGCAGTAACAACTATGATGCGACCACCCAGGACTGCGTATCACCGTCAGCAGGCAAGCCAGAAATTGACTCGATAGAACTGCAAAGAGCTTGCCAGGTGTCCCAAGCCAGCCAGAATCGGCAGCACGGCACGCTTCTGCCTTGGAAGCTGCACGACACTCCCGAATGCCATGATGTATACTCCTAGCGATAGCAAACATCAGATTCCGACTCGCGCGACAAGGGCTGCCCATGCCGTATGCTTCCGGTGCGAGCATCGCATTGTCCAGGGCAGCATTGCTAGTTGCCTTGATGCAGAACGTCCGGAGCTCTTCAGTCGAAGACGGCTTCGGCGGTGGGGCTGGACACCATGCCTACACATGCAGGGCTCCCGCGTTACCTACCAAGGCGTGATATTAAATGGCGCTCCGAGGACACCATAAGTGGGAATGCCGCATGCCCTCGGGAGATAGACCCAGGGCTGACGGGGGTGTTCCGAGATGACCAAGGTGCATGCATGCGGGCGCTCGGCTGTCCGAGACGCGTGGACTGCAGGACGGCTTTCATAAATTGAGCGGCTTCCTAGAAGAATGGATTTCATGGTTATTTGGTGGGCGTCTGAAGCCTCGGGGCGGCTGGTAAGATGTGCTTGAAGACGGGCTCTAAGATCAAACAGATACACCCGGCGCGCTGGCGCGAGTTCGCACCAACGCGTTAACCATACCAGCTAGCCCCATAAGCAAGACGAAGTCAGATAAATCCAGTCTACGCCACAAGCAATAAAGCTGTGGCGTTGTAGTAGATGAGGTATAGTTTAATCTTCCAAGCACCATACTTAGCAGCGACCCCATCACGCCTTACAACAGATACAAAAGACAATCAGTGGCCGATCCATCCACCAATTCATAGCACGCACCGTCTGAGTGAGAACCACGCAGCGACCTGCTCATGCGTCAAAGCGACACCAATCATTACCCGCACCAATACTACCGGCAGCCCGACGCAGTCATCCTGTCGCTCCTGGAGCACCTCGGCGACGTGTTCATGTAGCCCACTGTCCCAGCGCCAAGCCGTCAGCCCCACACCGCCGGTTCCACAAAGCACCCCGCGGACGCACCTTCGTCATAACGACGCACGGCCACCCAACAGCCGCCTCGCCTTTTGCAGGCAGCCCCTTCTCGTCGACAACGCCTACGCCAAAGCGATGCTCCTCGTCAGTCTGCAAACCCGTTCAGCATGTGCTCCCACGCCACATAGCATACATATCGCGGGCGCGCACCTCAAAGCCATAGTGTAGGTACCGGTCGCGCGATTTTGGCGAAGTCGACTCGAGGTGAAGGGGCTTCGGCGTCGCGCGCGCGAACCCGTCGTGCATGAGCAGCGAGCACAGGCCTGGCGTCGTGTTCAGTCCGCTACGATCAGGATGCCTACCCCCGCACGCACCTTGATTCTGCCAGTCCGGGTCTACGGCGATCTCGAAAAGGTGCCACGAGTCAAGCCTGTCCACGCCGTGCGCGCTGAAAGCCTCGTCGATCGATTTCTCGACGATCGGCGTGTACGTCAGGAGCATGCGCTGCCCAGGTCAATCAGCGGCGAGCGAAGATCGGGAATGTATGTGAGGCAGACGCACAGAGAGCGCGGAGAGGCCCCAACTCCATATCATTTTCCACGGCGAGATGCGCACGAGCGTGATCGGCCCCGGCTCCATCTTCTGCCCGGGCTGCAGCCACAGCGCGCCGCCCACGACGCGTTCCGATTCCTCCCCTTCCTTCGCGGGCACGGTGACGACAGTAACGAGCCCCGTCACGAAGCACATTTTGGTGGTCATGAGCTCAAAGTGCCCGAGCCCAGGCCGCCCGCCGCTGAGCCAGCGCTTGCACGGGTCGTCAGCGAACGCGCGTGTCATCGCGTCAGCGAGCGGTTTGAGGTCCGCAGGCGTTGCGGTGCGCACGCGTGCGCCTGGGGGCGGCGTCGGCATCGGGGCTCGAAGATGTAGTGGGGAGCGGAGCGGGTGCAGGTGCACGAGGAGGACGAGGGTGAAGATGTAGTCACGGTGGATGGGGGCACGTCCGAAAGAACGGGCTGCCACCCAGTGAAGATCCGCGGCTTAAATCCACGAGCGCTGCTACGTGTGCGCGCTGCTTCTTCTCGCCAAACTGAATGGGCAGTCGGCACCACAGAGGCACCGCGACGCGTGCCTGCAAAAAAAAAAACTCGACTGGACGTCGCGGATGGTACGGTAGACAAGGGTAGATAGAGCCCTTCGCTTTGCCGGGAATAATGTCTTCCCTGACTAGGACAAGAATGCCTGTGACTAGACATTAGAGTAGATTGAAGAGGTCGGCGACGGGGGGTCGATATGGCGGAAGGACGGGAAGACGGCGCTCTGAAAGACTAGCTATCTCTCACATTTCATCATGATGGAAGTCGAGTCTTTCGTGGGGAGTTAATACGATGATTGTATGCCCATTTGAATTCCAAGCACAAATGGGAGAGATCTGAAAAGCTTTTGCGCACTCTGAGAGAAGACGGATCAGCCTTTGCTCCGGTCCGGCGCGGGCTGAGTGAGAGCTGCCTTCAGGGCCAGCCAAGAAGTACTTCGGGGTCCAGAGCTTGACCCATCACGTCTCTTCTAGACCGACAAGCCTTGTAAACACACGTTGAGGTGGCTTCGAAGCACGCACGATGTATGCCCAGCCACCCTCGCAAGCTTGAGTTGTTGCACAGGCACGTAGAGATCATTGCCTGACCTGATCGTGTTACCAGAACGACATGGAGTAGATGTTGCCGTTGGCTTGACAACTTGAAGGTAGCCTCGGGATGACTAAGCGGCGAGCCCGGCTCTTTAAGTTAACGTTTTCGTCAATTCAGTAATTCTCCAACACACCCAACAGGCTACTAGTACTTAAAGTCAGGCGCAGCAGTGTAGGTTCCTCAGTCCTGCTCGCCGCTACCGGCAACTGTCGCGGTGTCTATTGAAGCGTATGTATGCGGCAGCGTTCGAGCAGGTCCCCGGGTGGAGGTCATGATGGCGACGTGAAGAAGAATACAGATAGCGCGCGCTTGCCAGCCTCCATGCTCCTCCACACTGCCCGTACAAATATCAAAGCTATCGCATTTATTTCAATTGTGTGAAGCTTCAATTTATTCATTCTTCCTTGATTCTTCCAGATAATTGTATTCGAGACTCATGCCCAAGAGCGTCGAAGCTCTACCATCAGGAAACCCGACAGGTGCTTGAGGCCACTTGAAAGCGCCTCAAGAGCTCAAGCGTCGTCAAGCAGTAAGGTGATTCGAGAGACGCCTCGAGCGCACCCGGTTGCTTGAGTCGCGTTTTCGAGCAACCGCAAGCACATGCCTCATAATGTTATGATATTCAATTTATTGGTTGATTTCTCGGCCTTTGGCTTATCATGAATAAGCAAAACACACGATTGGCCACGACCGGAACACCACCGAGTAAAGAATATGTGAGGAAGTGGACAGGTATGAGTAGTTGCATGAGCCCAACTGCATAACAAATGCGCCGTAATTGGGGAGCTTGCTCCCCATTGGCCGGTATGCGCTCGAAAATCCTTAGTGCTTAGTCAGACGCTGAGTTGGCACCCCGTGCGACAGTTGGCACCCGTGAGATAGTTGGCACCCCGTGCGACAAACCTGCCTCACGCGGCTTTGCACTGGCCCGGGCTGCCCGGGCTCTCAAATGCTCGAGACAGCTTGCTCACTGTCTCCAGCACTTAATATTTGCTCTAAAATCCCAAAATATACATACTAAGCCATATGAACATTAATTGAAGCTAAAGGCTCTAGAACAAACCCAGCTACCTCTAGCACTGGCTTGGGGGATTACCATTCACAAAAGCCAAGGACTTACTCTGCAACTGCCAACGAGCAGTGATTGAGCTTGGATCAAAGGACTTTTCTTCTGGCCTCTCATTTGTAGCCATTTCTCAGCTGAAGTCTCTTCAAGGTCTCGCTTTTCGTACCTCTTTCTCTCTTGAACAATTAAAAAAGCCCACAGATACCCCAACAATGAAGTACTTAGCTGATGACAATTTGCGTAGAGATAATCTTGCATGCACAATTGGTTTTACATTACATACCTATGGTGTTGACATGTCTGACTATGCCTTCGATGATTAATGTATCTCTCTACTCTACTTCCATTCGCAGGTGGATTTCTCCACACAGTTCCAAATGAACGCGGATTAAGCAAGCTCCCCAAATTTGTAAGTGGAGAATCCACCTACATATCATATTATTAGTAGATAGCCCTCCCGCCGGTGAGTGCCTGAGTGTGTGAGCGCCCATGACTCGGACGCCTACTAGATCGCACGAGAATGGTTAGACCTACCTGCCATTCAAATAAAGGGGGCTTTGAACAGGCTATGATAGAGCGCCATCCGTTGCGCGCGTCTTGCTCCGATACATGCGCAGGCAATCGGTGCGCGAGGAATGTGTACAGAGCGTCGAGAGGACAGCCTTGCCCGGCGCCGGGCGGGATCAAGATGACGCCTGTGCGAGCGGGCAATCAAACACTGCTTGTACTCGAGATGAGCGTAGATGTACCAAGCGAGGGCCCTCTCGGCACCTTTATAATCCCACTCGACGACCCACCGTCGTCGGAGGCAGGCAGGATGTAGCAAGCGCGTGCAAAGGCAGGCAAGCCAGAAACACACTCGATGGAACTACAAAGAGCTCACCAGGTGTCCCAAGCCAGCACAGAATCGGCAGCGCGACACGCTTCTGCATCTCTTCGGTCGAGGATGGCTTCGCAGCACAGCTAGACGGCATGCCTCCGCATGCGGGCTCGCACGATACTTATCAAGGCGTGATATTAGATGGTGCTCCGAGGACATCATCAGTGGGTATGCCGCATGCCCTTGAGAGATAGACCCAGGGTTGATGGGAGTGTTCCGAGATGCCCAAGGTGCAGGCATGCGGGCGCTCAGCTGTCCGAGACGCGCGGACTGCAGGGCGGCCTTCATGGTTATTTGGCGGGCGTCTGAGGCCTCGGAGCGGCTGGTAAGATATTGGGTTGGAGAACGGGCAATAGGATCAAATAGATTCACCCGACGCGCTGGCGCGAGTTCGCTAGCCCCATAAGTTAGCATATACAGATAAATCCAGTGTACGGCACAAGCAATAGAGCTGTGTGTCCTTGTAGTAGATATTTGATCTCCCAAGACCCTACTTAGCAGCGACCCCATCACGCCATACAACAGATGCAGTGGCCGATCCATCCACCAGTTCATGGCACGCACCGTCTGAGTGAGAACACGCAGCGACCTGCTCATGCGTCAAACCGACACCAATCATTACCCGCACCAATACTACCGGCAGCCCGACGCAGTCATCCTGTCGCTCCTGGAGCACCTCGGCGACGTGTTCATGTAGCCCACTGTCCCAGCGCCAAGCCGTCAGCCCCACACCGCCGGTTCCACAAAGCGCCCCGCGGACGCACCTTCGTCATAACGACGCCCAACCACCCAACAGCCGCCTCGCCCTTTGCAGGCAGCCCCTTCTCGTCGACAACGCCCACGCCAAAGCGATGCTCCTCGTCAATCTGCAAACCCGTTCAGCATGTGCTCCCACGCCACATAGCATACATATCGCAGGCGCACCTCAAAGCCAAAGTGTAGGTACCGGTCGCGCGATTTTGGGGAACTCGACTCTAGGTGAAGGGGCTTCGGCGTCGCGCGCGCGAACCCGTCGTGCATGAGCAGCGAGCACAGGCCTGGCGTCGTCTTCAGTCCGCTACGATCAGGATGACTAGCCCCGCACGCACCTTGGCACTCCCAGTCCGGGTCTACGGCAATCTCTAAGAGGTGCCACGAGTCGAGCCTGTCCTTTCCGTGTGCGCTGAACGTCCTGTCGAGCGCCTTCTCAACGGTCGGCGTGTACGTCAGGAGCATGCGCTGCCCAGGTCAGTCAGCTGCGTGCGAAGAGCGGGAATGTATGCAAGGCAGACGCACGGAGAGGGCGGAGAGGCCCCAACTCCATATCGCCTTCCACGGCGAGATGCGCAAGAGCGTCATCAGTGACGGGTCCATCTTCTGCCCGGGCTGCAGCCACAGCGCGCCGCCCACGACGCGTTCCGATTCGCCCGCATCCTCCGCGTCCTTCGCGGGCACGCTGACGACGGTGACGATCCCTGTCGCGAAGCACATCTTGACGACGACGAGAAAGAAGTGCTCAAGCCCAGGCCGCCCGCCGCTGAACCAGCGCATGCTCGGGTCGTTAGCGAACGCGCGTGTCAGCGTGTCAGCGAGCGGCTTGAGGTCCGCAGGCGTTGCGGTGCGCACGCGTGCGCCTGGGGGCGGCGTCGGCATCGGGGCTCGAAGATGTAGTGGGGAGCGGAGCGGGTGCAGGTGCACGGAGAGGGCGGGGGCGAAGGTGGCGGTAGGTGTAGTCACGGTGGAAATGGGGCACGTCCGATGCGACCTAGCAGTGAAGATCCGTGGCTTAAATCCACGAGCGCCGCTATATTTCGTAATTTAGTTCTCGCCCAACTGATGAATGGGCAGCCGGCACCACAGAGGCACCGCGCCGGGCGGGTGCTTGCAAAAATATCTTGACTGGACGCCATGGATGGTGCGGTAGAGCCCTTCGCTTCGCCGGGAACATTGTCTTCCCTGACTAGGACCAGAATGCCTGTGACTAGACATTAGAGTACATCGAAGAAGTCGGCGACGGGGGCGACGATATGGCAGAAGCACGGGAAGACGGCGATCTGAAAGACTATCTCTCACATTTCATCATGATGGAAATCGAGTCTTTCGTGGGGACCCGGGAGATAATGCGATGAGTATGCCCATTACCAAGCACAAATGGGAGAGATCTGAAAAGCTTTTGCGCACTGTGAGAGAAGAGGGATCAGCCTTTGCTCCGGCCGGCGCGGGCTAAGTGAAACCTGCCTGGAGGGTCCAGCCAAGGTTCTAGTACTGCGGGCAGTCCAGCTATTAGTCCAAAGCTTCATCGTGTGGACCCACCAAAGCGCAATCACGTTTCATCTAGACCCACAAGCCTACGTTGAGGCAGTTGAGCACTGAAACTTCATTAGCAGACAAGTTCGAAACGCGCACAATGAATGCCCAGCCACCCTCGCAAGCTTGAGTCGCTGCACAAGCAAGCATCAGCACGTAATAGAGATCATAGCAATTGCAGAATCGACTTGATCATCTTACCAGAACGATTACCTTCTGATATACTAGTATCACTGATAGTACCATAAGGCCATCCGTTGATAGCCTCGGGATGACTATGCGGCGAGCCCGGCTTTCTTCGTCAACGTCCGATTTGACTCCGATGCCCACAGTCGGGCGCGGCAGTGCAGGTTCCTGCTCGCAGCTCCTCTGGAAAGAGGCATAGCCTGCAAATTGTATAAATAAGTGTGTCGTGTGGGTGAGGATTGCAAGTTCTATAAAGTATAATGCGACGGGCATCCAACTGGATTATGTTAGCTACGCGTCATCGGTCTCTAGGCTTACATACGCATTGCCAATCGTCACGCTGAAGCGCTGAAGGCCCCCCCGAGGCGCCCGAGGCCTTGCAGGATAAGTAGTACAAGGCGCGCTAACTTTATGGGGCACAGCTGCCATGGGCATGAAGGTACTTCAATCTATTCCCAAATTCATATTTTGAGCGAGCACTCGTCGCGGCTGCAACTCACCAATTCCTATGTTTGAAGCATGCTGAACAATGTATTTGACCGGTATCTAATGTGTACGCGGGCGGAGCGTCCCGTTCCAATGACCACCTCTGATCGTTTCGGCTCAGCTATGCAGCCTGTGCTCGTTCCTGATCCGAGCTCAACCACGTCCTCTGGCGAGCACATCCCAATCTACACCTCCTCCAGATTTCAACTGCCAAGCGCGAGCACGTTTTCGGGTGACCTCTGGCGCACACCTCCTGCCGCCGGTATGTCTCCAAATGACACCTCACTCAGCGTCGTACGCGTATGTGACCCCGTCGCCATACGTACGTGGCCGTCCCTGCAGTTTGGGTGTAGTGCGCTTCGACCGAGCGGCCCTGATCTACGCGAATTATCACCAAGTTGAACGCAATGCTCTACAGAATAATTAGCAGAGAATTACTGAGAGTTGATCAAGAGATACCGACGGCAACCTGGATCACCTGCCATGGAGTTAGCACTGTGTGGACGATATAGCGCAGCGATGCTTACAGCTTGGTATATGATGTACGCGCCGTAGCTCTTCTGGATCTCAAAGACGAGGAGCAGAAAAGCGCTGATACTGTACATGGCCGTTGACTTGACTATAACTGTGATAGCCTGGTTGTACCGCTTCCTCGGATTCGAATCAAATGGCGGGCTCAGGAAACTCATGAGCCCCCCCGCACCCGCCAGACCTTGTATACAATCATAGCTGTGGCATGTCAGTCACATCGTGAGTTGTCGGTTGTCAATCAATGTAGTACGAGAAGCCGAATGTCTGAGACGACGAACATATGCAGAAAGAGTTGGCAGCCACCGTCAAAGACAAGGTTGACAAGATCATAGGTTCTAACCGAAATTTGCTGATCGTCGTCCGCTCGTTTATTTCCGATGTGACCACCACTGAGCATCTGCGCAGTGAGCGGTACCGCGATCAACTGGGGCACGATGCCCGAGATCTGCAGCAACTTCGCCGTGGGCCCTTTATACGCCACAAAGGCATTTAGCACCTAGCGGAACACGAACGCCACTTCCGTCCTCGCGAAGAAAAAGAATAGGAAGGTCGCCGCGATGAAGATGGGTCGTCGGGCCTCATGCCGTTTGTTGAACAGCAGCACTTTGACGGCGTTTCCGAACGTCAATCTCTGTATATCGCACGTCAGACGCGTGTCTTGTGAAGGATAGGAACAACACTGACCATACAGTGTACTGCCCGTGAGCAAGCTCGCCAGCGTAGCGACGTGAAGAGTCAGCATCGGAAATGAGGGGACTCAGAGGTGGGTTTGATGAGCCACCAGACAGGTGGAAGGAGCACTTATGCACGTCCTGATACGACAGGACTGCAGGATGTTGTGCGTCCAAGAATATGCCGCCCGCACTTAATCACTGTTTGGGCTCCAGGTAACTATCCTTCGAGCCCCGCACGTTGCCGCCTCGAGGGCGCAGGTGACAATGTTCAGAGAAGGAGAACAGGTGGCTGTCCTTGTCGCACGCATGCGTTTCATTCCCCAAGTCCTGGATCATATTCTGACCTGCAATTTCGAAAGGCCACGGTAGCATGCATGAATCCCGGTGAGCGCTTGAGCACAGGCCACCTCACCAAAGCCATCAAAAAAGCTAAGCAAGTCGGTACAAGAAATAGACACACTACCGTTATGCCGCATGCAACGTCCAAGGGTTGCGCTGGAATCCCTTGATGTTCTGATAACTGGTGGCCAAACAGCGATCACGGCGTTCTACGTTCTACTCCCTATACCGAACACGATCAGTCACCCCCGGTCACCGCCGATGGTCAACTATAGTGCACGCACCTTTGTCGTGACAACTCGGACTTCCGTCGTGGTGGTGATGAGTCTGCAGCTGCGACAACTTTGAACTTTACGGAAGTTCACGCGGATACTCGGCCCGGGCCACCGAGTGACCGAGCTCCGCCCTCCGCATCAAGTGCTCTCTCCCTAAGTAGGCCTGAGGCAAATTACTTGGATAGAGCTCGACCCCGCAGGCTCGGATCGCCTATAATCGAGTTGGCAAAGCCGGTGACAGCTCGGCCAGCTCCTTCGACTATTCGTATAATTTGTGAGTATAATTGAAACAGATTATCGGCTCGACGATCTGGCATGCATACATACAGTATCGATATTTCGGCGACCTTCCGCGCATGATCAGGCAGCGAGACCTGCCCTAGGCCGGCGCGAGACGCCTGCCAGCCCTGGACCATAACGCAACACACAGACACTGCACCGAGCCGAGCAGCCGATATACTTGATTGCCGAAATGAACCGCGTACAAAGTTGACCACAGCCTCGACCCTCGACCGTGTACACGTACGAACGCAGCAAGGCGCGCCCTGCCTCCCGGCGCCGAACCTTGCTAATCATATGTACATCGACGCGGCCGGGCTATGCCATCCTGAGCCGCAGTGATGAACCTGGCCCTGCCATCCTGAGCCGCAGTGATGAACCTGATCGTGAACCTTCGGGTCAGGTGGGCGATCATGAAATTAGAAATTGCGAAAGCGTGCGGCTGTGACGAGCCGGAATGAAATCGGGCTGCTGCTTCCGATGCGGGCGCGGGAAGGGAAGGGAAGGAAAGGCGGCTGCGTCACCGGGTCGCAGCTGATAGATAGCGAGAAAGAACTCGAAGGGGGATATTGGAAGGGAAGGGTGCCTGTGACGCGAGGTGCGTCAGGAGGCCGGCGGGGTGCCGCTGCTGTACTCGTCGGAGCCGGAGGTGACGACAGAGTCTTGCGAAGGGGGAGAACGAGGTGGAAGTGTCACGTTGCGTGCGTGGGCTCGAAGGGCAGGTCGATGGACGACTCGGAGTTCAGAGGCGTCGGCGGATCCGAAGTCGCAGGGGAGATGAGACAAGGTTGACGTTACGCCCTGGTGCGCGGGATTTACGCTGCTGGACGCGATATCGCTCGCAGACGCCGAGCCTCGCAGGCTGTAGAGCACGATGGGGATACCGGAGAGCCGTGTGCATGTGCACGTTCGTCTTCTGCAGCAAGAATTGGCTGGCATGATGGAGGGCGGGAGTGCTGTAGGCCTTAAATGTAGCTGATAACGCGCGGTGGGAGCAAGTGACGTGAGGGTGCAGTGAAGCTTAAACGAGCGCCTCCTGCTCGCTGACGATGACGAGGACTGGATGGATCGGGCAGGGGGTGTACACGGCGAGGATGTGCTGCCAGATGAACACGGTACGCGACCCTGATACCGCACGCAGGCGTATCTGTAGAGGCGTCCTGGGTTCCTGTGACGCGTTAGAGCGGTTCCGAGTTGAGTCGAACGCAAATAACAGACGGCGCCTAACCTTGTGCAAGCGCGCTTCGACTTCGACGTCTGCGCACACCGCGCACGCCGGGGCAAAAAAAATTGCAGGGGCCCACATACGGTGAATCTGATGGCGGGGACAGAGGCGATTGGCGGGGGGCGGCGGAGACGCTGGGCTATCGCGCGCACGCCATTCGCGCGTGCGGTGATGGGGGCAACAAGAGAGAAAACGGTGGTGAGAATGGGTGCATGCCGCTACGCGAGATAAGTGGGCGGCGAGAAGAGAGAGACGCGGCGCGTGTGTACGAGGGCGGCGTCACGCGTCACGCCGCGGCGCAGGGAAGCAGCTCGCAAGCTCTGCGCGCCGACGCTGAGCGGACTTGGCGGGTCGAGCGAGGAAGGCGGGGTGCCCGGACGGTGCGCCGAGCGGGGGCGGCGGGGCGTGGGGAGGATGGATCCTCGCGTGGCTGGGCACTGCTGGGCACGAGGACCGCTTCGTGATTCGCGACGCACGCATCAGGGCGTGGACGTACGGCTTACAGCACACGGCGCTGCCACGAATGTGCGCCGTTTATCTTGTTCATCTTGAACAAGGCACGGCGTCGAGGCGGCGAGGTGAAGCAGTTGGTATAGCGGGGCGGTGCGAGTGGGTGTGAGCAGGCGCTGGCTGTAGGCGGGGAGCAAGGAGCGCTGGGCACCGCGCGGGGGGCCGTCGCAGCTGCTTGTCGGCGTGCAGCCAGCGTTGCTCTTGCGAGGGATTGCTGGGTGCGGAAGGGAAGCGCACATGTCTCGGATTGGACAAGCCCGGACACCCGCGCCGGCCTCCCGTTGCAGCCGCAGCCGCAAAAGCCACCCATCAGCCACCACCTTATATATCCCCCTCTCTCTCTCGCTGCTCCTCCCACCCGCTCGCATGCTCTGTCCCCACCGCTTATAACACCTCGCCTGCCCCTCCCCTCGCTCTCCCTCTGCAATGTCGCCGGCCTTCTGCATGCCCCGCCCCATCCTCAAACGCTCCTCCGCCTCCCACTCGCCCGACTCCCCTGGCTCCTGCGCAGACGACCCCGCCCCTCGCCCCTCCACCCCGCGCGCCAACAGCGTCCGCTTCCCCCCGTCCCCAACCCTCACCCGCACCTTCTCAGCCCACTCCCCGTCCTCCTATGACCGCTCGCCCATCATCGTCCTCCCCAACTCGTGCGCCCTCCCCGCCAGGGGCTGCCCCGGCCGCACATACCACCCCAGCGACACCCCCTCGCCTCCCTGCCGCCAGCGCGCGATGAAGAGCCACGGCCGCGCCCTGCACCCGCGCGCCGCCGCCGCCCCGCCCATGCCCCCGCTCGTCGCCGACGTGTCGTCCGAGAGCGACGAGAGCGACGGCATCGCGAGCCCGCCCACGCAGCCGCTCGCCATGTCCGCGTCCATGTCCATGACGCTCGCCTTCCTCCCCCACCCGCCGTCCCCCAAGCCCGCGCTGTCGCTCGCCATCGGCGCCGCGCTCTACCGCGCGCCCGCCCCCGACGACGACGAGCCGTACACCCACCACACCTACGAGGACGAGAAGCGTCGCCGCCGCGAGCACAAGGGCGAGCGTGGCAAGGGCGACTGGGAGCAGCGTGCGCTGCAGCGCGCACGCGAGCGCGACGCCGGCGCGCGCGACCTCAGCAGGCAGACGGCGGCGCTCGCGCTGGACGAGGAGGAGCTGGTGGATGAGGACGACGATGCGGACGACGACGATAGAGCCCGCGCTGAGGACACTCAGGGACGCTACAAGAGCTTCTTTGGGGGGTCGCTGGGCTGCGGGCTCGAGGACGACGACGGCTGCCTCGGCGGATTCTGAGCTGCGGGGGCGGTGCTGCAAGTGCAAGTCTTTTTTTTTTCATCACACAACATTCTCACTCCATCGTCACATCATCTCATCATTTTGTCTGGTCACTGCGCTCGCGGTGTTGTGAATAATAACTCCTGTTTCTCCGCATTTCGACGCTTTGTGAATACATAGACTGCGTCGGATCATACCCGCCATCCTCCCAGTGTCGTACGTACAGATACAACACAAGCATTGTAATTGTCTCGAGCAACATTTTCTCTCTTGGGGCCTTGTGGGGTCGACGGGCCCGGGGGCAGTTGTCTCCTGTGTTGCAAATGTTCGAATGCGGAATCGTCATCGGACGCGGGGAGCCGGGTCGGTTGATCCGGGGGCCACGTTGATCTGAATCCGATCGCTCCCACCATCCTATCCTATCCTGTCCCACCAACCAATGGCATACCGCACATTTCGAGGACTGAAGGCCGATTGCATTGCCTTGCCAAAGGTAACATGGTAACATCGGGTCCTCATCACGCAACGATCTCCACGTGAGCCCAAGTCGATCGAAACACGCCGCAACCTTAAGCTTGCTCCGATGCAGCGGGCGGTGCTCACTGGAGAGGGACAAGCAGAAGCAAATGTATGCAAATAAGAGCATTTGTGACCGGGGAGACCTTCAAGACGAGCAAGTTGAAGCTCTCGAGGGCGAAGTGCGAAGGCATATATCGTGCGTGCATTCAACGTGCACTTTCAAGCTTGAAAGCTTGTCGACATCAGAGAATGGGCGCTCAAGGCACGTGTGTTGACACTTGTCGATCTTGGAAGAAGGTAATTAAGTATACTTTGTTGCTAACTTGAACGGTGGGTCCACCAACTGGACACGATGAAGCTCTGGACTGCTCCTCCTGGGACTTGATGTACTCCTTGGCTTGACCCACTCTGCTGGTTTGTTGACTGAGCCGACGCCGGACTGAAGCCAAGCCGCCTCGATCCTTTCAAATCCCTAAGTATAGTGCGTAAAAAGCTTTTTGATATCTCTCCGATTTTACGCTTGGAATTGAAACGAGCGATATACTTCGCATATTATCTCCCCACTGACGTACGGTCACCGCAATCCAACCGACCGGCACGCCTGTGCGGTGCCGCCGTGGTGCCGCGCGCGCGCCCAATGCCCATTTATTTTGGCGTTTTGGCGAGAACGAAGCCTGTGCAGCAGTGCCCGTGGATGGCCGTCCGCCAAGTGGCATCAGGTGGCATCCCGCCTCCACGCAACCACCACCCACCCCCCGCCTCCTCGCAACCACACCTCCCACCCACCTAACGCGCCCCGCCCACTGCATCGATGCCTACCCCGCCCCCCGGCGCACGCGTGCGCGACGCCACGGCCGCAGACCTAGAGCCGCTCTCCCACGCGCTGGCGCGTGCGTTCGCCGACGACCCAAGCATGCGCTGGTACAGCGGCGGGCGGCCTGGGCTGAGGCACTTCCTGCTCGTGGTCGCCAAGATGTGCTTCGCGACAGGGATCGTCACCGTCGTCACCGTGCCCGTGAAGGACGGCCCGGGGGACGATGCGGGCGAGTCGGAGCGCATCGTGGGCGGCGCGATGTGGCTGGAGCCCGGCCAGAAGATGGACCCGTCGCTGTGGACCTTCGTGCGCATCTCGCCGTGGAGGGCGATATGGAGCTGGGGCCTCTCCTCGCTCTCCGTGCGTCCGCCTCTCACACAATATATACATACCTCCGCTCTGACGCGACCTGGCAGCGGATATTCCTGACGTACACGCCGGCCGTCGAAAGGGCGCTCGACAAGGCGTTCGCCGCGCGCGGCGTGGACAGGCTCGACTCGTGGCACCTCTTCCAGATCGCCGTGGACCCGGATTGGGAGGACCAAGGTGCGTGCGGAGGGAGACACGCAGGAGCGCAGCGCGCTGACGACGCTCCAGGCCTCTGCTCCCTGCTCATGCGCGACGGCTTTGCGCGCGCGACGCCGAAGCCCATCCACCTCGAGGCGACGACGCCGAAATCGCGCGACCGGTACCTGCACTATGGTTTCGAGGTGCGCGCTCATGCGCGCTATGTGGGAGCACCGGCTTATCGCATTTGGCACAGATTGACGAGGAGCACCGCTTTGGCGTGGGCGAGGTCGACGAGAAGGGGCTGCCTGCGACGGGCGAGGCGGCCGTCGGGTGGACGGACGCCCTTATGACGAAGGTGTGTTTTCGGGCTGCGCTGTGGACCTGCCGGTGTCGGCTGACTGCTTGGTGCTGGGACAGTGGGTTTCGTGATCGCGGCACTGCTGAGGTGCTCCGCGAGTAACAAGAGTGCGTCGGGCTGCCGGTCAATATCGGTATGTGGGTGATGATTGGTGTCAGGTACATTAGCAGGTCGCTGTGTGGTTCTCTCTGCTTAGAAGGTGCGTGTCATGACCTGGGTGGTTGGATCGACCACTGATTGTCTTCTGCATCTGCTGTAGGGAGTGATGCTGCTCATAAGTATAATGCTTGGAAGGACTATTCTCATCTCTACGCACATAGGCTTTATTGCTTGTGTCGCACACTGCATCTATGTGCGTATATAAGTATGCGCTAACTTCGTCTTAGTTTTCGAGTTCGGAATGGGGCTGGATGCTATGGCTGTTGCAAACTCGCGCCAGCGCGCCGGGTGACTGTCTGAGACTAGAGCCCGTGTTCAACACATCGTACCGCTCCTCAGACACGCGCTAAATTACCTGAAAAGTTTTGTTATAGGAATCCACTCATTTCATGAAAGCCGTCCTGGCCTCGGACATCCGAGCGCCCGCACGTATGCCCCTTGAGCATCTCGGAACACTCCGTCAACCCTGGGTCTATCTCTCTAGGACATGCGGCCCTTATGGTGTCCTCGGAGCGACATGCAATATCACGCATCGGGCAAGCCAGCTTGCGTTGGTATAAGGCATCGCGTCCGGCTGGGAGCCCTCACCGACCGAAGCTCCGGATGCTCTGTCTGCAGCCCATCAGGACAACTCGCAATGCCATCGCAGGGCGCTGTCATGATGGGGTTTGGTACCCGTCTTCGCCATGAACGCGACAAAAGCTGCAGATATCCAGGTATGTTTCTGCAAGCTGCTTACTAACCGCGATGTGGGACTGAATAGGCCTTGGAGGCCGGTAACTTGCGGGTGGCGATCAAAGCGTCGGGCCACTACTACCTCGGCCGGTTGACGGCCAAGGGGTCGCTTCTACTTTGGACGCAGTATTTGAAGAACATCAACTTCACAGATTCGTTCTTTGTGAGCGGGGTGGACCAAGGTAGCGCTGTCACCGTAGGCGCTTGCAGGCTATCGCGAAAGCTGTAGGAAAGATAATCGTTGGCGGAAGCGCCGCGACAACTGCGGCAGAAGGCGCGGGCCAGGACTCGCGGCCGACAATATTCTAGGTGGATCGAAGCGCTAAGTTATGATCGTTTGTGTTTACACTTGTTGGAAGACAGCGAATTCCGGTCCAGCAGTGGACACGATGACTCAGCTCTGGAATATTCAGTTGCTCCTCCGACTCGGATCTCCGTGGCCTCCGTGCCAGCTACAGTGCCACGCTGATTTGTTAACTGAGCGGAAGACGGACCGAAGCAAGGGCGTGGAGCCGCGCCACTCGGTCCTTTGATCCTTCTTCTTTCAAAGTGCGCAAAAGCTCTTTCATACCTCGCTTTTATGTAATCGCAATGGGCAATATACTTATCGTATTATCTCCCCAGCCGAGTGAAGACCACCACAGCAGTCCATCCGAGTCTGCCTCCACGAACCTCTTGACTGGACAGCTCCATCATCATGAGATGTCCGTCAATGTGTTCCTGGAGGCATGATAGGCGCGCCTGCGCGGTGCTGCCGTGGTACCGCACGCGCGCCCATCGAGTTCGAAGCAGCGCCTGTGCCGAGACATGGCTGTCGATTCTCACCGTCAGATGTCAGATGGTATCCTAGTCTCGCCGCTCCCGGACGACTCTCCACGCAACCCTTATAACAGAACGACTATCTTCTGTGCCAAGGTCAGCCACGGAGACTACACGCAACCACCACCCGACCATCTCCCACCCACCTCCCGCGCCACGCCCCACTACTGCATCGATGCCGACCCCGCCCCCCGGCGCACGCGTGCGCGCCGCCACGCCCGCAGACCTGGAGCCGCTAGCCCATGCGCTGACGCGCGCGTTCGCCGACGACCCGAGCATGCGCTGGTTCGGTCGTGCGCGGCCTGGGCTCGGGCACTTCCAGCTCGTGCTCGTCAAGATGTGCTTCGCGACGGGGTTCGTCACCGTCGTCACCGTGCCCGCGAAAGACGACGGCGACGGCAAATCGGAGCGCATCGTGGGCGGCGCGCTGTGGCTGCAGCCCGGGCAGAAGATGGACCCGTCGATGATGACCTTCGTGCGCATCTCGCCGTGGAAGGCGATATGGAGCTGGGGCCTCTCCTCGCTCTCCGTGCGTCCGCCTCTCATACGTATCCCCCGCTCGTCGCACGCCGCTGATTGATGTGAACTGGTAGCGGATGCTCCTGACGTACACGCCGACCATCGAAAAGACGCTCGACAAGGCGTTCGCCGCGCGCGGCGTGGACAGGCTTGACTCGTGGCACCTCTTCGAGATTGCCGTGGACCCGGATTGGGAGGGCCAAGGTGCGTGCGGAGATAAGTAGAGGATCGCAGCGCGCTGACGATGCTCCAGGCTTCTGCTCGTTGCTCGTGCGCGACGGTTTTGCGCGCGCGACGCCGAAGCCCATCCACCTCGAGGCGACGACGCCGAAATCGCGCGACCGGTACCTGCACTATGGTTTCGAGGTGTGCTTATGCATGTTCTATGGGAGCGCCGGCTTATCGGATTTGGCACAGATAGACGAGGAGCACCGCTTTGGTGTGGGCAAGGTCGATGAGAAGGGGCTGCCTGCGACGGGCGAGGCGGCCGTCGGGTGGCCGGACGTCGTTATGACTAAGGTGCGTCCGCGGGGCGCGCTGGGAACCGGCGGTGTGGGCTGACGGCTTGGTCTTGGGACAGTGGGTTCCGTGATCGCTCCGCCAAGGTGCTCTACGAGCGACAAGATGGGTGCGTCGCGCTGCGGTAATTAATATCGGTGCGGGTGATGATTGGTGTCCGGTACAGTGAACAGGTCACTGCGCGGTTCTCTCTGCTCAGAAGGTGCGTGTCATGAACTGGGTCGTTTGATCGACCACTGATTGTCTTCTGTATCTGTTGTAGGGGGTGATGAGGCCGCTGCTCATAAGTATGATGCTTGGAAGATCAAACTATTCTCATCTCTGCGCACATAGGCTTTATTGCTTGTGTCGCACATTGGGTATATATGTATGTATAAGTATGTGCTAACTTCGTCTTGTCTTCAAGTTTGGAATGGGGCTGGGTGATATGGCTGTTGCGAACTCGCGCCAGCGCGCCGGGTGTATCTGTTTGACCCTGGTGGTGTCCTCGAAGCGCCATCCAACATCACGGCACATCGGGCAAGCCCGCTTGCCTTGGTATAATCCATCGCGTCCGGCTGTACTGGGAGTCCTCACCGACCGAAGAGCTCCGGAAGCTCTGTCTGCAGCCCGTCGAGACAACTCGCAATGCCAATGCTGGCCCTCGACAATGTGGTGCTGGCGAGTCTCCTCACCGGAGGCATCCTGTACGCGGTCAGCCACATGCCCTTCCTTGTTGTGGGAGTCGGAATCTGAGATGCTCGGGAACGCCGTCCGGGTGCTGGTGCTGCAGAAGCGTCGGCTCCCTGACCATCAACTCCGAGTCGTGCCACCAGCCTTCAAGAATTCAATCTCTCCTTCTCTTTCCTCACGGCGCTTGGGACCCAATCACACAGAAGCTGCATACGTTGCGTATGCCACGGTTTGTCTTGAGACGTGCCATGTCGCCCAACGAGACGAGCGCGCTTAGTAATGATGCTGCTTGGTTTATAAGTCAAGTTCATCGACGAAAACATGCGGGTCGGTGAGAAATACCATACGAAAATTTGAAAGCGCCCAGGAGCGACTGCCGTCGTCACGACAAAGGTGTGTCCACGATGGTTTGACCGTCGGTGGTGATTAGCACTGAGTTCTCTCGAGGCGACGCTCGCTTAGCGCGACTGCTAGTTCCCACCCGGCTAGTGATGATATGGGAATTTGGAGGACGTCCAGGAGTATCGCGGGTGCCTCCGAGAGGTCGACGATCTGGGCTGGCTGTCCACGAAGGGCACACGGTGGGCGAACAGTTGTCGTGACAAGGGTGCGTGTACTAGTACACCAGAGGATAGGATAGTTGAGCGTTGAGAATCGACTGGTAAGTATAGCGACTGATGTGTTTAGTGTAGTGGATAGGCCGTGATTTCTGATTGAATGCCTCAAAAAAACATCATACAGGAACCTTCTCGACCTGCCGACGCCTGAAAATGACTGGAGGGCTCTGGAGACCGGAACCGTGAATGCAGCCTCATCTGGCGAGCCCGTGCGCTCCGGGACAGTAAGCTGAGTGGCTAGTGTGAGGTTAGCCGCCGGCTCAGACGTTGAGCGGCTGGGACGGCGGGCTGACTGTGCATCACGATTCGCTCACTGTCACGGACGAAGGCTTTGAGTCTGCCAGGATGTGATGCACGGTAAATAGCGAATTGATGATACGGGACGTAGTAGAACGTAGTAGAATGTGCAAACGGGTGGGTGGGTAAAACGAAAGCACAAAGTCGCGAAACGATGGGAAGTCGCGAAACGGCGATGGCGGTAAGAGACTCAGAGTAAGGAACGCGGGGAACCATACAATGCGTAAACAGACTGCAAATAGTCTTGAGCCGCTCGGGTGGACGGCCTCGGACTACCTCGGCCGAACCAAGGCCGAACCGTCACTAGGGTCACTGCCACTCGAAGGACTGTTTATAATTACCGTAGTTGCCGAACAGGTCCTTGTCGGAGCCGCCTGTCACGGTTCACCGCGATCCCAAGTTGTCGCCACCCCCAGGACGCAAAGCATACTGTCTGTTATCAAGGAGCCTCTCAGTCTTGGCCAGACGACGTACATAGTGGCTTATGGGGGGCCCCGAAACGAAAACGGGGCTTCGTCGGTCCGTCTTCTACACCTGCTCTTACGAGTTACGACCTGTTACGACTGTGACTGGAACAAGTACCTACCGGTGCGTGCTTCCTTGGCGGCCGCCATTCTGAAAATCTCATCAAGCGGATTTTCAGTACTGAGTATCAGTGAGGGTCCGAGGGACGCATATATAGCGGCCGAGAGCGGCAAACGCGCGACCGTCAACGGTTAAGTAGCTCGCATGAATTATAATGCCAACGTAGTCAGACCGTGAGTGCCCGCTCGTCATTCGCGATGTATAAGACCTTGACCAATGAGTGCGCAACGTCCGCCTCGTGGCGGCGGTTGTGGGTCATCAGACCTTCTCGCTACCCCGTTTAGAGCCTCGCGTCGAGAGTTCAAACGCATCGGCTATGATAACCAGGGGCTGCCCAAGGGCTGCCTACCTATATATGAACTCTGTGATTTACGGATGAACCTGCACCCTCCTTCCTACGTCTTTCCTTTGCCTCGTTGGCTGTCGCGATGGTCTTCTTGCTGTACGGTTTGACGATCTTGGCACACCTGATTTCGGCGCATGCTGCTACTGCTGACTGCCGAAATCAACCCGGCGACCCTGGCTTCCCCGCGCAGGCTGACTGGGACAATCTCAACGCAGAAGTCAACGGGCGCCTGGTGGCTGTGACGCCTTCTGCCAAAGCTTGCATCGCACTCCAGTGCACGGAAGCGCAATGGCTTAGCGGTATCTACCGCGCGACTATCCCTGGTTCAACGAACGAGGTGAGCTTCTTTTTTATGCGGGCTTGTAATCATCTCTGACACTTCGTTCGCAGTACAATTGGGAGCAGGTAAGCGCACGATGTCGCTCAGATAAGCTCGACATGGCCAATGACTGGCAAAGGACTACGCAGCGTCACCCCCGGGGTTATGTCTCCAGAACGGAACTACATGCTCACAGGGTTTGGTACCCGTCTTCGCCGTGAACGCGACACAAGCTGCAGAGATCCAGGTGTGTTTCTGCAAGCTAGTTGCGAGCCGCGATCTGGTACTGAGTAGGCCATGCAGGCCGGCGTCAAATTTGCCGTGCGGCATAACTTGCGGGTGGCGATCAAAGCGTCGGGCCACGACTACCTCGGCCGGTCGACGGCCAAGGGGTCGCTTCTCCTTTGGACGCAGTACTTGAAGAACATCAGCTTCACAGATTCGTTCGTTGTGGGCGGGGTGGACCAAGGTAGCGCTGTTACCGTAGGCAGTGGCGCAGGCTTGCAGGCCATCTACGCGGCCGCGAAAGCTGTAGGAAAGATAATCGTTGGCGGCAGCGCCGCGACAACTGCGGCAGCAGGCGGTTACGTTCAAGGCGCGGGCCATTCAATTTTATCCCCCATCTATGGACTCGCGACCGACAATGTTCTAGGTGGGTCGAAGCGCTGTGATCTCCGTTTTGTATTGGTTGATGATCAATTTAACAACAATGCAGAATACCGAGTCGTGATCAGCTCCGGCGAACTGATTACTGTCAACGCAGTCTCTAATCCAGACTGTGAGTGAATAAGCACGTTACTGCACTAGTTGGGGACCAGGCTGATTATTTTACTTTTTTGTGTAGTGTTCTGGGCTCTTCGTGGCGGGGGTCCAGGCAGTTGGGGTGTTCTCATCTCAGCGACCTTCCGGACCTTCCCCACTTTTCAACTCACTGTTCATCAAGCATACGTTCACACGAACTCTAGCGATCTGACAGCCGCTGTCATGGCCACGCACGCGAAGCACATCTTCGACTGGGACGTTGTCCGTGCAGGGCAGTACTTCTGGCTAGTGAACAACGCGGACGGCACGAGCGACCTGGGAATTTGGACCTACTTCAGCAATTTGACGAGTGTTGACGCTTCCGCTCAGCTGGCGCCACTGTTGACAGATGTCGCGGCCCTGGGTGCGACCGTCTCTGCGGAGGACACCATCACCGGACTTCCCAACGATTTCCTGGCATTCTCGACCCCAAGAAATATTTGGTTAGCCCCAGCAGACGACGCGGCTGGCGTGAACGTCATCATCGGATCCAGGCTCATTCCAGCAACGGCGTATGCAAATACTTCTAAGGTCGGAGAGACGTACAAAACCTTAATTGACGGCGGCACCCAAGGGTGAGCGATTAGACCCTCTTTGGCAAACACAGGATTAATGTGCATGGCACGCAGGATACAGGGCATTTTGGTAGCCGGAGGTAACTAAATTGGCACCTCACTGTTACATTTTACATGGCTAAGTACGTGTGCGCGTAAGGTAAAGTATCGGAGAACGCCAACATATCTTCTGCCGTCCTTCCCAAGTGGCGAACGGCGAAGACTCATGTAAGATTTTATGATCCATCTTTACATCTCCCTCGCACTGAAACACATACCATGACTCAGGTCGTCCTCACACACAGGTGGAGCGACACTACGACACCCGAAGAGGTTGAGTCCATCAAACAAAGGCTCACCAACGAGCATGTTCCGACACTCGCAGAGCTCACTGGCGAGAGCGACAGCGGCGCGTACTTGAATGAGGCGGACGTTCGCGAGCCGAATTGGCAGACAACGTTCTTCGGCGCGAACTATCCGCGCTTGTCGACGATCAAAGCCACCTACGATCCAGTTGATCTCTTTATCGTGTCTGCTGGGGTTGGGAGCGAGCGCTGGGACGCTTATGGGTTGTGTAGGATATGACTGGTTCCATCAGTTCAGGTTTTTCCCAGTGGCCTTTCTGACTGCATATTTTCTCTTTGTTGAGCTCCGTCTTAGCAGATGGAGAACTTCTCATTATCGTGTTTCCAAAACGCAAATTGGACCGGTTGGTTGATGTTGAACAACTGGTGGAATAGCAGTATGCGATGTTCCCGACGGGCCACTGGTGCCCCGTGGGCTTGGGCTCCTATACGGCTTGACCATAGCTCCATAGCCCAGCATGGCGAGCTGGTCTTTGTGCGAGCTCATGGGTCGGTGTTGGATGGAAGCGACATGCTCTGAAGTGAGCATCGCGCAAGTATGCATCCAAATGATCATTGACGGCATCGCATTGTGCTACACATCTAACCCCACATGGTGGTATTCTACCACAAGCTAATGTCAGCAGAGATTAATCGCATGTTAATACCGAACACACATACCTCTGCGGAGATGGGATCCAGGCTACATGTTATGTAAAGGACCAAGAGGCTCAGGATCCGACGGGGCGAGACTTTGAGGCGGGAGGGGCCTGGCAAGCTGTAACTGTGCCTGCCACGAGCTTTTGGACACGTGGTCGAGGCGAATCAGCACCAGGTCGAAGACGTCGATCTTCTGTGGGCCGACCATCCACTCCTCCTTGCTCTCCTCTGCCATCGCGCGGTTCTTGTGCTCCTGCACACACACGCATGTGAGCCGGCGACGCAGCGCACTCGCAGCGGAACGTACCTCAATGAAGCGCTGCACCAACTTGGCGACGTTCTCCGCGAGCTTCGCGCGCGTCATGTGCCCCGGCGGGTGGGGGATCTCGTGCGACCACGGCCGGTACCCTGGCCACTAAATCAACCACACGCACATCAGCCCGCGCCCCCAGAAATAAAGCGAAACACACTCACGTTAATGCGTAAGATAGAGGGCACGCGGACGATCAACACCGGCTCGTTGCTCCCCGCGAGGCGCGCGAAGCGGTTGGCCAGCGCGTCCGCGAGCGAGATGCCCTGCTCCTCGGGCTCCTGCATGAAGAAGTGGACCGCCTTCTCGAGCGAGACCTCTTCTATGTAGCGCCGTCGGTCCCTCAACGTGTGTGGCGTCTGTGGGACCATGGGCCCGCGGCGGCCCGCGGTAAGCGAGGCCTGCTCATGCTCTGGCGACGCGCGCAGCGTCGGGATGGGGACCTGCAAAAGGGGGTAGAGTAATCGATGAATCGGGCGGGGGCGGGTCACGCGCATACCTGCTTGGTGTGGGTGTTCCCGTGCACGAACGGCGAGAGAGACGTCGACGCGAGCGATGCGTAGAAGTGGTCGTGCGCGGGGAGCTGCGTGCTGGGCGTGAGGTCCTAGATGCTCGGCGACGACATGCAGCCCGGCGTCGAGAGCGACGGGCTCGGCGCAAGGCTGTTGATGTACGATGACGCAGGGGGATTCAGTGATGACGGCTCTGGGACATCTTGTGATTCTGGCCAGAATTTTCTCGGTACAAAAGAACGTATCCCGTGAACCCTATTGCCGTGCACAATTTCGTCGAGCAGGATCGTTTCAGGTCGTAAAGTTTCTAGTCGCACTGATATACTGGTGGCGTCTGGGTTAGGATTTCCCTACGAAAACAAACAATGTCAACAATTTTGTTGTTAATTTAGACTGTGCAAAACTGCTGACCACAAAAAGTGGCAGGAAATCATCATCATGAACGACGGCAAGATTGGCTTCCGAATCCTGATCAAGCACATTCAGCCCTTAACCATCCAGGCCAGGCGCAAAATGAGGCCATACGTGCCTTGAGGATGTAGTCAAGCAATGGTCCATGAAGGCTTGACTGCTGCTCGTAGAGTAGAATATAAGAAATAGACGAGCAGCTGGTGCGCACTGCAAGCCACACACCTTGTCTTCACCAACAAGGTGTTGTATTTCTCGATTGTAAGAGACCGCTGGTGGATCAGATACAACACTGGGCGATGCAGCGCTTGAGTCACTGTCGCCACCTTTCTCGAGGTCTTTGAATTTCGCAAAGGCGACGAGCTTCTTGGGGAACAGGGGACCGAATTTGTTCTTCATATGAAAGCCGCGGATAAATATGCACTGGTCCCACACTTCTGACGCCGCCAGCGCAATCTGGCTTGAGGTAAGGCTGGATTGAGACCCTCCCGCTGCACTTGAGGTGCCAACCTCAGCGTTTGTAGACGGCCGATCGACACCTGACGTCGATAGATCCTCGGCGGGGCCCCAGTTGTAAATCACATTCTGGACGTTCTTCCAGGATATCCCGAAAGACGCTGATACATTCGCGATACTCCCGACGTCGATGGTCAACGATGCAGCCGCGTTCGTCTTGTTGCCCATGAACGCAGCCGTGGCCCATGACTTCGCGAGGTCGCAGCCCGTGACGAGCACAAGATTGGCGAGTTCGACGTCCACATACTTATAATGTGCGAATGCGAGCCATCGGTCGCAGTGATCCCGGATATAGGCTGCGTATGCGCTGTGCATCAGTGTGTCGCGGTGGCGGGCGGATTGGGGCAGCGCTGATATCGCGTAGTCTGCTTTTTGTCGCGGGGGTCTTAACGATTGGTGACGACTTTAAAGTCCGCTCCCTTCTACGGGCAGTGCGCCACCGACGCGCTCTGCGCTGAGTTTGAACGAGGCGGCGCGCCGAGCGCGGCGACTTCTCCGTACTCGTACTATCTCTACTCTTACCATCTGCATGTTCCTTCGACACATGAATACAGCGATTTACACCCTCCCACTGCCATGAGTCACTCGACCTCCTTCGAGCCTATGGATGTCGACGACGATCCGAATCCTAGTGCACCTCAAACTCCCAGTAGACGCGCACAATTAATCGAGGAGATACTGCAAGCTCTCGATGAGCGCAACTGGACCCTCGCCACCTTCCTGCGCGATCTTCTTTCCGAGGATCGTGCCGACAGCAACAGCAAGCGGATTTCGCAGGTCCTGGCATCATTTCTTGGCGGCAAGAACAAAGCCAGGATAACAGCGGTCGACATCGTAGAGCTCATGTACCAGAGCTCGTACAGTCGGCCGATCATACGACGCAGCTCTAGCAATAGGCCTGCGAGTGCCGTTGCACCTCAAGATTCCACAAAGATGTCACGATGGCGTCTGCAGCAGTGGGCAATATCCACTGTCGAGGCAATGGTCGACTCCGAGTCCGCGCAGGTTGCAGGCAAGGATGGCGGCTTCCATCTCCCGAGCAAGAACGCGACATGGGACTTCATACACACCCTTTCCATGTCGCATATCCTTTCTATTGTCGAGCGCAAAGGCCCCACCCTCCTTCGACTGCTCACATCTGCGGCGATCCCGGCGGGCAGGCGCCTTGAGCCAACTCCGGCCGGTATCCCACCATATGGGACATATTTGTCCAAGCCCATCGAAGAAGGCACTGGAAAAATGCTCAGAACCCTCTCATTGTAAGTGACTTGTATTTGAGACGTTTCTGGGTCTAATTGTGCCTTTAAACATTAGATCGTGCTGGTTGCGTACATGCTTCTCATGGCAGCGCGCAATCTGCGATTCACTGCCTTCCAGAAGCTTGTCGGGGTATGGCTGTTTGCAAATACAGCCCAGAACAGTATCTACGGCGTACTCAGCCGCATTGGCCTGTCCGTATCGTACACTTCCGTCATGAACCTTCTTCGCAAGCTAGGAAGCTCGGCTCTCGATACAATACGCGAGACGGCCAAGGCGCGAGCCTTTGTACTCCTCTACGATAACATCAATAGGATGAGGCGCGCATGGGACCCCGACCTTGGACAGCGAGACGTCATCGACAATGGCACTGCGTCGACATTGATCGAGCTGCAGGACTGCAACGTCAAGCGGGCGTTCGACATCGAGCCACTTCGAGCAAAGCGCGAACAGGAGTCCCGACGTGCCCTCAATCTGGACATTCTCCTGAAGCGAATCAATTGGGTGCATCTGGACGAAGTCTTCGCTCTTCATTGCGTCAATTTTCTGGTCCAAGCTGTTCCAGCCCTGGAGACGCATCGGGACATAGTAACCCTTCGTTTTCGAACCACTGCCGCTATCCATCGTATGAAGGACGGACGTGTGACACGCCTACACCCCCTCGCGACATCCGATTTCGATGAAGGCAGTACGAGCGGAAACGCAAGCGTCTTGGATGATCTCCTCATCCGACAGCTGAATATGCCGAAGGAGGAGGTTGAGAAGCTGATGATCGTTGTCGGAGGTGACCAGTCGACCGTCGAAAAGCTCCGCACGCTGAAAAAATTTATGGCGTCCTGCCCGCATGGTTATCCGCGATATGGCTGGGTCTTGCCCTTGATCCAGCTATGGCATATGGGCTGGGCAGATCTCGAGCGCGTGCTAAATACGCACTGGGGTGGGTCTGCTGCGGATGACCCCTCAACATTCAAGTCGACAAATATCTTGCTCGGACGCAAAGTCAAAGATGTGAAGCGGCCAGACTTTTATCCTGCTCAGCACCTTGTGTTCGACAATTTGAAGGTCGAGATCCTCGACTGCTGGCGGTGAGTACTAGTCCCGCATAATGATTGTCGAGCAGCTGTGCTGATACCTTCCTACCAGGAAATGCCTTGGTGTAGACGACCTTGAAGCCCACTTCGCTGCAAACGAGGTGGAAATTGAAGACTTATTTGACCAAGCTCGGAAATTACATCGGAAGTATTTGAGCATGGATGCATATGAACGCGCGCTTCATCCGGACGGAGCACCGGCGGACTTCTTCCCTGTCGGCAACCCGTGGAAGAGCACGACCGAATCAGACCCTGCATCGGAGCCCTTCGCTGGGGATCAGGTACTCGCAAATGGAATCCTACGGAGGCGTGACAGCATGCTCCACCTAGAATATCAGCACGGACTTGCCGATGGGGACATCGGGCGAGGCCTAAACATAATGGCAGTAAGGATCTGCCGCACTACAGAAAATGAGACCTGCTCACCAATGGTTGCATAGATTTGGACCTTCACCTTTCCAGGATCGGGCCGCAACAAGTACGCAAACGAGATGTTGGAGCTCGCATGCAACTTCGAGTTCGAATATTCTGCGGAGCTTCAACTCGCAATCAAGAACAATTGGCTTTGTAACTTATCTGGCTTTAAAGGGTGCTGGTTCCCGCTCGACCTCCTGCAAGAAAAGAACATCAAACAGCTGAAAAAAATGTCTCAGCGTCGTGATGCCTCATTCGGTGGCCCCTTCTTCCAAGAAGTTGTTTCTCTCAATATTCGTGCCTTCATCGGTTCCATCAAGTCAATGCGGTCGATGGTCCGCTTGCAGACCAAAGGAGAGTCACATCAGCGCAGTGAAAAGAAATCTGGCGCGCGAGAGCTCACCAGGCGTATAGACGAGGTCGGTCTGCTGACGTTTCGAGCCGGCCGAACATCTGCACATGTGGCGCAAGATGACTTTGAGGTCGGGTACCGAAGCTTGGCCTCGAATGACAGCAAGAAGATCAGGGATTTCATAACGCGGACTGTGCAAGACATGGAGGACATACATAGTGCCGAAGAAACTGCCGAGCCCGAAACAGTGGCGCCCGATGACTTGCCGTTGCCGAATATGATCGTCAATGGCGAGCTTGTGGATGGCGAGACTCTCGAAGCACTATTTGACAATAACATAGACGACGACGACGTCTCCGGAGCAGAGCCACAGGCGAGCTATGTAGACACCGATAGCGGCGACGAGTGAGGGGCTCTCGTTCGGAGCAAAGCGGCCAGAATGGGAGATCAATGTTGTATTATGTCGTACTTATCATACTCTAATTATTCTTTGAGCGACGACTCGAGCGTCTTGGAGCATTGGGACTTTGCGGCGGTGATGTATTCTCCTTGCGCATATTACGGGGACTTCCTTGTGGTGCATAACGCACACTTCCAGATGACCGCACAGATTCTGCAGCCTAGTAGGAGAAGTACTTGAGCACTTTAAAGACAAATGACTACAATTTGACCTCTCACCGTTTGTTCATACTGTGTCCGAGCAGCCTTGTGCGCCACCGGCTCTGATACCCCACTGCGCGATGATGTGCTCCGTTTCGGAGCCCGCGGACCATAGAAATGAGCAGGGGTGACTGTCCTTGGACCATCACTACGTTGGGTCGGAGGGGAAAGTGTGTTGGCAGCGATGGGTGCGGTGATCTGCGGGGGAGTGGAGGGCCGTTCCGGTGCATGATCGGTGTCCAGATCCTGGGATTTGGCCGACGGCGCCGCAGAGGGTGATGCGGGTGCAGCGGGTGCAGCAATTCTGGGGCCTAGTCGAAGGTGAACCCGCTTGACATTGCCCAAGCCCACCTTTTCCAGGGCTGCGTGTACCTCGTCTGCCTTCGCCTGCACCGCCTGCGCCTTCTCCGTCTGTGCCTTCTCCGCCTGCGCTTCTCTCTGCAGTGCGCGTCTGCCTTCTTGACGCTCCTCAAGCCGCTCGCGCAGATTGTCGCCGATCACCTTCACCTCCTCCCATAACGAAGGCCCTGCGTCCTCCCAATACCTCCACCGTCCCTTCAAGCGTGCCTCCAGGTCTTCCGCAGACCGCAGAAGATGGAACTGGGGCGTGATGAGCTTGAGTGTGTCCTGGTCGAGAAAGCACCGGGCGGAGAGCATGATCCACTCTGGCCGCCACGGCATCTTTCGACGAACGGTGACAGCTGCGTGTTCGAGCGCCGCCACGACCTCGTCCATGTCCTTGACAAGCGGACGCTCGTACTTGTATGTGTTGTCTTCCAGTTCCGGAATCACGGGTTGCTTGGCTGCGATGGGAGGAAGAGGTCGAGGTTCAGGGATAGGGCGTGGTGAGCAAGAGCTGCAGTTCCCGCAATCACTGTCAATACGAGGATTGTCGTAAATGATATTGATCTGTCGCTGGACGCAAAGACCACGAGCGTGAGCGGCGATAACAAGGTGGATGGCAGCGTCTGTTACGGCCTTGCCGGGATCACCATGAGGTAAGGGCTGCTTCGCAGGCGCGCGCTTTGCTTTTCCTGTTGTCTTTCCCTTCTTCTTCTTGCCAGCTGGCGGTATTTCTGCCGCCGACTCTGGTATATCCACGGCGGGTTCCACATTAGTGTTGCTCACGCACTCCTGCTCGGCGATCTGAGCCACTGTTGACTCGCCCGCCGCCGGGACCTCTTCTCCATTGCTGCCGCACTTGTCCGGATCCGTGTTCGAGGCGACGTTGTTGGAGTTGGCCGCAGTCGCATCGCTGGCATTGAGAGGAGCCGGCTCCGAGTTGCTTGGTGAGCCGGATTTTGTCTTCGATGCAGGCAGCAGAATCCGGGAATCTTCTTCTGACTGCACGAATGCAAGAGCAGCCTCCAAATCCGACTTTCGGATGTATATGATGGCCACACCAATCATACCGAAGAGCCGCGCGGGACGGCCAGCCCGTTGAAGTAGGGACGCAAGACTTTTCGGTATGAGGAAGAGTACAACACCAAAAATATCCGGTGCATCCAGGCCGACCTCCCATACCGCCGTCGCGACAAAGAGAGCGGTCCTGCGGTCCTCTCCCGTCTCGTGGAGGGCTGCCAGACCCTCCTTCTTGCATTCCGGGCAGTTCATAGAGTGCATGTGACGGATGACAGTGGTTGCGGCAGGCTTGAGGGACGCAGGGAGGAGACGGCGAAGGTACTGTGTGACACGATGACCTTGTTCGATCGTGTCGCAGTAAATGATCCATTTTTTCAGATTCGACGGGCGAGACATCTCTGCGGGGACAAGCCAGTCTAGGTCTCGAAATGCGTGCCCCGTGTACGCGTACTGAGCCTCTCGGAAGACGAGGTGAACATTTCGGCGCTCGCAGTCGCGTTTGTCCAGGTGGTAGGTGCCTGCCCGGAACCCAAGACAGCGGATAATTTGATTGAACTGACGGCCTTTCTCGACGCTCGCAGACATTGCGAGGAATGTGAGGTGCTCCGGGCCTCTCGAACGAAGCGTCCAAATGTCGGCATACGCCTTCCGGAAGTCCGCACCCCACTGGTCGACAAGGTGAGCCTCGTCTGTCGCAAGCACCTGCCAGCGCGCGCGAAATATCTTGTCTTCTACGAGCTTGCGAAAATCTTCTCCCTTGAGGTTCTCGGGGGAAGTGGTGATGACCTGGTAACGGCATTCACGCGCTTCCCGCCAGAGGTTGCGCTTGGGATTTGCTTCGGCCGCTTCCTTCAGTGTTCCCGCGTTGATTGCAACTGATGTCACGCCTTTTGCCTGTAGGGAAGCAGCCTGGAGAAACACCATGAGCACGATTGCTTCGGTGGGCAGACTGCCAACGCACCAAGTCACTCTCGAGTGCATTTGTTGGCTCCACCACGATCGTGATCATCTCCGGCCGTGCAAGTGCCGGGATATAGACGAGGGCACTCTTCCCGTCCCCTGTCGCCGTGATGCAGAAGACGTCGCGGCCGTTGAGAATGCAGGCAGAGTCATAGAGCTGGAATTGACGAGGTTCAAATGGAAGGTGTTTTTCAACGAGTGTCTTGAGGTGCTCCAGGCCCTCTGGTGAGGTCCAGTCATAGGTAGTCGCGTGGGACGAGTCGGAAGGAGTGTGCGGGCTCGACATCCATGCATTATAGAGTGAATAAGGACATGACGTGAGGAATAAGGTATGTTCTATGCGAGACGACGCGTCGACGCGTCGATACTCAGGGCGCCATCAACGAAAATATTGGCCATTCGTGATATGCCGAGCTGCCGTCGGACATCAAAATTCACCAATCGACAAGACCCAGGGTATTGATAGCAGACGTCAGACATATGATCCTGAGCCTGCGAAGGTTTGAATCTGTCTACTCTGCCTCTGGGAGACTAATATCGCGCCGAGCTGCCGCGAGGTTGAGAAGGAAACCTCGCCGCCTGCCAGTGACACTGGGCTGTGGCGCTCAGTAAGCATACGCAACTTGGAAGAAGGACAATTGGTGAGAGAATTGGTATGTACGGACCTTGCACGTGCGGAAACTGCGTGCACATGCACCGACCGTGAGCAGTATGCGCCAGCCTTCAGCTCGCGATCAAACACACGTCCTGGGTCAATTGACAGTTGCTCGAAATATTCCGGCACATCGTCATTCTGGACCTCGGCGGATTGGTGGATGTTGAACAAGCGGTGGAAGCCGCCGAATAGAATGTATCCCACGTCCCCGATGGCCACTGGCGTCCCATCGGTAGGCTTAGGCTCCCAAATTGCTTGTCCATAGCCCAGCGTGGCGAGCTGGTCTTTGTAAATATCGTGCAGGCTCATGGGTCGGCGTTGGATGCCAGTGGAAGAGGCATGTCTGCTCGAGTGAGCGTCACACTCTTCTCGTGTATGCCATGAATGCACAGGATTGCGTCGCATTAATGTATGAGGTTCTATGATAAGCATCTGCTTTATTGACAGACTCCACATAGCTACAGACGCCAGTGCCTTTCGAACAGAAGATCCTAATCACATATCTATCAGCACCGCGAATCGATACGACATCCAATGCGCACAGCTATGCTCTTACCGCTCCGCAGACTACCTTGACGCCGTCAGCTGCATGGTGAGTCGCAAGCCTCTCAGGAAGACACAGAAATGGAAGATTTTAGCAGACTACGATGCTGCATGAACGGAAGCAGTTGACTACCGGCGACGGTGTATTACTTAGTCTAAGGAGACGCGTTTGGGGCCATCGGAGCCTCAAAGCGCTTACAGCTATACGGCATCGTCCGAAACTCTATCTCGTCCCCCAACAAGCCACCGCGCGCTTGCCCCGCGTTCTGTCCATCCGTTCCCTCAAGACCTCGTCCTTCACCCAGCATCCACCCAACGAAGCGATGGCCCCCACCAAAAAGTCCAAAGCCGCCAAGTCGACTGAGTCCATCGCGGCTCGCCTCGCGCTCGTTGTCAAGTCGGGCAAGTACACCCTCGGGTACAAGTCCGCGCTCAAGCAAATGCGCAATGGCAAAGGTTCGTTTTTCCCTCTGCTTCTCCGGGGGCTGGAGCCGGGAGGCTGAGAAGGTCCCTTGCTGACGCTCCGCGATGTGCTGCAGCCAAGCTCATCCTGATCGCCGGGAACTGCCCCCCGCTGCGCAAGTCAGAAATCGAGTACTATGCCATGCTGTCCAAGACGACCGTGCACCACTTCTCGGGCACAAACGTTGCGCTGGGAACGGCTGCGGGAAAGCTGTTCCGCGTTGGGTGCGTCCTCAGCGTTTATTGCGTTGCGTCTGAAACTCATTGGCACCAATATGTAGTGTGATGACCATCTCGGACCCCGGTGACAGCGATCTCCTCGCCGTGGCGGAAGCACAAGCTGCATAAAAGACTCTGTGTCGCTGCCTTTGTATGCTATGTAACCTCGCATCATGATTTAGGCTTCTATGACATCTGCGTCGATCGGACTGATCTCAGGCTGAAGGATTGTCAGCCAATTGAGTCAATTGTACTCCACACTAAGTATCCCGCCGTCGTCGATGACTGCCTCAGATGCGGTTCTATCAGCAGAGATGACATTACCCGTATAGTAACCAGATTGTGCGCTTGGCGTTCGTTGTACATGTTCGGTTGCAAGAGCTCGGAGCGGAGCGACGGCATTTCTTGTTTGCCTAGAAGATGTTAGCGATGCCGTGCATACACGCAAATGTTGTTTAACTGATTGTAACTGGCTTCTCTAGACGGCTTCATGGATCGCTGAGCCAGACGCCAGGGAAGCCGGTATGTATATCACTGGTGAGCGTTGCAAGGCATGATTCAGGCAAGAAGTCGCCGAGCGAGCTCAACGACGGAGCCTTACCTCACACGTCACCATTTTCACCTCTCCAAGACGAATGAACAAGTTACAACAGCCAAAGAAGTCGATATTGACAAGCACAGTAATCAGGTCAGAAAAGCGAAGGGGACATCTCGAGCACGGCTTTGGGACCACGCTCTGCGTAGTCTGCCTTAGTCGTGAAGTTCTTTCCGTCGTGGAAAGTAATCTTTCAAGCCACACAATAAGCCAAGGCTCAAACATCAAGACTGGGACTTACTTTGGCAACGATGCTCGTCCCGAGGAATGCTGCCAGACCATCCCCTTTCTCTCGGAACTCTGCAAAGTAGTCCGGCACTTTGATTGTGCGGATTTGTCGTGCTTGCACCTCGTTATGCTGGTCCGGGTTGCTCAGCACATACGGTAACAGATAGCTGTGCAGCCCAGCCGTGATGCCTATCGAAGGCACTGAAAATTAGCGATGCTAACGTGAGCGCGACTGAAGGAAACCTACCTTTCACATAGCTGGCGACGTCGCCAGTAACAAAAAGCCCGTTCCAGATATACTGCCTCTGCTCCGCATCCGTCAAACCGACCGCATGCCCCACTGCCGTCTGCAGCGGCATATCCAGCGTGGCCTCCTCATCCCCCAAGGTCTCCTCCACCCAGCCCTCCACGCCAGCCATCACGCCCGGGTCAAACAGCGGCTCACAGAAGCGATGGCGCTCCTTCCCCAGCGTCACCTCCACGCCCCTGAACTCCGTCGTCACCAGGTCCAGCGCCTCGATCTCCTTCGCGCGCGCGAGCTCCGCCGCGCTCGCCTTCGCGTTCGCGCGCTTCTTCATGCCGCTCTCGATGACCGCCTTCTCCTTCCCTGCGACGAGCACAGCCGCAATGTCCGTCACGCCCTCGTCCTCCGCATCGCGCGCGGCCTCGCCCTCTGTCGGTACGCGCACGAGCCCCGCGCGCCACGTGTGCTGCGCGAGCGCGCGCAGGTCGGCCGTGTCCGTCAGCTCGATGGACGTGTTGGTGCGCAGCACGTGTGCGAGGAACGCCTCGCACGCGTCCGTCCCGAGCCGCACGCTCGTGCGCGCAAGGTGGACAGGGAAGCCGTCGTAGATGGGCGTGATGTCCGTGCGCGAGGTGCCAATGTCGACGACAACGCCGCTGAGCGCATTCGCGGCGTAGAGCTGCGCCATCGCGCGGTCGAGCATGCCAAACGCAGCGACGTTGAAGCGCTCAAAGAACACTTGAGATATGCGCTCGTAGCCCTCACGCGAGAGGCCCGCAAAAATCGAGAGGAGGACGGGGGACTCATTTTGCACGCGGCGGATGCCTAGGCCGGTCAAAAGCGCGTATTTCCTGTCGTCAAATCAGTAGTCCGTATGTAACGAGTCTGAGACACCATACCAAAGAGCCTCAGCTTGTGTCCAGTCGCGTATTTGACCATCAGCGAATGGCCAGGACACAACAATATCCTGCCCCGCCGCTAACGCTTCATCCAACTGCGGCCCAACGAGGTAGTCCGTCACCCTCACCCCCGAGTTTGACGGAGGCATTGCAGAGGGTGCACGACTCGTCGATGCAGACGGCCCTCCACCGACATCCAATGAGTCACCGAGACGGTATGCTGGCCTCCCATTAACTGGCGTTTGGCTGACACTCGAATCGGGTGCGAGTGAGGCGCGGATGCCCACGCGTGCAGGAATATCCTGAGCTCTGCGTGAGTACGTGTGCGGTGTGGCAGGGCATAGGCACGAAAGAATGCGGAGGACGAACGATGGTAGGGGTTCGGAGAAGCTCATACAGGCCAAGTCCGGCGCGAACAACAGTGCGGCTCGTTTCAATGATCACAATACTGGAGTCGCGGAAAGTGGTCATGGTGGGCGATCTGGTGTTTGCAGGCACTGCTGGGTATCTGGAAGTTCAGTCCGAAAAGTTAGACGCGCCTGAGGTAAACGCGTGCCACTCACCCCAGTCTCAAAGATGACAGCGACCCTCCGGTAAGGCTGAGCGACAGACGTAATCAACAAGCGGTATAAACACTTCCGGGAGAAAGAGTCCTAGGCTTGATGACCCCACAGATAGTCGACAAAAATCGCTCGAGGCGTTCAAGACCAAGTTGCAACTGAAATGGGACACCCCAGGGAAGACCCCAGTGTGGGGTTAGGGTGATATCCCCAGCGACTCTCCGGACCCATTGACCACAATTCTTTCACGCCCTCGTCCACAGGTGCTCCTGTCGCTCCCCACCATCTTCATAAGGCCTGGTGAGTACATTTACCTCTCGCTTATCATGTAAATCATTTTCTGACTCCTGTGATCAAGTACGCGTCTTCGACCGGCAGCGCAAGATCCTGTGCTGTGCATGACTCGTATCCTTATACTCACTGTAGCTTATAGCTAGAACATCGACTGTATATCCATCTACCCTGTATCCACCAACATCCGTTTCACGCGTCAAGATGTCCACCTCTCCATCTCATGTCTTCTCCCTCTCGCTAGACCTGGTTGCCACCCTTACCCCGCGAAGCCTGATCAGCCAGTCTCTCACCTCCTCCGATGCCTCCGAACCTCCAGTAGCACAGCTCACGTCCTCTGGAGCAAGGGCGTGCAACATCTGCCTCGGAGTTGCGTTCCTCGACGTAGACGAGCAGCGCGCACACTTCCGCTCGGACTGGCATCGCTACAATGTAAAACTGCGCCTCAAAGGTGGGAAGCCGATCGCCGAGCCAGACTTCGTGAAGCTCGTGGACGGTGAGCACCGCATCATTTTTGCACTTGGAAGCGTGTCGTCATTGTAATCTGCAGGCCTGGAAGACTCGCTCTCCGGCAGTGCATCCTCCTCAGACGAAGGCGGCTCCGACGACTCTGACGCCGTCCAAAACGCCCTCCGCAAGACCAAGATATCCTCTCGCACGCCCTCGCCCACCTCCGGCCCGCGCATCCCTCTACAGCCGCTCGCATGGTTCCACGCGCCGCCCGCAACGCAGATCGGCGTGTATCGCTCGATCTTCGCGGACCCCTCGTCGCCGGAGTCATACCTTGAGGAATTGAAGGCGCTGCAGAAGGACCACGGGGCAGAAGGTCGCAAATGGGCGATGTTCATGACTGCGGGCGGGCACTTCGCTGGCCTGGTGGCCCGCGTGAGCCAGCCAAACGCTGAAGAAGAGGAACCGCAGTCAGGCAAGAAGAAGAAACCCAAGAAACCCAAACCAGACACCGAAGTGCTTCTACACAAGACGTTCCATCGCTATACCAGTTCGTACTGTTTGATTGTCAAGTAAGTTACGTGCGAGCCTCATGCTTTGTACAGCGCGTCGCAAGCAGGGTGGCGCGCAGTCTGTCAATGACAACGCGAAGGGCCCGGCGAAGAGCGCCGGTGCGCAACTACGACGCTACGGCGAGCAGGCTCTTCGTGATGTGCGTCATCAGTCACTTATTCCTGCTTTCAAAATTACTTAACATGGCTCCAGGACATACGAAACCTACTCACAGAGTGGGCAGAAGAGATAAACCAATGTGAGAGAATTTGGATACGCGCCAGCGTGTCGAATCGACGAATATTTCTCGACTACGATGAGGCTGTAATTGCGAAAGGTTCGCGGCTTTTGCGCATTCGCGTGCTTCATCTGTTAATCGGTCATCAGGGGACCCGAGACTACGCACATTTCCTTTCCCCACTCGACGACCGGTAGGCTTTGTCCATATTCGTTTCTGGCTCAGCCATAACATGTTATTCATAGACGCAATCAGAGCTCTCCAGATGCCTCCTCGAACTCACAAAAGTCAAAATGTCACACCTCACCGAAGACGCCCTCCGCGCACAAGATGAAGCCTACCTCGCCTCACTCCCGAAGCCGAAGCCGAAAGCGCAGCCCACCTCAGAGCCTCCACCCATCGAGAAAGAAAAGGTTCCGAAACTCTCCAAAGAAGAGGAAGCCGTTCGAGACAAATGGACGCGCCTCCTGGACATGGTGACCCGCGGCCGCCTTGACGCGCTGAAAGCCTTTTGGGAGCGCGAGAACGCAAATCTTGGTGGAATCGACGCGCCCATCCCCGCATGGACCGGCGAGCGCTGCGGGACGCTCCTTCAGCTCGCAGCGCGCCTCGGCCAAGAGGAAGTCACGGGCTGGCTGCTCGACGACGCACTCGCGAACCCGACCATCGACGTGCCTTCCACCGCCACAACGCTCGACACCTCCCACTCAGACGGCGAGGATGACTCGCGCCCGGCCCCCACGCAGCCTGGCGCGCGCCGCACAGCGTACGACCTCGCCGCCTCGCGCACGATCCGTGACGTCTTCCGACGGAGTGCGGGCGCACATCCTGAGCGCTGGGACTGGCTCGGGGCGGCGCGCGTGCCGAGTGCGCTCAGCAAAGAGATGGAGGAGGGCCGCGAGGAGCGCAAGAAGGTGCGCCGGAAGGGCCTGAAGGAGAAGGTGCGCGAGCGCGAAGCGAAGGAGCGCGAGAAGGGCGGTGGGCGGGAAAGCCCCGTCGAGGAGCCCGTAGTGAAGGCGAGAGTGAAGGCGGTGGAGGATGTACCGGGCGCTCCGAGGAAGCTAGGCGGCAGCGCAGGCGCAGCGGACGCGATTGCAGGCTTGACGCCGGAGATGCGGGCGAAGGTCGAGCGGGAGCGCAGGGCTCGGGCTGCTGAGGCGCGTCTGAAAGCGCTCGGTCGCTAATTCTATTGGCCATTTGTCTACCTGATCCAAAATGATACAAACTTTACTGGAAGAATAAGGCCTTCAGTTGACGGTACGTGTCGTCCGGGTTAGACACTGAATGTCCAATGGTTCGGGGATCGCTAAAGATCTCCCAGTCATTGCCACCCTGCTAAGTCGTGAGCACTCGAGAGGGACTAAAAGTTCGAGCCATACCTGATAAGCCTTGTCACCGAAAAAATGGATCTCCTCGAACCCCTCCGCCTCAACGTGCCGCAGCGCGAAAGTCTTGTCCCACCCGTGCGGAAACACGTCAAATGAAATCTGCCCGCCAATCGAATACGTGAGACCGTAGTCCGCGAACTTCTCTTGCAGGACTTTGACGAACGCGGCACGGATGCCGTGGATCTTGGGAATATAACGATCAGTTCCGCGCGTGTATGCGGGACGGGAGCCTCACCTTGTCGTACGCCTGGAAGTCGAGGCGCTCCTGGATGGTCGCATTGCGACCAATGGGGCTCACATTGATCATTCCGTTACGGAATTCGACGAACGTTCCTCTGCGTTTGCGTCGAGGGTTGTAGGAGGGAAAGAGGGGACAGGAGGCAGGCGTACCGTTTAATTGGGATGTCTATGTCCGCGATGTAGTGCAAAATGAAGTTGACGAGCTTCTTGTACCGCTCCTCGCCCACAAACTTGATGAAGGACTGCGACTCGATAGGCTTCCCGGCCTTGAACGCCGTCAACCCGTTCTCGGCGAACGCAAAGTCGAAGTCGTCCAACACTGCACACCCACCATCCCCGCCCTCCTCAGACGAAGCATCCCATGTAGTATGACGAAGCACATACCGTTGGTTCCCGGGGCCTGCAGCTGCTCGGTGATCTTGACGAGGTCAGACCCGCCGACGAAGCCGATCGCGAGCTTCGCGCGCAGCTCGCGGAGGAGGGCCGCCATCTCGGGCGACACCAACTACTGGGCATCTGAGCAATGCGTGGCCAACGTGCTTTTTCGTGGTGTGCTTACTTGGCGCGCGAGGGTGAGCGTCCCGTCGACGTCGAAGAGCACGAGCTTCGTGCCAAGGGGACGCGAGGCGAACTCTGCGGAAACCATGATTGCAGGCGCTTTTGCGATGTCGATGGGGGCGATGGTGGTGAAAGACAAGGAGACACGTTGCCTGTCAGTGCACGGCTAACGACAAAACTAGACCATTGAAGGCGTCTCAGGCGCGCTACGCCGCAGGACCGGCTATAAGTAGCCGCTGCTATGCATCTCAAGATCGGGACATATACATTGACTGCATTTCTGTGCCGACGACAAGTACTCAAAGACAGTGCTAGTATTCGGTAGATACTTGGTCTGCGGGTAGCCGATCACGCTCCGCAACCTTAGTCAAAACCCACGGGCTGATAAAATGGCGCTGGAGTAACGTGTCTTTGGATAGGGCAACAGCCCCGCTGATCTTCCCAATGCACGACTGGCGAGGGTGTGATGAATACGCCGGTATCATGAAACAATGTTGGGACGCACCGGTGCACCGCAGCGACATTCGAACGGTTGGACCATTTGCCACTCAGTACTGGGGTAGAAGAATGTCACTGACAGACCACAGCTTAGTATTCGCGCTCTTATGGAGTATTGAAAACTCACCAGGCTCGCCTGCACGAATGCTCTTCAGAGCGCGGAGGGTCCACTGGGACCGATCCGACGACGACAGATCAAACGCGACATTAGGCTCGCAAGAGTGATTGACTGTTCCGACGCGCATTGAGTATACGTATCCTGCATGGCAGCTGGCAGCAGCACTCACTAAACAATAGATCAGAATTGAGCTCGACGTGATCGTCAGGGTCAGGCCCGTGCTGGACGGTCGAGTATCTCTTGGGCGAGGGCGTTAGTCCTCGCAGGGGTACCTCGGCGCCAGGCAGCAAGTCCTACAGTACCGTCACCGACTGATGGCACATACAGTACTGCGTCGAAATCAAGTCACCTTGAGCGCGATCAGACTTGAGGAGTACTCTCCTGGCTTAAAATCCACAACGAAGAGGCCAGGATGTGACGGAACGTAGGCTTCTGGTGTCGGAATGGCCATAGCGCAGTGGTACTCCCGAGTAGGAAGATGTGGTCTTAGCGAAGCTACGCATCTTTATTGCACTGGGCGCAAATAAACCGCGTGATTATTCCACAAAATGTCGGCGCTGGCGGATGTCCGCGCAGTGGTCTCGCCGGCACTACCAGACGATCGATCCGGGCCCATCTTGCAATCAGCTGTCGCGCACGACAGGTACGTTGTTGTCAGCAAGACCACAGCCCGCCCTAGCCCGCCTGCGGCTTGTCGCTGGAGGACCTTGGAGGAGAGATTTCGGTGTGTCAAATAGGCGATTGCCGGTTATGGATGGCGACCAAACACGACCATACGCGTCACTCTCACGCGTCACGCTGCCTCGGTAATTCGCATTGCGGGCCTGGTGGCAGGACGCGAACTTGTCTCTGAGCACCCACCTTCACGACTTTCTCATCTCTGACATCTTGCTGCTACACGGAGGCTTTTATTGCATCTCACCCGTCATGCCAGGACCAGTGCCAACCAAGGAGAATGTGTCACGGACAAGGTGCGTCTCCTCCGATCGCGTCGCGTCAACGCGCCATGCAAGCCTCGCATCTGACGGTGTCTCGGGAAGGGTTGATACATCAGAGCCAGCTGCAAAGAAGCGTAAGCTCGCTTCCGGGCCGTCAGGCTCACAAGCGCGGTCCCTTGCTGCTCTGCCTTCCTTCGCCGACGTGCTCGAGAAGATCCAAGTTGACTCTGGGGACGGCGTTGGTGAGTAACATTCTATGCGCCTGCGTAAGTGAGCGTGCTCTGACTTAGAAGGCAGAGGCTGAGGGCGGCGCGAATCTCTGGTCACGACCGAGCGTCCGACCCAACGATGTAGCCAAAGCCAGCATCAGTACGCCCACCTATTTTTACAGCCGGGAGAGCGCTAAATTGACATGAGGCGTAGTTTTCCAGCAAATTGATGTGGAGATAGCAAGCGAGGGTTCTGGTGCCGGAGTGGAGCTGTATCTGTACGGCGCAACAGAAGTACACCCTGGCATTCGGCGGCGTCTGTTTCTTGTTTGCTCATCCACGACACTAGGACGGTCATAGCGTACTTGCGCACGTCACTGGCTTTCTCCCCTACTTTTACGTTGCAGCTCCAAGAGGCATCGATGTCGCAGATTTGGATGCCCTCAAGAACTACCTGAATGTTAGTGCCGCGCGCAATAGAGCTTGACCCTCACTCACAAACTCCATCTAGGCTAGCACAAATGACGTTCTTTTTATCGAGTTCATCAAGAAGATAAGCCTATGGGGCTATCGTGGAGACGAAGAGGCCTTGTTCATGAAGATCACTGTACGCGAGCCCAGGGCAGTCCCTCGAGTGCGAGATAAGTCTCTCATCTCAGACACTGGCCCATATTCTTACCTCTTCTTTGCTATTACGCGTCTTCGAAAGGGGTGAATGCACCTTCCACGATCTCTTCTCCGGCCCTGTTGCGACCTACGAGAGTAATATTCCCTATATCCTGCGATTCATGATCGACACGAAGGTGCGTCACAGCTGGCAACACCTTGATTATATTGACAGCTGTCAAGGTGACGGGCATGAACTGGATTGAGGCGCCTGCAGGGAAATACCAGTTGGTCCAAGGCAACAGCAGGAAGTCGCAATGTCAAATTGAGCTCACGATAAAGTATGTGTTTGCCACCTGCTGACCGTTGCGCCTGTCCGAGTTTAAATTTCAGATGGGATCAATTCATATCTCATTCGGCGGAGGGGACGTGGTCCAAAATTGCGCCGCTGCGTATCTTGAGCTTTGATATTGAGTGCGCCGGCCGGAAGGGTATATTTCCAGAAGCTCAGGTAGATCCAGTCATCCAGATTGCGAACATGGTCACGTCGCAAGGTGAGCCATATGTCATCTACTCTTCAGCGATGCTTGTTTAGCTTTGCCATGTAGGGGAGGCCCGCCCTTTCATCCGTAACGTCTTCACGTTGAACACCTGCTCGCACATCGTCGGCTCGCAAGTCATCTCTTTCGACGACGAAGCCGAGATGCTGCAGAAGTGGAGGGACTTCGTAGAGGAGGTTGACCCCGATGTGATCATAGGCTACAACATCGCCGGCTTCGATCTTCCGTACCTCTTAGATCGAGCGAAAGCACTGAAGGCGAACAGGTTTCAATATCTCGGACGCCTGCGCAGTGAGTAGCCCACTCGGTGACAATCGAGGCCGTCTGACGTATTTGGTCAAGACGCGCGAACACAGACGAAGGATACGCACTTCTCGTCGAAGGCCTTTGGTCAACGCGACTCCAAGGAAACGGTTATGGAGGGCCGTCTGCAGCTGGATGTGCTCCAGTACATGCAGCGCGAGCACAAACTGCGCAGTTACACGCTGAACTCTGTTTGCGCCCAGTTCCTTGGGGAGCAGAAGGAAGATGTACACCACTCCGTCATCACGGACCTGCAGAACGGCACTCCGGAGTCCCGTCGACGCCTGGCCGTGTACTGCTTGAAGGTGCTCCCACTCCTTCCCGCGCGGTGCGCTCTTCTTACTGGGGTGAACGTTTAGGATGCGTACCTTCCACAGAGACTGATGGATAAACTCATGTGCTTCGTCAATTACACGGAGATGGCGCGTGTGACGGGCGTTCCATTCAACTTCCTATTGTCGCGGGGCCAGTCCATCAAGGTCCTATCACAGCTCTTCCGCAAGGCGAACGAAGAAGGATATATCATCCCATCGTTGAAGGGAGAAGGTAGGAAATTCGCACAAGCCACACGCGCGCCCTCAATTAAACTCTACTAGGCTCCGAGGAACAGTACGAAGGAGCCACTGTCATAGAACCGAAGAAGGGGTACTACGATGTGCCTATTGCCACCCTCGATTTTAGTTCGCTGTACCCTTCGATCATGATGGCGCACAACCTGTGCTACACGACGCTGCTCGATAAAATCACCATCGATAGGTTGAACCTCCAAAGAGATATTGATTACATTCAGACCCCAAACAATGGTACGGAACTATCTCTTTATGGGTGGCAAGAAGGTTGTGCTTATTTGTTCTCAGACTTCTTCGTGAGCGCTTCGAAGCGTAAAGGCTTGCTGCCTACGGTTCTAGAAGACCTGATTGGGGCACGCAAACGTGCGAAGGCGGACTTGAAGAAAGAGACTGACCCGTTCAAACGTGCCGTCCTGGATGGGCGACAGCTAGCACTGAAGGCTCGTCCGCTTGATCGCCTTCCCCCCGACTATCTCCTAACCCCCGCCTTCGCCTTCTTTCTAGATCAGTGCGAACTCTGTTTATGGTTTCACCGGCGCGACAATAGGTAAGTTACCATGTCTACCGATCTCGTCGAGCGTTACTGCGTATGGGCGACAAATGATCGAGAAGACGAAGGCCGTGCGTGAATCCCCCTCGCTCGTGGCTGTCGCCCCCCGCGCTTATCGCCGCTCTAATTCTTAGGAAGTTGAGGCGCACTACAGCATCGCCAATGGAGGTAGCCACAATGCCGAAGTGATCTACGGCGACACAGACTCTGTTATGGTCAAGTTCGGGCCAACTGATCTCAAGGAGGTCATGGAATTGGGTACGTCCCGCACGTTGGCTTGTGGTCGGTCCCTTAATGCGGCTGTTCTTGTACTCTCAGGAAGCGCAGCCGCGGACCTCGTAACAAAGAAATTCGTTCAGCCCATTAAGCTCGAGTTCGAGAAGGTCTACTTCCCGTACCTTCTCATTAGCAAGAAGCGGTATGCGGGTTTGTATTGGACGAAGCCCGAAAAGTACGACAAGATGGACTCGAAGGGCATCGAGGTACGTAACTCGACCTTCGCGCCGCCACGCACACGGGTAACCGGGTGCGGATCGCACAGACTGTACGGCGCGACAACTGCCGGCTTGTGTCGACGGTGATTGAGACATGTCTCCACAAGATGTTGATCAGCCGAGACGTCAAAGGTGCAGAAGAGTACTGCGATTCCCCTCCGTTGGCACGGTGTCGTCGGCGCTGACACGGCTATTCAGTTACACGAAGCAAATCATTTCGGACCTTTTACAGAACAAGGTCGATATGTCGCAGCTCGTCATTACCAAGGCGTTGGCCAAGGCCGGTCCGTGCTTTCTTTCCCACCTGCGCGTTTCGTGCTCACCCGGCCCCAATTGTTACTAGACTATGCCGCTAAGCAAGCGCATGTGGAGCTCGCGGAACGCATGAAGCAACGCGATGCAGGTACGCTATGATCATCACAGCACCTGATTGCATTCAACTCATTTTCGCAGGGTCAGCGCCGGCGCTGGGCGATCGCGTGGCGTATGTGATTGTGAAGGGAATCAAAGGTCCGAATACACGTTTCCCCTTGCGGGCTCATCATTGACCTCGCCACCTCTCGCCACCCAGGGGCCGCTGCGTACGAGAAATCGGAGGATCCGATCTATGTCCTGGAAAACAACATCCCCATCGATACGAAATATTATCTCGAAAACCAGCTTTCAAAACCCCTGATGCGAATCTTCGAGCCTATCCTTGGAGAGAAAGCGAATTCCCTGCGTAAGTGCCACCTAATCCGGCTTTCCTCTGCGCCTGACACAGTTGGGTTTAGTCTCCGGCGACCACACGAGGACGATCCAGATTGCCACGCCGTCTGTCGGTGGCCTTATGAAATTTGCCGTCAAGACCGTTACTTGCTTAGGCTGCAAGACGCCTCTAAGGCCGAGCAACAGCGTGCAAAGTAACCATCACTCCCTGTACTGATCTTCTTCCGTGCTCACGGCGCTCGGCTCCAGATGGTGCTGTGTGCGACAACTGCCGACCCAAGATCGGGGAACTCTATCAAAAGCAGGCGAGCCGCCCTCCCATTCAGTCTGAGCCGTCGGCCGTGGAGCTAACGCCGAGGAGCACAGATCTCGACGACCTCCGATCTGCAGGTCAAGTTCTCGCGCCTTTGGACTCAATGTCAGCGGTGCCAGGGCTCGCTTCACCAGGTACGTGCCTCACACGGTCTCCCCGTTGTCGCCGCCAAGTAACACGCGGCACAGGACGTCCTGTGCACCAGCCGAGACTGCCCCATCTTCTACATGCGGAAGAAGGCGCAGAAGGACGTCGAGGACGCGAGCGCCGTGCTGGAACGGTTTGACAATGATGTGTGGTGATTGGCGACGATATCCCCCGCCGCTCGGAAGCTTCTTTCTTACTTGTCCACATGTATCATACCCACCACGTTGCTAGACTACCTCATAGCTCTTTCATTTAGCACAACACTAATACTCATTGTTCGGCTACAATTCACGCGGTGGTGTCAGAGCACACCGCCTCCATCGATACCGCATGAGCCTCAGCCTATCCTATACGATCGTCCGAATACCAGTCCGCGCGTATAATGGAATGGTGTTAGCGGCGCCAGGGGGCACTGTCCTCAGATGCATAGCCGATGAACTCAATCTGACGGTACATTGGCAGGCAAGTCATCGCCCCCCTAGCGCCGGCGTTGCGCACGCACGGTAATTATGCAAATTATTCATTAATGGTATGGTACGATTACTAGGGTGTGCAGTAACGATTATATATTTAGTACAAGGTGCGTCAGTAGGTCTGACGTTGAAGATAACTAGAACATTACTGTATGTAGGAAATACTAAGCAACTATGATACCTCAGCCGCGCGGAGAATTATACACGTAATAGGTGATACAGGACCTAAGCTGCAGCACGAGGACTGGGGGAAAAGGGCGGGGTGGGTCTACGATTGCCCATCAGCGTGCGCCCGATGCGGGTGCAGGTCTCGGCCGCGCTCTCACATGAACATGATGTGACGGGACACCTGTAGGATGGGCTGCCACGAGCCCTGAGAGACCTGCACCGCGCCCACGATCAGGACCTCGTGAGGCATAATGCCTCCCTGGCCGCCGATTCGCCACTCGGGGCGATACGTCTGCTGGTTGGCCACGCATTGCTAAAGACGGGCAGTCCGTTAGTCAGATTAATACTCGGAGGCGAACGCCTGAAAGAAATACCTGGAGAAATTCCGCCACGGCGCGGCCAACGAGTCCCACGAAACGCTCCAGGGTGACATGCATATTCTGGGTGTTCGACCGACGCGACCAGGGATTATAGCCAAGCCACTACAGAAGGCAGCTGGTCAACGGAAGCGTCCAAGGCGGAGAGTGACAGCTTACCTGAAGGCGCATTGCAACAGATGTTGCGTGGATGGGCACAAGGTCTTGCTGACCACGCAATCTGAAGTTACGGTTGATAGCGTCGTTGATCGTGACGCCAGGTATCCCATTCAAATCAACGAAATACACTGGCATCGCCAGAGGAGCGTCTCGGACGATACGGTCCCTGTCTTGCTGTGTCTGCGGGAGCCACATGGGCTGAGGGACGATGCTGCCGCGCGGCATCATGTTGAATGCATGAGCGCGGTGCATGACCTCCATGACGTTGAAGTCTAATAGCCAGAGATTCTGGCCGTTGACAACAGCGCAAGGTCGGGCGTTGGGAAATGGCTGGACGTTGGTGAAGATGCCCGACTCCCAGTGGTGTACGTTGCCGATGCCATGCAGCCCCGAGACGTCGCGCTTGTAGAGGCCCTCGAGGTATAGCTGCGAGCCTTGGGGTTGAAAGGTGTGGCTGAGGCAGCCCTCCATGAATATGTGCTGGTTCTGTGTATAACCGCAGTCAGAAGGAGTATGAAGGAAAGACGATAGACTGTTCTTACGGTGAAGGCCATGATCAGGAAGTAATGTGCAGAGGATATACAAGTTTTATACAAGTTTTGGAGTTTTGATGCTTGGAGCTCTAGAGCCTTGGAATACTGCGAGGTGACGAGTCCCCCGCCGCCCGCCCCCTCTTCATATAGTACTCGCGTATACCCCACCTACATTTGTGGTCTCTCGCTCGGCCCGACGACGATGAGCTCGCATGCGCCGTGCCGGCGCCAAAGGCACAGATGTCGGGCTCCAAGAAGCGGTGCGGGTCCGGAGGCGTCTGCTAACACGCAGACTTTGCGGGAATGGAATCCGAGGATGTGGTCTTAGAAACCCGGGGCCGCGTCCCTGCGGAGGAAGAGGCGATCAGTGCGTCATCACCGTGGCTCTACGGACGTAAATAGTTGAACTGCTGAGGGTAGGGCGCCATCGGAGACAAGTGGTAATACGCAGGTACCGCTTGCAACACGTTTAGACGGCTGTCGGCACGCCCGCCAGATCCCAGCAGTCAGACAGGGAATATACAATTACACGTCTCCTTGTTGCTGGAATGGTGTACGGGCGATCGGTGCGGAGGTGCCAAATACGAGAGAGTCGGGAGACGGGGGCGGGCGCAGCAGAGAGACAAGGTCCTGGGAGCGATCGTCATAAGTTGTGCTGGCACGGTCTTCCGGAGCACATGGGCGGCGCGAGGGTCCTCGGCAGGCGACGGCAAGCGAAACGGAGCGAGAGCATGGCCAACGCCCTGGACAGACGCGCTAGGGGAGGGCTACAGCTGTGGATTTTGCGAGGGACTCTGGATGGACGGGGAGACTGCTAGCTGGTGAGGAGGTGGAGGGTGGCGTACAGCATTGGCCCGGGGGAAAGAGCTGCCGCCGCGACAGCCGAGCCTTAGACCTGGACGCTCGAGAGGGTCGTGCTTGACGGCAGAGGAGGGGCGGAAGGGACTGTGAGGAGGAGGAGAGCAGACATGGCGGTTCAGAACAAGAGCGATGAGAAAGCTCAGAGCGCCGGTCCTTCGAGAGTGACAGTCGCGCGCCTTGTTCTCAGCTTGACTGGGCGTCGCGTTCCGGATTTCCGGGTCGCGTCGGAGTTGCAAGTTGTTGAAACCTACTATTCCCACCCGGCACCCAGACGAGTCATCGTCGACACAGCTCCATCGACGTTGCGACGGTAACGGTGGCGATAAAACGTGATATGGTATTATAGGCGAGGCCCCGTAAAAGTGGGCTCATGAGAATTACAAAAGTACTACTTTTTCTGTCACAAACAATATCATCAGATGCTCCACCCCGGGCCAAACGAGCGTTATGCAAGCGAATTAGTGGACGTAGACGTTGTTGTACATTAGCTGCAGGATCGGCTGCCAGCTGCCAGCGTGAACGTGCACCGCGCCGATGACGACGATATTCTCCCGCACAATGTTTCCGTTAGGGCCGACTTGCCAGCGCGGGTCGGCGTACCCGGTGGGAGCGCCGCATTGCTATCACAAAGTCAGTGGCAATGAGGCAGACAAGAACGACGGGCTCACCTGCAGGAACAGCTCCACGGAACGGCCGACATGGCGCGCCCACCGGTCGCGCGTGATCGGCCTCTGCTCTGCTGTCTCATCCCGCGTGCGCACCTGCCGGTGCCACTCATCGTAACCGGGCCACTGCCAAGCACCGACAGTCAGCCCCGTCGGACACGGACGCGACGAGGGCGCACTTACGTTAATGCGAATGTGTGTCGAGTGCGCGCCGCCGAATTCCATGCGTTCCTGTGCGCAGGCGAGCATCTCCACGTGCCCCGCTGCGGCGCTCACCAGAGGCAGCCCGAGGCCGCCACTCGTGTTGAAGAACCAGATAGGCAGCTGGAGCTGCCTATTGGACACGCGGCCGGTGGGCGTCCACAGGCGTTGCGGGATGACGGGTCCGAGTCCGGGCGACAGGGAGAAGTCAAGCACGCAGAGGCGGGGGTTGGGCTGGTCGTGCGCGTCGGCAGGCAATCCGGCGAGGCATATGAGGTTGGCATCGGGCCTGTCGTCGGGCCAAAAGGAATACCTGAAGGTCGTCGGGTCGAAGTTGAGCGGGTTGGTGAAGAGGTAGTACGCCGCCTCGTGCGAGAACATGTCGACAATGTAGCAGCGCCTCGGCGGCACGAAGGGCGGTGTTGATGACATGACGAAATTCATCTACATTGTCGTGTCAGCGCCTCACTCTGGGCGGGGAAAACGGGGGACTGACTTGCGACGAACGGGAAGGGGTGGTGGCCAGAGAACGTGGACGACAAGATGCGTATTTGGAGGGATTGAAGGGCTGCATCCCCGACTCTGGCTGGCTTTATATCCACGGCAGTGGTCAGCGCTTCGCAGCCATCGAACCCGGGATCGCTGCGCGAACATCTGGTACGGGAAAGGCGAAGGGCACGCCGCGTTGACGTATTAGCTCAAGAACAAAATGGGAAATGAACGGTATCCGCCAGAGGTGCGCGGGGTGCCATTACACGTCAATTCCGAAAAGACCAGGCGCAGGGGATCCCCACGAGGTGAGCCAGCGGTACGGATACTCTGAGGGTGAGAGCGTGCACATTTGATGCGTTCCTGGCCAGGAGTCCTCGTTTCCCAAAATATACCAATCGGCATCTGGGAGGCGGGAATTATTTCGCGGGTGAACAGGCGCCTGAGAACGCGGGTTTCATGGGGGATCTGGAGTCTCGATTCGACAGGGAATTGACTTGTTCGGACCTGTGCGTTATCCTGGCAACGGGTCCTTGAGATGAACGCGTGAAAAACCGTGATCATCGTCTGCCTGGGGAAAAAAACTGTCCGATGGAGTATAGCGTGCGCGACCTCAAGGCCTCGGATGTTGTGGCTGTGGCTGCAGGCGAGGAGACAACAACCACAGCGTGACATCACGTGGTCCACTGTGGGCGGCGCGTCGCGGTCTGTCACGCCGTGACACACGGTTAAACGTGAACCACGATGGCCCCCGCGCGTTCTGCTCGTGCCCAGCGCGCCCCGACATCCCAGCCCCTCTACGCCGACGGCGACACAGACGATGAGGAAGATCAGGGAACACCGCGTCCCACCAAGACTCATCCGCTGCGCAAGCGCCTCAGCGAGGTACGCGACAAGAGCTTTGGCGACGCGCCCCCGAAGCCCGTCAACGTCAACGACGATGCTGCCGAGAAGCGACGAAGAAGGCAGAGCCGGCCTGCGCACGAGAATGCAGAAGCGGGGCCGTCGACAGGCAGGAGACTGGACGTTGTCGACGGCTCGGAGGCGGATATTCAGATTGCAGTCCCGAACCTTGCCATCTTTGAGCAGGAGATGAAGCTGACTGTGGACGGCGTGAGTTCTCTCCTCCTGTACCACTCTATGGCTGACGCCCTGTGTAGAAAATCAATTCCGCTAATACTTGGGATCTGACATTGATCGACTACTTCCACAACATGTCGCTTCTCAGAAACCTTTCAGACAACTCAATCAATTTCCAAAAGGCGTCGAGTACACTGGATGGCTGCGTTAGGATCTACACGTCCCGCGTGGATAGTGTGGGGACAGAAGTCGGGAAGCTTCTTAGCAATCTTCTGGCTGAAGATGTCGACGACGACGGCGAGCCCACATCCGACAATCCTGACGCGCAGGACCCCTCGCAGAAGAAGCGCAAGACGCACCGCTCCGAGTCCACCTTGGCGAAGAATGCGGCGCAATTGAAGATAAAGAAGCTGGAAATGGAGTTCAGCGTCGATCCCTTGTTCCGCAAGACGTGCGCGGACATTGACCAGGGCGGCGCGATGGGCTTGCTCATGAACCACCTCAGCCTGGGGACGGGTCCTGATGGGGCCCTCAACATCATCTTTGACGCGTCCGATCTACCTGGTGACGACGGCGGCGACGACCAGGATATGCTAGAGCCGGAGGACGAGGTAGACCTGGCTACCCTGCGACGTAGGTCCAACACGATCTACGCGTCTCCTTGCAGTCTGACACATCCCCTTGCAGAGGACTTCCTGCCTGACCTAGATGCACTTGACGACAAGGCCATTTCTCATTCACTCGCCGACTTCTCCTTCTCCAGGGACCCCTTCGCCGTGGAGGAGCCAGCGCTCTTCCGTGACGACACCCTCCACCCTCCCGCCGTCGATGATGACGACGACAACGATTACGGCGGCGGACCTGCCTTTGGCGAGATGGATGTTGATGGACCACCGCCACCCGAGGAGGACTTCTTCACCGGCGAGCAGGCGGCGGGCGACGACTTCGGCGGGGAAGGCATGAGCCCCGACTACGGCGAAGACGGCGAAAACGGCTCCGTCGGCGCTCAGGCGGGGCACGCTGGCCCCGGAGGTTTCATACCCTTCGACCCGCGACGCGCGCCGAATGAGCGCGATCTCGTCCTCGCTATGACAGACGCCGATGCGGATGGCGGCATGATGGACTATTTCGATCCGAGCTTCGTGAAGAACTGGGCTGGGCCCGAGCATTGGAAGCTGCGGAAAGTGGTGCGCAGACGTGAGTCCTGCCCGCATCGCGCGCGCCGGTGGATCCCAGTCGCTGATGGATGAATTTGGTATAGCTGATGCCTCGGAGGCCACAGCTGCCAAGCCCCGGCGGGAGAAGAAGGAGGCGTTCAAGATTGACTTCACAACGCCGGCTGAGCTAGATCTCAAGGAGCGGTCCAAGCGACTCTTTGCCCCGGTTACCAAGGGCGCCGGCGTCACGCTGCCCAAGGCATCAAACTCGCGGCGGGGGAAGAAAGGCAAGGAGAAGCAGGACGAGCACACCCTGCCTGACGACATGCACTTCTCAAGTCGGCAACTCGTCACCCTATTCCTGAAACCCAAGTTCTCGGTGAGCATGTTTGAAAATCCGCGGTGCTGTGCGGTGCGCAAGTGGCGTCGACACTAAGTCGTTTACAGCTCAAGATGCGCGGGCAACGTGCGCAACTCAATGGGAACGGCGACGGCGAGGTTGACGAGAACTTCTGGGCTCAAGCCGCCGCTGACCATGCCGCTGGCCGTGCTGCGGACGACGGTGACGAAAGTGAGTTCTTGCCGTTATCTCCCTTCCCTTCCTTCCTCGTGTCTTCCATTCTCAAGGACAATCTGTCTAACTTCTGATCGCCCGCCGACAGCGGCCAACGGAGGTGCCATCCCCTTCAACACGCAGTTCTTCCACGAGGACTACGATGATGGGCCTGGTTTCGACGACGCCTTCGATGGCGATGGCGGGGATCTCCCCGCGAGCGCGGAGCCTGGCGAGCAGGACCTGCTCGCCGCGACTGCGGGCCAATCGCGTCGCGTGAAACCCGAATTTGTGAACTATACAAAGCGCGCCAAGCGCGTCGACGTGCGGAAGCTCAAAGAAAACATTTGGAAGGGCCTCGACATCGTGATTCCCGAGGCACAGCCCGGGAATGCGGATGACTCAATGGTGCGTGCCTTCTTCATTTCGCCTCACGACCGCGTTTCAAATATCATGGGGCTGATCGCGCGTTTTTGATCTGGGGGCCGACGGAAATAGGACGTCGACGAGGCGACTGGGCACGCGACGGACCCGTCCGAGGCGCGTGTCTTCGACAAGGTGCTCACGGGCCTGCAGCGGTCGTACCCGCAGGACAAGCTCGCGGAGATCAGCACGAGCTTCTGTTTCATCTGTTTGCTGCACCTCGCAAACGAGCGCGGGCTGAAGCTCGAGGCGGGCGGCGAGGACGGCGAGCCCGCTGCTCCCGCGGATGCCGAGGATGAGGAGCGGCGGGTGGGCAACATCTGGAGCCTGAAGGTCGGTGGATGTCTTCTCTGGCTGCGCATATCAACGGCGTGCTTATCGTTCGCGGATTCAGGTATACCGCGACCCAGATGCGACTCCCGCCGCATAGCCTCGCCCGCCGCCCCTCCGCCGCGCACTGCTAACCGCTTTCGTTACACAATCATCCTAAATTATATCTCGCTCAGAATTATGTTATTGGTTGGGTTGCATACAATATCGCTGTATCTTGTCTGGCTAGTCTCCCATTTGCTTCGTCGCTATCCACATCGCATGACATGTTGTATACACACTTGCGCGACACATGATACTACCATATCGCCTCTTATTGAATTGGAATTCACTTCACTCATGGCGCGAGCGGCAGATTCAAAACATAGGCAACATGTGCATGGCATTCCTCTGGGGAGCGGTGCAGGGTATAGAATAAAAGGGTGTGTAAGTGATGTGTTTGGTGCGTTATGTGCATAGGTATGTGCAGATGCGAGACAGATGATGACTCCGAGCTATGATACACGATAGTAAGGATACAGCAGGACGAACCCGTGGGACTAGAGATACAGAATGACACGAGAGACCGAGCAGATGAAACAGAGAAGATAATACAGTATTCGCACCAAGCCATAATCGTCACTCCGACACCTCCTCGCCTCGGGGACCGGAGCGCGCTTAGCGGAATTTGCCCTTCCACGCGGACCACAGGGTCTCGTAGCGCTTCTGGTTGCGGGCGGCGAGCTCGCGGAACTCCGCGAGCGCCTTGGGCGGCAGCTCGAGCGTGTCGCGCGCGGGCATCTCGAACACGTCCGTGTCAGGGAAAATCGTGAGGAGGTCGTGCGAGGCGATGCGCGCGCAGGGCGCGTCCGCCGCGAGGAAGACGCTGTCGCCGAAGGGCGAGTATGTGTACACGTCGAGGTAGCGGTCGCGGGAGTCGTGTGGGCGCGAGGCTGGATGGGGCGACGTTGTCAGCGGCGCTGGGGCGCGAAGGGGAAGGGAGGGAGGGCACATACCTTGGACGACCATGACCTGGCGCTGCACGAGCGCGACTGCGACGGAACCGTAGCTCAACATGATTAGGTGGGTATGGGTTTGTTTTGGGGTGGGCGGGGTATGTGGGTATAGATACACAGAGGTGATGGATACAGAGCCTGAGACTGCGAGAGCGGCTGAGACGACGAGACCTAAGGAGAGACGAGTGCGAGTGTTATACGAGAAGAACAACTGCGCGATGGATAACCAGCGAGCAAAGAGGACATGTTTTAAGCTCTGGGGAGCTATTGTTCTGTAGGGGTCAGTGTCGCACACAATTGGGCCTTCCCTTGAGCTCGGTAGAACAACAAGACAATAAGCCAGTGGGTCAATGTGTCCGTGAGGCGAAGAAGAACAAAAGGCAGCCGTTAACTGCCTAATCCGGACAAACAACCCGCCTGTTTGGGCGTCTCTCACATACACCAGGCAAAGACGCACACAACGCTGTGGGCCTTTTGGACGTCGGGTACAACATCGCGCGTCGAAATGCCGTCTGGGTCGCGCACAAAGGTTGGTGGAATGGAGTGAGCACTTTGTATTGCAAGCTCAAGGCTGACTTGACATGAATTGCACTCAACTTACAAGTATCTCGGGACCCGGCACCGGACCCGTACTGCGAGCGACCGCATTGTGGACTTTGACACGAGGACGGGGTGTAGCTATGCCAACGACTTCGGTATAGTCCGACCCCCACTGAGTCAGCTCAAAGGAGTCAGTACTGTATCCTTCATCAATCCTTCATTCACCCCACGGAGAGACTTATCTGATCCAGACCTAGCGAGATTCCAGGTGAATACCAGTATCTGAACGGCCCAAGCTATTTTTCGTGCAGCTGTCGCAAATTTCATCGCATAGGATTCGCAGCTGGTGCACCCGACGAGCCCGACGCTGACCCGGCAAATGCCGGCCGCGCGGCTTGTGAACAACGACTTTGCTCGCTATAGAGCCTCTTGTCCATGTCATTTCCATTGTGCTCCGATAAGTTGACCCCTGCCGGTTCCGTGTCGCCTTCATAATCTCCTGTTAGACCTCTTGCTGCGCACTGCGGATTCGTTCGACCTCTGGCTGCGCGCTGCGGATTCACTTGAACAGTATGTATATAGATGATGGCCAAGTACGTCCCACTACCTTCTTCATCATCGTTGTGCTGACAGTATTCTCATCGCAGGCTCTTCTGTCCCACTTCGCCCATCCTCCATTCTCCGGATCGTACCTATTTGCCATGTCGACGGCTCGACACATGCCCGCAAGGCAGCACCCATATCCCCTCGAAGTCAGGTAGTGAGTTGGGCGCAGTGGGCGACGTCCCTGTGGTACTGATAGTGCGGGGCTTCTACGACTATTGGAGCGAAGCTGACGATGGACAGCGAGCTCGAGGACCGACAACAACAGAGCTTCGGCTTCCGAACCACCGACAACCCACGCTCGAGTCTTCGTATCCCCCTCCCTCCGTGCGCCAATAGAAAGCGTCTGCGTCCTTCCCATGGTGGCTCTGTCGGTCATCGCATTCTGCAGGCGTGGTGTTTCACCGCCGCTAAGCAACGACATATTAACCCAGCCTTTTCCCCCTATAGCCCGTGGATGCCTGATAGTCGGCCGCTCAGAAGGGTGCATCGCCTCCTAGGCTCAAGACAGTACGACATCCAGTGGTACTCGTCTGGATGGGGCTGCTGACGATGGCGCCGAACCACCGAACGCCTGCAGGAATAAGCATCACGGCTGGAAGATGCTGTCGACCTCTCCCCTCGGTCCCTCAGTTACGCTCATCCGTACACGTTGCGCTGTGCCCTGCATATCTGCTATTTCTTGGCCTCGCTCAGACATCATGTATTTCCGGTAGGTATAGAATAATATTCTCATACTTATTGACGATCATTTCTCTTTCGTCATAATATACTAAGATTGACGACCATCTATCTTTCTGACCGTACACGACTGCACGTCGATGGAATCTGTCGCCACATTCTATCAGACCCAGGCCTGCCAAGCCTTCCTGTGCTTCACGGTCATGGCGACACTTCGGAAGAGCGCGCTTCCCTGATGCCCTCTTTGACACGCGCTCAAGCAGGCCCCCAACTGTCGTGCACGGGACGACCGAGGTTCGTTTTGATGCGGCCGGCTGGACTTCGGCTATCACCGGCACCGGCTCCGTCGGTCCGCTTCCAGCACACTTGCGTCTGCGGTCTACCACAGTCTACTCGTCGTCTTCCCCTACTACCACAGCATATGTACACGTCACATGAAGTCGCTCCAGTGCGCTGCCTTTTCCCTGAATGCCGTTGAGGTTCCCCTTGCGATTATCGAGAACAGGCCGCATCTCGGCACCACAACACAGCACCCGGCCGCGGCGCAGGCAACGTGGCGGCAGCAGAGGAGCTCAAAGGGATATGTTAGTAGCACGTACTCGCTGTAGATCTTGCACACAACACTCAGTACGCGCAATGATGTTTTGCAGCCTGTTTGCTACTGTAATGATTCCTACTAAGTAACTTCACGCCCGTTCTACCGCTGACCCTCGTTCTATATTGGAATCTCGAGGCGTATTAGAATACAGGAATGAAGTTGTGGAATAACATATGAAGAAAAGAGAACGTCTGCGCCACTGCAGATAGCCGCAGTGACTGCTGACATAAGCTACTGTACAGTAGGGCCTAGAATCTCTTACACTCTCCCCCTCGCCGAACCCATGGGGCGGTGAATGCCAATTCATTCTCTCACCAATCCTATGCCGGGCTCCAGCTGACACCAGTCCTCCGTTGCCTAGATCATGTTGAGCCTATAGCCGTGCCCTGGTGGCCTATACAATTTTAGAATGTCAATAAGGTTTCGGATGTGCCGGGGTGGTGCGGTGATACACCTGGTGCAGCGCTGGGAGGCAATTGTTCGCCAATTTTCGCACTTTCGACCAGTCGACAAGCACAGCATACGAGCTCCGACCGCTCGATTAGTCTCTCCAACCGATCACAAGACCAGAGTCATTGCTCCGATCGTCAGAGTCGCACAGGGCGGTCGCGTGATCGCAACAATACCTTGGACACCACGCTTGGACCATTGACCCAGTCGCACGCCATCTACGCAGTCGTCCGACCACTCGCACACTGTTCCGACTGCGACCACGCGACCTCGAGCGCCACGTCTCCCACAGCTGTCGCAACTCAGCAGAATTCTGTCAGACATTTCGATCATCGAGATCATCACTCGAACATGTGCGCCACGCCGCTCCGACGATTCTGCGACCTCCGAGTACCTCTACAGTTGCGTGATTGTCCTCCGACCATTGTCCCACTCAGGTCTTGAACTTGCACTGTATTCTCCGATCCTGATCTTTCTGTGGTCGCTTCAGCACTCCGATTATCGCCTCATTGCTCCAATCATTGCACGCACAATATCGCATTCGTCCGACCGTTCAAAGAGTCACAACATCGCAACGAACGCTCGCCCGCGCCCCCCCTCGCACATCGGAGCATATTCCCTTGCTCGCCACGTCGCCACGTCGCCATTGTCCCCTTTTCTTGTCATATTGTCTTGTCCGACATTGTAGGACACCGCTCTCACACTTCTTGACAGCGCAGATCATTTTCCATGCGCCTGCACTTCCCTCTTGACAGCGCTGATCACTTGCTCTACATTGTTTTCTACAGCCTTGCAGACCTTCATATACGTTCGCCTGACTCCCCTCCATTGTTCATACCATGTGCGACTTGCGCATCATTGTTTGCCTTTGTTCCGAATGCATTTTCGATCGGACTCGTACTATAGCGATCGGAACGTATAAATAGCGGTTGGACACATGCTGCAATACAGATTCGGTTCCCCCCTCGCAGTTCAGATCTCATTCGGAGCTCACACCTTCGTCTCTATCGTATAGTTAGCTCGAGGCTAGCTTCGTCGCCTTTGCCTTTGCCTTTGCCTTTGTCGTCGTCTCTTGTACTCAGTTTGTCGCTCTCCTTGCTCTCATCTTGTTCCATCGTCGTCCCATTAGCCATCGCCCTCGCGCCTCACTGCTCCGACCATCTTGCGACCTCAGCAATCGCAGTCACACTGCTCTTGTCCCGCAGCGGTCGCACCATCGACCGAATTGCTCGCACGACTCGCCTCTGTCTTCCGACCATCGCCCCAGCTCCTCCGACCGTTCACATGTTCAGAACGGTCCAGCGTTGCTCCGACCGTCTTGCGATGTCGGAGATCGCAGTGCCATGTCTATCGTCTCGCAGCAGTCGCTGATAAGCCTGGCTCTGCGCTGGGCAGGGATCTCACCTCGATTTTCGAACTTTCGACAAGTCGAGAGTCTCAATTTGAAGTCATTCAAGTTGTCGATTTCGATGCCGCCTCTGGTGTTTCAGCTCAGCCACCTCGGACATTTCCGAAGTCACATGGCCTTGGATTTCGAAACACAGATTATTCCGAAACGCCATCACGTGACCCAGCCCAGACTTCACAGCCCATCATCAAACCCGCCTCAAACACGATCGAAAGTCGAAACACTCGAAATACTCCACAGATGCGCCCCAAACAGTCACATCTATGAAGCACAGCCATTGGAAGATATTCCTATCGACCCCACACATTTCCCATATCCTCCCCACCTCTCTTCCAGCTTGCACATCCCTCCAAGTCTGAGCCATGCACTTTCAAAATGCTTCGGTCCGAAATACACCAAGCCACTCAGGAAGATTGTAGGCCACTCGCTGCGAGTTCAGGATGAGTTTCTATCATTGTCACACCTTTCCACAGATCAGACTGAGTCACTTTATTGTCTATCGTTTCATACCTATTTCCTGACAGTCCAGATTATTAGCCTGTCTGGTTCTGTTTCAGAACTCGCTACTTACTTAGTATATTCGCTCCTCACCTCAGCTTCATCTTTCTTGTGATATCTGACTCACTATGTTGGTGTTTCATTCATATCTGACTCACTCTGTTGGTGTTTCATTCCATATATGCTCTCCTTTGTTCACACTGTACTATATACTATTTCGAATTCATTTCAGTATATATAGGCCTCATTAGCACGGTATATCTCATCAGACTTGACCCCCCTCATCGGATCGGACTTATCCTCCCTGATCACTCATATCAATCCTATGGTCACCTTTCCCCCTTCACAAGATCTCTAACAGAGCTCTCTACCTCGCCATATCGTATAGTCAGCTCGCTCTGACTCTTTGTCGCTCGTCTCACGCCGCTAGAACCTCGTTTATCGTATTTGCCACTCGCCTTTGCCTTTGCCACCTTCCCTCGACATCCGAAATCATCCCCGCGTCTCCACTTTGATTTCGAAGCATTCACTTGCTTTTCGATATATCTGCTTGCCTCTTGACGCATTCCCTCGCCTTTCGAAATATTCCCTTGCCTCTAGACTCCGCCCCTTGCCTTTCGCTTCATCTCCACATATTCCGATCCATTCCCTCGCCTTTCGACTCATCCTCTCGCCCCCCATAGTCCATCACCACTCCTTGCACTCAAGCCACATATTTTGCAGGTCGCATTCCGATCATCCCTCGTCTTGTCACTTTGGTGGTCCTTCCCATCGCATCCGCAGCTCCCAAGCACAGTCGAAATACGATACACCCATCCCAGCACATTTCGAAGACGCTTCCCGCAGCTTCGGGACCCTGACGCTCGCCCCGCACACACAGAGGTACCTTCTGCAGCGCTCTGAGGATAGGTTATCAAGACATTACCGCCTCACTACCTGCTGGTGCCCATCACATCGCAACCTCAATCGGACCACTCGCGCCACTCGTTCTCACATTCCGACCATTGTTTCCACTCGTCCGAACGCTCACACAATCGGAACGGTTCAGCGTCGTCACCTGCACTTCTCGTAGTCGCTCCGACCACCTCACAACAACATCACACATTGCCCATCGCGTCGCACGTCGCCCATCAAATCACATGTCGCCTATCGGAGCCACCCTCCTCACATCCTCTTCGACGATCGTACACTCAGCCTCCAGTTGTTCGCAGTTGTTCGCAGTTGTTCGCAGTTGTTCGCAGTCGCTCGCAGTCACTCGCAGTCACTCGCAGTTGTTCGCAGTCGCTCGCAGTTACGTCCAGTCGCGCACAGTCACTCGCACCACGTGACCCCATCTTCGGACCCTCATCGGCGACCCTCCGAGCATTCGCGCATTTCGACCAGGCCCACCGATCACACATCTTGTTGGAGACGCACCTCCGATCGTCTTCGGGACCCTGACACTCACTCGCACACATCAATGGTACCCTCTTCAGCGCTCTAGGGATCTGGTATCACACACATTACCGCCCTACTACCTGTGGGTGCCCATCAGCGGACGTGCACATGAGATGGTAGTGTAAGTGAGGACGCGCAAAGGAACTCGAGCATCGGCAGGGCGGACAACGGACGGACGGCATGACATCCAAAAGCACGTGATGTTCGGGACCGCAGCACCGCCACCCGAAAGCCTGTGACTTTCCAGGTAGGCTCAACCATTGTAATGTCTGTTCTGAGGTTACCTTAGTACCTAGCACAAACCTAGCAATACATTGCATCGTATGTCTGTTACTAATGAAAGAGGAGTGTACACACAAAGGCTTGCAGTTCACTGTGCCCGGAAGCGGACCGACAGAGCCGGTGCCGGTGATAGCCGAGTCCAGCCGGCCGCATCAAAATGAACCTCGGTCGTCCCGTCAACCGTACCCAACGAGTATACATGCACATTCTAACCATTTAAGTGCGGAGAAATAACGAAGAAGACGGTGCCACATGATAGGGCCTCACTCCGTCAGGTCAGCGCATGCGTAAATAAGAATCTTGTACGTATGCGTGGCATGTCGATCGACGAGCCAGCCGCGGGAAAACGAGGCCGAAAGCGAGGGACGTCAGGGAATGGCGCCAAGCTGTGTCCGACAGAGGAAATCGTGCAGAAACAACTCGTCGAGGGTGTGCATTCTGGGGCGGGTTTAAAGTTTGGTGAAAGTAGGGGCGCTATGGCGAGCGCGATCCTCGGACAGAATGAGTATCTGTATGGCATGTTTGGCTCTGGAACGAGAACTCAAGAAGTCAGAACCCCGCCTTATCACGGTTCGGCTCGGGTTGCACAATGCAGGTTTGGTTCAAGTATCGACGGCAGACTAAGACACGCTGCGCGGCTGCGGAGACTAGCTAAATTGTACGCTTTAGGATCCGACCTCCGCCCAAACCCCGAACGCGTACTTTTTTTCGCAACTGCACACGTACGGACTAGAGTCAAGCCTGCCAAAGGAAACATGATACTCCCAAGGGATCCGGCTCCGTTCTATCACACCAGAATATTTTCAGCAGGCTGCCCGTGATGTCCAACGTATCTATATCCCGAGTATTTGGACCACGAATATGGAAGTAGGACAGAGATCGATCGGAAGGTCCGGTGAAAATTTCACGGCCTTTCGTCATCGATGAGATCTGAACATATCGAGATGCATCTTCTTCTGAAGTTTGGTGAACTGATCGTCCGCAGCGCAAAGTCACTATGTACTTAGTCACAGCGTGCCATGAGCGGAAAACACACAAGCTATGTAATGCCGAGATGAGAGCCCAGAAAATGGGGGGAAAGTGTCTGGAGAACAAATGACCTGGAAAACGTGTGGATAATGTTTTCCAGGGTTGTGGTGGGAGAACTTTCGGCCGCAGGGGAGACCCGTGCTGCGCACGTGTCTGGGCGCGCTTGTGGCTTCGCTCAGTCAGGAAAGACTCGGGGCAGTCTCGGTCGTGAAAGGCGAGAGAATTCTGGCTCGTATTGGCACGTATCGTAGGGTTTTTATACATCTGGGGTTTCTGTACAGTATTTGAGTCACTATTCGAGTCTTATTTAGTCATGTCTCAGTCTTGTATCGTACAAGGCAGAAGTCGAGTCGAGAGCGAAGGGAGTGCGACCGGATCCGAAAGGCCGTGACTTGGTTGAACAACACGCTCCGCGCGCACCCCGACGCGCAACGCGCCCCGGCGAGAGACTCGGGCTGGCGGGTCAGAGACGACGCGCCACTGTGGTTAGTCAGAACGCTTATTTCAAGTGTTGATAACACTGACTCGTGTGAAATCAGTGTGCTAAACACTAGTTAGGTCGACACTTAATTTCAGTGTTTTCGTGATAACACTGAATGAGAACACTGAACACCGGCAACAAGTGTTCTGAACACTGATTCCGAACACTGATTTCCGCACACTTATTTATCAGTGTTGTGATAACACTGATCACAAGTGTTGCAAACACTTCGTCGCCTCATTCCAGCCGCCGTGTCCCTTCCGCCCCCCAACCCTTCACCATCGCGCTGCGCGAACCCGACGCAGGATGCGCCCGTGCCCGCGCACGACTGCGCCGCCGCCGGCGTGACGCTCGGTCACTACCCGCGCCGGCCTGGCGACCTGCTGCTGCTGCGAGTCGAGCGCAGTACCCAGAAACAGCGCGCGTGTTCTTATGAAGTCCCAAAGGTGAGCCCTGCCCGCTCCTGAGCATTAATTTGCCGATGCCGACGCTGCAGGAGCCCAGCTAGCAATCCTCCAGCGCGTGTTACGTAGCTCCCGAGCGGCGCTCGCCCGCCCTCCCAACACCACCGCAACTTCTCTCTCCGCATGCAGCCGGGCACCCCACTTGTCCATAGGGACGCGTGAAGTCGAGACGAACCTGCGCAGCCTCGCTAGGTGTCAAACCTGGCGCCTCCTGGCTGCGCAGACGCGTCCCCGAGGACGCACAGGCTCGGGCTATAGTACAGCTATATGTGTCGATGCCCGCCGCGCCGGCCTTCAGCGCTTCAGCGCGGCCGATGTCCCACACCCTGCACACGCCTGCACACGCATGCACGCGTCCACGCGATTGCTTGGAGGAATAAGAGGGCCGTGGGGTAGGGTGGAGAGAGAGGACTGCAGGGGACAGCGCCTCGGAGCTCGAGCAAGCAGGTGCGTAATTTCATCACATCCGCTCCGCATGCCCTCGCAGCCTCCAGCACGCACCAGCACGCCACGCACGCACGCCGGCAGCCTGCCCCTACGTAACCCCCGCTTACCCCTGGCGCATACCCAGCACATTCGCGCACAGCCAGCACATCCGCGCTCTACTTTACTGCCGTGTCTCTCGCGCCGGGCGAGTACCACCGCTTCCACAGCCCAACGGCGTGGGTCGTCGAGAAGGGGCGGCACTTCCAAGGTGCGTGCGGTTGCGCGGTGTCGTAGGTAGAGCTGACGTCCCACCCGGCAGGCGAACCGTTTTCAGTGTCGGTGTACGTGGCGAAGCGTCTGGAGAACCTCTTCATGCTTAACAAGCGCGTCGCGCTGCTGGGGCGATGGAAACACGGCTTCTTCGGCATGGTGCCCGTTGGCGCGACGAACGTCAGCAGCATCAAGATCAACTTCGACCAAGTAACCTGCGCAACTGCACCCTCAACTGCGGTCTGCGCGCACACGCTAAGATATCTATGTATGTCGTACAGGAGCTGCACACGGACCTGATTCCCGAGCTGAAGAAGCACATGCAGCGCAAGGTCCAAGGTCTCTACCACGGCGACATCGCTCCTGGTGCGTGGCATTCTCTCACTTGTACATTGACGCAGGTGCGCGCGACGGGCGGGCGCGTAGCGTGTCACAAGAAGTTGTTGCCAGGCTCATGCGCCAGTTTCAGTTGATCATGCGAGAGGAGCACTTGTTTGATAAAGTAGTATTCCATGTATGTAGAAATGATATTACAATGCATTGCCATTCACCGTTGACGCGTCGGGGTAGGAACGGCATGCGTTTGACGCATCGCGCGCCACAAGCGCGAACCAACACTGTTGGTTCGCGCTTGTGGCACGCTCCGAGGGAGCATGTGGAAGCGCCGTGACACTGCGTGCCTAACTTACCTAGCCAGTACGCCGCCTTTCCACATCCACCACTCCCTGCGGCCACTGCGCCAGCCAAAAAAAAAACACGCAGTGAGTCCACTAACCAGCCGGAGGGCCCGTATGGCGTCGAACCCGGTACCTCCTGCCCTCCGGCTGGCCCCTCGCACCTTGCCTTCATCTTATACTTACTCACTGCAGGTTTTCTATGTCAAAAAATGAGCCTGGGCGCGAAGGTGGTAGGTTGTCACCTGTCTGGTGTACTCATCTGCTTTTCCAGCTCCGGTCGAGCAAGGAGTACTCACCGTATGGTCACTACATGACGAACGCACTGCGCGGACTTCGAGAATGCCATCCAGCTCGATGGCCAGCTTCTTCTGGAGGTGTTGGTCATGCTTGGGACGATGGTGACTCCTACGAGAGTGCGACGAGCATGAGCTAGATAGCGAAGTTGTCGCCAGCGGCACAGGACTTGAATGCCGCCGGACCGCAGTTACGGTCACGTGGTTTTCGTCTTGCGCGTAGGAACTCCGACCGGCGCCTAGTGTCGCGCGTTCTTCTTCCCTCCACCCCACTCGCCACTATGCCGCTCTTCCCTCCGCAACAGCAGCTTTACGAGAAACACGCAGACGACGAGACCGGAGATTGCAGTACGTATACCAATCCTTTTTGCGTCATTTCACCGTCATGGTATCCTTCAGCATTCGGCCAGGCCACCGACGTCGAGACGAGGAGGTGGAGCCCCCGACTCGCCTAAAGGTGTGCTATCTCGTCAGTAAATGCGCATATATGCAGTCATACTGATGCCCACAAGGCTAAGAAGGCTCGTATTTGAAGGCAGGAGTCACAGAATCCAGCTCGCACAAAAGTTTCCAAGGTGCCAGCGCAGCCGCGCAATGCGCGCAATGCAGAAGATGTCGAAGAAGAGGACGATGCGGTGCCTCCCGCTCGCTCTACAATGTCCAAGGTGCGTCGTGTCCAGTCTGTCCGTTATCGAGCGCACTGGAAGAGCTGGTTCGCATCGGATAGTATGTCGGACATTGTGCTTATATCTAACGTTGCGCTGACTATATCACTTACAGCTACGGCGACAGCGGTCGGTTCGTCTTCGAGCAGAACGTTCGCCGCATGTTGGCCTCAAGCCCGACAACGAAGCCGTGTAAGTACTCCGCGTTCTTTGCTCGCCTCGGACTCGGAAAATTAGCAAATGCTGCATCTGTGAGTTCGGCAGTGAGTTCACCTTGATATCTTGTGGTTTCCCGTTGATATGGCTTTCCGACAGCTTCCTGCGCGACCAGCGGGAAACGCCAGCCCATCCGTAAGCCCTGTGCGTTCTCGTAACCATCAGGCGCGTCAGTGCTGACATGGACCGATATCAGGCGGCATCCGCTGGACGGAGTAACAAGCCAGGTATGTTGTGTTACTCTCCACGAGACTCTTGCGTGACTGCTGGGATCGCAACAGGGAGCACTCAACCCGCCCAAGCGAAAGAAGAATAAGGTTCCGCCGTCAGGCGGCCGCGTGCACAACACATGTTCCAAGTTCCGTCGTTGTTATCTCATGGTGAATATGCGGCAACACTGACCTCTTGGCACGATGCGCAGTCTGGCGTCTCGTAGAGTCATCGGACCCCATGTGCGTAGCACTGATTGTCCTGCCGCCTTGCTGACGACTTTCACTGTAGCGCTCCGATCACTCAGTTCAACTGCGCTGCCCGCCTCGCCTTTCATGCTCTCAGGCTGCACTTGCCATCGCGTCTTATCCTATTGATCGTCCTTGTAAGCGCCTCTCGCTCTCTCTGCTCTGCTTTTGTGCGCGCTGTCGAGTTGTATGTATACATCCATCGCCTCCCTGATCCTGTATCCCCCGTAGTATTTATTGCTAAGTAATGCAGTGCTGTTTTCGAGCCCGGAACGCGACCTGCAGCCGGGTCCTAATTAAGTGTTCGAAACACTGATTGAATGAGCCAGATCAGTGTCAGAAACACTCGAAAGCAGTGTCAGGAACACTCAAAATCAGTGTCCGGAACACTCAAAACCAGTGTCCAGAATCAGTGTGCCGCACACTAGAAATAAGTGTGTAAAATGACCTGTTCAGTGTTGAAAACACTGGAACATCAGTGTTCTCAACACTAGTATTCAGTGTACAAAATCTGCCGCCTAAGTGCGGAACAAGTGTTGAAAACATTTATTTTCAGTGTTTCACACACTTATTTGCCAGTGTTCCGGACACTTAAAATAAGCGTGCTAACTCGCCACAGTGGCGCCCGAGCTCGCGGCACCACAGGTAGGCCCCTCGAAGCGAGAGAACGCGGAACGAGGTACCACCTGAGCAAGCGCTAGGGGTTGGTGGGTGGGTCAAAAACGCGCGCGGGCGCGCGACGAAGTGGGGAGACTCGGGAGAGTGCGACGAGCGTGGGAAGCTCGCTCTGCATCTCCCGCCACTTCCTGCCTCTTAGCGCCGTGCCGGCGACGAATCGACTCGTTTCGGCTTACATAGCCTCCGTAAGAGGCCCCGCCTCGCAAGCTCGGCTTGCCTCTTGCTTGCCCCAGCTAATAAAGTTGTGATAAAGGCTGCAGTTTTGAAGAAGAACGCAGAATTCCGAATGCCGAGGCAGCGGATATACTCGTGTTCTCCTTGACACGATGAGGTGCCCTCATCGACGGGATTCGGCACCGGACCGCATTGTGAGCGAGGGACGCGCACTGTACAGAAGCTGTCCGAGTCCCGGCTTCAATCCGAGACAATTGACGGCGCACAAGGATATCTCCGAATAAGTTTCGGCCCGTCAAAAGGCATTGATGCGACTTGTAAGTACGAGGTGCTCCCCCCAGGAGTCCTGGGGGTGTAACCGAGTTGACGATGAACCTCCGGGCGTTCGCACGGATCGCACCGGACTCGTGGGAAGAAGCCGGCGGTTGCCGGTGGTCAACGCAACGCATGCTGAAGCTGGCGTGAGGCTATGACATATGTCCAATGTCCATACTCTCCTGAAGACCTCTAGACAACGTTGCAAGTTCGGTTCAACATCCTGAGATGAGCCAGGTACGCTTGTAGCTGAGCGTTGACCACATGAATCTGAAGAGTCATCGACACATCGCGCACCCTCAGCTCCACGCCCTGCCCATACCTCTCCAACAACCGTTTGCCCGTCACAGCGCCCGTCTGAATATATATCACCTTGCGACTGAAAAGTCAAGTCGTGAACTGTGTGCTCTGCGCGTTGCTGCGTGTGGCACTTACGTCGCTTTCCTCCCACTGGACGTCTCGCCGCTCGCGGCCACTGAAGTCCAATGCGCTGTGTCCCACCATCAGCGCCAGGACCTCGAGTGTCATCCTTCATCCTTCCAGACTGCCACGTAGCGCTGTACTGATTCCTCGCTTCTGCACAGGCCATCACCCGTACACGCCGTCGGTGCTCTTCGAGCGCTCCCAAAGATTTGCTCACGACATTGACTTGTACTCACGACATTGACTTGCTCACCAGCACCTCACGTTTACATGCTTTTCACCCGTGTTCTTTCCCCATCGTGCCCAAGATGGCCGGCATCGCATTCATCCCGCCAGCGACAATCTGCCTCCCCCGATTTGCCGTCGCTCCCCGGCGCTCTACATCTGCATCGCTCTCCCTAGTTCGGGCATTTGTGCTTCCACCATGCCCCGCTGTGCTCCAGCCGCTATTTTATCTCTCACGGCCCAGTAGGCTCGTGTACCGCCTTCGCACTCGACTTGCACGTCTGCCGCCTTCCGCCGTCCTCCCACACCGCCTCTCGATGCGCCGCCGTCGCACGCCGCTCTCGATATGCCGCCTCGCGCACTGCCTCATCCCACGCCCTATCTCCCCCGTGCACACCGCTTGCCATAGAACGGGTACGAATCCCGGATATCGCTTTCTTCATAGTTCGTGCGTGTATGTAACTTGCTCCCTCATCATCAATGCGAGTTCTTGAATCGCTTTCCTGTATCCCGCCATCCTCTCTTTGGTGTTTGCGCATCAGCGACTTTGAGTTTTCACTGAGATCATGACACTTTGGCGAGAGTCATCTTCCCCTCGCATGCTCTGCACGATACAAGCTCAGACGGCCCTTCTCTCAGTGGACAAATCAGATGTATGTCAGCTTAGCAGATGCTCGAGAAATCAGGCAGGTCCCTAGGTCCCTTCGAAGCAGGGTTTACCTTCGACACACTCCCAGAAAAGGTGCCCAACCCAAAAAGAATTGCCATGCTTCTGAGTGCTTCCGTAGGGTGCTGTCGATTGCTCTACCACATTGGGCCTGCCGAAGCAAATACCGACGGACGTCTGGACGTATGTCACGTTGATCGGCGGGCGGCAGGAATCGACTGGACGTGCAAACATGCAATCCGTTAGGAACCCGGCCGTCCAGGACGAATGCCGGCGCGTGAACGGTTCGTGAGCCCCTTATCTGTGGCGAGTACTTACTGAGATGTAGGATTGCCGTCAGCAGGAGGGGCCCCTAATTGCATCTCGTTGATTCGCCCGCCATGTCCGAGTCCACGCCGAGACGGTAGCGAACCCCGCAACTAGCACGCTTGTCCGAAGTTAGCGAGCGCTCCAAGTGCACCTCCCGATTCCGAGATAAGCTTTTCAAAAGAAACGCAACATTCTAATCAGAACAGCGCTATGCCTACCTATGCCCGTAGATCCGTCCTTCTCCTCACTGCCACTGGCACCGACGCAATGCATTCATTAGAGAGATATCGGTAATGAAACGACGCAGGAGAATCGCAAGCAGGGTGGAGTTTTCGCTCGCAGAAGAGTCGTGATGAATACCCTAAATTTTGAAAGGAAGGCACGTAACTTGCTCTAAGTACTGTATCTGATTTTGGGGCGCTAGTGACACCCTCCTGGTCTATCTCCCCGAGCTTCCCGCACGAGGTGGCCCCGCCGTAGCCTACCTCAGAGCCACGCGTGGCTCGAGTCCGCCTAAGTTGGTAAGCTCAGTTAGGTACAATATAAGTGATCCCTTGTTGTTTCGGAATCCAATTTACTAGTAGTTTTCTCGGATGGCCTCCCTCGGTACGGCAAGCGCTTTCGAAGCTTTGCTCTGCTGCCCGACGACAATTCAGAACATGGAACTGCCGATTAGGCTACCTGCCGCGATCTCCTTTACTCTATTTCCCCCTCAACGCGCACTGAGCAGATTTAAACATCATATTCATTGCGAACCTTGCTACCCACGAGCAAGTTGGAGGATTGGCATCCAGCTTCCGGCAGAGACGTGAACGGCGCCCATGACGTATATGTCATTCCGTGTGATCCCATTTTCCCCAATCCTCCATCTCGGGGCCTCCACTGCCACGTCCACCTCACAATGCTGTCCAAAACACTCAGTTGACAAAACACTCCTTTGGCGCGACCTCGCACCTGCAGGAAAGCGTCCACGGAACGCGCGACATGGCGCACGAACTTCTCCAGCGTTATCGGCTTGCGCTCGAACGTCTCGTCTCGCGTTTGGAACTGGCGCTTATAGTCCTTGTATCCGGGCCACTGCAATCAATATCCAATTTATCAGCGCCCGCGGCAGCACTCCCAATGCGTAAGCACTGACTGCGATGCGCAAGTGCGTCGACGACTTGCCCCCGATCGGCGCGGCGGCCTGCGAGCCGCGCAGCGTGTGGAAGTTGCCCGCGGCCGCGTTCGCGAGCGTCAGCCCGAGCGCGCCGTTCGCGTGCACGAAGAACACGGGCAGCTCGAGCCGCGCCTGCGCCACGTACTGCCTCTGGTCTGTCACGCTGTGCGGGTACCACAGGCGCTGGGGGATCACCGTCCCCAGGTTCGGCGCGACCTCATAGTCCGTTATCCACAGCGGCTGCTGCGCGCCCGCCAGCGCGTGCGGCGCCGCGTTCGGGACCTGCGGGAACGCGATGAACACGGCGCGCGGCCATCCATGGACGTTTCCGATCGGATAGAGCGTCGCCGCGTCGACCTTGAGCAGGTACGCCAAATAGAAGGCCGCTCCGTGGGGTGTAAACGTATGTGCAAGGTAGCCGTTTAGGAAGAGGTTTGGCGCGGGGGCCGCTGCTGCCTGCGTGTGCGCACTGATGAGTGTTCTGTTTCGACGCTCCCATTGGGACTTGCGTACCTGGTGTGCTGCATGCATGTCCATGTGTGCGTAACAAGGCGTTTCTAGATAGAACACGGGCAAGGAATACTAGAAAATCCAGGATAATAAGGCTGCCCTTAAGATGATGGTGCCTAGGACACCCATCCTCGCGCCAGCCTGCCGCGATGCTAGGGACGATCTGCAACCGGAAGATGACCTTCATGGAATGGGAGATAGATGATGAGAAGTGATGTCCAGAGACCAGTAACCGAGGGCAAGATTCAGGGGGTGGAGATGGACGGGTCCCAGGTATCGATGAAGGGAACGTATCTGTAGGACCGAGATCCATAGTAGCTGTCCATGCTTACAACGGCGCCCGACGAATTGGTAGGTTTGTCAGGCGGCTACCATGGCCGAGGGGAGCTAGCCGGAGGAGGTCGGAGGGGGTGCTCAAAGCTCGGAGTTCAGAGAGAGGCGTGCATCGTTTTGCTCGTCGAGCAAGTAGAAGCCTTGAGGAAGTCGATATCGCCTATTGTGATGTCTGCTTGCTGCTGTGGCCGAGGAGTCAGGCTGCTTTTTCTTCTTCGCTCCCTCTTTCCTTCAGGTTGTCTTGCGTGCTTTGAATTCCTGTGATCGCCATGAGAGGGATGTTTGGGAAGATTCAAGGGATGGATGCACTAGTTGCAAACGACCCAATTGACACGAAGTGGACGCAGATTCTTATGTCAGCAGACCCCGTCAGGTCAGCGACTACTTGCAACCAATTTTTTATCCCCCCTCCGTGTCCCTCCCCCTCCACTTCTTTGCACCGTTTGTATCAACGGCGGCGCATCGCGCTTTGCATGTCGCGCTCGAGCGCTCGCGTACCTGTGGGTCGGGTGCACGAGGGCACCCACAGCTCATCCAGGCGAATCTCGAAGCTGGCGGTGACCCGAAACGCCGGCCGCAGAGGCGGACGGGCAGGTCGTCCGTAGTTTCGAGCACGACATACTTATACTACGTGTTTTGGACTAGTGGGAGGGTCTCAATGGCCGCCGCGCACGCCAACGAGTTGCAGACCAGTCGTGTTTGCCGGAATCTTCCCTACTTATAAACTCCGCATTTGGGAGCTCGGGAGATGTCAACCTCGCAGCTCTGAGCTCACCTTATTCTACCCATCTTCCGCTCGCTGTTCCCGCATGGGAGAGCTACGATCAGGTTATGTATATGTCTAGAAGCTCCCTGGCCGCCATAGGCAAAGAGCTACGAGGTCATGACCTCTCTCTGCGAATTGGAATTCGATTAATTTGTCTTTATAACGGAAGCACACTCCCGGTTGCACCAGACATCTCAAGTCACAGCACCTGCCCCCGCACGCTCAAAGGAAAAGCCTGGCCACTGTCATCAACATCTGGAGTTGCATATCACAATGTCGTCCGGGTAGGTGTGCGGCAACCGACAGACCAGTGGCATCCTGTTGGTAGTTGTTCGGAACTTTGAGTCGTATGAAACTTCAAGACGCGTTACATAACACTGAACGTGGCGGCGTCCCTCGTCACGCTCGTGGATTCCTCACCACTCCTCATCACCACCAACACCACCACCACCACCTCGCCCCGCCGCTCACCTCTCTGCCTGCAACTAATCACAAGCGTGTGGGCTTGTAGCTGGCGACCACTTAGCGCAGGCTCTTGTCCCGTTTGCGTGGACCTGCGCTCTTTTAGATATCGCACAACAACCTCTTCATCACCTCTGTTGGCTATTGCGCGCCGTCTTTATATCCCATCGTCGGCAAGTGATAATTATGGAGCAGATCTCATCCAATCTCGTTCTACGAAGCTAGCACAAACCGAATACTCGCTGCATTGCGGGGCTCCAAAACGATGCTGCAGGCACGTCCTCGAATCCTTGACGTGTGATCCTACCTTTCCTTTGTCCCTGTCTTTGACTCCGCACTTCTTCAAGTTCATCGGCATCGTCCATCAACTCCTTCTCATATTCTGCTGCTTATTGGTGGCCGTCCACTGTGATCATTGCAGGCAGACCCAGGTCTTAACAAATGATAGCTGTTGGTCATGGCTTGGCACGGTCTCGAGCAGCCATCACTGTAGGTATATCTCTTGTCGAGTAATGATGCTCGATGCTCCTAGCAGGCACGCCCGTCACATGTATAGAGGCGCTCCAGGCGCTTCCGCGCGGGACTCGTTCGGTCAACAAGCCCCTCCTCCCTTTCGCTGTCTGTTCGACACACTCGCGGGTCCTTTTGTCACTGCTGCTGTGTCGATCGGCCTCTCCGCATCTGTACTGACCAGGTAACCTGTTGCACGCAGCGGAGTTTCGAGCGACAGCGACTCTGGCGACTTTGGCTGGTCGACGGTCACGTGACTCGGGGCTTGTGCTGAAGCTCAGGACATCAACACTGAAGATTGCGATCTAACGCTGACTCGCATCCGTGCTGAATTGAATTGTTTTGAACTAACGCCCAGATTTGAAAGGATCTCGAGGAGCTAATGGGACAACGTACTCGTTCGCCATTTCTACCTCGCACGGGGTTTGCCGCCGGCGCCTGTTCAAGTGGTGGTCGTACCCATATGCTCAAGCCGCAGATTTCTCGACAGTGGTCGCTATAGCCCTCTCATATTACCTTCTAGCTTTCCGTTCGATGTCCCGGCAGCCCTCGAACCATTCCTCGACCAACAGTCATGGGCGACAAACGCAGCCCGAGGTGCCTTTCGCCAGATCGCGCCGTCCATTCGATCCAGTCCGAGACTCGATCCTCAACTCGTCTTCGGCCAGCATCATGCGCAACGACGGGTGCGGCAACCAAATCCAGTCGCTGAGCAGTATTGGGCAGAGCATGGGGAGCGCTCCTGAGGGCGTTGTGAGCAACAAGCCGGACACGGTAAGCAAGCATCAGCCTCGTATCATCTCGTCTTCTTTTCCCCCCAGTGGAGTCTTTCATTTCCATTCGTTGAGATGCAGTCGTATACTAACACGCTGGCGCACAGTCTACTCAAATTGCCCATATGCCTGACTACGGTGTAGCAAACTTCTCTGCAAGTTCTCAAGTACAAGTGCGTATATCATTCCACCCACCCATACTTCCATTTCTTTGTGCAAAGGAGTACTTTCGCCTCCGACCACCCTAGGCCTACCACTCTTTCACGATGTCCATCTGCGAGTGCGATGGTGCTATCATGACGGCCGCGCTTCCTTGTCTGGTCACATTGATGATTCATCACCTTTCGTTTGCAATTCCCTCGGATCCTCTGTCCCTAGCTCTTTATCTGACTTCCTCTGCACAGTATGCCGGCCGCACCGCTCCTGCCATGCAATCTACGTCTGGCGCAGTGCAGCATACAATGCAGGTACGTGATCCTTCACTAGCTTCACTGCTGAAGCTAGTTCCTTGCTTGCGAAGGCAAGACTTCAGTGTATGTGCGGTACTGCGTGCCAGCACAGGGCACGCGCCAGAGTCGTCTTCTGAGGGCCGTCGTCGAACTGATACAAAATCTGACGAAGATCGTGCGAACGACCCGCGCTTGCCTTCCCGAAATGGGAGTGCCGTAACTGACCAAAGTTGCCCACAGGCATGGGCGACGCCCTCGTCGACACCCATCGCGAATGGAGGGAGCAATAATGCCGCCGTCCCCTCGACCACCACCACGACATCTGGTGGAACCGGGCAGTTCAGCCTGCGCCCAGCCAACTGGGAAGCAGCACGCGGCACGCCTGCCCAGGGCGATGTCCGTTACGCGACAGTGGTCCCGCCAGCGGGGGACAGCACGGTCCCGCCGCAAGAGCACCGCTCTGCATACGGCAGGCCCGTGCAGTTCCAGTCGCGGCCCGTGCAGCATCGCGCTCGCGGGCAGGACAGGGCGAACGGTGGGAAGGACAGTCCGCGGGACTGGTTGGACGTCATGAAGAGCAGTGGCGGCGGTAGGGAGTGAGCAGCGGTCAAGTATAGGCACGGGGAGTGCGTCTATTGTTCTTTGGACGTGTCGTTTGTATTTAATAATTTATCTCAGTCAATGAGGCGCCTTGCCCTTGTACAGTTATTTCCGTAACCTATTTCAATAACAGTTGATCTGTTTCATGCGCTGCGGCCTTGAGCTCCGTCTCCACGAAGTCTGGCACTGTAGACCGACGTGAAAGTCGATGTGATGTGTGTGGTTCAATAGGATACGTCGCTTAGGATATTGCTTGACTCTTGAGCTGGCAGAGACGGTCACGAACTAGACACCGAACTAGACACGAAGGCGATACACGTGGGCAACTCAACAGTCGATTCCGAGCCGCTCGGCGACCTGCCACGCGCGCCGGCCTGGGTGACTAGAATACTGCAACTCGGTGCAGTCGTCAAATGTGACGAACGCGTGGCACCACTGCCCGCAGCTCTCCACGCTCTTGTGGGCTGGTACGTATGCGCGCGCGCCCTTGGTCAGCCGCTGGGTCCTACGGCTCCGGTGACCACCGCCCTCGCGCCGCGGCTGTTGCTATGTGCAACTTGCTGATACGCGGCCGGTTGAACTTGAATGATGAATCCGGCAGTTGTCGACAACAGTCAGTCGTCCTGCTCCAACAGAGAGAGGCAGTTATGGCGTACCGATGAGCGAACGAACAGAGGGGCCCGGGGGCTGCGGTATGCGGTCAGTGGCGAGTTGGAATAATCGGCAAGCGATGGGTCCGTGTGACGCCCCGGCGCAGTGCAGCAGCAGTATCGTCACGCTTGTGTCTTCGCGGAGTTCGGACAGCTCTCCGGACTCCGGAATGGAGGAGGGAAGCGGGGGGCGCGTTTAACGAGGCGTATACGTCGTATGGGCCTGACCGCTGAGCGGGTGCCACACGGACGAGGCGGGGGAGGGAAAGGTGCCGTCGCCAGCGCGTCGTTCCCAGCAGCGTGTGGGAGGGGAGGGACGACGGCAGGGAATGTCACGGACGAAGGGGGCGGGTTCTGCGCGACCCAGAAAATGCGGTGATGGTGGTAGGGGCCTGGGTTGGGCTGCGCAACGCCGCGCGGCCGCTACCGTCCCGATGAGAAGGCCACCACGGCACGGCCATTGGCATCTCCATCACCGATCACGCCTTCCTCATCCACGAAGGCCTGTTGAAAATAAATAGGAGAGCGAAGCGCGGGGAGCCGCCGTCGCACAGAGAAATCAACACACCCATCCTGGAGACGGGAGTATTTGACTGAGCGCCCGGCGGTGCTCGCCCCATTCACACGACGCGCACTCGGAGGACACGCGACCAGGTCCAGTCGAGTGTGCTTCCAGCTGATATGGCAAATCTCCTGTATTATCATGGTCGCCGTTCGTCCACGAGGATAACCCTGAAAATGTTGTGCAGAACCGCGTAGCCACTTCCCCTTTGCGTTTGCGTTCTTCCATCCGAGTCCGAGTCCTCTCATGTTGCCTGACATGGCCTGCTCCAGACCATTGAATGTCAACGGCGCAAAGACAGTACTCGTTGCGCGTGATTCCGCTGTTTTCTTTGATGTGTCACTCGAGTGCGCCCTATCGCGCGATGCAATGTATTTCCACAGGTCTAGCTGCAATTTGCCTCGTGGAATATTCTGTGTATGGCCACTTCGTCGGGACGCCTCGAGACAGCCGAAAATACGAAGCACTGCATACCATGCGAACCCCGGTTAATCCTGCACCACGATGGGAAGTCGGACGTCGATGACGTGGGATGTGGGCCGCCACGGAAGCTACGTTGGCGAAGCCCGTTAGTGTGCGACTTTACACTATTTGCATCACCCACCTCCATCATGTATCCTATATCCCCGCCGAGACGCGCCCGCGCCACCGTGACACGCTGCAGTTCTCTGATTGCGGCCTGGACTTCTGGTCGAATAAGAGCGCGATCCGCCGCCCACGCACGCACCCTGCCTGCTGCAACCCCAAAAATCCGGGGCGTGGAAAGGGCGGAGGAACTTGTCGAAGTCGTCGAACTGCCCCCCGGGGCATCACATCTGCGTCTTGCGCCAGGCACGCCTGCGGTGTCCGAATACGCCGTGAAGTGAAGCGCGCCATCGGGCAGGATTTGGACCGCGACAAACAGAGTCCGCCTGCGCTGTACATGTCCGCACCTTCGACGGCGTTGCGGCGGCAGAACGGACACCATGTCCAACTCGTCAAGGTCCCCGTCGCGCCTGCCTGGACACTCCGGACAAGGCGTTGTTTTCTCGAAAGTTGGCTCTGTAAGGGTGGCCTGTCCGTCCTGGACGGACGCCGGCGCACCCATCCCTGGGGGGTCCGGAAAAGGAAGCGAAAGAGCTCCGTAAGCAGGCAATTTACCTCACATTCACACTTTAGAGGCAATGAGCCGCACCATTCCGCGGCCGCCGCCGATATTAGTGCCGACACGATGACCACGTGACGTTAGCGCCAGCTGAGCACTTTCCGCTGCAGCCTACCGAGCAGATGGTCCCCGATCAACCCAAGGAGCGCACCCGCAAGCCGTTTCGCCAAGCAGCGGGCAGATCATGCGCAGCCGCGAAGTCCGCCCGGCATGCCCGCCCAGTCGCTCGGTCCTGATCGCATACCACCTGAATAGACATGCAAGTCAGTCAAGAACGGCGCAGCAGAAATCGCGCACGCGCCTATCGCAGCCAAGTCCGCTGGGCAAAGAGCCGGGCCCTATTGCTTTCCCCGAGTTATTCTGGCTCCTTCGACGGGCGTTGCGGCGGCGTCACGGACGCAATATCCAACTACGAGTCCGGAAAAGGGAGCCAAAGAGCGCGGTAAGCAGTCGATTTGACCTCGCATAGAAACGCACTCGCTTCAGAGGCAATCGTCCGAGCCGTTCCCGACGGCCGCCGGACCTGCGACTGTAGATCATCGCAAACAATCCGAGAACAAGAACCGACGGATGCCGACCTGCCGACACGAGGACCACGTGACGTGCACCTTCCGCCGCTGCCGAGCTGCAGCACTCAGCAGGTGGACCCCGATCTACCCAAGAGCGACCGTCTCGCCGAGCAGCCGGCAGATCGCGCAGCCGCAAGTCCGCACGACGTGCTCGCTCACCACCTGAATATCCATGCAAGTCAGTCAAGAACGCCCAGCAGAAATCGCGCACGCGCCTATCACAGCTAAGCCGGGCTCTATTTCTTTTCGGGTCCGCGCCGTCAAGGGCCCTGCTGCTACAGTTCAATAAGCACGGCAGTGGCGCGCGCCTATCACCCCTTGCAACTGCGCTCCGGCTTTGGCACAAATGCGAGTGACGAGATGGAGATGCCGAGGCGTATTTCGCGCATGCCGCGCGCGACGAGCAGGCTTGGACCAGGAGGTATGCGTGCAGGACAATAAGCCCGGGCGCGCGGTCGTACGGTGCGATGGCAGCCACGTCCGCGCCGAGATGCCGAAGCTATTTCGCGGCTGCCGCGCTCGACGAGGAGCACAGACACATACGTTCCCCTCGACGGGGGACTTCTGATGGAACACGCGCTGCACCGAACTCTGCGTGAGTTCAATAAGCACGGCAGGGCGCAGGCCGTGCACGCACCGGCATCATCTCCTGGCCCCCGGCCCGCGCATCCGCCGCACCAGCGGTTCCACAACGCAACGCAGTGCACCCAGCCAGGGCGACAGGGCACGCACAGGGCACTCCCCCCGCCCATGCGCCCCTGGCACCAGTGCTGCTGGCCGCCCGGGTGCGCGGCCGCCGTCCCACGGCAAACGCGACGGACCGTCCCCGCCCGTCGAATTCCGCGTTCGAAAGCCCGAAGCCCGCCCGGCCAGCTGCGCTAGTGGGGTGCGTGACCCGCGCGTCCGTGGCGCACGGCGGGGGCGGGGCGGCCGGCGCACTGGGGGCAGGCGGCCCCGGCAACGCGCGGGCGGGCGATTGGGTCGCGCGCGCGACCAGAGGAGATGGCCGTCACGGTCGCCACAACTTCGAGTGCATTGCACGACCGCACGCTTGCCCCCGAATATTGCAAGCGAGCGATGGATCAGCTGCGCGCGCCAGAAACACGTTAGGTTAGCCTTCGCGCCCCGTCCAGCTGCCAGGCGAGATGCGGGGCCGGGCGATGGGTCCGCGATGCGTGCGTGCATGTGTACAGTACGATATTAATATTGCCTGTACAGCACGCTGCTATCGATGCGTCAGCTGGTGCGCTGCCATAAGCGCGTGTGCCCCTACACACCTCAGCCTGCCAGTGCCCCGCCCGGTCCCCCGCTGGCGAGGTGACGGTGCCTCGCCCGCCGCGCCGCCGTCCGCGCCTGCATTCCGTTCCATTCCATGCCTCGCGCGACACACACGCTGCCCGCACGCGCGATAAGGATCAGCGGCCGCGCCCCGGGGCGGGATAGGCGCCGCACCTGGAGGGCTTCTGCGGGGTGGGCACGCGTGCGCGCGGCGGTGCAAGGCGGTGGGCAGGCAGGCCCTGGGCAGCGTTCAATTGGCCAGGCGGCGCGGCGACGTATGTACGCTGGGTGGACATGGGCGTCAGCCCGCCATTCATGGAAGGCACACTGGAATCATCGCGGGGTGCACTTGCTTACCCCGCCCGCCTCGCCGTCGCGATCATGTCCGCCCGCCACCCACGCGGCGTAATTACTTAGCAGCTCCTTTCCGCGTGCTTCGTCCTCCAGCTGTGCACGCGCGCCCGGGCCCCAGGGCGCGCCTCCGACGCGCACTTTGCGCCCCTGCGAACTTGACGTGACGACGTACTGCAGGCGCAGCGCCTCCGAGGCAGCGCAGCCCGCACACGTTCCGGCGTGGAAGGGCGTGCGATGCGGTGCGCGCGCTCGACACCAGGACGCGTGGGTCCCGGTCCTGCGTGCAAGTGCAAGTGCGAGTGCCCGTGGGCGGCGTCGGGCGTCGGGCGTCGGGCGTCGGGCGTCGGGCGTCGGCGGCGGGCTGTGGGCGTCGTCGTCACCGCGAGCCCGTCATCAAGCTAGCGTCGGTCGGTCGGCGGGCTGCCGGCAGCCGCGGTGCCTCGGCCGAGCACAGCATTGCGGGTTGCAGCCCCGCGGCCATCGATGGGATCTGGCGTCAATTGCTCCCGCAGTGCGCACGCGTCGGTCGAGTCAACGCGCTGATAACATCATTGCTCAGACGCAGAGCCCGCCCCATCTGGCGAGGCCGTGCGGGTCACCGCAGGCTCTACGTGTCGTGCGGGTGGCGCGCCCCAGCGATGCGGTGCGCCGTGGGAGGGGCAGCTGCAGCGCGCGCGCGGTGGTGGGTGGGAACAGCGACTAACCCCCGTGCGCGTCAAGTTACTGTTCACTTACTTTGTCGGCCCCGCAACAATCCCCGCCGTGAGCGCCGTGTCGCGGAACGCAATACCGCGGTTGCGTGGGCGGTTGGCGCGGGGCGGTGCGTGGGCAGACAGGCACAGCAGATGTTTGAAGGGGTTTGTTATTCACAGCGGACTCCGTACAACAACAACTAGACTGCATCGGACATTGGGGGCTACACGTGGGGCTGTTCTGCGCGGGCACGAAAGGTAAAGGGCCTGCGCCTGGGGAAGGCGAGAGAAGGGCAAGCGCGCGGTCGGGAATATATGTCGATGCAATGAATAAACGAGAATGATAGAGTGCAGAGGTATCAAGAAAGCATGAAAACGAGATGGAAGCAAGATGGGAGAGAGTGAGAGAGATGGGAGAGTTGAGATCCAGGCTACACACAAGGGAACGTCCGAGAGGGCTATCGGCGAAGCGGGAGGGGCCTGGCAAGCTGGAGCTGCGCCTGCCACGAGCCCTTGGATACGTGGTCGAGGCGGATCAGCACCAGGTCGAACAGGTCGATCTTCTGCGGGCCGACCATCCACTCCTCCTCGCCCTCCTCTTCCATCGCACGGTTCTTGTGCTCCTGCAACACACACGCATGTGAGCCGGCGACGCAGCGCACCCGCGGCGGGACGTACCTGAATGAAGCGCTGCACCGACTTGGCGACGTTCTTCGCGAGCTTCGCGCGCGTTATGGGCCCCGGCGGGTTGCGGAAGTCGCGCGTGGGGATCTGGCGCGACCACGGCTGGTACCCCGGCCACTAAATGAACCACACACACATCAGCCCGCGCCCCCAGAAATAAAGCGAAACACACGCACGTTGATGCGGACGGAGATAGAGGGCCCGCGGTCGATGAACATCGGCTCGTCGCGCCCCACGAGGCGCGCGAAGCGGTTGTGCAGCGCGTCCGCGAGCGAGATGCCCTGCTCCTCGGGCTTCGCCATGAAGAACGGGATCGACTCCTCGAGCGCGACCTCGTCGACGTAGCGCCGGCGGTCGCTCGACGTGTGCGGCTTGTAGCGCTTCTGCGGGACCATGGGCCCGCGGCGCCCCGCGCTGAGCGGCGGCAGCTCGTGCTCCGGCGACGCGTGCGGGCGGCGCAGCGTCGGGCTGGGGGCCTGCTGCGGGGGGACGCGCGCGGGGTAAGCGAGATGCATCGGGATCGGGGGAGGAGTCACGCGCGCGTACCTGCTTAGTGTGGGCGCCCGCGAGCTGCCAGTCCGCGCGCCCGTGCACGAACGGCGACACGGGCGTCGACGCGAGCGACGCGTAGAAGTGGTCGTGCGCGGCGAGCTGCGTGCTCGGCGTCGGCGGCGTGAGGTCCTGGATGCTCGGCGAGGACATGTAGCCCGGCGCGGACGGCGAGATGAAGCCGGGCGTCGAGAGCGACGAGCTCGGCGCGAGGCTGTTCATGTACGGCGTCGCGACGCTCGTGTCGATGTTGATGGACGGCAGCGCACCGGCGTGCGGCGCCTCGTGGGTGGCGTAGGCGGGGTACGGGTCCTCGAGGCTCGCGTGGCCGCCACTCAGGGCAGGCGAGAGTGGCGGGAAGTCCCAGAGGCTCTCGAGGAGCGAGCCGGACACGGTGGACTGCAGAGCACGGTCAGCGGCGCGCGGGGCAGCAGGCACGCGGGGGGTACGCACGTCCTGCGCGAAGAGGTCCTCGCTGCCGGGGGTGAAGGAGTCACTCTGGGGGCGGGCGTCAGTGGGCGGCGTCGGCGGCGGCGGTGGGCGGGGACGCGTGGCGGCGTACCTCGTTGCTGAGAGAGAAGAGCATCGAGTCGTGGGCAGGGTGGTAGTGAGCGAACAGGTTGTCGGACATGGTGTGAGGGTGATGGGCCTCCGGGGCGGGTGGTGCTGCGGAAGGTGTGTGGCGAGGGGGTGCTAGGGCAGGGGCAGGAGGGGCGGGGGAGGGGTCGGGGGAGGGTAGAACAAGTGGTGAGGCAGAGACGCGGTGTTATGAAGGAGGAGGACGTGCACTGGCCGCGGGAGGGCGATGCGTGACGTGCTGTCGAGGCTGTGGGGGGCCTTTATACCGCGCGCGGACACCGGCGCGGGCACACATAACCACACAGAGCCAGATAGTCGCCTGGCCCCGGGGGATGGTCGCCAGCAGACCCCGTGCGATACCTGGGTCATGGCTTGCAGCCGCCCATGCCCAGATGCACGATCTCGCTATCCGTGACCTGATCCGTCTCCGTCCAATCAATATACACACCCCATGCATATGCGCAGCACCGCTGCACGGTCCCGGTCCGCACCCACCCTCTTCAGGCAACATTGCCCGCCCAGCGAGCGACGAGGCGCGCGTCCCCTGCCAGACGTGCCACGCACATCTGTACCCCCGCACGCGTTGGGCGCGATGATCTTGGCGAGTGGCTCGGCGCCAGTGGACAATCGAGGGCGAAGCGGCGCGTGGTCGACAGCGTGGACCAGCCAGGGTGACGGGAGATGGGCAGTGGCTCAACACCACGGGGTCTGTCGCAAAAGCGGGTGCCTGTTTAGTCTCGACTTGGTCTGGAATCAGCTCCGTCGCAAAAGTATTGGCTCGTCTTGCTCAGTGTAAATAGGACGCCTGCGGAGACTGCGGCCACGCCTACCTTGCGCAAATTAAATAGAGAGATAGATCATCAAGTAGACCGTGAGCGTGATCGATGCCCGTGATGGTCTACACGGGCAACACGTCCGATTCACGTGTATACGTAGACTATCGGACACGACTTGTGAACGTCTTGGCTTGAGTAGAATCACCCCAAAGTTGCGTAGGCACTTTGGACACTGGTACGTAGCCGCCGCAATATGGCACTGTCTGGGGTCCGTGTCTTCAGCAACGTCGAGCTCGCGCACAGCTCACACACAGCTCGCAGTCACCATGTCATCCCTCGCCGGTGCCCTCGCTTCGCCACCCCGCCCCAGCGCGCATCTTTCAGACGGTTTCGACTCAACTTCCGCCGGCGCCGCCGTCGAAGATGTCGACATGAAGTACGACGTGCACGACGCGCCACCCGCAGAGGACGAGGACATGGGCGATCTCTTCGGCGAGGAGGCGAATGTCGAGTTCGTGAAACACGAGAACGAGCGGTGCGCGCATCCCTTGCTTCTGCTTCGGAGACGGGTTCACCGGGATCTTCTCTCCGTCTCCGCGTCCCAGGCTGCCCAGCGTAAAACCAGAGTCCACGTCCTCTGCGCCCAGCTCGCCGCATCCAGCAGACGACGGGCTGTCTTCTTCCGATCGGAAGCGCAGGCAGGCCTTGGAATACGAAGAAGACGACGAACCCAAGGAGCTCGTCGAGCAGCTCGAAGCTTCCGTTTCCATCCCCAACATCCCCATCCCCAAGAGCTCAGATGGCCAAGTGCGCATCCTCCCTCCCCTTCCCCCACCATATGTCGGGCTCGGAATCGCCTCCCGCTGACTTCTCCTTCGCGCGCACAGCACTGGGTCATCCGCATGCCCAACTTCGTCAAGATGGACTCGAAGCCCTTCCACCCCGACACGTACATCGGGCCCGAACAGGACGAGGACTTCGTCCTGCGCCAAAACAACGACATCGACATGAGCATCAAGCTTCGCGTCGAAAACACGGTTCGGTGGCGCTGGTCCAAGGACGCAGTCGGCGAAGATGTCAGTGTCACCTGCGCAGTCGTTTCTATGGTTCCCGCAGCCGCTGACCAGCGATGACCACCAACTGTAGCGCCGCCAGTCGAACGCGCGTGTTATCCGCTGGTCTGATGGCACCCAGAGCCTGCGCCTCGGAAAGGAGTATTTCGACATGAACCAGGTCATCGACACCTCCGGCTCCGCGCACCGACAGGCCTTCGGCAGCTCGCTCTCCCAATCCCAGCTCCAATCTCAATCTCAATCCCAGCCCCCGCCCGCCTCCCAAGGCGGGCCCTCCACCGCAACAAAAGCGCACGGCCTCACCTACCTCGTCGCGCAGCACAAGCGCGCCGAGATCCTGCAGGCCGAGGCCGTCGTCACCGGCTTCCTCACGCTGCGGCCCACGGACATGCAGTCCGAGACGCACCGCCTGCTCGTGCGCGCCGTCGGGCAGAAGCACAACAAGGTCGCGCGCCTGCGCATCGCGCCGGACCCGCACGTCGACCCCGAGCGGCAGAAGCAGGACCTCATGCGCGCCGCGAAGAAGCCGCGCGCGCGCCGCGCCGCGGACGGCGACGAGGGCGCGGGCCGCACGCCGCGGCGCCGCCGCTCGCACGGGGGCGCGGGCCGCCGGCGCGCGGGCGGCGACGTGTGGAGCGACGACGACGAGCCCGAGTTCGAGGGCTCCGACGAGGGCGACGAGGACCGCAGCCCGGGCAAGAAGCGCCGCGGCGCGCGCGAGCGCGAGCCGGAGGAGCGCCGCGGCGGCGAGTACCAGACGGACGACTTTGTCGTCGCGGACTCGGAGGACGAGGGCGGTGCGGTGCCCGAGCGGCGGCGGCGGCAGCACGCGGGCGGCGAGGAGGACGTGCTCGACAAGCTCGACGCGCGCATCAACGAGCAGGAGGCGGAGCGCCGGCGCCGGCGCGAGTCGGGCGGCGACGCGGACGGCGACGGCGAGGAGGAGGTGGATGCGGAGATGGACATCGAGAGCGAGGAGGAGGAGGAGTTCGGCGTGCGGCGCGCCGGCGGCGGCGCGCGCAAGCGCAAGGCGCTCGCCGTTGATGAGGAGGAAGAGTGATGGTTTACTTACCGCCACCACCGCATCCTGTCTTCCTGTCTTCTGCCGTGCGGCCCCCGCTTGCCGCGCTTGTGCTACGTCGACTAATCAACATCGTCGCGCCGCGCGCGTGCTATGCTCTCAGCTGCGATCCCGTCCCACACGGCCGTCTGGCCCCGGTTCTCTGTTTCCCTGGTAAGTTCCCGCTCCTTCGAATAACCCCCGTTCTATTCGATATGGGCGCGAGGTACATTGCACATTGCCCGCCTTCCGTGGATGATCCCAGCTACCGACGCACGGCGCCCGGCGTGTCCCGGAGCACCCCGTCCTCGTCCCATGTGCCCATTGGCCGGATAGCGTCGACGACCGCCTGGTTGTCGGCGTTGTGGTGCAGGATATTGCGCAGCGCGAAGAGGGCATGCTCCCGCAGGTCTAGAACGCCCGCCAGGACGACGCGAGGACCATCAGAAACGCCCACACATAAGACCTGATACCGCGGCAACGCGCGGGCGGGCAAGCGCGCCCGAAATGCAGCGCGCCGCGGCAAACAGACAGATGATAAATGAAAAGTGTACGCACAAGGATTGCGCTCGTCAATAACGCACAGATTGAGCACGACAGGGATGCCTTGGCACAGGCGCACGCGGTCCTGCGTCCCGCGGCTGTCATGGCACAGCACGCCGAGCAGTCGCACGAGGTCGCGCTTCAAGTACGCAAAGCCCGTCGCGTCCGCCCGCGCCGCGCTCCCCACGCGCTGTCCAGCGCCCCCGCCCGCATCGGGGGCTGCCGGCGCCGCCTTGCCGAACTGGATGCGAGGGAGGAACACGTCCAAGAGGCGCAGCGTTTCTGTGAGCCAATTTTGCCGCGCCTCTCGCGGTCAGCGACCCATATCAAGCTGCATGAACGGAACAGAAACACGTACCAAGGAGGCGCTCGACGAAGCCCTCGCTGCTCCGGCTTTCGGAGACAGTCGCCTTCAGAGTCACGGTGACGCGGGGCGCCGGGCCCGCCGCGTCAGCCACGCCGGCGTGCTGCTGCTCGTCCTCCTCGGCTAGCAGGATCGTCACAAGGCACTGTGCGAGGAGCACGAGCGCGGCACAAACTCCGGGGAGCTGCAGGTCCAGGGCACCCCCGGAGCCATGCGGTTCTGTGTGGATTTCGATTTCGTGCGGGGAGGTGTTTCCGGCGGGCGCCGGGAGGGCGCTTATGGCCTGCCGGATAGCGTGCTGCGCATACCCCGACAGGGAGAAAAAGAGCGAGGACGCCAGGAAGACGACCAAGTCGCGCCGCTCGGCGCTCCGGCGTCCACGCGAGTTCGACGCGTGCAGGGACGAGTCTAGCAGCTTCAGAAGCGTCATCTGCGGAGGTGCGACTGCCTCATCATCCCTGACAAGGACCGTGAGCACACGCGCGCACGCGATAACGCGGGAAGCATGAGGTTCGCACATTGACATGCGCCGAAAGAGCTCGGCGAAGTGGCCTTGCTCGAATAGGGCACACATGACAGCATACCTGTGGCCTTTGCGTTGAGAAGTGGCAGTGGGGGCACATACACATGACCGCGCACGTACCCGAGCTCGAAAACCTTGCCCTCGTCGTCTGACTCTGGAAAGTCCAAGTATTTTTCGAGGGTGTCCAGCAGCGACACACATAGCCGGACTCCTGTAGTTGTAGTGCTCAATAGAAGTCTAGAAAGGCATATTAATGCGACGTCAGTCGGCTGCCCGGTGTCGCCAGATCGCCTGCACAGAAGGCGATAACCTCGTGGTAGGGCCGCTTACCCTCTTTGAGCGTCACCCCGTATACAGTTTACACAAAGGACTAGTACGGAGATAACAGTTTGTGTATCAGGTGAGGCAAGGAGGCGTCTGTGCTGACATGCCGGCCGTTAGATGCTGAGACAGCGAAAGAGAGTATAGCCTACATGAGAATCGACTGCTCTTCTGGAAGGGCCATGTAATCTGCCCAGAGCTTCCTTAGGAGGTCTTCATTGCCAGTAACGATGTTCGATAGCGCCTGCGTCAGCATCCGAGTAACCGCGTACGCTTGATAACAAGCATAAACTCAATATCCGGCCCGCACAAGGGACAGATGACGAGCGAGCTCACAGGCGGCGTCATTCTCGCGGGTCCAGGCCGTGTAGACACGCACTAGGTGGCGAATGTGGGGCTCCACAGCACTGCACGCGGCGCAAATGAGTAGCCGCCCCGCCGACTGCACATCTCCTCGGCTGCATATACTGAGACGCAGAACGTTCCCCCACTTACAATACACGGTTCTGGTTAGACGCCACGTCCGCGGCGAGATTGCGCGTCAGCTTTCCTAGGCTGAGGATGAGTGCGCGGAGCGCGGGCTCGTCGGCAGTATCGGGCATGTTGTCTTGCGTGAGCACGAGGTCGGCCCAAAGTCTGTGCAGGGGCGGCCAAAGTGCGGGCGTTGCATTGCCTGTCTCGATCCTATGCCCATGAGCGGCCCGCGCGCGTCGAGAGACACGAGGGGTGCATACCGTAAGTGCTTGTCTGCGGCGAGATCTCTGGACACAGCGTCGAGCGTCGCTGCCATGTCCGCGAAGGAGCTCGGCTGCCGAGGGTCAAAGGCCGCAAATGTGCTGACGAGGAGTTGGTTCCTGGGTGCAACAGCCATGTTCTGCGTGGTCTCGGGCGCTGACGAGGAGGCGAACGCGGTGACAGTGCCTGGCGACACAAGGGGCCGTCAACACAGCCCTCAAACGCAGACGTCGCAGTCAGTCAAGGAGCGCAAAATTGCTGCCGGCACAGCAATAAGAGATTCTGCCAACGCAGTGTGGGTGGCAGACGGTGGCGAGGACGATGGTCCTTGGGTCGATGACGGCGGCGACCTCGAGCAAAATGAGCGTGGGAAGGTATTCAATGCCCGACGGCGGCCTCGCGCTCCCCGCGCGCTGTGCTCCGAGGCCGACACAACATGTTGGCCCGGACGTTGACCACAGCGTCGGCGGGGCACGCCCTGGCCACGCCCAGCGCCACGACATCCGTTCTGCCGCTCTCCTCTCCCCTGACGCGCGCGTCTCTCACCACAATCCGCGACGCGCTTGCCGCCGCTGCGCCCCAGCCCGCCGTCTCGGACCCGCACGAAACACACGCTGCTGTGCTCCTCGCACTCTGTAACGTTGACAGCACGCCCGGTATCCTGCTTGAGGTCCGTGGAAAGCTCAGGACGCATTCAGGCGAGGTGAGGTGCGAGCGCGTGGCGCACGTTACGCTCGTCCGTCGTGAACACTAAAAGCTAATAATTGGGGCGCTCAGTTTTCCCGGCGGAAGAGTCGATTCCGTGAGTGCACGCCCATTCAGTACATTACCGAATCGTCGACTTGTCCGCGTCCGCCACCATATGCCTGAAACCCGTTTTGCATTATCCGAAATTGAAAAGCCTCTTTGCTCGTGTCGTGCCTTGATGTTATCCCGGATGTTGTTGACATTCTTCGATACAGACGGACTCATCGTTTCTCGATGCCGCGTTGAGAGAGACGCATGAGGAGGTCGGGCTCTCCTCGGAGCAGATTGAGATCCTGGGCGCGGTGGGGCCCCCACAGCTCTCCCTCGGCGGCATGAGAGTCTGGCCATACGTAGTAAGTCCCTCGTTTTTAATTGCGCAGCCGTCTCAGATACGAGCACACTGTTCTCATGCTGCCTGGCACTAATGCGGCATTCCAGGGATTCGTCCATCCCAGCGGACGCGCACGCGACGCCACCGCACATGCCGACCCCCACGCGCCGCTCCCGTCCCTGGCACTCCCATCCCTCAAGCTCTCCCCCAAAGAAGTCGCGTATGCATTCCATCTGCCCTTCAGCGCGCTCACTTCCCCCGCACGCCTACGAGCACATCAATTCCGCGGACAGCAGCCGTACTGGGCGATCACCGTGTCGGACCTCGTGGGTGCTGAGAACACCGTGGAATGGGTCAATGATCCGCAGCAGCGTGACGAAATTGGGGGAGGACAGGACGGCAGGTTGGAGGTTTGGGGTTTGACCGGCTGGTACCTCTCCCTGTTCATGAAAGCAATGCATATCCTTCGGTAGAGCGGCACAGGCGCACATTTCTGGACGGACAGCACTGCCGACCGAAAAGTCTGTGTGACAGACAATGTGAAGTGCTCATGCCATTGTGGAGGCGGCCATCATGGCGCTCTGCCTGGTCGTTTCATGCCGACGCGACGCCTGTGAGTATACTTACACGGTAGAGTACTTTACGCGGTGAGAGGTGGGAGCTCCTATACGCCATGGCCTATCTTCGTCCACAGTGATCTGTTCGCAGTCAGGAAGAACGAGGTTGCTATAGCTGCAGCATCAAATCAGCATTCTGGAGTATTCGATCAGGACACACCTGTATGTCTTGACGCAGCGAATATGAAGACGCGTTCTCCCGCCATTCAATCATCGTCCTGCGTCGTGCCCACGCGCTGCCGCAGCGGGCCCTGAAGGCCGCCGCCCTGAAGTGAATCCTCGGTCTCCAGTTGATCGTTCCCTTCCGCCAACCCATCGTCGTCATTCCTCTTGTGCCTCGCCGTCACGCGACGTCGCGCTCGGCCCTTTTTGGCGGACCTCCGTGCCTCCCAAATGATGTAAAGGCCCACCTCAGAGATGGCGACGACAACTGCGGCGAGCAGTGATAGAAGGGCCCTCTGCGAAGCACGGATGCAAAATGCACATCAGAATAATCTCCGATGCACAGGCACAACAGAACAGCACCGTCATTAAGCCAATGATCGGAGATGGAGGTCGAAGCGGAGGCAGGAACCGGACAAACACGCACCCATTCGTCTCGCCAGCCCGTGTACCGTGCTGCCCACCACACCGCCGCGCCCACACACCCCACGCTCAGCAGCCCGTTCAGCACCGCGATGACCGCGCGCCGATCGCCCACCTCGCGCCGCGCCTCCAGCGCCGGGTCGCGCGGGCGCACGTACTCTGGGAACTTTTTGTCCGGGGCCGAGCGCGTGCCCGCCAGCAGCGCGACCATGGTATACGCGCCCGCGTCGGGCGGCGGCGTGCGGGCGGAAAGTGCTTCAATGCCCGCGGGAGTTCGCGCCCAGCGCGATACGGCGGCAAGCACGTCGTATGGGACCGTCGGGGAGGGGTTTGACGCGTCGGCGGCGGAGGAGAGGGCGCGCGAGACTTTTTTGAAGAGCGAGTCGGGAAGCAAAGGCAGGATGTCGCGGAGCGCGTCGGCCAGATGCGGCTCCAGAGAAATGTTCAAATCAGAGTTTGCCATGGGGCTGCCCGTGGTTACTGATCATTGACGGTGTAGTGGGCTGTGGCGGCGACGTGGACGGCGAAATCGCGAGCGCAGGCGTGGGAAAAGCTTAAGGCAACGCCGACGCCGACTCGCCGAGTCCCGCGCTTACCGACCACCTCCTCACTTTCGTCGACGACGACGATGAGTCCAAATTGACCTGAATAATGCGCAGTTATCACGTCCGCATCTCTCTTCACCCTAAGCAGTTGCTGTCAACGTCGCAGCCGCAAGCCGCTGATACATTTACGCCGAGCTCTCTCTGGCAGCACCTCCCATCACATACGCCCAAATCTACAGCGCGCAGAAACGCCACATACAATCCAAGCGGGAAGGACTATAGACTGGGGCCAATTCGACTTGACTGGGTAGACTTGGAGAATATGAGCAGAGCAGTCCTCGTCGGGAAAGAGAAAGAAGGGAGAGGTATGTCGCCTCCCCTTTTTTTTCGTCTGACGCGTACCCATCCGTCGAATAGGACCAGTGACTGCAACATTCCTCCCGAACACCCGTACGAAGTCTGGCTCGACGAACCTCCCCGATGGCGTCGTGCACGTCTTCCGCGACTCGGACCGCCCAAAGCCCCCCGACGCCACCCACTCGCCCGACGATGACGCGCGGACCGACATCGCCCCCGACGATGCTGCGGGGTTCATGATTGGAGTACTCGCCGTGCCATCGTGGATGACGCCCTCCGACTTTCTCGCGTTCGTGGCGCCCGCCCAGGAGGGCATGGCACACCTGCGCATGGTCCGCGACTCGGTGCCAAACCGTTCGATTGTTCTCATCCAGTTCCGGAAGAGCGTGGATGCGCTGGAGTTTGCGGAGGTGTACAATGGGAAGACTTTCAATTCTGTGGAGCCTGAGACGTGCCATGTCGTGAGGGTGGCGTCGGTCAGCATCGACCCGGACGACTCGCAGTCGCTCGCTATCGCGCGGTTCGCCTCGCCTCAGGGGTCTGCCTATGAACTGCCAACATGCCCCGTATGTTTGGAGCGCATGGACTCAGCAGTGACAGGCCTCGTCACTGTCCCTTGCTCGCACACTTTCCACTGTGTATGCCTGAGCAAGTGGGGAGACAGCAGGTAAGCAACTCCATTTCTGTCGTACAGTCGCTTCGTAAACATCTCCTCAGATGCCCCGTATGTCGGTACTCGCAAACCCTCCGAACCTCCTATCCATCTTCCTCCAACACGACGCGCTCCGTCCCCATCCCCTTCGCCGACCCGTCCGCCCCCACACTCTCCTCCTGCGCGGATTGCCACTCCGCAACCAACCTCTGGATCTGTCTCATCTGCGGCAACATCGGGTGCGGGCGCTACGGGCGTGCGCACGCGCACGCACACTACGAGCGCACGACGCACCTCTACGCGCTCGAGCTCGAGACGCAGCGCGTGTGGGACTACGCGGGCGACGGGTACGTGCACCGTCTCATACAGAACAAGGCCGACGGTAAGCTCGTCGAGCTCCCGTCCGCGTCGATGTCCGGCGCCACGCGCGAGGGCGACGGCGTTGGCGGCGGCCCGAGCGCGGCGGACTCGCTCGGCGCGGAGAAGATCGAGGCGATCGGCATCGAGTACTCGTACCTCCTCACGTCGCAGCTCGACTCGCAGCGCGCGTACTACGAGGCGCAGGCGGACGAGCTCCGCGGGCAGGTAGACGAGCTCAAGCGCCTCGTTGAGCGGCTCGGCGCGGACGTTGCGGCGGAGAGGGAGCGTGCGCGTGCAGAGGAGGAGCGCCGGCGCAAGCACGCCGAGGACCAGCTTGCGGAGGTCTTTCACGAAAAGACCCGCCTCGAGAAGAAAGCGGAGAAGATGGCCGACCTCTCGCGCCGACTCGACAAGGAGGTGAAGGAGGAGCGCGCTGTTAGCAGTGGATTGCTGAAGAACCTAGAGGCCGCGAAGGAGAGGGGTGAGGCGGGGGAAAAGGAGCGCGAGGAGCTCAAGGGCAAGGTCGCAGAGCTCGACGACCAGCTGCGCGACCTGATGTTCTTCCTGGAGGCACGCGAGAAGATCGAGGCTGGCGGTGGGGCGGCGGCGGAAGCTGCCGGTGGCGACATCACGGTCCCAACCCCACCGCCAGTACGCACCCCAGCATCTGCGCGGAAGAAGAAGAACGGCAAGAAGTGATTGATGCGCCTCCATGCAGGGCCCTGTTCACCCCATTTTTTTTTCTCGAATGGAGATTTCCATTCGGCGATGCTGTCGCCGCTATCGTCACGAAGGTCGGTTGTGCATGGTTTGAGCAAATCGCAGATTTTCAGGACGCCAGCGGGAGCAATCAAAACATGTACTAGCGTCTACTCGCCACCTTCCTCAAGCGTCTCCAGCTGTCATTCTTCCTGAATCCCGGTGCACTCTAAGCCCTTGGTCGCCCCTTCTCACGGAACCCTTGCGACAGAGAGAATTGTCGGCGGCCACGATGTGCCGCGTAATTGACGCCACGCCCTCCAGTTTGTGTAACTGATCCCCACACACCTCCGCCTCCGCCGCCGCCAATTCATCCCCTCCTGCCCAGACGTTTGGCGGAACGCTGGAACTTTCTTACACATGAGGCGAGGCAAAGAATACGTTGGTCCGCGTCCCACCGCGCTGATAGGTCGGGCGTGCCTCGACCTTCTGTGCGCCGCCGAATTCCAGAGAACGCGACAAAGGTCTCAATACGAATTCGACCGTCTATATCGATTTTCTTGCGGCTTTGTGCGACCAACGTTCGCGCCCGACGGAAACGGAAACATGCGCTCGCCGTCGACCGCGCCCCTCTGGCGTGCGGGACACTCCCGGCGTCTATAGTTGGGGAAATAATTGGATTTTGATGAATTCTGCCGCCATGGGTGGCATTGTAGGGCAAGTTTGGCCCAGTCCCCCCCGTTGGTCTGCCTCGAAGTTCGGCCGAGATCACCGCGGACACAGTATCAATGACTAGTTGAAGCTTGCAGCGCCTCAGGCCGACTCCACCGACGCAATGGTCTCCCTCGTGCCCGTCCCTCATGCCCGCCACGATGCAAATCCCACCAGTGGAGCTTGATCGCGCTCATATGCCTGACATGCAATGGAATGGTGAAAGAAGCCTCGGCATCTTCTCCTGTACACATTTTACATATCCTCGCGTAGTCTTCTTGACACTTGTAACATCGCTATAGAGATGGGTGGATATTAATGCTTCATCAAAGGAGCAATCGCGTCACCCGTCCGTTTCCCATGCATGACATACGATAGCCTCTGCCTGGCCGCGTCTGATTAATGATTAATGGGCGCATTTCGGAACAAGTTGCTGAAGAGATCCTACCTTGCGAAACAGCATCAAAGCCAGGGAGCCCGGTCAGTATGATGCATGCTCTTCGGCCAGTCACACAAGAAGTTATGGATGTGGTTCGGAGTATCTTTCGCTTCATAGATCCGCATTTTGGAGGCTTGGTCAATGGTGGGGGTGGCGCCCGGAACTTGAGGTCGACTTCGGACACAGTGCTCGAATTACCTGGAAGGAGAGCAATGAGAAGTTTTTAGAAAGGATGCACACATATAGTTGGAACTTGGAGGAGTAGGGCGTTGGGGGGGAGGGTCAAGCTGGCCGCCGCACGCCACTGTAAGCGCTCAGGCCTCAGGCCCCTCGCGTCCGACCGTTCCCTGGTTCAATCCACATATTGCTATGACTAGTATACATCAGATGGCGCGGCCGCAATGTGAGTGCGCGAGCGGTATATACTATGTACTGTACTACGCCAAACACAAAACCATAAAACAAAAAAGCACGATGCGCGCCAATTGAAATAAATGGGCTAAGGTAGCGCAAGCCAAAAGACCTAATTAACCAACTAACGAACGAAGACGACGTCAAGAGAGCAGGCGAAAGAGTAAGCGCAGGACGTATACGGATGCGAAGGTAAGCGACCAAGAATTGGAGGAGTGGAAACGGACGCTATGAGGGGTACAACGTGGCGATAGCAATAAGTTATGTAACACAACGGTGAACGACATGAATCAAGTCCGGCTGATGCAGTTAGATGGGGGTCAAGCGGCGTGCGATAGGCAGACGATTGGGAGCGCGGGCAACATCTAGATGACAGCCGCGGTGCGCGCTTGAGGTGGGAATGCGGAGGACATAGGTGAGACCTGAGCTTGTATAGAAATCGCGCTGATGTTGGCGGAAGGCGATTCGTCGAGCGTGACGGACGTTGGCGGGCCCGCTGGCGTTGCCGGGGTGCCACTTGATGAGGAAACTTTGCCGATATACCACGACTGCGCGCGAGCATAGATGAGCCAACGTCTCGAAGGCAGATGGAACATGCAACTTACTGGTACCCAGCCACGATCGCCCCCGTCCTCCTTTACCGCGTACGACCAATGGTTGTATCGTTTGAACACCCGCAGCGCGTCGTCCTTCGTGAGATCCAGCTCCTCGTCGCCCTTCTTCTTGTAGTCCATCAGTGCGTAGCCAGGGAAGCTCGTCGACACGATGTGCAGCGGTAGAATCGGTGTCTTTCCGTCCGCGCTATCGTCCGATGATGACGACGCAATTGCGTTGGCGACCGGCACCCGCGTCTCCAGGAGGCAGCCCGCAGGGACCCAGCCCTGCTTGCTCGTGTCGCTCTCAACGACTCCCGTGCCGTTCGGATCACGCTGCACAACCCACCACCCGCGCGCACGCGATATGATCACGAATGTGTCACCCCTGCGCGGTTCATCAGCGACGCACACGATGATAACGAAAACGGCGCATAGTACTCACACAACAACGTCAAACTCGTCCTCCTGCTCTGCCATGTACGGGTATATCGCGACAGCGTAGGATATATCGGATGTAACAGGAACCTCCCGGGCGGGTGTGCCTGACTCACTGTGGTCCGTCCCACCCGTAGATGATGATGCTGTGAGCGCGGTATGAGGCACAGCAGAGCGCGGTGGCTCGCCCGAACCCTTCCCATTCGCCTCGTCCGCACGTTCCCTGTTATCCAGCGAGGGCGACATCACCTCCGGCCAGCCTGGCTGTGCGCTGACGCCTGTCAGGAGGGGCGGTGCGACACCGCCCTCAACGTTTGGTTGCACTTGTAGTCTGGGCGGCCGAGACAGTGTGCGCGCGTGGCCGGCGGGCTTGGGCTTCGTATTCGCAGTCACCCCAGAGTCACCGGAGGCTTTGCGGGCTGCCTGCTTCTGCTGAGCGACGGCGATTGGGGAGCGGATATCTTTGATATGCTTGAGCATAAAAACAGGGTTCTTGGAAGCGTCCTTGAGCTTTTGGAATAACAGCAGAGGCTTCTCGTCGTAGCTCAAACATCGTTCAATGCGATTACCTGCTTGGCATGAGCGAAAGCAGAATGAGAGGTTCGGACTGCGCACTTGGAGGTCCATAGCAAATGAACATTGCGTAATTTTGCCAATCATCGTTGTTAATTTTGTACTTGCGAAGTGCGGCGGGGAGCACCTTCCATGCCGGGTCCTCGAGGCTGACCTTGAAGCTCTTGAGGTTGTCAGTGCTGTCTTGACGCACCGGCCGTGGTGGTGTGGAGGAGGGGTTTGGAGATAGGGCGGGCTTTGGCTGTGGCAAGGTAGCTTGCAATTGGGAGCCATTGACTGGTGGCCGATGGTACGGAGGGACGTCGTGTTCAGCTCGGTGTGGTGAGGGATGAGGGGAATCGGATGCTTCCGCTTTGGTCGGTGAGCTTGAAGATTTCACGTACTGAGCCCACTTGAATGACGGTAGACGTGTTACGGGACTGCTTTCCATCTGCACATGCCTCAGATACGGACCCAATATCCCGGAGACGATAGCGCGCACCTGTGTAGTTTGTGTTGAGCGCCAACCTTGCAAGTCGTCCATGGAAGAGTAGACGGTCTCCGACAGCCGCCTATTCTCATGTTCCAGTGTTCGTAGCCGTTCATCTGCAGGCAGTTGGAACTAGATGAGTTTGAAGAGTGTGGTCGCGCACCTTGCTCCCGCAACAGATCGTACAACTTTTCAACTGTAACATTCTCCAGTCGATCTTCTGCCTCAGCTGATGAAATGTAAGCTCTGGGATCTTGCAGTTGCAAAAGCTGGCTCACATGGTGGGACGTAGTCGTCTGCTTCGAATGGGACGTTGTGTGCGAGCTTGGAGAGATAGACGGCTTTGAGGATGGCGAGACGCTGTCCAACTGTGGTAATCCCAAGCTCCTTTAGGTTCTCAGCGTTCACGAGACATAGTACGTCTCCGGTAATGCCGTGCTCTAGAGAACGGACGAGGAATGTGAGGTGATGGTTGCTGGGGCGAAAGACAATAAGACAGACCCCGGACTTGCGCCTCGTACTGAGGAAACCCAAGACTTGAGAAAAATAGATGCACGTCACGTTCATCCCAGTCGAGAATGCTACTTTGAGGCTCTGAGGGAGCGTCCATGGAGGCGGAGGGTGGTGGTACTTGGCCAAGGCCTTTAGCCGGTAGCTGCTTTATTGCTAGCCGCGCCCGCTCGTGGGAATCCGAAATTGTGTCTCCACTGATGAATACCAGATCTTTGCTGACGACCACACCCGCCGCTTTCTTGACAACTCTGGCATTTGGCGACCTCCATATCTCGGACAGTGCGCGGCCATCTTTCTGAAAAAGCCTTGCGTCACTTGCCTGCCTTCTGCGCACCCCCTGGATCAAGTGCTGTCTGCCTCTAGAGTCGAACGACCGTCCTTCCAGGCATACATGTCATAGCCCTGGTGAACTGGCAACATGGACGACGTCTGGGGGAACGCCTGGGGTGAACCAACCCATACGGCCCTGTCTGCGCCAACATGGTCCTCCAAGCTTGATCCGCGACCGCAAGGACCGCCAGAAGAGGAAGAGGACGACTTGGCCATGCCATCCTGGTCCACAGGCGCTGGTATTAACTGGGATGAGCCGTCTAATCAACCTCCATCCCTGTGGTCGTCTCAGGCTGATAATTCAGAGCCATGGTCTCCAACTAGCCGATATGCGGACATATCAAGACACCATTCGCAGTCCTCCGAGCCATCCGAGCCATCCAGTCCCGTCGCAACACCCCCGCGCTATTCCCCACCCCCAAAATCCCCCTCACTACCGCCGTCGCCGCCACCTCCGCCAGAAGTGGATGACCATACACCAGAGCCGGAGCTCGCAGAAGCAGAAGCAGAACCCTCGCCTCCCGCAAGTCCCGACGGCTTCGGCACATTCGAAGTCGGTCTGCCGCCACAGCATGACGCCGACGACGATCCATGGACTGCAACCCCTAGTAACTTCGGTGCGCAGGATGACCTTCCAGGAGACGAGTGGGGGTCTGGTTGGTCCGTGCCGAAGGAGGAGGTGGTTGAAGAGGAGCACGAAGATGAATGGGAGGCAGCGCGACGGATCAAGGAGCGTATGGACCGCAGAGTGGTGCGTAAACTTTTCCAACTATCAGATATCATTTTGACACCAAGATCTAGCCTCCCGAACTTCTTGCGGGAATACTCGCCCAAGTCGAAGAGCTCTCGAGGACAGCTTGGCCCGAACCTGAAACATCTGAGGATGAATTTCAGTGGCAAAGGCGATGGCAAACGGGTATGGACAGTGTCGAGAACTTGTACGCTAATTTGTTCTCTCGCTCTTTTGCCATATTCTGATCTCAAATTTAGAGATGCTCTACGTACTCGTTACATCCCCGATCTCACCCTCCCGCATTCGACACCATTTGGCAAAACCTTCACGGGGAAAGCACTCGCAAACGCCGTCAAGCTCTCGCGCAATTCTACTGTTGCCCGCAACAGTCCCCTTGCCAACTTTCTCGCCTCGAAAGGGTCCACTGCCTGGGAGACGGCGGTCAAATCACGGGTCGAGGTCGTCACGGACGACATCCCCACAGGCTGGCGGATCCTGGAGAAAGAAAAGGAGGAGAAGGTCGAGGAGAAGGCGAAGAAAAGTGGGGGGCTGCTTGCGAGTTTGTGGGGCAGACGCGCGTCGGGGTCCGTCAAGGTCTCATCGCCGGTGCAGGAGACTCCCACTCCGATTCCAACTAAGGAGGAGCCACCTGCGCGCACGAGCATTGATAGCGTGAAGTCTGCTGCTTCAGTCCCTCCGTTGGCTAGCACCACACACTCTCCGTCCCCCTCAATCGTTTCTCCAATATCCGTGTCGCCGGCACCAACCCTCGCATCCACGCAGAGCACTACCGCCACATCATCCTACTCCGACACCGGCCTTCCCACTTTCGAACCTATTTCCCGAGAAAAGACTCCCCCTATTATGCCCGCACCCACCGCAGTATCGCGATTTCTCGGCCGCTTCTCTCGCCCCCGATCATCAGCGCGCAACTCACTTGCTCTGTCGTCGGATGATCTTGAGTTTCTAGGGGAAGTGGATGGTCAAGGCGACCACCTGAGGCAGGAATTGTCGACGGACGAGTGGGGCTTCGACAAGTTCAATGCGCCGCCGGCCAAGCATGTGGAAAGCAAGCTGCCGCCTATACTTCCGCCACCGCCAGATGCGAGCGCAAGACAAACTCGCCAGGCAGCTGGGTTGTTTATGTCTTTCGACGAGCCGATTGCGGGGCCGTCGTCAGTTTCCAGCCTTGAACCAGAGCGCAGCGGGGTGCACCTCAGTATGTCGTCGCGCCCTGTGTCACGGCCCGCACGCAATGGGAGAAAAAATAGCCACTCATCCATGGCTTCGATGATGTCAACCCCCGCCGAAGATGACTTGATCTCTGGATTTTCCAGCGTACCCGTATCGGGGAGCACAACTTCTTCCACGGCGCCTTCGCTGTTCCCAGATTTTGACGATTTAGTGTTGGGATCTGCTTCGGCGGCTGCTCCGGTCAGTCTCTCAATGCGACCTGCTGCAACAAGACAGCCGTCAGCGTTGTCACCTCCGGGGTCCAAGCCGACTTCGCACACACTTCCTCCCCCGCCGTCAGCATCGCCTCGGCCAGGTCTCATTTCTCCTCCAGGGAGCACCCTTTCACACACAACTTCTTCGTCCCGTGCACAAAGCCCGGGGGTTTTCAGGCGCGCGTCACCGACTCCCCCACCGCTCTCACGTCCATTGTCACTTTCGCGTCCCCCGCTTCCACATTCATTGCCAGCTCCTAACATGTCTACCCCGAAAGCCAGCATCTCTACGACTATCCCCGATAATGACGATGGCTTCTCTGACTTCCTTTCTTCCGCCTCGCCTCAGCTCCCGCCTTCGGCTTCCTTCATGAACACCGCATTTCCCTCCACTGACATACTACCGCCTGCATTCAAGCCAAGCCATGCGCCAACTACTTCTGCCTTCGACGATTTCAGCGACTTCGTCTCATCGGCGCCGGCGCAGACGCCGGAAGCCGCGCTTCTGCCGCCTGTGCAAGTGGTCTCGCCGTCCCCTGCGAAGACGCTCCTCCAGCGACGGCGCTCCGATCGGTCCGCGAACGACGAGCACACCCTCTCCCTTATGTCCCGCGCTGCCGCACGGCCCGGGCGCTGGCCTGCCCCGCCTTCGCCTCTCCCAGAAGCCCTGCCCCCGCCGCCGCCCTCACAGCCCAACAATTCTGTCAGTGACCTCTTCGGCACGCCAACAGACGCCCAGTTCTCCGCCGTCGTCCCGTCAGTGTCCTCCCCTGCTGTGTTGGGCCAGCCGCCAGCAGCCGCCATCAAGAGCAAGGTGGACAAGGTGCGCGGGCATCAGAAGACGCTCAGCCTGTTGGAGACAGCGGCCGCGCGTCCAGGGCGTTGGCCTGCGCCGCCCTCACCGCTGCCAGAAGCACTTCCACCACCACTCCCGCCCGCAGGTGGTGTGAGCACGGCTGCGGACCTGCTAGACGCGAGCACGCCCGTCGACTTCGGAAGCAAGTTCAGCCTGCAACAGAGTGCGTCGTCGCCGGCGGTGCTGGGGCTGTTCGGCGCGCCGACGCGTCCGCAGAGCACCACGCAGACGCCGTCCCCGATGCTGATGCTGCCTCCTCCAGGGCACGCGCCGCTTTTACCTCCTCCAAGGGCTGCGCCCCTTCTGCGGCCGCCAGGAGCAGCCGTTGCTCCCACACCGCTGCTGCCGCCCCCAGGGGGCGCGTTGTCGCGCCCGACACCCCAGGCGCGGGGCTACTCGCCTGATTCAACACCGCTTGCGCTGCTCGTGGGGGGCAACGCAGCTGGGGGTGGGGTTGCGAAGGCGCTGACACCGCTGCCTCCACCCGTTTCGACACAAGGGCAGCGTGGCGCAGGCGGGCTGTCGGCGCAAGACTTGAGCTTCTTCGAGGGGCTGTAGGGGCTGTAGGATTTTGCCAGCGGTGTTGTACGTCATTGATTAGTTGGCCCCCATTGGAAGGAGATATCCGTGCATTTCTATCTAATATTTTAATAAATGGCCTGGCTCACGTGTTGGCGGTGCCAGTCTAAGGCCCAAGGGCACTTGGACATTACTTGCATGGTTCAGAGGCAAGGCATTGCAAATGACGGGCTTGACAACGGACATGCGGTGTATAGCACCGGCCTTGCAAGTATGCGGCAGTGCCAACCGTTGACTCAACTGCGACTCGTGGGCAATCCCACGCTCAGTTTTCACGGCTTCAATCAATTTTTCCATTCAAGCTACGCCAACCTTGCAGTCGGTCCTTCAAAACCAGCCCGTTTCTCGCCTGTAAATCGCACCGAAGTCGAAGAGGAGCAAGAATCCTAGGCACGCTGTCACCTTTCCTCTGACAGCCCGCCGAACTGCTGGCATGCTGGCCAGCATTGCCTTCAAGTCAAGAACGTTGCCCTATCATTACGGACGTCTCAGTCCCTCGCCCAGGCCCTCTCTGCGCCGACATCGACCCCTGCAGCATCAGCCGCCGGATGGGATTCCTCCGCTTTGTGCCAAGAATGACATCGGAGTGCGCTTACGGTCCAAACTTGGACAAGAGGACACCGCCCAACATGCGCCCGTCTTCAGACCTCAACGAGTCACCGCCTCCGCCCCCAATAAGCACTCGCTGTTCTACCCCGCGGCCCAACCAGCAGCATCCGGGACCACATGCTAGGACCTCGCCACGTGTCGATAAACCCGTTTCACCGGTGTACATGGTTTGAACACCGTGCTGGTCTGCCGCAGGAGAAACAACGCTCGTAAACACCGGTTGTGTATATGGAATCAAATCCCGTGGTATTGGGCCCCAGATACACTTGGCAATGGGACGACGGTGATGAAAGACGAGCACGATGTATTGGTGGTGAGTTCCACTATCTCGGAGCTTGCGATAAATTGGCCATTCAGGGCAGAAATCGGCGTCAACGGCGGTGCACTACTGCTGCGGACGACGAACGTGATTTAGTCAAATTGACCTCGAGAGACTCATCGTACGTTTGGTCGTCGAGCGATGCAACGTTACATTGATCAGACTGTTGTAGATGAAGGAACGCCATCTCGTTGTTCATGTGCAAATTGCCGCAGCTGGATGCTGTCGTGAGATTGATGCTCTTCACAATTAACTCCCCTCGGGCGCACACGAACATACCTCCGCATCTTCGGTGGGAGCCCGACAGGCGCAGTCCGGTGCTGTCAGCCCCACCGTCTGCCGCAAGGCAGCGGTTATCTGACCCGCAGATCGTCACAGCCACGGTGGCCGTGCGCGCACCGCATACCTGGCGTCGCCAAGTGTATGATACACATAAACCCTCCTCAGCTGTCTCCCTGCTTCGCGCCCTTGATCTGGCAAGCGGCGTCCCCTAGGACAGCCGCCCAGAGATTGCCAGATGCCCAGCAAGCCTGGCAAACCCCTACAGCTCTGAATCAGTGGCTTCCCTGCGCCCCCGCCCCGTGTGGGCCGCAAGTACAGAACGTGTCTGGCTGGACGGATGAAACAGAAGGACACAGACCAACCCGCAGTCCCCAAGACCACGAGGCTCCCGCCTCTACCGCATCCACACCCTCGGTCCCACATATGTGTATTTGGGCGCCTGACTCGTCCGAGATTCAAGACTGCGGTTTAGCCAGATTCCAGGTGTCCAACTCTCTATCCCTGTTTGTGGTGCCGCCCTCCGCTGCTCCGTTCGGCGAGTTGAGCACCGAACGTCGCCGAGATCTGAAAGTTCGGCGCCGGTCAGGGCTCTCGCGAGGCGAACACGACAGATACTCGGAGGCCATCGCCTCCTAATGTGTCCACACAGCAGTGATTGTTTGAAGAGGCAGGAGGGCGGGTATATTAGGGCCCGCCTGCCCTGCGATATTGACATCACTTCCCGTACATCTTCACCTCCCGTGCACATTTCATCACATAGATCAGTATGAGCTATCCTTACTACCAACAGGTGAGACTCGCACACTCCTCAGCTGTCCCTTTCGACTAATGCCTTCGCTACCATAGGGCTATGGCTCCGGGCAGCAGCAGCCAGGACAGTCCTCCCAGATGACGCGACCCAACCCAGGCCCAGAGCTCTACCTCAATGGTTACATCTCAAACACGTTCAGTCCCAACGGAGCGCAGTACTATTTTGCGTGCCTCCTCAAGGTCCAATCTCCCAACCTTCATCCGACTTGGAGCCCCCAAGGCTGGCCTGGTGCCGCCTTCATCACGCTCGGGAATGGACAAACTCGCCTGCTCGACTACTACTTCAACCCGTCGTCAGGCAGTGTCGTCCCCCAACGCCTTTGGTTCCCGCATAGCGTCACCGACCAGCGACAGTACGTCGCGGAGGCACAGCTCGAGTCGCCAGTGTTTTTCGTGCACGAGAACGGCGCACTCGGCGTTACGCTCCCGAACGCGTTGACAGGCAACTGTCACAGTCTGCGTGGCGTCCGCCACGCAGCCCCAATCGGCGGTAAAGCAGCCTCCACTCACCTCCGGATCGCTGTAAGTGTGCTATTTCGCCGACTCCGTTGACTCCACGATCACTGACTCCATCTCTTTAGTGGCCTGGTTACAAGGACTGGAAGCGTCAGTTCCAGACAAGGGATGAAACACCGGACCGCAACCCTATTACCCTCGAGAAGTTCGTGCGCCATGTAGGGCGGTCGGTAGATGCATTCCTTCAGGTACGCTCTGTCTGCTTTTCGGCTAGCTGTATGTGGTTTTCTGACTCGCCTGCACAGCAATGCGAAGGCGATCCGATGCAGCGAGCGAACCCGGCCTACATGATCGGAGGCCCGACCGGTATCAGGAGGGAGGAAATCACCATTATTGGTGTCGTTCACGTCTCCGCTGGCAGCTGGCAGCCGATCATCAAGCTCTCGCGCATCATCCTATAGAGCGTCGCCAATTTTGTTCCCACCCCCAAGTTTCGTATGTTTCTTCTCAGTACTACTCTAGTTCTTGCGCACATACTTATCCTTCGATCATATTATACCTTTGGATACGGCCCGTCACTCATGATACCCTCCTGTAGCCCTCTGTAGCCTTCCTGCATTGCTCCCGAATTAATGAAAGTACAGCCTTAATTTATTGTCATAGCGGACACCCGGGCCGTCTTGGGCGCATCAGCAGCTAGTCGACCACTGGGCGGTGCGCGGTTCCGTCGAGACGTCGACGTCTCGACCGTCATCGCCTTGCCTACAAAGCGTGGTATGTGGGGCATCAATTGGATCCGCTGACCTCGGTTCTTCATGCAATTACTGTCGACTATTTCCGCCTTTGACTCCTCCCGTCGTTCGGATCCACGGATCCCGACGGAAGCCCTCGCGCGGGTTCGCCGTGGGCTCAGCTCGATCGGAAATAAATGTATCAGCAAGGGTCTCGGCGTCCGTGTCGCGCCAAGAGGAACCCAAACACAGAGCACCTTGTGACGAAGGGGGTACCAATTCTCCGTCACTGTGATCGCGAAGTCGTCCACGAAAGAAGCACTCGAAACTGCGGAGCAAACAAAGTGTCCATGGCTTCCCACCGGAGTGGGCACATAGGTAATGGTGTGCTTCTACAGCCTGAGATCCGAACGGAGCCCAAGTGCGCTAGGCTCATTGTTCTCAAAGCGAAGTCGAAGGCTTGAGTCCCATTAGCCTGAGGGTCTTCGTTGTCGCCGAGGCATGTCAGCGCTCAACGATACGCTTCGGCGCCGCGTACTTCTCTGCGGTCTTTCTTGTGTACAACGATTCTCGGCGTATGATAGTGTGGTAAGAAGCTAGCCACACATGCGGCCGATGAGCATGACGCGCCGGAGGTCTCGTTGCTTCTTAGCTTTGTCCCGCACTCGTCTTATCCGCTGTACTTCGAAAGTTCGAGATCCAAAGCTAACAGCATGCGGTGAGAGATTGCCCAGAGGCAGAGACCAGCACAACCTCAAGACGAGTCAGCAAATCCCATAAGTATGCCACTCCCGCTAGTCTCTATATGGCCCCAGGTAGATACTCAGCTGTGTCTTCGGCTGCTTCTCGATGTTCCTCCCGGCTACAAGCTAGTGGGCGCCAAGTGTTCCAACATACATGGGCGTCCACCCCATCCAGCTGAACATGACGAAGTGCGTCGATGAACGCTCAAGAAGCAGACAGGCCAGCAGATCCATCAAAAGATGAGCAGGTTTCACGGCCACAAACAAGGCTTAATTCTGTTGTTGTAGCTGCATTCCGCGAAGCTCGGCACTTGAGGCAAGGTGGTGACTTCGCGGGGTCGAATATGAGATTGATCGGTCTCTTCAACGAGATGAGGTCTGTTTGGCTTTCTTGAGCTCCAGATGCAAATGCTAAGAGCTGTGCGCTTACCATCCTGGATCTAGACTCCCAAATCGTCCTGTTATAGAAAGGCATCCTGAAACCCTGACTTCCAGCGCAGTCACGGTCGTTGTTCCGATGCACTCTCAATTCAGCGGTGTCCGTAGGAAAGTACTTCTTGTCTTCTCCCCCTAACGGCATGGAGAGAACGACCACTTGGAGGCCGGCGTGCCCGAAGGTGCGTCGCTCGTGACTGCCCAGGTAAGGCAGCTATGCTAAAATCTTGATATTCCTAGTCGATGGGAGGCAGTGGTGCGTTTTCGGCGAAATGTTTTCGTGAAGGCGGATTCCCGCGCCGAGGCCAAGTTGTATTCCGGCAGCGACGAGAGGGTCACGGTGGAGACAGAGACCTGGAGTGTGGGAGGGAGGGATATCTGAGAGCGACCAAACACAGGCCGGTCGTTCCAGTCATTCAACAAGCGAAACAGTTACTCAGCTCTGCTGACGTCGACCTAGGTGTAACATGGGTGATGTACAAGACAGGCGAACGAGATCAAGACCAACAACTCAATACGGCCACCAAGGGAAAGCGAAGAGCAGCTCATAAATCATTCCAGCAGATGGAAAGCTCTCATCGGCGTTTGCAAAGTCTGCGACAGGAACCTGACAGACTGTTGGATTATTGATGAACTTGCTGCCACAGCTGCCCAGACTCAGCCTCCACAATTAACAAAAGTAGTGCTGTGTGAGGAGGGAAGAGGTAAAGACAATAAGTAAAACCTACCGTATGGCCAGAAACAATCCTTATTGTCGTGGAAACTCGCCTCAAGTAAGACAGACTCCTCCAGCGACCCTGACGAGCCTGAGGACCTTCTGTAGTGTCGGTTGATAGTTCGAGCCGTGGGAGAATCCTTGCTGGTGGAACGACTGTCTCCCGCACAAGGTCGCAACAGAGGCTAGGAGGTAGACTCGCGCTTCTTGATGAAAGCACCGTGTAGCCAACGTTGAGGATCGTTGCGAACAGAGGGAAAGACCGGTGAAACGCTGCAAACGGCCAACCGATAGTCAATGAAACTTTGAGAGAAAAGACCGGCGACAGCAAGCAAGCGGCAAGCAGCGCGTTTGCGTGCCAGGTTTGTCATTTTCCCACGCCACCAGATCAACAGTCCCGCTGTCAACTCATACTACGAGTAATATCAGGTCATATCGCGAATGTCTTATCCCCAGTGCGTGTCAGAAACACAGGCCAATCTTACCTTGTAATTATGACCCCGATATGGATCGTACATAATTGACGCTTTTTTAAGTACTGATTTAGGAAAGAGAATCGCGGTTGGTGCTTGTGTTCAGCGGTCGACAACGAACCATGAGCATGTCAAGCCTCCCGATACTTGAACCAGTACATCTCCATGACGCACTGTTGTCTCAGTTGTTCATTGTGGAACGTAGCTGACTTGGTACGTCGCTTCTGCACCTGCCCGTCCGTTCACTGACCATAGAATGAATAAAGTCTCTGAGATTCAAAACTCACCAGTCGTGGCGCGAAACCAACCCCTCGGTAGGTAACTAGTAAGGTAATGGAGTAGCGAGTCAACGTAGGTGACGCAGACGCAGTGGGCAGTCCTTTTTTCGTCGTGCGCACTCCCTTTCATCTTTCTGTCTATTTTCTTCATCGCATGTCCAGGCATGTGCTGCTGGGATCTGAGATCTGCATCCGAGGCGTGGCGGTGCGATGGCTGTTCTCTTCACGTGCCTTGGAGCTGGCGGGCGCCTGCCACACGTAGCTGCACGACGCCCTCAAAATGCTTGCTATCAGAGGACATGTAAGTGCGTCCAACCTTGTTGTATCGAACGGTACGTCAAGCGCGCAATACGCCCCGCGCCACCGTGATCGTTGACATTTCGCAGCGTTTAGCCGGGATCGCTTTGTTGAGAAAGCGGCATACATCCTTAATTCGTTTTTGGTCCTTGTTGTGAGGTTGCCTAGGGAGCCATAGTGCGGACTAAAGGAAGAGCTTTTAAATAAGGCTGCTTCTTGGGGATCAGGCACTTTTCTCCCCGTCTTCGCTCCCAGCACTCGTTCCATGCACCCGCCTCATCAATACTTCGAAGTGCGTCTCCCGCTTCACAAGTTTGCCTGCCCTGACATCACATGTCTTCTGGAATGCAGAAGGAAACTCCTGCGCAGGCCTACGCGCCGCAGAGCTTTTCGGCTGCTCCACCTCCGGACCTCCTCGGAGACGGATACATCTCCAACTCCTTCTACCCAGAGATCGCACACGCCATCTTTTCAACCATCCTCCAGGTCAACGCAAACTCCTTGAAACCCTCCTGGGACGTCCCCGGCTGGCCTGGCGCCGCATTTATTTCCAGACCCACCGTGGTGGGTGCCAAGCCTCTTGTATCGACGAACGGCAACCACAGGTGGTGTTTGGACCACTACTACGATCGCAGCCTTGGGAGTGTCGTTAGTCAGAAGATTCCACATCCTGATCGCTGGAGGCCGCTGCAGTTGCCGATTTTCTTCGTCCACGAGAGCGGGAGGGTAGGCGTCCCGGCGTCGGACGCGACGATGAGACGCATCGAGAGCCTTAGGGGACGCGATGACCCCGCTCCTGTAGGGCGCACAGCGTACGGAAGTGTAAAAATCTGCATCAACGTGAGTGCTACTTGCCGTCTTCGTTGTGATCGTCAATGAATCCGATACGCCCAGTGGCCAGGAGTCACTGACTATTCCACGCACATCCGCGTGGACACAGGACGTGCAGAAGAGCGCATAGACCTTGCGCTCTTCTTAAAACGCATTGCGTTCGCGATTGCCTCCTTCTTAGAGGTTCGTCTCCTAGTCCCTATTTCTCATGAGATTGCTTACTTTGATAAAATGTAGTGTCATGGTTCAGAAGTACAGGCATCTATCGGTGGGGAAAGACTTAGTCTGCATGAGATTACGGTCATCGGTTTAGTCAATGCAGGTCTCGACAAATGGTTCCCAATTCTGCGGCTGTCGCGTTTTGTGTTTTCCTGGCTCGAATTCTCGTTGACCGGGTGACGTCAATAGGTTGTTGCATGCACATCTTTCAAAATCCTCGTCCTTCAACCGATGGAAGGTCGAACCTTCACATTTCTCGACATATAAATAATCGCACCGTTGATAACATGTAGCTCGACGGACGTGAAGGGAAGAGTTCGAGTTTAGATATCCAGGCTGTCCAATGGCAAGTTATCCCATCTCCACTAAAAACAGCGCAGAATCACTGTGACGAGCGTCGTCATCCAGTATGACATCGTAAAGTCGCAGCAAGGCTCACCGCTTGTGAGTCCACAGACTTGATCTCGACAACGTCATTCGACTTGTACCGCTCCTTACCAAAGCTTTCGACAGAGCCTTGGCGGTGCATCCCAAGCGGCTGCAGCAGGACCGCAGTGTGCATTGGCAGCGGTGTGCCGATGCTTGTGCCGGTGCGCCCAAGAGAGTCCGATAAGCCGCTCGACGATCGGCCTCGGGGATGGAGCGCGTCAGCGCGAGGGGTGTGGATTGCCGTGCTGGTCGCCGCTTGCGTCTCGATAGATTGCCCGCGTTCTACGCGGATGATGATCAGGTTGAATGCGATGCCCTGTGGTAAATGCGTGAGGCGAAGATGGCATTCATACAAGAAGAAGCGCATGCAATAATTTGTACGATCTAGGCGCAAGTCAGTGCCATTAGAATGTGGCAAAAAAGTATCATTATGTGACTCACACACTCGGCGATGGTATACTCAGCGTTGCTCCTGGTTAACTCGAGCGCGAAGAAGACGATCGCAGTCACTGTGTACATCGAGGCTGACTCGACGATGATGCCAATGGCACGATTGAATGACCGGCCGCCGATGACGCCGTCCCGACCGAATACATGTAGAGAACGCCGCTGCGTCAGCCAAATCTGCAGGACTATCATGGCTATAGATGTGTCAGCCATCGAGAGTAGTGTGAAACCGGTGAGATCGACGAACATGTACAGAAGATGTTGATAGCCAGCGTGGTGCTCATCGCCCCCGTGATAAAGGGCCTCAGACTGCCGACGCTCAGTACGGCGTGTACATGCAGGGTGAACGGGATGTAGACAACGAAAGCGCCCAATACTAGCGAAAGCGGTCAACGACTCGAGCTCGCAAATAATCGCGAGTACGTACTTGCGCAGCTTATCCAAAGAAGAACCGGGATAACTGTGACCCACCAAGCTCTCCCATAAACCATGAAACACCGGTAAATCTGCAGCGACTGGGATCAGCAGTTGTCGGACGACAGGTATCAAGACGACGAACCAGCATTGCGTCTCCTGTAAGGACCTGGGCAATATATATCGCATTCTTAACGTTGGCCAAGACGTTCGAGATCTGGGACAGTTGGCCCTTCGCGCCGCCCGGGCCTTCATACCAGACAAATGCGTCAAGGACGTGCCGGAAGGCGATAGCAAGGTACGTCGTCCCGAAGGCGAAGAGCAGGAAGGTCGCGCCGATGAGACGCGGGTGCCGCGCCTGCCGCCGCTTCTTGAAAATTAGCACCCGCACGGCGTTGCCGAATGTCACTGCGTGTATGCCTATGACACATGTTAGTGGCCACGCAGGAGCGCAGAGGTGGAGGAACGACCGACCGTACAGGATACTGCTGCCGAGGAGGGCCCACAGGATCGCAAGGTCAATGGGGACACCGGACATTTCGAAGAGTCAAGCGGGGTGGCGAGCTGAACACATGGCGAAGACCTCCAGCTCTTAAACCCCCTCCCGTGGATTCCAGTGCGCAGGTCGGCTTTTCCCAAGCTGACATGCAGAGTTTGTGATTATTCCGATGGTGAGGCTATGGTTAGTCCATCTTGTGGCACTGATGTGTACGTACAAGAGCCGCATGATGAAATACTCTCAACTTGTTGGCCTGCGCGAGTCAGCCTTCAACTCTGGTGGACGACACATCCCGACGACCACGCGCTGGCTCATACTGGAATTATACGATGGCGGCGATACGAGGACCTTCTATGTTGAGCGGCGAACAGAGTGATGCTGTGACAGTCGAAGCCCGGGGAGGGGCCACGGGACACAGAATGTATTGGTTTGTGCGCGCTTTTGCCTTGTCGCTTGTGATCCTCATTCACACGACAGCAATGATGCCTAACGGGATGGCCATGAAAACTTTAAACGAGACAACCAACTCACAGGCAACAACGTCACTTGAGTCTCACACCTCGCAGCCCTCGACTGTCTCTTGAGCTCCCATACACCTACTGCGCGTCTTCGCAGCCTGACCGCTCGTCGCGAGGTGAGAGGCGGCACTAGCTGGGTATCTGGCGTATGTTCGGGAGGTCGTTGATGTCGCGGAGATTGAGCTGGCCACTTTGGTGCGTCGTGGCGAGAAGTTGTGGAATCCCCACCACATCGCCGCCAGGACACTGATAAGCAGTGCTCTCATCATGGGGCGAGGTTGATCTGGGAATTAGGCCTGTAAGGAGGCTTAGTGGCTCTTGAATGGACCCTAAACGGGCACAGAAGCGCCTGAAATCCTCACGGCTGACGAGGGCTGACGTCGGGCGCCGACAGCATCAAGGCCCTGGCCATGCTCACAGCGTCCGGGATGCCTATTTTCAACCTTCAAGACAGCTATGAGCAGCACAAGGGGCGTTGGAAAGGCCCCGAGACAAAAGAGAAGTCAACGCAAGAAGTCAACGCACCGAGTTGATGCACCTGAAGGGCAGGTACACCCTGGGTACACCATATGCGACACCTCAACCGAGGGGCCAGCTCTGGCTAGCTATGGCCAACTGCGCGCCAGCCGTGCGTGGATCCGTTGTGCTCGACTTTGGGTAGGACGTCAGAATCAATACTTGGATATTCTCACATCTTCCCGAGCAGACGCTTGCCGTATGCGAAAATTTGCATTCAGCTCAACGCGGTCATCTTCGGGAGGACGTCACGGAGGATTTCTATAGGCCTTACCCTGGTCCGCAGAGACCTACTTAGAGCATGTAGAGGCATGCTGATGCGGAGGAGCCTGGGAAAATATCTGACTGGGAAAAACGCGGCCACGGCGTCGGCCACCTTGCTTGACATCACCGGTCACCTCAACGGCCTCAAGCCCCGCCTCTGGCTGCCATTGACGACGCCGATGCCGACTTTCTCGCTCGATTCAACGCACTCGCCATCTCGGACCCCGCCGCTACCCATGGCACTCAACCGGATTCGACTTCCCCCAGCGCGAGTAGGACGACCTTGAGGTTGCAGGCGTAGCGTGGTCTGCGCCCAAGTCTTGGGAATTGTGTGGCTTAGCACGTAGCCTCAGCTAGCTGGAACTAATCAACTTGCGTTTCGTGGCATTGTCAATACTTTCCAGCCGCTTTGCCCGGTGAAATCCCATTGTCTACTTCAAGCTGCATCTCGCAGAGACATTGTCCTCAAAGCTGGACCGCACGTGCAGGGACACGCCCACACTCCACCGGCCACACTGCTGTGACCTGCAGAAATCTGCAAAAATGTTTATAACGCGTCGGTGCGTTGCTGTTTACATTGTCTCCGTCACCTCCACTGAGAACATCCACAAGTCGCTCCCGCCATGTATCGACGTTCGCGCTACCCAGACTCCCAGGTACGTCGTATCTTTCGTCCAAGAGCGCACACCCTCTGACACAGATCATTGCACTAGGCATCGTCACCCGACTGGGACCGACAGCTAGAGCTGTATCGTAACCCTTCGTTACCGTCGCACACTACGCCAGATATCTACCTGAATGGCTACATCTCCAATGCCTTTGGGCCCGACTTTGCGCAGAAGCACTTTCAGCGCGACTTGATGATTGATACCGCTTCGACACCGCACTGGGCCGTGCCGGGTTACTTCAAGGTCGCCCTTATACCTCCGCCCAGGAAAGTTGTGTCCGCGCTGCCTATCACGATATCGGGCACCCCTCGCTATGTTCTCGACCACTTCTACAATCCGAACCTGGGAAACGTAGTGCCTCAGCAGCCACAAGTGCAACGGGTGCCCGGGTCGCCGACCCAGGAGTTGCCTATATTTTTCATCCAAGGCAACGGAGACGTCGGCGTGACGGTCGAGCAAGCGATATACAACCAGTACCCGTACGGCGTCGTTGGCTCATCGAGTCCCGCGCCGGTCGGCAACGCAAACGTATGGAACATCAATTTCACCATCGCGGTAGGTCGGCGCCCTCTGACTGTTATTATGCGGTGCTGAACACGTCATCGGGTGTGTGCAGTGGCCAGGATACAAGGTGTATGTCGAGCCTCGCAAGGTACTGGTCCTGACGAAGAAGGGAAAGTCTGACCGCGTGCGCATCGACTTGGGCGGCTTGTTGTACCGCGTCGCCTCCGCAGCGCACCACTTCTTTGACGTGCGTTTCTATTGTCTATATGGTTCTGATGTGCGAGAGTGTTGACATGCGTGTGTAGCACTGCGAGCGGGACTACTCGAAGCCCGTTCATCCGGAGTTAGAAATCGGTGGCCCGAGAGGCGTGGACTGGAAGGACGTGTATCTTGTCGGCTTAGTTAACGTCGCCGAGGGCGTATGGCAGCCGATTTTTCGAATGCCGCGCTTTGTGCTCGATGTCAACAGTCACCTTGCTATGGTTCGCTAGCTTGCCCAGTTTTCCAGTACGACGCCATCTTTGTATCCACTATGATAATAATGCTGTATCTATCAACGGCCGGCCTGTTGCCATTGGAGCACGATATACAGTTCCAGCAGGACATCTATTTTGTCATCTGATGCTATTTCTAGCAACGCAACGGAAGGACCGGCTTCTGAGCAGCTCCACGAGTGTTGTATGGATTGCCGGTAGTGGCTGACGAGGATAGTACTTACTTGGTAATGGTATAGGTGGTGAGCACTATCACGCCGAGGAGGCAGTCTCCCGAGGATCCCATGCATTCGGGTGCTGAGAACGTCTTCCTAAGCAGTACATTGACGGCGGCAGAGGGCTGTCATACATAGCTGTGCACAGACGAGATGCGGGTCGTCGGCATACTGCCGGCGTCGATCCAGCCCCGTTACGGATCTCTGTGACCAGATGCGTGCGTCTAATGTGGCTGCGTGCGCCCACTTTGAACTGCTGCTCCATGAGCCCAGGAGGTGTAGCTGTCCACGAGCCAGTCTACTTTTGTAAGAATTGCAGCAGACACTCCCATTGTTCTTGAGCACTGCGTCGCCTGTCAATCCTCCTAGCTTGCGATGCCGGACCATACATACCTAAAAGGCATCCAAGGACAAGAGCATCGAATGTACAATGGCTCCATGCAGCCTCTCTGCCTTCGTATAAATATCCCCAAGCAGCAGCGTGAGTTTTTACCTTCCCTCGAATCAATTTAAACGACCCATGAAAACATCGAACAACAACGCACCCAGGAGAAGAAGCAACGAGGACAACCCAAACAGGACGGTCATCAAGGACATCGCTCATGCCTTGCACGCAGACAACGTCGGGAGGAGCTGCGACAAATGGGGCAGCGCCATGCGCCGCTGCGTGCGCGGTGTGGTCCGGAGCAGAAGACGGTTTTCTGTGGACATTGAGATTAGGGTGAGTACCTGGTACATTTCCATGACACGACGCAAGTCTGACAAACACCAAGTATCGCCCGGACGTCGGGCCCAGAATGCGGGTTGAGCTGTCGCACTCGGAGAACCCGATCGCTAATGCTATAGGTGGAGCAGCTTTAGAGGTATGTCCTTACTCCATTTCCTTCTGACACGATGACCGACTAAGAGCGGGGCAGGACAGTCTGCCAAGGATGTTCAGCGCGATCGTTGATCTCCTCGGTGCATAGTAATATTAATGGGAGATAGTATGGCACGGGATGCTGGTTGTACTGGATTCTGGCGAGATGGGTTGGACTTCATGATGGAAGTGTAGAACACGATACGCACCTTGGCTACGACTATGTATATCCTGCGCTTCAGGATTCCGCACTCTGACCCACGTCTTTGAAAAAGTATGAAGTACGCACTCGTGTCACAAGATGTCGAAGCCAGGTTAACGTTATGCAGCTACTGCGTTTAGTAGGCCCTAGGAGGAGATACATACTCTGATTGCTCGGAACTCACTGGTCGGACTCATGACTCGTCGGATTGAAGACTAGCGGCGCTATGAGCGGGCCGTCATAGTGCAAATGCATTCATCACGTGCGTTCCGGTGGTAACTACTTCTTGAACTTCCCGACCGGAACTTGCACCGTCAAACCCATTCCGAGTCGGTGACCACAAATACCTGAAAGGACAGCAGGTCAATCGTTGGAATCGCAGGCACGACCGGGCCGACCATAATATTATGCCGGCCCAGCTGACCGTGTCAGAATTCGCGCCCCCGAGCAGGCTCAAGTGCCAGGGATAGGATAGGCATTCTCGTGGTGCTGCGGACCCGCAGCACTGTGCCGCTCATTTGGCAGTGATGTTTCGCCGCATCCGAATCCCGCACACCCTCCGGTGGGACTACACACCGCTACGTGTCCGTTGAAGCCAAGGGCTGAACAGTCGCGGATAAGGAGGACCGACCATCTAGTCTCCACCGTCGGGATGCGAAGAGCACGGGCGGTAAAATAGCGCCCGATGACGTTGACGTGCAGGCAAGCATACCGCCAAAAAAAATGAGAGCTTTTAACGTTGACAAATTGGGGACTCCGGCTGTCTTTCGAATGCGGCTGCTCAAGGAGGAGCCCTTAACTGTTCTGAGAACGTATATCACTAACGTGATAATGTCAACACCATGAGTTGAGTCGCCATGGATATCAGATAACGGCACGTACCCAACGCGTTTTCGAGGCAAGCCTCTGCAGGTCAAACAGAGAACGATCTGCAATACCCGTTGAGGCAACGAATTTTGTCACAAAAACGTGGCGAAATTCATTAGAGTTCTAAACCTGTGACCTGTATTGTAAGACGGCGCATAAACCAATAGATAAGACAGCGTTGCGACATCAAGGGGGAACAGGGTGATGTTAGGCCCAGTCAAAACATAAACCAGTGCATGATATGGCGATGCAAATGTTTTAATGCGGGAGACTGTACTGCGGTACTATTCGCGCATAGTTGCTTCTGCAGGGGGTGTCAACAAACCAAGTGATTGCTTTGAACGAGATGTGACGCACTAAAGAACTCATATGACAGCCAGCAGAGGGCGTTACTCGGCATATGGGTGACGACACGGGGCGTCAACCCCCGCGCGAATCCACGGACACCATCCCGCGTCCAGATGATGCGCAGTGCGTGCAGCATGCCACGACAATGTCGGATCTCCGAGTCCTTCGACGTTCCCCGCGTCTGCAGCAGCGTCTTCGCGACGTCCAGTGGCGTCGTGACGCCCGCCGCGACGCCCCCTGCGATGCCGCCGGCGATGATGTGCGACGCGGGCGAGTAGGAGTTCGTCGGGTTCATGAAGCTCTTGATCTGCTCGTACACGGTAAATTGCGCGGCGGTGAACGGCACGGTCATCGTGAGCGTCGTTGGATAGGAGACGTAGAACGCGTTGAAACCCTCAGTTCGGAAGACGGTGCGCGCGCAGGTGAACATGGAGCGGAACTCAGATTGGTGCATTTGCATGCGCTGTTTGATGACTAGGGGAGTGGAACGACTATGAATGCTGTGTGAGGCATTCTTATAGATGAATCCATACCGTCGAAAGGGTTCATCAACGCGTCGCTTGCTATTGTTGCGGACGCGCCGGCCAGAGCTAACGGAGACAAGTAATCAGTCATCTACCCGCAGAAGGTTCTGCAAGCAATGCAGGGAATGCTCACAGGTCAGTAACCACTGATTCGCACTCGCGCTATCGTTCCCGCCCACGAATTCCTTCACGGCCTCGTACGTGCCAAAGTGGACCGCATGCGCAGGCCCAGCCCCCATGATCACAGACGATACGCCCCGCCATAACGCGCGCACACCCTCCGTCGCAGATATACGCGTGAACGCGTTGCCGATGCCGGTGTACACGCCCGCTGGTGATGTCGCGAAGACTTGCATTCGTGTCTGCGGGCCGCCGTCACCACACCCCGTCAGCGCCGACGCACGTCCCGATATGCATACCACGCACCTTGATGCTGTCCACCGGAAACATCACCGAATGCTCTGTGATCCCAGCCTAGGTGGTATCATCATCAGCCCCCCGCCCCGCCGTCGCCAGCTGGCCGCAGCGACCGGGAACGGCCACAGGCGCCGCCCGCGCCGTGACACCAGACGTGATCAGTGATGCAAGGACTCACAAGAGCGCCAGCCATCATGTTGACCTGTGATATATAAGAGGATGAGGCATGGTCGAGGAGCGGCCGGTCCAGAACGTACACCTAGCCCTGCGTTTGGTGACAAAGCTTCATAGTCAATTTCGCTTTCGGCCATGCTTTACTTCTGCGAGGCGCTGTCGGGTATCTGCGGCGATGGGAGCTGGCCGTCCCTGGGACTGTGGAGGGAGGAGGAGAGAAAGGGTGGGGGTAGGCGGAGAGGCGGAAGGCGACGGCGAACTCGATCTCGCGTCCTGCGCGTCGCAGAAAAGGGAATATACGATTCGATTTCAGCCACGCGGCAACCCTGTCCGGCAATTTTCTTCTTCTTCTTGGGTCTCGGGCTCCTTGAGCGTTCAGGAAGGCCAAAGGATGGTCGCGGTATGCACAAGGTCTGCGGGCAAGGAGGCGCAGTCGAGCTTCGCGGAGGCTTTGTCAAGTGGCACGGCCGATTGGACGCGATTCAGAGCGCGTAATGATGGGCCAACGGGGCAGCAGGGCGAGCAAGAGAAAGATCGACTTAGATCCGAGTGATATCGTCGGCCCTTTGTATGAATTCGCATGAGGATAGGATGGTGAGAGCCGCGTGCGCGCTGATGGTCTTTCGCAGACGAATACAAGCCCGTACATTCATCACCTGGTGACACTTTACAGTAACCTTCTTACAATCTGCTGTCTACCCCTAAGTACTAGATTATCTAGGACACTGGCACGATGATTATCTTGACGCCCAGGCTTTCAAATTTTGGACTTCGCGGCGAGAGCAAGGCGGTCGTGCTCCTCGATGTCCCTAGATGCCACATCAGCCGTGCGATCCCATGCCTGATAAAAGAAGTGCCTCACTGGGACTCCCACGGATAATCCAGCCTGTGTGAACAGAACGCGTGTCTGATGAGCACTGCAGTTCCCAGGATGACACAATCCCGACTTACCACACGTCCTCGACATCCGCGCCCGAGTAGTATCTGCAAAGACACGTCGTCAATCGTGGAACCCATGGGGAAGTGAAGTACGCACGGCACATCCGCGGGAAGCTTCCCAGTTTTGGGCTTAAGCTTGTTATGGACGACGAAGATGGCGAACTTGGTCCGCTGCGCGTCGCGCTCAGCCTCAGGAAGCAGGAGCACCTGCTCCTCAACGTCCTTCTGCAGCTCCTCAAGCGCGTACCTGAGAGAGGTCTAGAATCGGTCGCTTAGATCACGGACGGCACAGACACGACTTACTGCAAGGTCCTACGGGAGTCATCGATCTCGTCCTAGGTCACTCATTAGCAGGTCACCTAGGGACAGGCTCAGAATAACAAACCACAATGAGGCAACGCCGGCCAAGCAAAGCCTTGCTAGCCTCTGGGCCACTGTCCACAGAAATAAGTGACGGTCTCTACAGCAGCAGAGGAGGTCCGCTCACAGCCATTGTGTCCGCACGACCTCGTCTTTGGCCTCCTCTGCCGATCTACCTGGGAGCGTCTCGTACAGAGACAATCCGATCGCGTAAATCGGGATATTTTTCCTGGTGTCGGGGTGCTTCAAAAACGTGCGCTACGAAGATGCGCACGATCAGCCGGCCATAAAGCGGACGGTGACGCACAACACGCACCATGACACGCGCGGGGAAGAAGCCTCTGTTCTGTGAAATCAAGATGATCGCTCATACGGACGAACGGGCTTCTACTAACCCTCCACCTGCGCAAGCCGGTCAAAGAAAGGCATGCGATGCATAGGATAGTGGCGAACCGATTGCTATGAAGACTTCGGGCTGGAAAGCTTCGATATCCACTGCCGACTTCTTGATGAGATTGTGGACATCGTTGTACGTCGCCCGGAGGTGCTCGGGTTCTGCAGACATGGTGAACGTTCTGAACGCAAGTCGCCACGGCTGATAATAATATTGCTTTCCTGACGTAAGCGTCCCTGTGCTCGAGTTGGAGTCTTCCCACATCTCTGTGCCGACTTCCACAGTCCCAGACCGTTTTACACGACTGCCGACATCGCCACCACGATGTCCAATGGAAACGCCAATGCGTCTGGCTCTGGCAGCAATGGCCCACCCAAAGCCATCGCCAGTCTAGCCAAAAAGCCGACAGACACCACGCGTCTGGGCACCCAGAAAATGAAGTTCGTGCCCACCCTCCCCGTGAGGCGGAAAAAGGAGTGCGTACTCCCCGATTATCCCTTGATCTGTCTCACCGAAGCATCTGCCATCACTCCAGCGACGTGAAGCAAGTCAGTACGTCTCACCCTGAACTTGTTCCTACGGATGCTTATAGTAACTCATCCAGGAACCTGCGGCACCCGCTAAGTCGACAACCTCTGAGCGCGGTGGACGTGGCCGCGGAGGCGCAGGGCGCGGGCGCGGCGCGGAGGGCCCGCGCGGCGGACGCGGTGCCGCGCCCTCGCGCCCGCCGCCCGTCGAAATGACCGCCAGCGGGCCCTTTGCCATGGGCCCTGTCCGCGCTGGCATGTCGGGCTACGGCAGCAAGCCGCGCGCAACGGCCACACCCATCGCGCCGCCTGGCGGCGACGGCGCGTCCGCTGCGCTCGGGGCGAACCTCACACGGTCGGCCGCGCCTGTGCTGAAGAAGGAGAAGGACCGCGCGGCGAAGAAGCGCGAAGTGCAGGTGGAGGACGAGGAGGTGTACTCGGATCCGGATGATGGTGTTGAGATTGTGGACATGGACAACGTGCGGACGATGGATTGGATGGCGCCAGAGAGCTTGAAGCGGGAGAAAGAGGGTGGGAAGAAGAAGAAGCTCAAGCTGGAGGAGGAGGCAAGAGCAGAGAAGGGGAAGGGTGAGCGGCCTTCGTTTATGTTTGCTCTGAGCTGACCGTTGTGCAACGGTTGTAGCGAAACTCGAACCGATCGATGTCGACGGTGTAACGCCGACGCCCCCTGTAGAAGATAGTGCCGACGTGAACCTTGCGAATGCCCTTGACCTTAGCGACAGCGAAGATGAAGAAGAGATGGAGGATCTCATCGACGACTTTGCCGAGCTTGCTCACGACGTGGGTTCCCAAAACTTTCATCCTGTCTGCTCTTTCAAATCACCACATGTTTCAGGACGAGGGCATCGCTGCCAGCCACGACCGACTATACTTCTTCCAGTTTCCCGAACCTTTCCCCACCTTCGTATCAAAACATCCACCACCTGCGTCAGTTCCGCCTCCTGATCCAGCCCCGACGCCCGACGCCAAAGGCAAAGGCAAAGCTCCTGAAAGTCAGACAAAGCGCGTATCCTTTGCCTCGGACACGAAAGCGCCGATGGATGTGGACAGCGACAAGGATCGCCCACCCGAGCCCATCGACGGCGTCATCGGGCAGCTTGAAATTCACCAGAGCGGCGCCGTCCAAATGCGCCTCGCGAACGGCATCGTCATGGACGTGCGAACTCCTTTCTCCTTGCTCACTCGCACGACCACTGACATCAATACTCTGTAGGTAACCGCCGCGACGCAGCCGTCCTTCCTGCAGCAGGCCGTACACGTGGACAAAGCAGCCAAAAAGTTGCATGTTCTCGGCGAGGTCAGCCGGCGCTTCGTCGTCACGCCGGACATCGACACGTTGCTGACGGCGATGGCGGCGGCCGACGCCGGCGTGAAATTCGAAGACGAGAACCTAATCTCGATGGACACGGAGTAATGTCCGAGGCCGCAGTTCGGGAACTAAGTACTCTCGCTTGAGGTAGAAGATCGTGTGGTGGAGGTTCACGGAGTTGCCGATCGTGAGATTGAATCCTTTTAAAGGCGCTGAGGACACTGTGCAGGGTGATTCTTACCTCTTTGGCCCTGTTATGGGCGTCCATGGCCCGCACGCTTTATAGTGTTACTGGCAACGCACCTCCATTGACCTTGCTCGGGTGCGTGAAGTGGGGGGAACACGCGCAAGTATGCATAAGAGCCTGACACAGTTTCGCGTGGCATATACAAGAAATTGTACCGTACGTGCGTGAGCAGACGGTCACGTAGGACACATACGCATGCTCTTGGCACTGTTGTCCTGCTGCGAATTCTCCAGAGCGGCATGCCAGACGATGGACCAATCGCCGAGTTCGATGATGAGCGCGTGCGTTGCACTGAGGACGAGGAACGGCCTGGCACAGCAAGTTCTATCATGCGCGATATTTGTGAGGTACCACGTCGCCTGTTGCGCGCCTGGGATGGCCGTCGGCCGCGCGACGTGCTGCACCTGTGCTGCACGACCAAATTATGATCCAATTAGTGAGTACGTCCGCAGAGACACCGCCGAGTGTAAATGATCATTCCTACTTACTGTCAGTGTTTGCCAGTTTGAAGTGGCCCTTGATTGCGGTGCCTTCGACGCCCCCACGGCAGACTCAGTCCAGACCTTTGGTCAAGACACAGAGTAACGCGTACCATCGGTCTTTTGCGAATCCCTTCGCGAACATCACGGCCGCAGGCATGCATCGAATCCCGGGCATCGTAGAATCTCGCCCGCGACATCGCTCGAGTCCGCCACGCATCCCTGTTCGCTTCAGAACGCATCGGGAGCGCATTAATGCCAGAACATCAAGAAGGACGGACATACGACAAATCAGATGGTCGGTGCGCGCAATATGGCAGGAGGCTGCCTGCCTGCGGAGGGTGTGGTGGCGCCGTCCCGTAGACCCGCTGTGATTTCCGCCGCCTTTGAGCCCACCAGGCATCGGAGGGCTCGCGCCGTATGTCCGCGCTCGCGCGCGATGTCGGACTACATGCGATGCACAATGCAGAGGGGAAATTGGGTACACCGGAAGGGTTTGCGAAGGGCTTTTGGGTGGACGATGAGCGGACGTATATTCGTCGGACGCGGTGTCCGGCGATGCTCTCCTGCAGGATAAAAGGCGACGACAAATCGCCAACGACTTCTCAGTCCTCCATCGGCGAACAGACCACCACCACGCTCACCCACATAACCACAATGCTCTCCTTTCTCATCGCTCTCGCCCTCGTCCCCTTTGTCAGCGCACTCCTCGACCCGACTCGCCGTATCACTGCCGCACCAGACACTGAGACGATAAGCCCTATCATGTGCAGTACTAGAGGAGCGCAGTGCAGCGACTTCCTGCCGGGGTTTCTAGAGTGCTGCGTCGACGGAAACCCGAGGTTTAAATGCAACTACACAAATGAGGAGGATCTAGTCGGAGTGAGTGCTCGCTGTCATGTTATGCCCGATGGCGCACAGACTGATGTCATTTTGTAGAAGTGCATAGAGGCTTGAAGGAAGGAACATATGTAGAGGCGTAGGAATGCGTTCGAGGCCAAGAGGGAGGACAAGGGCATCAGGGGGGCTCGGGAAAGGTTGGTTCGGGGTGTATCTTGACTTGGCAGTAGTGATTACACGTACTCAACTGCATGCTTGTGAATTTGGCTGTGAACAGTTGGGTTCCTGCTGCCTAATGATGCCAGTCCTGATCAAGTCAGGCTGTTGAGAAGAGTACTGAGAGCCACATTATCGTGCCCTAGGCGGGAACTACTCTTGCTTTAGCTAGAATATTATTGCTTGTGTTAGTGTAGAGCTTCACGGTGTCGCCGATCGCGACTCGATTGGATCCTTCAAATGCTCCGGCGGGGACACCACACGATCACGACGTTCAACATTGTTACTGAAAACGCACCTCCGGAGGGTGCGCAAGCCGATTGGATGGTGTAGACTGGCATACAGGCTTGAAGGAAGGGACAGATGTGGGGCGTAGGAATAGGTTGGAGGCGAAGAGAGAGACTTGAAGGGGGGTTGGCAGGTCACGCACGGTTGAGTTAACATACGCAACAGACGCAATAAAGCATCGCGATCGTGTTGTTTGTAGATTCGGCTGTGAACTGGGGCTTTTTATATACGCAACCAGTCCTGCGCAGCTGCTGATAAGTTCTGAGAGCAAAGTATCATGCGCCAGGCTCCCACAAGTCACAACTTGAACGCACCAATAATCCTAAAGCCCAGCTCCAGCCTGCTGCGTATGATATCTCTTATAGACGAAGAATGGATCAGAACGCTTCGACCCGCCTTGTTCGTAGCAAGTGGCGAGAAAAAGAAAATTCCTGCAATATGGACACATCCGGAATTGAACCGGACACCTCTCGCACGCTACGTAAACTGTGGTCATGTGCTAAGCGAGCGTGATAAACCATCTACACCATGTGCCCATACTTATTATGAGAAATAGAGTGCTCAGAATCGCCTGTAGCAGTCTGAGTACGGATAAGTATCCACGCCCTGCGCATCCCAAACGTTTGTGTGGTCTAGTCTCTGTAGCTGACTTTGACAGATGAAGTTGAGTTATCTTACACAGTCAACTAAACGCAGTACCCTAGTTTTGAGCCATCTCAGACATCAAACCTCTTCGATAAGCCTCCGTCGATGTGGCCCGCACTCACGGTTCACCGTCGCAATAATCTTTTCCGTCAACATCTCCAGACTCCGGACCTTCACAAGAGCCTCTTGCTATTCCACACCGCACCGGGCCGTTTCTCACTGCACACCAGACTTTCCAGGTAGAACCGGTGGTAAACGAACTTGGGGGCTTAGTACAAGTGGCAACCAGTCCCCGGAATTGTTACCAGCAGTGCCAGAATTTACGCCCGAGCGACTGCATTAGTATGCTACCGGCCGCTCATGCACAGCGTGTTGTGGTATTCGGGTGTAAGTAGTAGAGGGGCTGTGCGGTTCCAATACAAGCTGGCAAAGGCATCCCACCGGTCTAGATCCTTCTGGGGCTTTTTCCACGTGTCCGAAGGGATAGTATACTCCACGTCCGAGTCCTTGTGGAGGACCATGGACATTGTGAAAGCAATGGGAGAGGTATACCGTGGAGAGTCAGCTTTATTTGTTATAACTTCAAGTTATCGCGATGGGTTGCGTCTCCCGTAGACAGCTTCAAAACCTTCGCAGGCTCACTGGATCACCGGTCATCTGTCTGACCCATAGATGTGTACGGGCGGGACAGTCTGAGCCACTCGGGCCACTGGTACAACAATCTACTTACAGTACTTCGTAAATGCCTGCGGGAAGTCACTGACGACACCTTGCGCACTATTCATTTTCCAAAGTATGTAACCTCCCCACCCTCCGGCACACAGGAAAGCCTGCACGCAGAATACAGCACCTAATCACCGACCCCCGTCAGCATCAGCTCGCACATTGAAGCGCGTATACTCACCGGCTGCTTCGCAAGAAGGAGCGCCGTCGCGCCGCGCACGTCCGACATGTACGCGTCGCCCCAGATATTGCTGCTCGTCTGCTCATGGGCGCGGCCCGCGCGGCGCCGAATCGCATGCTCGGTAAACGAGATGATGTCGTCTTGGGAGGGCCCGCCGAATAGGCTCTGGTCGCCGTGCAAGGCGTAAGCAGCGAAGGGAGCAGTGGACGAGGATGAAGTCGACGTGGAGCGCTGGGCGGCGCTGGAGGAGATCTCTGAGCCGGCAGAGACGGAGTCCTGGCGGGTGGCTGTGTCAGCTGGGCTCTGACGCCTGAGGAACAGAAGGAAGACGCACTGGCGATGAGGATCCAGCGGGACGCTCGATCATTACTGTCGACGGGGCGAGGGGGCGATCGCCAAGCGATGGTCGCCAGTGTGTGAATAGGCGGGGTTTCTCCACTCCATCTTTGCAGGGACGCGGCGGCCAGGTCGTTTCCATGTGCGAGGAGACAGAGGATTGCATCGCGAGGGATGTGTCGCAATGCTGAGATAAGTCGATAGGTGGACGGATCAAGCTTGGTCTGCGTGGTAGATACCACTCCAGAGTGGCGCAAACGATGGTGTGGTTGTGGATGTGGACGCTGAAGGATAGATGGACGACCACCTCCGTCGACTGCACTCGGTAAGAACGTGGGCCAGTCTGAATCGGAATCGGTCACTTTTCAGATGGTTGATTGTTCGACCCACCAAGCTCATAAAAGGGAAAGGCCTTTCGCTGCGATAGTCATAGCGTATGTCGGCTGCTCAGAATTCCGGCCGCCGCTGGCAACATCTGAGACCCGGCCTTGTCCAAGTAGCAGAGAGTACAGCGCAAGCACGCAAGTCCGAGACACGTCGTAAAGTCGCCGAAGACAATAGAAAGCACCGATACCAGACGTTGAGCGGAACACAGGACGGTTCACGCAGGGAAGTTATGTACAGGGAAGTGGGACTTCCAGTGGTGATTGCGCGTGGGATAATAGCGCGGACGTTCGAAAATGGTCGCGACTGTCGCTCCCTCCTGCTCATCGACCACCATCTGCACGCATCCGACCTTTTTCCTTTGACTCGTTGGCTCAATGGCATCCATGACCTCGTGTGGAATCGACGACAGGACAAAGCGGAAGGATCGTCGTCATCCTCCTCAAGATATCTGCACGTCGAGACCCTACTGTCTCTTTGGCTTGCACGACGTTCGACACCTTGGTTGTATACCCCCTATCTACTGCTCTCCTTGATCCTGGCGAGCTCGCCACTGTTACTTGACTATGCCGCTGGAAGATCTGGCGACGGCCCGCTTCCCCGGTGACTCGACGACCCGCGCTCATGTGATCACTTCGACGCGGATACACGTCTAGTTGAGGGCAGGTGAAGTCGTGTGTCTATATAGCTCGGCCAAACAACCCACGCAATCCAGCAACCACTCTTTCCTCTCAACCACCACCATCTGCATCTCCACTTTGTCATGTCTCTCCAGCCCACCGCGTCGCTCCCACAGACCCAGGTAACGTCGTCACAGTGCTTCTCCAGCCGTGACCGCCGTCGGCCACTGACGCCGGTATTCTGTTGCCAGGTTGACGTCCATGGAGGGGACGCGACGATGCAGGAGGTCGCCGGCGCCATCGTCGGGGCCGGTGACGATGACGCGATGGACGTCGACGCCGCCGAGTCGACGCCTGAGAGCCGCCGTGCGCTCATCGACCAGATATTCGAGGGCATCTCCGATGACGAGGGGAGCGACAACGAGTGGGTCGAGGGCGCTGTCGACGCGGGGGCGCAGGAGGTGGTCGGGAAGGGCAAGGGCACGGTGTATCCCGAGGCCGTCGGCGACGACGAGGGCGAGAGCGACGATGAGGAGCCTGCGGGGACCGACGATGAGGGACTGGTTAGTGGCGACGAGGAGATACTGAACTGGAAGAATAGGAAGTAAGTGGGTGGGTAAAGGTCATACACCTCGTCGAAGTCGATGAAGTTGAGCAACGGTTGTCGTTGAGTATACATTGACCCTATCTATATGTTCCTAACCTTCTCTTGTACTTCAATGGGCCATGTATACCTCACCCTTTTTTTATATTTCTCGATGCTATCCAATATCAATATTATTGTTTACATGTTGAACAAATCCATAACTTGTGTTACTTATATGTAGTGTGCGTGCGCCCGACTTGTGCAATTCTCCGTCGACGTCTTTCATTAAGTTTCATATATTACGAGGATACTTTGCTTGGAAGATTTATCTCCGCCTACTGTGGTGGCAGGAGGTCGACACGCGCGCGCATCAGCTGGTTTTCATGCACGAGAGTATCACCGAATTCCACGTCTGGCTGCAGCCACTTGCGCCGCAGTCGGTCATGATGGAGGGTTACTTCGCAGATGTCATTGTCACGGCACGCATGCCCGCGCTGCAGAACCTCTGTCTCCTCTGTCCCATGGGCGAGGGCGGGCACATCTCCATGGCGGCATTTCAGACGCTATTTGCGGGGGTGCAGAAACTCAAGCGCATCCAGCTACCGAAGGAGTCACTGAACGGGGCCACGCTTAAGGAGTTGGCCAAGCTCCCGCAGTTGGAGGCGATCGAGTTCGACACATGCGGGGGGCTCAAGTGCGAGAACACCCTGACAATCAAGGAGACCCTCGCGCCGACAGACTTCCCCGCACTGTGGGACCTCTGCCTCAATTCGGACCTTAAGGACATGCGGACGTTCTTGGTGGGTGGGACGCTGCTGCCGAACTTAAAGTGCCTATATGTGGAGAGTCTCAATGCGGAGAAGGCGTCGGCCGTACATGAATTCCTTGTGGACATAGTGGCAAGCTACCCGGATCTCGAGATGTTTGCCATGGACGTCGTGGTCCCTATGCATGAGCAGCTTGCGAGCGAGACGCTCACCCTCAACCACATTCGACCCCTCCTCTCACTCAAGAGTCTCAAATCTCTGGAGCTGCGCCACAACTTCCCCCTGGACCTCACCGAAGAGGACGTTGCGGAACTGGCACAAGCATTACCAAAGCTCGAGAACCTCGTGCTTAACCCGGAGCCGCTAGACCCGAGGAAATCGCTGAAAGCAGTGCCGCACTGAATTTCATAGAAAGGCGGGAAGATATCCTCAACCAGAGCGGGCACAAAGCAACGACAGTACGGACAAAACAGACAGCACGACGAAACAAGACGAAGGACAGTACAAACAAAGCAAGACAGTAAAAGGAAGACGATGGTGACGATGACGAGCAGCATAATATCGATAAGATGAAAATAAAGCTACGCAGAAGGCGATTCCAGAGCCGGTAAGCTCTCTGACACGGGCTCGCGCGGCGCGGGTGACGGAGACCCAGAAACCAATGTAGTAGCGGGCGAAGCACGCGCGGGCGCTGCTAAAGCGGGTACCGCTGCGGCGGTGGGAGAGACAGTGGGTAGAGGAGAGTGGGCAGGGGATAACGAGCGCGGTCGCTTGGATCGAGTAGGTGAGAGCGCGGGGGAAGCGACGGGGGCAGCCGTCGGGCTGGTGGAAAGTGCGGAAGACGCACGGGGAGAAGAAGGTGAGGGTGGGCGGACACCAGCAGCGGAGGGAGAAGATGGTCGGGTAGTAGGGATGGATGGCGGAATAGCTGACATAGGTCCGGCTGGGGAACGCGATGGTGGGCTGGCTGCGGATGGGAATGGCGTCTTCGTGGCGGGGGAGATACGCGGCTCGACAGCAGAAGGGGAAGGGGGTTGGGCCGAAGAAGACGAGTCGCCGACAGGCGACTTCAGATCCGTCGTTGCGGGCGAACCTGACCGAGAAGAGGTTGTCGCATACATGGCCGCCCGCCGCGACTCATCCATGGCCGCAGTATATTCCGCCTGCAACACCCAGTCATCATCCTTCGACTTGCGCACCAGCTGACGTGCCACAATGGCACAACAGTCCCCCATAAATGCGATGCCAACTTCCCGTAACTCCCTAGCGTGCGACGAAATCTTCGTGCGCAAGTGAAGGTCTGTGATCCTGCCAAGGGCATCAACGGATGCCTTGGTCAATTGCTCACGTTGAGCCTCGCCATACTCGTCTGGACCTTGAGACTTCGCCAAGACCCGATATTCGTGGATTGACGCATAGTTCTTCCCGCCGTGAATGAATAATTTCATCACCCTGTCGTGCAATCCTGTTGGACGTTCCGCTGTAAGGCGCCAGGATCCCTCGTCTCTCTCGATTGCCGCGGTGAAGATGATGAGAAGATAGAAGGGGTAAAGGTGACAATTGCTGGTTGTGAACGATGCGAGCTTCCGGTCTGCTATGAATTGCGATAGAGAAGTCGCAACAGCGGCGAAAGGCCCGAGGAACAATTGTCTGAAAATCGCGACGATGTTTTGAACATCCAGGCGATTGCGGAACAAGCGGCACATGAGGCCGCTTTCCAACCACCGACAGTATTGAGTCCAGATTTCGTAGCTGGGGATAGCGATGGCAACTGAGTTGTTGGCATCGGGATCTTGGGTCCCTGACTTGACCGCGTCTACTGAGGGCTAAGAGAGTGATGACAAAGTCATATATAGTGAGATCAGATGCGAATGTGACAGGGTAGGGTTACTCACCACGGGCGTCAGATAGCCGGTGTAGTACATGAAAGTCAGAAATTGTGACCGGTTCATGAGCTTCGGACTTAATTAGAAACGAGCATATCTGAGCGGCGTGCATATCCGGAATTTCAAAGGACGAACCCCGGGTAAAACTTGAAGTCACTGTCAAGCTCAATTGAAATGGCGTCTCTTGCTACCAATGCCTCAAAGACAGCTGAAAATTCGTCGTCTTCCTCTATCAGTTGATATACACGCTTCTCTGCCACTGATTTGCTTCCTGCGAGAAGCTGGTCAGAGAACAAGAAGAAACTCAAAGTCTCACGCTACCTGATTGCAGCCAAAACGGTTGGAGCTTCCGTGTGTTAAGTGCGTGCATAACTGACCACGTGTTGTACAGTCTTTGCCCATCTGCGCTGTAGTACCCTTCATACCATTGGGATAAGTCTTCGAAGGACAGCGGAGGCTAAAGTATATGGTTAGTGCTTGTCGACAGTACGGAGAGGTTACAGACCTGAGGTCGATCCAGTCGCTTGAGCTTTTCTGTCTGTTCCTGCGTCTCATCTGCGGTAAACATACAAGATGTGCCGTATTTTTTGTCGCGCAAAGTGAAAACGCTGAGGTTGTCGACATCCGATAGATACCCTGTATCGCCGAAGCGCGTGATGCCCACGATCAAAGACCCTTCCACGAACTCGTTGTTCTGCGAAACATGGGCCTCATTGCTTGAAAAGATCAACATGTGTGGTTGAACGCACCTTCAGAAAGCCACCGACAGCCTGACGAAAGAAATCTACTGTCTTATGAGGTCGAATCGTCAACAGTAGCAGAATGCATTGTAACGGTGACGTACCTCGTCATGACAGCCGTGCTCGGCGGCATATGCAATTGAGCTGTCATACTCATCCATCAGAAATAACATAGGGCGCTTGCTAAGCTTGTAGACTATGCGACTGATGTCCCGCAATACAGTACCAGTGTCATATCGGTCGGATATGGGCGTGGTGAGACTCAGGACCTCCCTCAGAAAGCTTCCGTCGTGTTCGTCCAGCTCCGCCGCGTTGGAGAAGCAGCCCGTAGACTTCATATCACTAACGGAATTTTGTACTGCAATAAGGAAAGCGCCCCGAAGATGTGGCATATCGTTGGCGATAACATTCTGTAGGAACCGTCATGTGAGACCTGATGAACAATAAGAATAGATGCGCACAGTTAGATCCAGCAGAAAGACTATGTGATTCGCAAAATGTTTTTCAACCGCGTCTTCCTCTCTGGCGATTGCGCGGTCGGAAAAATACATCCGGCGCTCCATGACATTGCCGGGATTGCCCCGTTGTAGAAAATCCCTGTAAAAGGCGTCAGTAAGTATTGATTGGAGTCTTGAAAGTCAGAGTGAGACTTTGTGAAACGCAGCAATGTGGATTTGCCTGAGCGACGCGGCCTTAGGAGCAGATGAACAGGCGCAATCCCCGGGCGCAAGTCTTCCAGGAAGTCACGTATAGAGAGCGACTTATCAACGATAAATTCAGGTTCCATACCGGTCTGAGGGATAGGTGGACACTCCGAGGCGGAGGGCACTGTCAGTGTTCGAAGTTCGAACGACCGTGGGGGCCGGTGCATCAGCCGACTCATGACGGCCCGTTCCAGCCGCTGTTAGATTCTCACGCGCTAAAAATGCATGGCAGGCAATGGATGCTAAGTAACGCCGCGCTACCTCTCGCGCAGTAATGTAATGGCCCGTTAATGCACTGTGATATGACATGTACTAAGGCATATATACTTAGTGCCGCAACAGCAGCTTCTGTTTGTACCGTTCTCACATTATTCGCGCCTCATGGCTCGACAGTGGCGGTGACCGAGGTCCGAAGACGCGTCAACGCGTCTTGCTTCCAGCCGCCATCGTTCGCGCCTGTTCCACTCAACGCCTTCGAACTCGGTCATTTCACTGCTTCGTTGCTTTCTTTGCACTCTTTCCAAGTCGTCAATAGCGCACATTATCCAGTCGGACTGCGCAGCATCAATAAATGGCATCAGATTCAGTCTCGGGTTCGAACATGACCTTCAAATTCACCAACATGTCCGACAACCAGCTGCGGCAAACCATCAGTCACGAACGATGGCGGCTGGGCGTTGACGCGTCTTCGGACCTCCGAGTCGGTCACCGCCACATCTCCCAGCATCGCAGCTCACGCAGTGGCACCACAGCTTGCGCGCCGTCGCCCCCACAACCGTTCTAGCTCTCCAGTGGCGCGCGCCGTCGCCTCAGCAACGCCGCCGAGCGAAGGCGGTATCGTGCGCCGCGACCGACCCACACCTGCACAGCCGGTCAAGCTCGGACGACGAGTCGACGCAGGGAAAACATGAGCATGCGTAGCGGGCGGCTTAAGCCGGAAGGACACTTCGGTGGACTGGACGCACATCAACGAACGGAAGCCAGAGTGACGCAGACAGCGGCGAGCACGCATGATGAAGAGGCCCTGGTGGAGGCGTAGCGGAACCACGTTGCGTTGCTTACGATCGACCTAGAGCAGCAACGAGCTGCATACTGATACTCCCGTGATGGCTTTGGTGCGCATGTTAGTACTTCGTCTCAAAACAAATACGCCATACTGACTGCCGTGTGTAGTACCCATCCCGCTCGGAATCTTAAGTCGTCTCGCTGCAGGCGGCGATTCAAGCGGTGAGGGGAGAAGGCACTGGAGCAGGACACGCACGACGACAGATACTGACGAGAGAGAAGAGGACGAGTGAGATACAGAGGGAGAGGAGAGGAGAGTCGCGAAAGCCAACGTGATGCCGATCCCCGCCCATCCCACCGACTTTTAAAAACCGCCAGCACTCTCACTTTGTCAGCACAATCCCGCTCAGACGCCGCGTAGCCATGCCACGACAACTGATGACAGCGGCAGCGCGAAGTGGTCAGCGCGTGCAGCATGATGCCGGTGTGGTGCGTTTCCAGTCAGCGAGCTTGGGAAGTGCGCACAATCTGCGATGCGCAGGCATCTCCTGCAACGCACCGCTGTCACACGGCGTCCAGAGCACAGACCCGACGCGGGGCTTACGGGAGGATCAAGAGTTGTCCGCCCAAAACTCATCGAGCATGCACGATCAAGTCGCCCAGGGCTTGTGCAGAGGAAGCGTTAGCGAGGTGGACTGCGAGAGGCTCCGCGTCGGTGTCCCGTCGCGGGTCAGGAACATCTCAGGCTCGCGCGCCCAGATCAGCGCGTTTTCAACGCTGCAGCTGGCACACGCACGGCATCCGGGCGCGGCGCGGATGGTTGGCATAGCCGAGGAGTGCGTCAAGACCGACTCAATCATTTTGGATGGCAACTACTTAGGTTGACCATGACGCCACAGTGCGCCGGACAGCGTGTCGTGTTGGGTTTGCGTCGCTAATTGTACGACTGAACGCGCTTGTTATGGGCCATTCATGTATTGTACATACATACTACCTACGATGGCCGCCAGCATGACGGGCCTCAAATCTACTGGCTGAAAGCTGGCAGCGTTCATATCAGAACACTGCCGTTCTTACGGCCTTCCTTTATGTATGTGGCTGATGGCCATGCAAGGGCAAACGCGGCATATGCCGGCTGCAAGCGGCCGTATGGACTCTGCACTTTTGCTGACTCGGATGAATCCAGCGATCAGACTTGTAAGGTCCTTGTAGTCTTCAACTTTTAGGTCCTTGTTGTCTTGGTTGACGTCCACCTCTCGTTAGTGCTTCCCATTCACAGGGAGATCGCTATGGTGACAATTACGGTGCGAGTGGTGCCCTTGTCTCTCGAGTGTCGTCGCCAAAACGCCCGCGTTTGGTGGCTCTTGGGCGTTTGTAGTCACGGTCGAGCCGGTAGCAAGCTCAGGTGATTGTCTTGTTCAAAAGGTGGTTACTCTGGTCTTCCCCGCACAGTAAACTGCATTGGTACGTGACCGGCACTGTGCCAGCGCTGCTCTAGTATAAGAACTCGACTCGCAGCGCGTGCGTCGTTCACCGAATCTCTTGTACTTATCATCCCACACTTTGCTATACAGCGACTACCCAAATTGCGCATCTCCGAGTCCCCACCCATGTCAACTACCTTCCGCCGCATGCTTCAAGAGCACGCCTATATGGATAAAACAGACGACTTCCAATATATTCTCCAAGACCTTGGCATGTTCTTTTCGTCGGTCCATGTCATTCTACAACCCCGTCGGACGGGGAAGTCTACGTTCTTACGTTCTCTGGCGTGAGTTCACCTGTCATTTTCGCATGCTATTTTGATGGACGCTACAATCCTTTGAAATTTCCAGAGAATTCATGACGAAGACCAACCCGGGGGATGAGATGGAGCGCCGAAAGGCTTTCGAGACGCACAAACTCGCAATTTGTCAACATGAAGAACTATTTCAGCGACACTTCGCGACTCATATCGTCCTGTATTTGGATTTAACGGTCTGTGTTTTCTTTTGTCTTGTATTTCGTGTGTATATCACTGCTCATCAAATCATGTGCAGAACGTCATCGGAGATAACCTTGCGGGCCTACAAGCATCATACATTCAAGCAGTCTTGAACGGGGTTCAAGACATGAAAGAGTCGGGCTGCCTCAGAGTCAACCGTGATGAGCTACCGTCCGAAGATCAAGCCTTTCTCAAGTGTATTCTGGAAGTCAGCGGTCCCGATGCTACGTCTTCATTTAAACCGGGAAATATCCTCAAACAAGTGATCAGGATAGCAAATTTGCTTTCGAGGAGATGTATCTTCCTCATCATTGACGAGTATGATACTCCGATTTCTCAAGCCATGGACAAAGGTTACTATGCAGAGGTTAGTCAGTCCGAGGCGAGTCTGCCACGTAAACCACTTACGCTCTGTCTGCCTACAGGCCAACCTGTTTCTTCGGCAGGCTCTTGGTGATGTCCTCAAGGTCTGTCATCTATGCTTCTAGGGCACGGGAAATCAAATCAATACTTCGTACAGAACAACCCCTTCGTGTCTGGCGCTATGCTGGCCGGAATCATGGACTTTGCGCAGGCAGGATGGCTGTCTGGCCTGAACCAGATGCGTGCGTTCACGTTACAAAGCCCCGAGTATCAAATCTTGTTTACCGAAGAGGAGGTGGAGAAAGTTGTTGGGCTCTTCAATGCCAAGCCTTCAGCTGTGTGTACTACGATGTTGCGTATAGTGCTTTGGACTGACAGCGGTTGCAGAAACCCCTTCCGTTTACTTTCGAGGAGCTGAAACACTGGTATGGCGGGTACGACAGCGCATCTGGCCGACAGCTATACAATCCGTGGTCCGTCATATGCGCAGTAAACTCGAGAACGCTCAAATCATATTGGGGTCAAACGGGTGAGTTAAGTCAAAATAAATTCCTAAACTCCATCCTAAAGGCTGTTTGCCACTAGGCACCGACCATCGCGCTCTCGACCTCATGCAAAAGCTACTCGATGAAGACGACAACTTCCGAGCTGATATCGATGGGCTCCTCACCAACGGTCACATTACTTGCCATCTGCCGAGAAACTTGATTGCGGAGTAAGTACATACATATTCTGAAAGGTTTTTTGCGCGCTCTTATTCATCACGCATGTTTCAAGTTGTGAGATCGCAGACCTGACTCGTCCACAGCTATTGAGATTTATGGTCTACACGGGATATCTCAATGTTGTTACTCGCGAAGAGACAGTCTCTAGCGACACGGACCTCAGCCATGGGTCCCACGATGGGTGCCTTAGCAACGACGGCGACGGCGACGAGGACGAGGACAATGACCGTGACGATGACCGTGACGAGGACGAGGACGAGGACGGCGGCGACTGCGACCGTGACGACGAAGATAGTGATGTGGAGCCGACACCGGGGGTCGATACAGATGCAACAACGCTCACTATCCCCAATCAAGAAGTTCGCGGACTGTTCATGGAGTGGCTAAAGCTCAACATGGCCAGGAAGCTGGACACCAGCGATAGGATTATCGAAAGCAAGAACCTCTTCCATGATACACATTCCGCAAGGTTGGCAGTCTTCGCCAACCACTTCTCGATATGGATAGAACAGAAGTTACCCACCAGCTTCAAGGGACAAGTTGAATGCATCTACCAGGCTTACATCTTTGGGCACTTTGCCGCTATCGCGGCCCTACTCAAAAATCCCCGAGAGTGGAGCGTCTCAATAGAGAACCCAGCCGGAGACGGACGCTTGGACCTCTTCATGCACAGCAAGACCAAAGCGGTCATCCACGAATACAAGCGTCTTGCACCCAAGACGGAACGTAAAGGCAAGAACGGCAAGATCACGCAGATAAAAAGGTACTACCATGAAGAGAAAACGGCGACCGAACTCGAGGACTTATCGATAGAGGCCCTCAACCAGACCGAGCGAAATCGGTATCGGGTTAACATTGCTGGAAGCAAGATCACCGAGCTTCGAGAGGTTGGCATCGCATTCCTCAATAGACACACTGCCATCGTTTCACGACTTCTGAAGCGCGAGGACAAAGCAGACAGTCCGTGGAGGGTTGTAAAGGTGTACACGGTGGAGCAGGATCGTATTCGGCGGAAGAGGATGTACCTCAACGTAGACATGTTACCCGAGACACGCGAAACTCGAAAACTCTAGCTTATTATTGCAACGACGACTTGAATTCTTGATGAATCCTTGACCGTCTACCTACCAGAGACTGAACTAGATATTCATTCCCTGAGGTCGAACACGTTCCGTCAGCGAAGGGGCACAAGTCCGAGGCATCGAGAAGAAACATGCATTGCATGAATGGGACATGGCGATCGAGCTTGAGATGTAGACGATGACCTGCACATAGATAAAAGAACAGGCGCGCCATACGAATGATCGGATGTGCGCAGATTGGTCCTATGTGTGTGGACTATCTTGGGTGAGCACGTCGAGTGGGCAGAGGAAGCGAGTATACTGTCTGAGTGCCAGGTCGCTACAGAGGACAGCGAAGGTTAACTCCACATCATCAGTTACTGCGGTGCTACCTAGCATGCGGAGCCCAGTCTGTTGCGGCGTTGGTTATGAGCTGACGACACACGAGCGTGTCTGAAATCTGAGGGCTGGGCTCGGCCTGGAAGCTGACGTCGATGTTGTCCATTCAGACATGCAGAGAGAAGATACGGCTGGGCCGATTGGAGCTCCTTCACGTCAACACGACCTGAGGGATGCCACTCAATAGCCACGGGAGCATGGCGATAGTTCAGGACAGCGAGACGCAAAGATTCGAGATAGAGGGAGACGGGGGTAGAGTTGCAGCTGGAGGGTCGAGAAGGGGCGACTAAGGGAGTCAATGAGCACGGGGGTAACAGTTACATGGCAAATGTAGTGAGCGCTGTCGAAGAAACTCTGCTGCCGCAACACCGCGGAAGGGCGTCCCGGGGCCCGGCCGGCACATGCCGCCATCGAGACCGAGTGCCACTGAGCAACGCGTTAGGCTAGCGAACTGCAAAACACTGTCAACTCAGCCCTCCACCTCACATCGAAGAGGCCAAAACATGAACACGCACCCCGTTCCCGATGTCCACCTCCGCGCGCTGCGCAATGAGCATGTCCACCGCCTGCGTGACGTACTTCTTCTCGGGCGTGAGCACCTAGTCCCTTCGGCACGTTCGGCACACCCTGTCCAAATTGCCTGGCGTGCTCTGCGCGGGCGCCGCCCACCGCCACCCGACCCTCCGCATCCACCACCCGCCCCAGCGCTGCGACCTCCATCACGCGCTGCACGATCGCGTCGATCTCCGGATAGCACCGCGCCTTGTACAGTGCATAGTTCTCCGGCGTGTTCACGCCCACCGCCGCCGGGCGGAGGCGTGCAGTGGTTCGGGAAGCCTTTCAACGTGTTGTACTGCGATGACCAGTTCGCGAAGTGCATGCAGTGGTGGATGTAGTCGACACGCCGGATGTGCAGCGCGGGGAGCCCGGGGAGCGGCGTGTCGGACGCATCGGGGAGGTGCATGGAGTGAGCGGGGGGCGGCAATGGTGAGATGGCGGGGTGTATGCGCGCGCGGTTGGCGATGAGCGCGGACCAATGAGCGGCGACCAGGTGAAGCGAAGTGTGTGAGGATGGGCGACTGGGAGAGCGCGGGCCATATGTCGAGCATGCGCGACGCGTCGCCGAACATCCTGCGGCATCGTCAGTCAGGACCCGAAAGAGCCTGAGAGGACGGTTTATCGAGGCCGACTTACCACTGTTACCACTGGTTGAACAGCTGGTCGGATCCCTGCTGAAACTCGATGCACAGCTCGTCCCTCACATTGAACTTGTCTGCCCACGCACGCACGACCGTCGCCACGATGCGCTGCCTATCTCCGCGCCGGTCTTGAGCACGACCGTGCGGCCCACGCAAACGTCGCGGAAGAGCGTCTCTGACACCGCCGGTGTGCGCCCGGTGGTGGGCGACGGGAAGGGTGCCTCTGCGAGAGGACCGTCGCAAGTAGAGTTGTAGAAGACGAAGCTGTGGTGACGCGCGTCAGTGATGTGCGACCTCGTGCGACAAAGGGCATCCTCATCGCGTGGACGCCAAGGGTACATTGGACTGTATTACGCTAGGTCTTGGGCGAATCCCTTTGAGAGCGACAGGGGAGGGGGGCGGCCGGGGAGGGCTGAACCAGCATGGATATTGAAATGATGCTATGTATGCGTATCGGCCCTTGGTCACGTCGCGGACAATGTCTACTTGTTCCCACGCCTTCCCACGAGTGCACCGCTATACGACAGTATACGACTTGCCCTCCGGGCGCACCTGGTTCCTAAACTGACGGTCGTACAGCAGGGCTACGACTCGAACATACACCGCGCTCTTGCTATCCCCGAACTCCTCAGCATCGTTTGCAGCTATTCCACCACCGCAGAGAACATAATGCCCTCGTTAGTCGCCAATGGAACTCGGTTGCGCTGGACCAGGAGGTGGACAATCTCTACCTAATCTTCCGGATTCTTGTGCCCAGGCATACCCGGAATACACGTGGATATGTGCGTCACTGCGTACTCTGATCAAGCTATATGCTCACACCTGCATTTCAGGCGTTCACGCATCCACCAACGCAGCAAGACTGGACGCTTTGCGCCGTACGCTCGCCTTGTGCGCTCCTTTAGGTACCAACCACCATCCGAGTACCAACTCCGGTCGGATCACCAACCACGGTCCGAGTACCACCACATCCTCGACGACAGCGTCTTTCAGGACCTTGCGCGCACGCGCACCTTCCCTCGCCGTGTTGATGGGCAGCCCTTGTCATTTTCTTGACGACCCTTACTCATACATGATACAGTCTGCTCATACATCCTTCATGACACCTCAGAAAAGATTATACACCCGCGCCAGGGGCAGCTTCTCCGCCGGCGCGACATCCATCAGTTCGCCGTCCGCGCGCACCTCGTAGCTCTCCGGGTCGACCTTCACGTGCGGCGTGAGGTCGTTCCACTTCATGTCGCTCTTCCTCACCCGCCGGCAGTTGCGCACCGCGGCGAAGCGCCGCGCGAGCCCGTAGCTGGCGATTACGCCTGAGTCGAGCGAGATCTGCGAGACGAATGTCGTGGAGTTGCGCGACGCGGACGCGGGGTACCCACCCCACATAGGACGGCCAAGGAAGGGCTGCACGGTCGGGATAGACGCGTTCGCATCGCCCATCTATAAGTACATGGGTCAGAGTACTGCGGATACCTAAAGGATGTGCATCTTATCTTACCTGGCTCCATGCAATGACGCCTGATTTGAGGACCATTTCGGGCTTGATGCCAAAGTTCTCGGGTTTCCAGAGCACGAGGTCGGCCAGCGTCCCGACTGCGACTTGGCCGACTAAATGGCCGATACCGTGGGTGATCGCTCTGATTTCCCCAGGGCATTATTGTCAGCCAGTGAATGTTTTGGAAGCACTAAGAGATAGTACGCACGGATTGACAGTATATTTGGCGATGTAACGCTTGACGCGACCGTTGTCCACACCCTCCGTGTCTCCGAGCGTCGCCAGTGGGCCCCTGAACTCGCGCATCTTGCTCGCCGTGCGCCACGTCCGGCTCACGACCTCCCCGACGCGACCCATGGCTTGAGAGTCCGAGCTAATCATGGAGATCGCGCCGGTGTCGTGCAGGACGTCTTCTGCGGCAACCGTCTCGGCGCGGATGCGCGACTCGGCAAACGCGAGGTCCTCGGGAATGGATTTGTCGAGATGATGGCATACCATCAACATCTGTGAAGCGATGATGGGTTAAAGCTGAAAATCATGGGACACCATGCGAGACTGACGTCAAGATGCTCGTCCAGAGTGTTGTTGGTGAAGGGACGAGTTGGGTTTGTGGACGAGGGCAGAACGTTGGGCAGCCCACAAACTACGATGATGTCGGGGGCGTGTCCACCGCCTACAAGCGAAGTCAATATGCAACCAGTAAACCGTCCCTACGCATTCACTCACCAGCGCCTTCAGTGTGGTACGTATGGATTGTGCGCTCTCCGAAAGCCGCAATGGTGGCTATAGAGACAAAATATAAGTAGCAAATTCTATGTTTGCCAAGATCAGACTGACTTTCGACGAAACCAGACTCGTTCAGCGTATCTGTGTGAATGTTGACCTGGGTAGTTGATCAATATATTGTATTCTCAGGACGTCTATGATTACGCACCTGTACATCGTATTTGTCGCCAACATCCAGACAATTGATGATCGTAGCTGGCGTTGAGCCCCAATCTTCATGCAGCTTCAGCCCAGCCGCGCCCGCCTTGACAATATCCTCGAGGCCCCTCGGGCCCGCATCATTTCCCTTGCCCGTGAATGCAAAGTTCATCGGCATTCCGTCCGTCGCGGCGAACATGTGCTCCATGTAGAACGGGCTCGGCGTGCACGTCGTCGCGTTGGTCCCCGCGCTCGGGCCCGTCCCGCCGCCGATCATCGTCGTCGTGCCCGCCGCGAGCGCCTCGATGACCTGCGTCGGCGAGATGTAGTGGACGTGCGCGTCGACTGCGCCCGCGGTGATGATGAGTTTCTCGCCTGCGATCACCTCGGTGTTGGAGCCAATGACGAGGGCGGGGTGCACGCCTTCCATGATGTCGGGGTTGCCGGCCTTGCCTATTCCACTGATTATGCCGTTCTTGACGCCTATGTCTGCCTAAAGGTGCCTGGTGAAAAGATGGAGGAGAGAGTGGGAGATGTGTATACCTTGTATATGCCTGACCAGTCGACAATGAGAGCGTTCGTGATGACTAGATCGAGTGTTTCAGCAGCCGATCTGTTGGTCGCTTGTCCCATCCCTTCGCGAATAGATTTGCCTAGAGATAGGTTGGTAGTGACACGTTATATTTCAGAGTGATCAAGCGCACCTCCTCCAAACTTCACCTCGTCTCCATAGACCGTCTGACGAAAACTTGAGCACGACTCCCATTTCCGGGGCACGGCTACGCACCTCATCTCTTTCGACCTCGATCCACAGCTCGGTATCACCGAGGCGCACCCGATCTCCAGTTGTCGGCCCATACATGGCGATATACGCCTCCCGGCTGATCTCCGTGTCAATGCTCACTTCCAGTGCGCGGAAGTCGGGCTCATGACGGAATCCCCTCGCGATCAAATTGCGCACAAAGTCGTCTGTTTTCGCGAGGTCTACGAGACCTGAAGCGAGGGAGTTGCCTCCGGAGATGAGCTTGTGGCCCGCGATCGAAACAAGCGTGACTGTCTTCGAGTCTCCGGGCTCGAATCGCACCGCAGTGCCGGCAGGTATGTCGAGGCGTTTCCCGTACGACTTGACGCGGTCGAAGGACAATTGCGCATTCGTCTCAATGAAGTGATAATGCGACCCAATCTTCAATGACAGACATATCATATTGAGGTCAACAGTGCTTTACACATGACACGGTGGAGAGTACTTACCTGGATAGGGCGATCTCCGGTGTTGGTCACTTTCAGCTGGACGCGCTCCCGGCCTTTGTTGATGACGATCCGCTCCTTCTTGGCAATGACAGATCCTGGAAGGTTCTCCCGAGCGTATAGAGATGGTTCGGCAACCGGGAATAGGTCGCTGGAGGGAATAGGCAAGAAGGAACCATACAATGCGGCGTTGAGATCACCATCCTCGGTTGCGATAGGCTCGTGCACAGTGACGAGGAAAACTCTGACAGGGCATCATTCAGCACCCTCACAGACATGAGCACTGCGTAGCCATACCCGTCCTCGAACGTGCCCTCAACCTGTATCTCGTGGAGGAGAGCTGGCACGCTCGGCAACACGTGCCTGCGACCCAACAAGGTTTTGCCATATTGCATCAGTTCAGCGACGGAGTGCGTGCCATCACGAATCCGCTCTTGGAGCTGCGACGCGATGAGCGCGATGGCCTCTGTTTTGTTCAGCTTCACGCCCCTGGCCAGGCGCTGCTGTGCGAGGAAGCCAACCTAGAATCCGTTTAGATTATTTTTTTGTCTATGTGAGATTCCTCACTTGACTAAGGAGTAGTTTCTCTTGTTCGCGTGGAAGAATGCGCATGGCGGGAGTACAGCCTTTCCTTCAGCCTGAGGAGGTGGTGGGGAGACGGAGAACGACTGGGGTGATAATGGGCTTAATGAACTCTAGATAAGATAAGACGCGAGGCTAATCTACTAGCGTCCTGAGCAAGCTTATCTTCTATACCACCAAGCCTATTATGATGTCGGATATCCTGTTCCCTGAGTCGACGACCCCTCTGAAATTCTGAAAATTGCCGAACGTCGTGCTTTTCAACGTATTCTGCCAAACTTCTCTGTGTATCAAGCTACCGAATGCCTCACTGCTTAGCCTGGGGTTCTGACTGCCGTCCTTTTATAACTTTCTACCACGAAGAAGGTGCCTATTTCCAACTCACCACCGCACCACCACCTGTCGCCCCGCGAGACGTACTCGATGGCCACTCAGCGGCCTATCGTCTTCCGTTGGGGAATTATATCGACAGGCCATATCGCCACGGTTTTCGTGAAGGTGTGATGTCCATCTCACGTCTACGTATCGACATGCTGATCTCGTCGATCATGCAGGATCTCCTTGTCGATCCGCAAACGTAAGGAAATTACTTATTCTGAAGTCCATTTTGAATTCATTTCTTTTCCCTAATAGCCGTGGAGTGGCAGATGTCGTCCATAAAGTAGCCGCAGTTGGCTCCCGGACTGTCGAGAGCGCCCAGCAATTCATCAACAAGGTTGCTGGCGGCGATACCTCTATTAAAGGGTACGGGAGTTACGCAGAGGTTTATGCCGATCCCGTGAGTCGGTCATTGTTGCACGTTCTTATGCGCCGCTCACCATTCCTCAGAACGTCGATGCTGTTTACATCGGTCTGTCTTCAGCCCGTAAACGCGCCCCTCCCGTCTAATGGGCTCTGCAGGCACCCCGCACACATTCCACTATGTGAATGCCGTGGACGCAATCAAAGCGAAGAAACATGTCCTCGTCGAGAAACCCGCCACCACGAACCTAGCTGAGCTCCAAGCCTTGCTCGCGCTCGCGAAGGAGCACGGCGTGTTCCTGATGGAGGCGATGTGGACCCGCTTCCAGCCCGTTGCGCTGGCTGTGCGCCGCATCATCGACGAGGGCAGCCTGGGCGCGCCGATTATGGTCCACGCAGACCTATCGTCTGATTTTGACCTGGAGAGTGCGTGTTATCAATACGGGAACCTTAACCGCAGTAACATTTCTGGCAGACATACCAAAGACAAACCGAATTCTTGACCCGCTGCTCGGTGGCGGTGCGGTTCTTGACCTGTAAGCCCAAGCTCGAAGCTGCGCGTGCCCTTGACATGGCTGACAGATTCTGCAGGGGGCCATATCCCTTGGTTTGGGTGCGTTGACCGTCGACCTACAGTTTGTTGGCGCTGATCTATTTCCAGGCCATCATCGCTCTATACGAGCTCCCAGCCAATAACCGAGGCATCCCCTCCGTGTCCTCGTCCATGGTCAAGACACCCCTCACCGGCGTCGACGCCAACACCGCTTTCACCCTCAACTTCCCGGCCATCGGCGCGCAGGCGCTCCTCTCGTGCAACATCAACATTCCCGGTGTCGGAGGGCCTGGCGCCGTCCTGCGCTTCCGCAACGGCAACATCCTCATCCCCACCCCAATCTTCCATCCGAAATCGTACACGGTGCAGTGGTTCGACAAGCCCGGGAGCGGAGTCGTGGAGCGTGAGGAGACGGTGAAGTCGAAGGTAGTCGGCGGCGGCTGGCATTTCCAGGCGGACGAGGTCGCTCGGTGTGTGAGCGCGGGCAAGACGGAGAGTGAAATATGGGGGCACGACAAGGCTTTGCTCGCAATGGCCATATTTGATGAGGTTGGTTTTCGTGCATCACCTTTTCTTTCCTTGCTTGGCTGACTCCATATTTTTGACAGGTTCGCGCCCAGGGCGGATATGTGCTCCCCGACGGCGTCGAGAAGGTGTTGTAAGTCAGTCTCAAAGGTTGCAGAAAGATAACCTGTACTGTACATGTGACCGAAGAAGTTGACCTATCTGAAATATCCATGGAAGCATGCATTAGACAATTGCAGGACTAGATTTACAAAGTAGAAAGGGTGAGAGGCCGGTGAAAGCACAACGCGATAGCATAACGACAGAGTTACATATAGAACTCAGGCTTGCGCGAGTTGATGCCATACTCTGCAAGCGCTGAGCTGAGATCGTCCATCGTCAACGTTGTCCGAGTCTTGTCCTGATAGATGCCTGTGTCAGAGTCACAGGTTCGACGACCTGGGAGAGGTTCGAAGCGTACCCTCGACGACCCCGGCATCTGGTTGGCACGGGAGCGACCTCCCGCAGCGTTCGTGCGAATGCGTGCGTGCTGGTAGGCATCAGCAGCGATGTCGGAAACGAACTTCTGTGCAGCTAGTGCTAAGAGACGCTTGCTGCGTCACAAAGGACATCTCTGTAAGTCATGCATGTGGATTGGATTTAGAGCGCAATAACATACAGACGAGGGTCCTGGCAGTCGAATCCGACACGCTGCAGGTAGAAGTCCGTGACCTCGTCCGGGATCTGGACGCGCAATATCAGCCGCCACACACGACGCGCACATTCGTGCACTTCCCGCATATTGAGTACTCACCAGGGGCTCGTATTCATCCAGCATCAGCATGAACTCCGCGAGCGTCCTGTCCTTCCGCGCCTCCTCCGCCGCAAGACGCGTTTGTGACTGGGTCTTCCCCTCAGTCGGTGTTTGCTGCTGGAGCTGCGGCTGCTGGCCAGCAGCAAGGGGATATGCAGCAAATGAAGATGACCCCTGTTGCGTCTGCGGAGCCTGCGAAGCTGGCTGGGTGGAGGAAGACGGGGTGGACATTATCGTGGTCGACGTCGCTCGTCGTTAAGACTCACTTGACGCGGCGGGCCTGCTCGGTCGGAGTTAAGAATACTCCCACGCTATAAAGGCCACAAAAAGTTTTCGCAACTGCTGTTGTTTCCGTCTTTTTCCTCTCCCACCTGTCCGTCGTATTGCTCTTGAGGTGAGTTTATGTCTGGGACATGTACTTCCTATGATGTTTGAGGCATTTGGCTTTAGTGGGAGCGCACCCCACATTGCAGAAAAATATCTCAGCTACCTTCGGGCGGCCGCTTTGGCGGTTTCGCTCGTTTTGACTGACCCATCTACTCTTCTTAATCCCTTTCTCCGCGACTTTTACTGATACTCCCTTTCACAGGTTTCTTCAGCATGCACTAGTAAGAGGCTAGGCAGGGCGCCCACATGCCACGTTGCAGTGTACTTTTATTCTGGCAATCACTACCCTTGAACAATAAAATCCCAGCGATGCAGCCCCTTTCCGCCCCCTCTCCGGTGTCAGCGCTCAGCATTCATTTACACGCACAGCGATCGTTCACAAACACTCGCCACGCGAATGTTTCTACTTGCACACCTCCGACTTTGCCGCAGCGCGCCTATAACTCAATTGAGTGCGTTAGTGTGCACAGCTACCACCAGAAAGCCCTTTCTGATAGATCTTTGTAGCCATCGGCACACGCCGTAGGATTTTTGAGTGTCGTCACAGATGTCGCCCGACTCGCCCTTGTTCCTCGTCGCTGCTGTGCAACACGTTGAATCCATATCACTAGTATCGCTGGTACTTGATGAGACCTGTCCTTGTCAGGCCGCCCCCCGGCCATAACGATTCGCCGGCCTCATAAAGTCTTTCAAAGACGTCGCCGTGTATGCATTCTGTTCACGTTGAGCATGATCGGCGGGGCACGCATCTCCGTATCATTACTGCATGTCGATTTGCTTACAGGGCCTTTGTTTCGTTGGACAAGTGGATGTGGCCCAAAGATTGACGTGTGCAGCCGATCTCGGCCGACGGACCGGCCCAACATCCCTCTGATATCTTCGTGGAAAACGGTGGACGGGGCGGCTTCAGATGATCACGATCAGAGTAGTCCACGACATGCAGGTGGGTCGCAGCTTCTCAAGCGCCTTCTCTTCCCATATAACTCGCACGATGATATAAACGCTACTAGATAGTGCGCGTGACTGTCCTGTTCTTGACTCGTGGCCATCCGATCGACTCACGAGGAAGTAAAGTCGGGTGAGCACTGGTTACGGTGAGTAATCGATCAACAAAATTGACTGACATCCTAGGCGCTCCTTCACCGCACCGCAGCGCGACCACCCTCTACGTATGATCGCACGCAAACTCGTTCCATCAATATTGCACCCGCACATATGCGCTGTCCTTGGGCCGGCGATGTGGCGACGATTACTCTCCAACCCCACCAGCGGCACCAGCGGCACCAGCGGCACCAGCGGCACCAGCGGCACCAGCGGCACCAGCGGCACCAGCGGCACCAGCGGCACCAGCGGCGATCGGATTCTTCTTTGTATGCGAAAACGGACCGGCGGCCTATGCAGCGCGCAGTCGGAGCTTATTATGTCTTGCGTGCACGTTGTGAAAAGCTAAGTTCTCGCAGCTTTTGCTGCTGCCGTAATTATACGTTACGCTCAATGCTCGTGCTACGACATCTACAGGTTGAGTAAAACGTGCGAGGCATTTGTGCGGAGTCATGTTCGAACGATAATCGATGCGATAAGTTAATGTCTGTGCGCATAGTACAACGAACGACGGGCCGCACAAGTCGTGGGTTTCGAGGCACGGTTCGAGCGTCACGCATGCTGAAGCCTGAGTGTGGATGGGTAGGCTGATGCGGTGGTCGTGGGTGTATATGACATCTAAGCGTGTTTGCAGCAGCTGACATGTCTCTTTTTAGCGCAATTGAGCCACGAGCGTTCGGAGTCCGCAGATGTCCTCCGTAAAATGGGCGTCTCGGGCCTCCGCGCACTCTAGAAGAATTTACCTGTACGAACGCAAATACACCTCGCATGTGTAGGCGTCGGTGGCATTGCCTTCGCGATAGAGCTAGCTCCGGGCATGGTACCTTATCGGGGGGGTTTTTATTTTTTATTTTATTTTCATTTCTGTGCTTATGGACAACTGTTCAGAGGAAGAGGTGCTGCGCTCGGCTGTGTACGACGAAGCTGCTCGGCTTCGGCGGTGTGGGGCCTTCCATCTCACATTCTTCCACGCGGACCTACGCAGCACCCTCATGTTCGGAGGACAGGGTCTCGGCTCCGATCTTAAAACCGAAACACTCTAATTGCTTACAACGTGTTTCTCACTCAGCGTCTGTCTAAGTGCCCCATGATTTCACACAAACTCTCACCCGTACACCTGGGCGATGCGTTGTCAATTCACCTCGCGGCCCCGCTTGTTTTTCCTACTTGCGACGAACCCGAGGCTTGGACATGTATGTGGTATATAAATAAATGCTCGTCATTGCATGCTTAGCCTCATCACTGTAGTTGCTGTCAATCGCCCGCATATCTTCAAAACATCGACCGAGCAGCGTGCCTTAGGCGACCCCACGCCCGGGCGGCGTCGCGTCCTCAATGGACTTACTAGTAAATCAAAACCATCGCGGCCAGCGTATCTCCCATATCTTGCCATTGGCCGGATGCCTGGCTGGTACGCCGTTTTTCTCGAACAACTGCTGTTCCTGCTGCTTGATATGTGTATCGCCTTATGGATCGGCGGGCGATCGCCGAGGGCAGTGAACAAGGGGCGATGTTGTCATGACCTAGAAGATATAAATTCGGACCCACACACATCTCTCTCACTCTGAACATTCCGCCCCTTTGTCTGGGCAAAGCCCGTCATGTCTGCCGGTGCCGCTTCTAATGTAAGTGATGTAGCTGCCGCGCAGCGGTGTGAGCTGACACGCACGGACAACAGGCTGCGATCGCACAAATCATCGCCAATCGAACAGCCCATCTTCTACCCGTCCTGACTCATGGCTACCTTGGAAGCATGCTAGGCCACGAGGAAGCCACGGACCTCATATGCGCCGCATTCCTCCGTTTCGCGTATTCCGCTCACATCGACGATGCCGTCTGGGCCATCACATATTCCGCCCCCGGTCTTCATAACGCATTTACTGTCAACGTTGCTGCCCACGCCTTCCCCCATCTTCAATCATATGCCGTCGACTCTACATCGCCATACCTGCAGGTCATCCTGGATTACATTGTCCCAGACCTCCGCATCTCCCGGGTCATCCGCCAACATCGATGGGTGCAATACCGCGGCGGTCGGCGGTGGCACGTCAATTTGGAAAACGAAGCCATCCACGTCGTTCCACCCATCTTCTTCGTTGGCGCAAACCATCACGCGGGCGTTCCTCTCGTGCATGCACGAGGCGCACTCCTTGACGAGGCATCACTCCTCTGTCACGACAGGTTCCCTTTCCCGCTCAAAACGTCGATCAAGCTGCGGGTTTGGGTGAGTTTTCTGCCCTCACTATCATAGTGAATTTACTAACTGACAGTCTTAGCTTCACGGGCGGGAGCCTTGGTGCGCTCAGATTCGACTGCGAACTCGCGGCACCCAAAGCCCGGTCACGTTGGCTGTGTTTCTGCAACGAGTAGCTCGATTACTTGATAATTATTTCCGTTGTGTGAGCAAGGATGGAAATACTGGTCTTGGTAGACCTTGTACTCATGAGCACATAACTTCCACAGGGCGGTACTGGTCATGTGGGAGGCTCTTCAACAGGCGCCCAGCTAAACCCCTCAGACATCATCATTGTCGGCGTTGTGGCGGTGTCCTCGGGCAGTGTGATGCCCATCCTGCAGATTGTGTAGTTCATGACCTGGGTCGAGGGTACGCCACCGGCAGTGCCGGCCTTGCAATTTTCTCGTAGTTGCAACGTGCCGTGTACATATCTCGCTGTCCTAGTTAAATCTCACTGAACCCTCGTGTAGCTGTCATTCGACTGGCTGTGTCACGACATTTCTGAGACTTCACCACCGTGGCCATTGCCAAAGCGCCACGATGTGGGACTTTGGACCGGTCCGCGGCACCTAGTACATTCTCACGGTTACCTTGCACCCACTCTGCCGCTGGCAGCCGTCGACTTTTGACTTTCGACTACCACAACACCATCGACGAGGCCGAGTCGCGTTTCTCCCAATCAGCTCACATGTCCCACTCTGCCGCTCGCAAGGCTCACCTTCGGAGCAGAAATCAGCGTCTTGTCCGTGCCATCTGTATCCTCCTGCCGTGCACACTCTGCTGTCTCTATCTTACATCCCTGCAAGAGCATCGCGGATGGCAGAGTGCTGGAGACATACCAAGTTCTCGACTAGAGTTTCCAGGATGGACACCGCTTTCTGTCATCCCACCGACAGCACCGGCTGCTCCTCCGACGAACTTAGTGGGCCCACTGTACCTTCTCGAACTCCAGTCCGCGCGCTCCATCGAGAAGGGATCTTTAACGGCTGTCATTCCCATCACGCCTCGAGCACTGCATGACTTAGACTCCATACTGCTTATTCTTCGACTCAAATTTCCGGTGCTTGTCGAAGTCATCGTGCTTTGCCCTGAACCCTTGATCTCTGACGCCCGTCTGGTCCTCCGCAATAGCGTCAGCATGGCCGGCGAAGACACAGGTGTACAGCTCACGCTCCAACAGAAACCTGTCGGGATCAGCCAAACACAGGCGCTGATTCGCACTGCCACACAGACGTCGACCGAGTGGGTTCTCCTCCTTGACAGCATCTCCCTCCAGCATCTGCAGCACAAGCCGCTTTTCGACCCCCTTGGCGTTTCCTTTCCCATTGGACCGATGGGATTCAATCCTTCCCCAATAGGCGAAGCCGACCGCTGCTTGCCAACATCAAAATACGCGCGCGCCGCCACCTACCTTGTTCCTCCCTTAGTCATGCCGAGCTCTCTTTTCGATGCAGACTACCATTCAGATCTTCCCACTACATGGTCTTCACTGGGAAAGTGGGTTGCGAGTAGGCGCCCCGACCTCATCGGCGGAGTCGTCCTGGGCTCTCAGGCTTCAAACTTGTCGGAGTGGTGTGCCGACCAAACAAACCACGCAGAACTGCGCGAGGGCCATCTCTTCCAGGACTCCGCTCCACTTGAGTTCCATCAGCAAACCTTGTACGACATGCCTCTCTGGCATCTCCCCGAAGATGAACCTCTTAGCTACGGGGTCTTCGGTCTGTTGCTTCCCACCAAGGACGAAGCGCTCTCCATGTCTCCTGCCCTTTGCATGCTGGCGGCGATGCAGCGACATATCAAAATTTTGCTCTTTCAAGAAACGCCGCCTCTCACGTCCGGTTTGTATGACGGAAGCCCGTGGCAAGAAACGGTCATGTCAACAAACTCGTGCCATCTCCAGCTCCAACTTTCAACAAGCGTTCTAGCTGTCGAAGCCTTGGTCTCAGCCTGGCTGGACAGCTTTCCCCGCCCTCCTGATGTCCTTGTCGCTCTCTCCGAGGATGACAGGTGGCTTCCACAGGCTCTGCGGCAGCGCAACTACCAGTCAACAACTCTCGTCCATCTATCGCGTGCAGATTTGCCGTACTGCGACTGGATGGGAACTCTGTCGGACGATGAATGGAAGAGTGAGCCGCTGACTATTCAGTCTCTTATTCGGCTGGCTGATTTAAAATAGACTGGAACGTGCCACAGGTCGAATTGAGCATCATCACTGACAGCCGTCCCGACTCCCTTGCGCGTCTGCTCCGCTCGCTTTCGGAGGCACGTTACTACGGTGATACCATCCACCTCAGGATCAACATGGAACAAACAGCCGACGAGCGTACCCAACGAGTAGTCGAGGATTTTGAATGGGAGCACGGACACGTGTTTGTCCATCACCGCGTGGTTCACGGCGGCCTGATGCCCTCAGTCGTAGAGTCATGGTATCCCCATACCAGAGATACGTACGGCATACTCCTTGAAGACGACGTCGAGGTCTCCCCCTTGTTCTTTGCCTGGGCGAAGCTTGCCATTCTGCGCTATCGGTACGTCCATATGCCGTTGTTCCCATTTCGAGTTCTGACGTCCCCCTTACTCATACAGGTACGGTGAGAACGCCAACCGTTCCCCACAGCTGTTCGGAATCAGCCTGTACCAACAGAAGAACCTGGAGCTGCGCCCAGACGGCCGACAGCCATTCAACGCGCGCCATCTCTTCCGCTCTGCGGGCCTCCCTCACCCGAATACCCCCTACCTCTCTCAGATACCCTGCAGCTGGGGCGCTGTCTACTTCCCCGAACACTGGCGCGAGTTCCACGCCTACCTCATTGCGCGGCACGACCCCTCCGCCCCACTCCCATTCGCCGCCGAAGTCGCTCCGGACGTCCGCTCGAATCGCTGGACACGCTCGTGGAAGAAATACTTCATCGAGCTCGTTTTCCTGCGCGGATACCTGATGCTTTACCCGAACTACGTGGGGTTCGCCTCGCTCTCGACGAACCATCTCGAGGCCGGCGCGCACGTGCGCCGCCAGCCGCGCAACATATTCGACAAGAAAAAAGCGTTGTTCAGCCTCCCGTTGCTGCGACTCCCAGACAAGAACGCATCGCGTGTGCTGGACACGGGCCTGCTTGACCTCCCCGAGGGGCGCATGCCGCTGTGGGCGGCACTGCCGGTCTTGGACCTCCATGGGCGGCTGACGTCCGAAGAGGAGATCCGGCGGCAAGGGGAGCTCCAGCGCGGCGCACTCCTCACATGCGAGGGTTCTGCAGGTCTGCATGACGCAGCTCGGCTATTGTGTATCTCAGACTCGGACTAGAAATCATCGGATGTTTGCATAGCCTCGTGACACTTGTCCTTTTCCATTTTCTTTTCTTTTTCCCAAAGAAACTGTCTAATAAATTGCAAAGTAATGGGTGTAATTAGAGTAGTTGGTAGGCGAATAATAGACAATATGCTACATGATGATAGGTACAGAACATGAAAAGATGTACATCTACAGCAGGAGAGGGGGGGAGGGGGGCAATAGTTTCGCAGGCAATATTGAACGCCCGTGGACACGTAGGCTAAGCACGCGAGTATGTTAGAGACAAACAGAAGGATACAAGAAAAATACAAGACACACGAATATCATATCATTAAGAAGACATCCCTAAGTCCTCAATGAACTTGTACCAGATTTCCTGCTGATTTTGGGCCGGTGGAAGCAACGATTCCGCTGCTGCGCTCGGGAGCTGGGGTTGAGGCCAGTGGAAGAAGCTGTGCTGCAGCTGGCCGTGCGGCTGCACGGACGCAAACGCCTCAGGAAGATGCAGCGAATCGTCCTCGACAGTCTGAAAAGCCTGGTATGTTGACTGCGAGTCATCTGCAGGCGTGTGACCGAACGCAGATGCGGCAATTGGGTTGAAGTAAGCCCCGTATGCGATGTACGCGTCGTTGGCCTGAACAGCCATCATCGGCGCCACCCAGCGGCTGCCCAATGCTCCGCTTATATGCAAGCCAGGATCCACCGCCGGCGCCGATCGCGACAGTTCTATCTCAGCCTGGCTTGAGATTTGCTGCACAAACCCTGCATGGGCAGGAGGCGCTATACTCTCGTGCAGGCCGGCGGACGTCGAATTGTTGATCACGTTCGCGACGTCCAGCTGGTCTGGCGCACCCAGGCCATCAATGGGTAGCGGTTGTGACGTCTCGCCATTCTTCGTCTGGTACTCCTTGAAGGCCGCATGAGCACGCGCATGGAGCTTATCGAGCATAATCTGGACAACATGATAGATCAGAACAGACTAGATGACTTGTATAAACTCGACGTACCATGGTTGCAGGCGGCCGGCATGACTGTGAGCCTTCCTGATAGACGAGGCGTGCATCATCCAATTCCGGGAGAGCGGTCTGGGCGAGTGTGGAGCCCGGACTCTCAACCACAATCGCGCCCAGAAGGACCTGTGGAGAGCAGTCAGATCATGAACTGTATTGCACAAGCAAGACACTCACGCAAGCCGTGTAAAATGCCGACCAGAAATGCCACATGCAACTGCTCGACTTCGGATGCACAGCATACAAACTCTTCAGGCCTGCGATCAGGGCGAGGGAACTTCGATAAGCTGCCACAACAGATTCGCTGTACTTGTGCTGCAGAGGATCCTCTGATTCGCAAAGCGCTTGCGCGAAGTAGCTCCTGTGGATGTATAGCAGAACTACGTAGAGCGTGAATGATCTATGAGGTGGATTTGAGACGGTTACTGACTGGCCTCGCATTGGCCTACAACACAGTACTGCTGCATCGCACGCTTTGGATCTTTGTTCCATGTTTTGGTCTCATCTTGTCCAGGGCTCTGAAGATGTGAAGGGATCGGGAACATGCGTATACGCTTGTCGAGGTGGAGAAGGGAAGGGTAATCCATTGGTTGGACGGCGAACGCGCGTTGGACGGCGATCGACACACAAGCTGCTGAGTAGCGAAAATTCCAGGCGTGGACTGCCACCTTCATCAGAATAATTGAAGCCAATGAGCGAGAAAATGTCGTACACCCGAGCTCCAAGCTACCGTCTTCTTTTGTGAACGGATCGAGATCATCTGGGAACCGACAATCGGAGTGACCAAGGTTGAGTGCTGGCGGACGCCCATTGATAATGCTCTGAAACACGTCATGAGCTGTGCACGCGTTGGCGGGTGTGCTAGCCTCATACCGTCCATGCATCCCAGGTGTAAAATTCCCAAAACATGGTCCTTCGCCGCTGAACCTCTTCGCTATCCAGATTCCAACCTGCGCTGTCACGCTCTGCACAAGATGAGCAAAAAAGAGCCCCTGCAGGCCAAAATCACTCACGAAGACCGATCTGCTCGTGACAACGATGAGTAGCGATATGACAACGGGGACATCCAACTGCTCACCATCTGAGCAACCTTTGCAGTCACCCCCATAAGTATCCACGCACGCTCGGTTCCTGAGCGGTCATTATTGTACAGATAATGTAGCATCAAAAGCAACGCCTGCGAACTGGCACACGTTGCGCCTCGCACGATAGGCTCCAGCACGAACGCTGCCCGCCCAAGTGCATGGTATTGCTCAGCTACGAGCGTGCATGGGCCAAAGAGCGAACCGAGAGCCAGCACCATAAAGAACACGGACACGCTGTGCGCGTGCACGGTAGACAGACAGGCGTGTATATCCACCGACTGGTAGATTGGTTCGAGAACGACGCGGTTAAAATCGCCTCGTGGTATTGGGTCCTTGCTATATGGTCATGTCAGCGCTCGCGCTAAAGTGGCAAAACTCGCGGACTCACAGGGACGCTAAGTTCGCGTAGTAGAAATCGACCAGTTGAATGGCTCGATCACGCGAGGGGATGAATGGACTGAACAGCGCCGTAGAGTGAAAAGTCTCGTAAGGGCCGAATGGGAACGAGTGCACCAGTTCCAGGATCTCGACCGTGAGCCCTAAGCACTTTGGATCCCCGAGCTCCTTCGCTGTGATCTCCTCGTCCTGATCGTGAAAAGCAAACAAAAATAATGAGATCCGGCGAGATGACTAGGACAAAACTGCTTACCGACAGCATATTTCGATACTTCAAAGAACGTAAGCGCGGGCCAAAAGTCAAAGCATGTTCCACGCACCACCTCCGCTCCAGCGGTTTCTCCATAATACTTCGAATACTTCGAAATGCCATCCCAACCCACTGCCAGCGAGCCCGAATGATCTGATCCGCCCTCGAAGTCCGACTCGTACTTGGCCTCCAGGTCGCTAATATCTGCCAGGGGGTCCGGACCCCCTGCATCCCTAAGCAACGGGTGCCGGGTTGACGACGCGCCTTGCGTCTTTTCAAGCGCGGCCTCCAATTCTCTAATGCGGTCGGCCATGGTTTTGACCTGCTCGGTGAGCTTCTGGGCATGTGCCATCAGGACTCTTGCGCAGCGAGTCAGTAGCGCTGATTGTCTAGATAGTGAATTGCCTACTTGTTCCCCTTCGTGGCGGCGAGAGTGCCTATATGGCATTGTCAGCGTGCCGAGACAGTGCCACGATGAGAATGAGCACTCCGATTCGGAGAAGGAACGACGGGGCGAGGGGGGCGAAGGGTACATACCACGAGGACAGATCGCAGCGCATCCTCGACGAATGCACGATTGACACGGAAAAGCTCTGTCGAAGCACGCTCGTCAGGCCGTTTTCACGAATGAGGCTTAGTTTTGCGCACCGGTCGCATTTCAGCTTGGACCTGAAGAAACGAAGAAGTGACGTGGTGAATGGTGTGAGCTCCGAGTCGGAATGGTACAACGTTGAGATCACTCGCCGTCTACACTCAGCACATGATAGGCTTGTCTTGCCCTTTTCTGGTGGCGCCCCGGCGGCAGTAATCATGATTAAGTGCGCGGGGGTAAGAGGATATTGGCAAGGGGGGTGGGGGTGGGGTCGAATTTAAAGCGTAACTGCCGTCGCACTGGACTGGTGCAGATTGTCACAGCGTCTCCGCGGTCATTCCCGGTTCCCCAGATGGTGACTGGGTCTGCCCGTCTGCTAGAGTATATGTGCCATAGCAAAGTGGTGAAGGCGGTGAAAGCGCTGGTCTCATGTTTCGCGGCCATGGCGGAGAAGAACTTTTTCAATAAGTACATTATGACAAACGTATGACCGGTCGGCAAGAAAGTCACCGCTCGGCGATCGTCTCCGATCGTCCAGAGCGATCGGCGTGGGAGCACGCAAATACAATGGATACATCTGGAACCTCAGCAACGAGCGACAAGACACAACGAGACCAAGAGACAATGCAACATACGCAAGCATGATCAAGAAGACATCCCCAAGTCCTCGACGAATTTCCACCATATCTCCTGCTGCCAGTGATTCTGGACCAAGGGCCGGACCGTCCCCAGGGGTTGATAGAAATTGTCTTGACTCTCTCTCAGGGGATGCACACGCGCGGCATCTCCGCTGCCGTACGCGTCGTAGCCGCGTGGCACCGCCGCCGCGCCGCTCGGACGGTACCTTCGCCTCGACGACCTGCATTGCCTGGTAGGTCGGCGGAGGAGCGTCGTCAGGGGCGTAGCCGTAGGCAATCCCTGCGGCAGGGTCGAAGTACGCCACGTCCGCCGACGATGGGTCGCAGTTGTAAACATCCCTAATGGACACAGCTTCAGTGGGCGCCGCATAGCTGCTTGATGTTCCAGCGTGCGCGCCAGGCTCTGGCAGCGCCACCGAGCGCACAGTGACATAGGGCAGCGCCAGCATGTTCGCACGGACATGAGAGGGATCGGCCTCCGGACTCGCGCTCTGGGGCGCGCGCTCCCCGTGTCCGCTGTGCTCGCATGTGGGCTGACTGGTGCAGACTTGGTGATCACGCTCGTCCTGCCGCCCATGACGTCCAGCTCGTCTGGCGCACCACGAGAACCGTCGTTGGGCAGCGGCCACGACGTTTCACAAAATTGGAGCTTGGTGTGATAGGCCGTGAACGCCGCATGCGCGCGCGCGCGTAGCTTGTCGAGCATCACCTGCGCCAGAAATCAATGAGAAGCGATGTAATTTTGATGAAAGGGACTCACGCACCATTGTTGCAGGCGGGCGGCAGAGCTCCGATCCTTCCTCATAGATAGGGCGGGCGCCATTTAACTCGGAAAGAGCGCCCCGGGCGAGTTTGGAGCCCGGACTCTCGACGACTATCGCGCCGAGCAGAACCTTGGAGATCGTCAGATCAAAACGCCATGGAAGTAGGCAAGACGGTGACACAAGACGTGTAAAATCCCGACCAAAAATACCACACGCGACTGCTCAATTTAGGATGGACGGTATTCAGGTTCTTCAGGCTGGCGATCAGAACGAGGGCACTGCGATACGCTGCCATAACAGATTGGCTGTACTTGTGCTGCAAAGGTTCCTCTGACTCGTGAAGTGCTTGCGCGAAATAGCTTCTGCGGATATAAAGCAGATCTACGTGCTGCGTGAGCAAGCGGTTGGCTAAATCTGCGAATACCACCAACTAGATTCGCACTCGCATACCACACAGTATTGCTGCATAGCTCGAGTCGGATCTTGGTTCCATAATTCGGACAAATTGTGTCCAGGACTTCGAAGATGTGACGGTATTGGGAAAGTACGTATTCGCTTGTCAAGATGGAGACAGCAAACGCGCGTTGAACAGAATTCGACAAGCAGGCTGCTGAGTAGCGGATTTTCCAGGCATGGACTGCCACCTTCGTCAGAACGGGTAGGAATATGAAAGGGAGTATCGTACATCCGAGTTTTAAGCTACCGTCTTCTTTGGTTGACGGGGCTAGATCGTCTGGAAACCGACAATCGGAGTGGCCAAGATTCAGTGCTGGCGGCCGACCGTTGACGACGCTCTGCAACACGATATGAGCCCAACGGCTGGACGCTTAGTGGGCGCGATGACCACATACCGACCACGCGTCCCAAGTGTAGTATTCCCAAAACATCGTCCTTCGTCGCTGAACCTCTTCTCGCTCAAGATTCCAACCTGCACTGTCGCGCTCTGCGCAAGGTAAGAAATCAAATCTCCGGCAGGACAAAATAACTCACGAAGGCCGATCTGCGACAATGATAACTAGATTAGCAGAGATCCTGACAAAGGAGGATCTCGACTACTTACCATCTGCGCAACCTTTGCACACAGCCCAAGTAGCCACCGCCGCTCGCTGCCGGAGCGGTCCGCTTGATACAAAAAATGTACCATCAAGAACAACGCCTGCGAAGTCGCACACGTCGTGCGACGTACAATGGACTCCAGTGCAAATGCTGCCCGTCCAAGCGCATGGTATTGCTCCGCTACGAGCTCGGGTGCCGTGATCGAAGACTGAGCCGAGCGCCAATACCATGAAGAACACGGATACGCTGTGCGCGTGTATCGAAGACAGAGAAGCGTGTCTATCCGGCGTTTGGTACACCGCTTGGAAAATGATGCGCTCGAAGTCGCCTCGTGGTATTGGGTCATACCTACATCGTATTCTGTAAGCGCTCGCGGGGACATGGCAACAGCGGGGCTCACATCCATGCTATGTTCGCGTAGTAGAGATCGACCAGCTGAGTGGCACGCGCGCGAGGGAATCGAACAATGCTGTGCAATAGCTGTGCTCATAATGGCCGAATGGAAAAGAGTGCACGAGTTCCAGGACCTCAGATGGGAGTCCTAAGCGCTTAGGATTGCCGAGCTCCTTCAACGTGATCTCGCCGTCCTGATCGCCATTGTTTATTCAGTCCAGCCGAGATGGATGATATTGCAAATCGACTTGCCGGCATAAGACTCTGCAGATACTTCACAACAGATGAGCACGGTCCTAACGGATATATATTCTGAGTCCACGCACCTCTGCGCCAGCGGTTTCGCCATGATATTTCGCTTTACCATCCCAGCCAATTGCCAACGAGCCCATGTTTTCCGACACGCTCTCCAAATCCGCCTCGTACCTAGCCTCCAGGTCGCTGATGTCGGCGAGCGGGTCCTGGCGCCCGGCATCCCTTAGCAGCGGGTGCGGAGTCGACGTCGTGCCTTGCGCCATCTCGAGCGCGGCTTCTAACTCCCTGATACGCGCGGACATGGTTTTGACCTGCTCGGTAAGCTTCTGTGCGTGTGCCATGAGGACTCTGTAAACCACGGGGCAGGTCAGCGCTCCTAGGTTGGCGCCATACGGTCGCGAACAACAGACTTGTTCCACTTCGTGACCGCGAGAGTGCCTAGAAAGCATCATAAACCTGCGGGGACGACCAATATATCGTGCGCGCTCCGAGTCGGAGAAGCAACTCGGATAGGCGCAGGGGATACATACCATCCGGACAGATCGCACTGCATCCTCTACGAATGCACGATTGGCACGGAAATTCACTGCCCCACAACAATCATCAGAACGTCTACAAGCGAGAGCTTGGATTTGCGTACCGATCGCATTTGAGTTTGGATCTGAATGAAGCGATAAAGTGCGCGGCAAAAAGGGGCGAGTCGAAGGGTGTGAACTCCGAGTCGGAATCCCACTTATTAATAATGGGCCGCCTACACTCGACACACGCCTTGCCTTTGCCTGGCGGCACGCCGGCGGCAGTGTTCATCGACAACTGGAGGTGGGTAGAAGGTGCGACAGCGGTGGTGGTTGGAGGCAGGATTGACCGTTACGTCTGCTGCACCTGCCAGCGAGGCTTGTGACGTCCCATCCGGTCCTCTCATTACCATCACTGGCATATTTCCAGTTTCGTTGGGGCTGCTATCCAAAACTCGAGCGAGGCGCTGGTCTCAAGTTTCACGACGGCAAGTTGCTGTGACGGGAAGGACAGAAAGTCGCCGTCGTACTGGATTGAGCCTAAAGGCTAGTAAGGCCTGTGCCGAATGATCGATCGATCGCCGAAGTCAGTACTGAGTAACTCAGGCTGGCGCGCGTGAGTTGCGGGCCCGGGTACAGTTACCAGTACGTCTCGCGATGGGGTCGGGTCGTCCATCTGCTAGAAGACGGTAAGCACAATTGAGCAGCGCCTGTTCCTTTCGGCAATATGTAACAAATTTAATGCTTCCTTCCAGGGTGCTGCTCCTCGGAGTCCTCGTGTTCCTCTCTTCACTAGCTTCACTAGGAACACCGTCTATCCCCTTCAAGTTCAAATGCCCCCCGCGTTACACAACGACGAAGCGTCTTTCTCGACCCTGTCATGCCCATCATTTGATTCACCACCACCCTTGGATTCACGGCACTTGGTCTCGAACTGCGAATGGAATCTGAGCACCTGGTTGACAAGATGCTTTTCATGCTGGACTTCCTTCGGTCCAAGTTCCGACCGGGGCCTGCCATCATCTTTTTCTAAGGCCGCGTCGCAGATTACCCTATCTTCTACGCGCTCTTCTAGATATGTCAGATCCAGCACTCTTATCTATCAGGCCTCGTCATAATAGATGTGTCGGTCGTCGAGTTGGTCGGTCTGCTACCATAAAGGATCAGTCATCTCCCAAATCAGAACGCACATTCTATGCAGAGCGTACGCTACCGTAGTGCAAAATGGCCGGTAGCAAGCTGAGCAGGCTACAAACAAACGAATATCGAAGAGTAATTGTTGCTGCTGCAGTCAGGAGCGCGTGTAGATGGACTCGGCCAGCCTATAAGTATCAGCGAGTTCATGCGTCTATTTCAGCGTTTAGTTGAGGAGGCGCGTGTCACCAAAATTGAGTGTTCTGCGGCCCCGGGGACCCGCAGCATCGCGACATTTGACATTATGATCAAGCTAGAGAACTGCATGCTTCCTGTCAGCTCAGCCACACAGTCAATATAGAATACAGCGTACCCCGTTCCCAATGAGTACCTCCGCGCGCTGCGCAATGAGCATGTCCACCGCCTGCGCGACGTAAGTACTTCAGCTCGTGCGTGAGCACCAAGTCCCTGGCCGTCGTGATGTCCGCCCACGGCGCGGCGCGGCGCAGCACGGCCTTCAGCTCGCCCAGCCACGCTTTCGGCGGCACATACACCCGGTCCAAATCGCTCGACGCACTCTCCGCGAGCGGTTCCCGCCGCTGTGCGGCCGAGCGCGTGTCCGTCCCCGCGTGCGCACGGCGCACGTCCATCACGCGCGTGGAACTGCGAGGACCAGTTCGCGAAGTGCGTGCAGTGGTCGATGTGGTCGCCGCACCGGATATGCAGCGAGAGGAGTCCGGATAGCGGCGTGTCGGATCCGTCAGACAGGTTGTGGAGGGGGCGGAGGGAAGGAATGGCGAGATGGACGGGTGGATGAGCGCGAGATTGGCGGCGAGCGCGGACACGATGAGCGGGGACCAGGTGCCAAACTGCGTGAGGATAGGCGACTTGGAGAGCGTGGGCCATACGACGAGCATCCACGCCGCGTTGCCGAATATCCTGTAAAGCTGTGAAGTCGGCTGTGGGGAGGGAGATATAGAGGCCCACTAACCGCTGGTCAAACAGTTGGTCGGACCCCTGTTTGCACTCGATGCACGGCTTGCCCATGGCGTCGAACTTGTCCGCCCACGCATGTATGATTGATACCGCGGATGCAATTGTGCATATCCAGTCTAAGACTGTCCGACTTGGGCATGGCCGTGTGGCGGCGTGTGCACACCCTGGGAGAACGCCTCAGACACCGCTGGTGGCAGGTGCGCAGCGGCAGGAGGGGGAAGGGGCGAGCGTGGTCGTAGAGAACAAAGTTCACTTATCAGCAAGTGCACCGTGAACATCCTCGCCTAGCCGTCCGTGGCAAGACGGACCATCTCCCGCCATCCAAGCCCTCACTGTTCACCGTCCTACGGTCCCATGCCATTTGTGCTGCCTGCCCCAACTGCACACCTTTTCCCACACGGCGGGCAGGTTTGAAAGCGCATCACGTACGTTCTGTTCGATTGGTATGCCAGGAAAGCATTAAGAACGACATTCTGGAGGATATTGCCCTATCCAAGACCTGGTGGGAGTAAGCATGTGGAGCTTAAAAAGCAAGCCTAACGCACCCCAGACATGGTTGATCATGAAGAGATACTTCCCGTGGATTCCTTGCGGTGTCAAACGGCGCCCTTCTGCTAGGTGGTACATCCGGTACTTACGATGGGCGGAGTGAGATTCGCAAGTCCTAGAAGGTAGACGGCGGCGACGAGAGCGAGGAGGTAGATCCACGTCTTCCAGAGGCGCGACGGTGCAGCGGTGAGCAGGTGTAGACGAGGTGGGAGACTCAAGTCCATGGAGAAGCAGAAGATATATGAAATGGGCAAACAAGAGGGCTGTTCGACGAGCTGACAGTTATTTGCGCCCACGCAGATCACTGTGAGCTAAAAGTTAAAGATAGAACAAGCGTAACAGTAGTTGCATGGTGGGGCGCCGGCTTTGAGTCAAGTGTTGGCTAAGGAAAGGAGAAGGTGGCGGCTCCAAGTCCGACTCGGAGAACACTGGCTTGGCTCAGGCGAGCCGAATGGAAGGTACATAGCCACCGTACGTTGACTGTCGCTGGATAGCTTTCTTGCCATGATCAGGCGTGGTGAGAGTCATCGAGTCATGGTGCACTGCCGCACTCGAGCGCGCGTCCCACGTGGGAGTGGGAACAAGTAGACATTGTCCGCGACGTGACCAAGGGCCGATACGCATACATAGCATCATTTCAATATCCATGCTGGTTCAGCCCTCCCCCCTCCCCTGTCGCTCTCAAAGGGATTCGCCCAAGACCTAGCGTAATACAGTCCAATGTACCCTTGGCGTCCACGCGATGAGGATGCCCTTTGTCGCACGAGGTCGCACATCACTGACGCGCGTCACCACAGCTTCGTCTTCTACAACTCTACTTGCGACGGTCCTCTCGCAGAGGCACCCTTCCCGTCGCCCACCACCGGGCGCACACCGGCGGTGTCAGAGACGCTCTTCCGCGACGTTTGCGTGGGCCGCACGGTCGTGCTCAAGACCGGCGCGGAGATAGGCAGCGCATCGTGGCGACGGTCGTGCGTGTGTGGGCAGACAAGTTCAATGTGATGGGCGAGCTGTGCATCGAGTTTAAGCAGAGATCCGACCAGCTGTTCAACCAGTGGTAACAGTTGTAAGTCGGCCTCGATATACCGTCCTCTCAGGCTCTTTCGGGTCCTGATTGACGATGCCGCAGGATGTTCGGCGACGCGTCGCGCATGCTCGACATATGGCCCGCGCTCTCCCAGTCGCCCATCCTCACACACTTCGCTTCACCTGGTCGCCGCTCATTGGTCCGCGCTCTTCGCCAACCGCGCGCGCATACACCCCGCCATCTCACCATTGCCGCCCCCCGCTCACTCCATGCACCTCCCCGATGCGTCCGACACGCCGCTCCCCGGGCTCCCCGCGCTGCACATCCGGCGTGTCGACTACATCCACCACTGCATGCACTTCGCGAGCTGGTCCTTGCAGCGTTCAACGGCTTCCCGGACCGCTGCACGCCGCCGCCACCGGGCGGTGGGCGTGAACACGCCGGAGAACTATGCGCTGTACAAGGCGCGGTGCTATCCGGAGATCGACGCGATTTTGCAGCGCGTGATGGAGGTGCGCAGCGCTGGGGCGGGTGGTGGATGCGGAGGGTCGGGTGGCGGTGGGCGGCGCCCGCGCAGTGCACGCCAGGCAATTTGGACAGGGTGTATGTCCTGACAAACGCACCAAAGAGACTTGGTGCTCACGCCCGAGCAGAAGTACGTCACGCAGACGGTGGACATGCTCATTGCGCAGCGCGCGGAGGTGTTCATCGGGAACGGGGTGCGTGTTCATGTTTTGGCCTCTTTGATGTAAGGTGGAGGTGGCTGAGTTGACAGTGTTTTGCAGTTCGCTAGCCTGACGTCGAACGTCGCTATGCTGAGCATGGCTTGCGGGCTTCCGCCGGAGAAAACGCACTTCCGGTGACTGTGCACCTTTTGGAAGCTGAAATAAACGCAGGAGCTCGCCGATGCCATGAGGTGACCGGGGCCCGCTCCTCATGGCCCCTGTCTGTATGTGTACTTCTTTCCTCGCCGCCGTCACTTCACTGTACCGTGCGGGACTTGTAGTCACCACCCCATGCCCCGCTTTCGCTCCCTCTTCCCACTCGACGATGTGCTCTCCAAATGGTTGTCCCAAGGTCGTCCGCAGGACTCCGCGAATATCACCGTCTTCTACAGATGCACCTAGCTACATCTCAACTTGCAGTGGGTGTGTCGCTCAGTTTGTCTAGCTTTCTATCTCAAGCTCGATCGCACCACGTCCCAAGTACTTCACCGGTCGCCACCGCACTCACTTCGCGCTCCTTCGTAGCAATGGACGACCTACTCGCTTCAACTACGGCGTGCTGTCCAAGATATCAGTCCGCACACATAGGACCAATCTGCGCACTCCGATCATGCGTATGGCTTGCCTGATCTTTCGTCTATGTGCACGACATCGTCTCTATCTCAAGCTCGATCGCACCACGACCCATCCGCATGCAAAGTACTTTTACTCTCGAAGCGTCGGACTTTGGCCCCCTCCGCTGATGGAACCTGTTCGGTCGTCTACCTATCAGTGTTTGTGAACTAGACACGGCAAGGATCAATCAATAATTCAAGTCATTGTTGAGATGATAAGCTAGAGTTCAACATTCGCCTTCCTAGGTTCAGGTATCATTTTTACGTTGAGGTACATCCTCTCCCTCCGAATACGATCCTGCTCCACCGTGTACTCCTCTACAACCCTCCACGGATCGTTCTTGTCCTTGCGCTCCAGACGTCGTGAAACGATGGCAGTGTGTCTATTGAGGAATGCGATGCCAACCTCTCGAAGCTCAGTGACCTCGTCTCCAATAATGGTATCCCGATACCCATTTTCCTCGGTCTGGTTGAGGCCCCTTATCGATAATTTCTCTAGGTCGGCCGCCGTTGCCCCTTCCCAGTAGTACCTTTTCTTCTCCTTGAAATTGCCGTCCTTGTCTTTCCGATTCCTTTCGGGTGCAAGACGCTTGTATTCGTGGATGACAGCTTTGGTCTTGCTTTGTATGAAGAGGTCCATGCGTCCTTCTCCGGCTCTTTCCTCCATTTCGACGCTCCACTCCTGGGGATCTGGGCTCTGGGCAGCGGCAGCGGCGTAGTACCCGAAGAGGTAAGCTTGGTAGACGTATTCGGTTTTACCGACAAAGTTGGTCGGTAATCCATGTTCTATCCATATCGAGAAGCGGTCAGCAAAAGTCTGCAGGGTTTCGGAATGTGTTATGCGGAAGAGCTCCTGGCTCTCGGAAATGCCGTCGCCGGTGACCAGAGTCCTGGCGCTGTTGAGCGTCAGCCATTCTATGAACAGTCCGCGAACTTCTTGATTGGGGATAGACAGCGTTGTTGCATCTGTATCGACGCCCGGTGGACCACGAAACTTCGGCTGAGCCGTGTCCGTATCTTCGTCGCTGCTTTCGCCGTTGGGTTCCTGTTTGGGTATCTTTTTGAATGGGACAGCATTGAGATATCCCGTGTAGACCATAAACTTCAATAGTTGCGGGCGAGTTAGGGTCTCGATTTTACAGCTTGAAAGCATGTATAATGAATAAGAGCGCACGTAGATATGTATGTGGGGATGGGCAACGCCTGCCAGGACCTGAGAAACAGTCACGTGAGAAAGCCGCGCCAAGCTGATGACCCAAAATCAACGGATCGCGACGCGAAGGATTGCGACTTCGTAACACCAGGAATCTTCAAATCTTCACGTGTAATTAGCAGATTGTATGCTACTCTACATATTGTTGGAACAGAATCGCCAGAATCGCCGGAATGAAAGTGGTATGAACATTATGGTTGAAAATTGGACTTATCTGTTCATTCTGAACACGAAACCTGCGGGTTTTCTTCAAGGAATCTGTGGAGGTACATGCAAGATAACATTCTACAAAAAGACGAGGGGATATTGGTGCAGTGTTGAGGTCAGAGGCTTCGCATGCGGAGGACACCCGATTTCTCGCGCGTTTTTCAGCCACAGACGCGCCAGACGTGTAAGCGCCTGCCGTCGACTTGCTGAACACCCTCAATACACCGTCTCCATCATCGAAATCCACACTCTTTGTATTTATATACCATGGATATGTAAGTTCTTCGTGCTCTGGTGCAGTCCCATCTACTGACAATGGGGTGTGCCTTCACAAGGCTCATAATACTCTGAATTTCGAGACACCCTCGTTCAACAGCCCGAGACAGCACACCAGCACGAATTATAGTATATCAGCGTGTAATGGCGCGTCATTCAGACCGTTATACGCGGAAAACTCGAAGTCCGGCTCAGAAAGCGCACCTGGAGAAGCTTTCGCAGCTGCGTCGAGGCAGCAAGGAGAATGAGGAGGAAGCAGTCGAGAACTGCTCACCTGTGGCTCGAAGAACACGCGGAGCGGCTACCAAGGTGTGTAAAAAGGATGCATATGCCATTTGTATTGCTAAACTGCTGTTTTGTATGCACAGAATGGAGTAACAAGCGTCTTGGGGGACCGGCGCCTCGAGGCTGCGGAGTTCCGACTGAAAATCACGACAACACAGCTCCGTGCGAGCGCAGAGAAGTTGAAAAAGCTGCGAGAGGATGTTAAGCAGCTTCAGCAACACAATCAGTCTCTCACCGGCGAGCTCTCTGCAGTCCAAAGCTCCGCTGAGCCTCCTCCATCTCTCACCCTGTCCAGTACATATAAGCTCGTGCGTGCTGAACGGCGGAAAAACCAACGCACCGACGCACGTTTCAAGCAATCCAAAGCACAGGTTGCCGAGCTCCAGGAGGATCTGCGCCAAGCAGTCGAGGCAAAAGATGTTGCGGCAGTCGAGGTCCGAGAAACCAAGAAGATGTCGGCGGTGCAGAAGACGCTCATTGATGAGCTTCGCCGCAAGATCCGGGCCCTGCAAATGAAGGTTAGCAGGGCACCAAAGACACGACAGAAGGCCGTTCGGAAAGCAATCAAGAAGGCGCTTGAACAAGCAAAGTTGGGGAAGCTCACGCATGGAGGTGCCTACACACCTCAAGCGCGAGCGCTCGCGCGGACCCTCGTGAAGAACGGTTGCGCTCGTGCTTCCGTTGCGGCTATGATTTCACAGGTTGCGAAGACGTTCGGGGTGTCGATCGACAGGTTCATGAGCCGCCGCAGCGTGTCTCGTTCCGTTGTCGAGGGTGGCGTCGCTGCACAAATGCAGCTCGGATATGAGATAAATCAAGCTGAAAGTAAGGGATCAGCTTGTCTACATGCAGCGCATGCTGACTGAATATTACAGGCATTACCTTAAGTGGAGACGGAACCTCGCACCGGCATACCAATTTCGAGGCACGACACATCGCGCTCACAGTTGGCGCGTACACAGATCCATCCGCAGCCCCCACGCACAAAGTCCGCTTGCTGGGCGTTGACTCGGCCGTCGACCACAGCAGCGACACGCAGCTGCAGGGCTGGAAGGACAAGGTGCTCGATATGACGAACACCTTCTCGGAGAGCCCCTTGGCAAAGCGGCTGGACAGCCAGCTCCGGCCGGACGATTTTGCGCGCAAAGTCACAGGGATGAGCGGTGACCATGCCTTTGACCAAAAGAAGACTCACCGCGGTATCAATGCATGGAAGGAGGAAGCCGTGAAAGTGGGGATTGGCGAGTCGATGCTCAAGGAGACCTTCGACGGAATGCGTCCTATCTTGGTGGAAGCGCTCTGGGAGAAGATTGCCGCCGCGGGCGGTATACTGGCATGGGAAGCATTGCCAAGTCACGAGCAGGCACTCCGTGACACTGAAATGATGCGGTCAGTCGCACGTCGCATCGGGACGGAGGCATTTGATCGTCTCCCGGAAGCCGAGCAACAGACGCTGACGAAGATGATATGGGCCGGATGCTGCATGCACAAGGATCTCAACTCCGTGCGCGGAGGCGATAAGGCAATGCAGAATGCGTGGGAGGTGCTGGGACTCGAGCGGCCGGTCCTCCTTGCGAACAAGGACAATGCTGCAACACTCGAGCTTGGCGGTGGTCGAGGCCATAATCTGACGGCCGCTGAGCAGCGCGCAGCTGCGATTTCGAGCCGTGGGGGTGTCAAAGCTGTCAGCCTTGCGGGGGCAATTTTCAATCACAAGGATGACAAGAAGGGGCAACAAAATACGCACCGCTTCTACATGCAGCAGCACCTTGGTGGCAACGCGCGCACCTTCCCCGACGTCTCAAACACCCGCTTCGGGACCTATTGCAAAGGCGCGGAGGAACTCATTGTCCATCTGAAAATGTACATCAGCTTCCTCGAGCTTGTCCGGGACAAGAAAGAGAAACGAGCCTTTAACCATATGGAATCCAACCTCTACAAGGCTCTCCATGATCCAGCTACTCTCACCGAGCTCGTTGTCCTTGCTCTCTATGGGCAGGCCATTGCGGAGCCCTACAGTCGCACAGTTCGAGGGTCCAAGGGCACCGAGCAGAAGAATGCCCTCGATCTAGGGCCGTTCCATCATGAGCTCCGGGCACATATACAGAATCTCATTGACAATCCTCACCTGCTGCTTGATCCAACCGCTGCGGGAGAGACGGGATCCTTGGACAGCGAGGAGTGGTCAACTCCGAAGCTGTTCGTTGCGATCCAAGAGCTGTCGCCACGCTTACCACACCTTGAACCCATTCTGGTCGCCTTCCTGGAAGGGACACTTACCACATGGGAGCGCTTCTCTTCGGAATTCGCTCCCGGGGGTCTGATTGATCAGGCGACGGCGTCGGAGCGTGAGCTGGCATGGATGCCTGCGACGAATGACCATAACGAAGGTATTCTCGGGGCGTACCGTGTTTTTGCTCGTCAGAAACCAGCCGCGACACTGCACAACTTCAATGCTCAAGCAATGTATCATCAGAACGGCACTGAAGATTTCATGCAAGCACTGCTTACCGACGAGGACTATGAATATATCCGCAGGCAAGCACGCAAGATTGACAGTAGCGGGCTCGAGGCAACTCGGCGTCAGGCTCAAGTCGAGTTTGACCAACGGCTAGTGGATGCGAAGCAGAAGAAAGATGCTGCGCGCGAGAAGAAGGCCGCAGAGAACCAGGAGCGCCTATCTAAGGTTCAGGTTGTCATTGATCCGAAGGCTCTCAACCAGATGAAGGTGCCGGAGCTGAAGGAACAGCTCGAGTGCCTCCGTCAGTGGGACAAGGAAATCCCGCTGAAGTCCCACCTCAAGAACAAAGCAGATGTTCGGGAAGCACTTTCCGGTGCAGTGGACCGCTATATCAGCCGTCATATCGAGAGGGTGACGGCAGAGGGAGAAGATAGTGAGTCTTGTGATGAGGCTTCGGAGGATGTCCCTGCAGATATGGCCTCGGACTTGGATTCAGACAATGATTGACACTCTTTTCACACATACCAGATCCAGATACTCAATTCTGAATATTCTACATAATCTCCATAGTTTTCTTAACTCTATATAGTGTACATACGGAGGGACTTCAGTACCGTGCCAGACCGGTCGGCGCTCGTATGTGCAGCCCGCCCGGTCATGGCGCAAATCCCGCCCGTACCGCGCGGACTCAGCGCACCCAGCAATGCTGGAGCAGCTGGAGCCCGTGCGTTGTGAGGGGATCCCGCCATGACCAGGTGGCTTGCACCAGGCCCCCGCTGGTGTTCGCCCCGGCCGCGCGCCCGCCAGCTCTGTGCGGCCCCGCCTGGTCTGTGCGCGCCCGCCCGGTCCTTGCGGCGCCCAGTCTCGGCGCGCTGTCCCCACGCCTATGCCGTCGATCCAGGCCCGCGCGTTCGTCGCAGTCGTGACGCCCCCTCGCCGTCGCCCTCCCTCTCGCCGTCCCCAGTAACCGCGCCGCGTGCTCCGTCTTCGTTGTCTGTGCGTGCTTGGTGAGCGCGTCGGTCGTCAGAATGTGCGCTGCGGGTTATATCGGCCCCAGACTGTGTGCTTACCTCGAGCCTGCCTCTGCCAGATCTTCCCGTGCGTCGAGGCTCGAGGGGTTGGAGGGGCGCTGCGGCGACGGGCATCCGGTGGCATTCGCTGGTGGAGTAGACAAGTCAGATAAAGAAGGCCATGCGTCTATACTGGAAGGTCAAGTAGGTAGATAGGAGGAACGGTCAATAACTACGCACATACGCCTCGTCCGTGCCCGAACCTTGAGGAGCGACGTCGACGGCAACGTGCAGAGACAGCCCCGCATGCACCGATGCAAGAGTTCGTCGCGGCGTACCCGGCCAGAGCCTTCCTCTGTGCCACTGAGCGCGCCGACCTGCCTGCCCTCAAGCGTGCGACCGCCTTCGTCCTCTCACTGTCCCGCCACCGTTCATATCCACCTTCTTCTCTTTTCCATCTGTCGAGCGCGAGCTGAGACCTGTTCTGCTTCCATACCCCCACCAATACCGCCACCACCCTGCGCTGTACCCAAGCAGCCGTCTTCGGTGCGTTCTTGTTCCTCGATCACCCGCCCACGCGCTGACGCCCGCCCCTCCCCAGTAGCTCGATCTTCTCCAACTCCAACCACCCGCTCACGCGAACGGCCCCGCATCGTCGCCAACGTCGTCTTCGCGTCTGCAGGTGCGTGCTTCATCTTCCTCCGTCGCTCGCCCACACACTGAGATGAACCCCGCCGCCGACGCCGCTTCATCGTCCTCTTCCACGCCCGTTCCTCCTCGGTGCGTTCTTGTTCCCCGATCACTCGACCACGCGCCGACGCCGCTGCCTCGTCCACTTGGTCTGCTGCTTCTCCACGTCGGTGCGTTCGTGTTCCTCGATCACCCGCCCACGCGCTGACACGCGCCCCTCCCCAGTACCTCGGTCTTCTCCAACCCCAACCACCCGCTCACGCGAACGGCCCCGCATTGTCGCCAACGGCGCGCGAACGGACCCGCATCGTCGCCAACGGCGTCTTTGCGTCTGCAGGTGCGTGCTTCATCTTCCTCCGTCGCTCGCCCACGCGCTGACACGAACCCCGCCGCCGACGCCGCTTCCTCGGTCAGTTCGTCTGCTGGTTCTCCACGTCGGTGCGTTCTTGTTCCCCGATCACTCGACCACGCGCCGACGCCGCTGCCTCGTCCACTTGGTCTGCTGCTTCTCCACGTCGGTGCGTTCGTGTTCCTCGATCACTCGACCACGCGCCGACGCCGCTGCCTCGTCCACTTGGTCTGCTGGTTCTCCACGTCGGTGCGTTCTTGTTCCTCGATCACTCGCCCACGCGCTGACACGCGCCCCTCCCCAGTAGCTCGGTCTTCTCCAACCACCCGCCGCCCACGCGCTGACACGAACCCCGCAGCCGACGCCGCTTCCTCGTCCACTTCAACGTCCGTTCCTCTCGTCTGCTAGTCCTCCACGTCGGTGCGTTCTTAGTCCTTGACCGCTCGCCCACGCGCTGACACGCGCCCCTCCCCAGTAGCTCGATCTTCTCCAACCCCAACCACCCGCTCACGCGAACGGCCCCGCATCGTCGCCAACGGCGTCTTCGCGTCTGCAGGTGCGTGCTTCATCTTCCTCCGTCGCTCGCCCACGCGCTGACACGAACCCCGCCGCCGACGCCGCTTCCTCGTCCACTTCGTCTGCCAGTTCGCCACGTCCGTTCCTCCTCCTCGACCTTCGCCGTCACCAGCAATTCTCCAAATGTCGAAAGACATGCGCAAAGCGATCCGCGCCTTCCTTGAGGTTTATCGCCGTTCCTTTGGGTATACCGGGCTTCGCTGACCTTTATCTTGCCAGGACGCGGACATGTACCCCGACTTCGTGCGCCGAGCGTGCGAGGGCCGCGTCGATGAAGTCCTTTGGCCACAGCAAGGCAGCAAGCTTGGCGTGAAGTGGGAGATCGGCGGCTCGAACAGCAGCCCGGTCCGCGTGCTCGTCTTGCGCGTGCGCCGTCGGTTCGCCCAAAACCGCGCGCTAAAGAGAGTTCCTGCGCGTCGCGGGACCATTACCATCAACTTCAACACCAACGCGCCGCCTACCCTCCAGCGCTTCGTCGAGCAATGGCAGGCCAAAATCCGCGCGCCCTCGCCTGAAGAGCACTGAAGCACCTGTGAGAGATTAGCAAGACACGGTCCCAGACAAAAGCGGACACGCAGCACGGCGGAGCGAAGCAACTGTACATACGGCCTTCCCAGCTCCTCATTGTACATACAGAGAAATCCTACGTTATCAGGTAAACAGGGCTTGATATCTTGTCTTTGAACGCCTCGTCTGCGCCCTCCAGCAGCCTTCTGTATCTGAACGCCTGCCTGCGGACCAGGGGCGTGTTAGCCGCCAGATACCAACGACTGCCGATTACACCCACCTCCTCGCGTACGCTGCGCGTCCTGGGTCGCTATCATCGCACTTGTGCGCAGTGTCCAGCCAAGAATCCCGGAAATGCTCGAAGGTCCGACGGACCCGCCTCATTTCTTCGTTGACCAGCAGGCTCTCTTCCCACCACCTCTTGTACAGCGAAGTCCGCCGGAACCAGAGTGCCTTCAGAGCTGCAAGCCGACGCGAACGTGAGCCGAGCCGCCAATCGACGCACCAAACGACGTACCGCTTCTCGTCCACGTGCTCAAAGACTTGTTCTTGGACGTCAGCAGGTTCTCAAACTTGGACCAAATCCACGACGTCTGGCACCTGCTCTCTCCGAGCTTCGCATCCGCGGTGTACACCGTGAAACTCTTGATGTCCTCTTTCTTCAAACGCGGACAATCCTCGTCCGTCTCCGACATGCCGAGGGCGATGCGGGCCTGCCGGGCTCGCCGGTACGTCGTCGTGTCTTGGTCGATGGTGTCTCGCTTCCGGTTGTCCATGGTCTTCGTTCGCGTGGCCATGCCTTGAGTATGCTTGCTCTCCTTCTTGTACACGTTGAAGCTGTAGCTGCTGATGAGCCCTACCCGCAGCCCGTCGAGCGCGTCATTGCACTGCCCCTCCCGTAGACCGCGCTCAATGTCTGCGGCTTCCGTCATCGAGACGTGCTCTATGACCCCCTTGTTGAAGCACGATGGCAATAGCACGCGGCGGTCGCGTACGTTCCCCAGCATCTCCCCGTTCGTCACCTCCTTGCGCGCCCGCCGTGACCGCGCCGGCTTCGACTCCTTGTCCTGCGACGGCTTGTCCTGCTTTCCATCGCCTCTGTCGTCCGTCGCATCCTGGCCAGCCACCTTCTTCGTCTGCTTTTCCTTTGTGCCCGCCTGCGTTCCCTCAACGTCATCGCTCTGCTTGCGCTTGCCGCTGTCCCGCCCGTCGTCTGCTTCATCCCCTGCAGCGGCCTGTTCGTCATCCAACATGAAGGCGCTCATCCGGTCACCGGGTTTGCCCGATGTGGCAGCTATCAGGAGGGGCAGGATGTACATATCGTGGCGGAGCTTCCACGCGGCCATGTCCGCCATGTATTTCTTGTACTCCTCGGCGACCAACGGGTCCCCGACCATATGCTTCGTTCTCAGCCGCCGGATCAAGTTTGACCTACGCCAACACGATTAGCAAAGGCACACGGGCATATGACTCGCCGGGGCCACTTACCTCCTTGCGTCGAGGTCCACGCCATCTGAAATGGCTCTCGCCAGACCCGCCGTCCCGGAGTTCTTGTCCACTCTGGCAATGTGGACCGCCAACGCATCCGCTTTCGTCATCACTGCGACGCGCGTCAGCGACTCGAAAGCTAATCATGGGCGACGCCCGCCAACGCACCTGCCGACTTTTCGGGCTCGAATGGATTGCTCATGTCCTTGTGCTTCTTGATGTTGAGGACGTCGGCTTGCCAGGTTGCCAGCTCCTGCCTCCATTCGATTACCGACTCCTTCGCCTCCCGCTCCACGAGGTCGAGCTCCTCCCGGACCCACACCAACGCGTCCGCGGCCTCGTTGTGCTTCCTCGCCAGGTATTTCGCTGCGACAACGTCAGTACACGACGCGCGTAAGTTGAGCAGCAGTCCGCACCAATGCCGTGGACTCTTCGCGCATTCAGGTCGGAAAGCATCGCGTTGATGAAGTCGTGCCTGTTGCCCGGCGTCATCTCCCTCGTGGCATTCCCGATGGAATTCAGTATCGCCCAGAGGCGCTCCGCGGCCTCGCCGTCCGTCATAGCACACCAGGGCAGGAAGTGGAAGGAGAAGAAGATGCGGCACTCCGCGCAATGGGCGGGAAGATGAAATTTTCCCACCGCCGCCAACGTCAACGGAATGCGGTACTTCTGGATTGACCCTAGATCGGCAGTGTTCTCCCGCATCCACTTCAATCGATCCTCGAGGTTGATGCGGTACTGACAGTTTATGTCGTAGCCGGATACGTGCGTCGTCAAGTCCATGTAGGGCTGCAGCGCCGTCAGCATTACGTAGTCGACGTTGGCGAATCTGGCACACCAAAGGCCCTGTCAGCATCCCGAATCCTCCAACGCAGCCACGTACGCACCTTTCGCCCTTCTGTAGATCCACAAGCCCACCCGCCAACGCGAACATGTGTCTCTGGCAGTAGAGACCGACGACGCCAGACACTTTCCCGGTATGCGCGCCGTATCCCAGCGCCCCGAACTCATGGCATGTCGTTTCCTGCGATTATCATTCATGAGCGCCTTGCGGCCATGCAACGCTGCAGATATTCGCCGCTTACCTCTGGCTCCTTTCTGGGGGGCACCCGCGGCAGGAACTTCGTGTAGTCCCCCTCGTGGGCAAAGTAAGCGGCGCCCATGGTCAGAGGCGTGTCCGCCATGTCCATGGGCTTGATCTTCTGATTCAAATGGAAATTGCCATCTGTGGCGTAGTACATGGCGTCCAGGAATCTGCCCAACAGGTTCAGCTCGAGCGCTCGAAGCGCCAAAAGAATCTAACACCCACCGCAAAGCATCCTCTCGCGTCTGCCAGTGAGGATCCATGTTGATGCCAGGTTGCGGGCATGCCGGGCACAGCACAGCCAGAGAACCCGCGTTCATGTCGCGACGCGGCTGTTCATTCGCGCGTTTGGTGGCAGAAAGGTACGCAAACTCTCGCTGTGAGATCATGTACTCCCGGTATCGGTCCTGCGAACCAATTTCAATGGTGTGCTGACGCCGATATCGCCGTACCACTCACGTCCACGTCATCGGGGTCAATGTTGTCGCTCGATCTCGCCAGGTACCTCATGAGATCGCCGGCGGGCGCCTGTGTTTGCAACGCCAGTAATTGAAAGTCCTTCATCACCGCCAAGGTGAACGCCGTCATCGGTCGCACCCAGGACGCCGGAAACAGGTCGCAATCCATGAGCTGATCGAAGTCGGACGCGATCGTTCTGGCATTGCCCTGGATGCACGCGCAGAATTTCACTTGGATGCGTTCAATACCTCGCCCATGTACGATGGTCATCACTCGAAGATCGCCCCTGGTTTTGAAGGTCTTGCATGGCAGGCCTCCATGGCCGAGATTAAGGACGAGGCCGAGCTTGGATAAGGTCGTTCGCTGCCAGAATCGCTCAGAGGGCGACCATTCCTCCACGCGGTGGAACGGCAGCCACCGATGTCCATCCAGAAGGCATTCGCGACAGAGGGGGCGGCGGTGCAAGCAGTCGACACAGCGGGCCGTAGCCACACCCTTGCTTTCCGCGGGGCACCGCGCACATCGCTTGTCTTCGGGGCCGACCTCGCGGCGGAATAGTGCGGCCTGTGCGTTTTGAGCGTACTGCCCAAGAAACTGCGTCATGCGCTCGTTAGGTTTCTGTAGCGACGCGCGACCTCTCAGCATTCAAACCGCGCAGTAGGTCTGTCAACAGTACGCACAATGGTATTGCTTGGTGCCTTCCCATCCTCGCCCGCCTCCCCGCTGATGCCCTCCGCCTGCTCCTGGGTATCGCCTTCCGTGCCGGTGGTGTCAAATGGATTAGGAGAAGCGGCGCGTACGATTGCAGGTACGGTCGCGGTCGCGGGGGCGGTCGCCGAAGTCGACGCGGCCTCCACTGGCGACGGGCGAGCATGTTTTGCCGCATGAAACCAGCTCTCAAGGCTGAAGCCCTGTTGGCCAGTCGGCTGCAGACGAGCCGCCTTTGATTTTCTAGGAGTCCGCCGCATGGGTCTTCTCTGGCTCGGACCCTTCTAACCCACAGCGCGCGTCTGATAAACGCGGCGAGGTATGCTTGACGGTGGTGCGTGCGCTTAACGCGCGCCTGATAAACGCGGCGAGGTGGGGCAAGATTGACGGCGGGGACGGTTGCTGGCGGATGGCGAGCTCTGAGTCGCGGGGGCTCCGAGCACGGCGAGGTATGCTTGACGGTGGCGGGTGCGCTCAACGCGCGCCTGATAAGCGCGGCGAGGCGGGGCACGTAGACGGCGGAGGGTGCGCTCAACGCGCGTCTGATAAACGCGGCGAGGCAGGGCACGATTGACGGCGGGGATGGTTGCTGGTGGATGGCGAGCTCTGACTGTCGCGGGCGCCGTTGACGCGGCGCAAACAAACGTCAACATCTGCATCGGGCCGGGTTCCCGCCGTGCCGGCTTCACACTCTTTTTTGGCGACAATACGGGCGTTTTTTTGTGACCACGACTACTTATACATGTAAATACGGCAGGCTGCATATTTATTAGTGGCATAGGTGAACACGTTTTCAGGGCCGCGCCTCCATCCAACCCACCCCAGTTCAAGTACTAACGAATGCGCGAAGTGGATGCGGCTCCCGCGGGCCGAGTAGAACTTCCCCCAGGATGGCCGTGCGCCCGCACAGGCGATCCGGCGCGGCGCGGAGGGGTCCTTCCGCGACGCGCTGAAGACCTGTCCCCGCGCCCAGGGGACGAGCTGCGCCTGGGTGAACCGTGACGTCTCGCCGGAGACAACTCCCGGCGGATGGGGGAGCGAGAGCGGTCCGGCGACCCATTGCGACGCTTGCGCGGCCTGCGACGCTTGGGTGCCTGCGCGCCGCCCGTGGGTGAGAGGGGCAACCCAGGGAGGGATGCTGAGCCCATCTGCCCATGTAGCACAGGTGCCTCCGGGCCTGCCTTTTGCCCGGCAGGCGTCCAGAACTGCCCGCGCGCCGCGGCAGGGCCTGTCCAGTCCTCGGGCTCACCACCCATGCGCCGCCGCTGCTTCCACTCCTGCACTGACATCTTCGGGGTGGCAATCGATGGGGCGGCCGTCGACGGGGCGGCGGTCAAGGTCGCGGTCGTCGCGGTCGTCGCGGTCGTCGCGGTCGTCATGGTCGTCGCGCTCGTCGCGGTTGTCGCGGTTGTCGCGGTCGTCGTGGTCGTCGCGCTCGTCGCGGTCGTCGAAGGGGCTGCGCCCGGGGGTGCGACATTCGGGTGGTTGGAGGTACCTGTGTCGCAGGTTGCCGGCGCTGGGGCGGCCACAGAGACCGTCGCGAACCCTGCATGGCGATGAGCCGCGCAAGTCGGATTATTGAATGCACTACGCACCTGTCCCGTCGACGTCGCTATCGCCCCAGTAGTCGTCGTCCGAGTCGTGTGCGCCCTCCAGGAACTCGTCCAACACAAATGTGCCGTCTCCGCGTTTGGGGTAGTGCCGGAGGAAGACGTTGCGCTTGGAGTAGGTCCCTCTCTTTTTCTTGGAGATGAGCTCCGGCTCCGACGCTTCCGGGCCAGTCTTAGCACGCGAATCGAGCGTGTAGTAGCACCCGATGCCCTCGTAATTCGGCCCCTTTTCCGCTGGGCCATGGCCGGAACCGCGCCTTTGACGGCCCTTCTGCCAGCCTTGTCTCGCTTGCATGCGGGTGATCTGCAGGGAGCACAGATAGGGCTCTGGTGGGGAGGAGCGAGGGTTGGATGGCGATTGGGGCCGGGCGGGGGCTCTGGTGCGAGGCACGGAGGCTTGGATGGCGGGCGGAGGTCAGGGGATACGAACAAGAGGTGGTGGGGATGTCGACGCACGCCTGAAAAGCGCGGGGAAGAGTGCACGCGCGCCTGAGAAGCGCGGGCGGGGGCTCTGGTGGGGGGCAGGGAGGGTTGGATGGCGGGCGGAGGTCAGCCTGGTCAGGGATACGGCCGGAGCCGTGGTGCAGCTCGCTGTCCGATCGTCAGAATGTCTACATACCGCATCGTGCTCACATACCTTGGCTGGAGAGCTTGGTCCTTGGGTGATAAGAATGAAAGGGTGAGGTGATGAGAGGGTGAGAGGGTGAGGAGGGAGGGCAAAGCTAGAGAGCGCGAGCTCAGCAGTGGTGGGCGACGGAGAAGCCGAGCGCTTATCAGGTCCCGGCATATTCCGCAACCACGTGTTCGTTTGTCTTCACTTCACATCACAACGTAGCGTAGTTGGTATAATACATACGTTCACATTCACACCTGGCACAGACAAGTTCTCATTAAAAACCCAACTGTATTTTAGAACAGACGAAATGGAATTTGTGCTAAAATAATTATGTGCGCCCGTGAGCGCCGTTGCATCGCCAGTGGCCTAGTCGGTACGCCTCCTTTTGGTAGGCTTTGTGAGGTCCCAAACCCTCACAAACTTGCCCCGAATCCACACCCACTCGGAGTGAACGTCGTCGTCGTCGTCGCTGTCGCTGACGGTGCATGGGACGGCGGTGGACGTGGCCGACGAGGACGTGCCTGCGGTGGACGAGGACGTGGTGGCGGAGGACGTGCCTGCCCCCAATGCACGCGCGCCAAAAACGGCGGAGGGCGTTGACCTGGTCGCGGAGGACGTCGGCGCCCCAAACACTCGGGTGGACGGGCGACCGTTCGCGGGGACGGAGGACGTGGTGGCGGAGGACGTGCCTGCCCCCAATGCACGCGCCCCAAAAACGGCGGAGGGCGCGGCGGCGGGCGCGGGCACACGAGACCACGGGGCGGCGGACGTCGGCGCGGCGGATGAGAGGGCGGCGGGCGATCGGGCATAGGCGCGGGCGGCGTCGGTCTTCTTGTCGAGCAGGCTCCGGCTGATGGAAGGCTCAGGAGATTGCTATTGACACACACAAACCAAAGTACTCACAGTCCAATCCCAGCCGCTCTGTCCGTAGCCTGACGCTCACGCCGTCCGACATCGCTCGCAGGCGGCGCATCGAGCGCACGTCGCTTAGATTGTGGTCCAGTCGACGTACCCTCCACGTGGTCGTCTTCGCCCGGCCTCTTGACACCACGTCCTTGCTGCGGTCCAGTCGACGAGCCCTCGCCTCGCCCCATCGGCTGTACACGCCCCCCGGCTGCGTTAGTGTTAGCCCAGATTCTCTCGATCGGCGGCGACCTCGTGGGCCTGAAGGCGCCTGGGACTACGGAACTCCACGGGCCCCTTCCCAGCTGATCCTCTCCGTAGAACGCCGTGTCGTGACGCCGGAGCTGACGACCCCGCAGAGCCTCCAAGTCGACCATCGGCGCGTCGTCACGACCGCGACCTCCGACGACAGACGAGTACGGCGGTGGAGGGGAAATCGCCTGGGCGGTGTCAGCGCTCGTAGAACCGGCGGTGGCCGGCAGGGAAGGGGGAGGCGATGAAGGGGGAGGCGATTCGGTAGCGACAGTGGTACCATCACTGTCTTGGGTGGGCTCCGGGAGGGGTTCGGCGGCAGTGGCGCCATCTGCGTCTTGGGTGGGCTCCGGGAGGGGTTCGGCGGAGCCGTTCAGTCCGACGACGGTGAATGGCAGCCCTTCGAGTGGCGTCTGGCTCTCCAGCCACCGGACTTCCGTGCCGAAACTGTTGAGGACATCGCCGTGGGTGTCTCGCGCGCGAATCAGAACGTATTGCGCCGCATCCGGGAGTGGGATCGGGTCATCGAAGCGTTGGTAGTTATCCGGAGCCCACCTGGTGCGAGCGGGGTCCCAGTACTGGGTCTGGGTGTTGTTTGCGAACCCGGCGGCCTCCATCTCTTCCAAGGTGATCGCGTACGCAGGGATGAACTCGGCGGTGCACAGGATGTGTCGAAAAGCGTAGCGTAGATGTCCCTGTTGACGGAGCCGGTCAGCATCAGCCTACAGCATAAGTGGAAGTCAGAACGCACCGCCCGCCACAACGTGATCCGCATGGCCTTGTACGCTGGCGGGCTCACAGGAAGACCGCCAGCCTCATCGCCATCGCTCCGATCGCCGTCGTCTCTGTGATCGCCGGGTGCGTCGCCGTCGGCGGGAGCGTCGGCGTCGCCCGACGGGTCCCGCGAGCCATCCGCCTCTCCTCCATCGCTGCTCGTGCGCATCGTCTGCAAGACCTGCCATCAGAGAGCATCCCGGGGTGCGGCGCGTGGATGACTGCTTACCTCCTGGGTGACGGACTCTGGAACAACAGATGAGCTGCGTTCCGCGCCCTCGTCAGCGTCAGCGTCGACGAGGGCGAGCGCGATCGCCATGTCCTGGTCTATCTGCTCGGCTGCAGCGCGCACACCCGTGACCTCCTCCTCGGCAATCAAGGCGGCAAGGCGCGCGTCGCCGTCCATCTGCTCATCGCGCAGCGCACTGCCCTCGCCGCGCGACCCGCGGTTCTTGCGCGCGCGTCCACCCTGCGGCGTGGTCAGAGAGTGGCGTGAAGCGGACAGAGTGGTACATACATTCGCCTTCGCCTTCAACGTTTTCGCCTTCAACGTTTTCGCGTGCTTCGCCTCGGCGGCCCTAGCGATCTTGTGCGCAGCCTTCGCCGCCTCATCCGCCGCGCGGACAGCCTCGATGGCAGCGACCCTGTCAGCCGTAGGCAACTCCTGCGCCGGGTACCACGCTCGGGCCTTGCGCCCCGCCTTGCGCCACGGGCACTGCGGGTTCAGGCACTGCGAAATGCGTCCATTCAGCGGCCAAAGAGGCAAGCCGGTAAAGTGTCACTCACCACTGCGTGCCACTGGCCGGCATGCTCAGGCTTGTATGTCATCCCCAGGCGTCCGTACGCGCCGCAGTGAAAGCAGGCGGAGGACACGATGTCGGGTTTGCGGGCCTCCGCGTCCACGAAGCAAGCTCTCTTGAGACGGGAGCTGTACGCGAGAGACGAATGCAGGACGGTGCGTGCGAGGTGGACCATTGTCGACGAAGGATGGCAAGTGTTCTGGAATGTTGGTGCTGAGCTCTGGTCAGAATCCATCCGTTTAAATGTCTTGACGTGTCCATCCCCGTCGCGCATGAATCACAGAGACCCGCACCTTCCAGCGCCAGGGCGGCCAGCCATCCTCCTGGGCGGCGGTTCGGCGGCATTTCGAAGAATTTGTCTCTTGTCTGCCCCTACCCTCCCCTGCCCTAGTGCCCGACGTGAGCGAGTGCCTTTGCATGCACCACTGGAGCCTTACGAAAACCAAATCTCTCGATACGCGAATCTCTCGATACGCGACGTCTTGCCGAAGCCTTAAAGCTAAACTCAGGGCATATTGGTCCGCTGAGTCGGCGGGAATGCGGCCCTGTCGTCAGAGCAAAGAGCAGGTAGACGTAGCAAAGCGACGCTTAGAGAATCTAGATTGGTCACAAATTCGGGGATAACACCGCTGATCATCGACGAGCGGCCTACTTCCCACGGCCATCGGGCGTCGTCTTCCTGCGCACTCCGGCCTTGGCGCCTCGGCGTACTTTGGCCTCCCCTTGCGCTTGCACGAGCGCACGCTCCGCCTCCTTCCTCTCGGCTAATGTTTGACTAGCAACGTCTTAGTGTGCTGCGGGGAGTAATGACGGCTAGGGATACGCACAGTTCACGTCCTGCCGCTCTGTCCGATGCCTTGCGCACCCGCGCTCCAGGACGGTCCACCGGCGGCGCGGTAGGCACCGCAGCGGGGATGTTCGTGCGCGGCTTCTTGGTTGTGCCCTGCTTCTCGCTCGTGCGCGGCTTCTTGGTGGCCGGGGCCTCCGTAGGGTCATGCGCGGCAGACTTCCGTTTCTTGGCCCCCTTGCGATTATTGTGCGAGGCAGCAGGTTGAGCCTCGGGGAGCATGACCAGAGCGGACTGGGGCTCCGACGTGTCGGCAGTGTGCATGGCAATCGGCCCGTCCGGTCCGGCCTCTGGCAGGGTCGAGGTGTCGGACACGGGCGTGGTGTCGGGGGCAGCGTCCACGTTGTTGAGCGGGGAGTCAACGGTCGCATTGTCTGAAACAGCGAGCGCGGCGTCGCCCACAGGCGTAATGTCCCACGCGGGCGCGGTGCCGGGCGTGGTGTCGGGCGCGGTGTCGGGCGCGGTGTCGGAGGCAGCGTCCATGTTGTTGAGCGTGGAGTCAACGGTCGCAGTGTCTGAAACAGCGAGCGCGGCGTCGCCCACAGGCGTAATGTCCCACGCGGGCGCCGTGCCGGGCGCCGTGCCGGGCGCGGTGTCGGGCGCGGTGTCGGAGGCAGCGTCCATGTTGTTGAGCGGGGAGTCAACGGTCGCAGTGTCTGCAACAGCGAGCGTGGTGTCGGCCACAGGCGTAATGTCCGACGCGGGCGCGGTGGCGGGCGCGGTGGCGGGCGCGGTGTCGGGGGCAGCGCCCATGTTGTTGAGCGGGGTGTCAACGGTCGCAGTGTCTGCAACAGGCACGTACACGCTCCCTGAGGACTCCGCTGACGGCGCGGCCGTCGTGTCGAGTCCGGGTCGGTTTCCTGGCATCGGTACGTCAGTCGCTATTGCACTGTCCCTCAGGGTGACTGCGTACCGAAGATCTTCTCCATGAACGCGAGGAGTTCTATCCGGATGTGTTGCGAAGTCCAATCTGGAGTGCGCCGTACAAGCCACTGCTCGAAGTCTTCCTCTTGCGGCGTCTGACCTATCGGCATGCTACAATAACGCAATGAGAGGTGATTAGCGTGTGGGAGGCTCAACACATACATGTGAGCTCCGGTACGTCCACCTTCCAAAGGACCGCCCGCAATGTACAGACCGACCCAGCCCGTCTCCTCGTACCAATGCTGTGCCTGTCGATTAATAGCCTCAACCATGCCGGCAGCTTTTCTGGGGGGCAAAGGCGTCAGCGTCACTGCGCGAGAAAGTGATGGACGGGGCATTACTTCTGGCGCTCCAACTCGGAGCTGCTGTTGCTGGGCGCCGCTTCCTCCGCACCGAGCGCTTCGAGCGCCTTGATATCATCCGCGCTCAGAGCATGGTAAGCGGCCGAGACCCTCTTCTGGTATGTTGCAGGTGATTCCCCCGGTTGGATGGCAGGTTTGTCACCGTGAGTGCAGTCTGCACTCTGCCAGACCTTCCACGCGGACCCCGCCTTCGCTGCAACTGGTGGGAGGCGAGTTATCTGCGGAGCAGCCAGAAGCGCTTCTCGATACTTCGCGCTCTGCCCATCGAGGTAGCCCCTGATCTTCTGCGATACAGGTCAGGCGCTGGCGACAGGGATGCGGACAGGCCACTCACCTTGGGGCACGCGGCAAGACGCAGGAGACGCTCCTCCTCGGTCTCTCCCACGACCCGGCGGACTATTCGGTTTTTGTTCTTGTGCGATTTCTTGACGCGAGCTTGGTACTGTTCCTCCGATTCCCCCTGGTGAGCGTGCTTGAACTGCTCTTCGTAGAGGGCGGTGATCCTCGCAGCGATGTTGTCGAGAGAGTACTCCACCGCCTTAGGTTGCGCGAGCTCTCGATCGGCGAATTCTTTGTCGGAAACCTCTGCCAGCCAGGCAGACTCCTCTTTGCGCCATTTCCAGGAGGAGGGCATGGAGAATGGCAGTGAAGGATGCAGTGAGCGACGTGCGAACGAGGGATCGGCGGGGGAGGACTTAACTCTGCACTGTCTCTCTGCGCCTGTCCGCCGTACCGCGCCACGTGACCGAGGCCCTGAATTCAAACAAGTCCGTAGTCCGTTTCCCGTTCCCGCCCCCGCCCTGACGCATCAGCTCATAACCCGCCGCCCGGCCCCCTCCTGCCGCTAGCAAGAGGTCCGGACGCCGTCGGTGTTCTTGTTAGCAAATTCGATCACTCAACTCGATCTGTCACACGGCGTTTTCGCCGACGCATTTCAATAGAGCATTACAAATACAGGCCCAAAGCCGGCCTACTGATAATGACGACACAGCGAGCTAGGAGCGACCAGGGGGAACGACGGTAGGCGACCCGACACGGAATAGAACTGGAAGCAGTAGAAACGGGCGATCTGTGCCTCGAAAAGGTCCTGCGTGGTGCCCTCCGGTGTTTGCGGCAGCTTCCCCTTCGCGGCAGGCCAAGAATTCAGCACGCGCGCCCATCGCGTGAACGCCCCAAGTCGCCTGCTGTCCGTAAGACTCTCAATGCCGCACACAACTTCACGGCGATCCCACATCGGCCGCACCTTCCCGTCGCCCTCCCAAATCAGCATGACCTCCTCCTCGCGCGCCGTGCCCCAGCCCGACTCCTCCGAGTACGCAGCAGGATCCATGATGCGGTCGAGCGCCATGAGCTCGAGACGGAAATTCATGCAAGACAACTCCCACGTCACTTCCATCCAAACGCGCGTGTCGCAATCTACCTGCGCACGGGGAAGCTCCCGCGCCCCCCAGAGTGGTTGCAACTCTTCCCGGTAGGGTTCAAAGCCGCCGTGGACACCGAAGCGGACGTTGACGTCGATGCGGTCGGCCGCGCGCCGCCGCGCGCGCCGGTCCGGCTCGCGCTGCGGCCCGGCGGCCGTGCCAGTTTTGGGAGGGGGCGGAGGCAGCTTGGCGATGTCGACGGGCGACGACTGCGGCCGAATGTCACGGTCGGCGGGGATGTCGATCCGGTAGTAGCGCCCCTCCAGGGCTACGCGCCATTGGCCAGCCGTAAGAACCACCCTTCCCCCCTCCGGTGGCCTGATGGTTTGCGCGATGCACCATGGCCGGATTCGTAACCAATTGTGAATTCTGCCGCCCTGGATGCTGCCTTCATTGAAAAAAAGATGAATGGGAGGGAGGTGGTAGAGCTGCGGCCGGTGCGGATGTGCGACCGCGAGGGCAGGGTCTCGCGCGATGACAACGGCCAAGAAGGCACACTCCGCTGTGAGCCAGGCAGGCTTCGGTTCCGCCTTCGCCAAACGCTCTGACCCGGTCTTCTGGGAGCGCCCGACGGGCGGGCGAGGTACTAGCATGAGGATAGCGATCAAATCGTGTAATTAGCATGGACAGGAACCCTGACCCACCTGAACCTGAGGAAGGGTCCGGACCATGCTGCGTCGCCGTCGCCTCCAGCGCCGCTTGCTCCGCCTTCGCCGCTTCGAGGCGATCCTCCGCTCCCAGCGCTACCTTTGCGCTCACAAGGGGCTGACTGCTGAGGCTGAACCGAAAAAGCTGCTCGCTGAACCCCACCATCATGGCGTCCAGACTCAGTCCATCCTCCCACGGAGGCGCCCTCCTGTACTTGTTCCCCTCGATCATGAACTGCTTGTTGCTCAGGTACTTCGAAACCGGTGTGGGGCGCACGGGTATGAGAACGGTCGTCGCGTCGCTGATGGTGTAGGGCTCCCGCACCAGCCAGACCGGCACTCCAACACGAAACATTGTCTCCGCGAGCAGTATCTTCTCCGTGATGATACCGCGGACAGGCAGGCAGTGGACGGCGTTAAAGCGCGGGTTCTCGACCCTCGGCTTAACGACGAGCATGTATATAACCCAGGCCCGCAGCTCGAGGAGGAGACGCTGGCTCTCCCGGAAGAACTGGAGGACCTCGAACGACGCCATCGGCTCCCCGGCCAGGACGCCGCTCACTGACTTCGCCTTCGAGAGCAGCCTCTCAGCGAACTGCAGAGCGGGGTCTAGCTGGTTGCCGTCCACTGGGCGCTTGGACTGCTTGGGGAGTTCCGCGCCGATCTTTGCGACCATCTCGTCGACTTCAGAGTGGGCCTGCTGCAGGCGGAGCTTGGCATCTTGTGCTAGGCACCCTATCGTCGTGCTGCTCGTGCGGCTCCATTCTTGGAGGAGCGTTGGCGACCACTGCATCCATGGCACGGCCGTGTCTTTGAATGTGACCGGCACATCTCTGTCGTCGGACACGGGAAGGGGAAGCGTCGGGTTCAATGGCGCAGCACAGCTATGAGGATACATGGCGTCGTAGACCTGGGGCCACTTCATGAGCTCGAATGGCCCCAACATGCCGTCGGCGAAGTAACTGAAGGTACGATGCTCGCGGTGGGTGGGAACCTCCGGAATCCATTTCGTATTCGGACTGGAGACACACACGGACCCGCGTCCACTCTCCCAGCATGCGAGGACTTCGCAATCCATCGCGCGGAGGACGAAGTGGGCTCCGCGGGCGGCGCTTCGACTCGCCGCAGCGACAACATCCTGATACGTGAACGTGGTGGGCGCTGTCTTGACGCTGCTGTCGTCGCCTTTTTTGCTACTGACCTCCGCGGATGATTTCAGGGTGTCGGGGGCCATGCTGGGATTGGGTGCACTGAGCGCTTAGCGGGGATGTCGACGCGCGCCTGAAAAGCGCGGGGGAGCGGGGGAGAGTGCACGCGCGCCTGAGAAGCGCGGCCGGGGGTCTGGTTGGGGGCAGCAAAGTTTTGATGGCGGGGCAGGGGGAGGGTTGGATGGCGGGCGGAGGTCAGGGGATACGAGCAAGAGGTGGTGGGGATGTCGACGCACGCCTGAAAAGCGCGGGGAAGAGTGCACGCGCGCCTGAGAAGCGCGGGCGGGGGCTCTGGTGGGGGGGAGGGAGGTTTGGATGGCGGGCGGAGGCGAGGGGATACGGGGAGAGGTGGTGAGGCGGCGGTGCAGCTCGCTGTCCGATCGTCACGCGTCACTGGTCAGAATGTCGACATGTAAGATGCTGGTCACATACCTTGGTTGTCCTGGGTGAGGAGTGAGGTGATGAGGGTGAGAGAGGGTGACGAGCGAGGGTAACGCGATAGGGCGCGAGCTCAGCAGTGGTGAAGTGACGAGGCGACGGAGAAGACGGACGATCGGATCATCAGAGCGCTTATCGCCGGTCCGAGAACTCAGAGCGCTTAGCGCGGCCAGCGCTAACGACTTGCACCGTCAGCACGCATGCGAATAGCTTGATGTCTTCCCCCATCAGCCAACCTCTGCAGTCCATGGCCATCCCCCTCGTTCCTCTTCGATTCGATATAACGGCCACCCTCACGTGGCCGCACTACTGTCGCATCTACAACGCTCTCCCCCGCAGGCGCGATCGTGCAACCCCGCCCGCGTTTATCAGACGTGCGCGCATAGCGTTGTATCCCCGACCACGTCCACGGCCTGCACCAGTCCCGCATTTCTATGCCTTGCGCGCATGCGGGTTTCCTGCGAGTCTCAGAGGACGCCCACCATGCTCAGTGCTCTTGCCCGCGTTTATCAGACGTGCGCGCACAGACCTGCGGGAAACCAGCGTGGGCGGTGTGGGCCCTTCCTTTGTCAACGAGGAGCTTTACAAGCCCGTCATGGGGCTGGCCGGGTGGGTACATGTTGCCGCAGATCTCGGTTGGGGTTTGGCTGACATGTTTACAGCGGCTTCGAGATAGAGGAGGAGGTGGGGAACGGGGAGATCGAAGCGGCATGGGACTGGGCGAAGATATTGTGTGCATGCGCTCTGTGAGCTTGTCATTGTGTCTTGCAAGGAACGGATGACTTGAGTAAAAAGAACACATTGCTTTGCACACATCCACTGTCCGGTGCTCGGCAAGGCGCACACTTGAAATTTAATTAACAGTGAACAAGTTTCTACTGGGATGCGAGAGATGGATAGGCGGCACGAAGGGCCTCGAACGTAGTAAACTGGGGATGCTCAACCTCGAAGTCATCCAGGATGTCCTTGTGAGTGAAGTGCACTAGGCACAGACGCTGTCCTCCCGCGTTCCAGGGCGTGACCTTATGAGGTATAATGCAGCCCACCAGGAGAAGGAGCGTCCCGGATCCATAGCTTACGCTCGTACGCAGGACGGGCAGCTCCAGTGAGCAGCCCGAGTACGGGCCTATGGTCAACAGTGCGTCAACCCCCGCCATACAACCCTTGGCGTCGCGATGGGCCGGTGTCACGCGGTTGTAGATGATGGCAATGCCGCCGAAAGACGACGACCAACCCTTCGCGTGATTTGCCGTGGTCGTGCCCTTGCGAAGGTGGTCCATAGCGGCTTTGTACGCACGCCGGGCGTCGGGTGTGGCGATGGTGATCAAATGCTCGAGGCGCATCTGGAAGATCTGCAGCTGGGAAAGCAGGTGCTGCGTGGCTGCGGCGTGCGGCTTCGTGCCGGCAAATGTCTTGCTGGGTAGCGCGGGATCGTGCTGTCCCCGTGGTTCAGTGGCCGCGGCGGGGTGAAATAAAACAGGTGACGTACTGGGTGGCCAATTTCGTGCCAGGCGGGTGAGACATGGTGGCACCCCCACTTGTTGTGCCCTTCGGCGCGATAGCCCTCTGCCGCGCCGCGCCCCTTCTTATCGGCGGACAATGTGGGCGGGTATGCGTCCGCGTACTCCTCGAGGTACTTCGCGTGGTTCCGCTTGAGAAGAGAACAAGAGTCAGGCCAGCGGCGGACTAAGGACAGAATGGGAACGCACCCTGACGTCGGGCGAGAGGAACCCCGGAAAGTGGAACGCGATGAGCAGGCCGTTTCGGTCGAAAAAGGCCCTGGGCTTTCCGTCGTCGAAACTTTGCGGCAGAAGGTGGGACAACTCGCCCTGCAGGAGCTGGTCGACACCTTCCTCGTCCAGCGCCTTTGCAATGGCGGCAAGTTGGCGCAGGTCCACATCAATAGTAACTAATAGATCGGTCAGTAATATGAGCAGCCTGAAAGCTTTGAGACTGAATGTTACCAGCGTTGTCCAGCGCTGTCCGCACCAATTTTTCATTTCTTTGCTCGAAGCTCTTGAAGACCTTGCCCATGCCGCGATTCTTGAGCCGCGGAGTCGCGTCTACATGCAAAACATCAGATGGGTTAGCATAGCCGTCACAAGCCACGCACCATGGGCGTTCGGCCGCCGAAACCTAATGGCTGATTGCCCCGAGCCGCCAGACTTAACCTTCCGGCCGGAGTTCCGTGAGCCGCCAGCAAGCGGGGGCAAACGCGCAGGCAGCGGGAGGGCACCAGGGACAGAATCGGGAATCACCTCGGGTAGGCGAAGTCGACCACGACTTGTGGACTTCCTGCTAGAGGCCGGTTGCCTGCCATGTCCCGTCATCGAGCGCGCACAGATCAAGTGAGGGTAGAGGGGAAGAAATTCGAATAGGACGTGCCGGCGGCAGTGCGCTGTAGTGGTGGCTGTGCGGATTGATGCGCTGGCAAGTCCGCATCAGTGGCTGTGCTGGCTGATGCGCTGGCACCTGGCGGGCCTGCGCGAGCCCTTTCGCTTCTCCTCCCACCATAGAATCAACTCCCGCCGCCAATACGTCCAAAATACCCGTCCCGCGCTTTTCATGCGTGCGTGTACGGACCTCATGCAACCATCCCGCGCCTTTAAGGCGCGCGTGTACGGAACCTGTTCGCCCACCTCCATCCAAAATACCCCTCCCGCGCTTTTCATGCGTGCGTGTACGGACGTCATGCAACCATCCCGCGCCTTTAAGGCGCGCGTGTACGGAACCTGTTCGCCCACCTCCATCAACACCTCTGCGGGCCTGCGCTCCTCAAGGCCTCACCGATGCCTTTCTGCGTCGAGCACATGGCGGCTTCAGAGCTGTCGCTCGGCGTGGTCTGATCCTTTTGCTGGTCATTGGGCCGCGAGGATATTGTAGACGTGTTGTGTTTCGACAGCGTGCTTCGGCTGCCTTCGCCCACCTCTGTTCAGCAACCGTGTCCATGTTGAACGCGCCGACGCGTTGTTCTCCACGTGCCATATCATGGGCGCTCACTCCACGTGCCATCTAAGGGGCGCTTACTGCAAGCGCTGTCGACTTCTTTCACTTGACGCCTCCGTCCCATCTGTCTGCCCCCATCACCCTCGACCTTGGGACCCCTTGCTCTTCGACCACTCTTCCCTCTCATCGCCGGTGACCTCCTGAGCATGCATGATTAGGTGCCCGCCCCGCGTTTCTCAGACGTGAGTGGACGGCCTGCCTCCAATGCCCCGCGCTTTTCAGGCGCGCGCGGCACATCCCCCACAAGCGTCGCAACAGGGATCGCCCACGATCCTGTCCGATCCCACCCTACGCAACCCTTGCTCGACGACACTGTCCCGGCCGATCAGAGATGGCCTGTTCCTGCACGGCGATCCTGCAGGGTGATCCTGCAAGCACTGTCGACTTGATTCACTGATGCCTCCGTCCCGTTCGTCTGCCCATCTCCCTCGACCTTATGACCCCTCACACTTCGACCACTCTTCCGTCTCATCACTCCTAACCTCCTGAGCATGTACGATATGTGCCCGCCCCGCGTTTGTCAGACGTGCGTGGACGGGTTTCCTACAATGCCGCGCGTTCGCTTTTCAGGCGCGCGCGCATACGGTGGATCATCTCGGTGGAATCTCTGCGACGACGGTGCGTAGACTTCATTCTCATGCTCGCGCGCCTGCTGACTTCCATACCCGTACCAGCTCCCCTTCCTCGTGCTCCTCGCGCCTAGGTATCCGCAGTGCGGGATATGCGTTTCGCATGCCGGTGGCCGATTCAGTCAAGCCGAATGCTGCTTGCGAGGGTGCAGCAACTTCTCCGTGCCTCGCGCCCAGTTCTCCGTGCCTCGCACCCAGCATCGAGGCCGAGCCGCATATTCTAACAGGTGCGTTTCTGGTCACTGCTGGTGGCCCGTCTCAGCTATATAATGCAGGACAAGCTGCTCATCCTCCGCCTCCCCATCCACCTCAGCAGATCGCTGCCCTACCATTGTACGCAAGTCCTCGTGTAGTCGCCACGAAAATGTCGCTTAGTACGGAGACTTACACCTGGCCGGACGAGGTACGTGGCGTATGCGTGCGTCGTATTGTCTTTTCTGACGCCATTCCAGCAGATGCCAACAATCGTGTACGCTCCGCCCTGGGCCACCCAGATCACCGACGAGATCCACCCCCCTCCTTACTACCTCGACGAGCATCGGACTTTCAACCTGGCGCAGTTGGAACGGGCGGCCGCCGTGAAGACGACGGCCAACAGGGAGCGCTTGATTGTCGGAGACGATGCTTTCGTCAAGAAGCACAACTTGCAGTCCCTTTACACCTTCCAGTCCGACCGCCAGCCGTTGATGCCTCCGGAGCCTGGGATGGCCGGCATCATGATGGGCCTCATCAGCCCGGACGAACAATTCCCGCCCGTCGAGACCGTCATCGCGAGGCTCGGGGCCAATCCGAACGTGTACACCTACATGGGTGTCTACAAGTTCGAGGAGATCTGGAACGGAGGACTCAGCGTGCTGCAGTACCTACAGCTCCCGGCGCAGGTGAGCATCCCTTCGCAGATCCAACACGCATGCACTGACGTCGGCCGACAGACGCAGGCTCACTATGAACAAAGCCTGATCTACCGTGCAGGCGAGGGCGATTACCCGGCGTCGGTGTTCAAACGCAAGGTCGTCATCCCGGGTGGCTTCTCGGCCACCTATCCGCGTGTACGTGCGCATTGCATCCTGAACGCGTCGTGCTGACGTCTCATGTAGTTGAGGCTGTGGAAGATGATCCCGCTCATATGCCAGCCGCCGGAGTGGTTGAATGTTGAGTGAGGTGTCACGTTGCCAGACGCTATCTCGCGTAATGTACCTACCGAGGCTTATCAGTTCGGAATCGTGTTACGGGGCTCAGTTCGCTTCAGGTCGCCGTGTTGTGCCGGAATAACAAAGAGGTGTTCGAATTGGGCATCAGCGAGTGCCGCTTGTGCTCGGGTAGCAAAGGATAGCGAACACCTATACGACCCTGGCAGGCACAGACTCATTTAGATGCCGGTTAGCAAATGCTAGCGAATGCCAAGGTACACCAATAACGTCTTTTTGGTCTTCATCACGACGTCCGGAGCTCGCCGTCCACCTCCGTCCGCGCACGGTCGGCTAGAGAGACTGCGAGGGTCACGGCGCGCCACCAGGACATCTTGCCTCCCGCCCCCATGTCAATGTCATCCACCTCCTCCACGTCATCCACCACCCCCATGTCATCCACCGCCCCCATGTCATCCACCCGCCCCACGTCGCCTACCATCACCCTCGCGTTCAACGTCACTATGAGGGTCCCTGGACGCTACGTGTGTATGAACCGTGTCGTGCACGAGCTGGCCTGACTTGTTTGGAGAATGCAGGTGCTGTCAATCCCCGAGCTCGAGTATTTTGAGCTCCTGCTCGACGAGCGTACGGGCGACGTGTGCAGCTGCCCCACGCAATGCTCCCCAGCAGCGGCGCGTCCCGATCCCTTTATGAGGACCCGGCGCAACATCTCGCGGGCTTCCCCAGGGCCTGCGGCTCTTCCGCGTCGCTGGGGGGCTTCGGCCATCCCCTTCAAGGCAATCGGTCGCCTGGCGCGACGGGTCCCCATGGTATGGGGCCCTCCGACCTCGCGGGGTGCCAGCTCTTAGGCAGCTTCGGGGAGGCGGAGGTCAGCGTCGGTGTAGGACCCGGTGGTCATTTGTGAGTTTGGGCCCTGCTAATCGTTACTTGGTGCTGACGACGCATCAGAGCCCACGTCGAGTGAGCAGACCCTATCGCCGTACCCACCCCCGTCCTTGTAGATTACCCGTCATTATCGCACGCTCGCCGATTTTATTTATTTATTGGGTTGCTGCTGAATGAAAACACGGTCGCGTAGGCAGGAGGAGTATGCTCGGATGTTGCATCTAAGTCAACTACGTTTACAGCAATCGTGCTGGCTGCAAAGGAGGGCTAGTCTCTGTTGCCCCGGCGTGCGGCGGGCCACCCGCCCGACTGCCAAACTGGGTGAAGCACGGCCCCGGCACATGATGTAAGCGGCGCCCGGCCGGGGCGGCGTCACCTCGGAGGTCGCCGTCCTTCGCCCCTAGCGTCCCATCCCCGGGCTCAAGGGACACCTCAACAGCCCGCATGGTGGAACGGAAGGTAAGCTCCACACCAGGTGTCTCCGGGCAGCGTGGACGCGCTTGAGGACGCGTGGAGTGCCGCGTGCTGCCGTGGCCAGATCGCGATGGCGTCCACGGGTGCCCATCGCCCCGAACGAAACATTTTGCTGACGGCCGTCTTGTCAACAGTCTACAGGTTACCTCTTCCACACACCCCTGCTGTGGAAAACCCGCCCCCGCGTTTCTCAGGCGCGCGCGAGCGAGTGTTGCAAAATTGCCTCCGCGTTTTTCAGACGCGCGAGGATTGTTCGATGGCGCTGGATGTCGCGGATGGATCCGCCGTGACAAAGGCAGTCGGCGGTCGGGCAGTTGGCAATGAGCGCGGCAAACGAAAGGATGGGAGGTGAAAGCAAGGTGCGGGCATAGTGCAGTGCGAGATTTCGCGGATCTGATGCTGGGTCCAGTCCCGCTCGAACAAGGCGGACTCGGTGTACATTTTGACCTGGCGGCGACGATCGCGGAGTCTCTCGCCTCTAAGAATCAACGGCCCCTCAGCGGCGAAGGACGCGAAGACGATGAGAGATGGGTATAGCGGCAGTCACAGTCCATCACCGGACCTCAAAATATGATCTGTCGCATGATAACTACGGAGAGCACAAGGCCACCGCCTCGCTCCCTCCTCACCCCGTTGACGATTTGTGGTCGCTCAGCCCGGGCGCCATGTCCTCGACTCTCCCAGGCTACGTGACCGGCCCAATCAGCGGGACATCGTGGTACTATGCAGTGACGAACACGGAGTTTGCTGGCGTGTACACCAGCTGGTGAGGATTTGCCTCTCGCTCACCGCTCTTAGCTGACAGCTCGGTGCAGGAGTACCGTCTGTACCCTGCGCGATCGGTTCCCCGGTCTCGGTGTCATGAAGCTTTCGACTTACTCCGCCGCATTTGATGCAGTACAGGGCGGGCGGGCAACGAACGACCTTATCGATAGTATCGTGAACATGAGCCTGTCCTCTTCCCCACCTCCGCTGGTATCCCCAACCCCCCCGCCCCCGTATATTGCGCCGCAGCGGGCTTCTGCCAACACAGCTCCACGATCCACACCCGTCCGCGCGTGCGCATCGTCATCATCCGCGGCAGCGGCCTCGTCATCACACGGAGGCAACCATGTGTCGCCCGCTGGTTCCTCCGGGGATTGGGCCTGGGATGTCGAGGAGAATGCACGGTCGTCGAATGCCGCTAGTAGTTGGGGGCATTGGGATGGTAAGTGGGGTGGTGTCTCGGGTGGTGGCGACGGCGAAGGCTGGGAAAAGCCGCATGGGACATGGTCCGATTACGACCGTGCCGAGGCCGCTGAGCGCGAGGCCGCTGAGGCCGCCGAGCGCAACAACTCAACGTCGGCGCTTCGCGCAGCGCGTGGGGAAGTAGACGGGAGCGAGTCATAGGGGTGTTATACTCTCGGTATTTAGATTGACACGCCTGCGTGCAATACACTCATGCGTTTGCACCGTGTCACAGCCTTCAGGGCAAGCGGGTCAGGGCAAGTGGCACGCGTCTTGATAAGTAGTGCGGCGCGTCCGCGGTTCCCATCACGTGCGCACTTCCTTGTTGATTGTCGCGCGTGGGAAGCTGACTGTGCTGACTCAGGGATTGCGTCTCCCACTGGCCTGCCGCCTTTCCAGTTCCCGCTGTTGCCTTGGCTCATCGCTGCAGGATTTCGCAACAAACCGGCCACCCGGGCACAGTATGTGGGCAGGTCACTCTGGTCGGCGTCTTGTCTGACAATGTGACAGTCATCACCATGCACCACAAGCTCGTGCCGAGGCGGAGGGACACACAGTGAAGGCGTCCTCCATCCCCAGCCGTGTGTCATGTCGACTCCGCCAGTCTCACCGCTAAGACGTGTGCCTCGCGGCAGCTGTGTGCGCTGTGGCCGCAAATTGACCACGCCGTTGGGTCCAAAAGACCGTCCCGCGCTTTTCATGCGTGCGTGCAGGGAGGACGCACAATCTGGCCCGCGTTTTTCATGCGCGCGTGCACGGACGTCATGCAAACCGTCCCGCGCTTCTAAGGCGCGCGTGAACGGATGCGTGTCGAGGGGCGGGCTGCGACGGTGCAAGTACGTCCTCATGATCGGTCTTGTATGCGAACTGACGTCGTCCATAGCTCGGGCGTCTGACTTCTCTCGTCTCACATCTCGAAGATACACCACGAGGACCACCAAGGCTCGCGGGTGCTGAAGGAAACGCGCCCGGGTATTGAAGGAGGTGCGTTGAATGGGAGAAGAGCGACAACCGACGGCTAACGCGCCATGAGCGACAGGCAGGGGCTCCGTGATCAAGGGAATGCGCCGATGGCGCGTAAAGAAGGTCACGAGCCGCGTTTACCAGCCACCATCGTCTCTGTATGTACATTCATGCGCGAGCAAGGTGCAATGTATATGATTTTACCGATCTGAACCACCGTGGTAGTTTCCCCATTTTTTCGTCGTCTTTGCCCTCCAATGCCGGCTTGCTGACCTTTCCTAGCCCTCATTCAGAGCAACCATCGCGCGCCATTGTTTGACGAACGCAGCGAGGTTTGGCGGCGAGGCTACATCGAAATGCACAATGCCGATCTTGGCGTCTGGGACCTTCTTCAGCCGGGCGGCGTCGCGGAGCACGCGAAGGATCAGGACACGCTGCTCGAGCTTGTTCGATCCTCCGAGGAACAAGGCGACCTTAGCCTTGTGGGCCTGCTTGCTGCTTGGGGGCCAGACCTGCTTGGGAGCACGGCCGACGGACACGCGGCGGACGAACTCGTCGTACCCAGCCTCATCCTGGGAGAATATGGCTAAGTGAGCGCGGGAGCAGGACAGCGACGTACCGCCTCGAAATCGGCGATGGCGAGGCGCACGATTTTCGACATTCTCGGGATTTCCTGTAGTTGCGAGGGGGCACACAAGTCGGTGCTCGAGGTGCAGAGCAAGCACGCGGGCACGCAATGCGCTGGACAAGACGGGGGCCAACGAGGGTGCGTCAGCACGCGCGGCGGGACGGACAACGGACGGTGCGCACCTGGTGCACAAGATGGGGGCGGCAGAGAGCTCGCGTCTGGTGTGCAGCACAAGATGGAGGCGCGGGCGGAGGAGCCCTGGTGAGGGTGGGACGAGGAGTGGACGGCGTGACACACCTACTGGAGGAGACGGAGAGGCTGGTGGTGGGGGTACGCGTCAGCGCGCGCGCGCGGGAGAAGATGGAGGGGCGACGGACCTGGCGGGCGAGGAGATGTGGCCGAAGAACAGGTGGTGCCGTGGCGCGTGAGCCTACGTGACGGGCGAGCGGGTGGGTTCGGGACCCACGGTAGGTGTGCGCGATGTGGAACGATCAGCGCGCGCAGGAATGACTACAGAAGAAAAGGACGCACCTGTTGCACTACGAAGAGAAGGGCAAAAACGGGATGTGGACGTAAGCATGTGGGACAGCAGTGTGAACAAGAAGGACGTACGAGGAGAGAGAACGCTGCGTATGGAGAGGTCTCTATCAGCACGCGGGCTATGGACGAGGCAAGTGGGCAACGCACCTGCCTGGGGGGAGAAATCCACGATCTCGTGGGGAGGATCGCGTCAGCGCGCGGGTGGGGCGTCTGAAGAGACTGGGTCAACGGGCGGAGGAGGAAAAATATGTGGTCCACTCACCTGCTAGCGCGGCAAGGGAGCAGGCAGGGGTTCGTCGTCGACAGCGCTTCGTTTACGACAGGTTAGTCCTCAGCCCTGTGAGGAGTACGAGGTGTTGATGTTGTGAGGGAGAACAGGTAGAAGATGAAGAATGAGACGGGGAATGAGCAGGAGGCGAGGCTGCGAGGGCGCTGCGCGCCTACGCTCGTGGCGGCGACCGAATGTGCCGTTCGCGGCAGCCGCGCGACTTTCGCACTACCACTCCCGACCTCCACGTCCTTACCGCCCTGCTACTCTCCCCCGCCATCTGCCATGTCGTTAACCGCGCTCTGGACCGTCATCTCCTCCTACCTCCCGTCCATCCGCGTCCACAACGACTTTGACGACGCAGAGTCCGACGACGGCACCGCCAGCATAGACACCGACGCCTACGACCTCCCCATACACCGTCCACGCAGCCCGTTCCCACCGTACGGCCCGACGCGAATCCGCACTCCTCCACCCCCCATCTCCCCTCCTGCCATCCACCCCGCAGAGCCCGACTACCTGTTGGACCCCCACCGCCCCGAATACGCCTCGGCGTCCCCGCATGGCCAGTACTACGACCGAATGTCCGACATCTACCCCCGCTCGACGCTCTGCGAACCCCCCCGCTCCCCCGCCTCCGGCCTCGCCCGCCTCCCAGAGCCTGCGCGCTCGCGTGGCTTCGTCTCGCCGACCGCGAGGAGCTCCGCATGCTGCGCGAGGCGAACGAGGAGCTCGCGCACCAGAACAGCCAGCTGCACCGCCAGCTCGCCGAGGCGTACGCCTGGGTCTATATCATCCCTCCGTTCTGTCACGCTCTGCAAATGTTTCGTTCTGTACTTCTCTCGCCCTGCTCTGACGGACGAGCGCGATGCCGAGCTCGCCGCGTTGCGCTCCTTCCACGACAAGACGGACGATCTCACCGGCGCAGAGCTCCTACAGTCTGTGCAGGACCTCAACACGGAGATCATGCAGCTTGCCGCAGCCGTCGCCGACGAGTTCCCGCTCACGCGGTGCGCGGTTACGGACGTGGATGCGGATGGGGACGCAAGCGCAGACGGCGCGCTCGTGGGCGACGCGCTCGGCGCAGGCCTGCTCGCTCTGCTCCGCGACGGCGACCACGCGGACGACGCGACCGTAGTGCAGCTCGCCGTGCAGGCGTGGGCCGTGTGGGCGTGCCGCCAGACGCTCGACGCGTTCTGCGCGGGCATGCCGCCCGCCGCGGACCGCAGCGTGCCCAGGTCCGACGGTGGGTGGACACGGCGCATGAGCACCTCCGTCGGCGCTGGCGACGCTGCACAGTACGTCGTCATTGCGCCGACGCGTTGTTCATTTTCGCTGACGTCTTCGCTACGCAATTTGTCCCTGCGCAATTTGTCCCTGGCTTCAAGCCCCGCCTGCCTGCTTGCCATTGGAACCATATTGGCGGCATAGGCGCGGGCGCGGCGACGACGACCGACGCACCCGCGCGAGGACATAGGCGTGGGGACAGCACGCCGAGACTGGGCGCCGCAAGGACCGGGCGGGCGCGCACAGACCAGGCGGGCGCGGCGACGACGACCGACGCACCCGCGCGAGGACATAGGCGTGGGGACAGCACGCCGAGACTGGGCGCCGCAAGGACCGGGCGGGCGCGCACAGACCAGGCGGGGCCGCACAGAGCTGGCGGGCGCGCGGCCGGGGCGAACACCAGCGGGGGCCTGGTGCAAGCCGCCTGGTCATGGCGGGATCCCCTCACAACGCACGGGCTCCAGCTGCTCCAGCATTGCTGGGTGCGCTGAGTCCGCGCGGTACGGGCGGGATTTGCGCCATGACCGGGCGGGCTGCACATACGAGCGCCGCCTGGTCCGGGACGCAACTGAAGTAGTACACATACGCCGTTGAATCGCGTTGGGTCAGTGACTCCGGTCATTTAGCAGGTGGGAATCTTACATAACCCTCACGCGCTTTGAACCGAGGCTGCCCATCCCCAATGTATGTATACTTACTTTGCGGCAATTAAGTTTCTCGGCAGATAACAAATAACATGACCGTCGGTGAGGAGCTCATCGATATCAGCTCGGAAGTTGTCGTCTTCATCCAGCAATTTCTGCATCAGGTTTGAAGCGCGATTGTCAGTGCCTGGTTGCAAACAGCCTTTAGGATATAGTTGGGGAATTCTTTTCATTTTTCTCACCCGTTCGAGCCCAATAAGAGTCGAGCGTCCTATCATTCAAAGCTTTTATCACGGAATATGGATTGTATAGCTTTCTGCCTGCAGATGCACTGTCGTAGCCGCCATACCAGTGTTTCAGTTTATCGAAAGAAAACGGAAGGGGTCCCTGCAACCGCTGTCAGTCCAAAGCGCGTCACGCAACATCGACGTAGTACACACCGCAGGTTTAGGCTTAGCATTATTGGCGAGATAAAACAATATCTCCACGTCCTCTTCGGTAAACAATATCTCATACTTGGGGCTTTGCAACGTGAACGCACGCATCTGGTTCAGACCAGACAGCCAGCCAGCCTGTGCCAAGTCCATGATTCCGGCCAGCATAGCACCAGACACAAAGGCATTGTTCTGTATGAAGTATTGATTTGATTTCCCGTGCCCTAGAAGCATAGATGACGGACCTTAAGGACAGAACCAAGAGCCTTCCGAAGAAAATAGTTGGCCTGTAGGCAGGCGGAGCGTGAGTTTACTTGGCAGACTCCGAGTCGCCTCGGACTAACCTGTGCATAGTGTCCTTTGTCCATGGCATCAGCGATAGGAGTATCATACTCGTCAATGATGAGGAAGATACATCTCCTCGAGAGCTGATTTGCGATCCTGATGACCTGTTTGAGGACAGTTTCCGGATGCAATATAGACATAGCTTTGGCACTGCTGGTTGCCAGAATAAGCCTGAGAAATTCTCGATCTTCGGACTCTAGCTCGTCAAGATTGTTTCTGAAGCAACCCGACTCTTTCATGTCTTGAACTCCATCCAAGACTGCTTCTAAGAATGATGCTCGCAGTTCCTGAAAGTTGTTACCGATGACGTTCTGCACAAGAATCGATGAGCACACGGGATTGATTCAAGACAAATCAAGACAAAAAGAGATACCGACCGTCAAATCCAAATACAGGACGATATGAGCTCCGAAATGCCGTTCAAATAGTTCTTTACGTTGATAGATTGCAAGGTTATTTGTCTCGAAAGCCTTTCGGCGGACCATTTCATCCCCCGGATTGGTCTTCTTCATGAATTCTCTGGAGATTTCCAAATGCTAGCGTTCATCAAAGGAGCGTGCAAAACGGCAGGTGCACTCACGCCAGAGTACGTAGGAATGTAGATTTCCCCGTCCGGCGGGGGCGTAGAATGACATGGACCGGCGACGATTGGCCCATCTCACTAAGAATATGTCGGAAGTCGTCTGTTTTATCCATATATGCCTGCTCTTGAAGCATGAGGGTGAAGGTATTTGACATGTTAAAACGGCGATGGGTGAAAAGTGGGATAAAATTCGAGGGATTGCTGAAGTGAGGGATGGAACAAGAGGAAGTTTGGTGAACGACCCACGCACTGTGAGGCCCTGGTTTTATACGGAGCTGTTCTGGCACAGCAAACGATGATGCTGGTCACTTCCTCACGCAGGCTATTGTGCGGGGGAAATCAAGGTAACCACTTCCTTGAACAAGACAATCACAGCGCATTGATAGACCCGAGAGCGACCATCTGCGGGCGTTTTGGCGACGACACTCGAGAGACAAGAAACGAGGGGACTACTCACCGTCGTTATCACTACAATGATTGCCCTGTGAATAGCAAGCTCTACGAGCCTGAGCGCGCCTAGAGTGAACGTCAAGCCAGACAACAGGGACCTACAAGACAACAAGGACCTACAAGACAACAAGGACCTACTTTGGAGGGTCAAGACAACAAGGACCTACAAGTCTGATCGCAGGGAACACAAATAGGTTTGCACCTATTAGACTGCTACCAGCGGCCGCACTGCAAACCTCTGAACAAGGACTATTTGCCGCGGTCACATCCGCCTGGGCCGGACATTGAGTTCCTGAGTCACTGTACAGTGTAAGTACTGTACCAAAGATCTGTTGTGAGGTTGCTGCTCGCGCGTGGGAAGGTTATGAGCTCACCCTCGCTCTCGCTCTCGCCCCCCGTTCTTGCTCGCTCCTCCTTTCTGCGACCATCGTCTTCTTCTCTCGCTCCTCGCTCAGCTCACTCCCACACGGCACCAAGCGACTTCGGCAAGGTTCTCGTTCTTCGTCTCCGGGGAGGCGAAGACGGCTTTCTTACGGTTGGGCGTCCGCTCTCCTGTCCACGCACCCTTTCCAACAACTCTGAATATGATGAATTCGATCACTAGACAGCTCACAGGCCCTCCCCTCCAGCTCTCATCTGCGAGTGGAAGACTGCCCGCCTTCCACTGCCAGTTCGTGTCTGGCTCGCAGGCATTGCAGCGGACCTCCCCTGCAAGTCACTTAATCTCTGCAAGTGCTTCGCAGGGTTTTTTTGCCGCCTCTCTGTCCTCCTCTCCGTCCTTGCTCTCGACAGCCGTTGTCCCCGAAGTTATGGGACCGCCCACCCCCTGTATGAGCGCAGTCAAGCGGGAACTGCACACTGCCCCGACAATTGCCTAACACGATTGAAAAGAGCCACATGGAACCTCATATCTTACCAATTATCCCACTTCCCCCTATCGGGCAGCCCCTCGGAGCTCGTTACCGCCCACCGCAACATCCTCGAGCCGCTGCTGCTTTTACGATCACGACTCTCGGGCGCGGTACATCATCTACGGCCGTCCTCCGGGTGCACGGTCGCCTGTTTCCCACAACACTATCTCTTCGGCTATGTGATGTTCGGAGGAGGTTGACGGATCTGTCATAGTATCCAAGGAGTATGTGGGAGACGCCACTGGCCGGCGCGCGGACTTTTGCCACGACATCTCTGCGAAACGATATTGCTACTGTCATCAGGGCCTTCCGTGTATTATAAAATAGACCGTCTGCTCTTTTCTTTAGCAATCGACGAAGCTTTGGGCTTCCTGCTTAAGAGACCAGGGTATGCCCGGTATTGAAGAATATTAATTCGCCGCCTCATAAGGCTACCTCGGCCCGCGGCCCAATCAACATGTCACATGTCACATATCACACGCACCCAAGGACGCGTTCGAACTTCAACTCGAACAGCTCCCTCCACCCCGGATTGTCCATCTATCACTCAGACCGGCATGGAACTTGAATTAGCTGTTGATAAGTCACTCTCTATCCTCGACTTCCTGGAAGAATTGCGCCCGGGGCTCGCACCAGTTCATCTGCTCCTAAGGCCGCGTCGCTCAGGAAAATCCACATTGCTGCGTCTCACAAAGTCTCACTCTGTCTTTTGAAGACTCCGAGCAATACTTACCGAAGAATTTTGCAGGGACTTTTTGCAACGGGGCAATCCCGGCAATGTCCTGGTGCGCCGCATGTATTTTTCTGACCGTGCAATCGCCAAAAAGGAAGACGCAGTCGAAAAACATTTTGCAAACCACATAGTCTTTCTGCTAGATCTAACTGTGCGCATCTATAAATCATTATCTTCTCCCAGGTCTCACATGACGGCTCCTACAGAATGTTATCGCCAACGATATGCCGGACCTTCGGGACGCTTTCCTTCTTGCAGTGAAAGAGGCCGTCAGTGACATGAAGTATACGGGCTGCTTCTCTAACGCGGCGGAGCTGGACGAACACGACGGAAGTATTCTAAGGGAGCTCATGACTGTCGGCACGGCCATGTCTGACGAAATCGATGCTGGTACTATACTGCGGGACATCAGTCGCATAATCTACAAGCTTAGCAAGCGCCCTATGTTATTCTTGATGGATGAATATGACAGTCCCATCGCATATGCCGCCGAGCACGGCTGTCATGATGAGGTGCGTCACTGTTACAGAGCAATCTGTGAATACTCCTGACGATTCGACCACATAAGACAGCAGAGTTCTTTCGTCAGGCTGTTGGTGCCTTTCTGAAGGTGCGTTCAACCACACATGTTGGTGTTTTCAAATGCGATGAGGCTCATGTTCGCAGAATAACGAGTTCGTGGAAGGGTCCTTGATCGTGGGCATCACGCGCTTCGGCGATACAGGGTATCTATCAGAGGTCGACAACCTCAGCGTTTTCACTTTGCGCGACAAAAAATACGGCACATCTTGTATGTTCACGGCAGAAGAGACGAAGGAACAGACAGAAAATCACAAGCAACCGGATCAACCTGAGGTTTGTGACCTTTCTGTACTGTCGACAGACACTGATCATATACCTTAGCCTCCGATATCCTTCGAAGACTTATCTAAATGGTATGAAGGGTACTACAACGCAGACGGGAAGAGACTATACAACACGTGGTCAGTTATTCACGCACTCATGAATCGGGAACTCCAACCGTTTTGGCTGCAATCGGGTAAGTGTGAGACTTTGAATTCTCCTTGTGCTCTGACCAGGTTCTCATAGGAAGCGATTCAAGGGCAGAGAAGCGTATATATGAACTGTTAGAGGAAGACGACGAATTTTCAGCTGTCTTCCAGGCATTGGTAGCAAGAGACGCCATAGAAATTGAGCTCGACAGTGATTTCAAGTTTTCCCCGGGGTTCGTCCATCTAAAATCGTGATATGCACAGCACTCAGACGTACTCTGAATCAAGTCCAAAGCTCATGAACCGGTCGCAATTTCTGACTTTCATGTACTACACCGGCTATCTGACGCCCGTGGTGAGTGCCTACCCCCACTCTAGCACGTTCGCATCCGATCTCACTATACTTATGCCATTGTCTTCCCTTTCTTAGCCCCCAGCAGACGCGGCCAAGTCAGAGACCCGGAAAGAGCCTGCCAGTAACTCGGTTGCCATCGCTATCCCGAGCTACGAGATCTGGGTCCAATACTGTCGGTGGTTGGAAGGCGGCCTCATGTGCCGCTTGTTCCGCAATCCCCTGGATGTTGAAAACAGCGACGCCATCTTCGACCAATTGTTCTCTGGGCCTTTCGCCGCCCTTGCGACTTCTCTATCGCAATTCATAGCAGACCGGAAGCTCGCATCGTTCACAACCAGCAATTGTCGCCTTTACCCCTTCTATCTTCTCGTCATCTTCACTGCAGTAAACGAGAGCAGAGACGGCCCGAGGGGAGCCTGGCGCCTTACAGTGGAGCATCCAACAGGATTCCACGACAGGGTGATGAAATTATTCATTTATGGCGGGAAGAGCTGCGCATCAATCCACGAATATCGGGTCTTGGCGCAGGATCAAGGTTCGGACGAGTATAGAGAACCTCAACGCGAGCAATTGACCAACGCATGCGTTGATGCCCTCAGTAATATACAAGACCGGGCGAAGATTTTGCCGCATGCTAGGGAGTTACGGGAAGTTGCCGTCGCGTTCATGGGAGACTATTGTGCCATTGTGGCACGTCAGCTGGTGCGCGAGTCGAAGGATGATGACTGGGTGTTGCAGGCAGAATATACTGCGGCCATGGATGAGTCCCGGCGGGCGGCCATGTATGCGACGACCTCTTCTCCGTCAGGTTCACCCCCAACGACGGATCTGAAGTCGCCTGTCGGCGGCCCTTCTTCTGTGGGCCAACCCCCTTCCCCTGCTGCTGCCGAGCCGCGAATCTCTCCCGCCACGAAGACGCCATCCCCATCCGCAGCCAGCCCACCATCGCTTTGCGCGGCCGGACCTCCGTCATCCATTCCTGCTACCCGCCCATCTTCTCCCTCCGCTGCTAGTGTCCGCCCACGCTCACCTTCTCCTCCCCATGCGTCTTCCACACTTTCCACCAGCTCAACAGCTGCCTCCGCCACTTCCCCCGTGCCCTCACCTACTCGATACAAGCGACTGCGCTCGTTATCCCCTGCTCACTCTCCTCTACCCACTGTCTCTCCCACCGCCGCAGCGGTACCCGCTACTGCATTGGTTTCTGGGCCTCCGTCACGCGAGCCCGTGTCAGGGAGCTTACCGGCCATGGAATCGCCTCCGTAATTGTACTTTCAACTTATCGATATTATATCATGTGCTGCTCGTCATCGTCGCCGTCGTCTTCGCTTTCTTCTTGCTGTCTTTGCTTTGTTTGTACTGTCCTTCATCTTGTTTCGTCGTACTATCTGCTTTGTCCGTACTGTCGTTGCTTTGTGCCTGCTCTGATTGAGGATGTATCTTCCCGCCTTTCTCTGAAATTCAGTGCAGCACTGCTTACAGCGATTTCCTCGGGCAGACTCATGTGCCAAATTCTTCGACCAACACGTTCCATAGAGTGATATCAGAGGTATACAGATCGACCAGACAGATAATACAGTGATAAGTAAAGCAAAGCAATTCGAAAACGTAAATATTTGACGTGAGATAGATGACGCCGGTCAGCACATCACACACCCCTTCTCCAACTGAGCGCTCAGAGAGCTCTTTGACGTGAGCTTCGCCCTCTCCATCAGCACCTCATTCCGCATACGCAAATCCTCGACCTCCCGTTCAATGTCGCGACGCTCTCGGCGCTCCTGCTTGCGCAGCTCCAGCAGCAGCGGCACTGTTTTCGCCACTTCCGCCCAGCGTTCGTAGCGGACCGATGCAAACTGTGCATATACGCCGTCGGCCTCGTACAATTCGACGCTCCATGTAAGGCCGCACTCGATCTTGAGCGCCGCGTTGTCCGAAACTAGGTGTGACAGGAAGAGTGAGATGGGTACGTGCTCCGCAGCGATGGGAGACATGCCGAAGATTAGCGTATGTAGGGCGGGGAAAAGGCGGGATGTCGACGTGGACGGGAGGGAGAGGCTTGAGGTCACATCTGCGTTGAGGTAGATGCTGACCTTCTGCAGCGCGGGGCAATGGCGTGCGAGTGTTAAAAGGACCTGAAGATTAAGTGTGGGCTTGAAGAGTTCTAGCGGCTCCGGGTTAAGCACGAGGTTCTCCAGCTTTGGTAATGCTTGTGCCAGTTCCGCAACGTCCTCTTCGGTGAGGTCCAGGGGGAAGTTGTGGCGCAGCTCCAGAGATTTGAGACTCTTGAGTGAGAGGAGGGGTCGAATGTGGTTGAGGGTGAGCGTCTCGCTCGCAAGCTGTTCATGCATAGGGACCACGACGTCCATGGCAAACATCACGAGATCCGGGTAGCTTGCCACTATGTCCACAAGGAATTCATGTACGGCCGACGCCTTCTCCGCATTGAGACTCTCCACATATAGGCACTTTAAGTTCGGCAGCAGCGTCCCACCCACCAAGAACGTCCGCATGTCCTTAAGGTCCGAATTGAGGCAGAGGTCCCACAGTGCGGGGAAGTCTGTCGGCGCGAGGGTCTCCTTGATTGTCAGGGTGTTCTCGCACTTGAGCCCCCCGCATGTGTCGAACTCGATCGCCTCCAACTGCGGGAGCTTGGCCAACTCCTTAAGCGTCGCCCCGTTCAGTGACTCCTTCGGTAGCTGGATGCGCTTGAGTTTCTGCACCCCCGCAAATAGCGTCTGAAATGCCGCCATGGAGATGTGCCCGCCCTCGCCCATGGGACAGAGGAGACAGAGGTTCTGCAGCGCGGGCATGCGTGCCGTGACATCTGCGAAGTAACCCTCCATCATGACCGACTGCGGCGCAAGTGGCTGCAGCAAGACGTGGAATTCGGTGATACTCTCGTGCATGAAAACCAGCTGATGCGCGAGCGTGTCAAACTCCTGCCACCACAGCAGACGGAGATTCGGAAACACGGCGAGGGACGTGCGCGTGCGCGCAAGGTCCTGAAAGACGCTGTCGTCGAGGATGTGGTGGTACTTGGACCGTGGTTGGTGATCCGACCGAAATTGGGACTCGGTTGGTGGTTGGTACCTAAGGGAGCGCACACGGCGAGCGTACGGCGCAAAGCGCGTCCAGTCCTGCTGCGTTGGTGGACGCGTGAACGCCTGAAAGCAGGTGTGAGCATATAGCTTAATTGAAGCGCAGTGACGCACATATCCACGTGTATTCCGCGAACGCATGGGCACAAGAATCCGGAGGATTAAGTAGAGATTGTCCACCTCCTTCCAGATGTGGTCCAGCGCAACCGAGTTCCATTGGCGACTAACGAGGGCATTACGGGCGTTCTCTGCGGTGGTGGAATAGCTGCAAACAATGCTGAGGAGTTCGGGGATAGCAAGAGCGCGGTGTATGTTCGAGTCGTAGCCCTGCTGTACGACCGGGGACGACATGAAGGATGGTGGTGAAGCAGGGGATGCCACAAACAAGTGAATGAGCAGAGGGAAGCCACAGCGTAGGGTTAGGTCCTAGATTAGATTAGATAAATGAACCGACGTCATAGTATCAACGTACATATTGAAGCCACTTGCTTCAAACGCCTGCAGTGATCATGCCGGTATCCAAAGCCATCCTCGAACAGATTCGCCTCCTTATACCACCTCTGAACGGAACGCTGCACAAGGGGCAGTCAGGTATGTGCACATCTGGCATCATTTGCCTGGTCCTCATTGGAGTCTCTGTTCAGGACGCGTTGGGGTGCTCGGAGGAGCCTTAGAGTATGTGCTGCGCATTGCTGCCTTTATGGTGCATTGAAATGAAGAAGCTACACAGGGGCGCCTTTCTTTGCTGCGATATCCGCGCAGCGGGTGGTAAGCATCTTCTCATCCACCTGAATGTGCCACGATTTCATCGTGCCGCAGGGTGTCGACCTGTCGCACGTCATCTGCTCGCCAACTGCAGCTGGTGCAATCAAATCATACTCCCCGGATTTAATCGTGCACCCTGTTCTTCTCCAGGAAATGTATATTCAGCCGCAGTCGTTGTTCAGGCATTCGCTGATCTCGCGGCACACAGCACTCCGGGCTCTCTTCGCAAAGAGCTGTCAGGCCTCCTCTCGCGCCTGCACACCCTCATCATCGGCCCAGGGCTGGGAAGGGAGCAGTACATGCTCGACTTTGCGCGCCTCGCGCTCGAGATTGCCAAGGAACAGGGCATGTTCCTCGTTTTGGACGCAGACGGGCTCTTTATGGTCGGCCAGCAGCTCGATCTCATAAACGGCTACCGACGCGCGGTGTTAACGCCCAATGTCGTGGAATTCAAACGTCTCAGCGAACAAGCCGTGAGCGCTGCTATCATTTCGGGAGTTAAATGTCTGAAACACCGGGCAGGGCATCGATCCCAAGACAGCCCCAGAGAAACGGGCCTCGAGCGTGTCGCATGCCCTCGGCGGCGTTACTATCCTGCAGAAAGGTGCCTCAGACATCATCTCGTCCAACACTGAAGGCGCCTCGCCGGTGGCTGTACACGAGGTGTCTAAGATCTCCGCGGAAGAGAAGGAGCAGAACGAGGTGGTCATCGTCGACACCCCTGGCGGGCTCAAGCGCTGCGGCGGGCAGGGTGACATTCTCAGCGGCAGCGTGGGCGCCTTCCTCGCGTGGGCAAAATGCTATGAGGACGGCGCGTACGGAGACAAGACCATCCCGGTCTCGAAAATGCCGCTCCTCGCAGCGACGGGCGCCAGCATCGTCACACGGACGACCTCGAGGATCGCCTTTGAGAAGGAGGGGCGCGGCGTGGTAACGCAGGACATGCTCAAGGAAATAGGTCCTGCATTTAAGGAAATATTTGGCGGCGAGGCGCAGGGAAGTAAATTGTGAGAAGCGAGACGTAGATAGCGAAGCTGTAGTATGATCGATAATCCCGCAGATCATCATCAACACATCGTATACAGCCAGTGATCGACCAGTGGAAAGTTCCGCAAATACCGCTCATTTGACTTCAAGAAGTCTTCAAGACTACTCATCCAACGTACTCTTGTAAATCTACATCACAATCTGCGAGATACATATAAGTATATGGGCCCGGGATTGCACAACAGAAGAGGGCTGACCGCTCACAAGCAAGGTCAAATTCCACCATTCCCGTCTCCAAGAAGTCCTAGACTTTGACGACTGTCAAGCCCACGTCTTGTCTGCGATGGCATCAATGAGTCAAACTGTTCCGATCAATGCGAGGCCTGAAGCACGCTGACGACTCACCCGAGCTTCGCAAACTCGTCGAGGGTGCGCTCCTTCGAGTTATGCAGGTTCAGCCAAGTGTTGGAGCTCATCAAATTACCTTCATGATATATGTGCTTCACTGTCAGCGCCCGCAGGACGCGCGCGAGCTTGCCACCGTCAATTCCGGTCTTCTTGCCAAGCTCGCTATCGTGCAGGCCGTTCGGATACTCGCGGAGTATGTCCGTGATCCTGGATTCGATTGCGATACATGTGACGGTCGTTTCGCGAACCATCATTCCGCGCTGAAGGCTCGTCAGATAAGCATCGAGAAGAGGTGGACGACTCGGAGCACACACGTTAACCATGCTGAGTGTAGGCGGAGCTAGCGTGGAGCATGGCTGATGACAGGCTGCCTCTAAGGTATGCACCGCCCTTCTGAGAGGGATAGAGGCGGTAACAGCGTCCGCAGGGTGGAGCTTAGGCGACTCAAGCGACGGAACACCATGAGCCGACCGCTCGTACTCGACTACAGCGTCATGCGTAGCCGTAGCAATAAGCCTGAGAAGAGCGCAGAGGTCGCCTTCGAGCTGCGAATCCTGAAACATGGTGGTGGAGTGAAGACAGGATGGAGCGGTATGGAATTCATGGTGGGGCTTGGGTGACTGTACTTCATACTCATGAAGGATTCGTGAAAATAATTCCAAATGGGCCCAAACTTCCCGATTACGTCCGGGGATCTTTCTCCAGCGCTGAGTACACAGCATGAGTGTGAAGCGAAAACCCTCCAAGTGTTGGCTTTCCAATTGCCGGTCGCCGGTGTGACATGGCCCAAGAGTCCTGTTGACGAGCTCAGTGCCGGAAATGCTCCTCTGGACAACACGAAGCGCTCTTAAACGCGACTTTGTCGCCTACTTTCCAGTGCACAGGTCCAAAAAAAAAAGTCGTGGAAGAGTTTAGTGACACTTACCCCCACAGCGAACAGTGTGCCTTCCCAGGTCAAACCAGCTCCAATGGTGTCAAAAGACGTCGTCATAGATTTTTCATCGATTTGTCGATTTGTAAAGGCTTGGACAAAGAGTGTCTCTCGCTGGCTACGCCGCCGATGCAGATGCTACGGACAGACGTCCACTTTCGCCGTGACAGTGATATTATCAGTCGCACGACGAGGATCAAACTTGAGCAAGGCACTCAACTCATCACCAATCCATCATGACTGTCGGTACTCTGCGCGGGCCGACTAGATAAGTACCACAACATTGTACGGGCTGTCGCCAAATTTGTCCGGACTGGCGAATCAACGCCATGCGAACGTCGTTCAGAAATCATAAGCTACGCGTTGCGATGGTCCGAGCACGAAGAGGCGCGAAGCCAAATGGCATTATGACAAGTGTTCAGGTGGTACAGAGCTAGACAGATGACGATATAAAGCACATCACCGACGTCTCCATCATCCCCACGCGTGAAGAGATTGATTGACAGCACTGCGCTCGCGAAGAAGCGCCAGCAGCTGCCACTTGGGGTTGTCGGGTTCGCGGCGATCGTCAGTCAGGACCGCGTCGTCGCGTGGCTCGTTGTCGCCCAGAGCAAGGCGCATTGCAGCCGCTGAGCGATTAGGGAGAACAGACGGGGCGACGGTGAAGAGGGTATCAAAGGCAGAGGCGGTAAGGAGGGGACCGGTGGAATGGGGAGTGGATGGGCGGATGGAGTTGACGGCATGCGACGCAGTGGTCAAGGCAAGCGCTTGCGCGATGAGCTGCTTCAGTTTCGCCTGCGAGCAAGATTTAGCATCGGTGTTTTTCCTGGGATGCAAGACAAACCTCGAATGCTAAAGATAATAGCGATGAAACGCTTTTGGTCGGAGCGCCGAGATTGTGCTGTGCACAAATGAGGTTAATCCTGTCGGCAATATGCTGTAAGGTGAAGCCTCTAGCGGACGAAGCTAGCTGTATTGCTGGACGACTTCCCGGCGGATCTAAACATGTAGTAAGCTCATCTGACGGAAAGTGCCTCCCACGGACACGCACCTCCGCGCTCCGGCAGCAGCTGCACGCCGCGTTCGCGGGAAATCTCGTCCTGGTCAAGCCGCGGCTGCAGCTTACGCTCAGACAGCGCGGCCAGCCTGAAATTCCTCACGCGTTCTCGTTCACGGCGGCCAATTCCCATGGTCCATTGTTTTAGCCTCGTGGAGCGTAGGGTGACCGGTTCGTCTGGGTCGGGGCCCTGATAAGGCAGTAGTCGACGCTTCTTACGTGGCGGGCCCTTGGGAGCATCGGGAGGTGGTGTGAGGGCTGCGCGGTGCGCTGATGGGTCGAAAATAGAGATGATGAGGGCGTTGTGTAGTTGGACTACAGACAAGAGTGAGTCGTATGAGCCACATAACGCGTTATGAGCATAAATATACACACCGAGCTGTGAGTTGTCGACGCATTCTCGTATCTGCTCATCAAACTCTGCCCTGGGGATATTCGCTGCGAGAAACTGTTGGAGCAAGGACCAGTACTGGTTTGCCTTGGGACCAAGACTTGTCGCGAGCTTGGTCTTTATCGTGGCCGTCGACTCCAGGGACATCACGGCGTGTAAAATGGACAATGCGACGGGCACACCCTTGCGAGGAAGACTACAGCGGGTGGAGGACACCTGAGGAAAGAGCAAGTCGGGTTGAAGCGTTGCGCCACAGTTCGTTGGTTACGTCAGCTATCCGGAGTAAAGCGCGCAGCGGCCGCCTTCAACCTGGTATTAGCCTCTAGCTTCTGACCTTACCATGCCTTGAAGCCTACCCTCATCATGGATCGCCCGAGCACCTCAAAGCCCCGCGGGCTATGTCGATACTACAACACGCCCCATGGCTGCTTTCAACGAAACAACTGCAAGTTCCTGCATGGCACAGAGGAGAAGCTGACGCCGTACGACAAAAGTAAAGTGTGCAGGTTCTTCGCCGCAGGTGCGTATCCATGCCCTGGCCTGCGACCAACGTCCCACAGAGTCTCTTCTAGGATACTGCAAGCGAGGGGAGAAATGCTGGTTCCAGCACGTCCTTCCTAACGCGACAGCTGCTCCCTCGCCACAAAGCGTACCACCTCCGATAGCACCCGAGGACGCTATGTGCGGCATCTGCTACGAAGTCCCTGTCACCTACGGCCTGCTCAGTGCGTCTGTTTGTCCTCCATCGATCGCTTGTGTTTGATGACGGCTTCCAGGCGACTGCGGTCATATCTTTTGCGTCGAAGTCAGTGCCCCTCACCTTGCGCAGCACCGATCGCTTACCCCGCGATATCTCAGTGCCTGCGCAGCTGGCGCAACAAGAAAAACAAGAGTGATGATGTCATCTTTTTGAACAAGAAGTGTCCGTATTGCAGAACAACGTCTAAACTTGTGATACCGTCGAGTCATTACTACCCCCACGGACACGATGGGAAGGCAGCGACATTGCAGAAGTACAAAGACAGTTTATCACGCGTGCCTTGCAAGTAAGTGGATTGTTGTATTCCGTCTTGACCATTGACAGAAAATGCACTAGATATTTCACTAGGTCGAAGCCAAACAATCGTTTTTGTCCATTTGGACGCGACTGCTTGTATCAGCATCGTAACGCGGATGGCACAGAGTTTTTCTTCTCGCGTGGCAGCAACTACAATATGCGACGATCGGGCTTGCGCAATCGAGTTTTCCCTGGTGGGTTTCTGGAGAATTTCCCGTGGGGAGGCGACCAGGAGATTGTGCATGTATGTTATCTCTCAATGTCTTCCTAGTATCTTGTCCGTCGAGCTCACGACCACCTGGCCCAGTGGAACGAAGAGGACGACAGCGCAGTCGTCGAAGTCATGCGAATGACCGCATTGCTGCGCGAACACTTCGTGGCAGGTGATGCCGCGGCTGCGGCAGCTCCTGCAGGCACCTTTCCTGCGAACGATACTGCGGAATCAGAGGACGACAGCACGGAAGCACCTGCTCCCACCAATCTGCCCCGACGCTTCGATCTCGATTTCACGACCTCGAGTCGTCCATCCTCCGCGGCCTCCAACAACTCTCTACCGTCTTTAGAGTCAGTTTCGGATTCTTCCGATGACGAGATGGACTATCGTCCAGCGCGTCGCGATAACAGGCGGTCGAGATGGTTACATCCCCTGCCGTCTCTTCGACAAGTCCACGCCGGAGTCCATGGGCCGCCTTATACTCCAGCTCGGCTAACTTTAAATGTCCCTGAGCTAGCGCCGACGCTTCCTCCCGCGCCGTCAGCAGGAGCAGACACGACACCCGACCAAGCTGAGGCGAACGTATCCCCCACCGAGCATGCACCAGTGTCTGCCCCTCCCAACGACAATCTCCCTCTGCCGCCTGTACACAACACTGCATCGGAGCACGCTAGCGATCCCCCAGCTTCTCAGATAATTGATGCACCCGCTGGCGAATTATTGTCAACGCAAGGCGATAGAGGCGCAGAGTCGCCTTTCATGACGGACGGTCGTGGGCGGGTTGTGTGGAGCAGCGCAGGTGGAAAGAATGGCGACCCTGCGGCGTCTAGCCGTGGAGTTGCCGGCGCAGATGCGGGTGCGATGGAGGTCGTTGACGAGGTGGGGTTAACAGATGCTAGGGTGGAAGAGTGAGAGGACGTTGGTGGACGCGATTCTAACTGATGGTGTAGGAGGAATATCAACAATGTATTTTTAGGGTGGAATACAGCAGTCTTCGTACGTGTCATCGGCCATACATCTCGCGGCCGCGGGTCTGCGCAGACAAAAGGCAAGGAATTGCAGATTCGTGGCGCCTGCGGTCGCATGCATGCAGTCGGCCAGCGGATTCGATTTGTGTAATGTATGAGGGACAAACTATCCGCGGATCAATTCATACACACAGCCTCGCAGGAAATAATTTAACAAAAGTAATTCGGAACAAAGCGAGAGAGCAAGGGCTAATGGAACCAAAGCAAAGCAACGAAAGCTGCGAGAGCGATGAAAGCGCCAGACATGATAGGAGAACAACAGACCGACACCAACAACGCATCATGATGATGAAGGCTGTGGCGATGTCGAATTACGGGGCGAATGCGATTGCGAGATTCAGGTCGGCAAAATACTTGCGACGGTCCTACACGTCCCCCCAGGATCGCCTCGCTGCAAAAATTGACTGAAGCAAAGAATGAGCTAAACTCTTCGCTAGAAAGAAGCATGCAGACCTTGTGAAGTGCAATAGCATGGATACGGTGCCTGAGCGCCGCGGGCGTAGAAGTATGTGTACTGGTTATATTCAGAACGACTATCTTCTGATACCATAAGGTCAAGCTACGGAGACTAGTGTACTGGAGTTGATTTCGGCTGCAGATCTTGCAAGAATTTAAGCATAGCCAAGGTCTTGCCAACTATTGACTCATAATCCATTTCTAGACCACAAAGGCTTGAAGGAGAGGGTGGACGCCGAAAACAAGTGATAGTTAGACCAAGTTGCCACACCGGCGCCGGCCCCGTATTGCTCCTATGTGACCATGGGGCGCGGTGTCGGCGCTCGGGCGTAAACCTTTCATACAGACTTTTGGACCCGGTCACTGCATCTTTGGAATAGTGACACGGCCTAACATGATATCATTTCGCCATGCTTATTTTGAATTTGTCCCTCACAAGGGTCAGTATATCAATTGAGTTAGCAAATGCCAACTTCGCGCACCTGGGCCGAGAAGCAGTTAAGCTCGAAAGGAAGCTCGATTGATGAAGCGGCGAGCTCGCCGTGAGTCGAGGGTGAATTGTATCAGAGTCACATCGCGATCCAAGTGACGTATCACTTACGATTGAAGGTTTGAGCGACTCGCGTGTGCATTAGGGGTGATTGAGACGCTAGATCACCGATAGTCAGTCTAGTAACGGAGCAGTGACTAGTACTTGGCGAGACAGGCTGTCAGGTTCCACTCCACTCTAGCATCGCGGCGACGCGGATTGATCTGAGGAGTATTTACAAGGTTGGGAGACTACTGAGGGAAGTTTACGTGAGCAGTTTGCTAGTCGTCGGACGTGAGTTCATGCAATGCTCCATTGGCTGTTAATTTATACACGAAATACCTCAACTTTGCAATCCCAGCTGCAACTCACCAGGACGCCCTCATCGAAGAGCGACCACGCGGTCCCAACGACAAACTCCGTGTGTGCGTCGTGTATCCGGGCAAGATGTGGCATTCCCTGCGGCGCGTTCGTAGTCCATCTACAAGCGTATACAAATGTCAGCCTCTCCGCAGTAGAAAGATATGCTAATATTCACGCACATCCTGCAGGTCATATCGTACGACGCGCTCGCAAGCATGTCCGGACGATGCGGGCTCCACTGCACCTTTCGGACCGCGTACTCGTGCCCCATCATCGTGCTCTCCGCCACGCCGCCGACCTCCCCCACGGTGGCCCCGCCAAGCCTCACCATGCGACAGTCCCACACGCGCACCGCCTTGTCAATGCCCGCGCTCGCGAGCACGAGCGGGCGATACTTGTTCCAGTCAAGCGCGAGCACCTCCGTGCCGCTCGCGGGCACGGTGAGAGCGGGCGCGGCGAGCGGCGCGGTGAACGCGTTGGACGAGGGAGCAAGTGCAGGCGCACGCAGGTCGAAGAGGCGAACCGTGCCATCCGTAGAGCAGGTTGCGAGGAGCCCGGGGTGGTGCGGCGAGAAGAGGGCCTGGTAAACGCACGCGTGATGCGCTTGAAGCGTTGTTAGGGCGCGCGGGTGCTCGGGATTCCACTGCGCAAAGAAATTGAGCCAGGAAAAAAAGAGGAAAGCGGGAAACGCACGAGCTTCACGGTTCCATCCCAGCAACACGAGACGAACTGGTCCTTCTGGATATTCGACCAGTCTACGCCGAAAACCTCGCGGGTGTGCTCATGCCACGCGCGTATCGGCCGCTCCTAGAGCTCTTCCGCACATCGCTCAGCCCCGTATATGCGCCAGGCCTGGGGCGTGGCAAAGTGGAACTCACATTCAGCATGATGTCCCAGAGCTTGATCGAACCATCGCCCGAGGCGCTCACGAGCTGGTTCTCGTGCACCTCGGACCACGCGATGTCATACAGCCCGTCCTGTGTCTCATATCTGCAGATATAATTGCATTTGGTAAACTTTCTTGGTGGAAGTAGGCCGACGTACATTTTCTCGAGGGCGATGGCCGGCGCGGGCCCAGGGGACACGCCGGCAATGTGCAGGCGCCCGTTGCCAACGAGACCATAGTTGGCAGAGGATGCGATGGCGAGACGAGAGGGGTGGAAGGGGGACCAGGCGGCGTTGTAATGCGCGAAGCCGGGGGTGTGTAGCACGGAGGGCGGCGGGTTCATCGTAGCGAGCGGACGTCCCGCGCAGCGCACAGCGATATTGACGACGATGTTCTGTCCTACAGCACCAGTCGATAAAATTGGCTGAGAGCACGGAACCGTGGTGGTAGTGTGGATCAGAGAGCACTGCGCTGACCCCGTGTCATTGCGCGGACGGCGGAGAGCCCGGCTCGGACACTGCGCGCGACGCCCGCCGCGCTCTTTCACATGCGACTATCTGTGCCCAATATCCCGCCCGCACTCCTCGCTGCCTCGCTCGCCCGCTCGCCAACGCTCACCCCACGCACCGAGGCCGTCGACCGCGTCGCACGCTTCGTCGCCCCCGGGAATGTTGCTGTACTCACCGGCGCGGGCGTCAGCGTCGACTCGGGCGTGAAGGCGTACCGCGGGAAGGACGGCCGGTACATGAACCCGGATTACAAGTGCGTGAGCATGGCGAGTTTTCGGAGTGCGGTATTAACGTGGAGATGGCCGCTAGGCCGATATTCGTGAGTGGGTAGGTGCTGGGGGCCGGAGCGCTGCTCATGCGCGTGCGTAGTACCAGCAGTTGATTGAGGACAGCCCGCGCGGCCATGCCTTCCGGTGCGTAATACACTTCTCTCACGAGACTACCAACTCATTGAAAACACTCAGCCAGCGATACTGGTGAGTCTCCGTTGGCCATACGTATGTGCATTTCTCAATCCGCCGGACCGACAGGCTCCGCGCATATATCGGCTACGTCCCCGTGAACAAAACCGAGCCCAACCCAACACACTATGCGCTCGCCGCGCTGCAGCACGCGGGTGTTGTCCCGCAGCTAATCACTCAAAATGTTGACGGGCTGCACCACAAGGCAATCCGCCGCGTGTGGGACCCCGCGCGTATGGCCGCGGGCATGCTCGAGCTGCATGGCTCGATATTCGTGGGTCCCCCCTGTCCCGTTCACACGGAGTCAGTTGAATGACATCTGTGTGTAGAAGGTGCACTGTAAGCATGGACACGAGTACGGGAGAGACGTGTTCCAGGAGTGGTTGAGCGAGGCGAATCCGCGGTGGTGTTCGTATCTCGAAGACATGGACAGGCAGGGGATCCAACCGAAGACAAATCCGGACGGTGATGTATGTTCCATTCGATTTTGGTGCGCCACACCCCAATGCTCAAAGCCTTGCCCGTGTAGGTCGTATTGGAGAACGTCTCGTACGACGACTACGTCGTGCCAAATTGCCCGGGCTGCCTCAACGAAGGCCGAATAAACAGCGTCGTATGTACCGACTGTAGCACCGATGCATATGTACTGAATTTTCTCTAGATCAAGCCCGATTTTGTCTTCTTCGGCGAGTCAATAAGCCAGGTGGTTAAGGAACGAAGGTAGTTTGCCGCACATAATCAAATGGCATCCCGGGCTAATGGCAATATATAGCTACCAGACCGTTGAGGACACAGACCGGCTGTTTGTTCTGGGCACGACGCTCGCGACGTATTCTGCCTTCCGGTACGCCCGCTTCCATCCCCCATTGCTCACCGAATCATTTACCGTTGCCGCAGGCTCCTAAAGCACGCAGTGGACCTCAAGAAGCCCGTGCTTCTTCTCAATGTCGGCCCGACACGCGCGGACGGCATGCCTGGCATCGAGAAGGTCGAGATCCCCACGAGTGAGATCCTGCGAGACGTCGTTGATGCGGTCGTGTGCGTATTGCCCCCCCCCCCCCCCCCCCCCCTCCTCGGAGTTATCCGTTGTGTTGATTTGGACGGCGCTACGCAGGGGCTCTCGGGCGCGATACGACCCCGTCCTGCGCGACATGCTGCTCAGCGGCGTCGTACGTCCGCCATCATACGACAGCCCAGACACAGAATCCCCGGTGGATGCGCGGTCGCCGGTGCCACCGACGACAGCAGGTTGAGACGATGTCACGCGTTTCGCGTGCAACAGACCTCAGACGCTCGCAATTCACGACGGGCGGCAATGTGTGAATAACTTATTTGATAGACGGTTGGATCGCGAACGCGGAACACGCACAGCTCACAATCACTTTTGTACATCTCATTTGTTTCAAATTTACAAGCAATGTATAGTACGCATTGGCCTTTGGCTGCGTGAGGATGTAATGGATGTGCAAACGAATGTGAGTGGGAAAAACAGACATGATAGCGGCGGTACGGTGTGCGCGCGCTGTGGTGTATCTACAATAGAGAGGTACAGGCTGCAAAGCCAGGTAATAAGTAAAGGGCTTGACAAAATACAAGGGGGCTATAGTACTTGACTTCTGGCAATATTGGCAGCGTCCAAAATACACGTGGGTAAGAGGCGAGAGAATTAATGATGCGAGAATGTGTGTGTATGATGCGGGTAAGCAGATGCATGGGCATTGTGATTGAATAAAAACGGCACGGGGCGCGGGGGAATGGCGGTAAGCGAACGAACGAAAGCGAATTGAGCAAGCAACACAGCACGGGGCATACCAGCAGCCAATGAAAAACGAGAGAACGAGAGCCGGACGGAGATGAAAGGGTGGGAGAAGGGGCCTGGGGAATGGAGAGGGCGCGTGCACCGGCCTATGCGCGGCCTAGGACCCGCTCTCCAATGCAAGCGTGGAACCTGGGATTCCGGAGCCCCCGGCCGCCGTGTATGTAGAGCGCGTCAGGCCCTCATTGTCGTGGCCGGCGTTTGCAGCCAGGGCGGACCCGGGCTTAGCGTCGGCAGTCACCAGCCCGCTCCCGCTCTCGCCTCCGCCCCCGCCATCGCCAGGCATGCTCTCGGTCAGGGGTACTGGCGCATCGACATCCATGTCCTGCGCACTGCTGCTGTCGTCGTCATTATCCACCGCAGGGGTGCCGCTCGGGTACTCCGCGAGCACCCACACGGGCGGAACGAGGCGGCTCCACGACCAGTCCTGCCAGCACTCGGCCTCGGCGAGGCGCGAGGGCCTGCGGCGTGAGCGGTGCAGATAGGCTTCAAAATCGCGCGCGTTGGGCTCCTGTTGCAGCGCAGGGACGCGGGGTATTTTTGCGGGGGCCGTGGGACGTAGCCAGAAACGGGAGCGCTTGGGTGGCGGGGAGGAGAAGGATGACGAATGGAAAGCGGGCGCAGACGGCGCGGGGGATAGCGCGGAGAGAGAGGACGTGTCGGCGTCATCGGGCTGGTCGGCGTCGGGCGTGAGGGGCGGAGTGGGCGAGGACGCGGCATGTGCGGAGGCGGAAGCCCTCGAGGACGGCGCGGATGATAACGTGGACAGGGACGAAGGGGACTGCGGGCGAAGCGCGTCAGGAAGCACAGGGAGACAAAAGGGAGGCCAGCGCGGACGTACGGCGGGGTTGCGCGCCTCGCGCAGCATCTCCGCAACGAGTTCCGCGGGGCGGCGCAGGCAGCGCTCGCGGTGCTTCGTCCAGTGGAACGGGTCATACGCGCTCTTCGGCGACAGTTTGATGTGCGTACCGCACCGCAGACAGTCAATGTACAGCGGCCCGAGAACGTCTGCGAGCGGGTCCGCGCGCAATTTGCGTTCGCGCGCGCGCTCGGCGGCGGTTGGCGGGCGCGGCGCGTCGGGGCTGCAGGTGAAGGAAAACAGGAAGGAACGCGACAGTCAGTTCGAGGCGGGTACAGGCGGAGAGGGGACTTGCCTGGAGGCCCTAGGAGACGTGGGGCGCGCGGGCGAGGTGTCGCTGCGGGCACTGCAGGGCGCGCAGTCAGCGCGCTGTCCATGAGGCGGACACATACGAAGCAATGCCCACCTCGTTGTCGGCGTGCGCATTCTTGAGGATCCCTAGCAGTAAAGCTCGTCAGCGGCCCGTTCACGAGTGGGTGGGCGTGGCGACACATACGGGGACGGAGAGCTGCGGCGTCTCCACAGTGTCAGGATTTGTACTGGGACACAGGAAAGACGCGCCGTATGAGTCAAATACGCGCACATATACAGTAAATGGGCGATGCAGACCTTGCAGCACTTTTGCGACGGCGTGCATACGCAGAGGAAGACATGGTTGGGAGAAGGGGGAACTTGGTTAAGAAAGGTGCGTGCCGCCGCTACACGCGTTTCGGCTGTTACCGCGGCGGCACCCGCTACATCCTGGCCCCGCAAACTCGCCCATGCAAAACGCCTCGCCCGCTCGGGAACGGTCGAGAAACTTCTTGCATTCGTACAGCAGCAGATAGAGTTAGGGAGCGCAAAGGGAGCGTTGGGTAAATAGTAGCAAAACGAGTACAGTAAACGAGAGACGATTGATAGACCAAGCTATATCAAGAACATCGTAAATAAAAAAGAAGTAAGAAAGCGACACGCGTAGGAATAGAGCATATAATGGAGAAATTGTCTTGGTAGAGGTGAATGCGAGGGGGTTTGAAGGGGAGGGAGAAAAGTCAAAACGTGCAGCAGACAGATGTCACGTGGACGACTCTGAGCCTTGCAGACCCTCCTTGAACCCGTTGATGAAGCTCTTGAACGGCAGTAGCAACCACCCCAGCGCGCCGGACGGGCCCTCCTGGCGTGCGCGCACGCGTGGCGGCTGCACATCGTCAGCCGCCTCGTCGTCATCGTCCTCGCGCGCACGTTTCGTGCCCTGTCGCGGCGCCTCGACCGCAACAGCAGTCGCCTCCGTCGACGCGACGGACGACGGAGGCCGATCGGCGGATTTCTCTGCACGACGCGGGCTCTGCTCGGGAGAGGAGATGCCCTCGGAGGGCGCGCCGAGCGTGACGACGCGTTCTTTGACACGGGGCGCCCTACGCAATGACTGGGTCAGCGGAGCCGGACAAGATGCGGAGAGGCGTGATGCATACTTGGCGCAATTCGCTTTGTGCTCGTCCCACTTGGCGAGATTGTAGTCGCCTTCGCCTTCCAGCGCGACCGAGTCCTTACAGTGTGCACACTGTACGCTCTTCGTTGTGTAGCTCTTCGCCGCTTTATCGTTCACAAGCTTCAGCTTGCGCTCCGCCGTTGCCACGCGACTGCTGGGGCTGCAAATACCCCATTAAAACTTTGCAAAACGCGCTGGACGCCGCATCGTACGTACATAGATCCGGAGCACCGGTTCTGGTGCGCTTTCCAGTTCTTCAGCGCGAACCGGCGCTTCGTGCCAAGCTTGATCCACTTATGACACGTCTTGCACAGCACCTCGAACGGCCGCACCTCCTCTGCCCGCGGGTCCGCCTCAAAATACGCCTGGCGCTCGGCCTCAGACTTCCGCACCGACTTGTCTGACGTGGACTGGATGTTCGACTGGTCGTCATCCGCATCGCTCTCGTCGTCGTCCGCTTTTCGAGGCGATGCCTTCGATTCACTGCGAGCACAACACAAATTGGATTGGAAATTTCGAACAATAAAGCACACTCACGGCTTCGCAGACGCCGATGCGCTCTTGCACTGCCGACTATGCACGGTCCACGGGCGCATCACGTATCTGCGCGTCGCGTTCAGCGGCACCCACGTCTCGCAAGAGTTGCAGAACGCGCGGTGCGGCTCGACGTCGCCGCATGCAGACTGCGCGCGGAAGAACGCAATGCGATCCTCCTCCGTGCGCCGGTTTACCGTGCGCGACGACTCAGCGACGGACGCCGCGTCGTCGTCAGCCTCCGCGGCGGGGGCTGCGGCGGGGGCGGGGGTGGGGGTGGGCGACTGGAAGCGGTTCTTCAGCGCGGGTTTGGAGAGCGGCTTGACGGGGGCCGTCAGGTCGGCCAACGAGGAGATGGGGACGCGCTCGAGCGCCTTGCTACGCGGCTTCTTCTTCAAGGGGCTGCTGTCGGATGTGGGCTCGCTGTAGATTGTTTTCGCCATCATGGGGGTGAGTTGGGAGATGATTTGGCATAGAATTGGTGAGGAGGAGGATTTGAGAAGCGATTGAAAAAGAGACGCACGCGCTTTGTGTGATCTTCACTGTCTTCGCCTGAACAATGGGGTGTTATTGACATAGGCCGACGCGTGAGCCTGAGAAAGCGGAGACACACCTTCTTCGCGGGTGGGGCGGCGGGGGGCGGCATCGACTTTCCGCCCTGCGTACTCTGCTCGCTCTCGGATGATGCTTGCTCGCTGCCTCGCGACGTGAGCTCCACATGCCGCTGCAGGTACCCACAACACGCACTCAGCATTGCTCACCGACTCCCTTCTCCTCTGAAGCCTGTCGTCAGCAACGATACGCACGCAAATCGAGCAGATCACGGTGCGCACCTTCGCTCTCCCGGCATACGTCCGCGCCTTCGATCTGCATGTCCGTCGCTGAGCGTGTGGCGGCGGGTGCACAGCGCTAGGATACGCACCGCTCCGGGGAAGAGTTATCGGGCATCGAGGCTTGGGAAGCTTGTGTATGCTGGGGTGAGCGATGAAGAGAGGGGAGTGAGAGGCGAGGAGGATGTCGGTGATGGTGCGCTCCTCAGGCCTCAGGCCTCAGCTCGCGCGTGGGCCGTGGGAACAACTGCATTCACGCCGACGGTCGACTCACAAATGTGACTTGGCACTCACAATCAGCACAAGCAGCTTGGCATCGGGTATACTTATGCGCTGAAGCAGTCCTAACCAATTTGTCCAACTTGAAAAGCGATGAAGTCGATGAATACATAGACTGATCAATGGGAACACGAGCTTTTCCAGACAGGAATGTTGAAACCCTGGCAGGCAAGACTGAGTGTCTCCTCGCCGTGTGCACTTCCAAAACGTCAATCCTGGTTTTCGGTTCGCCTTGACGCATGGTGCCGGCGAGGCTTCAACTCAGGGGACGCCAGGCGGTCTGGTGGCCGGATTCCGTCATGTCGAAGGTGCGTGTGTCCCTGACCTCTGAGCGTTGGGCGTTGTTCAGACCAGCTGATATGTGTTTGGTGTAAATTTTATACGTAGGTGGTCGCTACCTGACTGTTCTCTTTCAAGATCAAACGAGTGCTCGGCGCTGGTACAGTGGTACTAGTAGTAAAGGGTGCACAGAAATCGTCTGGGCCACGCCGAATCTAAATATATGCTCTGATTGTCTTGCAGCCTCAGACACTTCTCGGTGCATCTCACATCCTTTAAACTCTGGAACGTGCATTGTATACTGATGGCCTCCTCCTTCTTTCTTTTCTGGCGCAGGATGGATCGTGGTATATTGATATACCTTATCATGACATCCCGTTGCGCCGCCATCAACCCGCTAGTTATGCGCCTGCGAAGCAGAGCGTGGCAAGCAAAGATGTCTTCGGAAGGCTGGTCCTGCCTCATCGAATGGATGCCGTACATCCAGGCGTCTTCGCGGCATCTGCCCGCATTCATCATGCCAGCCAACATATAACCCTGCTTCCAAAGTTTTTGGTGAACATTCGACTAAGCCTGGAGCCTCTGCCGCATCTCCAATGCTGCCTCTCGATGTCGCGGCCCTGGCGAGTCTTCTCTCAGGCAGTATCCTGTATGGTCAATAACTGTTCAATCCGTCTGTAGAGCCCACATCTGACTTCTCTCTGCGACTAGGCGTGCACGTCGTAACGTTCGGAAACGCTGTCAAGGTGCTGCTATTCAAGAAGCGTCGGCGGGCGCGCCGGCCCATCCTCATCGTGACAACCTTCATGTTCTTCCTCTACGGGACGCTGTTTGCAGTGGTTGCCTTCCTCTGGGTGCTGGACGCCTTTGTGTTGTATAAAGGGCCGGGTGGACCCACAGCGAAGTTACTTCAGATCTCCGGCGTCGTGCCGCGGATGGTGGCAATTCCACTCACTGCGCAGATGCTAGTCGGGGACGCGATGTGGGTTCGTGGAGATCTTATTGTCCGCCTGACGGGACGCCACTGACCTCAGAATCTTCTCAGATATATCGTTGTTTCGTGTTGCACCGCAAGAATTGGCTGATTGTCGCGCTACCAATACTGTGTTGGCTAGGAACTGCAAGTAAGCTTTTTCTGTTCATCGGTCATTCCGGCTGCCCGCTCACAGATGCACATAGCCCTGAGCATTTCCATCGTGATTGTTACGGCCAACACACATGAGGCGGCGACAATCAGCGACATGCGATTGAGACCTATGATTTTGTCTCATCTGAGCCTGACGGTGACCGTCAACACGTTCTGCACGTGTGAGTCGTTTCAGGATATGACGCATTGCCTTCTGACGATCTATCGGTGTGGGCAGCCATGATAGTGTACAAGATCTGGCGGATGGAACGGCGCGTCCTCAATTTCCTTGGGGACGGCTTGACGCCACGACTACAGTACGGCCAGATTATCACTGTCCTCGTGGAGTCGACGGCCATGTACAGCATATGTGCCTTGCTGCTCCTGGTTTTGGAAGTACTGAAGAATAACGCTGCGTACATCATATATCATTCCGTAAGCATCGTGTGATACCTTCCGCCATGCAGCGCTAACTTCCTGTCCAGATAATTGAGATCGCCGTCGGTGTCGTCTCATCTCTTGATCCTAATGTACACTGACGTGCGCTCTCTCCAGGGCATCGCGTTCAATCTTGTGACGATCCGCATCGCCGAGGACCGGTCGGTCGAAGCGCACTTCACAGCTGCCACCGTGGGTACCGGTGATCCCATACGCTTCGCCACAGCGCAGACGACGGTAGGCGAGATATCTCTGCGTGATAGTATGCCAGTGGGGAGTAGCCTCCGTCGGTCTTCTTTCCACCTGTAGTTCCCGCAGTACATGCTAATGTAAGCGTGTGCGTCGCGCTTTATAGGATTGCATGAACTTACTAGTAGCGTCCCCCAGCACATTATTTTGATATAGAGCACTTTACTGCCTACCCACAACACCAGGATCTCACGCCGTGTTCCGTGTGTCATCGCGTCTGCGGCGGCTGGTGTGCTCGCTGTCGTCGCGCGCTTTATAGGATTGCATGAACTTACTAGTAGCGTCCCCCAGCACATTATTTTGATATCGAGCACTTCACTGCCTACCCACAACACCAGGATCTCACGCCGTGTTCCGTGTGTCATTTTCCCTCGTCTGTGGCGGCTGGTGTGCTCGCTGTCCTCGACGAGCTCCGAAAGTTGGCCCACCACCATCATATGGAGCCCTCTAGCTGCTGGTCTTGCCTGCCGCGTTCCGTTCCTCTCCTCCGGGCACCGTAAATCGTGGACGACGGTGAGCTGCGGCGGACCACGGTGAGCCGCGTACCTACTACCATGTTCCCTGTAATACCTACAGCTGTAAGCCTTTGCTCAAAATAGCATTCAAGTAGGGAAGATGAGCCTCTCCGACTCGGACACTCTTACTTTATCCTGTACTGCGGGAACTACAGGTGCTTCGTTCGGCGGGGTGTGTTCACACCGGACAACTCGGGCAACTCGGGCGGAGGGAGAGCGACTTACGGGAGCCTGAGCCTTTTTCAGGCTATCTTGCGTGTCCGATGTCATCAGGTTGCTCTATAAAAATCTGTGATACATGATCTCAGTACATACCGGTGAATCTTACACCCTCCGTCATCAGCTCCCGTAGGCGGGAGGGAGCAGTCTTCTACGACTCCATCATGTAGCGCGTCCCGCATAGGGCAAGCATGTACACATCGCTCGAGGACGGTGTTTGACCTGCATCGTTCTTCTCAGTCCATCCACCTTCGGGGGAGATCTGTGCTTGAAATGCGGTGTGGACCAAGGAAGACAGCTCCAGAGCAGCAGGACATACTCACCTTGCTCTTGATTTCAACCCTCTGTGCCCTGCCACCGCAGCACGATCCACACGACCCAGCGCCTTCGCTCCTTCTCCGTTTCCCCTTCTGCGCCTTCTCGCTCGACCATCCAGGGCCGCCTCCCCTCGCCGCCCACCTCCCGCTCCTCCGCGCTCTCCACACGCAGCCCCCTCTCCTCGGCGGCCTGGACGAACGCCGAGATCGTGTAGCGCCCCGTGTGCAAGCCGGCAACAGAGTGTGCGCGGGCGGTGCGCGTGCGGGCGAGCACGCGAGTGAGCGTGTCCAGCAGGCGCGCATGCAGGGCGGGGTCCCAAAGCGTGTCTGCGGCAACGACGACCTCGAACGCGCGCGGGGGTGCGGCGGGCGCCGCGAGTAGGGGGGCGGGGTCGTCGCCCCACGCATGCGGGGCGACGCGGACTCGTCCGGCGACGCCGTTGCGCTGCACGTTGTCGCGCAGCGTCTGCGCAATCTGGGCGTCGGGGTAGTCGGACGCAGTGACGCGCGTGTGCGCGTGCATTTGCGCGATGAGGATCGACGGCAGGCCTGCCGCTGCGCCAAGTTCAAGCACGCGCACGCAGCCTGCGGGCTCCGCGTACTCCGGGTCCTCATCGGCCACGGTAGACGGGTACAGCGGGAGCGCGGGCGGGATGCGCAGGTCCGTCAGGTGGTCTGCGATGTAGAGCGCAGAGAGCCAGATCGCGGACGCGTGTAGGGCCCAGTTCTGCGCGGCTGGGTCGGGAGTGGACAGGGAGATCGTGCGCAATGTCGATGGCGAGGAGAGGGCGTGCGACTGCGGGGCGTAGGTGTAGGTGAAGAGGGCACCGGGCGTGGAGTGCGTGATTGGGGCGTAGTCGTAGAGCGTCTGCAACGACGAGGAGAGGATGTCCTCTGGGTCGTCCACGTCGTCCATCACGATGACCGTGGCAAGGTGCTCGATGGCAAGTGAGTTCAAACAGCACCTAGTGGTCCTCGAAGTGACAAGTCGCAGTAACTTGTCTACTTAGCCGCGATCACGTGGCTGTAACATAGATACTTTTTTAAGTATTAAGTACAAGTCAACATACAGTCGACTGCGTGTATTGTCGCGTGGTATCGGTCACATAGACTATCTTTCCATTCCCTCCACTCGCCTCTTCCTGACGTATGTTGGGCATCACAACGTCCGCCGTGACTCGGCCTCCTGCTGCTCTTCCGCGAGCACCAGATCCGGATCGCGGCCCTTCACCTCGGGAAGCAGCAGCGTGAACACTGCGCCCACAAAGTGAGCCCGTCACCTTAACGGAAGTTTGATTACCACTTACCTGCACCGGCGAAGCAGCAGCCCACAAAGACTACACAGATGGTGAGTGAGGAGAGAAAGAAGATGGGAAGAAGACGCACTCCACAGTACGCTCGGCGTGCCGATCTTGTTGCTGAGCGAGTTGAACGCGAGCGACGAGATGATCGCGCCTGCCTTGCCTGACGCGGCGCTAACCCCGTGCGCTGTCGCGCGATACTTCGTCGGGAAGACCTCTGCGGGGTAGCACTGCACACATGCTGTCAACATCCCTCCTGCCACGACGACTGCAGAGCGAGCCCGACTCACGTAGGTCATGCTGAATGACGGAAAACGGTCAGCCATCTCTGGCAGGGAGTGGAAGAGGGAGAGCCGACGCACGTATTCGCGCCGAAGTTGAAGAAGAACTGCAGAAACGCAAAGCATACGACAAAGCCCGCCTTGCTCAAAGAGTGGAATTTGCCCGCGAGGATAGACAGGAACACCGCCGCCATGATGAACCCTTGCATCTGGATCCACTTACGCCCGAGTGTCTCGATCGTCAGCACAGACACGTAGTAACCTACCGCGATCCCGTCATCAGCACGGCCTCATAAAATTCGTGGACACAGGGAGAGGGAAGACGCACCAGGGACAAAGCCAAGGGCTGTGATAATGATGTTGCCCACGGACACCTTCCACAGGCGCTCCCACGGCGTGCCCGTGGTCCCCGCGAAACCGATTTGCTGCAGTACGACGTTCTGGTTCAAATTGATGCCGTAGAATCTGCAACTTCCATGAGTTTCCTGCACCGACATTCGACGCGGGACCGACACGCACGCAATGTCCAGGAAAAACCAACACGCGCAAGTCCCGATCAGGATCTTTGCGTGCCTCCACTCCGAGAAGTACCTAAGGAAGTCCTTGTACGCCGCCCTGCGCGGCTTCGTTGGCTGCCCCGCTGCGCCCACGCGAGTACCACTCTCGCTATCCGACGACAGCTTCTTCTCGGAGACATCGGAGGCCGTCTTCTGCTTTTCCTTGTTGAAAGCGTCCGTCGGGACAAGGCCCTCCACGTCAGTGCGAGGGGCGAGCTTGCGCGTGTTGAGAAAGCGCGTCGATTCTTGGAGTCTGAGGCGCTGATACAGCGTGCCGAAAGCAGGGATAAGCGACACCCCGATGACAATGCGCCACACTGCCGCCAGCCATCAGCCTCCCTCCATGCACAAGAAGCTGAACAGCGGCAACGCACCTCCGTCGACCTTGCTCGTCTGGCCCTTCGTATCCATGGCGTTCTTGTACGCCGCGAGCGTGATGATCGTCACCAAGCTCCCGACGAGGCTGCCCCAGCCCTGGTTTGCGAAGATGTACGCGAGCATTGTGCCGCGCTTGCGCAGGTTCGCGCGGTCCGACGCGATAGACGCGCTCATCGGGTAGTCGCCACCCACACCGATTCCAAGCACGATGCGGAAGACGCCGAGCCAGATGAGCGCGCCGCTGGGCGAGAGGTCTCCGGTCGGGTCGCTGATACACATGATGGTCGCAAAGATGATGATCATAAGCTCTTTTCCGTCTGCGGCGCGTGTGGTCAGTGATATTGTGTGCTGAGACCTTGAAAAGGAGAGGAGATGATGCACAAACTGCTTTCCTGCCGAAGTGGTCGGCGGCGAACCCGAACCCAAATTGACCGATGACGCTGCCAATGTTTGCTGCAGCTTTGACGAAACCCTCAAGGCCGGAAGGGAGTTTTTGCCCACCGTAGAAGCGGTATTGCAGCATGGTAGTCACGGGCTGGTCGGACCGGGACAAATGTCAAATTTTCAGTTTCCTCACATGTTATGATAGTAGATGACACCTACGTTGATGATGAACAGGTCGTAGGCTGCACTAACCCAATGAGTTTGTCACGACACCAAGCAAACCCTGCGCGAACTCACCATCCAAGAAGAAGCCGATCTAAGGATGGAACGGCTATCAGCGCACAGTCGTTATCCTTGGAGAACACTTACGCCAGCTATGCCGAGTAGCTTCAGCTCCGTGCGCGTCAGAATAAACGGCGGACGGCTATCGCTCTCATTCTCAAACTCCTCCAGGGCTGCCCTCCTGGGCGTACCGCTCAGAACAGGCGTCGGGTGCTGCTCGATCGTCGGCGAGCCTTGCGTGGACATTGGAGGTGTTGCCTGTGGTGGTGCGGCGGCCATGATAGGTAGGGATGTAGAATTGGCGGTGCCATCGCTGGTGGGCAGCGGAGATATAGAGACAGGAGGAGTGCACGCACGTTCGCAGGAGCCAAGGGTAGGTGCTCCAACGACTCCGAGCGCCTGGAATTTCACTGGAAGCCACCAACGGAGTCGCTGGCGCCGGTGGCTCATCGTTCTCCAGCCACACAATCTAGGAGTCTACATCTGTCGCTCCATGGGGGATGATAGGCAAAAGGCCCCAGGAATCGACGTCGTCAACCGCGCGGCTCACTGGCATGGTCGCGTTGATGGTTGTGTCGCGCGTGCGCGACGATAGCTATAGGCACCGCTCTGCTGGGATCGACTCGCTTGTAAAGTTTGGGTCTACGGGCGAGAGAATGAGGGAGGAGATTCAGAATAGTCGGTGCTCCGGCGACGGTGGTGCAAAGACCGTGGGAGCAGTGTGGGAGCTCGATGTTGAACGATGGCACTCCGACGTTGACTCACTCAGGTTCTGAACTTGAAGCTGTTGAACGATCTCAGTCTCTTCTATCGCTATCACATTGCTCCTTGCGTCGTGCTGCAACATATACTTATGTATCGCATGAAGAACACGAGGGTCACAATATTATTGACTAGCTACGTTCGGCAGCCTGGGCCTCGCTCCTTAGTACGTGGTCCTCAAGTCCTCCGTCGAAGAGACCCGGACCCGGATCCTCTCGACCACTCTAGACTATCTTAACTCTTCGCTGAGCTTGCGAGGCTATCTATCTACTCAGCCTGGATTAGGCCTCCTGGGCACATTGCTGCGCAAAATCGTCGTCGGTGCTGAGCCAGGCTAACTTGCGGACGCTGACTTGCGGACTAGATGTCGCTAAACCTGCATGTGCTGTGGTGGGCGCGGTGGCCATTACTTTCAACAAGGAAGATACTCATGTCGAAGTACTGGTGGCTCCGGATTTATCAGAAGGACGCGGGTGATGGTGGGGCGGACGCATTTGTGTAGGTATATATATGTATCCCACTGTCCTCGCTACGCCGGCTGACTCGCCATTCTATTGCTCCACATTCACAAGCAACTACACACCACCGCCTTCTGCCGCTAATTATCAGCAAGGGAACTGAGGGCTGAGGGTGACATGTAGAAAATGTCGACCGTCGTTAAGTGCTGCAGCGTGGACAGGATCCAGTGTGTCATCAACGCCGCACGGTGGCAATACGAGCTATTCTTCGCAAGACACTCATAATCATCCGCAGTTGCAGGACACGTCCGTCGCGCTTCTGTTGTTGTTGAGCCGAGGAGCTGCCAACGCCAGCCCGTTCACAAGGCCAGCCTTGCATTTATGGGCGTATACTTATGGCTCTCATCTTGTTCTCATGCTGTCAGTTGTCACAGTCGCGTGCACCCGCCAAGCAATCCCAGTACCAAATATAAATCTGAATCGCATTCCCTAAATCTCCGCCGTCCCATCTCGATTCCTCCAGCTCTTCTCGTCTTCTCGCACTCTATCACCCTACTCCTTCTCAAACGCCTTCTCAGGGTCCCCGTCATCTGCAGGCTCTCAAACCGAGCAGGCAGATATCCGGCGTGTGTTCGGAAGAAGCTCTCTAACCGTCCGCTGGATACACCGGATAGGAGAAAGGCAGTCATGATAGGGTAAATCATGGTCGGCGCGCGAGATCAGTGATCACGCACGGCACCCGGTGGCGCCCCGTCGTTCCAGTCTTCCGGTAGGCAGTAGGCTGGCATCACCGAAGCATTGGCCTACGACATCTATCTACCCTTATACTTCTCCCCCTCCCCGCCCTTCAGTGCCCCGGTCAGCTTTGCCACCGCGCGCACCTTCCACAGCCCGTCCCTCTTCTCTCGCGGTGGCGGTGCCTGGTGGTACTCGAGCAGCGTCGCGCCGCTCTCCAAGTCGAGGAACACGAGCGTCATGTACTCTCGCGCGATCGCCTCCGCCGTGCGCGAGCCAGGGTTTGCGGGCATCTGAGCCTCCGCGCCGAGGTCCACCAGGCGGGCCCACGGCGCCTCGACTGCGTCCTCGAAGCGCACCCCCGCGCCGTCCGCGCGCAGCGTGAACAGCGCGAAATGCGTCTTGAGTAGCGCGCGCGCGGGGCCATCGTGTATTCGCAATACATTGTACGCCTGCGTGCGGGCGCAAGTTCGCTCAGCCATCGTGTGGAGGGGAATAGAATAGGTGAGGTGGACAAACGATGTGTTGCACGATGCTGCTGTTGCTCCGGTACCAGTTTTGCAGCACGCGCGGATCTACGTATGCGCGCCCCTCTCTCAGCGCGGCTTGCTCTCGCGCGGCTTGACGCGTGTTGGCCGCGAGACGCTCTTTGCACAGCGCTTTGTGCTCGGGCCAGTGCGCCCTTGCTCGGCGTCAGCATTGTCCGCGGAGGGGAACACCGTGCGCCACTCACACTTGGCACGCGCGACTGCACGTGTCTGGTCAACGCCTGACCACACGCAATAGAAGACGACAGTTGGCACGCACCTGCAGTAATGCGTCTCCACACATTTCTGGCAGTGCGCGAACGACTTTTCGCGTGGCGGCGCTGCGTGGCATCGCCCGCACGGGCGCTTGAGCGGGCCACGGTCCTTGAGGCTTTTGAAGAACTTATCGTGCGTTGTGATAAGTGGCTCGGACATGTTATTTGCCATTATGACGAGAGAGCCTTCCGGGAGCGCGGAGGGGTTGACCTGCCAGCGTGTCAGCGCGTGCAGGGTAGACGGGCGGCAATACATACCTCGAATGTCGTGAGTTCTGATCCGAGGAAGTCTAATTGCTGTACATTTGATACCATGTTGCTGAAAGTCAATCGCTTTGCGTCGAAAGGTTGAAAGAGAGAAAAGAGGACGACATAACAGTGCCAGCCAGTGGCATGGCACCAATGAACGCGTCGCGTCGGTGGCTGGAGCTCACGTGCAGCCCTAACGTCGGGTTAGGGTGGTATTCTCTGTCATCCAATGTCCGAGTCGCTGCGCAAGCCCTCCCTTCCCGGGCCAGCATTCCGCAGCACCGCGTCTCCGCCATGGTCTGCACGAAATGCGAGAAGGTGCGCCGCTCGCTAGGACTCACAATATGACTCAATTGCTGACGTGTCCCGTGCTGCAGAAACTCTCGAAAGTTGCCGCCCCAGACCCGTTCAAGTCCTCCTCAGCGAGCATAAAGGAGGGCTCGCGCAACGTAGGCGGGAGCAAGCTCATTGGTAAACCAAAGGCGCCAAGCACGTCCTCTACGTCAAAAACAACTCGATTTCAAGTGCGTGTCAGCTCTCACTTGCCGCAGTGCGTCACGCTAACATATTGGTTGTGCAGCCCTATGCAGGGAAGTGTAAGGACTGCAAGCAGACGGTAACGCAGAACCGTGCAAAGTACTGCCACGGTGCGTCGTGTGGTCTATGCAGAGTGGGTGGTATCTGGATGCTAATGTGTGTATATGCAGGTTGTGCGTTCAAGAAGGGCATCTGTTCAATATGCGGAAAGCAGATCCTTGATACGTCCGGCTACTCTATGTCGGCCAAGTAGCCGCCCAGGAGGCAGCGGCTGGGACATTGGCCGCACCTTGTAGGCTTGTACTCGAGTACGGAGGATTCATTTGTATCATTACTCTGTATATCTGATCATATAGTACCCGTTTTGTGCTGACTCAGCGCGAGCGCCGCGAAGATCAGCATGACTCCGTCTCGGTGATCGTTCAAAGCAACTTTCAATTGAGGACTAGACATCATGTGGTCCGTCTACTGATATCGAGGAACGCCGCCAGATGACGGCCTTTCCCCTACGCGAAACATGATGAGACCAGCGCTTCAATACTTTGTCGTCGAGGAACCGCGCAGACGCCGTAACCAGTGACTTTCGACTTCTCCCCCCATCACCACGCTGACAGCACTCTGTACCACGTCCAGCTGTCGATGGATACTGCCACCGCCGCTCCGCAATCCAAAGGCAAAGGCACGACATGCGCCGAGTGTAGGCGGTAAGAGATCTTACTGGTGTGGGTTTCCGATTCGGAGCTCTCACGTCGCTTCGTTCCCTCCAGGTCCAAGCTCAAATGCGACAGGTGTGCAAACACGACCCTTCGTTGGTGAACTGCGTCCTGATCAGTCGGGTTGCGCAGAGCCTTTCCGTGCCAGTCATGCACTCGTCGAGGATGTGCTGCAATTTGTCCGGATGGTATGTATCACTGGGCAGTTCGTCTCCGACTCCGAGTCGGAGCGCTCGCCATCTCTCCCGGTTGTCGTGCTGATGACACTTCCCAGGCACTCTCGCCGCCCTGAGGAAGAACAAGTAAGCTTAATTCGCCACCCACACGACCAGCGCTGACTTCTTCTCTACTTCACAAGAGTCCTCAAGGAACACGTTGAGAAGCTCTCCGGGCAGGTCAAGGCCATGTCCGGACGCATTCAAGAGTTAGATGTCGCGCTTGAAAAGGCGCGAGGCGCGTCGTCAACGCCGCACCCGTTCCTTCGGGATGCAGGGTACCAGGACCCGCTGGCGGATATCAGCGATCCAAAGGCCCAGTATGAGGCAGACTTGGAAACCGTGTCTGAAAAATTGGGCTCACTGGCGATCGACCGGGATGGTAAGGCAAAATATCATGGCCAAACTGCTGGAGCCGAGGTGTGTTGAACATATTTTAAACGTTGGCCGGTACTTACCTCGGCTTTGAAGCATCTGCAAACTCTGATGGTGGCAAGTCGATTTGTATGCGTTTTCTCAGCTGTGCTGACAATATTCTTTCTACCAGGATGGGCAGATTGCAGCGAAGGACCTCGGGAACCCGAAGCGCCTAGGACTTCCTGCCGAGATTGTGAAAATGGTGGAATCCTTCCCCCTCGGCGCTTATGAGCCCAAGCACGGTGAGCCCAAGCACGGTACGGCGCTCTTCAACACCTACCTTCCCTCGCGCGAGCGCGCCATTCAGCTGGCCGATCTATACTACGCAAACATAGCATGGATGTGAGCCCGCGAGCCGTTGCCACCTTCCCGAGAACGCTGACAAGATACCAGATGCGACCCAATACCACGAGCCGACTTCAAGCGCGTCGTTCTCCAACCGGTCTACCAAACGCCAGATAGACCTGCGTCTCTGTCGTCAATACACGCGCACAGCGTGTCCGTGTTCTTCATGGTGTTGGCGCTCGGTTCAGTCTTCGGTGACGGTCCGTCACATGAGCTCGTAGCGGAGCAGTACCACGCGCTTGGCCGGGCAGCATTCGCGATGGAGTCTGTTGTGCAAGGCGCGACCTGCGCAACTTTGCAGGCGTTGTTATTGATGGTGCTTTTTTTGTACCAAGCGGACCGCTCCGGCAACGAGCGGCGGTGGCTGCTTATGGGGCTGTGCGCGAAGGCTGCGCAGATGGTAAGCCGTCGAGATCATCCTTTGTCAGGATCTCTGCTTATCTAGTTGTCATTGTCACGCAGATCGGCCTTCGTGAGTTGTTGTGTCCTGTCGGAGATACGATTCCTTACCTTGCGCAGAGCGCGACAGTGCAGGCTGGAATATGGAGCGAGAAGAAGTTCAGCGACGAAGGACGATGTTCTGGGAGCTCTACACTTGGGATGCGTGGTCGGTGTGTCGCTAGCGCTCACTAAGCCCGAGTTAAGCTCATGTGTTCTATTAGAGTGTTGCCAATGGGCGTCCGCCAGGACTGAATCTTGGCCATTTGGATTGTCGGTTCCCAGACGATCTAGCCTCGTCAACTAAAGAAGACGGTAGCATAGAGCATGGATGTACGATATTCCCTTTGCTTATTTCTCTCTGTTCTGACGAAGGTGGCAGACCACGCTTGGAAATTCCGGTACTCAGCAGCCTGCATGTCGATTTCCGTTCAACGGGTGTTTGCCCTCCAACCATTTGATTATCCCTCCCTGCTCCAACTCGACAAGCGAATACGCACGTTCCCAATACCTTCACATCTTCGAAGGCCTGGACAAGATATGTCCGAATCATGGAATAAAGATCCAACCCGAGCTATGCAGCAGTATGATGTGGTCTGCAAGTGTGAAACTAGTGAGTGCCATTCACAAATCCAGCCAACTGCCTGCTCACGCTGCACGTAGATCTGCTTTACATCCACAAGAGCTATTTCGCGCAGGCGCTTCGCGACTCAGAGGAACCTTTGCGGCACAAATACAGCCAGTCTGTTATGGCAGCGTATCGCAGTGCCCTCGCCTTGATTACGAACCTCAAAGGTTTGAATGCTGTACATCCGAAGTTGACCAGTCGCCTATGGTGTTTTTGGTCGACATTCTACACATCTTGCGTCAGCGTCTTGCCTGTTCGTTCTAAGGAGTACATGATCTGACTGCTCTCCAGGTCATTTTAGCCGCGATCGTGGTTGAGAGTCCGGGCTCCACGCTCGCCCAGATCGCTCTACCGGAGTTGGATGATGCACGCTTCGTCTATGAGGAGTTCTCACAGCTATGCCGCCCGCCTAGCACCATGGTACGTGAGGACCCAAATCATCTCATCCGGTCTGATCAATCATCTTGCCCAGACGATCCTCGACAAGCTCCACGCGCGCGCTCATGCAGCGTTCCATGATCACCAGAGAAATCGGAAGGGTGGAGGGTCACTGCGCAAGAACGGTGTCCCAGACGAGCTGGACGTAGTCGGGGGCAGGACAAGCGTGATCAATAAATCCGCAGTCGGCCTGAGCGGGAGCACAGCGCCTCTCGCCGACGCCCGGAAGCAGCCGCAGAGCTCGGCCAATGCGGAGCTCCTGGTGGTGGCAGAGTCCGGCGTGCCTGCTGGCGTTGCAGCGTCGGACAGCCACATGGATCCCTGGCACGGTGCGCACAGCGCCGACCCGCCTTTGGTTCATTCAGCCTTCTTCAACGCACCTGCCGCGTCGGCTTACGGCTTTGCTTTGCGGCCACCTTCTGCCCCGGCTGCCTCTGAGACCACCCCCGCCGAACCGACCCCCAATACCCCCGCCGTCACGCCGGCTCCTTACCACGCAATGCAAGCTGTCGGGGAAACGCTGTCACAATACCTCCCTGGCGCAGAAAACTTGGCGGCGTTCGCGTTCGCGCCCGTGCAACCGCACTACCCCGTCCAAGATCTGAATGAGAGATGGCGGCAGTTAATCTACGGCTTGGGGATGTCTTCTTGATGTGTGCTTGTGTAGTACTGATCATGGTTATTCCTTATAATCTGATTCTACATTACCGTGCGCACGTGTAGTTCTTTCAGGAGGACAATGACGTTGCGTTGGGAGGGGCAAACGTGCGATCCCCTCTTGACTGCAACCCGGTGTTGTCAGTGGCAATGGAGCGCCATCAGCAGCGAGCTTCCCACTGGAGTTGGCTCTGGCTCAGGAAAAGCCCAGTCACCAGTCTAGCGTTCGAGTCTGTCACCAATGCGTGCGCGGATCTGACATAGAGCCACAGCTAATTCGTCCGTGCGTGGAAGGCATATTTTTGTTTTGCGGCTAGCTTGCCGGCTTGCAATGCTCCATCACAGTATTCGATGGCAAACTGTATATACGCGTACTGCAGTTGCGTTGGCTCCAGAGCAGTCGAAAGCTAGAGTAGATTGCGCGCTCTCTCCAGCAGCGATCTTCAGTGGCTTGTTTGGCTAGTTCAAGTTGAATGATGTTGATTTCCTCACCGAGCCGAGTTCAGGACGCAGAGGCCAAAGCAGTTTAGTAAACCCTTCTCCTGCTGCGAAAAAAGCTGAAATCTGTCGCGCCTGTGTACGAGGGCCCCTCGCCAATCTGATGCAATTCAACAAGCGACGTCTCACCATCGCTCATACAATGAGACATTTGGCGGCTTGGGTAACACTAACATTGTTGAGATGACAGCGATACACTTGTACAGCGAGGACAAGATCATACGCACGACGGCAGAGATGATATGTTTAGCCGTGTCTCCACGACGCTGAGGAGCAGCATCCAGACTGATGGATCTGAGGCGATCGTTGAAGTCTCGCAACAGGGGGAGCATGTAGAGGTAATCCTGGGCTCTGCCGTCGCGAAGGGGGTCGGTGTCGCGGGAGCTGTCGTCCGCGGGAGGGTCGTTGAAGACGGACGCAGACTCATCGTCTCGGCAGCAGCGTTAGGCCGCTAAGATCAGAGGCGGCGTTGAGAGCGGAGGCGGCGGCGAGGCGTTCACCGGCGCGTAGAGCGAAGACGTAGGACGCCATCACAGGGTCGTGGAGGGTTTCTGGGGGCATGGAACCGCCCGCTGCGCGAAAGACATCAGTACGCGAACCAGTGACTTAGAGTCAGGAGTACTCACTGTGAAATGGTGCGCGCCATGGTAGACATTGTGTTCAAGGAGCGTGATGACAGAATGAACGCAATATATAGAAAACGTGTACGTGACAAACGAATGTGGTGGGCGTACTGGCGTACTTAGTATGAACGTAAAGAGCGGCGGGATTGGAGACGGTAACTTAGAAGACTCGGAAGAGCGCGGTGGCGGCGGCGGACTCCGCAAGGGACCCCGGAGTGACCAGTGATGGCAGCCGCGGACCCCGGACGCCGTTCGTTCTACTCAGTACCGTGACTGTCCCTTCATTGGGCGTTTGCAGCGGGAACCACGTATACTCACTACATGCAGCTGTTTTCCGTGAACTCTTCCCCGCTGCTCGAGGACCAGTTCGACGGCGCGGATCTTCGAAGAGCGCGTGCTGCAGTTCCCGGACTTCACGAAGAAGACGCTCACCGCGAACAAACTTGTGCCCTTCCACCCATGCGGTTTAATCCTATCCTATCCTATCCTAGATAAATCACCCACTCCACACCGTGCCTGCCCTGGACGTACGGTGACCTTCGTACTAACAGTCACGCAAGCTTGTTGCAAGAACAACTGTCTGTTGAGCGATGAGCTCCAGTGCCGGTGACGACGACTATTCAAGCTCGCCGCATGACGCCCCGTTGCTACTGACTCGGATATCAGTTGAGGCCAAGAGGGGAGAGTCCGAGCACGCTCGCTCAACTCCCACCGTGACGACATTGTCGTCTGAAATTGAGAAGGTCAGAGCCCGATGCTATCATAGAGTCAGAGGACTAGTATAACGGACAGCGAGTACACCGAATGGACCCGACTCAGGGACGGACCTGAAGTCCCTCATTTCTCAGCGGCCCTAGTATCCGTGGCTCACCTTCTTCACAGAAGTCAACCGGCATGTTGTTCACACCGAAAGTAAGTATTGTTCTCGTCCTCCGCCTCATCCTCCATATTCTGCGTCCGCATATTCATGACTGTTATAGGATTCGTTCTACGCGGCAAAGGGTTGTACAGTACTGGTGTTGATGGAGGCGAGTGCGAGGGTTCAACGAACCGTCGGGTGCTTGTAGACTACGAGTGCGCGAAAAATGTAGGATATGCGATGACTAGATCACAAAATCTGCGTACCCACTGGCAGCCGTTTAACCATCAGCTGCCTTGCCACCAAGCACAAAACGGCACCCGTCGTCATCGTCGCCTAAAACAACGCGCCGTTAGATGAGTATCCGTGTGCGAGGTGAAGGAAGTTGCGTACTACGGCGCTGAATGCGAGTAGCCTTGTCCACTGAGATGTCGACCGGAGGAGCTGGTCATAGATGGGTGTGCCGGTGAACACTGCGACGGAGCCCACAGCAAAAGCGAATCCCATGCGCGTCCTACAGAACGTGTTTCAGCTACACACCCACTGCATTGTGATACAACGCACCCGAGCCCTTCTATGCTCTTCCTCATTTGGATGAAGACAGCTGGCAGTAGGGAGAACCCTGCAATTCAAATGAAAGAATTAGCATAGCGGAAGTAATAAACAGAGCAAAAACTTTGCACGTACACGCTCCTAAAAAGAACCCGAAGAGCGCGGCAAAAACACCGGCGATCGACGTCGCGGGCAAGAATGCACATGTGAGCATGCCAGTGCAGCAGAACGCCGACGCCGTGAATACATTCATTGTGCCCATCTTTTCCGCTGCCAGGGCGGACAGTATGCATCCGGGTATTGCCGCTCCACACAGGGTAATAATCTGGCAGCATGGGGGGCGTCAGCAGTGTCGTAGAGTTTCGGAGAAAACGGAGCTGACTGTGTGGACTGCGAATGTGTGGTCCATGCCATGATCGATCACGAATAATTGAAGATAGACGTCTATGATTGAATAGATGAGATTTCAGGACACTAGTTCGCAGCATTGTCACTCACATGCAAAGTAGATTCCCAAGTTCAAGAACAGCCCCCTGCGTCCGGGGTGAGCTCCGATACAGATGATGCAAGCCGCAAACAGGACTTACCCTATCGCAACACACATGTACGGAGCGTCCGTCACCAGCTCCTTCATATTCGTCGGCTTCTCATCCGCCGGCAGGGGCCCTGGTGCGCTAAAAAAAAATGCCACGACGAGCACGTCGATCGCTAAGAAAAGCGATAGGGTCGCGCTGTCCGCGAACGCCACCCCATCGTGCAACAATCGTTGCAGTATGAGCGGGAAGACAGTCCCACCAACAAACAGTCCTTCACGTTCCAGTTAGCCCGGCCTGTCGCGACCTCGAAGACATCGCTCACCGCTGGATGCAATTCCCATAGCCAGCATACTCCGGGGCCGGTCTGCCTGCGCGGACAGGTACGGGACATACACCATGCCAGCCCCAACACCGATCGCGATGCTCTGCGCGTATGCTAAGTACGGGTCGTAGAAGTCGCTCTCGTTCATGATGAGTAGTACTATCCTGCAAGTTGGCCCACCCAGTCAAAATAGTGATAGTGCAAAAATGTGGCACATACCCGCAAGCAAAAATAATTGGACCGAAAGTGCAAAGGCTGTCGAAATGGCCAGAGTCGTGCTGCATTCCGACGGGGAGGCTGACCACGAGGATGAGGAAGAGCTGTATCGCGCCGATCCAGTGCACGCTTTTCGCGGATGCGCCGTGTTCGCGGGTGTACATGTCCTGGTAGGCTCCGACCGAGAATGCGTATCCAGAGGATGCAGCAATAGTCAGCCAGCTATGTTGGAGAGATCAGCGGAAACAGCGGGGAAAGAGCATTGCACGCACGCGCCGAACAGCGTCGTCCACGCTTCTGATCGAGGTCGGGATGTTGATAGTTGCTGCTCGGCGTCTTGGTGTTCTACGGACATTGCGAGGTAGCCTAGCCTGCAGATGGAGGTGAAGGAGAAAGCGTCCTTGGTGCCTCCTAACTCTGAGTCTCGCACGTGCTGCTCGATATCAGCGCCACGACTCGACTGCAGGACAACCAGCGACAACTACTTCTCACTCAATGTTAACGATATCCATGGCCGGGACACAGACGTGGTTACGCGGTGTGCCTGACAGCCTGCGCTGACGGTGCCGGTGCTCGCCCTACGACCAGTCCTCCCGTCGACATTTCAGTGGACAGGGCTACTCGCATACATCGACCTAGCCTTACGCACCGTCCTTCGCTTCGCACATGCATGCTCATCTAACGATGCGGTGTTGAATGTTCTAGGTGACAATGACCCTTTTGTGCTTAAGGCAAGTTGATAGTTCTACACAGATTTTGTGATCCTCGGCTTCATCCTCGGTATTCTCCGTCCGCATGTTTATGACCGTTATACGACGATTTATGCACGCGCCAAGGGGCGGTGTATCTCTTCGCCAAAAACATGAAGCCGAGAGCGACTCGGAGACGAGAGCACTGTAATACTTGCGCTGAAAACGACATGCAAATTGTCTTCTGGGTGTAAGGTGAGACACGGAAACCGGGGCCGCTGAGAAATTGAACCAGAGCCTCACTTGACCAATATGCACAATATGCAGAAATGGACAGAGCGATGAGCAGCGTTTCGAAACTCGAGCAAGATTCGCAAGCGGCAAGGCCGCGCGAGGGGCTTGTAAGTATGGCAGCGCCATACGTTCAGGCCAGGCACGGTGTGGAGGATTGCATATATTACAAGAAATGCAGTAAGATGATGCGACGGGGAATATTGCACAGCGAACCAAAGCAAATGATAAAAACAGAGCAGTCCACGGCAGGGTCTCTACACCTTCTTCCCCGTCCTCTGCTCGAAAATCTCCACGTCAATTGTCTCCGTTGTCAGGAACCGCCAGATGTGCACGAGCTTGGTCTGCCCAAAGCGCCGCAGGCGTCCGATCGCCTGCGTCTCACACGCGATGTAAATTTCCTGGCTTGCGGCGAGCAGCGGGCTGAGGAACACCGCGTGGTTCGCGCTCGTCAAGTTCGCTCCTGACGCACTCTCGTCCATCACGTTCAGCAGCAGCACGCGCTCCTTGCTGTCCGTCTGGAACTTCTCCAGGTTCTTGCTCTTCTGCGCCGCGGTGCCGCGGATCTCGAGAAAGGGCACTTTGTTCGCGATGAGCGCCTCGGCGACCTTTTTCATGAGGTCCGGGAATTGCACGAAGATGAGCACGCGCTCTTCGGCCGGGATGCGTTTCCTAGGGGGATGCAAGGTGGTTAGATCAAGTTTCGAGACGCGTTCGTGTACGGAAGAAACACGGACTTTATCAGCTCCATGACCTTCTCGAGCTTCAGGCCGAAGTGCTTGCCCTTCCCGTCGCGTTCCACATCGTCAACGCCAAGCGTGTCGCCGCGCACGATATTCAGCACCCGCGCCGCCGCCTTGCATGCGCCCGATGCCGCGTACACGCACTCCTCACGATCCGCCGCAGCTTTCACGCACGTATAGCACCCGGTGTGACCACATGACGAGAGCACAGCAATTTCCTCGATGGGCACAGCGTCGCGCCCGCATGCGGGGCACGCGACGACGGGCGGCTCATCGTTCTGCTTCTGCAGGTCGCGCACGACGGTGAAATAGCGCAGCGAGCGCAGGCGGCCCACGAGCTCCTTTGTGAGGCGCCGGATGTGGTGTGTCTGCTCGCGGTGCTCCCAGATGACCTCGCGCAGTGTGGAGTCCTTCATCGGCTTGCCAGACTTCGATATCCTGGTGGGCCCGATGCCTGCCTCGTTCAACAACTCCTTAACGGCGTCGGTGGCATCTTCATCGCCAACACCCTCAGTACGGCAGACGCGCACGTGCTCCTGGAACATGGATTCGTCGTCCGTGCGGCCGATGTCCTTCTCTTTGCTGAGCGCCTCCTTGAGCTTCTTCAGAAGCTCGATTTTGCAGTCCTGAAGCTGCTTCTTCCGCTCTTGCACGATGACCTCGCAAGCCTTCATCGCGTTCTCTTTGCCAGAGGTATCGAGCTCGAAGTGCGAGCAGCGCTTGAGTAGGGCTTCCTCCGCGGTGCTGATGCATGCATTAGTAAAGTTGTTCAAGGAAGAGGGTTATCTCAACGTACTTGCTGTCTCCGAGAGACTGGGCCAACCGCTTCTCCCGATCGCTCTCCGTTTTCTTGCCGCGCTTGATGGTCATGTCCAGCGCACGAAGGTGATGTTCGAGTTCAAGGTAGATGGCCCGCTCGGCGGCCGGCAAGACAACCTTCTCAATTTTCTCCACCCAAGGAATTTCGTCAATCTCGGCGATATTCTGCAGCAGGTCATTAGCACGTAAGGAATATCGAGTAAAGAGAACGCACCTGGCGGACGAAGCGGTCCAGGAAGGCTTGTCCGATGTCGTGTCGGTGCGCGTGCCAGTCTAAGCTATGAGTCTCGCGGAAGGAGTGGAACTTTTCCACAGCTAGAGAATTGGTTCGCGTCATAAGGAAAGTGTCGATTTTCTACTGATGAGACACTTACCTGTCTGCTCGCGCCGACGCTTCCGAACCTGCGCTGATTGCCCCTCACCGTCGTCATCGATTCCAAGATGCAGGTCGAGGTGTGCCGCGATGGTTTTGACGGCCGCAAAGTCGTGGATCGGAGGCGTACCCGACAGTACCCAGCGCCGGTCAGCAGTGAGCCGTGTAATGAGCGCGTGCGTTTTTCCGTCGAGGTACGTGTATTCGTCGACGACAATCCGTGCGAAATTAAACATTTCGAGCGGTGGTGCCTTCATGTCCTCCCAGTCGCGTGATGCGTCCTTCAGCAGCTTCCATGGGTCCTTCGCCTCCCGCAGTTCCTTCGGCTTTTCCTCTTTGTCCTCGCGCTTGCGCTTCTTCGAGACATTCGATGCTTCAGAGGCCGACGTGGTCGCGTCGTCAACATCCATCGAATCATCGTCCTCGGACTTCTTCGCATTCTTCTTCGGCTTGGGGCCCAGTTTGGTCTTTGGCTTCGTCTTGGCCTTACCCTTCGACTTGGCTTTGGGTGCATCCTCATCGTCGGATTCCTCGCCGAACGAAGCATCGTCCTCGTCGCTCACGTCCTCGTCGGAGGCCACGTACTCTGGTGACGCTGCGCGCTTGCCCTTGCTTAGACGACCTTTCTTCACGGGCTTCTCGTCCTCGTCCTCGTCCTCATCGTCGTCGACATAAACGACCTTCGCAGCCGCCCGGCGGTTCTTAGGCTGTACAGACTCCTCCTCGTCGTCTGATTCGATTGGGAAAGGAGACGACGAACGGTCGCCCTTCGACGCCTTCTTGTAAACATCGGAGGGGCAAGGAACTTCAACGTGGCTGAAGAACGACGAAGAAGGTTTCCGCGAGCCTGTGGCCCCATTCGTCGCGGAAGTGGCCGCCGTGCTGCTCGAGGCTTCAGCCTTTGTAGACGTCACCGAGACATCCTTGGGCACAGCAACGCCATGCACGCCCTTCAGGCGCTTCGAGGGGCGCATAGCTTCCTCGGCTTCTTGATCTGCCAGGAGGTCAGCAACTGCAGTCCATATGCACGAATGCTTGCCTTACCCTTCTTCCGGGAAGCCTTGATCTCCGTCATGACCGCGCGCGAGCCCTCAGTCCGCAGCCTATCAACCTGCCCCTTCAGGGCTTCCAGTGACGTGTCTAAACGGGCGTTAAAGTATCGCCCGTCCGCAGCTGGAAGCGCACCACCAGCCGCGAACGCCTCGAGGTTCGCGAGGTATACAGAGCTCTTGAAGAGATTGGAGGCGACGAAGATCGTGTCGGCGTCCATGATATCACGAACGGTAACGGTGTTGAGATTCGCTGCCGTGGTAAGGGTGACGGTCTTGAAGTCTGCCTTCTTTGAAATAAACTTCGTGCTCTCGGTCGTCCACTGGCGTGTGAGATGGGGCGGGACAGGGACGAGGGTGGCCTTGACGTTAATCTTGCCAGGAATTTCCGGCGCCTTTTCAACCTCACGCGCAATGTCCTCGCGCGTGCAGTCGATGAGACCGAGGGTGATCGCTGTCTTCCCATAGCCAACTTCATCGGCGAGCACACCTCCACGGATGTGCACAGGCTTCTGTGCGCGGCCCTCGGCCCTCCAACCCAGTGGGTCGAGGATCGCCTCGGATACCTCTTCTTCGATGAACGGAGGCGCCTTCGGGTTCTCCTGCTCGAGCATCCAGCTGAGAGAGCGGAGCTGCTCGACGCGCAGCGGGAACTTCTTGAAGTGAGGCGGCTGCGCGTGCTCCGGGTCCAAACGATTGCTGGACAGCTGGAACTTGGGCAGTATGAGCTTCACCAGGGGCTTGAAATCCGTGTCCAAGCGCCAAGACAATACCGGTGTGCCCGCGCGATTGGCAGTCGGCAGGCGGGAAAGTGCGCGATGGGTAAGCGAGGGGACGTTGACTCCGATACGTACAGTGCCGACACCCTCGCCGTCGAGCTTCAGTTGCGTCACGAAGGCGGCAGGCCGCCGCTTCAGACGCCGCTCGTATTCGCCGGCTTCTGCGCTGTCCTCAATCGCTGTGACTTTCCGACCGACCTTGATCCAGCGTAAGGAGGGTGCCTGTGGTGCGCAGCGCTCGCAGTTCGAATGGTCCTCTGGTAGAGCAACTTCTTGCCATGAGTTAAAGTTCCCGTTGACTACTTTGATGCGCTCAATCAGCCACGAGAGCGACTTGAACGTCGCACGTTCGTGAATCGGTTCGAGCTCTTGCCACACGCCCCTCGGCCATTCTGGGCCGGCTTGATCGCGAAGAGGGACACGAGCGACGAGAAGAGCGTTCGCCGTCTGGCAGGCTTCTTTGTCCACCGAGATTTCCAGGTTCTCTTGAGGGACAGAGAATCGCGCTGATTGACTATGTGATGGCTAGTGGGACGATAAGTCTCAGTACTTTCAATACAAATGAAACAGCGTACCTTCAGGCTGGCATTCACAGCCTTCACGAACTTCTGCGGGATAGTGCACGTAACTGTCTGTGCGCCTTCTTTGCTCGACTGCCTCCATGACGATTGAAGACGTGCTACGATGGGACGCATCTCACCGTACTCATACCGCCGAATGCTCGTCGAGAAGACGAAGCCGTCTTCCTCAACTTTCCCCGATCGCGAGGGATCAAGAAGCATGAAGAGCGCAGGCATCCCTGCGTCGTCCTTCGCCACTGCCTTCTTGTGCAGCGCGTTGTTCGCGGTACCGCACTTATCCAGAAGCGTATACTCGCCGGCGATGTTGCGATCAAATGCAGAGGCGTCCTTGTCCGATACCGTGACCTCGAGTTTCGAGTAGACGGACTTGTCCACAAATTCCGAGCCCTGCAAGCCAAGCTTGGCCTCCCAGGAAGGTACGAGCTCGCCGACACCCTTGATGGTGATGCTAACCGACGATGCAAGGGGAAGGGCAATTTCCCACTGGCCACTGAGAAGCGCAGTGTCGCATAGAAGTCGAGCGACAGGGTACATGAGGATTTTGCGAATGTCAGCGTTCGCTGGCTCGCTCGAGGCAGGTTTCGCGAAGAGGAGCCACTCAGGACGTTCGGGATGGAGGTTGAGAACCAAGCGCGCCTTTTCGGACTCGTAGGTCGCCGACCAGACGTCTTGACGCTTAAGCTCGAGAAAGCGCAGCTCAAAGTCGACAGCCTCCATGACAGCAGACCGCCACGAAGACCAGCGCTTTGCACTGATGTTGACCGCCGCTTGCCCCTTGAGGGACTCTAGGAGCTGCTCGTTGATGTCCGCGAACTTGAGGCACATCGGAAGGGCCGCCTTCAAGTTGCGCGCGAAGACCGATGGCGCCAAGCGTGGCTCCGCTTCAACGTCGACAATAGCAGTGTTGTGCTCCGGACGTCCTCCGTCCTTCACGCAGGAGGTAGAGCCGCAGTCCAGGCAGCGAAGGATTTGGCGATCGACGATGTCTTTCCGGCCCTCGCACGCGCAAAGACGGGCGCTTTTCACGGCGTCAGCGAGGAGGTCGACAAGGGGTAAATCAGACGTCGTAGAGAGGTCAAAAGGACGCTCCAAGAGTTGCTCCTCGCCCGCTATGTGGCCATCTACAGAGTCCACAACGATGTCGACGTCCATCGCGTCATCCTCGGCTTCTTCTACGACAGCAGTTCCATTCTTCTCCTCGTACGTTCCCTGGTCTTGGCCCGCCGTAAGGAGTTCCTGCGCGAGGACCAGCGCCACCAACATAGTGGTACCGACAACGGTAGTCGACATAGCGTTGCCGGCCAGGTCGGCGAGCTGGTCCTCGCTCTCGCGGGTCAACAGAAGCTCATCGATAGGAAGACCCTGCAGATGCAAAGCCTCCAGACCGACCATGGGCCCGCCCCGGTTCGTAATGTAGGGAATCATCGAAGGCGTAAGGCATGGCGAGATGCCCACACGACCGGAGCCGGTCGAGCGATCCACGTTCTGCGATAAATTCCACACTTGGCTAGAAGTTGAGACAGAGACGTCAATACGCTAACTTAACTTTGAGCATGGACGCGTAAAAATCACCTCTTGTACGCTGCGTCGATGCCTAGCTTCGCAGAACGCAGGGAGGAGATGTCCATCAAATCCCAGACGCGCTCAACCTGACCGCCGCCCCAATCTATCCAGCAGAAATCCTGCATCTTGACCACTCCACCTGCCCGCATTGTCAGTGCGATCATCACACCTTTTGAGCCCAAAGACGCACCTTCATCCCAGTTGGTGAGCGGGCGCTTCGGGCCCAGAGTCTCCTCTAGCCTCGCACGTTGATGCCGCGATTCGCAACGCCCCCAGTCCGTCCGCCCGGTCTTCCGGTCCAGTGCGTTGTAATTCTCCTGTACCAGACGCTCCCGTGCCTGATGAATGCGGGGGTCGTCGCTTTGGAGAAGGAACGCATCAAAAGTTGCTGACGCGTCACGCTTCATCGAGTTCATACGATCAAGCCACTTCTTCGGGAGACTCGAGCCCTTCACATTGACGGCCATGAGATAACCGCGCGTCCGGGTGTGGGGGACATAGAAGTATTTGGTATCGAGGCGCATCCACTGTGCGCTGTATTGGATACTCTCGAACTTCTTGATCACGTTTGGCCATGGAGCGGAGCAGACATTCTCAAGGATGACGATTGGCGGCCGGTGCTTTGCAACCCAGTTGAGCATACCGTGAAATGTGCGACCGGATTCGCCACCACCATCGATTTCCTTCTTCTCGTTGTTGAGGTTCGAGTAGTCCACGCAGGACGTGCCTGCGATCAGCATGTCGACGTTACCGGGGACAGCCGCCTTCGCACCATACGCGGTATGTCTGGCGATGAAAGTTAGGCACACGAGTAGCAAGATCACAATGGAAAGGCTCACGCGTATTGGTCGCCCAGCTCGCAAACATCGCGAAAAAGCAGTGGGGGTTGGAAATTCCGCTCAATATACGCCTGCTTGAATGGTACGATCTCGCATGAGAACACGTGTTCGACGTCCAGCTTCGTGCCCCACTTCTCCTCCATTGCGCGGCTGATGAGATTGAGAGCCAAAAGAGGGGATTCCGTGCCCGAGCACATTGTCGCTACGCGCAGCTTGCGGCCATTGACCTTCTTCGCGACGTCCAGAATGTCGGGGATGCGGTCGACGATGTCGGCAAAGATAGACGGGATGTGGGAGAGGGGTGGAAGAGGCGAGTCCTCTGGAGACACGTATTTTTCCTTCTTCCCAGTAGTCACCTCCTCCTCAGCCTCGTCGTCATCGTCATCGATGGCCACTTCGGGAACGTCGGGCGCGTCTGTCGCGTCGAACGCGTCTGACGATGGTTGCACGGGGTCAGATTTCGCGGGAACCTTGAAGTACGCGTTTAGCGACTTCTGCTTCGTCGCTGTCGACGCCTTCTTGAGGCCGGGCATGGGGGTACGAGGGGAAAGGGGGAGAAGAGGTGGTTTGTAAGAGAAAGCGTTTGGTTTGCGCGCGTCACCAAAGTCGCGTCTCGTCACATACGTGACTTTCTGTTACGATTTTGTCACTTGTCACTTGTTTGGTGGTTGATGACGCCACCTCGGGTACGTACTTAGCGGCCAGTCCGACAACGGTTACGAATGGCAGATGTATTCGAGACATTCAAGAGGAAGATAAAGGATCTGTATGGAGAGGACTCACTGGAGTGGTGGGATCGCTCCTACATCGTTGATTGGTAAATGAGAGCCAGCCATTCCTTGAAAACCGCTGACTGAGTCAATCTTCGCAGGCTCGTTGCTACAGCGGTCCTATTCCTCGCGTACTTCATCGAGGGCCTGCCAGTATTCGAGCGCGACTTCAAGCTGGATGACCCTCTCATCAGCCATCCTCATACGCACCAACAGTATGTCCGCCAGATCATCTCGCGACACAATTCGTGTGACAGGCGTCGGTCAGGATCTCTGGCCACACCAATGTCTTGATAGCTCTTGTCGTGCCAATGACTGCCTCTGGTTTCGTGGGAGGTGCCAGATCTTCAGTTGCGGAGATACACCACGGCATTCTGGCGGCATGGTCTGGCAGGTACAGCGATAACTCGGCTTGCATGATATCGGCTCACATACCCCTTGCGCTTCAGAGCGCTGAATAGTATCATCACAGAAGCCTTGAAAAACAGAGTTGGTAAGTGCGCGACGTCATGCCATCATTTTCAGGGAATTATATGCACAATTAATCTCCGCCAGGACGCTTGCGCCCAGATTTTCTCGCACGCTGTGCCTGGGATGCCGCAGCTCAGGCGTGCACAGGGTAAATTGCGCTCCCATACTCACGCAATCGGGTTTTCTCATTGCATAGCAGGAACGCGGGCGACATCAAAGACGGCCGACGGTCGTTCCCTTCCGGGCATTCCTCGACAGCCTTTACGGGAATGACGTTCCTCACGCTCTTCATCGCGGGGAAAACTGCGTCACTATGCTTCTCAGTCCCAGGTCCCTCACGCTCCATCCTTGGCAGTCGCCTCGTCCGCCTCATGTTGACACTATCGCCGCTCGCATGGGCGACTTGGGTAGCCATCTCTCGTGTTGAAGATTACGTGAGTGTGTTGCTCTTAGACCGGGGCACAGCTGACCCGCTGCGCGTTGTGGGGTCCGCAGCGTCATCACAAGGAGGATGTGATAGTAGGCAGCACCATCGGCGCAATCTCAGCCGCAATCTGCTATCTCATATTCTGGCCCAGCCCATTTGCGGCGGCAAACTTTAGAACGGAGTCTACCGGGCGCCCAAGATTATTATACCAGAAGCACGATCTTCGCGGGAGCAGCAGCGATGGTTACGAACTGACCGGGCTTGAGCATGACGTAGAGGCTGTATGAGATACCAGGGATAAGATACATGCTACTCTGCTATGAAGTCGCGTCCGTCTTGACAAATACCCATTTGCCGTCCACCTTCTGCATGCTTCCCGAAGCGCCCACTTGGTTTGCACCTCCTGCTCCCTGCTCTGCCCCGTAAGCACCCTGGTCGTGACCGGCCGCGTTCGCAGGCTGCATGGGCGGGACATCACCTCCACCAAGCACGATAGCGTCTGTGCTGGTCGAATAGTCGTTTCCCCACTGCCCCTGGCCGTCTCGGCTGTTGCCATACGCAAAACCTCCCCGCGCACCTCTCGCGCTAAACCCGCCTCTTCCCCGTCCTCTCCCTCTTCCACCACGCCATCCCTCCCTCTCCGTATCGCCGCTCATCCACACCTGCCCATTCCACGCTCCGGCTTGTTGCTGTTGCTGCACCTGAACCGGCTCGACCGCCATGAGCCCAGGGCCGCCGGCCATGCCCTTCGACATGACGAACGTCATGAGTTCTTCTTGGGACGGCATGTAGCCGCGAGAGACGTGCCACGCCTTCCCCAGTGCTTCCCATGATGTGGGTGCAGTGAAATTGAAAGTCGCGTAATTGAATGTCTCCAGCCCTACACTCGTATCAAGCGGCTTCACGGCCGTCGTCCCATTGGCCACAGACGCTACGAAGGGTAGGTCCGATGGAGCTTGTTCCGTCGCGCGTGAATGCGCGGGCACCTCCGGCGCAGGTGCTGATGCCCTTGGCGACCGCCCTCGCTCAGCGACCAGCGCAACAGGCACCTGCTCATCCGCCGACCTGACATCCCGTCCGAACTCGTCTTTACCAGAACTTGCGGCGCCCCGCGCGTGCTCTGCCATCGACGGACGGCGCGGCGGGCTGTATGGCTTTACATCGCGCCTCGCGGCATATCTACTTCGCGGCGGCGGGCTCCGCGAATGGCTCCGCCGCGCACTGGACGCTGGGCTCTGAGAACGGCCTGGGTTTCGCACCCGATTGTCTCGATGGTGGTCGCGGTCATCCCAGCGACCTCGTCCGCGACCTCGGAAGCCATTTCTGTTGCGGTCTCTAGACTCATGATCACGGCGATCATCAGGGTATGGCTCGCGAGGTCCGCGAGACCGATCGGCCCGCTCGTTATTCCACGGCCCATGGGGCGGTGATCTACGCGAAGGCCTGGGGGGATGTTGCGCAGGCGGAGGAGGTGAATGTGATGGAATTTGTCCAAATGGCTGTAGAGCTGGTGGTGCAGATGATGGAAATGGCCCGGGCAAATTTGAGTTGGGCGGGCCGACGGCGACTTGCGTGAGGGCCTGGAACAGATTGACATCTGGTAAGGCTGTGGGCGCGAGTGGACCGTTATTTGACGGTGTTTGGCTGAAAGTCGGATGAATATTGTGCGAACTGATCTAGTGGATATAGACACACCCATTGACGGGAATTGCACTTCTCGCCTGCGCCAAAAGGGCCATAAGAGTTGATTGCACCGCCGGATCCATGGGCGGGGGCGGTGGGGGTGCAGGTGCCGGTACTGCGGGAGCTTCGGCATGCAAATTTTGGTCGGGCGACTCAATTTCGTCGGATGCTGACACAGAAAACCCATTGCTTCAGTTACTGATCTCACGTTCCACAAGTATGGAGATGAAACATGGATTGAATTACGTGGAAGACTTAGCGAAGATGTACAGGAAACGTGATAAGCACCTGGTGTACCCTTCAATATATTCCCTAGTCTCGTCGTCACTGTCGATGGGAACGTATTTGCGGACGCCCATATGTCGAGGATCTTCTTTGTCTTCTCCTACACACGGTCGAGGAAGTCAGGTCTTGTTCGCGTCATGGCGGCAGAAAAAGAAAGGCTATGCATGCTTGGGGACATCATGTGACAGCGCGCGCTACGCGTTGAGATACGGCATAAGCTGCATGTATGCGAGTCGGCGGCGGCATGAGCACGCAACACGGCGTACACGCGTAAAAAGCGCTGCAAGAGGTATACAACGGTTATTTGGTTCGACCTGCGCAGCGTACGTGTAGCAAGGACATCGAATGGATGGCCGTAAGGCTCTGCCCCCGGCGGAGAAGACCTACAAAATCAGTCGTAAAGACTAACCTTGCCTTCCGGGATAGTATCAGAAGTCATATCCTTGAACAAACCATCAAGAACACCGTCCAGCTTCAACAGGAATGTCGCGCTGTTGCCAGGCTGGGTCGCCATGTCTCCAGTTAGGCCGCGCTTCTTAGCGTCAGACCGTGCTGAGCGAGCCACGGCATCAAACGCATAAAGGCTCGCAATTTTTGACGAGCTCGGTAGGGCTTTGTGAGTGCGGTATAATATCGAGACAAGCTGAGTATCATTCTGATGAAATTTGCAGGTCAGCGAGGCGCGACGTTGCGAGACGTATTCATCCCAAGAAGCAACGAGACGCACCTCCATGTGCTTCAATGCTATATCTGTGAGTGCCTTTATCTTCGTCGTGGACACGCGCTTGGCGTGGACGGTCTGCTTCAATGCAGTTTCGAACTCCTGTATGAATTGCGTCACAATCGCACGCGAGTTAGCAGCGGCGCGACATGCAAAGAGGCTGGTTTGACCTCAAGAGAGGACATCGGGACCTCTGTGTGAGCAGGATATGTTGTTGAGACCTGGTAAAAGATAACAAAATGAATTGTCGACGATGAAGGTGGTGGAGGGTGGCGAGGAAGTGTTTGCGGTTGTGTGCGCGCGGGCCAGAATTGGTCGCTGAGGCCGGGCCGGCCGGGGAGCTCACCCATCGTCACGTCACGGTCGACTCGGACTCGGACGCCTCACTGGTTGCCCTCCTGCGCTGCGCCTACGCGTCGCAGTACCCCTACTTGAGACTGACCGTTAGAGAGCTCTCTGATACGCTTATATGGCCTTTCCCGTGCCATCACATCTGCCACGCAATGGCATACCGCAAGACATTTCCTCCCAGATCCTGTCCAAGGTCTCCACCACATCCGTGAAGCAACTCAACGCGGAACTCGCCCAGTCCTGGATAGCCGAACTGGATGAGGTTATCTTGCACACGAAGGTCGGTTAAGCATCCGTTGCTTCTTTCACCACACGCTGAACTGCCCACGGCGCGTGGTAGACCAAGATTCACGAACGGATCCATGCAGACCTTCCTGCGTTCGAGGAGCAGCTTGAAACATCAAAGAGTGTTCAAGAACGCTTGCAGACGCTTACGACGAATGTGGATGACCTGAATGACTCCGTGACGAACACCGAGGTACGCGCTCTTGCCCTGCTCATACCGCGCAGCCTTGAATGTCATAAAGACAGGGCTCATCCCGACCCTCCTGCACGCATTATCCGCCCATGCAGCTCTTGCGCAGCAGACTGAAGATGCAAAGGTGATGCACGAATCCCTGGACCACCTTTTGCGGTATCGCACGGAATTCGACGTGCTGGAGACACTGGTTATGGAGGGAAGGTTGCCTGAGGCGGTTGCCACGTCAGCGGCCTTCGAGGAACAGCTCGGAGAGGCACCTGTGCCACTCGCGCGGTCAGAGGCGCTCTCACAACTTAGGGTGAGTGTGCTCGCCACTCGGAGGCACAGAAAGTGACCATTTTTGCAGAGCCGGTTCCGTGCGCTGAAAGACCGAATTGAGGAGCAACTTGGAGATGCTTATGCGCGGAGCATCGTGATTTCGTCCCGCGAAGTCATCATCCGGCCGTCCGTTCAAGGTCAGTTCCCGTAAGACTCCTTGCTTCACGTCTCACCCCTCTTCCAGTTCGTCAGTCATCCACCATCCTTGACCTTCCTTCCGTCTTCTCGTCCCTCTCTCCGGCCTCCCTCTCGAATCATCTCGGCACACTACGGAGGGACATCACGACGCATTACATAGACTACCTCCTCACCCAGCCGACATCTCTCGCACACTCGTTCGCTAAGGATGCAAGCGGGATGCCGCAGCAGACGATCTCTATATATCCTTCACCACCGAACGCCGAGGACTGTGCCGCGCGGCTCGCAAACGTCGCAACTATCTTCGACTTCCTCGACACCCACCTCTTCCCTGCGGTTCCCGCAGCCCAGCTTCCTTCGTTCAAGCAGTCGCTTTGCAAGCCAATTACCAAAGCCCTCTTGCAAAGCTTCCTAATCCCGCTGCTTCCGTCGTCCTTGCCTGCGCTACCTGCGTTCATTCTTTTGGTGCAGGAAGCTGTGGAAATCGAGGAGCAGTACGTCGTTGGCATGTTGGGGCAGGACGCTCGTGATCGGGAGGTGAAGGCCTGGGCGGAGGGTGTGTCTGCGCATTATGAGCGAAAGCGCAGGGCGGAGATCTTGGAGAGTGTGCGACAAGCTATCGCGAAGCCAGACGTCAAAAGCCGAATCAGCATTGATGTTGACCCGCCAGACCAACCGCCTAACGGCTCTGCAGCCCTGCCGATTCCAGCCGAGCAGTTTAAGGCAGATGAAGCATGGGGCCTAGAGGACGATGCAGATGAAGCAACCGCTGACGCTGGCGACGAGGACGGATGGGGCTTTGACGATGAGTCCAGCGAGTCTCCCACCACGCTAGACGTCCCGCCAGAACCACCAAAACCCCCAGCGCAACCCGAGCCCGAGCCTCAGGATGAAAATGGGAGCGAGGACGCCTCCGACGCGTGGGGATGGGACGACGACGAGCCCGCAAACAGCCCTGACGTCGAGATGGCACCGCCGGTTCCACCATCCGCTCTAGCACCGGACACCCCAACCGACTCTTCCGCTGGCGACAGCTCCGCCTGGGACGATCCCTGGGATGAGCCACACCCGCCCTCCGCGCCAACATCGCCTTCTGCGCCGCCTAAACCCGCGACGCGCCTCGAGAAGCTCGCGAACAAGGGTAAAGCGAAGGCTGCGCACACGCCACAGTCAAGCGTAGACTCTGCCTTGCTGGGCCGCGCGCCGCCGCCCACGCCGGACAAGGCCGCGCAGCAGTTCGAGCGGCCGCAAAAGGTCACGGTGCCGGTCAAGGGCAAGCAGAGGGAGGCTGCGCCACCTCCGAAGGAGATGTACATGGTGTCTGCGAAGGCATGCGACGTTGCGGACGCGGTCGAGGCTGCTCTCCGCGAGGGCTCCGAGTTCGCGGCCGCGTCGTCGATACCGGCGTCGTCCGCGCGTGGAACACTGCTCTGGCAGACCGCTCCTTCGATAGTGGATTTGTACAATGCACTGTACCCTGTTCAGGCTCAACACGCGCTCACTACGTCGGCAGAGAAAGCGATGCTATTCGCGAACGACTGCGTCTATCTCGGCATGCGCCTTGCGAGTTTGTCTACGTCGGGCACCGGGGCTCCGGTGCGGGACAACCTGTCGGAGGCGGCGGAGCGCCTCCGCGTGGTGGGCGAGAGTTGGTTCGAGGATGACATCGTGAGTGCGAATCGGCAAGTAGTGTTCTAGCAGACAATTGATCAGTGTTGGGGCAGGAACGACAGCAGGTGGCTGTTGCGGATGCGCTGGGTGCGAGTGAGGGCTTCGTGGATACGGCGGACCAGGAACGCTTCGATGAGTGTGAGGCAGCGGTGATGAAGGTACTCAGTCAAATACGGACTATCGGGCGCCAATGGAAGGTGCGTGTTTCTCGTTTTCTGTTGCCCAACAGATGATTTGACGCGACGTATCTACAGAACGTCTTGAGCAAGAGCAAGCACCTCGATGCCGTCGGCGCCCTCGTAGACGCCGTCCTCGTGCATATTCTTGGAGACATCTTGGCGCTGCCGGATATCACAGAGATCGAGTCGCACCACCTGAGCGAGCTGTGCCGGATACTGCACGCACTAGAGGGCTTGTTCGTGGATGACCCAGATCAGGTAGGCTTGGTGATTCCAACACCTTTCTTGCCTAAACAATTCTTTTGTTAGCCTTCCTCGGTGGTCGCGTACGTTCCCTCGTGGCTCAAGTTCTCCTACCTCTCTGAGCTACTGGTGCGCCCACCTCCATCGATGGAATGTGTCGTCCCCGTACTGATGTTGGTTACAGGAAGCGTCGCTGGCCGATATCAGCTACTTGTTCGATGAGGGCGCGTTAGTGGATTTTGAAGTGGGCGAGCTGGTGACTCTAGTCCAGGCGCTGTTCTCGGATACGCCGCAGCGCGCGAATATGATTCACAAGCTGGCGGGGGAGGATCCACAACCGCGATAGGATTTAATGGGGTCGTGTATCCTTTGGATGGATTATCAGAATTATACTTGATGGCGCATGCGTTTGAACGACGAGAGGTGATCCAGCAACCAGGAGTCATGCACAGGGATCGTACAACATAGCATTTGCATGATATACAGCGCATAGTTATATGGTCGAGACGAACTACGACGCCCTCACAACGCGCACGCTTTAAACGACGGGGGGCTTGGTGCCGGGGGTGAAGGTGTACGTCAACCCGCACTTGCCGCAGTACTGGCGGTCGTGGTGGAAGGACATCTACGAGAGTTCAATGGGTAGCTGCTCATTCAAGTGGCACGATAAAGACTCACAAAGACACCAGCACCGCACGTCGGGGTCGGGCACTCACGACGAAGACGCTTGATCTTGCCGTCAGACTCGACCTTGTAGTACTTCAAGATCGCCATCTTGACCTTCTTGCGCTTATGCTTGATCTTCTTAGGGGTCTAAGGAGCATGGTTTGTAAGGATATCAATGAAGAGCATGCGTAGCGAAGCAGACCTACGTTGTAGGTCTTTTTCTTGCGCTTCTTAGCACCACCACGGAGACGGAGGACGAGATGGAGGGTAGACTCCTTCTGTATGTTGTAGTCGCTGAGCGTGCGACCATCCTCAAGTTGCTTGCCAGCAAAGATCAGGCGCTGCTGGTCCGGGGGAATGCTGGACGCCGATGTCAATAAAGTGCGCCTGCTAAAGGTCCCGCAAAACTCACCCTTCCTTGTCTTGGATCTTGGCCTTGACGTTGTCGATGGTATCCGAAGACTCCACCTCCAAGGTGATAGTTTTACCCGTGAGGCTAGGTGTCAATATGAGCGACTGCGTTAAACGGAAGAGTGGAACGACTTACGTTTTGACGAAAATCTGCATTTTTGCTGAGCAACGTAGGGCATAAGTCAGTGGTTGATCGTAAAATGGTCAAAGGACACGCTCACCGGTCGCCTCTGTCTGTCCAACGCTCTCAAGGGTGGAGTCTTCGACGAGGCACGCCGGGGTACTGTGAAGAGAGGATGATTGGCACGCGCTTGCTTATAGAATCTCTTGTCGATGGTCCGTGCGTGGGACGTTTGGCTTACGCAATTAGACGCGGCCTAGTGGGCAGTCGCGCGGCGCGTCGCGTCTTGCGCACCGTCTTGCACAGTTCAGTTTCCCTATATTGCAGCCACCATGGACAGTGATGCAGAAATGGGCTCGGATACTGAGCTGCCCTCTTTCTCGCTCGCGAAGGGCAAAGGCAAAGCCACCGATGTGGACAAGGTCGCAGGCCAGGGCGATGACAACCTACCATGGTGCGCACCCTTCTCTCACATTCTCGACGCGACTTACTCAGTGGCAGATATGCTTCAGGGTGGAAAAGTACCGACCGGTGACTCTGAATGACGTTGTGTCACACGGAGACATCACCAGCACAAGTACGTGCTCATTGTTCACGGACAGTCAAGCACATTCCGACAAAGCCTTCAGTTGAGAAATTCATTGAGAAGAACCGACTACCACATCTTCTTTTCTATGGTCCACCAGGGACAGGAAAGACGTCAACTATCCTGGCAGTGGCGCGTCGAATATACGGCGACGGATACAAGAAACAAATTCTCGAGGTACGTTGCAGGCCCGACATGAATACGCGTGTACCATAACACTGCTTGCAGCTGAATGCGTCAGATGATCGGGGTATTGATGTCGTGCGCGAGCAAATCAAGCAGTTCGCCGAGACGCGCACACTCTTCTCCAAAGGCTATAAACTCATCATCCTCGATGAGGCCGACATGATGACCACGGCTGCGCAGGCTGCCCTACGGCGCGTCATCGAGCAGTACACCAGGAACGTGCGCTTCTGTATCATCTGCAATTACGTGAACAAGATTGTGCCCGCCATCCAAAGTCGGTGTACGCGCTTCCGGTTCTCCCCTCTGCCAATACCGGAGGTCGAACGACGGGTCAATCATGTCATCGAATCTGAGGGGTGCGCACGGGACATAGTGTCTGCAGCCCGGCAGTAGCTGATAGCCGTTCTAGTGTGAAGATCACTGACGATGGCAAGAAGGCGCTGCTGAAGCTCTCGAAGGGCGACATGCGTAGGGCCCTCAACGTTCTCCAGGCTTGCCACGCCGCGTACGACGAGACTGGCGAAACCGAGGTGTACAACTGCACGGGCAGCCCGCATCCCGCCGACATCGAGAGCATCGTCAACTCGATGCTCGCCGACGAGTTCACGACGTCCTATCAGAGTGCGCGGATCCCCTTACCTTCATGTCTCGGCACGTCTCATACTTTTACGTCAGTGATCAATTCTATGAAAACCGAAAGAGGACTCGCCCTGCAGGATATGCTCTTGGGCGCCTATGAGTACATCGCAACCATTGAATTCCCCCCTGCTGCGCGGGTGTACCTCCTGGACCACATCGCCACGACAGAGTGAGTTGCCCTGAGATCGGCTCGCCGCCTGATGGCCGCTGATATCGTGATAGGCATAGACTGTCCAGTGGGGCGAGCGAGAAGATCCAGCTCACGGCGCTGCTCGGCGTATTTAAGAATGCTGTGGAGCTGTCCGCGAAAGCAAAGGCATTATGACCATTTTCTTGCCTCTATGGCGCGCCACGTACTTCGCTTATGTCTTCCCAGACTGAGTGAACGGTGTCTGCCTCATGTGCTTACTGTAAAAACGATAGACGACGTGGCATGACGCAATGACTTCAACTAGTACAGGTCTTCGTTCGCTGAGTGCATAATCACTACTGCCGTATGGGATGAATGCTCAGTGGCATTGGATGCCACTCGTAATGTGTACACCGTGTAATCCTAAAAGCTACCCCGCTCGTACACAAAGCGATTATCCAATGAATGCTGGTGGATATCAACGAAATCCAATGCAGTTGCCGTTGCTACAGAACAAGATCCATCTCCCCGGAAGACCCAAATCTCGCAAGAAAAAGTCCGCGATCAGAAGCAACCGATCAAGCAATAGGGACTGAAATAAAGAACGCCGGAACCTGTCCGCAGCTAAGCGAACCGACCCCCGATGCCGCCCCGAGTACCGACCGACGCAGAATGAAGTTGCACGCGATCTCTGCTGCGACTCGCGGGGCCCAGGTCGCCAAGAAAAAGAAGGACACGCAATCGAAGGGCACGCAATCGCGATGCACTCAGGTCCGGTGCAGGGCGTACGGCGTCAGGAATCTCGCTTGGGCCTCCGTCGGCCCGATGATGGTGCGCAGGGGCGGCAGCGTCGTCCTGTGTGGCGCGGGCCCGGAATAGAGCAGTGCGGGCGGCGGGGGTGACACGTGGGGGCGGAGCATGTTGTACGGCGGCGGTATCGCGACCGGGGGAAGCGGGCGCAGTTCAGAGCTCGCTGGCGTCGTGGAGGACATGCGGGAGTTGTGCAAGGACACGACTGAATGTGTAAATAATGAAAGTGCACGCGGTCATTAGGCGTCGTGCTGTGCGAATGGGGATGCGTACCATCGTGGTAGGGTGACTCCGGCTCGGAAGCCTCGCGAGGGCTCCCGGAGGTACTCGAACTCGTTTGCGTCTGTGTTTCCGACCATGACGAAGAATTCAATGGCCTATCCTGGCAAAAGAGGCCCTTCCTCGAGCACGCCAAACACGGACTTTGCGCGGTAAAAGTCAGCTTCGGATGGAATAGAACCAATGACGTGCGCCTACCGTTGCCCGTCACATCGTATCTTATCGTGCCTATAAATGCAATCCACGACAAAGGAAGATGGTCAAGAGTTGCCCCGCGGAGAAGCAGGGGCGCTGACCTGCAGTTCATACATGCCTGGAGCGGAAGACGATGAGTTTACTATGGTCCACATGCGCTGCCGGTAACGAGATGCTCACCGCCTTAACGCGCGTACCATGACCCTTGCCCTTTCGGGGCGGGTCAACGCAGTCGCATTGCCTCTCCACGCAGAATCGACACGGCCGCACGTCCTCGCAGCGCTTATTCAAGTCCCGACATGCTTGACAGCGCGCCTTCACGAGCTTCGGACCCCGGGCAACGTGCACGCAGTCCTCCCCCCGCACGATACAGCGTCCGCACGGGCGCTGGTCCTCGCACTGTCGCAGCGGCGTGGGTCAGCTACATTCGAGACGCGAAAGAGCACATCGACTGGACCTTTTTGTTATCGCGCCTACACGCCTTGCAGGCCAACTTCGCGCGCTCGATCTTCACATTGTGTGAACTCTTCGTGCGAGACAGCCGTTTGGGCTGGGCGGAGTCGTCCTCGCAGGCAAGCTGCATATCGTGGCAGCGGTCGCAAGGAGAGCCACCCTCGCACCGAACGCGCGCGCGCCTGCACGCCTCGCAACCATTGACACATTGTTCGGCTGTGAGTCCTTTCTTTCGACAGCCGCCACACGGTCTGCACAGGTCGGTAAGTAGTCGTCAATAGGAGCGCTGCGAAGGAATATGGACGGACCGGCCATCCTCGCATTTGATCTTGTCGTGCCTTCAAAGCGAACCGCTCAGCTCCAGTCAGCTGCCCTATGGAAAGGTACCAACCTGCAGTTGGCACACGCCTGTCGAAGGGTACAACTGTCAGTCCGCGCCGAGCACTAAAACCCTGAATGACGGACCTTGACAGCCCGTTTGGGCCAGAGCATTGATGACGCGCTTGGAGGGGATGTAGACTGCCCAATCATGACGGAGTATATGCCACAACCGACGAGTAGACGGGGGCTGAAGGATCCACACAGAGGCCGCGGCGCCCATACTTATACATAACCTCTGTGACAAAGGGATTAAGCTAGTCAATGGCTTTGCCGCAACGGCGGAACTTGCGACGCGATATTACCCTTTGTCTTCGAGGAGCCCACGCATTCACGCGGCGGGAAATCTCCAGATCCACCCTGACAGTTAGTCCGCGAGCCCGTACATAGTTGGTCGAGCCTCGTCCGCTATTGTTCCGGGTGTGCTCGACGTTGCGGGTATCGGTTGCCAAGCATGACCGTGGACTCCGTCCGTAAGAACCCAAATGCTAGGCGATTCTGATCGAGAAGCCCGCCGTGCACGGCGCAAAAGTGACGCTTGGCGCGGAATTGCACTGTGCTCGGTACGCATTGGGTGCGAAGGCAGCGCCAATTGAGCTGGCTGGCCCGGAGATGTTCGTAAAAGTTTAGTAAAGCAGCTCGAAGTGCAGTCTAGAGATGCGATCAAGGCCCCGATGCCCACTTATCGTCGGCGCGGTGATGTGCTCGGAAACCTCGGGGAAACTTTCCACAACTCGGGTACGGAGCAAGCGCGCGTGGCAGTGACTAGGCTGCGAGATCGCGCAAGGACGCTATTTTTCCGAAGAAAAAGCCGGGCGATCTGTCGATAATGTCAGACTCACGTGGAACGTGGAGGAAGAGTGGAGGATTGCGGAGGAGGGGCAAGCGGCTACACACTCAGACTGTGATAGCGCGGGTCTGGCATTTCGGAAGCCCGATGTTCGTGTTTCACGGCAACGTTGTGAACTTCAGTAAGACTTTCTGATCCTGAAGCATGACATGGGCCTTCGTGAGTATAAATACACAGGCCCACCCAGAATCTTCCTCGACATACCTTGCGCACACCCCAAGCCAGTTAGACCCCATTTGCTTGGTCAAAGTTTCTCCGGGGGCCGCGAGCTCTCGAGGGTGACGGCAAGTAGTGCGTTGGCAGGTCGATAGCGAGCAACGAGCGTGGTCAGCCAGCTCATGAGCTTGTGAACCTGCGCTCTTTCGGGCGCCGCTGGACCGGGCCGAACACTGCACCAAACTCCCGGACTCGAACGAATGGGCGTCCAACAACCATGCTCGTCCGTCTTGTGAGCACGCAGCGCAGGGCTGCCGGGGCTTGCCAGGAAGATATGTCAAACAGAATTAGGCGAGCCAAAGCTGGCGCCGACCACATGTTGGACCGGGCACCGCCGCTGTCAGTCTGTCTCACACGAGAACCACTCCTTTGAATCAGACTAACAGGCTAATGCCGAATCGACAAGTCCTCCAGAACGACTTAAATAGACAGTTGAATTGGCTCCCCGATATTAAGTCTGACGGCCCAGAAGGTGGCAGTCGTTCGCACACAACGAACTCATGACGGACTGGAAGCGCGTCGGTGGCTGCAGGTGTCAAGTTTTACGTGTCTCGAGGAGATCAGAGCACCATAGCAGGCACCGGGAGAAGGGGGTCACAACTTATGGGCAGGGTCGTCAGCCGCTCACGAGGTCTCCCACTTCCCAACACGACCACCAGCGCCGTGTGCCAGCCCTTCGTCGCCGCGACCGGCCGCCAGCAGCGAAACTTCGGGCTGAGCAAACAAGGCAATATATAGGCTCTAGACCGACGATGATGCCTGCGTGCCTCGAAAATTGAGGAGCTGGTCAAGGCATGATGTCAATGGCCTACTACTCCAGGCAGCACGATGCGCCCGGAGAGTCAGCACCCCGACTCACTTCCAAGCCCACATCGTCTTCCAAGCTTCGAACACTTCATCGGCGGCTCTTCATTTCCTCTAGGAACATCTCCCAAGCCCTCTCGCCCTTCCCGCCACATCGATGGTGTTCGGAAGCTGCTCGCAAAATCATGCTCTCGTAGCTATCGCATGCACCTCGGCGGAGAATTTGCGTTCGCCATCAAAGGGTGCATCCGCAGCATGCCACTCACACTCGCCAGAGAAGTGTGAGTGCGCCGCCTTCTGTACGATGCGCAGTCGTCAGCCTAGACATAGCGGGAATGAAGAAGGCGGCGGAAGTGCGCATACCATTAAATCAAATATTCTCAGTGTGTATACTACGTAGTCCGATATTCAGGTTCACTCAATCGTGGGATCCAGACCGCTGTCCGTTTGGTAACCTTCGCAGCCTGGGCATGTCGCGAGCAGGACCGACATCGAGACCGCATCGACAAAAGAGGTAGGTGCCTTGCAACCTTGGTCATTCCTAGCCAAATAGGACAATGCAACGGTTCGACGACGTATGGCTTATCATGATCGCGAACGTCACGGAAAAGAGAGGGAATCGAGGAGTCAGAAGTACTTGCGCTGCGTGCTGTTGAAGGATGTTGATCAACATCTTCGGTGTGACTTCAATGAGACATACTACATACAACCGGAGATGTCATTCAGCACGCATACGGCTCCCAGACCAGTAGTGAGTGCCATGTCGATGAAGCGCTGCGAATCGATACCCCAGCTGGCAATGATCAGCCTGCCATCGGCGCCGTCGAGTCGAGCGAGAGTCTGCCAGCGAACCAGGCAACAGATGACACCATACGCAACCGTGAAAGCACGAAAAACTCCAGCGTGTCATCTGCGATTGTTGCTGGTTGCCGAGATATGCTGGGGACTTGATCAGGACTCGGACTTGCTCAGATGCCGCCGAAATATGATGACCAATACTTCTTACGTACGCAACCTAGGAACTCAACTGCCAGTGCTTCAACTCTTGGGCGCTATCAACGTCCTCCAGTCACTGACGGTCCGCTGAGTCTTTCCGAGTCTGAGAGTCTTGACTAAAGCTCGATCTGGACGCTCATTGGAAGACGCCCTCACGGCGGCGACCTCGGGCCCATTCCGGCAGTCAGCCAGCGGGCATAGGCGGAGGCACGAGAACAAACTGTCTTGTGGACTACGTATGAAGCCGACCTCACTTCCGCTGTGGCATGTTTGTGCTGGCATACTCATCCAAAACGTGTCACAGGGTATGCGACAATATATGCAGGACACCACAGGCATAGCCCTCGCTCTCGATGAACAGACGAACAATGGCCGCAGTGGGGGGGGGCATGCCTTTGCTTTGCCCAGCTGCAAGGGTCAGCGTACTGTATGTGACCCTGTAGATGCGTATGAAGCGCATATAAAGTGGAGACGAACATCTTTGGCGCGACGACTCGTCTGTTTCTCGCGTCGCGCAGTTGGGTCCTGTTTGCTCTGTTTCGCGTTCACTCCTTTCGCTCATTCGACTACATCGCATATGACACCACAGCGCTTTCGAGGATACCATCCTGTTTACTGCTTTATTCATGATTCTACTCCTCGCCGTTGCCGCGCTTGCCAGCAACGACGCTCTCTGCGACGACATATTGTATAACGGCGGCCTATTTATTGCTGACTTCAAACTTGCAAACTTGCAACTAGCAGACACCCGTGCTCCGCACGGTCTACAGCTTCTTCAGCAACTTATAGTTCATGCATTCATACGTGCGTACAGGTTCTATGGCTATCTTATCTACCTCTGATGCCGACGTAGCTGTAGGCATCTATTTTCTAATCGAAGAGAGAGCCCCTCCCGTGCCGGGCACCGCCCGGCACTCTGGGGCCCCCCTGCTGAAATTATCATGCCAGTGCCATCCGTGCATAAGCCCCAATGGTTTTTTGTGCCCCAGAGCACGGGCATCTTACTGTTTACTAATTCCGAATCGGGGCGCGCCAGCAATCACTTAAGCACTTCCTTCGGGAGTCCTACCCGTAGGCCTGCTACTGTACTTAAGTACCGTCTGCCGCAGTTGATCCTATGTACTCACTATCTGCCTACGCAAGTCACTTCCTTTTCCTCCTCTGTGCACTGAGTCCTGACTGCCTGCGCTGGTACCGACTCGCGTGCTCGCGCTGAGGACCCTGCTGCCGATAAATCAAAATATTGTAGCCTCACATCCTGATTTGATAATACATCCTGATGCCGCTGGGGAAGGTCGACGTCGATGTAAAGAGCCGCTGTGAGTGTGTGAGTGTGGGATCTACATTGTTCCATCGTTTTCGTCTGGTTCTGAGCAACGACGCGGTGCAGCGCGATTACTACGTTTGCCGATCTACGCGACGCGACCAACTGCCACTTGGCCGCGGCGCCTGCAGCCGTGGTTGCTGATCACCAGCGGGCGAGGTCATTTGTTGCTCAAGGGCTCACATGTTAGGGTATGCTAGAAGCAGGATTTGTTCATGACAATAGACGATACGGGCATACTCATTGTGTCTGAAGCCACGGACTGAGAATCCAAGGCGGCGAGCGCGGTCTCCATGCCGACAACAGGTGGCAAGTAGGCGTAACGGGGTGCCATCCAGTATTACTCATTAAGCTGAGAGGTAACTGAGAGTCTGAGAGGAGTCGAAAGTTTTGCGGCAGGATGAATTCGATGGCGATGGCGGACTTAGCGGGTCGTCCCAAGACATCATGATGCGGCAGTCACTCAAGTTGCCTCGCTTGTTTGTCTTGTCTTGTTGCTTACTTGTCTGTACATGTCTCGGACACATATGCATATGTGACATGTCTGTTTCGCAGTCACTCGACGCAGCACGCGATGGCGATGAAGTGGGAGGCATCGCGCGTTGTTTGACCATGTGTCGGAGACTCGGAGCACGCATCGTCTGACCAAGACCAGCTCCGGACTCTGCCAGGGACAGATCACAGCCTTCCGAATGCCCTGACCCCTCCTGACCCTCCCTGACCTCGGGCCTTAGGGCCGTTCCCAGACGACCCATACCCTCAGGAACGGACACGATCGGTAGCTAGGGATAGCCGCACTTTTCACTGGGCCAAGTTCAGTCAAGTTCTGGCACCTTGTTCATTCTCCACTGCTGTTCCCTGGGTCGTCCCAAATCTGAGAGTCCTGACGGAAGCCTGCTGTGGAAGCTCATTTCAAGACCACCTCCTCACGGTGGCGATCCAACTTCTGCGGCCAGCTGGCATGCGAGCGGGCATACTCGGGCACGAGAGCCAAGGCCGTTGCTCTGCCCAGCCGCAATGGCCGGTATGCATTCTGCGACCCTGCTGATGCAGGTAAAACAGAGACGTGCATTACTTAGTCTCCGTTGCCGACCACGCAGTCGTTCCGCCTAGACGTGCATATAAAACAGAGACGAACATACTCGGCCGCTCGTGCACGTCTTTTTCTCGCATCGCGAGGTTGGATCGTCTCGCCCTCATTGCTCTCACTTATTGCTCTCGCTCATTCCCCTCGCTCATTTTTTCGCTCATTCCCCTCGGTCATCCCCCTCGGTCATTTCTCTCGCTCAGCATCCTACTCATTCACATCTGAGACCATGCTGACCGCTTCACTCCTGATTTCATCCTTCGCTGTTGCCGCGCTTGCCGGCAACAATAGCTCCCTGCGTCGCAATCACCTGCAGCACGCCCGCAATGTCGAGGAGCGCGGAAAAGTCTACACATTAGACATCAAATATCAGGGCAATGACTTCTTGAATGAGAAGTGAGTGACGCAGCTCCTATATCTCTTTGGCATAACTCATAAAGGCTTGTTCTCCAGTAAGTGGTCATACTGGGATGGCGCCGACCCATCGGGTGGCCTGGTCAAGTTCATGTCTCAGAAAAACGCAGTCAACGACGGCATAGCTTACGTGCAAGCCGACGGTGTCGCTGTTCTGAAGGTGGACAACACGAACGACCTCGCCATTGGCAAGGCCCGCCATTCGTAAGAAGGACGCGTCCTTTCTAGTTACAGCTATTCTGATCATGTCCCCCCTCCACAGCGTGCGCATAACGTCTACAAGGACTTACAACGGCGGCCTGTTCATTGCCGATTTCAAGGCGATGCCGCACGGGTGCAGTGTCTGGCCGGCGTGGTGGTCAGTGGGCCCTAACTGGCCCGCTGGTGGCGAGATCGACATCGTCGAGGGCACTAATGAATTGACTAAGTGCGTGCTCCGCAGGGCCTCCCATATCTACCGTTGGCTGACCGCTCGCACAGCAATCGATTAACCCTTCACACCTCTTCCGGCAGCGGCTGCACGTTGGTATCACAGTCTCCTGCGAGTGGCTCCAAAGCGTTCACGGGCAATGTGTTCGGTACAAACTGCCAGGACCCCTCGAACGCGGGTTGCGGAGTGGACGACCCTGACACGAGCAGCTACGGCCATGGTTTCAATGCAAATGGCGCCGGCGGTGTCTTCGTTCACCGCTGGGACAGCAAAGGCGTGAAGGCATGGCACTTCAAGCGTAGCGAGATTCCCGCGGACATCACTGCGGGCGCCCCAGAACCCTCGACGTGGCCGGAGCCCGTCGTTTTCTGGTCGTCGGACAACTGCGACGTAGGGGCGCATTTATACGACCACCAGCTCGTCCTCGACATATCACTCTGCGGCTGGGCGGGCGGCACCTACCCTTATTCTGGGTGCCCCGGCACATGCGAGCAGGCGGTGGCGGACAAGTCGAACTTTAACAGTATGTGATTTTCCTTGCCTGTCAACCCTCGAAGCTTACTATCTCTTCGCAGACGCTATTTGGAAGATCAACTACATTGCCGTCTACCAGTAACCGCTCTTCCGATCCACTACCGTGCCGCCGGTCCTTCGCTTGAAGACTGCAGATTACTGTAGCCCTCACAGCTTCATCATTCATATTGTTTGCATGCTCAACTTTTACTCTTATATTGGCTGTGGTGTAATTACTAGTCTTTTTTTAATTGTTCTAATCGGGTTGTCTTGCGCCAATAAAAATGTTACCTCGTTTTCGACTCTGCGTGGAGACTTTTCGGAGCACCGAGTAAGCGGGGGTAACTTTAAACTTGGGAATTGTCAATGCCGCTCCGACCCTCAGCTTCCCGCTCACTCAACGGATACTTGGGCAAGAAAATGTAAATGACCGAATCGGTCTTCGTCAGTGATTTGGAGGCGCGTCAAGTTCCAAAGTCTGTAGTGTAATATGCTAATTTTCAGTATTGAATCGCTGCCTTCAGTTCAAGGTAAAAGTGCATCCTTGGCTCCACATGAATAATTTATCCATACATAAGTCAAAGATCGCAAATTGTTTTTCGTAGGTTACATAAGGTACTTAGCGGAACCGAGGATTTACGTTACGTACTGACAACGCCACAAGCGTGTCGGCCCTCCTCGGACCAGTACTGGGCGTCCGTCTCTCTTTGCTTCATACCACTGCTCTCTTTCCCGGTTTCCGAGCCCAAGGGTCCCGTGAGGGAAGAACAGATCCATCATCCTTGGCGGCGAATACGCATCAATCCGATCGCACATCACCTTCCAGGCCGATCTCGATGCACTTCACGGCGTCGGCCTCAGTTCACTCGTCGTCAACTGTCAACGGGGAGGAGGGCATACCAACTACTACTATGGGGACAAAGAGGCATGAAGGACACCAACAGTCATTGTCCTCGACGTACAGAGGAACAAAGGCAGACTCGCCGACTCGGCGACACAACACTGCACAGCCATGAGACTCGTGCCCCATGTGCTCCCCCGGCAGATGCGTGCCGTTTTTTATATAACGGAGAAGAACAAACTTGGCAAGACAAACGTTTCTTTCTCTCTCGCCTCGCGCCGCTGGGCCTGCTCGCTCGTCTCGCTCATTCTCTCGCTCATTACTTCTTGACGACGCCTAATACCACAACACCCTAGAATACCACAATGTTGACTGTCGCATTCACTCTTTCGTCCCTCGTCATCGCAACGCTTGCCGGCAGCGACGGCTCACTGCGTATGCGCCATCACGAGCATGCCCGCAGTGTTCAGGCTCGCGCGAAGACCTATAACTTAGAGGACATGTATAAAGGCCAGGACTTCTTGAACGAGAAGTGAGTGCCCGTAGCTCCTTGATCTTCAACGTATGGCTCATACGGGCTTCTCTCCAGGAAGTGGAGCTACTTCACTGCTCCCGATCCCACGGGTGGCCAGGTCAACTTCCTCTCTCGCTCCGACGCGGTCAGCGAGGGCCTGGCGTATGTGCAGGACGACAATGTCACTATCCTGGCGGTTGACAGCAAGAACGACCTCCCCATTGGCAAAAACCGCAATTCGTAAGTGTCCAGGCGCGTCTTTCCAATTGCAGGGTACCAACTGTGTGTTCCCACCCCGCAGCGTGCGCATATCGTCGACCAAGACCTACAGCAGTGGCCTCTTTATCGCGGACTTCCACGCGATGGCTCATGGCTGCAGCGTCTGGCCTGCATGGTGGTCGGTGGGCCCCAACTGGCCCAACGGTGGTGAAATCGACATCATCGAGGGTGTGAACAATAAGCCTACGTGCGTGCTCCGCATCCTCCCCACGCGTGCCATTGGCTGATTGCCTGCGCAGCAACCAGTACACTCTGCACAGTGGCGCAGGAAGTAGCTGCACGCTGACGAAAAACCCTCCTACGAGCGGCGCCGGTGCGTTCACGGGCAACGTGATCGGCACGACCTGCCAGAGCGCAGATGGCGCGAACGCGGGCTGCGGTGTGCTCGACACCGACTCGCGCAGCTTCGGGCATGGTTTCAATGTGCAGGGTGGCGGCGTCTTCGCGCATCTCTGGAATAGCAACGGCGTGAAGATGTGGCGCTTCTCGCGTGGCGAGATCCCCGCGGACATTGCGGCGGGCAAGCCAGACCCCACGTCGTGGCCGACGCCCGTCGCGTTTTGGTCGTCGGACAACTGCGACATCGCGGAGCACTTCCACGATCACCAGCTCGTCATTGACACGACCCTCTGCGGCGGCTTCGCGGCCGGCGACTACCCCAACTCTGGGTGCCCCGGCACATGCCAGGAGGCGGTTGCCAACAAGACGAACTTCGCGTGTATGCTGCCTTTCTCATATTTTGCTAATATCTGTCTGGAGCTGATACCTTTGCAGATGCTAAGTGGAAAATCAACTACATCGCCGTCTACAATTGAGCAGATCGCTCACCACGCTCATTCGCTTTCACGATTGCGGGATTACCCGCACAGTTTGATCACTGTTTTTCATGCTGGACGCGTCGGTTGATCCCGGCGTGATTCTCTACGTCTAATATTGCCTTTGGGCTCATGGGAGGATTAACGGTGCCGCGCACTTGTAGGTGGCTTGTTGTGGACAGACTAGTTGTGCGTATCTATACACCTAATACACACGTAGGATTTATTAGCGCAGGAGATGCCCCACTGGTGCTTTGAGGGCGAGATTCTACCGAGGTACCCTGACTTTGGTCACGGTTGGTGTGTACACCTTGCGTCCACGGCGGAGCACAGCATGTCTCACAGTAGTGGGGCAATTACGCCCTAGCACACGCCGACACCGACGCGTTCTCGGTGTCTTTTTGGGCGCTGCTCCACCGCGACGTCGACGGCGAACTACATCGTGTTCACCACAACGGGGCGATTACGCACTGACGGCACCCACCATACCGACACCGACGCGTTCTTGGTGGTCCATTCCGGGGACGAAGCTCGCGTGTTTTTCCTTCTCCCGCCTCCCACCTGGAAGGTTCAGCCAATCCGCATCTCGGTACCTTCGTATCCATTTCGCCGTCTCTGACGCCAGGCGGAGCGCTGGTAAAAAGACGCCTTCGGGCATGCTAGCTATCTTGAGGTCGGGATTCGGGGCACACTCGGTGAATCCGACCACCCTTCTAACACCTCGTCCAGGCCGCTCTCGACGACCAAAATTAGCCAACTTGGGGCACCTTCGACGAATGCGAGGGCCTGGTCGATGCTGGGAAGGCTCGAACGGGCCTGTCGCGGGAGTCCGAGCTACACGTCAGGGGAAGGCTGGGCACCTTCGAGGCGTCTCAAGTGCCTGCAACAATCGCACTTACACTTACCGATGTTCGTCCTCCCACATCCCTCCTCATCTCTACATCCCCAGCCACAAGTACTGCAGAGACATATAGGCGATATGTTTATAGGCTATGTCTCAGCCTTCTGACGGCATATTAAGACACAAATGAGAGATGTTGTTCGATCGCGATATTCAATCCGTGGAAGACGCCACAGAGAGTACTTATGGAGTAGGTACAAAGTCGACACGATTGAGTGAAATCGTCGGCGATCGAGTGTTGTTTCCTGGATTTTCTTGCAGAGGTCTCCGTGAAGGTGATACCAAGGAGGCGTGCTCGTCGTCCGCTCCAGTGTACCGAAGGAGAATGGGAATCTGAAAGGCAGTCTACGGGGATGAGCGGGTATCGAGTGACGTCACATGGCGGTCTGAAGCGGTCACGTGGCCGAAACTATATAACCCTCCAGAGCGTTCGTCCCCGCACAAAGGCACCTTTCCCTTTCCTCTGCCCCTCATTCTCTGCTCGCCCCCCTGACTCCTTACACAGCCGAAATGTCCGCCCAAATCAAGGAAATTGCGACGAAACCGTATGACGGACAGAAGCCGGGCACTTCCGGCCTCAGAAAGAGGTGGGCGATGAGATATCGTCTCGACGAGATATCAGCCTGACGCGCTTGCAGGGTGAAGATCTTCCAACAAGAAGTGCGTTTATGCGCTCGTCTTTACTTGATCTTTTCTGATCGCGCGCAGCATTACACGGAGAACTTCGTGCAGGCCATCTTCGACGCCATCCCGCTCTCCGGGGCTACCCTCGTCCTCGGCGGCGACGGCCGTTACTTCTCGCCCGAGGCAATTCACATCATTCTGAAGATCGCATCCGCAAACGGCGTTGCTAAGCTCATTATCGGAAAGGATGGTATCCTCTCTACCCCCGCCGCGTCAAATGTCATTCGGAAGTACAAGGCGAACGGTGGTATCTTGCTGACGGCCTCGCACAACCCCGGCGGTCCCAACGCTGACTTCGGCATCAAATACAACTCGGAGAACGGCGGCCCTGCGCCAGAGCACGTCACAGACAGCATCTACGAGAAGACCAAGACGATCTCTTCGTACAAGATCATCGACTTGCCGACCGTCGATATTACGAAGCTGGGCGACACCACCTTCGGCCCGCTCCAGGTCACGATCCTCGACTCTGTGTCAGACTATCTCGAGCTCGTGAAGGGCATCTTTGACTTCCCCCTGATCAAATCGTTCCTCGCTGCGCATACATCCGACTTCCACATCCTTTTCGATGGCTTACATGGAGTCACCGGCCCGTACGGCAGGGCCATCTTCCTCGACACGCTCGGTCTCCCAGCGGACTCCGTGCAGAACGCCGTTCCTCTTCCCGACTTCGGTGGAGGACACCCCGACCCCAACCTGACCTACGCGCATTCACTCGTCGAAGCTGTTGAGGAACGCAACATCGCGTTCGGTGCCGCTAGTGACGGCGACGGCGACAGGAACATGATCTACGGCAAGGGCGCGTTCGTGACGCCGTCCGACTCGGTCGCGATCATCGCGGATTGGGCTGAGGTTATACCTTACTTCAAGGGTGGCGTCAAGGGCCTCGCTCGCAGTATGCCCACCAGCGCAGCTATCGATCTCGTCGCGAAGAAGAAGGGCTTGGAGTACTTTGAGGTCCCGACAGGTGCGCCCAGTGCACGTTCGTGTGCTCGGAGTTCACTGACGCTTTCACGACAGGCTGGAAGTTCTTCGGAAATTTGATGGACGCTGGTCGCCTCTCTATCTGCGGCGAAGAGTCGTTCGGAACGGGTTCGGACCACATTCGCGAGAAGGATGGTCTTTGGGCGGTGCTCGGTGCGTCGCTCGGTACGTTCTTGATCTTTTATCACTGACAATCAGTGTCTTCCTCTAGCCTGGCTGAACATCCTCGCGGCCGCGAACAAGGAATCCAAGACGTTGATTGGCATCCGCGAGCTCCTCAACCGTCATTACTCCATCTACGGTCGTTCCTATTTCTCCCGGTACGACTACGAGGAGGTCAGCTCCGAGGGCGCGAAGAAACTCACCGACAACCTCAACGCACTCATCAACTCGACCTCTTTTGCCGGGCAGACGTACACTTCGTCGTCAACGCAGGGCAAGTTCACAGTCTCGGGCGCGTACAACTTTAACTACACGGACCCGATCGATGGGAGCGTGAGCAAGAACCAGGGTCAGGTCGTCACCTTCAGCGACGGGAGCCGCGTAGTGTGGCGCTTGAGCGGGACGGGCAGCCAGGGCGCGACCGTGCGCATGTACGTCGAGCGGTACGTCGCACCGGAGAAGGGTGCGGCGGAGCTGTCGGGCGACACTGCAGAGGGTCTTCAGTCGCTCATCGACGTCGCGCTGGAGATTAGCAAGCTCAAGGAATTCTTGAGCAGGGACCGCCCGACTGTAATTACGGTGCGTACAGCCCCAGTCCATTGTGCATACTTCTGGCCGGCTGATCGCGCTTCAGTAATCGGCTGGATCTTCTCGTGTGGGGGAGAATGTTTAGACAGCCACGAAGAAGTTTCGATCAACGATGTATTTTCTCAGAAGCAAACAAAGCTTGCCGATACTCATCTGTGTAGCGCGTGATGAGGCCTCAGGTTTCAAGCCCAGTGAAAAGTCGGGCTGGGCTGGTATGGCCCTGTATGTGTAGCCAGAATAGATGTGTCCTCAGCTAGCGTGGTCTGGTCTGATATGCGTTGATGAGGCCATGCGACCCCGTGACGTAGATATGACGCGCGTCGGCGCTGCAGATGTGCTGTAGCGACGCCGAAATCGCAGCGATCGACAGCGCCGTTGCTGCAGCTGGCGGCGCTGCTTTGCTGCATCCATATCGCGCTGGGGATCCGGCACTGTCGCTTGCTCTGCTCGCCGCCGCGTTGCTGCCTTCGCTGCTCCCGTCGCTTTGCTTAGTCAGCTTATCATGCAGGCAGTGCAAAGCAATGCATCGCGCCGCCAGCCGTCTCGCACCCGTTCTCGTATCGCTTCCCTCCTACCACTCTCTGGCATCGTCAATCAACTCCCCCAAGCCTGTAAAGAAACAAGATAGCGGCAGCTGCATCCGATACTGTCGAGGCACACGAATGCCCACTGCCAAGTCCACCTACCTCAAGCATATCAATTCATGAGCACGAAGGGCAGCTAGCAGGCTCTTGGAGGCGACAGAGGGCACAGGCCTCGGCGAAGCATCGTCGTCTCAGGTGAGCTCACTGCGTTTCGAGCTCGAGGCATTTGATGTAGAGAATCTAGTCTGTGCTACGAGGCGCGCAGCTCGGTGTCCTGAGCTGTCGTCACGATAGATGTCCGGGACGTGGCTTCCAGATGCCAGGTGCGTGTACTTAAAATATCATCGACGCGTGCTCATGCACTGTGTCTGCTCTCTCAGTACTCTCATGTCCTTTCTGCAACAGACACTAATTGCACTCCGCCCCTTCACATGCCTCCAAGAAAGCACATACCCCGCGCAAAGGAACCAAATGAAGCACCAATACGACAGGCTGCGCATTTGGACGGATGCCCCGTCGACGTCACGGTCGCCGGCGCCGCGCCCGCACTCCTCCGCCTCCGCCTTGCGTCGGCACGCCTGGCACACGCGGCTCTTGCGCTCGCTGCGGCGCCCGACCAACCATTTGACCGCGCCATGCGTCGGCCTCGTTGCCGTACACGACGCTAAGCCGCGCGCCGAGCGCGCACAGCATCGCCCGCTAGTCGTATTCCTCGCCGTACTCCAGAGTCCATCCTGCACGCAACTGCACTCGGGCGGCAGGTTCTGCTGCAGCATCGCCGCGTGATGCAGCTTCGCATCGCGGATGCGGTCCCACGTCGCACTCACCGTCACCTTGAGCTTCCGCCACCAGAGCGTGCCGGAAGTCCACAAGCATTCATGCGAGCGACTCGAGGTCGTCGCGCGGGAATGTCTGCGAGTCGACACAGAGGTGCGTGTTGATAGACGCGCATGCCGACGCCGAGTTGGTTGTCCTGTGTGTACGGGATGTGCGCGCCCGTGTGCACCGCGGCGGCTTCGACTGTCGAAGCCGCTACTAGTACAGCATTACAGTAGTACTCATTTAATGAAACTGTTTCTGACACGACGCGTGGGGGATGGCTGTTTGAAACGGTATAAGGCCGGTGGAAGAACATCCTCTAGGTACATAAGGTCAAGAAGCTACCGAGAGACAGAGCGCGCTCACGTGGCAGTCGCCCGCCATTGGACCGAGGCGCGACGGGCTACGTCACTGGCAACTTGTCTCTTACCCTCACTTTCCTGCCTCCCTCTATCGCTGTACCTTTGCTCTGGGCTGCTACTGTCTCGAGATCTCAGCTGTGGACTAGCAGGCTGTCTCTGAGTGACTCATCTAGCAGGCTGGAGTTTAAGTAGACTGATGCTCACGCTGGGGAGAGCTCTCAGCTTGCTTCAGCTCAGGGGCTCGACGATACAATTATACTGACGCATTTGCCATTTTACAGCCCGCTGGAACACTCACTTCATAGGCATAGCTGGATGCCGACAGCGCGTTGGGCGGGGACGTGTCCGAGTACAGGAGAGACTCAGGAGATGTTGCGCGACAAGGTGCGTTACACTAGCTCGTTCTGCCACCCTCGACTGACGCACTTGCTGAACAGGAAAGCCAGGTAGGTCACCATGCCACAGAGGTCGCTAAGAAGATGGAGGCGTATGCTGCAGGAATGGTACGCCTTGCCTGCTGGACCTCCTATGGCTGACTAGGATTTTGACTTAGCGAACGGGAAGACCGGGACAGTAGCAGACGCCAGGCTGGTGGCTGGATCGGCGGGTATGGTTCTATGTGCGCTGATATGGCATGGTATGTGGAGCGGCAGCGGATGCGCGCGGCGTGGGTGGATGGACTAGTATGGTTCTATGTGTGCCGATGTGGTGTGGAATGGACAAGTATACGAGCAGTCAAATATATTTGTATTCAGCTGGAACCATACAGTCACATACCAGCACATACCCGCGCACATTTCGTAGCGACGAGCCGCCGACGACGCCGCATACAGGACCATAAAAAATCTGATATAGTTCACATTCTCTGGCCTCATCTGGCCTGATATGAAGCTTCTCACGCGCAGATATAGACATACCGGGCCATATGGAGCCAGACCGACTTTTCACTGGGTTTCAAGAGTAAGTGGCCATCTGAGCGCAGTCGTTGCTGGTCACTCAGGCTAAGATAAGATAAGTAGCACCCTCCATGTCGCCTTATTATGTAATATACGAGTCGTGATTCGTGGGAACATGACGGCCTTCCAGCCTCCGTTGACGACCTTTGCGCGAGCATTCGGAGGTGCTCGGGCACCAGTCACCATGGACAACAAGCATGCGCTCGTCCACTTGTTCAATCGCATGCGTTATTTCATGCCGAGCAACCCGTCCTCGCTGGGGGCGTGACCGCACTGGCCTTGTGGCATAGTGCCCCCATGTGCTCCGGCGGGTCGTCTCATCTCCCTTGATTTCCTTAACACGACCCTCTGATCGTTGTCTGAGTAAAATAGGTCCATGAAGCCTCTCAAGGCATCGGCCATGCGCGCGTGGTTACGGTTGCTCCAGGGATCGCGTCGACGAGCCGGAGACCGTCTTCCGCCGCTTTCCGCCAGCAAAATCACTTGCCATACAAACGCTCGGCGAGCAAGCGTATGGGCCATTGAGCTGCATCCTCAGAAGACCGCCGTGCCCGTCGTTGATCACGGCAGGACGCTGACATTCCTCGCCGTCCAGCCAGGCAGCCCGTCTATAAAATGGGCGAGCAGCAACCCAGAAAATCTAAGCGCACTCGCACTTTACTCTCTCGTCCCTGCGGAGTCAAGTCACAATGGTGAAATTTGCCCTCTTCCTTGCGTCTCTCCTCACTCTGGCGCTCGCCAAGCCCCATGCCGCCCGCGACCTGCGCCTGCACGAGCGCCGCGAGCGCGCACCCGCGGGCTTCGCCAGCAAGGGCCCCGCAGCTTCGGACAAGGTGCTCAGGCTGCGTCTGGCGCTCAAGCAGACCGACATCAAGGGGCTCCAGGATGCGCTCTACGATGTCAGCACGCCCAGCAGCGCCAACTACGGGCAGCATCTGTCCAAGGAGGAGGTAGGCTGTTACTGTCACTGCTGTCGGTGGCCTATGCCTATGCTGAACCTTTTTTTGTCACAGGTGAATGCGTTTGTCGCGCCCACGGCGGAGACGGTCGCAGCTGTCAACGCCTGGCTTACCGAGAACGGCCTGACGGCGACCAAGATGTCCCCCGCTGGAGACTGGATTGGCATCCAGACAACCGTCGAGAAGGCCAACGAGCTTTTCGATGCGCAGTTCACGACCTTCACACACGAGGAGTCCGGCGCGGATTCCATCCGCACTCTTGAGTACTCCATCCCCGCATCGCTCAAGGAGCACATCAACCTCGTGCACCCGACGATCTCGTACGCGCCACGCGCCTTCTCAAATCCGAGATTTGTTGCTCAAGATAACGTATAGGTTCTCGCGCCGTTCTCTTGGACCTCCAACCGTGACGACGCCCCTGTCGCCCATTGTTCCGCAGGGAAATCTCACCGCCGCGGCGTCTTGCACCACCTTCACCCCTGCCTGCCTCCAGTCGCTCTATGGCATCCCAACAACACCAGCAACCGAATCCACCAACTCAATCGCTGTATCCGGGTTCATCGAGGAGTATGCGAACGCTGCTGACCTGAAGGTGCGGAGTCCGCTTTCATCTTGGACACGGGGCACGGGCTTATTCGACTTGACCAGTCATTCTTGACCGCCAACCGCCCGGACATGTCTTCCTCAACCACTTTCACACTGGAGACCCTCGACGGCGGGTCAAACCCCCAGACCATCAGCGAGGCCGGTGATGAGGCGGTCAGCTTTTCAGATATCCATGACATGCCCAGGATCTGACAGGAAATGCAGGACCTCGACGTTCAGTACACTGTCGGCCTCGCGACCGGCGTGCCCACTGCGTTTATCTCCGTTGGCGAGGACTTCCAGGATGGCGACCTCGAGGGCTTGTTGGACATTGTCAACTACCTGCTCGCCAAGGACACTCCTGCCCAGGTCATGACCACGAGCTACGGCGACGACGAGAGCAGCATTTCGGTTGCGCTGTACGAGTAAGTGTCCCCTCCGTCGCCCTGCGCGCCCGCGATGCTTATATTCGAGCAGCTCTCTGTGCAATGCCTACGCGCAGCTCGGTGCTCGCGGCACGTCTGTCCTCTTTGCTTCTGGTGACGGTGGTGTATCCGGCTTCCAGCCCCAGAGTTGCTCAAAGTTCATTCCGACCTTCCCCTCGGGCTGCCCCTTGTACGTCTTCTCTATTCTTCCCGCAGCAGTTTCCACTCACCCGCCTCCCAGCGTGACCTCTGTCGGCGCGACCACGGAGACCTCCGAGACGGGCGCGACGCTCTCCGCCGGCGGCTTCTCCAACGTCTTCGGCACACCCCACTACCAAGCCACGGCGAAGGCCGCGTACCTCAAGACGCTCGGCACGACCAACAGCGGCAAGTACAATGCGAGCGGCCGCGGGTACCCTGACGTTGCTGCCATCGGACAGAACGTCGGCATTTACTACCGGGGCAGCCCGAACACGGTCTCCGGCACCAGCTGCTCCAGCCCCATCTTCGCCAGCGTCATAGCCCTCCTCAACGATCGCCTCATCGCGGCGGGCAAGAGCTCCCTTGGGTTCCTCAACCCACTCCTGTACTCGCACGCCGGCGCCGCTGCTCTCAATGACATCAAGACCGGCAGCAATCCCGGCTGCAGCACGAACGGCTTCCCCGCGACCACTGGTTGGGACCCGGTACGTGCTCGCGATCTATATGCCGTCGCGCCGGAGCTAATTTGCTGTATTCTGCAGGTCACCGGCTTGGGAACGCCCAATTTCTCCAAGCTTCTCACTGCTGTCGGGTTGTAAAATGTAAAAGTGATCACGGTGAAATGATGTAGTCTCTGCATGTTGTATAATATCATAATTGTCCTGTTCAAAATGCATCGGATACCTTGTTGTAAAGCGCACGTTCATTAAGCATAAACATTAAGCATTGAACACTGGATTCATGATCGCGGTTCTGTGTCCTACTTTCGGCTGGAGGAGTGTGCCAAGGCGTGACTTGGTACAGATCAGCGCTGTGTTGTCTGTGCATGGTACGCGTAGCTAGTAAAATAACTTGTGTAAGAAATGCTAAGAGTGTATGTTAACAGGAATCCAAGTACATAAACATGAATAGTTCTGTATATCAGTGGTTGTGGTTCATTCGAAGCTGCCATCCATACATTCGTCTTCCTCGCGCTCCAGATCGATATCGTACTCGCCGTAGTCGCATTCTTCATCCTCGTCCGTGTCGTCAGATTCATTGTCTGGTGTACCACTGCGTATCAGCTCGCGCTCTTCGTCTTCGGTCAAAAGGAGAGGCCTGAAACAGACGATTGCAACGGTGCCGGGTCTACGATGATAAATCAATACGAGGAATAACTCTAAAGTGGCCAGACGTACGCGAGATATAAATCAGGTTCCTGAAACTCAGGGCGTTTCCCCTGTCCTCCATTCGCCTTCCACTTGTTGAATTTCTTGCGGTGCCTTTCAAACAGGTTATCTAGGCTGCAGGAAGTGATGTGATGTCAACATTGGGTATATCAGGGTAAGCTGCCAACTACGCACTGCCACTTCCATCCGTCGGGCCCACCGTGCTTCTTCCATGCGATGCGCTCGACATCAACCTCCTGATAGAGGTGCATGGCGTTATAGCCCTCTTGATGATTCTTACTATATTGCTCTGTGTAGCTGAGTTCCTTCAGTTCACGGGAGGAGACCTGCTCGCGTCATTAGCAGGGGGGGGCGAGGGGCACAGGGAGAGCCTACTCTATATTGTTTTTGAGCGTTAGATGCAGTGATCTGACAGGTAATGAGCAATGTCGTCAGCGGGGAACAGGCATGGCGCTCACCGTTCTTTTCGATCCAGCAAGGGCAGAGGCGCGCCATTGCGTTTCGGGTACGGCTGCCGGCTTCTTGTTCTTGGCGGGAGGGTTGGCCTTTTGCACGACGGGAGAGGGAGGGGTGGAGTCCTGAGTGGCTTGGAGCAGGAGCGTCGCAGCCGTATTCAAGGATTGGGTCGCGGAGCTGGTGCCAGTGCTCTTAGAAGCCTGCATAGCTGAGGCCTTCGCTGCAGCCTCTTTGCTCGAAGCCTTCTTCGCGACGGCGACCTTGGGCGTCGCCGTCTTGGTCGCTTTGAAGGGTAGTTTGCCGCTGTTGCTGGATTTCTTCGAGGGCGTCTTGGTCACCATGTCGAGGGTTTTGGATGTCGATGTCGTGCAAGCTCGGTTTCACCAAGACGGTGGTGGTTGTGAGGGAGATAAGAACCTGGGGAGCTCCATTTAAATGGCGGCTGATGGCAATGGGGGTCCTGGCGAGAGGATGTCACAGAGAGGACGCTAATCCAATTTACTGGCGATTTCTGAGCGAATTTCGTCGTTGTCGGCTGTGCGCCGCGCGTCATACAAAGGCGGGCCGCGAGCCAAAGATCTGCTGAGATGTTTAGTAGAAGCGCGCATACATAGCGCACATGCATGACACGAGCCTGTCATGAAAGCAGGTGCGAGGCCGGCAAAGTGTACATGCTTGGGTCGTGCAGCGACCTCGACGGGTGATGACTCGAGGAAGGACCTGCGGTCGACGCACGACGGAGCTGTGCAGCCGTTTTAGCCAGTTTGCCACCGATCGAAGGCCAAGAAGGAGAGAAACAGATAAAATCCGGGAAACTTGGCCGTTGCCGACTTTGCCGATATAAACTGGTAACGTATATGTGACCCAAAGTGGCAGGGGTCCAGACTGGGTCCAGTCAGGTTTTCGGATCCGACTCCAACTCGCCTGCTCAACATTAATCGCTCTGCAGCTGGCTTGTGGAAGAGACACCTGAGCGCGCGCCGTATCTTGGTGAGCTTCTTTGTCTGCGTATCGTCCCGTGGCACTTGGGCGTTAATCAAAATCTCAGCCAGCCAGCCGGATGGCCAGAGCCAATATGTTGACCGGACGACGCAGGCGGCAGGTGTACATCGAGCACAGCACGCATCGCACGCAACGCACTGCTGCGCAGCGGCGCAGCGCGCAAAGGTCCTAAACACCTAATTCGCCGCGGCCTGGTCTTCGACCCATTTTGCACCGGTACCGCACCTCTCAGCCGCGAGTGCTCGAGTCTCGTCTTCCGAGCGCTGTGACCATCTTGCAGCAGCGCCTAGTGGCTGTGTTCTTGTCAGATGCGTGCGCTTCTCGACATGTTCCCAACGCCGCGCTGGCTGAGTCTTCGTAGACTCTCCGCGCTGGCATGCATATCCGCGCGCGTTTCATTTACAATTGTCCATGTTGAACGTAGTCCGTCCGGAAATGACTCAGCATATAGGATCCCTTCCCCGATGCAGAGTGCCAATGGTCCCTCGCAAGTGGGGTCGCAAAGCATGTTGGCTTGGGCGGGGACTCGTCGGTATGAAGACGATACTTGATACTCACCTGCGCTATGATTTGGAAAAGGCATTCTGATCTTAGTGATAGTAGAGGTGGCATGGCTTGTGGGAATGGGCAGAATATGAGGCTAGCGCAGTCCTATTGTTCATCTTCAATCTTATGCATTGCCTGACGTAGCGAGACTGAGGAAATGCCCAGCAGGCCCAAGGAAAATCACCAAAGAGCTTTACCTCAGGCTTCGCATATGTACGAACTGAAGCATCAGTGACCATTGGTAAATCGTGCAACCTCCGAGTCCCATCGAGTTGTTTCCTACTCGAAAGTAACTACCTATGTCATCGCATATATGTGCCAATCCTGCACCTGAGATGCCGCCACTACTGAAGCTCGCGACGCGAGGCGCTCGAAAGCAATTGGAGGAGTGCCCTATATACCAAGAGGTCAGTAAAAAGAGGAGAAACATAAAGGATGGCTGGACGCACGCTGACTCTTCGTTAGTAGGGCCATTGAGATCCCGGCGGCGGAAAAGTCCGTTGACAAGGCTCTTCAAGAGCACGGAGAACGAGCCAGCCGGAACGCCACCGCGCTCATAGAGCTCGCTGTTGTTGACATGCTTGTTAGAGTGCCTTAAGGAAAAGTCAAAAGGGTGGCGCACCCAATATCGCGGCGCTCCGCCGGAACGCTGGAAAGAAGGTGGAGCGTCGCGCTGGCCACCACACAAGCATCAGAACAAGACAAAAAACAAGGCCACACAGCAGAACGCACAGTGTCTCTTCATCAGTTGGGGCATCATCAAGACCACGGCGTTGGAAGAATCCCTTAACAAGGTTCTTGAGGGTTGTGCCGAGAACGGAGAAAGCGCCATCGGGAACACCACCGCGCTCGTAAAGCTCGCTGTAGTGTCGTTGACGTGTCAGCAGGTATATACAGAAGGAATAGTATGAAAGTAACGCACCCAAGGTCGCGGCGCTCAGAGCCTTGCGCGCTGGAGAGGGCATGGAGCAGTGCCCTATCGCCACAGAAGTGCATCAAAAAACAAGACAAACGATCCAACATCGCTAACTTACAGTGTCTCTTCATCACTTGGGGCATCATCAAGACCACGGCGTTGGAAGAATCCCTTGACAAGGTTCTTGAGGGTCGTGCCGAGAACAGAGAAAGCGCCATCGGGAACACCACCGCGCTCGTAAAGCTCGCTGTAGCGTCGTTGACGTGTCAGCAGGTATATACAGAAGGAATAGTATGAAAGTAGCGCACCCAAGGTCGCGGCGCTCAGAGCCTTGCGCGCTGGAGAGGGCATGGAGCAGTGCCCTATCGCCACAGAAGTGCATCAAAAACAAGTCAAACGGTCCAACCAACCTCGCTGAACTTACAGTGTCTCTTCATCACTTGGGGCATCATCAAGACCACGGCGTTGGAAGAATCCCTTGACAAGATTCTTGAGGGTCGTGCCGAGAACAGAGAAAGCGCCATCGGGAACACCACCGCGCTCTGCAAGCTCTCCGTACACGTCCCGGGAAGCACTGAGCGGCGTGTTAATCGTATGTTTGGGATGAACCTCGGGAGATCACGCACAGAAGACTGATGAAGTCTTCGTCGGTCAACTCGCGGAGGGACATATCCTCGCTATTCCTGGAATTATAAATGAACATCGGAGACGGAACGTCATCATGGAGATTGCCGGCTTACCGGGTGATCGGGAAGTGGATGGGAGACAAGTGAGACACGGGAATGGCTCGTGCAACACCCGAGCTGCTTCTGCGAGTACGGCTGAGTAAGTTTAGGGAGATATGCGATGAAGCATACATACCGGATGGGCATCGCATAGCTCATGGAGCAGGCAGCGAGAACACAGGCGACGGTGAAAGGGCGCATGCTGAATGAAGGTGAGTTCGTTAACTTGAGAAATGGAGTAGGAGTCGTGAGGCCGGCGCGAGCGCGGGAGGAAGAACAAAGTACTAGAAATGGGTGAGCAAACCAGGCTGGAGAACAGCATGTCTTGCAGATGCGTCTTATATGCCGTGCGCGCTTAAGTTACAGTCGTCCGCAGTTTCGGCTCCTCGGGCATGGCCGTCCGAGTCCGAATCTCATCGTCATAGGTCCTGTTACCGTGTTACGATCTCGTGGTCAGTTTGCGGAATTTTGGAAGCTGAGGGAGGATATCATCCACCAAGATATCATAAACTGCGGTCCCAACGGAAACATAGGTATCAATGTCGCAGCTTCAGTCAGAGATGCCGTCGAGCGAGCAGTTGGATGATGGAAAGAAGGATACATTGTACTGTGTCCTCAAGAGTCGACGCAGGACGATGTCCGACACCACGAAGATTATCTCCACTGGGCGAAAGACATAACAGCGTACAGGTGCTCAGGTGCGATCAAACCTCTCAGGACGCCAGTACGAGACGTTAGCGTCAGACTCACTGTCCATGTTGCACGAACTTACGGCTTCGTTGATGCCAAGGTCGTCCAGCATGATATGTCGCCTACTGGCATCAGGGATGGGAAACAAATCGTGGGTTGAAAGTGAGACACCCTGGCCGGACCTGGCCGATGCACGGGATGTCGTCAGGAAAGCTTGAGGAAAGCAAGCAAATCAAAGGCACCTAAAACATACTGCGCCTCGAAATCCGTAGCACCAGCCAACACCATGATGGATACTGTCCGTCAGAAAAACCTTGAGCGCGCTGCCACCACACAAGTGACGGGAGAAAGCCTTGAAGTAAGTACGTCCGCGGTTTTCAGTCCCCAGCGTTGAAAGATGAAACTTACATGAAGCGTATCAATGAAGGAGCCGCCCGTTTCTACACGTCCAACCGTAAATCAAAGCCCAAAGAAACAGCAGCACTCTTCAATCGATCCAGTGCTAACGTTTCAGCTAGTAGGCGGTCAGGCTGGGGCTTGGTTTCTGGCCGACCGCCCGGCGAAGGCGCGAAGTGACGGTCATTAGACATTGGCAAAGGAATGAGTCAAAGGGAGGCACCGCTCCGAGGTACAGTGCAGTCTCGGGAATACGGTATCGGCACTTACCGAGGTGGTGTAAGATCACAGCGTGTTGGACGATAGGGCCAATGTCTACATGAACTCGTGTGAGCGATGCCAATTCGGTGGACCAACATATCAGCGATGCGGATGCTGGCGCCTCCGGATGTCTTTGCTGTTCGAAAAGGCGAGTGGACAGGTTGAATCTGTGGAATCTAAAGGCTCATGATACACCCATTGAGCTATGCATACCCATCAGCAAAAGTGCCGAAGTCGCGCGAAGGCGCCTATGCCTTCCCGATCGGGACGCGCCTCGAAAGGCCTCGCGTGGGTCTCGCATGGGACACCCCGGTCTGGGATCGGACCCAGGTTCGTATTACCGGCACAGGAGCCATAGCACGTAGATAGTGTGCAGTACAGTACAGGGCTGCGATAAATACACTAAAAATACGAGAAAATAAAGCTGCGCGAGCCCAGCGCCGCCGGGACTCGGCAAAGCCTTTGTTCTCGTCGTCGCGCTCGTTTTCGTCATCCTCCGGCCCCGAATTACCATTATCTGCACGGACGGCGACGCGAGCTTCGGCGTCATGGGCTCCCGCGCTCGCCGAGCCTCGAGTGCAACAAGCCACGCAGAATGCGCATGTCGTCCGTGTCGACGCTCGTCTCGGGGTCCGCAGACTGCGAGAACCACGGCAGGCTGGGGCGCGCGAGCTCCGCCGCCGCCCGTCACGTAGTCGTGGCAGAGCAGCCGTGACGCGCTGCCCGACCTTGCGATCAATGGGCGCACGGTCCTCGCAGCCCGTCCTCCGGTCCCGGCGACGGCCTGTGCGACACCGCCCCCGTGCTCCTCGAGCCAACGCGCGAGTTGACCACCCCTTGTTGAACTGCCGCAATGTCGCCCAGGTGCCTGATTGCCGTGCTCGCCACGTCAGCCTTCCCTTCCTGCTTGCCGCCGTCCACCTCGGTAGTACCCCAACGGGCTGGCGGCCATGCGCTCTATCCGCGAAACGTCATTGCCCCGCGCCCGTCCGCGCTGCACGAGTCGACCATCGTGAGCCGCAGCCACCGTCGCCTCTGGCGCGTCATGCATGACAATGCGGTGGACTGGCATGAATGTCAGTAGAGCACTGAGGACGTGCACTGCAGACGCACCTCGTCGTGCCCAATCTCGGCAGCTCGAGCGTGAGGCCACACTGCGCCGACAAGCGCGTGGACTCCGCCCTCGGCCTACCCGCTGGCGCGGTTTTTCCTCTGTGTGACCTCCTGGGAAATTGCGCTGGCCGTGGACGAGTTCTTGCGGAAAGTGGAGTATGGGGCGTGCCTGGGCAGAGCTTGACGAATCGCTCCGACCGGGGCTGGTGGGGTTGGAATATGAGAGCAACGCGGGCGGAGTCGCCGCGCAGCGACGTGCCGGTGTTGGTGTCTCACAGAGCCGGAGGGGCTTCAGTAGCAGGAACACGGGGTGTGCGGCAATTGGAAATGATGATATGAGGAAGAGTGAGGTGGGTGCGGCAATTGGTTGGGATTGTCGTTGGAGTGACGCGACCACCTCCGACTCCGACTCTGAGCTCGACGAGTCCGGCTCCGTGTCTGGAGTGCGCACATGCAAGCACGAGCAGAGGTCCCGTCGTGGCGTCACCGGTGAGCGGATGTATGCGTACTGCGGACGTGCGCTCTGCAGATGCGCGACTTGCAGATGTGCGCTGCATGCGTGTGAGGGGTGTGCGTGTGAGGGTGTGGGGCCTGCGCCTGCGGTCATGTCGCAACTGCCATCTGTTACCGTCGAGGACGGCGGTGACTCGGACGAGGGCACCTCCGGGACGGACCACGAGCGGTGGGGCAACAGCGGCGCGCGGGGACGCGGGCGACACGATAGGCACCGCGGGTTCGTGAGAACGGTGACTTGACATGAGTTTCAGCAGACCGCCAAGGATGTGCAGCGCACGCTGCAGACCCACCTTGTCGTGCCCAGTGTCGACAGCTCAAGCGCGAGGTCACGCTGCGCCAACTCGCGTGTGGATACGCTGTGTGGATGCCCGCCATCGTGGTTTGCTCTGCGCGGCCTCCTGCGAACCTGCAGCCTGGCCGTGAACGAAATTTTGCAGAAAGAGCGGGAGGTGTTGCCTGGATGCGGGGCTCAGTGACTCCCAGTCCTGGACGCCGAGCTTCTCACAGGCATGTGAGGCTGTTGCATTAGAAGGCGGAAGACTTGAGTGCGATGGTGCGGTAGTGGCTACAAGACGCGACAGTAGGTCACGAGAGCGACATCGATGACTTGCTTCTCACCTTGTCGTCGAGTCTTCGCAATCATTCCTGCAATTGGTTCAAGCTATTTTTTGTGTTGTTGCACGATGGAGACGTCCATCGGATGGCCCAGCAGTGCGAGTTGCTGCTTGCCAACGAGTGTGCGCCAGGAGAAGTTGCAGGGCGGGAGGGAGAGGGAGGGACAAGTGTGGGAGTGAGTCAAGTGAGTCAAGTAGCGGCGGTAGCGTCTTTGGCGGGAAAGAGGAACTTTGGGCGCGAGGGACTCGTGATGGGACGTCTGTCATGGGCATGGCCATTTACTTACCAACGGACATTCTACCTACGCTCACGGACTCTGTCTCATCCAATGCGCGTTGTGTATTCATCGATTCGTACGCTACTCGTCTCGTACTTACTTGACTCGGCCCGCAGTGCTCTGTTTACGTATGTTTGGCTCGCGTCTCGCTCACAGTCGCCTCCCGCTCATGTACTTCTCCTTGTCGAGTCAACGCCAGCAACGAGCACCCGCTCTGTTCTCGAACCCCTCTCTGCTTCTCTCACTCGGCCCGTTACAACGTCGCAGCTGGGCAAAGTAGCGCGGCTTGGGCAGGTGTATGCGGGGGCGTGACGATGACTCGACTCTACTCGACTCCGCGTCGCGTCGCGCTTTCAAACTCCGCTCCTTGCTCATATATATAGAGTGGTGGAGCGCGTTCGCTGTCTCGTTGCCCTTTCCCTCCCTCCCTCATCCTGCCAATGCCCATCTGCCCGTCTGCCCCCTGCTTGCTTCCCTGTCCGCCGCCTGGGCCTCACTTTGAGTGCTGAATTCTGCAGGTGAGCTCCCTTCCGCTCGCATCCTTGCTTGTCAACTGACAATTATCCCAGGTTGGTTGGCCGTTCACTCCGTCGGTGAACAGGTACGCATATATATACCACGCGCGCCTGCTATCATTCAGCATAGCTCACACCCGCTTTGAGTAGTACAATGGCCGGTTGATGTTGCTCGTCCCGGGCTAGCTTCCTAGGTACGTGACGTCTACCCTCCCAGCTTTCCGCATCTCACCACACGTCCGCAGGACTATCTTGATGACCATGACGACCTCCACAAGAATAAAATGTACGCTCACCGGTCGTGACCTGTTTCATGGTTTGCCTAACGTCCGTTCCAGACTCCAGTGCATCCGGTGCGCATACACTCGTCCTATCATGTTGTCCTCGACGTGCGCATATATGTGCTGTTTGTGCGTGAGGGGCTCTGAGGGTGGTGCTGCCACACGGTGCAAGGTGGGCGGTTTGCCCGATGTCGTAGGCGTCGGTTTGTTTCTCTATTCAGTGTATCATGTCCTGTACTGTAACCTTAATATAATATTGATATTGTTGTTCATAAATTGTTATGGCCATCGGATGACTACCAGATCCCCGTCGCTCGTATCATATCACATATCCATGGCTGGCTAACGGAGCCTTGCCGCCTTGGCTAGGTCCCTAGTCTCGCGTCGGCTCGTATGGCCTCGGATAGCCATGTGTGGCTATCCCAGTCTTGCAGCCATGGCAAGGTCCCGAGACTCGGGAACTCAACCATTCGACATGAGGCTATCCGAGGTCGACCCCAGACCGGCGACCGTGCCAGGGCCTGCCCAGGCTGGAGACCCGTCCAAGGTCCACCTGAGATCACGTGAGTCTATCTGAGACCACGGCCCTTTTGCTGATGCCAGCGGTCGCTATCTCGTTCGTCGGTGCGGAAGTTGTGTCCCGCCTGTTTCACTGGACCAGCTGGACACCACCCAGTTCGAACATGCCAAATATCAACAGATAGAGGAATGAACCTTGGAGAGTTTTGAGGAGGCGCAACAATGGATGACTTCATCACGACTCACCGCCGAACCATACTCCAGTCATCACGGGAAATCGTGAGGGACAGCGCCGAGCGGCCAGTATGCTCGACAAGTATCATGTACTCGAGGGGTGACAGCGAGACGGACGAGTCGGTGTCGTCGCTTGCAAGGGGACCCTCCAATTGTCTGAACTTGAAGGATGCTTGTTCCGGAGAGTCAAGCAGGATAGCATAAAATTCAGCCATCGTCGTTCAAGGAGGACAGGGAAGCAGCGACTGCGAAGACGACAGCTGAATCCTCCGAATACCGCAAACCGTGACGAGATGTCTGTTCGACTCGTATATGCGGGGGTAGAGAACGGGTAGAGAACTGTCTGCGACAAGTCTTAGTCTCAAGCTCAGTCGTTGCAATCAAAATTCGTGGGAACATAGCATTTCATACTTTAGTAAGCATGTGACTTTCACTCAGGCTGTCAACTCGGACGAGTCCATCGCCTCAACAATAAGGCTCCAACTGATTACATTACGTCTACTAGATATCAGTATCTAATCACTAGGGGGTATGTATACTGTATGTAGACAGTATGTAGACAGTATGCGGCAACGGACGACGACGATGCCATGCCTCCCTTTTGCGTGATGACAATGCAGCCCGGAGCGCGTGCTATGCGGCATATTCTGTCGGCACATCCTGTCCATTATCATGCAAAACACTGAGAATACATTAGATATGACGATACATTATCATGCACACATCCCCAGCGCGCCTCAGAGCTAGTCCTCCGGTGACAGGAGGCCCTGCTTGATCCATATCTTCGCACACATGAGCTCAGTGATAGTTGTGGCCTTCAAGGATGACCGAGTATCAACACAGATGTGACGGGAGCTTGAAAATAAGCGTTCAACGGACACAGCTGCGCCAGGTATTGCAAGGTGGTCGCGTGCAATGCGAGCTGTGACCGGGAATTCGTGCGCATGAGCCTGACAGTAACAAGTCAGGCTGACATCAGGTCAGAACACGCAGCCTTGACTTACCTTCCACCACAGGAGAGGATAGTTGGGGTTACCCTGCCCGCCTTCTCCCCGGTACCAGCGATCCGACTCGCTCTCCCGGACCGGTGCTTGCTGCTCGAAGCCTACATCCGCAAGAGCGGCGAGGAAATCATCCGGCTCTGAGTTATGAGATACTACCTGATTGCCCGGCTGATCGACGACGACGGGCATCGAGGACTGGTAGGATGTGAAAACATGATCAAAAACATCCTTTGCCTTCGAGTAGTCCGTTTCCCCAAGATGTTTGCGGAACCACTGAGCGCGGAGAGCCGGGTGGCACACTATGTGAATATACTGTAAGGCATGGGCAAAGATGAAAGAAAACGATGTCGCATACCTGTAGCAATGATATTTGTATGCGACTTCTTTGCCATGTTGTAGTACTGTTGGAGCTTGACAGACGCAGCGGCAGCAGCGTCGCGGATGTTCGCAGGTAGCTTGTCATTACGGACGACAGCATCGAGAGAAAGGTGCATGTGCTGATACATGGGTAAGACCCATGGCAACGTGGGTGTATTTGCACGCGACATTGTCTCAGTGACTTTTGTAAATTTCTATAGAGCTGATATTAGTAGACATAGAGTAAATGAAAAGCGGAAAGGTAAGACGCACGGACAGCACGGACCCAACGTGTTCCAGCGTCATCCAATCCTCGGGCGAGAGGGTCGGGATTGATGCATCGTCGCGTTCTGCGACCCAGGTATTGATAGCCTATAACACTTGAGCGTGTGTTGCAAATGGTGACAGAGCGGCGCATGCGAATCGGCGATCGCGCACCTTTCGTAGCAGTCTGCCTCGCTGGATCATTGCATCCGTGTAGTTCCACCGAGTAGGCACATCACGAATGACCATCAGGGATGCGATACGCGTCCCATTCTTGTCAACCTCGTCGCCATACTGTGCTTCGGCATGCTTGCGGAATTGTGCGCGGCGTTGCGGGGAACTCACAATTTTTGTGCAGATGGTGCGCAGCTGCGGGTCCTTATGAGCTCCTTGCAAATAAATATTGTGACAAAATACTACGCACCTTCTTGATAGGGCTTGACTCTGTTGCGACGCTGTCGGCATCAAGAAGGTCTTGAATGCCCTCAGATACTGTCTTATCCGCGTCTGACTTAAGCGCCTCAGCATCGGCGCGCACAGTGTCTTCATCCTGGAAGGTGGCTAGCTCTTCGTCGTCTTCGGGCATGTAATGGATTGGTGTGGACTTGTTGAGCTGGTAGTAGTCTTCGACGTCTGGGTCCGCAGCCTCATTGAGGTAGCACAGAAATTTCTGAACGACGAGATTGACGACATGGGCCAGACATCGGATCTGGCCGCTCTCCGGATGATAGTGAATCCCATACTTATCCCACAGAAGCTTCACAAGAACGCGCGCAATGACAGTGTTCACGCTCGCATTGTCCATGGTCAGAGCGATGAAGTGGATAAGAAGAAGCGCCGAATCAGCCAATGACGAACATTCGAAGGCCCACACGACTCATCTTTGCCAGTCCTCCGCGCTTTGCAGCGGACTTCACGAATGCTTTTGCTGCATATACTCCTTGGTGCTCGTTCTCGTCCAGATGATGGAAGTCAATGAGGCGCTCTACAAGGTCCCAGTCATCGGTGATGAAGCTGGCGATGGTCCCCGCAAAGGTAAATATCATGTGTTTTGTCGTCCAGGTGTCCGTTGAGTATGCGATCCGTGACTTGACGCTCTATTGGTACAACATGGTGAGTCTACATGAGTATATGTGATAGCAGATACTCACTGATAACTGTTTGACGAGGTTGTCATGTAGGCTGATGAAGATTTTCGCAAGGACATTGCGCACAGTCGTATCGCTCGGGAGTCTGTAGTGCGACTCCATGTACTTGAACAGGCGACGTAGTCCCGGAGACTCTCCCGTCGTAAATGGTAAGTCATCCTCTATGATCCAGGCAACAAACATGCGATGAAATCCCTTCTGCGTAGGATCGCGATGCGGATTAGCAAGCCCCTCCTCGAGAAACTTATCCATGACGGCATTTCCAGCGACCGTATGCCCGCGCTGAAGAGGCTGTGTTGATGTCTCTCCTACGGCGGTTGTCTCTCCAGCACCAACAGCATTCCGCTGCTCACGATGGGCGTCGTTCGTGTGGGAGGCGAGGTTGGAGAGTCGTGGCCGACGGGTCTCGTCTTGGAAGTTCTCCGAGTCGACCGTTCGAGGAACAGTGCGCACGCTAATTTGGCGAGTGAATACATATTCTTTCTCTCGCAGGTTGGTTACTCACGCAGAACAGTAGCGGCACTTGAAGCTCCATCGCTTTCCTGCGAGAATCTCAACAATGGCCTTTGGTGCATGCCAGTGCTGTATCGTGTCGTTCTGCGGGCCACGACGGCCCCCTTTTGCTTTGGCCTTTTCTTGTCGCACTTGAACTTCTCGTAATGCTGATTCACCATCGGATCGCGCTTCCGAGCTGGCCTCGCCTGAGCTGTCATCTACACGCTTTGATTTTTTCGGGCCCTTCCGCTTCTTCGAGGGCTATGTATGCGGTTAGTGAGGTATACATTAGGGTCTTGGTGCACTGCCAACTCACCTTTTTGCTTTGATTGTCTTTGGCCTTTGGTGCCGCATTATTCGAGCCGGATTGATCGGGCTGTCGGCCTGCGTCATTGGCGGCCACCTCTGAGTCGTCCGAACCGATTGTCAAGGCACGCTTTCGCTTGCCCTAGCATACAATTCAGTGCTCACTCATGTTTTTCAGGACGCAACATCTCTACCTTTCGCAATGCTTGACCATCTTCGGGCTCGCTCTCGCTGGAGTCGTCTATAACCTCCAGGCCATCGCTATCGAGAGTATAATCTGGTATTGGCGACTCTGAGAGGTCACGACCTCGTCCCTTGTATGTCTTGTCCTTCCGGCTATCACCTGGAAGATCACCAGCTAAATCTCGAAGCACTTAGAAGTTGTCGGTCGCCCAATCAAACGGAACGCACTTGTCACGCCATCCAGATATGCCGTAAGATAGGGCGTCTTGCTCGGCACACTGGCAGGAGCTTCTCTCGACGACGACGTTGCAGGCACGGCAGTGTTCGATGGTGTCGGCAGCGGCACGCTGACTGCAGGTGCATTTGGAGTGGCCGCAACTTCTCCACCGTTCTGTTTGGATCTGAGACGAGATCCGGTAAGTTGGATTGTTGTTCAGAAGGACTCAGAGAACTCACATGAGACGATCAAGCTCGCGGATGATCCTGTCGAGCTTGACATCCATCAGGTTGTGCATCATCCCAGGCTGCCCAACGACGGTGTTCAGGTAAGAGACGACATTCTGCATGCCGTAGCGCCCCCGCCTGATATTCATCAGCGTGCCATCTGGTTCTCGACGATTCTCTCCGAATAGGATGTCAAAGCGCCGATTGAACGTCTCCCAGGTTGAGTCTCCTGACACCTTCTGCAGCACTTCGAAGACAGGATCGTCCTTGGTCGCTTCGGCAATGTCCTTTGGCAGCCGCTTGGCAAGCGAGGCAATTTGTTGGATGAGACTGCGTGTGTGATCAACAGCGGATGTCATGGTGGGCGGGGCAAGTTGCAAGGTGCGAAAATGAGGTCGGACACTTGCACCCGAGGCTCGATCATGACGCCACAACTGTACAGTTGATACCAGACCCCCTAAAATGCTTCAATTCTGTTGCCACAGAGTGAATCAAGTGCGGATGCTACCGCAGCTCCACATAAAGGGCCCGAACACTGGCCCTGGCAAAGTAGAGACCATACACTGTAGCCGACAACTGTATACTGTATACATACTGTATTGAATATGTATACAGCCGCTCCTGGTATGTATACATATACAGTATGTCGGAGTAATCATCTATATTCAGTAATTAATGCAAACAGTTGGAGCCTTACTCAACAATCGCTGCAACCTCCTGTGCTTTCTGTGCAAATCAGATCTTCTGAAAACTGTAAGGGCGACGAAAACAAGGCTTAAGCTTGATATCATCTCCCTTCACAGCAATCTCGATCTACTGCGTGGGCGCCCGGCAGTGATGGCGTCGACGGCGCCGACAGCTCGACTGGAAAGTCAACTTTTGCAAAGCACGCGTACGTTCAATTATTGCCATGCGATGGTGAATAGGTACAAACGATCTGTTTCATGCACATTTGTCGTTTATAGTGTCGATCAACCCACATGTTCGTCGCGGCGAGATCGCGTCTGGCGAGTCCGAGTCGCGCCAGTGGAGTTGCTTCGCCACATGGGTGCTTGTCCTCGGTCTTTCAAGATCTCAACGATGAATAGTCCTGATCACCGTGATTGGAGCCGTTGAAGACTGCTTATCTCTGCACACACCTATGGCCATGCGCGACTAAACACGGTTGCACGATGCACCGCATTGAAGCACGTCGTCCAAAGCTTTCGGGCCCAGCAGCGCCAACTACGGGCAGCATCTGTCCAAGGAGGAGGTAGGCTGTTACTGTCACTGCTGTCGGTGGCCTATGCCTATGCTGAACCTTTTTTTGTCACAGGTGAATGCGTTTGTCGCGCCCACGGCGGAGACGGTCGCAGCTGTCAACGCCTGGCTTACCGAGAACGGCCTGACGGCGACCAAGACGTCCCCCGCTGGCGACTGGATCGGTATCCAGACAACCGTCGAGAAGGCCAACGAGCTTTTCGATGCGCAGTTCACGACCTTCACGCACGAGGAGTCCGGCGCGGATTCCATCCGCACTCTTGAGTACTCCATCCCCGCATCGCTCAAGGAGCACATCGACCTCGTGCACCCGACGATCTCGTACGCGCCACGCGCCTTCTCAAATCCGAGATTTGTTGCTCAAGATAACGTATAGGTTCTCGCGCCGTTCTCTTGGACCTCCAACCGTGACGACGCCCCTGTCGCCCATCGTTCCGCAAGGCAATCTCACCGCCGCGGCGTCTTGCACCACCTTCACCCCTGCCTGCCTCCAGTCGCTCTATGTCATCCCGACAACACCAGCAACCGAATCCACCAACTCAATTGCTGTCTCCGGGTTCATCGAGCAGTTTGCGAACGCTGCTGACCTGAAGGTGCGGAGCCCACGTTCATCCTGGACATGGGGCACGGGCTGATTCGACTTGACCAGTCATTCTTGACCGCCAACCGCCCGGACATATCCTCCTCAACCACTTTCACACTGGAGACCCTCGACGGCGGGTCAAACCCCCAGACCACCAGCGCCGGCGTTGAGGCGGTCGGCTTTTCAGATCTCTGTAACACGCCCAGTATCTGACAGGAAATGCAGGACCTCGACGTTCAGTACACCATCGGCCTCGCGACTGGTGTGCCCACTGCGTTCATCTCCGTTGGCGAGGACTTCCAGGATGGCGACCTCGAGGGCTTGTTGGACATTGTCAACTACCTGCTCGCCAAGGACACTCCAGCCCAGGTCATGACCACGAGCTACGGCGACGACGAGAGCAACATTTCCGCGGAGCTTGCCGAGTAAGCACTTTCCGCCTTACCGATGCGTGCGCGTGATACTCATCCTTGAGCAGCTCCCTCTGCAATGCCTACGCGCAACTCGGTGCCCGCGGCACGACTGTCCTCTTCGCATCCGGTGACGGTGGTGTATCCGGCTCGCAGTCGCAGAGCTGCACAACCTTCGTCCCAACGTTCCCCTCAGGCTGCCCCTTGTACGTGCTCTCCGCCTTTCCCGCCGTCGCACTCTCCACTAAACCGCTTTTTAGCCTGACCTCCGTCGGCGCGACCACGGGCACTACCGAGAAGGGCGCTACACTTTCCGCCGGTGGCTTCTCCAACATCTTCGGCACACCCGACTACCAGACCTCCGCCAAGGCAGCGTACCTCCAGACGCTCGGGTCGACCTACAGCGGCAAGTACAACGCGAGCGGCCGCGGGTACCCCGACGTCGCCGCCATCGGACAGAACGTCGGCATCGTCTACCGGGGCCGCTCGAACACGGTGTCCGGCACCAGCTGCTCCAGCCCCAGCTTCGCCAGCGTCATCGCCCTCCTCAACGACCGCCTCATCGCGGCCGGCCAGAGCCCCCTTGGGTTCCTCAACCCATCCTTGTACTCGGACGCCGGCGTCGCTGCACTCAATGACATCACGTCCGGCAACAACCCAGGCTGCAGCACGACCGGCTTCCCAGCGGCTGCCGGTTGGGACCCGGTGAGTGCTCGTCATTCGTCATGCTGTCGTGCCGGAGCTGACGGGCGTTGATTTCTGATTGCAGGTTACCGGCCTGGGCACGCCTAACTTCGCCAACCTCCTCGCTGCCGTGGGGTTATAAAATTTTTGTATAGTCGCCTCCGCATGTTGTATTACTGTCACGTCCACAATGCATTGGATACCCCCTGCTTTCATAGTCTCGTGTCTATTGCTAGACAACAGCCTCTGCGGAAACGAGCCATATTTTGTTTCTGGTGATGAGTTTTGGTTGCAATACCAGGTAGAGATAATGGGTGGCCTCCGCGGCTGACCTTGGCACAGAAGATAGTCGTTCTATTATGACAGATAATTGCGCAGGGCCGCTTCGCGGCAGGGCCCGCTACCTAGCTCCTTCTCCTATGCGCACGGGCCTGCAATTGATACGGCACAAATCAGCCGACAATTTATTGTATGGCCCGTGCACAGGTGAGACACGATGGCATTGGGTAAGCAGGCTTATTGTTTTACAAGATCCACCCCCGATTGCAGGGAAATTGGCCCACCATTGCACTGTAAGACCCACTACTATTGGTAGCGGGAATTATCAGGACCTTTATCGTGCTTTCTTCCAATGCTTTTGGAGGTCGTCGCCCCGCTCAGCTACTTATATGCACACGCTCAACTGTTCAAACAGGTTCTGCCAAAGTTGGATATGGGCATACATGGCGGCACGTTGCCTTCTCATTGCACTGACCCGAAAAGCCCGCCGATACTACCTTTATACTAAGTGATTTACCCAGCGATACATCTGGAGTATGCCTGGTCAAGAAGACATCGCGCTCGAGCGTAAGCCCGGCCTGGAGTTACGAAGAGGAAGGAGATCGTCCCTTGTCGACTCATCGAGTCCAGACAATGAGAAATGCGTATCGACGCTCCCAGACGTGTTCCAGGACAGCGCATAACGTCTGGCGACTTCAAGGATTAGTAATGGAGCCTGGCGAGGTGAAAGTAATAGCTGAGGCCTGTGGATTAGAAGACCGGGAGCGGCTGACTTAGCACTTTCCCATGTCAAATTCTTCGCTGCAGCTATCCACCAGGCAAGCTGCCTTCTTCGCACGCATCTGAGGTATCTTATAGATATGCATATGCAGGCCGAACGAGCAATTATACACTGAAAAATAAAGATGTGCTTCTCGTCACATCCACGATTAGGGGAAGTACCGACTCGCCGAAATATCCCGCACCAGCAGCACTCACCACCGCAGGCGATCACTTCAACAGCCCCATCTTCTTCAGCGTCTCGCAGCTCTCGACCTTCTCCGCCTCGATCTGCTTCACCTTCTCCCAGTCCGCACCGAGGCCGAGGAAGCCAAGTGCATTGTCGCGTCGCGTGCGTTTGCTGTCCATGCCGCGCTGGCACTGTGCGTACGTTTCCTGCGTGTACGCGCGGTCGACGTTGTCCTCGAAGCGGCGCAGTGCGGGCGGCTGCTGCGCCTGCTTCGGCGTGTCCTTCGCGATGCGCGCAAGCTCGGCTGCGATCGGGTGCCCGGAGAACTCGGCCGCGTTGACGTGGTACGCGACGCCGAGCCCGTGCGTGTGTCGCTCGACATTGAAGCGCATCGATGGCGAGAAGGCGAAGCGCGGGTCGGGGACGCTAGGCTCGGAGAAGAGGTTGGGGAGCGCGCTGAGAAGGGAGAGGGCGAAGAGAATGATGAGCGGGAGGAGCTGCGTGAACACGGAGCGCGGGGTGGCGGGCTGCTGGGGCTGCTGTTGTCGTTGATGATTTGTGGGCATCCGCGTCGTGCGGAAGCCTCCGGGGCCAAAGCTTGCGGAGAATACTAAAAACAAGTGAGACTTCATGCAGATTGAACGAAGAAACTAGGGGCGACTCACCTGGCCCACCAAAACCACCACCGAAGCCGCCGCCGCCGCCGCCGCCGAAGAACATGTTGAACAAGTCTTCAGGGCTGAGTTCGCCTTCAAACCCTCCACCAAAGGGACTTGTGGCGTATCTCGCGGATGGGCCAGCCGATGACATCCCGCTTGACCGGGACTCGGGGTCTGCACCGCTACGGTCGTACACGGCCCGTTTGTCGGAATCTGCGTTGCTGCATGAGATGGTAGTCCCGCTTCACTGATATGAGCATTACCTGACAAGACTTGAAACGCCTTCGACACCACTGACAATATAGCTTCAGCAATTAGACAGTAAGCAGAGCACATCAGGCGCACTTTTGAACGCCTCGTCAGCGCCTGGTGCCCCGTTCTTGTCCGGATGCAGAGCCAGTGCCAGCTGCAAGCCCAAGGCTATGTGTTCAGCTGTCACACCGCTATATGATCCGGGTAAGAACGCACCTTGCGATAGGCCTTCTTGACCTCCGCCTCTTCGCAATCCCTCTTCAAGGCCAGGATCTCGTAGTACTCCGTCACCTTGCACCCCCGCACGCGCTTCACCACCGCTACATTCTCCGCCGTATACTCCCTCTTCTCAGCATTCCCATTAGTCGACGGCCCAGCAGACGATGCTGTATGTCGATGTTTCGCGCCGGCCGCGGACGGGTGTGATTCAGCACCCGAGGTGAACGACGAGGACTGGGACGGCCCGGACTCGGACGTCGACGCAGACGACGACGAGCTGAGCTCGGCGTCGATCTGATCGAGTAGCTTGAGAGCCTCCGGTGTCGAGAAGAGGGATACTGACTTCTGCGCGAACTTGCGCGCAGAGGGCAGATTTCCGTTGGCCCGGTGCCGCTGGGAGATGCTGAGGCACTTGAGTGCCTCGTCCTTGTTGCTCTCCATAGATTGTTGTTCCCGCGACACGCCGAGGCGACGAAGAAAGGGAGAATGACGGTGGCGGTGAAGAGAGACTGACGTGGAATTGGCACTGCGCGCGCGCCACAGGTTTTGACGGCCCGCTTGCTCTTCTCTTGATCGAGTCGCGGCCAGAGTTTGCTGCTCGCTCTTTTTTCTCAGAATCTCTGAATAACTTCTCTTCCAGAAACAAAGCCAAGAATTATGCATCCGGCGCCAACTGCGCGCGAGTCCATCTCGAGCTTATCGCGACAATTGGGAACAAGCTTAGGTCGACGCGCGCCCACCACGAGGCACTCCTCGACGAAAAATATGCTATAATGTCTAGAGCTATTACACGTATCCAGAACGCTACCCACAATGACATAAACCCAATGATAATCTCGAAAATGAGCGCTCCCCAGGAGCCTCATGGATACAGTTAGAGGTTAACTAGCGACCTTCTGAAATTCTAGGCTTCGTTACGTCGTAAGCCTCATCGAGTCATCGAGGAGCACATCACCCGGATAGTTAGTTATAAACAGAGATAGAGTGGATTTGCCATCGGGCAACTGCGGAAACAACATCAGACATGGCACAAGCAGAACTGGTGGGTACTCACAGTCAAAGTTCGTCTTGTCGGCAACGGCCTCGGCGCAAGTACCGGGGCATCCGCTGTGGGGGAATGCGCCGCCCGCAAAGTCGCCGCAGAGGGTCGTGTCGATCACCAAGTTGTGGTCGTGGAAGTGCTGGGCGATGTCACACCCGGACGCAGCCCAAAACGCCTGCGGCGTCGGCCAGGAGTCGGGGTTGGGCGCGCCTGCAGTGATGTCGGCGGGGATCTCACCACGAGCGAAGTGCCAGGCCTTGATGCCCGTGTTGTCCCACAGGTGCGCGTACACGCCGCCGCCCTGCTCGTTGAACCCGTGCCCGAAGCTGCGCGTGTCGCTGTCGAGGAAGGCGCAGCCACTGTTGTCACCGCCGGAGCTCGCACAGGTCGTGCCGAGGACCTTGGACGTGAATGCCAGTGAACCCGTTGAGGACGCAGGGGGGTTGCGCGCGAGGTTGCAGCCCTCACCGGTGTGAAGGGTGTATTGGTTGCTGGCCAAGCAAATATAAGTATGTGCGGTGATGGGAGATCAATGCTACTCACACAGTGCCCTCATTTACACCCTCTATGATGTCGATCTCACCAGCCGACGGCCAGTCGGGACCCACACTCCACCACGCAGGCCAGACGCTGCATCCATGGGGCATGGCGCCGAAGTCAGCGATGAACAGACCGCCGTTGTACGACTTCGTGGAAGTGATGCGAATGCTGAGAAAGGGTCAGACTGTGAAAGTTGGACAATGAGATGATACACGCACGTGTTCCTGTTCTGCCCCGGCGACAGATCCGTTGTATTGTCGACAGCCAAGACTGCGACATTGTCTGGACGGACGAACGCGAGGCCCTTCTTCACTGCGTCGGATTGTGAGACGAAGTTGACCGAGCCGTGCGTAGGATCGGAACCGGTGAAGTAGCCCCATTTCCTGCAGGCCATAGGTGAGTGATCATGGTAGACTCGAAAATTTCACGACGTACCCCTCGTCCAAAAAGTCCTTCCCAACATACTTGTCCGTGAGGGTGAAACTTTTATCGCGGCGGTGGGCCTGGCGGGCATGGCGCGCGCGGAGGTTGTTGTGCGAGGGGTGACCTGCGATCGCGGAAAGCACGAACGAGGATAAAAGAATGAATGCAGTGGAAGTGAGCATGGTGAGCAGTCGTAGATTGAGTGAGTGAGTGAGTGAGTGAGTGAGTGAGTGATTGAGTGAGCGGGCGGGAGTGAGTTGCTTGGGATCTGGGCAGACTCTGTGTGGTCGTGGGGTTTTACGGACTGGCCAGCAGACGCGTAGGTGATGAGGAGGACGGAGGAGGTCAAAGAGTGAAAGAGATGAAAGACGGGGTGAAGGTCTGAAAGATCCAGTGAATCGCTAGGGCCTTTTATAAGACCTCCGGCCCCGCGCGCGGAGCCACCCCCGGGGAGTGAGACACCAAAAACTTCCGCGGTCCGCTTTTACGGTTAAACCGCACCAAGCAGTGCGCTTTGTGGGTTTGCCGGTGGTTAAAGCCTGGAGGACCGCTTGGTTGAATGAGATTGAATCCTGGTGGACAGCTGTCAAGCTATCGACGAGCGCTGCGAGGCGACAATCCGGCGCCGGAATGTTGCCAGCCAGATCTCCAGATCTCCATATCTGTCCAGAGAATGCAGCGGTGCGTCGTTACGGTGCAGGGCCGAAGCTGTCCGTGCTTCTGTCGTTTGGATTTGCGGGACAATGGGCGACAATGGGGTGGCGTAGTCAAAGAGTTGATCGCGCCCATTGTCCTTGAGAACACGGTGATCCACCTAGATTAGCCATAGCAAGCTGCTGGTGCTGAAAGAAGCCTGAAACTCAGCCGTCAGAATGCACAGGGCAGCGTGGATGTCGATGCTGAGGGTGCGACGCTTGCAGGTGCTGGCGGCGGTGAGGGTACATGCGCCGGGCGCCTGCCAGCATTTGCGCGCCGCGGCAACCGTCGCAGCGCAACCATTTGAACCAAAGCATATGTAACGGCAATGGGTACATACCGCATTGTTAACGACAACACAATCAAGGGGGTAAAAGCTCAATGTATCAGCTCAGAGTCTTAGGTTTTGTCAATAAAAAGTGGATCGAGCTACGGAGTCTCTAGATCGCAGCCAGGCAACCAGCCTACGATGCCAATCCATCCAAGCGGCCCAAGGGTGATATACACTGCTACGTGTTCTTGCGAGGAGTCGAAGTGCAATGGTGTCAGAAAATGAATTCTCCAGATACGTGAAACTACAAGGTAAACTTGAAGGTGCGGAGTCTCAGAGGCACTGGTAGCACTACGTATTAAATAATATTTTCGCGAAAAATCAAAACGACAGCTATCAAGATGGCTTGTCAAGCTACATGAAACTAGAACGTCACTAGGTTGCAGCCAGGCAAATCATGAGATGAATCCATCTATGCAAGGAAAAACTAATGCAAGTACTACGTGTTCTAACGAGAAGTGGAAACGACTGTTATCAAGAAATAGCTTCTAAAGATACGTGATTAGACTTCATTAGGGTATCATGCAGAAAGAGAGGATGATCTATAGTGTCTGCTCCCGTCGAAAATCTAAAGTGCGTGGCATTAGGTATTAGTATGCAGCAGTCAAGGGTTGCAAGAAGCCAAGGCAAAGCGGAAATAAACCGTTATGATTATTCGCCGAGACCGTCTTCAAGAGGTCTCGCACGCGGGCGTGGAGCGGCCATCGAGGCCATAGTAGAGATCCAAGACATCCTTCCACGATGTCTCCTCCCCACATTCGAATTCGATGGACTCCAACTGGGGGAACGCACGGTAGAGGCAGTGCGCTAGCTCCGCGGCATCCACTGCCTTCTCCTGGCGCGCGCACCCGATGGTGATGGCCGCCAGTGTCGTCTGCGACGGGATGGAGAGCGGCGGGTGTGCGCGCGTGGGCAGCGTCGATACGTCCATCGGCACGGTGAGCATGCGCAGGCGCGGGCAGTGCGCGGCGAGCACGGCGAGGCTCGCAGGAGTTGCGCGCGGCTGCACGGTGAAGTAGGCGGGGTAGTCGAACGCGTCGACGGGGCGCGTCCACAGCGCGAGCTCCTCGATGGCCGGCCACCAGCGCGCGAGCGCGGCGAGGTCCGCGTCGCTCAGGTCCGCCGGGACGGACGCATCGAGGGAGAAGCGCCGCAGGCCCGCGACCTTCGCGAGCGGGGCGAGCGTGTCGAGCGTGAAGTTGAGTTTCGGGGGAAACGCGTGGTCCGGGACTTCACAGAAGTTCGTGAGCGACTCGATGGTGAGCTCGGCGAGCGTGTGGGCCGTACGGGCGGCGAGCAGCGCGAGGACAGGCGTCCACACGTCCACGGAGCGCGGCTTGAAGTCGGACTCGAGGCGCACGGTGCGCAGATTTCCTGCGGCGAGGCGTTCGAAGAGGGCCACGAGGACGGAGGGGGAGGAGCGGATGTGCAGGACCTCGAGGGACGGGAAGGCTGCCGCCTCCTGCAGCTCTTCGGCAAGCGCCTCCGAATCCATGCCGTCAAGCTGGATGCGCAGTTCATCTAGGCGAGGGAACGCCGCGATGGCCGCGAATGTGCGTGCGGACAGGTCCTTCCCAACGCACAGGTCTAGCGACCGCAGGCCCGTCATCGTCGCAACGGTATCCGCGATGCGCTCGCACACGCGGCCGCGCAGGCGCAGGTCCTCCAGCCCGCAGGCAACTCGCGCCACCGCGCCCATGTACGCGCAGAGTGCTTCGCCGGGCTGCACGGCGCCGTCGGCGGACTTGCGGCCGATGAAGCTGATGTCAACGGACAGGCTGCGCAGCGCGCGGGAGAGGTAAAGCGTAGGGGGGATTTTGGGCTTGGAGGTGTCGGAGAAGGTCAGTCGCACGGCACGGAGGGCGGGGAGGACGAGTTCATGGGCGTCGCGCGTGAGGACGGAAAGGACGCCGGGCGGGATCCTGGTGAAAGCGCGGGAGCGGTGGCTAATGCTTCGGACCCGCGAAGCATAGGCGTGGAAGTTGGCGAGTGCGTCGGCAGATACATTTTCGGGAGACAATTGCTGAGGAATGGGATGAGAACTGGCGGACGCTAAACGCGCGGACGAAGGCAAATGCCTCACTCACATATGAATTATCCACCCTTTTGATGTTGGGCAGAAGAGAAAGTAACGGATCGATGGAAGCCAGGGTGTTCCACAGGTAATCTAGGGCGGGCTCCTTCCAGGCATGGCAAACGATGGCGAGGCGGGCGAAGGTGCGACGAACGGGGACGCGGTTCGGCTCGTTGTCTATATGGTCGAAAATAACTCTAAGGACCTCATCTATGAGCAGAATAGGGTGCATGGTCGCCATCTGGCGGAGAGCGCGTCCAGACGACGGAGGAAGAGAGAAAGAAAGAGCGCGAGTGGCGCGACGGCGACAAAGAGGAAAAAATCAAGGGAAAACTGGGCAAGCAAGTGCCAAGAGCGGCCAAAAGCCCCCGCAAGCGAGTCGAGAACGTTGCCACGGAAAGCCTATTCCTTCAGGCGTGATCTCGGCAGGTTGCCTAGGGGATTCAGGGCGTTGGACGCGGGGTACGAGGCAGATAGGGAACAAAATTTCTCGTGTGCAGGCGCTGATTGGCTGGCGTACACCTAAATTGAGGTTAGGTCTGGCGTTTGACGGTTTGCGCAGATGTTGACTTCACACATAGGCTGTGATCCGTTTGATTCGGACTTCCGGGAAGCCGCCCAAGGAACCTCGCGTTGTTGTGAAGCCTACAAGGTCATGACTACTGAAATTGAGTACTGAGGTTAAGCTCGTCTTGAGCGATAGTACACCACCGACAGGCATCCCTCTGCACCCGTTCCACCATCCTACTCCACTTTAGTACTGTACGACTTAACTCTCGAGAACCAGAACGGCCGCTCATTCTTAAGCGCCAACGGCGTCGCCTCGCCCGTTCCGATGTTGACTGAATCATACCCTTCAAAATCGAGCTTGTTCCACCGCCCGAGCGGACGAGAGCGCAACTGCAGCGTCATCTGAAACGCGTAGCGCGGAAAAGAGTTTGACGGGTCAAGCAGATCCGTGATGTATACAGTCGTGCCTTCGAGGTGCCAGCTGCCGATGAAGAAGCCCTGCAACACGAGGTCAGGAGATTGTGGAATAAACCCATGATTGAACTCGCCTTCATGCGGAGGGTTGGGCGGAGCACGGTTATGATGTGCTGAGGCTCGTGCTCTTCATTCGCTAGCAGCGAGATGACTTGTCCGTTCGGGTAGAAGCGACTTGGCCGACACAGTCAGAGAAGGCTTGTCGTTGAATCAAACCCGAACGCACAGATACCGATGATAAGTGATCAAGTGGCTAATCTGTAGAAAGAGGTCGGGCCTAATCCATGAGGAAATAAAACCGTGCACGCACATTGACCCATGCATTTTCGCTGTGGCCCTCCCGACTGACAATATAATCAGCAATGCACGCATCCCCCGACGTAGTGTAGACTCACACGTAGTGGCAAACAGCGATGTACACGCCGTCCAGGCGGACGCGCGGCTGCTCGATGAACGTCCGCCTGTAATCTTCCCCATGCCGATCCAGGAGGTCCGCGATCGTCTCCTCTGGCGGTATTTGCGGTGGTTTGTAAATCCCCTCCACCAAAGCCCTGCGGAACGCACAAGCCCAGTCAGAAAATCACAAAGAATCCAGTAAAGAGAAATGATGCATTCTTGTAAAAGTATCATTTCGCTTTCTCATCATGATTTTGCGCTAACATTTTAAAGAGGGGCTGCGGGGGAGACTCACCTCCATATCGTCGAGTCGAGCGTGACCACGCGAGCCTTCCGACTGACCGTGCCGAAGCGCTCGATTGCGGACGTGCCGAGGTAGCTGACGATTGAGACCAGAAGCTCGTCCGGGAGCACATCAATCGGTGTTGATGCGGCCTCGTCCTCCGGCTCGAACTTCAGCACCTCGGGGAAGCCGCGCAGAACGGTCGCCAGAACACCTTTCGCTGTGCGGTCGATGTCACGGTGCTGCACACGCACCGACGGTGCCGTCGAAGCCTTCGCGTCTGGTGCCACCGCGTCGCCGGCGTGGTCCGCAGAGGCACTCTTCTCATGCCCCAAAGTCCCGGCAGACGAGCTCGACGCCACGAGGGCGGCTTGTGTCTCCTCCCTGAAGTACATGCGGTCTACGTCGGGGTCCATGCGGAACGCCTGGCGGTACAGTCGGAGCGCCTCGTCGAGTTCACTGGCCTGCTCGCACTTGACTGCTTGCTTGTAAATTGCGAGCGCATTCCGGCGAGCTGGTATGCTCCCGTTTGAGATAAACGTGGATGTAGAGGCCGAATGAGGGTTCCCGAGGGGAGCGAGAAGCTTGGATACCTCAACGTGAGGCACCTCCAAAGGAGATGCAGGCCGATGCGGGTGCTTGGACGTTGATGTAGAGGACTCTGTGGGTACGATCTCGACGGACCGTAGCGACTCCCCCTTCTTGCGCTGCACCTCCTCCCTCCACTGCTGGCGAAACTTCTTCAGCTCCTCGGACTCCTCGGACTCAGTCGCGTCGGCTTGCGCGCCATCCTGGCTCATAGTCGTGGTCGGTTAAAAGATGCAGTTCCATTGGCGGGCAAAGGTGAGTCTGAAGAGGGCCCGATGACTAATTCGCAGCGATGTCCGAAATCGGGTGCATCTTTCACAATTTTGTCACGGATTGTCCTGAATGCCCTTCAACCCGCAGTGCTTACCTCCTTTCAAAGTCGCGTCGATAGAAACCCACAGGAAATTTGATATGCGCCGGTCGCATAGTCCATTGAGTCCGAGTAGAGTAGTAGGTTGGACGAAGCGCTAATCGAAAACACTGCTCGAGCCTCCCGGTGTCACTACTGGTACTGGCAGAATTTCCAAGCAGAGGAGTTTGTGCAACAATATGTCGACAAGAAGTCACCATCATGGCAAAATCTGAATAGCAGCCAATAGGTGGGTTGTTGGTGGTAGGATAGGATAGCATAGCATAGGATTACATAGTACTAGTAATTTGCATCCGCTCGCTATCCTACGATACGAAAGGACTGTGTCCCGTGAACCCCCCCACTGGCATGGCCAACAAGACGAAGCGCTCCAAGCGCACCGCGGCGTCAACGAAGCCCAAGCGCCCGCGCGTCCCGGCAGCCTTGCAGACTAGCTCGCACACATCGGCGATTGTCGTGCGACTCGCGGCGCTGTAGGCCGACTTCGGGTGGGCTACGCTCCGCAGAAGCCTGACCCCGTGCCAGAGAGCGAATGGCCTGCAAGCGATCTCGCAGACTCGCGGAGGGAGGTGCGCGGCCCCTCAATCGCACGATGCCGCATACTTAGTACTTACACTGCATGGCATGCTATGTTGCAGATCACAACTGAGCTGGCGAGACAGCACTATCGCGTACGCCGCCTTCCGAGTCCTGCCAGTGTAAAATATGCAGGCTGACAATGCGTTAATAACACAGGTGACACAGGAAGCGCTCAAAGACCTCACTTTCAAAGTGAAGCGCAGCCAGAACCACCAGCTACACTGGCAGCCGATGAACCTCTTCCGGGAGGCGGACATCGAGCGCCTCGCGTGGCGGCGGCACGGCGGGCCTGCGGGGTGGCCCTGGTGATGTGTTGATCCATCCTCCCCCCTTCTCTTGTGTTCCAACCAACCTTGCTCGCGGCAGGCTGATGGATCACATGCGCAAGCACCGCATCAAAGTCGACCCGTGGGTCGACGGCGGTACGACGGACAAGTAACCCGGCGAGTTCCACTGCCCTGCTTCGTTGGCCAAGTACGCGTTTGTGTAGCCTTTTCAGTCGCGTTTTAATGTCGTGGTGTATGCATACGAAAGGCTTCTGGCTCGGTGCCGTCAGTTGGCCCCGGAGCGTGGGCGCCCACGACCGCGGATATGGCATTGGTGAGGAGGTACGAGCAGGGCTTGCAAGGCCATTGAAGTTTGGGCGAGGGCACATATGTACTGGGCAAAGATCTGCTGTAGGATAGGGCAAAAATCAGTGTAGCACTTTACACTGCGCGATGCGCGAAACTGGAGTGAAGCATTCTCGCATCAAGTTCCATCGCAATTAGTATGGAGGAAACGCTGACTTCCTATGCATTTCGTGTACGCCAGCATTTCAGAATGTTGAGGACGTTCATCTCCGTTCACCAAAGCGCGTCAAATACATATTGCGCATAGATCTTGCCTCGTGGATTCGGTGATGCGCTTGCATCATGCACGAGCTACGCGACCCAAAAAGTTCGTCGACCACAGATAAGTAGACAGTCGCTGGGAACTAGGTCATTAGTTATCACAGACATCTGCTTTAAGAGTAGAGGGGTAGGGCAGGACCCCTCGGACAGAATGCGTTACCCCTGCCGAACACCAGACGGACTGGACCCCCGGTCTGGACACTTCCATAGGGCTTACTGGGTCTCGGCACAGAGGCGCACGGACCAGCCGACCGCGGGGTTGTGGAGTGTAGTCCATATTATTTGTTCGACGCCTGCGAGGTGGACAAGACAACAGCAGCACTACGCTTTCTAACCACGCCCGCCGTCTACTGCAAGGCCTTTTGGCGCTCCAGCTTGAGGTAGAACTCCTCTTGATGTTGCACTGGAAGCATGTCAGAGAGGAACTTAGTAGAGAGATGGAAAAAAAGAAGGCGCTTGCGGCGTTAGACTGACCTGACTTCAGATGGTAGCCATACCTGCCACGCGATGAGTGCGTGGTTGGGAGGGCGATAGAGGGCGACTCACCAGTACGCGTAGCCTGAGGAGATGCCGAGGCCAAGGGCGCAGGAGAGGTCGAGCCAGAAGCGCTTCCTGAGCTTTCCTGTGATGGGAGCGATGGCCATTGGATTGAAGTGATGGTGTGTGTTGAAGAGAGAGAACGTCGGGCGAGCGCGGCTGAGCTCTGGCGCGCGACCAAACAAGGCCAAAGACACGCAGCTGCCGCAAGCGCTGACTCTGCCGCTCTGCTTGTCTGCTCACCGCGCCACCAACGCCTTGTCCTCCTCCACTTCCACACACAACCAGCTCGCGGCTCTGCACAGCGGCCGCATTGCTCAGCACTCCTTGCTTTCGCTGGCCTCATCTCGTATATTCGCCGCCATCTGATCCCACCCTCCCACCCACCTGCTCCTCTGACGCAGCATGGACACCGACGCGTCCGGCGGCTGGCGATTTGCCCAATGTTTCGGTGACAAGGGCGAGGTCGAAGACATCACAGAAGGTGCGTCTGTCGTCTTGCGCGCTGCTGGCCACACCCCCGCCCTCTGCCCCACAGCGTGCAAGCTCTCCGCTTATCAAGCAGACTGACACCTCCTGATCTCCCATTCACCCACAGCGGACATCATCTCGACCGTGGAGTTTGATTCGACAGGAAACTATCTTGCCACTGGTGACAAGGGCGGTCGAGTTGTGCTGTTCGAGCGGAATGACATGGTGCGCCCGGCCTTTCCCCGTGATTCTCGCAGCCGCTAATCCTCCTTGCCACCTCTCCTTCGCCTCATTGCCTTGCGCTCCGTCAATCGTGATCTTCGCCATGCCTGTGTGGATTTGCACATCGATTGTTCCCAGAAAAAGGGATGCGAGTACAAATTCTACACAGAGTTCCAATCACATGAGCCAGAATTCGACTACCTCAAGTCTCTCGAGATCGAGGAGAAGATCAACAAGATTCGGTGGTGCAAGCGTCAGAATTCTGCACACTTTCTGCTCTCGACAAACGGTACGCCCTTCTGCCCTGAGGTTCGCTCGCTCTATGAGCTCATCGGTTGTATCCGTGCCTTGTCGCTTGCCCTTCATCCCAAATCGTCGATCGATCTTTCCTTGCCCGTCCACCAAACAGACAAGACTATTAAATTATGGAAAGTCTTCGAGAAGTCGTTGCGCGTAGTGACAGAGTCGAATCTGTATGATGGTGCCCGTGCGCTGCCGCCACCATCGATGCAACAACATCTTCGGCTCCCGCGCATGTCACAGCAAGACAACATCATCGCCGCTGTTCCACGCAAGGTGTACTCCAACGCGCACGCATATCACATCCACTCGATCGCCGTCAATTCGGACCAGGAGACTTACATCTCCGCTGATGACCTGCGCATCAACCTATGGAACCTCAACATCAGTGATCAAAGTTTCAGTGCGTGCGGTTTCTCTGACTTGTTTCTAGTTCAATTACGTGTGTCACCGGATGCTGACGTAGTGTGCGCTTATGACAGACATCGTGGACATCAAGCCGGCGAACATGGAGGAGCTAACAGAGGTCATCACTGCCGCGGAGTTCCACCCAACACAGTGCAACGTGTTCATGTACTCGAGCTCGAAGAGCAACATCAAGCTTGCGGACATGCGGGACTCAGCGTTGTGCGACCGCCACGCGAAGCGTAAGCCTCATCCTCATCTCCCACCCTGTCAGCCAACGTGATCTCTCTCTTTGCTCTTGCTCCTGTAGTCTTCGAGGAAGAAGAAGACCCGTCAAACCGCTCGTTCTTCTCGGAGATTATTTCATCCATTTCGGACGTCAAATTCAGTCACGACGGACGGTACATCCTCTCGCGCGACTACCTATCGTTGAAGATTTGGGACGTCAACATGGAGTCACGGCCGATCAAGACGATCCAGATACACGATCACTTGCGCGGGAAGCTGTGCGATCTGTACGAGAACGACTGCATATTTGACAAGTTTGAGTGCACGTGGAGCGGGGACGACAAGTGCGTATCGTTCTGTCCTCTTCACTCGCTCCGCACCTTTGTCGTCCTCGCACGCGACTTTGCGCTAACCTCCGTTATCAGGAATGTCCTCACGGGTTCCTACCACAACTACTTGCGCATATTCGACGTGGAGTCACTTAACGATGTCGTGCTGCAAGCAGACAAATCCGCTTTCAAGGCGAGGAAGATCGGTGGACCGCTTCCCCCCAATAAGCAGCTTGGCGTGAAGAACGGCGTGCGCCAGGGCCTCAAGGACGCGATGCAGCTCGAGACGCTCGACTTTAACAAGAAGATCCTCCACACGAGCTGGCATCCAAAGGAGAACACGATTGCGGTATGTTTCGTTCTGTATAGTAATGGAATAGGTTTAATGTGGTTTGGTATTGTAGATCGCGGCGACCAACAATTTGTTTTTGTACAGCGCGGCATGAGTACATCCTCCGCCCTCCACCCTGACCGTACTTCCATCCTATCCACCTCCACACACCTCCATCCATTTCCTACATCCGCCTCCCCCCCGCCATCTACCGCACGTACTCTAGACGCGCACGCGCAGCAGTGGTCATCCATCATCCTCGTTCTGGTCTCCCCGGGTCTTGCATGGGCAGGGCATTGCCGCATGGCACCGTGTATGTTTGCGCGCGTGGTCGGACTCTCTTTGGCTGTATCTGTATCCATACAATACGTCTCCTCGCTCGTTCTGTGCTCGGTACTGATCGTCACTCGCACGCATCCATTCATCCTCCTCGCCCGGCTGATACCTTTTACCCTACCTGCCTTGTCCCACTGCATCTCGCCCGTATCTCACGCTTGACCGCACCCGTACCCGCCCCGTCCCGCCCCTCGCTACTACCCTTGCGTACGTCGTACGCATACCTACCTACGCCTCGATCCCACGACAGAGAAGAGAAGAAGCAAAGAAGTATATACAGATTTTTTGGCCCTTTTGAACTACAGCCGTGCAGGCCATCGCCGACTCTGGTCTGAAGTGCAGATGATTCAAGATTATCGTAAGTAAGACAAGCCCACCGCAAGTGAGTAAAGTAGACAACAACAACGCCAAATGCGAGCAACTGCACTAAGACAACTCTCTTTTCAACTCGTCACTGCAACCTGCGACCCAGACGGTATCGCGCCCGCACCCGCGCCCGTCGTATTCGCACTCGCACTCGCGCCCGCATCCACCATTTCTACATCCTCCACCCGCGCACCCTCCTCCACGGCCTGCCGGCGGCGCCCGTCCCACTCACCCACGAGCGCGGCCGTCTGCTCGCGGACCGCATCCTCAACCATCTGCTTGCGCCCCTCGCGCCACCCGTCGGCCGCCACGGGGCACACGAAGCCCGGCAGGAAGCCCTCGAGCGCGAGCAGCGGCGCGTGCGCGCCGCCCGGCGCACCCGATCGCAAGACGTGCTCGGAGAGGTCGCGCAGAACGGGGCGCAGCAGCGGGTGCGCGAGGATCCGCGGATAGTAGCGCCCGCTCACGAGGTTCAGAGAGATGACCGCCTCGTTGCCCGGCGGGAGGATCGGGCGGAACTTGAAGCCTTGTGGTGCGGGCGGCAGCGGGAAGGCCTGCGGCATTTTGGGGCGCGAGAGCAGCGCGTCGGCGGTGGGTGCGGCAGCAACGGTCGGGGCGGGGGGCGGGGCGGAGGCAGGGGCAGCGACGGGTGAGTTGGTGGCGGCGAGGATGGAGGGCACGGTATCGGAGATCGGGATGGCGGGGTCCGGGTTGGGCAGTGGCGGGGGATTCGTCGGCGGGGCGGACTGTGTTTCTGGAGGCTGGACGGCGGGGACAGGCCCTGCGGGCGGCAGCGCGTCTTGCTGGGAGCCCGACACGTTCGTAGCGCCATTCACTTGAGCCGAGGTCTCCAGCTCTTTGATCTCATCGGGCTCCTCCCAACCCTCGTCTGCGAGCTCGTACAGCATCCCGCTCACCCGCAGCTGGTTGTCGACGGTCCCCGTCTCGTCCGGCACGGGCGCGAGGAACAGCGACTCGATCCTCATGAAGATGCCGCGGTCCAGCGCGCCGAGTGCGGCGACCTTCTCCGCGTCGTGCGGCTGGTCGAGCGCGTCGATAGTCTCGCGCGACGGGCCGGACGCAGGGTAGATGTTTGGCGCGCCCTGCGGTGCAACCTGCCGGCGCGAGCTCGACAGGCGCACGAGGTCTGCGCACCAGATGCGCTCCGCACCGAGCCACAGGCCCTGGTAGCGCGTCTGCGTGTACGTCGGCGTGGCGGCCGGGCGGCCGAGCACCTTGACGCGGTGCGCGAGCAGGTCGACTTCGGACATGTCGCCGCGCACGCCGCTGATCCCCTCGAGGCTCGTCGCAGTCGCGCGTGTGATTGCCTCGTGCAGCGTGGGTGTACTGTTGGGCCGAGGGGGCGCAGGGCCCGGGGCGGTCATCTGAAAGTCGAAGTCGTCGGTGGCCGTCCAGTACGTCGCAATGGCGGATGCGGTGCGCACGGCGAGGAGGTACGGCGCGACGGCATCCTTGAACCGCTGCTCGTGCTCTACTTCGTCCAAGTCTTCGGCGTCTTCTGGGCATGGGTTGAAAGCCGAGATGTCTTGCAGGCGGGTGGGAATCTGCTCGATGGGCGCGCCCAGCATCGTAGAGATGAGCTCCTGCGACGGCAGGTACCCCTGGAACGGGAGGACGAGCTCGTCGCGCACAAGGTAGTCGTGCTCGACGGCGAGCAGCTTGACTTTGTACACCATGCACTGCTGTACGTCCCACTGTGGCGCCTCCCCAGCCTCCTCGTCCCCGCCCTCGCCGGGGTGAGGTGTCATGAGGTGGCTCGGGTGCACGCGCTCCGTCCCGTTCTCCATCTCGTAATCGCCGTCCGCAGAGTGGGACGACACGGATAGCCCGCGGGGGACGGCCTCCGCCTTGACCTTCGACTCCTTGACGATCCCCGGCCAAAAGGAGATGAACTCGGTCGGCTCGCGCCCGCGAACAGGTGGGCTGAGCTCGCACCAGACGAGTTCGCCCGCGCGGAACCACGCTCGGTGCTCCATGTCGATGTCTGCGTACATCGACTGGAGGTCGCTGAATCGCTCGTGCGCCATGACCTGCTTCGGGCCGGCCTCCCTGACGGGCTTCGGGACGCGGCGCACCGCGGCGTACGGCTTGGGCGTCTCGCGCGGTGTGCGCCGGACAGCGTCTCGGCCGTCGCGCGACACGCGTGGGGGGCGCCGGGAGGGCGTGGCCATCGGTGTCGACGGCGTCGAGCTGCGGCCGCTCCTGAAGCCGAGGTTCTCGCTGATGACCCGCTGCGGCTTCTTTGCGCAGTACTTGCATTCGCAGTTTGAGCGGTCCATGGTGGGATCCGTCATGAGCCAGATGCAGTGGGGGACGAACTCAGGGACCGAGCGGAACTTCGTGGAGTTGACAGAGCCTGGTGTAACAAAAAGTATATTTCAGCATTAGGACAGCCGGTAAGCCGAGAAACTATGAAAGCACGAGAGCACATCTGTGGCCCAGTAAGACGGGGTACAGAGGCGACGTCTCTGCCAGTATCCCGAGAAGGTATAGCTCGGTTCTGGCAATGCGGCAACATCCTGCTTGCAGCTCCGGTAGAGACACCGTTGCAAAGACACCTTTCTCTGCACAACGTACAGGCGATGACTGTCTCATCCAAAATTATCTAGATGCAGACCTGTCTCTGTATGTGCTATACGAGACCACAGAGACCACAGAAACAAACAGAGAGTCGCTTAAGACAGCGTTTACTCACCGATGAGATACAGGTCATGCCGAGGCGCATCCTGATTTCCTTTGTTATGGTCATACATATTGTAATCGGTTGGCCATGTCTTCAAGACATAGTTTTTGCCCGCTGCACACCTCATGAGCTTTACTCGGACGGGCGCTCACGGCGACGTACCAGGATAACCCAGCTTCTCCGCCACCTTCGCGGCGACCCCAACCCTCCAGTGAATGCTTGAACTCTCATCAAGGTCAATAGGGCGGAAGTAGTTCACTTGCTTGTCCTTGTCAACGACACGCGTCGTGTTCTTTGGCCAGAGACTGGAGTCCCCGTCTGAGCGCACGAATTCGAGGAAGGCGGGGTTGGGAGGGAGCGTGTGGCCACCGGCGACGTTTCGCATCTGGCCAAGCGGTGGCGCAAAGACGATATTCCGATTTCCAGGGAGACAGCACAGCGGCAGATGCTGGTGGTTGGTGGGATGATTACCGCAAGTCAAGTTACAAGCCTGTAATTCGCCAGCCGAGCATGGAGAAATAGGCGCCCGGCAAGCCCGCACAAACAAGGGACGCGATCATCAAGAACGCGTTTTCTGCATATTTTTCTTCTCGTCGACCGTCGTCACTTCCGCTCAATATATCGCCTTTCACACATCTCAAGAACCCCTCGGCTTCATTTTCCACGTGCACATGCACAACAAACTTCGCCGCGATTTATCAACACCCTGTGCAGACTACCCACTGCCTGGGTGCTAAACTGCGCGGCAAGAAGGACGCATTCAACGCGCGGTCTAGCAGATCGTCTACCTTCAATATTCGTCGGGATGATGCTTTGAATGGGCCGTACACCCGTGCGGTGAGCTTCTGTGTCTCTGTTGACCGCAGTGAGTCGCGATTGCTCAGTGAGTCGCGATTGCTGTTATCTTTCGTTGTCAACTTCGTCTCTCCGCCTCTTTCTCTTTCGAACGCGTTCCTGTTGGTGTAGTTTAGTTCATAGCTTTGAATAAACATGCAGTACTGGCCTGGCAGGATTGCAGTCCCAACTCTACACCCAGTGTTCGCGAGGAACGACATCGTCACCTCAGTGCCCTGACAAGTCATGCATCAAAGCGCTTCGATGAGGAGGCTGTATGCTACGTAGTGCTCTTACTACGACTCAGTCTCTTCGCGTTCGCATCAAGAAGTTGCACATCCAGTGACACAAATTATTGCACTTGTGAGTTCATCCTCGTACAGACAAGCAAACGACAGTACAGTGATAATGATATGTACAAAGCAGGCTTAAAGTATCAATGCAGTGGGGCGACGATACCACCATGTCAAGTGGAACGACAATTGGAAGTGGGGAAATTGAGGTAAAATGAGGCCGGGATGATGTACGTGAACAGAAACAGTGAGTGGTTGAGAAGGTTCGGGATGAGGCGGTGGAATGATGATGGGGTTTTGTTCCTCTGCAGGCGTCGGGAGCTCCAGTGGCTGGGCGGGAATTTCTGGCGCTTCGAGAAGACATTCCTCCTCGTCAGCCGAGGGGAGAGGGACCTCGAGCGGATCGAGAGCCCAATCGCTCTCTTCGTCCGACGGGAGGGGCACCGCCGCCGGTTCAACGAGACGAAGCTCGTCGGCCACATTGTCGGACGGCGAAGGCAAATCGGCGGATACGACGGATGGGATGTCCTCGGAGACCGGCTCTAGCTTCTTGAGAAGATCCTCCTCGTCAGCCAAGGGGGGAATTACCTCGATCGGATCAAGAGCCCAACCGCTCTCTTCGTCTGAAGGGAGGGGCCCGGGCACCTCCGCCGGCTCAACGGAGAGTAGCTCGTCGGCCTCACTGAGAGATGGCGAAGGCAGAGGAATATTGGCGGGTACGACCATGGGTAAGATGCTCTCGGAGAGCGGCTCTACTCTCTCGAGAAGATCCTCATCATCTTCGAGGGGGAGAGGGACCTCGAGCGGGTCGACGGAAGGCTGCGTCCATTCGCCCTCCTCGTCCGGAGGGAGGGGTACTTCCGCCGGTTCAACGAAGAGCAGCTCCTCGGCCTCACTAAGGGAGGGCGAAGGCAGAGGAATGTCGGCTGGTGCGGCGGTGGGTAGGATGTCCTCGTAAAGAGGCTCTGGCGACTCGGCGATGACCGCCAGCCCTTCAACGGAGACGTGCTCGGGGAGTTCGCCCTGATACTCGCCCAGCGTCTTTGCGCGAGCAAGCGCAGCGTACTCCGCCGCCTCCGAGAGCACCGGGCTCTTCACGACGACCAACGACGCGCCTCCGACGTCGCCGCCGACCTCCGGATACAGCCCGAACGCGCCCAAGCTCCCGTCCCACAGCTGCTCGTTCTTGCAGCCGACATGCATCCTGTCGATCGCCTCCGCGGCAGCGTGGAGCGAAAGCACCCCGAGCTCAGTCGGCACGTCCGAGCTGGTCGCCGAATCAGTCGACACAGACGACGACAGCCCGGGTACGCTCTCTCGGGACCAAGACGAAGACGCGGTCGAGAAGCTGAACCAGCGCTTGTGGCCGGCGGGCCTAGATGCCGACGACGCGGACGAGGCCGTGCGGACCCGTGCGGGCGGGGTGTGGGGAACGCCAGGGAACGTCGAGCCCGTCGACAGCGAGCGGTGTGCGGTGTGTATGACGGGAGCCAGCGGGCCCTCGAGGTGGAAGCGCGACTTGCGGACGTGGGCATGCGGCTCGGGGACGGAGGTAGATGCGGACGGCCCCTCGGCGGCCGGCCCGCGGCCTGGAATGAGTCTGGCCAAGCCCTTCTTCACCTTCCGCGCGACGCGCCTGGCGCGCGACGTGCGGGGCAGAGGCTCGGCGACGGGGGAAGACATGGAAAAGAGCGGGGGTGGATAATTTGAGCAGAAGCTGGGTGCGCTCTGCTGCACGCGACTGCTTTTATGCACGGCGGCACGCGGAGGCCTGTCACTGATCCATACTGCGCCCACGCTGGCCCGGCGTGTACCGGGCCCCGCTGGCCTCGCCTCGGTGCGTCTGGCAGGCAGCTCGATGGCATCGATTGGCACTGCATTTCTTCCATCTAGGCGAGCCGCGTTTGTTCCCGTCCCGGGGCTATAGTGGTGTGACGTCGGTACTATGGTCTGGTAATGTATGGTGCACTGTGCACTGTTCCTGCTATATTTTTGCATTGCACGGTTCCTCGGACATGTGGGAGGATGGACATCGGACTCTTCATTTCTGTCAAGCACACAACCATGTATCCTCCACCATGCCTGCTTTTCTCAGAGTCCATATTCCCATCTGATAGCCGCTCGACCCGGCAAGCGAAAGCGTTGTATATGTAGAAGTTTGGAGCAATCCACCGGACTTACACTGCTGCCTACTGCCGCTCATACGTCAAGCCGCCACAGTCAACAATACGCCGGAGAATTGGTTCCCCCGAGTCATCTGCGAGCACAAATTCAGTCAAGGTTGGCAGATAAGGCGCTTTACGTGCATTGCGCCGCAAATCAGCGTAAGTACTTTCGACGGATGACTCCTGACAAACTTATTGTCCATGCCATCTCGCTCTGGTCGGTAATATGCCTGTCGTGCCGGCGCCGAACAAGTGCTGTAAGGGGACTACATAACAAGCAAATGGAGCCGAACGGACATCCGATCAAATGTCAAGCTCACGCGTAAGGAGTAGACAACTTCGATTTTCGCGAGCTCAGGATCACTGATTCTTGGCTGACCGTCCTGGCAAAGAGGATCACCGAGGCCACTGGCATTATATTCATCACGCACATTTGACATAGATGACTCCATCAAAAGTTCCGAATGTCTAGAATGCTCGCAGGTCAGCGCGAAACATCCCTGCCCAGCCGACCTTTTTTTTTTTTTTTTTTTTTTGGTTCCAATTTATAGTCCCGTTGCGGCGTACCGTATGTCAAGACTGTGGCTATAGTAAATACCGTCCTGCCTCTCCATCTGCAATCTATTTCTGTTCCCTGCAACCCAGCCGACCTTATGGCGCACATGTCTGTGAGAGTCGGAGTCAGCGAGACGGCCTGCACGGCTCTCTGAATTTCATCGCTATCACCAGCCTCCCCGAGTCGGAATTCGAGCGCACCACAAGCGTGTCAGCGTCTGCACGCTCTATAGATCGCTAACTTAAGTCAGGGCTGCCGCTCCTGCGTTCTCCGCGACGGTCACCAAGGCGCGAGCGAACTCGCGCCAGCGAAAGCGAGACGCTCCGTCTGTGCTAGCTAGTCCTGCAGTGTCTGCGTAAGCCAGGCGTGCAGGCGAGGAACACATGAAGCACGTTGGCACGCACCACGAGGGGCGTTCGCGTCTCGCGATCAAGCGCGAGGGCGATGGTCGTTGTGGTGGTCGGTGCCGGCGCTGGCTCGCACGGCGTCAGCGATTGCGGTGACTACGCAGAAGATATAAGTCTATGCACATTCAATCACGATCACGGCCACGCACCTGTGTCCTGTGCTCCTCCGTCTCCACAAAGTATTCTGCCTCAGGCTCAGATGGTAGGACCCAAGGCACGCGCCTATTTTCAACAGCATCGTCCGCCGCCTATCCCTGCATTAGCCTTCTCGCCGAAGTGCACGCCCCTACAGAAGACACCAGCCACGCGCCACCTGAAGGACACAAGCCGCGTGTAAGTATGCGTTGTGCAGAATGTCAATGTGCTCGTCCAGGGACGTGCTGGGGCCAAGAATGTTGCATAGCGGAGTTCTGTGTGCACAGAGACAGCGACCGTGGAACGGGAAATGGCGATAGCAAGGGGGCTGATTGCCCAAGTCAGCGGCGGCACGTAGTACAGAGACACTTCCTCCAATTGAAGGGTTTCAAGCGTCCAGTCGAGCGCCGCATAGTGGCATTCCTCAGCACGGAGGGTGGCCGTACTGTCTGCTTGAATCTTCCCGCCATCGAAAGCACACTAATTGAGTGTGAAAGAGAGTAAGTATGTGCGCATGCGCATGCGATCGCGCTCCCGATGCCTGTTCTTCTCCTGCTTCATAAAACATGCCGCGCGATGGGACAGACCACAAAGGACACGCACCGATCTGGAAGACTTCGTGAACCAGTTTCAACAGGGTGCCCTCCCTTCCGCTCTCGGGACACGTCCTCTCAGCCGTCGCTCGCTGTACTGCTCGAAATTCTCGACCACGCACAGGCGTCTTGCAGTAAGACTCAGAGGAGCGTAGAAATTTGCGTGATGCTGCAGCAGGAGAGAGGGTGCCAGCGTGTTCGGCAGTCAGCGAGTCAGGCGTGTCCTGCAGATTTTGCGATGTCCATACGGACTATGAATGTATCAGTAGTAAGAAATGTTGATAAAAGACACACATTTTCTATAGTTATGCCGCCAGCAGAGGCCAGTAGGCTCGCCGAACTCGCTGTTCACGTCTGCCTTGTAGCTATAGGTGCGCTTTAGTAGTCTTCTGTCGGAACGAAGGCGGCCGCCAGGAATAACAGCCTTGCAGAGGGACATGACATGCCGCCCGGCGACAACAGAGATGCGAGCGGACATGTTATCCTATCCTTGGAGAGCAAGATTCGAAAAGGTCGGTCGGAAGACAAGCAACTCATCGGAGATAGAGTCGGCCCGATCGGCGATTAGCAATACTCACGGGGCTGTCACTACTCCTCCTCTGACTCAGACTTGGAGTCGTTATCAACTCTCACTACATAGCATTGATCATTGACATCGTTGCATTGATCAGCTTAAAATCGCGCTCGAAGCCCTTTGAAGCCTCGCCTCCAGTCCTATAGTCCCGGGGGTCTAGCACAACCTACTTTGCTCTACTCTCGCCCGTTCACTCTTCAATTAGCCTGCTTGCTCCCCAGCGTCACCTGGTACCGGCTCCAGCGCAACGACTGTCGTGCTCCTGTATGCTGGCGTTGAGATGGCAGGCCGCCACTCTAGCTTCGCCGCTGAAATGTCGACTTCAATTTCGCTGGCATCTTGCCCAGTTTCGGCGCTGTGATTTGCTCTCTCTATCTAGCACGTAGATATGTGCCGGTCTACTGGTTTGGTCTCATTCGAAGAGCAGGTTTCCCTTTTGTCACTCATGAACCTTGCTCGACATAAGTTATAGTACGTACTGCCTGTGACTTCCTGGTGCTGCGTCGAGGCAAGGCGGCGTCAATGATGACACAGGTTATCCACCTCGGCCTCTCGGCCTCCTGAAATACAAAACCGAGCTTTCGCTTGGTAAGTAGTCTCCGTTGCCGACCCTGCGCGGAAGACAGTCGTTCCGCTGCTTTTTGGTAAGTTCTTATTTTCGCCGTGCTGCGCTTACAGACCATTACAAAGCACTTAGACGCACTGCTTCGGTATAAATGAACACAGGTCAGCACATCGCCTGCACTCTACCACTCGTCTGAATGGCTCCAATAAAGCAGCAAGCGTCCGTCGTCGGAGAAAACGGAACGGCAGTCCTCGCCGAGGTTGACGTTCCGAAGGTCGGCCCTGGGCAAATCCTGGTGAAAGTTGTGGCTGCTGCGCAGAATCCGTCTGACTGTGAGGATTCCCCTCGACCAATATTACCCTGGTTGACATGGTCTCATAGGGAAATCCGCCGAGGGCCTCAAGGTGTACGGGGCAACCATCGGCCTGGACTACGCCGGCATTGTCGAGGAGATAGGTCCTGATGTTCCAGTGGGCATTCGGTATGTCGGGCAGAAAGTCTGCGGCTTTGTGCGTGGAGGTATGTCCAATTGCCATTTATTGAGTGATTATCATCGTCAACTGAACCCTGCGCCAATCTTAGCTGCAGAAGCCAACGGTGCGTTCGCCGAATACGTCCGGGCGTGGAGGTGAAGTTCTCGATTGCGTATTACTTTCTCGGCCAAGTGAGTCACGGTTGTTCTAGCTGGTGCTGTTGCTAAACGCCGTCGTAGGAGATGGTGGGCAAGTATGCGATCAAGGCGACACCGGAGACAAGGGCAAACAGCATCAAGCAGGGGAAGTTCCTGTCAGACATCCTGGCGCTTGGCAAGATCAGGCCGATGCCTACCCTCATTTTTTCGAAGGGCCTCGCGAGCGTCCAGGAGGGCTTCGAGTTTATGAAGGCTGGGAAGGTAATTGGCGCCTTATGGTAATCGGTCTCAGTCAATCTGATGTGCATACTAGGTCAGCGGGCAGAAAATCACCTACCGCATCGCGGACACACCGGGGCTGAACGCATGAAGATTGATTGAATGAAGGCGATTGTATGCCTCGAGTCGGTTATATGTACGGCTCACATCCAGGGCTGTGGTAAAATAGATATAGGATGCAGGTGTCGCGATAAATTTCTCCAGGACAATTTCCGTTGCGGCGTGAGCTCCACGGCGCGTACCGTGCGAAGCACTGCCTCCAAAACCGAGTAGCTTATCCGATGGAGGTCTTTGAGACGACCGGCGACCACTCAGCGCGGCCGGTGCGATTGTCAGCCTGTGTTCTCTCTGTCTGCCAGCTGACGCCCGGTGGTTGAGGCAAATGGATGGCTATAGCTATAGCTAGACTTCCCACCGTCATGCTCCGCCCAGACTCCGAATAACCTTGACTGACACGCTCGTTCGCACTGGTGTACCGTCATCCAAAATGCGTGCCTAATTCCTACGCTTCTTGACCAGGGGTCAGCAGACGTCGCCTGAACGCTCTCTGCTCGTATGTATTGTTTCAACGTTGGCAGTTCTTGCGGCCGTTGGCCAATTGCTTTTCGTCAGATACTTCATGGATCTCCTCTGGATCTAGCCGCCGACCAGACAGTTTGCGCGCGCCAAACAACGCGCCAGCTCTCGTAAAGTCAGTGCAGACTACTCGAACGGTGAGAGAATCCGTCTACATATATGCGTATATGAGTGTACTTTCGACTTGGGCGTGTTCGCTCTATCGCCCCGATCAATGGGGCATTGAACAGTGCTTCTAATGCAGTACATCGACGGCGTCAAGAGGCCCCGCCCACCTGGATTGGCTCGCGATCTCTCCGCGGCCAACCATACTGCAGTATTCAGAGCGCTTACCCGGATACGCCTCGCCCGCCGAGATACTGTGATTCCCTGGGGTGACACAGCGATGGCGCTTACGAGCTGCAGCTGCGAGCTGCGCCCAACTTTGAGCTCCCCTACTTATACTGCTCGCCTCGCCGTCCCCTTCTTTTACCCTCCATCCCATCTCCACCATCACGGCACTCGCGTCGTGGCATCCCTCCCCACCATATGGCGTACAACAGTAAGCCAACGGCTCTTCCTCACGTTGCAGCTCTGACATTCATCGATCGCAGATCAACAGGGATATGTCCCGCAGTATGGCGCCAACGCGCCGCCCGGCGGCGAGTACAACGGTGCTCGGCCGCATCCCGCCAATATCGCACCCTGTAAGCATCCACGATTTGCTCCACTCATACGTTTCTAACTTCGTCCTACAGCAGCCTATCCTACGGCCCCGCAAATGCAACACTCCGTGTCAATGCCCATGGCGGAGCCTTATCAGCCTACCGGGATGCCGGCCGCGTCACCATTTGACCCTCCGTTGACTGCTCCCGCGCAATATTCCCCACCGCAGCAGTCTACTCATCAAGCCTCGGGAACGCAGGTTACGCAGCCGGCCGGGCCATACACGCCCTCCGCCCCGTACCCACAGCAGCAGCAATATACCCAGACGGCCCCGTCTCAGGTAAACTGTACGCCGTCTTGCTCTCTAGCCCGAGCTTGGCAATTCAAGAATTGCCACCGGTGCAGACAACTACTCGCAGGGCCAATCCGCGCCTGAAGTCGCGCGCACGGATGCGGACACCCATCCAGACCCTAATTATCGTGCTCCACGCGCAGGCGGACATGGTGGAGCGGGCGGACATCGCCAATGTATGTGCAGACGCTTCCCCCTCGGATTCCCATACCGGACGGGCTGACAGCGACCAGCCGCCTCCAAATCTAGCAAACAGCCACCGCCGCCTACGTGCGACATCCACGGGTGCAGGGTGCCGCAGAAGTTTGATGCGCAAGGGTATATTGGGTACTGCTCGGACTCTCATGCTCAGTACGTGCCACGCTGTTCGTGCAAGGAGCTCACTGATTGATGGCGCTTGCATGCAGATTGGCGGTTAGGCATGGCTCGCCTGGTTGCATCATGTGCCGCATTCGACCGCAGAGGCAGAACTGGGGTGGGTGCTGCGGCCAGACATGCTGGTCAGCCTGGTCAGCCTGGCCTACCTGTCAGATCAGTGGGTGTAGTGCGAAACAGACGTCCGATGCGCGGGGCTATACGGGGTACTGCTCGGACGATCACGCCCAGTACGTGGGCTTGCTGCGAGTGCGCGCGAGTGACGAACTGATTCAAGGTGCTTGTTTTCAGGCTGGCAGTTAGGCTGGGCGCGCCTGCGTGCCCCAAGTGCCGCATCCGGCCGCAGAGGCGTGAATGGGATGGGCGCTGCAGTGACGCATGCAGGTACTGATCGTTGATTGAGTGCAGCGCGGCTCGGCAGGTGAAGACTTCAAGTTTCCATTCTCCGCGGCTCCTGTTGCGTATCCGAATCATATCTATGCACTTCCTGTCTGTCCGATCGGTGCCATTCTTGCCCCAACAGTCACTGAATGGAGCCGTTGACTGCTCAGGAGGGAGGTCTGAGGCACCCGATCAAAGGCCCATGCTCACATAACTGATTATAACACCTTTCATATGCATATAGTACTGCGTCGTGGCGGGTCGTCAATGTATAGCGAAACGGGTGCGACAAGATGATACCAAGCTAGAATGCGAGAACCTGTAGTACGAGTTGCTGCTGCTGTTGCCTTGACCTGAATAGTGACTCAGCGACGATATCTTCTTGTGCGCCTCCCGACGCCAACGACCGTCCAAGACGGTGAGCGAAGGACAACCCCTCACATGCCTGCTGCCCGATTGAGCATATAGAGATGCAGATCCTGCCAACCTGCAAGCACCATTAGCAAACGATCATCATCGCGGGATAGCAGCACGATAGACATACCTCCGCCAACGCGCACCATAACCTTCTTGCTCGCGGTCGACGCCTCGCCCTTCGCGCCCGCGCGTGACTGCGTGGTCAAGCGGCAAGTCACGATCTTGCGCGCCAACGCGTTCGAGAACGCATACTGCGCGCGGATCTCCTCGCCCTCGCGCGGGATTGCGCGCAGCGGCGGATCGATGCGCTCGATGAGCAGCCCATGCGCGATGGAGTTTACGATCGCGGCGACCTCCGCGTCGAGCGGGTCACGTGGGTTGCCGGGCGTGTAGATGTACGACGGGCTCGCCTCGAGGCCCGGCGTGTACGCGCCCGAGCGCGACGGTGTGCGCGGAACGGAGCCCTCGCGGAAACTCGAGGGCGGCAGCTTGTGGACGAGCGACGGGCGCGCGGTGCGCGTGCTGTGCGACACACCGCTCTGGCTGGGGCTCTGGCTCTGATGACCCGCGTAGAACGGGACCTGCTGCGCGCGCGAGCGCAGCATCGCTTCGGGCGTCTGCGCGCGAATAGCAGAGGATCGGAAGGAGGAGACGGTGGAGTGTGCGGGGCTCTCGGGACGGTAGTCTGACATGGCGGACCCGGGGCGGGAGGGGGTGGAGAAGTGAAAGGTCGGCGCGGGGATCATGGAGCGGCTGGGCGGACGTGCGTGCGGTATGCGCGTCCCTCCGGGCGTCTCGGACCGCGGAGGCGAGGAGTAAGTCGGAGAAAACGCGCGCTGCATGAGCGTCGTGGGCTCCTCCTCGTCGGCGCTGACCTCAGACTGGTTGCTGGACATAGAGCGCCAGTGGCCCCGCGCTGGCGAAGGGATGTGCGATGGTGTCTGTGGACGGGGGTCGCGGCGGGTAGTACCTGCGATGCTCGGCGTTTGAGAGCGAGATGGCGGCCTCTGAAATGTTTGGTATTGTGTGCGGGAGGCAGGCCGCTGGAAGGGTATGTTGTGCGAATGCGGTGACGATGATGATGGGACAGTAGACACAGACGAAGTAACAGGAGACCATGGACGGGACGACGCCATCGAGCTGCGGGAGACACTCCGCTGATACGGGGAGTTGTTGGCATATACACTTGGTAAATTCGGCTGTCCGTAGAGACCAGCAGCCGACGGACGTCGGGACTTGGCTAGGCGCTCTTCAGCTTCAATCTTGGTGGAAGAGTTCCACGGCTGCTTAGCCAGCGATCCTCGGGACCTGATCGTTACGTCCTGATCTACTCGCCTAGTGCTGGGCGAAGAATCGGGAGTGAGTGATTGGCTGTAAGAGTGGCCTGGCCGGTCTGGCGTCACGGGGGTAGTTGGTTGGGGAGGGAAAGAAAAGAGGGACGAGCGATGTCGAACAGTCGCCACAGGTTCCGAAGACGGCGTGCGAGGATACTGCGTCTTCGGCGGGATCGGTGTCGCCGCGACGGTGGGCGACTTCCCAGCTCCAGTCAGCTTCCGAGCGAATTTCCGGAAGGGCGAAATTGAACGGGAGAGGGTGCTCGCCGCACTCAGGCCGCGACTCTTCTTACCAGAGGAGGAGTTGCTCGGGGGTGTTAGGTAGCCATTGCGACTCTTCGACTTCGATGTTGGACCAGATGTCGTCGAGCCACTTTCGCTGGGCGCAATATCTTCTCCTTGCAAGATACTGCGCACGCTCCCCATTTCTGTATCTGTCCGAGCTATACGCTCTCGGAGTTGCTTCCACCGGGCCGTCGATTCGGCATGCCGACGTAGGCATTCGCCATTCTTGGTGACGCGATCCTGCACGCCTTTATCAATGATGGAGAGCACCTTCGTAGTCGCGGGCATATAGTGTCTGCAAACCCTTGTCAATGACCAAAGATACATATGACCGCGCCGGAAGCTGACGCTTACTTCTTCTTCGCTTCGAACGAGTCGATAAGCGACTGATACACGTCCATACTTAGAGGCGACTTCTGTGAGCGTACCGAGCTCATGGACGCCATGGATGTAGACTTGGATAGTGAGTCATCGTTCCCATGTCGCATGACCTGCCATATGAAATCCTGTCGACTGGGTTGTGAGCACTGCCTCGCGACCACGACAGTCGCGACGACACACCTGGCACCGATTCACTGCCTTCTCGAGGCTCGACATCATGCCGTCCGCCTGATCCGTCACCGTGCGAAACACCGTCAACCACTTGTCTTCTTTCAGCTCCTCCCGCAACACGTCGCTCTCTTCTTGCACACTCTCCCACTCAGACATGAACGCGGCGTGCTTGCGTAAGAGGACGGCGCTCTCCGACTCGTCCGCGGGCACCTCTGGCGTCGGCGTTTTCGCCGCCTGTAGGAGCGGCTCGAGCAACTTGTTAACAGCCGTAACGCCCTCCGATACTGCCTCGAGCCTCTCGTCCAGCGCCATGAGCGACTGGTCAATCACGGTGGTCGCCGCCGTGTCACTCGATGACTGTGACTTATGACGAAGCTCTTGTATCTCTGGAGGTGGGAAAGGTCGGCGGCGCGTTGGCAGCGCGTCGGGCGGACAAAGGCCGGCGAGGGAACGCACCGAAGATACGCGTCTGGATATCCGAGATACTGTACGAGAGCTCCGTAATGCGCGTCGAGACAGCAAGCAGTTGGATGTCCCTGTCCATTGGGTCAATTATGGGTTGCAATGATAGAATGTGTCACGCACTCTTGGTTCGCCGACCCCTTCCTCCCTGGCAGCGCCCGATTGGCTGTGATCGTCACATTCTCTACGCTCTCCACGGTGAGAAGAAGTAAAAATAGAGTGCACGTGGTACACACCTTCATCTGCTCGATCAAGGGAGGCCTGGGAGGAGGACGAGAACGAGCCACCAGACGACGGAACGGGGGACGCCGGAACGGTGTTGTTTATGCTGTGAAAACTACGTTGCGATGCAGCGGAATGTAAGCTAGATGCACTTGATGTGGAAACACTGAGCGTAGACATATGAAGAGAGAAAACGAGAGCGACAGTCGACGGCGGTTCAGAGTTGGTTCAAGAGCGGGGGAAGGTACAAGGAGGATCCGTCGAGTGATGTCGCCTGGTTGATCTGGGTATAAGGGCAGAGCACAGACAAGACACGACGGATCCTCTATGCGCGTGCACGCAGTTGGCAACGAGCTCGGGAACAGAAAGCGTTGCTGGTGAGCGCGGGAGTAAACTTAGCGGCGGATGGCTCGTGCACCAGCTTTTGACCAAATTCCAGCCACAACCCGGTGGCTGAACTTATCCAACTACGCGCACGGCCTTGGCACGACTGTGTATTTTCCCAACTCCTTTGCCAACCACTGGCAAGCGCGCCAACAATTCGACACCCATTAATGGATTTGTGTCCAGATTGCTCGCGTATGCTCAGGCGCATTCGCAGTGCAGTTGCCAGGGAGTGTTGTCTCTGCACAATTGCTCTGCACTACAAAAGTTGCCTCATCGTAGAGATTTTCCCTTTTTGATTGGGTTACGTAGTGTTCGCACCTCGTTCTCGCCAACAACGGGGCCACACGAAGCAAATCGATATCAAGATGCGGAGCTGTGGTTTTCTGGAACATCGGAACGCCTCTGCGACGTTCATTAACATTGGTGATTGCCAGTGGTGTTGCAGCTCTGCCTGGGGCGCCCGCTCCTGGTTACAGACAGTTGGGGACATCTCGATTGCACTGGCCATCAGTTCGTGTCATCGCAAAGGTCAGATGCACTGTACGGTTGCTGCGACTATGCTGTGGTGAGCTCCATAAAGGTGCGTCCAAACGAGACAGCTGACCAGCTCGGCATAGTTCAAGTTCTCTGTTGAAGGGAGCGATCTACTTCATCGGGCGACAATGACACGGAACCGGGCCCATTGGCTGATACAACAACAAGTCGTAGTGGACACGAAGTGCTGCTTCTTCTTGTGATGAAGTCCACGACTGTTCATGTTAATAGCTTCGCTCCGGGAGCCTTTTTGCGCCCTTGCTTCCTCTCTCTCCGCACGCAATGCAGCTGGATCTGCACACCTTCCTTCCACTTGTTCTTTGGCAACTCTTCCTCTACGCTGCTCCGAGCAGTTCGCAGCAGTTGATGTCACCGTTCGTCGTGCCTCTCGCAGTACGGTCGCCATACTTGAGCTATTGGCACGCCATCGGCCCCGGGACCCTTCTGGCAGACGCTGGAAGACCCGAGACTTCTTACCCGAATGTGCGTCGAATCGTTCACTACGAAACTGACATAGCTGATCAACTCGAGCTCATCCATAGACAGCGGGCGGATAGCACGGACTCGTCATCGTCGACGGCACAGCCTACGTCTGGTTGAGTGATGCTTCCGTCGCCAACCAGCAGGCGGGCGTGTTGGTGGACATGGACTTGACTCCCACGCGTACAATCATGACCATACGTGCCGAGCAATAGACCTGACCGCCACATTCCAATCTCGCTTTGAAAGGTGTCATCGCCATCCAAGCAATGTCTATCATGAGCTCTACCGTCAATGAATTGAGGGACGCTACCTGATGTTCTGTGAGTGGATCTCAATGCCATTCACTGATGCACGATCCAAGCAATTTCGCAGGAAGTTGCCACCGGCGTCGCAACACGGTGGGCGAATTTGGCGCTAGGGTCAGACAAGCACATGCTGGCCACATATGGCGAAGAATCATCTTGGACTTTGGGCTACAACCTTTTTGCGGATCGCTGGCTAAGCACTGATCTAATTAGCCCCTCCGTATGCCCCTCTTATCCTCCGTCTTGTTGGGGGAATCCTGACCTTCCACTGCGGATCTACGATGCACACACAGAGCCCCTGAGCAAATTGACCACATCGGCCCCTGACACATTCTTCGGGGTATCGACAGACAGCACTGGTGTGGTGGCCGTATCACATTGTAATTGCCAGCGTGCTTCGAGGCTCCAAGTGGCAAGCGCTGACTGAGATCAATACAGCGTCTTGGAATCTCTTTGCAGCAGCCGCCACCACCAACTCTAGTGTCCGCGATGCAATAATTTCTGGTGTGCATCGAGCAGCAGTCGATTCGTACAAGGCAAATTCAACTATACAGCCGTTCCCGCTTCGTTACCGAGGCTTGGACGGCAGTTCGATCTCTGGATCTGGAAGGTACAGTGCACTTCCCTCTTGTCGCGTTGTCAATTTCTGAAGCGTCCTCACTAGCCCTGCTCAAGGCGCCATGTATGCTCTTCTGTGAGATGGCTATTTCCTCCGAGCAGGAACGTAGCTGAGGTACTTAATATAAATTCTCAAAGTGCAGCGGACGCCGCAGCAAATCTCAGTATGCCTGGAGCCCCACCGAAGATCAGCAACCCGTCTACGCCCGCGCCCAGACACTCCCTGTCACCTTGGATTGGCGGCGTCATCGGTGGACTCTTAGGAGCAGCAGCCACTGTGCTCGCTCTCGCGCTCTGGCTACGACGACGACGACGGCGCCACAGGTCCTAGCGCGGTTCAGGCGAATGAACGAGCAGCTGCTTGACGAAGATCTTGCTCCGAGGGGCATGGACGAGGAGGAACTACTGTCGCGGCAGCAAATGCGAGCAGAGCTCATGGATGATGTTCGGGTTGAAATCGAGCATGTGCTAGCGGGGGATTGCCTCTCGATGGCAGGCTTGAGACTTAACCGTGAGAAGTAATGTCCAGTATTATCTTCGGACGTACTTCCATATACAGTGTATATGGTCGCTTCCGACAAGTCGCAGTTTAAGTAACCCTCTTGCAGTGCCCGGTCCACCACGCGCCAGTATTATATGCACAGCTCCACTTCCTCGAGGTGCTCCGACGCAAGGTTGTCGAGCACACACCCTTCTTCTACGAAATGGAGACGACAATCGCCGGGTTACAGGCAAGGTGGCCTCGCCGTATGTATTTCGGCGCAGACCTGGAGCTCGACGGCGTAACGTATCGGCCCACACACTGGCCCTTCCGAGATGCAGATACGCGCGATGGCGGCGGTGGACGCGATCACGGTCGATCACCCAGGCCTCATGCCGCCGAGTCATGCACATGGGGTGCGTTGCCAAGGAAACTTGCAAGAACCCGGGGTGCGTTATCGCTGCGAGTCGGACGAGTTGCCAGCTGGCGTTCAATCAACTCACACACATCTGCGGCGCAGCCTACTTGTATCAACGGTAACGCGGTAACGTTCAACGTTCAACGTAACGTTCAACTCTCACGTTCGCCGGGACATGGTTGACGGCGCCTGTTCTATCTCCATTGTCCTGTCGGCGTTTCAACTGTTCAGCTGACGTCATTAACTTACTAGTGCTAGTCACTACTTGACCACATCGGACGACCTCCGCGCCTTGGCTGCGCAGTGAAGATTTCCAAGCTCCAGGTGAGCATGCGGGCTGGATGGCATCGACGCATCCTTTGTCTCCGGTCCATGCGAAATTTCATCGCTGATTTCGATCGAGCAGTACTAGGCGCCAACGCCGGACCGACTCACCATGGTGTGCCTTTACTAGACCCAGTACTCTCGAGCCCGTCGATACGGCGTTGCCGGTCTCAGCATCAGCATCCACCTGGCACCACCATTTTACAACGTCACCAGCGTTTCACCCTCTCCTCTTGCCCTCACCCGAGCCGCGGTGCGCATCCCGCGCCGATGGATGTCCTACGTGCCCTTGTGTTCGCCTTTGCGCTGCTCTGTCTCCTTGCCGTTCCCGGAAATTCGCAGTCTTCCACAGATCCCTTAACCTGGATCCCTCTTGCTGCACGGACACCATACCTGAATTATTGGAGTGCCTTGGCACCTGGCGCGTCAAGCCCTCCTCCGGCATCTGGCCAGTCATCATATCCTCCTGTGCGTCGTCTCCATATCCTTCAGCAGTTCCGTTGTTCACTGACGTGAACATAGCCCGATGGTGCAACATGGCGGGGGATAGTGATTGTCGATGGGGTCTCGTACACTTGGCTGGGCGATCCAGTCACGGCGAGTTTCAGCGCGACATTGAAAATCACGAAGGTGGAGGTAACCCCTACGCGCACGGTTGCGACCATGGATGCCGGAGCGATGGAACTTACTGTGACGTTCCTCAGCCCAATCGAGGTCAGGACCCCATGCCGTGGAGGAGGGTTTTCATGTTCTGACGTAAATTCAAGCCCGGAGATTGGGTCAGGCAGTCCATCCCATTCGCTTATGTGTCCGTCGACGCCCAGTCGCTGGATGGAGCTCCTCATTCAGTGCAGCTGTATTCTGCCATTGGCGCAGGTGCGCACTTGCTTAGCGTGTTGGGCCCTCATTAATCCACTACGGCCAGACTGGAGCTCCCGTAATGATTCGACTACCTTTGTTTGGACGAGAACAATCGGCCCTACGAGTGTTTCTCTAAGCTCAACCTTGCATGCCCCCTCGTACTTCGTAGAAGACGACGACGGCCTTCCGCAATGGGGCACCGTTTTCTACGCGACTTCAGCGGTAATTCTTCTTCTACAGAGGTTGCGCCCCTTCTAAAGAATCCATCACAGGACCAGCAGGCTACATACAAAATCGGGAATTGCACTGAAGCGGAGGCGCTCTTTGAGAACTCCAAAAGTCTAGACAACAGTGTTTACAATACGACCACCACCATCGCGAGTGTCGGAGAAGACACGTGCTTCGCCATGGCGCATGACTTGGGGAACATCACCGTGACGCCCCGCTCGATCTTCTGGGCTCTGGGGAATTACCGCGATGCTGCCGTGCAATACAACGACCTCAATGGACAGAGTCAGACGCGAAGCCTGTACCTCAGCGTGAACTCGAGCTTTCTGGAGAACAGCATGGCAGGATTGGTGCACCTTCATCCTCGCCGTCGATTTGATGAAATCGCTGACCAGATGATTACGACAGGTGGACTTTGTTGTCTCCGACTTTCCAAGCGCACTTACTCGAGCAACACAGCTCGACAACAGTATCATGAACACAGCATTCAAGGTGTCCCCAGCTTATGCCGATTTGGTTTCGATTGCGACCCGACAGGCATATGCTGCTACGGAGCTCACGATCGCCCAAGGCTCTGACGGCTCGTGGAATAAGTCCGATGTCATGATGTTCATGAAGAATACCGGCGGTGATAACTCCGAGTTCGTTCAATCGTGCTATTAGCCAGTCCTTGCTCATTTTCAAAACAGTCGCGTGAACGCCGTTAGAACACTTTATCCCTCGTTCCCCGTGTTCATGTTCATCGATGCGACGCTAGGAGCGCCTCTGTTAGAGCCGCTGCTCCGCTTCCAAAGCTCTTCAAATTATTCCAATGGTTATGCGGCTCTCGACGCCGGTATATCGGACCGTCAGAAACAGTATTCGCTATCTGACCGCCTTCTTTCCAGGCCCGTCCTATCCCACTGCGGCACCAAGTAATGCACCCCACAAGTTCGGCGTTGAAGGCAAGCGGAGCTGTGGAAACTTACTCTCATCTCTTGGCTGATCTGATGGTAGTGACCGGCAGTATGTTGGTAATGGTTTACGCCCATCTACGTGCAAGCAACGACACCTCCTTGGTGGAACGCTATGTAAGAGGTGTTACCATATTGACGTCAATGACTAACGATTCGCATTATCGTAGTACCCACTGCTTAAAACTTGGTCTGACTATCTAGTTGCCAATACTTTGTTCACAGAGAATCAGTACGTGCGCAAAAATCTTCGCGGTGTCGACGCCTTACCGAGATGCATCGCAGGCTTTCTTCGGACGGCGACACTGCCAGCAACCAGACTAACCTCGCCCTGAAAGGTATAGTTGCGATCGCAGCGATGTCACGCATCAGTTCCGCTCTCAACCAGCCGAGTGACTCTGCATACTACTCTGTGCGTGCCCTTTTGAGTCCGCAGCGTTCACGTTCTCAACTGTTTCACTAGTCGACAGCTTCAAGCTTTGCGTCCCAGTGGACAAGCTTAGCTTTAGGATCGGATAAGCACATGTTAGCGGTGTATGGAGACCAGTCCTCTTGGACGCTGGGATACAATCTCTTTGTAGACCGGTGGCTCGGGATCAACCTCCTGGACTCGTCTGTGCGTTCCTGATTCTTGTTGTAGCGAAACTATGTCGTGCCTGCTAACATTGTCTCAGGTCTACGAGGCTCACACGACATTTCTGGGTGGCCTCCTTGCCTCTAACACTAACTCCTCCTTCGGGTTTGGAATTCCCACGAACAACCTCAAGCCGCCACTAACATCCCAAAGTAAGAAGTGTTGTGGAGTTGAATTTGGACCTTCGTAGTGATATCTCCTGTCTCCGCAGCCGCTTGGAATCTCTTCTCAGCCGCGATGGTCACAACTTCCGATGTCCGAGATCGCATCATCAAAGGTGTCCATGCTGCCATGGTGGACGTCCTGTCGACGCCAGGGCAGGTCTTTCCGCTCCTCTATAACAGCTCGAATGGCCACCCTCTCTCCGGAGCGCGAAGGTCAGCATATGTCCTCATCACAACAATCAAAATCTCACTCCGATACATTCTAGCCCTGCGCAGGGCGCGATGTACGCTCTTTTGTGAGTCTTCTCCACCACCACCGCCGTGCCCAGGTTCTGACACACAGCAGAGCGTACAATAACCCTATCACTGGCAATTCGCCGTCAAGTCCATCTTCGTCAGGGGGGTCGAGCGGCAAGTCGGGCGGCAGTCACGCGAATGCCGGCGCCATCGCTGGCGGTGTCGTCGGCGGACTGGCGCTGCTTCTCGCCTTGCTGGGTATATTCCTTCGGCGACGACACTCCCGGCGCGAGCTCAAAGGTGCCTTCACCGCGGGCGCGCTGCCGGTGTCGCCCTTCCACACGCGAGACGACGCGACATATCGGCCGGCGGAGGGCCTGCTCGAGCGCTGGTCCGCGGCCCGAGGACGAGGGCACACTGCCACCTCGCCCACGACCGAGTCCGAGCCCCCGGAAGGGGAAACCTACCAAGAGAACCCGTCCGACAAGCTTCTAGCGCGGCTGAGGTCGCTGAACGCGGAAGCAAACGGAGACGAATCACAGCATGCCAACGACTTTTTCAATATTCCCATGCTCGCCGTGGCTCGGTCTTCGTCGACAGTGTCTCCGTCGACAATGCACCTGACATCCAGTCCATCGCCAGCTCCGGCACCTGCGCCCGTGTCTGAGGTTCCGAGCAGCACTGGCAGCAGCGCGCTCAATACAGAACGACTGCGAGAAGAGATCATGGCAAACGTGCGGAGGGAAATCAATCAGACGCTGGCAGAGCACTGGGTTTCGCCGCCAGAATACGTAGATGACAGACCGCGTAGACCGCCATAATTCAGGTCCAGGACTAGCCCGGCACGCAGGACTTTTGACTCGTTTTCTTTTATATATGGCGTACAGTGTATTCTTCCAAACGAACTTGCGTTGACTGCGAAGCGCTCGTCACTACCCACAAGACAAAGTGATAAGACACCCCACAAGACGTTCGCAAGCGTGCGTGTGGTTATGACAACGTCGTACCCGTCAAAACTTTGACCGAAGGTGAAGGAAGAAAGATCTACCGTTCATGAGTTTCTGAGTTTCGTGGGGATGAGTCATAATGTGTGCAGCGGATGTCACGACACATACCGAAATGCACTAGCGTCTCGCTTTTGACGGGTACTACGACGAGTAAGGTTCCGAGCACGCCGGCTCAGACGACGGTACGTCGTATGGATTCGGTGAACTCATGCCAGAAATGTTTTCATTGGAGTTTTTGGCCATGCGAATTACCTTAGCTATCGCTACACACGACAACAATACTTAATAGGGCCTTCGGACCGTCACGTCGCGGTTCTGGTACTCAAGTACTCAAGGCTTGTGCCTAATGAACGCGCACGAGCTGACAGCAGGGGTAACCAATGCAATTTGAGCAGATGGGATGGTAATACAACATGCAGAGAAGACATCTTTCTAACCTAGATAATAACTCTTATCATTTTACAACCCGACAGCAGTGAGAAGCTTGGAGAAATTGGGCGTTCCCAAGCCGGTGACCTGCAGAATACAGCAAATCAGCTCCGGCGCGACAGCATATAGATCGCGAGGACGTACCGGGTCCCAACCAGTGGTCGCGGGGAAGCCGTTCGTGCTGCAGCCGGGATTGCTGCCGGTCGTGATGTCATTGAGGGCAGCGGCGCCGGCGGCCGAGTACAGGAATGGGTTGAGGAACCCAAGGGGGCTCTTGCCGGCCGCGATGAGGCGATCGTTGAGGAGGGCGACGACGCTGGCGAAGATGGGGCTGGAGCAGCTGGTGCCGGACACCGTGTTCGAGCGGCCCCGGGAGACAATGGCGACGCTCTGTCCGATGGCAGCGACGTCGGGGTACCCGCGGCCGCTCGCGTTGTACTTGCCGCTGTTGGTCGAGCCGAGCGTCTTGAGGTACGCGGCCTTCGCCGTGGCTTGATAGTCGGGTGTGCCGAAGACATTGGAGAAGCCGCCGGCGGAGAGCGTCGCGCCCCTCTCGGAAGACCCCGTGGTCGCGCCGACAGAGGTCAAGCTGGGAGGCGGGTGAGTGGAAACTGCTGCGGGAAGGACAGAGAAGACGTACAAGGGGCAGCCCGAGGGGAAGGTCGGGATGAAATTTGAGCAACTCTGGGACTGGGAGCCGGATACACCACCGTCACCGGAAGCGAAGAGGACAGACGTGCCGCGAGCACCGAGCTGCGCGTAGGCATTGCACAGAGAGCTGCTCGAATATAAGCATCGCGGGCGCGCAGGGCGACGGAGGGGAGACTTACTTGGACAGCGCAACCGAAATGTTGCTCTCGTCGTCGCCGTAGCTCGTGGTCATGACCTGGGCAGGAGTGTCCTTGGCGAGCAGGTAGTTGACAATGTCCAAGAAGCCCTCGAGGTCGCCATCCTGGAAGTCCTCGCCAACGGAGATGAACGCAGTGGGCACACCGGTCGCGAGGCCGATGGTGTACTGAACGTCGAGGTCCTGCATTTCCTGTCAGATACTGGGCGCGTTATGGAGATCTGAAAAGCTGACCGCCTCAACGCCGGCGCTGCTGGTGGTCTGGGGGTTTGACCCGCCGTCGAGGGTCTCCAGTGTGAAAGTGGTTGAGGAGGATATGTCCGGGCGGTTGGTGGTCAAGAATGACTGGACAAGTCGAATCAGCCCGCGCCCTGTGTCCAGGATAAAAGTGGACTCCGCACCTTCAGGTCAGCAGCGTTCGCAAACTGCTCAATGAACCCGGAGACAGCAATTGAGTTGGTGGATTCGGTTGCTGGTGTTGTCGGGATGCCATAGAGCGACTGGAGGCAAGCAGGGGTGAAGGTGGTGCAAGACACTGCGGCGGTGAGATTGCCTTGCGGAACGATGGGCGACAGGGGCGTCGTCACGGTCGGGGGTCCAAGAGAGCGGCGCGAGAACCTATACGTTATCTGCGATGAGCAACAAATCTCGATTTGAGAAGGCGCGTGGCGCGTACGAGATCGTCGGGTGCACGAGGTCGATGTGCTCCTTGAGCGATGCGGGGATGGAGTACTCAAGAGTGCGGATGGAATCCGCGCCGGACTCCTCGTGCGTGAAGGTCGTGAACTGCGCATCGAAGAGCTCGTTGGCCTTCTCGACGGTTGTCTGGATACCGATCCAGTCGCCAGCGGGGGACATCTTGGTCGCCGTCAGGCCGTTCTCGGCAAGCCAGGCGTTGACGGCCGCGACCGTCTCCGCCGTGGGCGCTACAAACGCGTTCACCTGTGACAAAAAAGGTTCAGCATAGGCCACCGACAGCAGTGGCAGTGACAGCCCACCTCCTCCTTCGACAGATGCTGCCCGTAGTTAGCACTGCTGGGCGTGCTGACGTCGTAGAGCGCATCCTGGAGCCCCTTGATGTCGGTCTGCTTGAGCGCCAGACGCAGCCTGAGCACCTTGTCCGAAGCTGCGGGGCCCTTGTTGGCGAAGCCCGTAGGTGCGCGCTCGCGGCGCTCGTGCAGGCGCAGGTCGCGGGCGGCATGGGGCTTGGCGAGCGCCAGGGTGAGGAGGGACGCGAGGAAGATAGCGACTTTGACCATTGTGACTGGACTGGACTCCGGAGGGATGAGAGAATGAAGTGCGAGTGCGCTTGAATTTTCTGGGTTGCTGCTCGCCCGTTTTATACAAGGACATCCCTAGCTGGACGGCGAGGAAAGTCAGCACCTTCTCGTGAATAAACCACGGATCCGACGGCCGTCTCAGCCCATCTGAGGTTGTAGCGCAATGACCATACGCAACGCCCATACGCCTGCGCGCCGATAGCGAGAGTTGTACCGCCGTCGGTATACGTATGACACCACCACGCGAGTGATCCTCCTGGCAGGAAGCCAGAAAGCGGCGGAAGATGTTCTCCGGCTCGAGTCAACGTGATGCCTCGAGCAACCCTATCCACTCGCGCATGGACCAGTGAGCGTGCGCAAAGATAAGAGACTTCATGGACCTATGTCATCAAACGACGATCAGAGAGCAGTGCTGATGAAACAAGGGAGATGGGACGACCCCGGTAGTCTCCGCAGGCCAGCTGACCTTATGCACATACTGAGTAAGACAGTAGTCGTTCTGTTGTTGTATGGCCCCGGCCCTAGATGCCACAAGGGCAACGCGGTCGTGCCGCAACCAACATATGGGTTGCTCGGCAAGAAATGACGAATGCGATTGAAGTTGTGGACGAACGCATGCTTCGTCTCCACGATGACCGGACACCGAGCATCCTCCTCCGAATGAAAGCCGTCGACGTCGTGCTGCAGCGTGCAGTCACGAAACTTGAATTTCGAGTCGAGCTATCGGCGCAGTCGACCGTGACGCTCGACGCCATGAGCCGAGAAGTCCACTCCGAAGGCCACACTGCCGCAGGCGTTGTATGCAAAGCACCGAGCAGTGAGATGCAAAACTGCAGTGCAGCGCATGCGCAAAGGTGATGCCAATTGGCTGCCAACTTTTGATGGCTGCGCGCCTACCGGCCAGTATTATGTAACTCGAAACGCGCCCCGTCGGCCCCCGTGTAACCTTGCCCGAGCAAATCCTCTCTCATGATCAGTACTTCAGTACTTAACATTGGAAGATGAGCGGCTCCGTCAGCTGAACAGAGAGACAAAGCAGTGGTGGGAGTTCGAGAAGGCGCACATGTAACTTACAGCGCCGGAATTCATGTGCCGAAATTGTGCTGCTAGTCTGCGTGTTCGACAAAGGCTGAGCGTGTTCCGTTGAAAGCGAGTGTCATGCCAATCGTTGTCGAATGTGCGGAATGGCGGTGGCTGCACTAAGGAGTAAAGGTACACAAACATGAGACGCGTAAATAGGGGTGAGCAAGAGTCGAACGTTGATTGTGGCGTCGGTGCACCATGAAAAGGTGAGCTGCTTTATGTGACGAGAACCGCATACAGCAGCATACATCAAAATCATATGACAACTATACGTCCAGCTACTGCGAACGGACATCGCACACGACTGAATACCACCTGTAGACCCATGTCAAGCAACCTGACACAACCTGTGCAGAGCCACGGGCCACGGCTCACCTCTGCTTCTCATTCTCGCCTCCCGCCCTTTTTCTTCTCCTTCCGCGCCTTCCTCTTCTCCTCCTTCTCGACCGCCTCGTTCACAGCCAACAAGTCCTTGATCGACGGGATTGCGGACGACGCGAGCGGTGCCAGGCGCACCTGCCCTTCTTCGTCCTCTTCGCCTTCATCAGCTCGCGTTATCGGCTCGGCAGAGGGCGCTTTGTTATCGAGTGCGGGGGGCGGCGGCGGCGGTGCCGTCTCTTCTTCGTTGTCAAACCACCCTCTGCGCTGCGAAGAAGCCGCACGAGGACTACGAGACCTAGATGGAGACTGCGGGCGCCGCGGCGGGGGAGCATCGTCGTCTTCGTCGTCGTCGTCTGAGTTCACGACGATGCCTTCGTAGTCGCCAGCGCCCGCGAAGATGTCAAAGTCTTCCTCGAGTGGTTCGGGCTCCGGCTCCGGCGTAGGTGCCTTCTTCGCGGTCGAGGGGCCAGCTGTTGCGCTGGTGGAAGAGGGGAGCGGGAGTGGTACCGCAGACGCGTCTGGAACCGCATCCACCTTGCGCTTCTTTTTCTTCCTGCCGCCCTCCTCGCCCTCCTTCCTCTTCGCTTTTTTCTTCTTCGACTCCTGCCCAGCGCCAATTGGCTTGAACCCTATGGGCTTGAACTTGTCGGGCGGTGGGGGCTTCTCCGCGGGGGCAGTAGCGTCCGCGTCTGCGCCTGGTGCGTCGCCGGTGCCACGCTTCTCCTTGAGCGCCTTGATGATGTCCGCGCGGGAGCGTTTCTTCGATGTCGAGGTGTCGGCTGGATCGGGCGCAGATGCGACCTCGGCAAAGGCCTGCTCGAGGAGCTCGTCGTCTTGCTTGGACGAGACGGATGCGAGGCGGGCACGGTTCTGCTCGAGGAGGGCAAAATCGAGGCCCTTGACGAGAATGGAGTGCTCCGAGTCGCCACCTAGGTACTTCCGCTGTTCTTCGAGCTGCGGGATTCCGATGTTAGCGAGAATATGGTGGCGTGGCAGCGGGCGACGCACGGCCTGCTTGTCCTCGGCGTCGGCATTCCGACGCTCAAAGTCCTCCAGCACCGCCTCGACCTGCGCATAGTCGCTCTCCTTGCCCAGCCGGCGCTCCTCGGCGCGGTCGCGGTAGGAGCCGTCCTTTTTCTTGACTTTGCGCGGCTTGAAACTGGGCGCGCTGGCGGGTGCTTTCCTACGAGACGGGTCTGAGAGTCATGATCTTCCATGTGCACGAAACATATATTCGGAGCGTCGCGTACGGTTTGGATGGGCCCGCTTTTGTGCTCAAAAAAGAGCCACGGGCGACGGTCGCTGTCGGCGTTCCGCCAGCCGTCTGCAACAACTGTCGAAAGGAGTCCTGAAATGAAATGTTGAGAGCAAGATGGCATTGCGTAGAGCTTCAAATTACCTGGTCCATGCAAACAGCTGGACAGCGCAAATGTTCGAATTGTCGGTAAGTCGCGGTGGCCGCCTGTGGAAGACTGACAAAACGGCTTGGCGGACCGGTTAGTGATCGGATCTTGCGAATCAGTTCCGCGGGACCGTGCGGGACCCGGCGGCGGGTTCGATCCGGCATGACGTTTCTCGCCGTCACCGCGATGGCACTTTGCCGACGGGGCAAATCACTCTTCTACCGCGCCAACTCTCCTTTTCTTCCTACTCTCATCACATCCTATCATGTCTAGGTGCGTAGTGATTCCTCTTCACCGCGAAGCTCTCTGTTTCAACGTGCTCGAACAGTGGGCCCGCAGTGGTCGTCGCCGAAACGGAGATTAATGGCACAGCGCCAGCTGCCAAGGCGAAGATGTCCAGCGACGCCATACAGACCAAGGAGGGCACATTCTACGTATCAAAACCGTATAGATCAAGTTACAACAAGAAACTGAAGGCCGCCATCGCGTTCGTCCCGCGACGCTCGCACTTCGACATCGAGAATGAGCAGTCGGGTGCGAATGAGTTCAGGGTGCGTAACCAGCAACGCGCATCTTTCTATATCTAACGACCTCGACAGGGCTTCTTCACGCTCTTCTGGATATCCCTCTTTCTCTTCACCGTCCGGAGTTACGTCCGCAGTATCGAGACGAATGGCTACCCGCTTAACTTCGAGTTCGCGAGCATGTTCTCGCGGGACGCGCGCACGCTTGCGCTCAGCGATGCCGTGCTAGTACTCAGCACCGGATTATGTGTCCCGTTCGCCAAGGCGGTGCAGAAGGGCTGGATCAAGTATTACTACTATGGTGTGGTTATCCAGCACCTCTTCCAGACCCTCGTCCTCTTCACCGCTGTCAAGTGGACATTCAATAGGTGTGTATTGATATCTTCTCTTGTCTGTCGTGTGGGCGCGACAACCTGTATGTGGGCGCTCGACTGTCATCACGGCATGGAACCTCACATTCCAAGTAGTGCATTCGTTAACGCAAGGCGACGCGTGTTGCTAGGCACGAGGATTTGGCCAAGACATTTTGAGCGCGATCTCTCCATTTCCTCCTCTCGGTGGTTTCGCCCAGCCGAACGCTCATGCATTCATTCCTTACAGGCATTGGCCATGGGTTCAGTCCGGTTTCCTCACACTCCACACCCTCGTGCGTGCCGGCACCAAGTCTGCTGCGCACTAGCGCTGACATGTCAGCCCCAGACCATGATTATGAAGATGCACTCCTACAACACCGTCAACGGTTATCTCAAATGGGCGTCGGAAGAGAGCGGGCGCCTCCTTGTTCAGCTGCGTACGGCCACCGAGCGCGTCGGCGGGTGGGATGCCGCGCTTGCCGCCGCGAAACAGAATCTCGAGGAACGCGACGCGGCTACGGGAACGGCGTCCAGCTCGCCGGGGGTCGGCACACCCGACTTGCCTGACGGCTCGCAAAAGTCGTACGTCGACGCGCCTGTGGCGGCCGCTTTACGCAACCGCCTCGTCCGTGTGTCTGAGGACGTCACCGCGGAGGCTCAAGAGGAGAAGCCGAAACCTGTTGGTCCGTTCCCTCACCCCCTTGTGGACCACCCGGACGCGGAGATCTCTGCCCTTGCGGCGGGCTACACGGACGCCGAGTCCGACTTGGTGGGCACGGGCCCGGAGTACGTGCGCTGGCCGGCGAACCTCACCTACAAGAACTTCGCGGTATATATGCTTATCCCGTCGCTGGTTTATGAGCTCGAATACCCGCGCACGAACAAGTATGCTCGCCACATCGTCACTCAAAGCCAATACTTATTGACGGTGGCAGGATTCGCCCGCTATACGTGTTTGAGAAGACGGTTGCCACGGGCGGAACGTTCGCGCTGCTGTACACCGTCACCGAGACATTCATTCTGCCGTTGACCCCCGCTCCGGACCAGTCGTTCTTTAGAAGTTTGTTGGATCTGGCACTGCCGTTCATGCTGGCGTATCTACTGCTGTTCTACATCATCTTTGGTGCGTTTTTCCTGTCTGAGAGCCGAGTCAGCCTGACTGTTTCACACGCACAGAGTGTATCTGTAATGGCTTTGCGGAGCTCTCTTAGTGCGTGGCCTCGACCTCTTTGCTACCTAGTTACTGAGCGATGCCATAGTTTTGCTGACCGCGGGTTCTACGAAGACTGGGTACGTCGGATCCTTAGGCCAAAGCAGCGCTGTCTTCGTTCTTCGCTGTTTTACTGACTTTGTTCCAGTGGAACTCAACATCCTGGGAGGAATTCTCCCGGAAATGGAACAAACCCGTGCATACGTTCCTCCTGCGACACGTGTACGCGTCCTCAATCTCGTCTTACCACCTCTCGCGCTCGGGCGCGATGTTCTTCACGTTCCTCATCAGCGCGCTCGCGCACGAGCTCGTCATGGCCGTCGTCACACAGAAGATTCGGTGCGCATTGTTCCATTCCCTCCTCGCCGATGACGCTGACGCGGCGAGACAGCATGTACCTATTCACGCTGCAGCTCATCCAGATCCCGCTGATCGCGGTTGGGCGCATCCCTGCGATCAAGCGCAACAAGCTCATGGGGAACATGGTGTTCTGGCTCGGCCTGTATGCGGGCTTCCCGCTTTTGTGCGTCGCATATGTTGCGTACTGATCGATCTTGTGGCGGGCGAGATATAGTGGCGGATGGCTTGGATATGTGCAGTGGACCGTATATAATACCCGTTAATACTAGTACTGGGCGGCCGTGACGGGGGGCTGTTTCGCGACTAATTATTTGCTTTCTTCGAATACTAAAGCTGGTGCGGGATCGCACATCATACGTTGAAGGCGAGGTTCACATACTCACTCTGACTGGGTAAGCGGTGAAGCAGCCGAGTTGTCTTTGGCACCGGCCGCGCGCTCACCCGCGCCGAGGGTCATACAGTGGCGCCACACTAGACTACCTTTGTGTCAGAATCGTGCAAGTATTCACGAACATAGCCTGAGACCGTTTTTATGCTCAGAAGAACAATCTTCTGATACCATGCCGAGGAGGATATAAGGAGATTCTTTAGAGGCGTACATTCCGAGGCGGAACAAAGCCGATCGGACGATGCCGCAGCGGCCCGGGGCGCTGTTGGCAAGTCGCCTGTTGACTCGACTCAGTAGCGTCTCAGCTCAACGCTTACTTTGCAGCTTGAGGAAGAGACTCACCTGAGCGCGCGCCGGCATAGCAGTATCTTGGTGAGCATCTTTGTCTGTGCGTATCGTTCGTGGCACATCGAATTTCCAGCCAGCCAGCCGGATGGCAAGAGCCTCACACCCCAAGATGTTGACCGGACGAAGGCGGTAGGTGCACATCGAGCACAACGCGAAACGCACTGCTGCGCAGCGCGCGAAGACCCTCAGAGACACCTAACTCGCCGCGGTCTGGTCTTCGACCCATCCTGCGCACCTCAGCCGCGAGTGCCCGAGTGCCCGTCTTCCGAGCGCTACCATCTTGCAGCAGCGCCTAGCGGCTGTGTTCTTGTCAGGTGCGCCCGAATTTTCTGATGAATGCCGCGCTGGCTGATTGTAGACTCTCCGCGCTCGCCCTTTGCTCGCCCTGCCTTTGAGGTCACCCTGGATTGCCCTATCTCACATCTGGCCAGCCTTTACAAACCGCTGCCATCCTACGACGCGACGACCATTGTAATCGCTTTCCTGCCGTTTATGGTCGTATAGATTGAGTGCTTGCGCGGCTCTCCTTCCACATATCACCATCTACGGTTGATGTACGGCGCTCGCTCTTGCTCGGGCCACGGCGTTGATCTGCAAGGCTCGATATGCCCTGTGACGACATCATGATCGTGTTCTCTGTATCCGCAGAACGCGCCGCTCTATGTAGGCATTAAAGCTCCGCGAACCTGGCCGGCGGTCCTCGAAGATAGTCATCAATGCCTGGCTAGTCGGGCCGCCGAGGGAGTACTTAAATGCGCGTGTCGGACTCGGGGTTCATCGGCATTCACTTGGTGTGTGTTCAGGTGCGAATCGGTACGGCGGGGCAATGTAATGGGAGACAACGCAGATTGGTCTAGAGTACTGTACATAGAGTAGATTTTGAACTCTGAAGTTGAAACCGCCGCAAATCGTGTCACGTGGATGTGGTCACAGTCGGCGACGCGACTCTAAGTAGCGGCTCTCACCGCGACATGCCCTGCTTCAAATCGCTGAATAGTCCATTCCATCCTGATTTCATCTTCATAACGTTACTGGGCCCATCTGCCTGCAGCAGCCTGAACACTCCATGTGCGGCGCTTGTGTGGCTGGAAATTGCCGAACTTGAGAGGTTCGTCGACAGGCTTGTGATGCGCGCCCAATATAATTGATGTCTTCGAAGAAGGTACATCCCATACAGATTGCGCCTTCGCACTGATCTGGGAGCCAACGGCAACGTGTACGCTCCAAACTGGTGCACCAAGCTGAAACCATCCAGGCCATTATGTGTTTCGGCGCGCTAAATCAGCTCAGGAGCAGAGGCGAGTCAGTAGCCTCTGTAACGCCCCAGTAGTCTGTTGCAACTTGGCTTACACCATCACGACAGCGGTGGCCTTTGAAAGCAGTCCCTGAGGTTTACGACCTCTGAGCCAACCATCCCCGTCCGATGGCTCCAATGAGTTCCTCAAGCATGGTCGTAACAAGCCCAGCGAGTTCGAAGAAGTCTCCCATCGGGACAGCGAGCATGTTGAAGTACGCCCCTCACGTGCCTTCGATGAGATTGTGTTGACTACGACGTTGTATAGGTCTAAGCTCAAGAGATCTAGCGAAGATGGGACACTAATAAATGCGCTACTGAAAGGCAAGTTCACGAACTAAATGTCTTACTTGTACTTGACACAATTTATACAGCCGTCGAGGTCTCTGGTCTCACTCGGTCGAAGGGAGAATCAGCCGACACGTTCGTCCAAGTACAAGTCGACGGATCCGAGGTTTGGAAGAGCAACATTGTCAGCGAATATCAGAACCCGAAGTGGAATCTGACAGAAGCTGTCGCATTGTAAGTCGCTGTCGCTCACTCCCTGCGTCTGACGAGTTCTCAGCATCCTCCGCAGGATTGTGCGACCCTCTGCCGAGATCAAGATTGAAATTCATCGAAAGCGTACAACGAAGTGGGGCCGCAAGCAGGATCGCATCCTTGGTACCGCGTCGGGGAAGTTCGCTACATTGATCCTAGGAGGTAAGCTCAGACGCACGTCGTGGCTTCCCAGGCTGACGCAGTCGCAGAGGCGACGCTGTCACTGACAGACACGACCGCATCTCTGAAGATCGTCTTGACCGCGGACGATGCTGCAGCACCATCCATCGACGACTTGGGTCTCTCCGCAGCGGCAGAACAACTCGGCCACGCCGAGGCATCACTCACGCGCCTCTCTCCGGGCAACAATAATTCGATGCTGCTTACTACCGTAGCGGAGTCCGCTACCGACGGCAATTCTGTGACCAACATGCGACGCACGGCCAGTGGTCTAGCGGGGGCGACCAGCGGTATCCAAGCCTTGGCCACAGCGCTGAAGTGTTTGGACGTCGTGGTAAAACTTGTGGACGGTATCGCAGACGTAAGCTGAAACGTACTCATCTGGCTAGCATGTGCTGACGACTTTCAAGGTTCATCCGGCCTTCAAAGCAGGCTGGACGCTATTGTCCTGCGCCTACCGGGTGCGTACCATCCGCAGTCTACCGCCAGTTGGCTGACGCCCCTCCGGGACTTAGGCTCTGCGGAATCAAGTCGAAGAAGACAAGTCGCTCACCGAACTATCGATCCAGCTGTGCAACATGCTGGCGTTTGCGAAGGAGTGCGTCGAGCTGAAGAAAATCGAAGGAAAGAACGACGTAGTCCGCGAAGTGGGCCAGCTCGTAGTCGAAGGCGCTGTGCTGATAGACGAGTGCATGGAGCACGGGCTGTTGAGTGCGTATGGTTGTCATGAAGATCGTTTGTGACCTGCTTTCGATGATTTGTTTTAGCGCGCAGCGTACAAACATCATTTACAGATGTGAAGGCCCGGATCCAAGAATGTCAGAAGAAGCTCGCGACGCTGCGAGGCGATTTGTCACTCACATTGCAGATTCGAACCTATCAAAAGGTTGAGAACATGGAGACGGCTCGTACGTATCAGCGTTGCATATTGGCGGTGATACGCTAATGCACAGCCTCAGGCAACTTCGATATCCTGAAGGAGTTACCCCGCGTTGAGGCTGGGTACGATCGGGCATGCTGCTGCCTGCCCGGCACCCGGCAAGAAGTCGTTGATCTCGTGCTCCAGTGGGCCACGGATGTCCGTCCTGGACAGCATCGCGTGTTCTGGCTGCACGGCCTCGGAGGCGAGGGCAAATCTGCCATAGCGCACACTCTGGCCAGTGCGCTCGACGACACGGGAATTCTCGGCGGCTCGTTCTTCTTCTCGCGCGACATCGCAGAGCGGCGCCGCTCAGACACAGTCTTCAGTACGCTTGCGTACCAGCTCGCAAATCGCCGTCCTCTCCTCGCGAGCGCTATTTTTGAGGAGTTCAGCCGCAACCGCGAGGTGTTCCATTCCGCAGCAAACCAGTTCCACATCCTGTTTCGAAAGCCGCTCGCCTCCATTCAGCAGCAATTGGACCCAAACACGCCCCTCATTTTCGTATTGGATGGCCTCGACGAGTGCACAACCGACGACAACCAGCGCGAGCGCCTGCTGGCGCTGATCGGGCAGCTTGGCGATCTGCCCGTTATGTGTCGCTTCTTTGTCGCGTGTCGAGCGGAGCCTGATATCAAGAGCTTGCTCGGCGTCTCTTCCATCGTCCAACCCTTCCCCCTCAGTGACTCTTCCTCCCACAGCATCGACGGCGATATCAAGCATTTCTTCACGCAGTCCTTCGAGAAGCTTACCCCGCGATACCCTGCGAGTTGCTTCTCGGGTTGGCCTGGTATCGACACGCTTCGCACGCTGGTGAAACGTGCAGCTGGACTCTTCATCTGGGCATCGACGGCAGTGCGCTTCATCGAGGACCCAATGGCCGACGATCCCGTCGAGCAGCTGAGCCTGCTTCTTCAAGACCTACCACCCATCTCTTCTCCCGGCTCGTTGCCGCTTCCCTCCCTGCTACTCGACAATCTTTATCTTCAAGTCCTGCGTCAGGCTTACCCCGCGCGGATCCCTCCGAAGCGCCTGGCTATCATTGGCGCAATCATCGCGAGCCGAAGTCCTCTGTCTCCGTCCGTCCTCGGCGCGTTGCTGAAGCTCGGGGACCACTTGAAGCCGAAGAAGCAGCACGACATCATTTACGAGGCAATCGCAAAGCTCCAAACTGTGATATTCATCCCCGACTGGGACAAGGCACCTCTCAAACCACTGCGCGTCATCCATCCCTCCTTCGCCGATTTCATCACGAATCCAGATCGCTGCGTTGACATCCAGTTCCTCGTCAATGAGCCAACCTACGACTTGCTTCTGGCGAAACGCTGCCTCGAGCATCTGCAAGAGACTCTCCGGATCAATATCTGCCGCCTCCGCGACAGCTCAGAGCTTAATTCCGACATCGAGGACCTCACAGAGCGCCTTGACAAATACCTTCCTCTCCACGTGCGCTACGCATGTCAGTTCTGGGCTGATCACGTCTCTCGTGCGGGCTCCGGCGACCTTGAGCTCTATGGTCTCGTCAAAAGCTTCATCTCCAACAATTTGCTGAACTGGCTCGAAGCTCTCAGCTTACTCGGCTTGCTGGAGAGGAGCAGCCACTCGTCGCTGATCCAGATTGAAAAGTGGGTAAACAAGGTGCGCAAGTTCCAATGCAAATGCTTGTAAGATCACTCATGATTGCTATGTCTAGCAACCAGCGAAGGATGACAGCCTGATACTTCTCATCCAAGATGGCCAACAGTTCGTGCAGGAGTTCCGAACTTCAATGAGGCAGAGTGCCTTGCATGTGCACATCTCTGCTCTGGCTTTCACACCCTTTGAGGAAACTCTCCTGAAGAGTTATGATGGGAAATTCCCCCACAAAATTGCTGTTACATCTGGAGTCTCCAAATTTTGGACAGCATGTGTGGCCATATATGAGGGTGCCCACACAAACTGTGTCAGGGCTTTGGCATATCATCCAGATGGCTCTCAAATTGCTACTGCATCATGGGACAGATCAGTCATCATATGGGACGTAAAGACTGGATCCACAGTTGGCCAGCCCTTCACTGGACATACAGACAATGTTAATGCTATTAAATATAGCCCAGATGGCTCTATCATCGCCACATGCTCTCCAGATAAAACAGTCAGAATCTGGAATTCAAAAACTGGGGCACAAATTGGTGAACCTATGACAGGACATACCCATTGGATCCAAGAGATTGCATATAGCCCTACAGGCAAATTCATAGCCTCTGGAAGTGCAGACACTACAGTCATGATGTGGTCCCCTGAAGAAGGCAAATCAATTGGAAAGGCAATGCATGGGCATACAGATATGGTCACCACAGTATCTGTCTCACCAGATGGGAGATTCATAGTCTCAGGCAGTGAAGATTGCTCTGTGAGGATTTGGGACTCTAATTTGCAGACACAGGTTGGCAAAACTATGGTTGGGCACACACTTAGAGTCATCACAGTTGAATGGTCCCCAACTGGATCACAAATATTGAGTGGGAGTGTGGATAGCAACATATGCCTCTGGGACCCAGAAACCCAAAATCAAATTGGAGTGCCTTTGAAGGGTCACACTAGCAGAGTCATCTCAGCAAATTTCTCACCAGATGGCTCAAAGATAGTCTCTGGGTCTTATGACCACATCATTCTTTTGTGGGATGCTATCAAAAGAACACAGTTGAGCCCAGATCTGACAGGACATGCTGCATGGGTCTGTGGGGTTGCGTTTTCTCCAGATGGCAAGCAATTTGCCAGCTGTAGTGCAGACAGAACTGTTAGAGTCTGGGATGTGTATGATGCAATCACTGTAGGAGATCAGAAAGATGCCCACACTAGTGTTGTCACAGCTGTGGGGATATCCCCAGATGGGACCCACATTGTCTCTGCTAGCCAAGATAATACCTTGAGGCTTTGGGATATGGCATTGGCTACAAAGCCTGGACTAGAAGGGGTACTCCTATCAGGTCACTCAGACCAAGTCACTTCAGTTGTCTTTTCACCTGATGGAGCCCTCATTGCATCCGGGTCCTATGACAAAACCCTCAGAATCTGGTCAACCCAGACTTCAGTCCCAGATGGAGAACCTCTGGCTGGACATACAGCATGGGTAGAATCAGTAGCCTGGAGCTCAGACGGCAAAATCATAGTGTCAGGTTCATGGGATGGGAAGCTCAGAATATGGGATGTCAAGGGCAGAACATGCATTGGGGAGCCATTGGTTGGCCACGAGAGCTGGGTCACCAGGGTAGCCATTTCCCCAGACAGCTCTCGGATTGTGTCCACATCCGGAGACAAGTCCATCCGAGTCTGGGATGCCGCAGCCGGAACGCCCATCAACGAGCCCATCCTTGGACACACAGACTGGGTGACTGCAGTTGGATATAGCCCAGATGGCTCGAAGATCGTGTCGGGCTCAAAGGACAAGACGGTCCGAGTCTGGGACGCAGTGACTGGCCATTCCCTCGGCGAGCCGTTCCTCGGGCACAACGACACCATTAACTCAGTCGGATTCTCACCAAATGCTCTGTACGCGACGTCCGGCGCGCGGGACAGAGTTGTCAAGGTCTGGGAGATGAAGACGGGCACGGCCATCGACAAGCCGGCGCACGCATCCATGTGCCGCAAGTGGCTCGAGACTGAACAAACGAACGAGATCCCATTCCAGTGGTTCATGGGCACGCAGGACGGGTGGATCATTGGTCCGGGTGCGAAGAGACTGTGGTACATGCCTGCAGCGAACAGAGGGGACAAATTTGCGATCAAGGGGACGAAGCTCGTGGTTGGCGGCGGGTCGGGTGTGATCACGATTGTTGACGTGATGTCGATTTTAAAGTATATTTACTTACCTAGGTCAGACGAGGATTAGTTAGCTGAAGATCGGTCAGAGGGCATCCTGACGTACGTGTTCTTAGGACTGCGGTAACTACATATCTCTATCATCGGATTTCAGTACGACATGTATCATGACTTCACGTTTTTGTAAGAATAGACATTTCTATCAGCGAGAACGATTAGCGAGGTCGAAACACAGGCATAGGAGGTGCGAGAGAGAGAGGGAGAGAGCTGTCGGTGGTGGGTGGATGAGGCATTACCGTAGATGCTAAGACCATGCAGGATGACGCTGCGTCGTGCATTTTTCGCGCGATTGCAACAGGTGTACGTTTTCAGTTCCTCTCGATTAGGTTTGATAGCGACGCGTAATACATTGCTCCAACCACTAATACCGGTGTACTGTGTATACATGCGCTGTCAAGCAGGCGATCGTCAAGTAGGAACGGAGAACCAAACGACACAATACTCACCTATCTCTATAACGACTTTGGCCCCTTCGCATCTGTTCCCAGAGCCCTCCCTCGTGTGACGAAGTTCGCAAAGCTCATGCGCGAGTCCATGTCGTCGATACTCCTGCCACGACCGTCAGCTCATCCAACAGAGAACAGCCATAGAATGCGCACCGCAATTTCATCTCGCTCGCCCAACTAATCTCCTTCGGTGCTGGTGCCTTGAGGCACGCGCCGATAATGCCCAGTGCGAGTGCGACGAGCGACTCGAGAACGACCTCGGAACGCATGGATGCTTCAGGATGAGCGCGTGTCGAGGAGGTAGGTACTCACATCTACGGGAAGAGAGCCTTCTGGCCGACCTAAGGCTTTCAGATGCGATAGGTCTGGGTTGTTGTGTAAAAGCGTGAGTGCTGCGACGCGACTTCCTTCAAGGAGACTGCGTACGCTCGTATGTGGAGAATGCAACTGACGAGTCCATCAGAGCTCTGAAGGGAGTGAGAGAGGTATCATATAGGGCGCACCGTGGAAGAGAGCGAGTGTAGAGACGAGAAGTAAGAGCTGGCCAAGCATGTTCGAAGCTGTTGGTGTGCGGGGTCGATGATCAAGGCGAGTGAAAGCGCGGCTCATCCGGCAAACGCCGGCACTCGTCGTCTTTGTAGCATTACATACAGTACTTGGGTACTCGCTCTGTCGACATCCTTTGTGCTCAAAAGTGCTATGCTATATGATCGGCGGTTGCGCTACTTCTCGCTGTTAAGACCATTACTGGGCCATACCACCGGCGCTTCGCTGATCTTGCTTGCAGGTGCCAATGGCGTTACGATCGCGCTACTAGTAGTATTCCAGTCTTCATATTCAGAACTCGCCCGCGTTCATAGTCTCTGCACTGTAAATGCCTTGGACCTACATTCGGAATGAGCTGGCCTTGCTCAGGCTTCACGCCTAGAGGTGGGGGCGGGGGCCGCAAGGGCGGTCAACCATCGGACCCGGCCACAACGACAATGAGAAGCGCGCAGCCACCGGGCCTTGGCCACACCGAGAGCGACTCAAGGATCTCGTGTACGGAAGTGTCGAAAGTCATGACCGGTCACGCAGCAGTGACATGTATTATGTACGGATATGCAGAAGGCAGCAAGAATACAGACATAAAGAGAATTAGATGAAGTAGCGCAGTAGGGTATCGAGTCAATAAGAGGCACCGCTGGTATGGTTCGTGCCGCGATAGGAAACACATTTGTTCAGTCAGAAGTGAGATCAATGACCTCCCCATGCGCAGCGCCGACTTGTATCGGAGAAGCAGATCTCTCGCGCTTGACACTTTGCTGTTTACCGGTACCGGATTTGAGACTCTTCAGTTCATCCTGGACAGAACGAAGCGTAGCCTGATCACGCAGCGTCGCGGAATGTGAGCAAGTTCAAGTTGACGGACTATGCGCTTGCCTACCTCAAGTGCGTGTATGCGCGCTGCAGCGCCGTCGTCCTCGTTGACCCGCGGCTTGACGTCGTCTTCTTCCTTCACTGCGATGGTTGCAGAGTTGCGAATCGACCCCTGAAAAGGTTTCTGTGAGCATAGGTAGATGGAGAAGCTGACAGGAAATCCCACTTGTTCAGATGAACCGACTCCTCGCAACCTCTTTGCAGGAGGCTCGCTCGCAGCAGCAGTCCCCGACCTGGATCTACGGGCGGCATTGGATGGTTCCCGAGGTATTTTAGCGGGGATCCTCTCCGGCACAGGGTCAGCCCGCGGCATGATTCCTATGGCTTGTAACATCGCTGAAAAGATAACCTCAGGCCAGCGCGAGTAGGAGAGTGCGTGAAGCTCACCAGCTGGGCGGTGTCGAAACTGGAAGGACACCAGTAGCGGGCCTGGCTTATATTTCCTGAGAGTTATAGGAATTCTTTCCATGGGTCGCTCTCTACCAAGCCTAAGCAGGGATTGATGGCGTCACAGAACATTCACTTCAGAACCACTTGACACGAGATAGGCGAGGGTGATAGATGACATACGAGACTTGGTTGATACCTATCATCTTCGACCGCTCGGAGACGCCTGCTACGTCTTCAATCACACGTGTTTTGTGTGGGTGCAGCCCAGGCAGTCGTACGGCTTGATGTATCCTGACGTCGATGACCCCTAGCTGCGTGAGATCGACACTTTGGTCGGCCGCATCACCATCTGTGTGTAACGCAGCATGTATAAGTCGCGCTCTTTCTTGGACCATAAGCAACGCACCAGACAATAGTTTCACCGGTGAGAATGTCAGGTACCTTCTTACATTCGCAATAGATGTCGATGCGGTCGAAGCTACGCCCTCCCGATCTGATGTCCCGAACCTAGTAACGAGCCGTCCATCTGCATACAGCACCACAGCTTTGCCGGTGGTAAGCTCGTCACTCAGCTGTTCCCATATGACCCTGAACTCCTAAACAGGGAGCTTTGTTCACTGACTCGCCGGTTCAAGACGAGAAAAGCTCACCTGTCCGGCTTCGCTAGGAACATAGCAAGCGATCGTGGTCTCGTTCACCAGCTCTACCTGATACTGGGGCAGCTCTTTGCCTTTGCAAGAGATGTACACGCTAAATCCACGGTGTTCCAGGGGCATGTCGAGATGGCGAGACGATTCACGAACGACGATTGCCGCTGGGCCCGGCGCCCTTGTCAACCGTGCACTCGGCGCTCCTTGCGCTCACGTGATTGAATCTGGGCCAGCGCCGAGCGCCGAGCGGGGGCCGAAGCCGGCCCCGGTCTTGTCCTTTGACCACGACGACCACGACAGCAACGCCATCGCCAACTTCCCAACCTCGACAACGACCTCGACGACTGCACCGTTCCTCATCTTCTCCTTTCCCCTTACCCAGACCTTGTCCTTGTTGTAGCTGCTACATTCCTAATTGATATTCGTGCCATATGGCATCATCAGTTTTTTACAAGTTCAAGTCTCAGAGAGACGAGTCTCGGGTGACCTTTGATGGCACGGGCATCTCTGTCTTCGACTTGAAGAAAGAGATCATATTAGCCAACAACCTTGGCAAGGCCAATGACTTCGATCTCGCCGTGCTCGATAGCTCGTCTGGTGAAGGTGCGCCACGTCTTCCTTCCGCAGCAGCTCTACAACTTACCGGCCTGGCGTGGCAGAGTTCAAAGATGATTCCCGCATTATCCCTCGCTCGTCGTCAGTCATCGTGAAGCGCGTGCCTCCAGCGCGGCCAGGGAGGGGTAAGGCTGCTATGTACATCGCTGGCGCCGGAGCATCATCTGCTCCAGCGACCGACCTGATGCAGGCCGGCAGTACCGCTGGCTCCTCAGGCTCGTGGAGCAAGGGCGGCATGTCCAAACGCTTCAACGGAGAGCCGTCGTCGAAGTCCTCGGCGGTGCGTGCGCACCCCTCCACCGGGGCCGAGCCGCTGACACGCTCGCAGAGTTCCACGCCGTCCGCAACCCCCAAGTCCGCCGTCCTCTCCGCCGAGGACGAGGCGGCCGCGGTCGCCGCCATGTTCCAGGCCCAGACCGACAACTGGGAGGAGACGCAGGAGAAAATGTCACAGTCCGTGTCGCGTTTCGTGTGTCCAGTAGTAGTGCCGTCTAATGCATGCGCGCTTTCTTTTGGCCGATGTGCACCCCTCTAGCGCGCAGCGTATCTACACTAATCCCCGCACGACGACGTTCAACAGAGGCGGCGGCGCGGCGAAACCCTTCACACCGCACCATCAGCACACTCAAAACGACCGCCCGTTGCCCCCGAGCTACGTATGCTATCGATGTGGACAGAAAGGTCAGTTGTCCGTCCATTGCGCGTGCTTCGACTGACGTGCGTCGCATCGCAAGGCCATTGGATTCAGGACTGTCCGACGAACAGTGATCGCGAGTTCGACAACAAGCCGCGCATCAAGCGCACGACCGGCATTCCGCGCAGCTTCCTCAAAACCGTCGACAGCCCCGGGGGCTCGCAGCTCGGACAGGGCGTCATGGTGACGCCGGAGGGTGGTTACGTCGTCGCGCAGCCTGACTCGTGAGCACATGCCAACTTCAGGAAGCAGGGTCACTAAAGCTTCCCGCAGAGCATCATGGCAAAAGCAAGTAACCAAACCAAAAGGTCTATCAGAGATCGAAATCCGCGAACGTCCCTCAAAAGACCCCTCGATCGTGTGTTCCATCGACAACCAGATCTTCCGCGACGCCGTGAAGACGCCGTGCTGCGGCAAAGCTTACTGCGAGGAGTGCATACAAACACACTTGTTCGAGAAGGACTTCATATGCCCGAACTGCGGGACGAAGGTCGCGTCTCTGGACAAGCTCTCCGTCGACAAGCCGATGCGGACGAAGGTCGGGGACTACATCGAAAGGGAAATCGAGGCGCGCAAGGAAGAGGAACGCGTCGCGAACGGCGAGGTGCCGGGACCAGGCTCCACCGCGCCGCCATCGCAGGTACGCATCCCTCCCCCATATCCACACGTGTTCCCCATTCTCAAGAGCAATTAGACACAGACCCCCGCGCCCGAAGCGACGTCTCCTGAGCAGTTCGCCGCGCAGCAGATCTCGTCGGACCTCGCGATGTCGCAGATCATCGCGGACAGCATCCCGCAGACGCAGGCGCAGATCACGCAGCTCGCGCAGATGCTGCAGAACGCGTCGCTCCCGGCGGCGGTGCGCCAGCAGACGGAGGCGCAGCACCACGACCTGCAGGTGCAGCTCGCAGGCGCCTCGGCTGCTACTCCCGCTGGGATGCGCGGCACAATTGGTTCGCCCATGCCTTTCCTACAACCTAATTGTAATATAGTATCTGAGATACTGGACCTGCTTTTGGGGCGTGCCCGTTGGCCAGCATCTAGGCTCGCTTCAATCATAGATTGGACAACTAGAATGCCGATAAGAGCCGAAAATTCATCGTCACAAGTTCGAAGCCTCGCCAGCTTCAAGGCTGCGAGTAAAGGAAGCTCTCAATCATTCTATGATGTTCAACTACCAAGAACCTCGAATCAGGAGACGCACTCAGCTCTAGTAGAAGGAATACATACACACATATCAACGTCGAGACCTAGCCCGTCGTCCTCCACGACTATTTCTTCCATGATGGCCCCGTCCAGAAGACGGAGACGGAGACGGTTGAACGTCATGGGCAGGGATTGTGATCGGTGGTTTGGGGAGCTCGTCCGCCCCGGACCCGGAGATCGAGGTTCCGTCGTCCGACCCTTCGCCGCTCAACTCCGTGTCCTCGCCCGAATGAACTCCTTCAGGGACTCCGGCAGCCGATGAAGTGGATGCCACTTGCGAGACAGTGGACTTGGACCGACTGGGCTGGGCGCGTGTCTCGACCGCCTGCGCCATCTTGAGCGTATGCTTGCTTGGCTTGTATGCTGGGGATGCTGAATCCTTTTCCGGACTGTCGTAGTCGCCCGCCACAACCGCACGCTCCACGCGAACACCTTGCATTTTCTTTTGAAAAAACGCCCTCACTAACTGGTTGCCCTCCATCTATAGAACTGATGTCAGTAAGCTCGGAATTGCGGCCGGAAATCACGGCAGAAGACTTGCCTGTGCCATTGGGCGGCGATGATCACCAGGAAGGGGGTCAAAGAATGATTTACTGAACGATGCACCTCGTTCGTCGGCCATGAGATAGCTGAGGCCCTGAAGGAAGACAGGACTGAGGGCAGGGCCATCCGAGGTGGTGACCAGCATCGGTTCGCGATAGAACTGAACCTCTGGCAGCGGAAGTAGGTGGTAGTCATCTTGGGATATGCGAGCGAATTTCCGAATTCGCCGCGGCGGTGTTTGGGGCGGGGAAGGGGCCCGCTGTTGGACCTTTCGCTCGATATTGAATTCCAGGATTGAAAACACGGGGCCATGCGAGACGATGGTGCGGACATTGCGCAGGGAGAAAGAATGGAAGGCGTGTAGGGCCTGCTCGCACAGCTGACGAAGGCAAGCCTCGAAATAGTATTCAAACCCTTTCTGCTTCTCGAAAGAGACGAAGTCAATGTCACCAACGTTCCAGGGAGCACCCATTATCAACGGCTTTATCTCCCAAACGGCCACCAACCTCGGTGCTTGGTATGCAGATGGGGAGGAGGAGGAGGAGGAGGAGGAGGAGGAGGAGGAAAAGGAGGAGGAGGAGGAGGAGGAAGGGCCGGAGGGAACGAAGGAGTCGGAGAGCTCGGATGACACGATTGGCACAAAAGACGCAGGGAAGACGGCGTAGATGGCGTAGTCGGGGGCTCGTTCACTTTTCTCTGTGACAGTCAGGCTGTCGTCGACGGCGGTGAATTCTGGCTGGGGATATGATGCATAGATCGCTCCGGCTTCTGCAGGAGTGCCGGTCTGGAGGTATGTCGTAAGAAGTTTGCTTATTGGCGCGTACAGTGGCGGCTCTCGTTTGAAACGATGCGAAGCGAAATGCAGCTGATTGATGAAATGTACAAGAAACGTCTCTTGCGAGATCGCAGGGACATCCTAGAGCTAGTGTTAGCATAGTCAAGAGAGTGCAGGAGAGGGAAGTCATACGTTGGAGGTATCTAAGGATCTGGACATGTGGACTCAGACAGAGGCAAAGTACTACTGCCGCCGTGCATGTCCTGGTCCAACAGGACGAGGGTGTCACCACGTGACCGCGTGATCGCATATACAATTGGCCTAGGGTTAGGAGTCTAGGACCGCTTGGTGGCACACCACGATGAGCTCTTCCACCATCTCGCTCGCTACAACCACAGGTACAAGCAAGGGGACAGATGATAGGAGGGAGGCGGCTGATAGCCCTTACTACAAGCAGGTGAGCCGATACTACTTCGCGCATCTGCGCTGTTGACCCTCGTGCTGCGTGCAGGACTGGCAAGACTGGATCCGGCGCCATACACCACTCGACACACTTCCGCCAAAGTACTCACTCGAATACTCAACGAATGCGCCCTCGCTGTTCTACGGATACTCTGTGACGCAGGCGTGGATGTTGAGATTCGCGAACGAGCACAGCATGTCCGATCCGGACAGCCCCAACGAGCCACTCAACAGGAGGACATGCCGCGGCCCGATCATGGAGTATCTGCAGGACATTACGGGCGCCGATCTCACCTGGGAATGTGGCCTCTCCGAGCACACCGACGAGCGGATCATCGCACTCTATTCCAACTATACGATGAAGCACAAGCAATATCGGGACGAGGACGAGCAGGATATTATCAGGCTCCTGCAGCGCGAGCTCGATACTAAGGAGCAGCCGAAGTGGTATTGGGATTTCAACAACCCGTCATGGTGCGTCTTGGCAAGTTCTACGTGTCCGAGCTCCAAATTGACCTTGACACTGTATCCAGAATCTCTCTCCCCAATCGCGCATCCGCTGCCCAATCTCAGCTTGTACTGCTCATGCTGTCTTTTTTTGTGCGTAATTTCTGATTATTTTGTTTCATTTCAAGAACTCAAAACTCGAACAAGTCCCTTAGTGGGCAGTCACGCCTGTAGTCATCCAACGAAAATGTTGTGTGTATCGGTTGGCTTCGCGAAATATTGTTTGAATGTTCAAACAGCGCTTTACGCCGTGTCCCAGGGCCGAAAAGCTGTGACGTTTTCTTGCCCTCCGTGACGCTGACTTCCCGCCAAAGATTGACTCTACTGAATTGTACTTTGACTCTAGCTGCTGCAACGACATTATCTTCCACCTTTGGCTTTGCAGCGTCTATGGTGCATCGCGCGCCTACTTGATTGACTGTCTCGTCCCCGTCGTGACTCTGACTTTCCTGACCGTCCTCTTCGCCGCCTCTCATGAGGTTTCCCCGACTTGGGCTATCACGCGCATTAACTGCCTCGTACACTGCGCTGTGGTTTACTCTCAACCCCCTCAGCCCAAAACACCCATATAGCATACTCCGCGACTATTTTCGACACATGTCTCGATGCTACGTCGTCTCTATCGGGCAAACTCCTCTCATTCGCCTGGACAGGATCTCCCAGGACGCGGGCCTAAAAGTGCAATCCACGTACGTGTGGCTCCTTGTCGTTTCGACGGCTTACTGATTCGAAAGTAAATGATCTTAGTGGGAAAGCTTGAGGCTACGTCTTCAGGCGGTTCTGTCAAGGACAGGGTTGCGAAGCGTATGATTGAGATCGCATAAAAAGAGGGCCTGCTCGTGCCAGGTAAGAGTGTTGAACCCACCTCCGGAAATACCAACGTATGGCCTTCCATTGGAAAGCGAATTTAAGAGGTACGGACTGAGTAATTTAATCACGACGGCGGAACGTGGCGGAAGTGTGTCGAGGAATGGCGCCGGATCCAATCTTGCTAGCATTTAACGCATCGTCATCACGCGCTACTCTTAAAGTCCGTCACACGATCCTGGAGCCCCGGACATGACAGGACGTTGTACGTCTGGTCGTTTCCGTATCACATCAGCCACCTCTCGGGCGTCTGACTACAGGGACCTTGACGGGAATGAACGCTCGCAGCTCACCCAACAGGTAAAATTTTTGCGATACTGTGGACTCGCGCACTGACACGGCCGGCCGGCCCAGCACGACATCCAGCTTCGTCCTGCGTACTCTAGCGCCCGGCAACAACCCCCAAGTCCATGACCGGGATCAGACTCTGCCTTTCGCCCACGAAGTTCCGTGTCACATATATACCTCATGTGTGGCACATACCCAGCAATGCTATGGACATGATCTGCGTGCACCTCCCCTCGTACGCAAGCCGCAAATCTCCATCTCTGAGAGCTTTAAACCCAGTCACGCGCCATCAGCGTCGTCCGGCGTTCGAACAATCGGGCCTCTTCGCTCGGGCTTTACGTAGACGGTGCGCAGAAGAGGACTCGGTGCGTCGTTGAACCCTTCGGGATGAGATCTCATGTACATACACGACTGAGTTATTTAAAAAATATAAGTGATGACAAGCCTCGAACTGTCATTAAACAATGAAGACAAATCTCCGCGATATGGAATGAAGCGACAGACAGGCGACTCTTCAGCGACGGGTCGGATGTTCGCTTCAAGTTCTGCAAGGAGGTCTTCGATCCATCAACACGTTTCTGATCACCCTGATCATTCTGGAATGGATTCGGGAAATTCACCCTCGGAGAGGCCTTGCGGGAGACGGGGATCCAGCCTAGCTGTCCGAGGACGCTGCACTTACACCGGCGCAAAAAGAGTTATAGCAGAAAAAAAAATGAGGCCGAACATGGTGGAAGACGCGGGCGGGACATCACTAGCACTTCGCGTTCAGGTCTGAGCTGATCTGAGTGACTCTGAATGGAAGTACGGAACTCACTGAATACTCTAATTTAGTCAACTTCCCGTACTTAGGAGAGGTATTTTAGCGGGGATCCTCTCCGGCACAGGGTCAGCCCGCGGCATGATTCCTATGGCTTGTAGCATCGCTAAGATAACCTCAGGCCAGCGCGAGTAGGAGAGTGCGTGAAGCTTACCAGCAGGGCGGTGTCGAAACTGGAAGGACACCAGTAGCGGGCCTGGCTTATAATTCCTGAGAGTTATAGGACTTCTTTCCATGGGTCGCTGTCTACCAAGCCTAAGCAGGGATTGATGGCGTCACAGAACATTCACTTCAGAACCACTTGACACGAGATAGGCGAGGATGATAGATGACGTACGAGACTTGGTTGATACCTAACTTATAATCTTCGACCGCTCGGAGACGCCTGCTACGTCTTCATTCACACGTGTTTCGTGTGGGTGCAGCCCAGGCAGTCGTACGGCTTGATGTATCCTGCCGTCAATGACCCCTAGCTGTGTTAGATCGACACTTTGGTCGACCGCATCACCATCTGTGTGTAACGCAGCATGTTTCAAGTCGCGCTCTTTCTCGGACCATAAGCAACGCACCAGACAATAGTTTCACCTGAGAGAATGCCAGGTACCTTCTTAGATTCGCAATAGATGTCGGTGCGTTCGAAGCTACGCCCTCCCGATCTTATGTCCCGAACTTAGTAACGAGCCGTCCATCTGCAGACAGCACCACAACTTTGCCGGTTGTACGCTCGTCACCCAGCTTTTCCCATACGACACGGAACTCCTGGAAAGAGAACTTTGTTCACTGACTCGCCGACACAAGACCAGAAAAGCTCGCCTGTCCGGCTTCGCTAGGAATATAGCAAGCGATCGTGGTCTCGTTCACCAGCTCTACCTGATACTGGGGCAGCTCCTTGCCGTTGCAAGAGATGTGCACGCTAAATCCACGGTGTTCCAGGGGCATGTCGAGATGGCGAGACGAACGACGATTGCCGCTGGGTCAACCGTGACCGTGCACTCCTTGCGCTCACGTGATCGAATCCGGCCTGGGCCAGCGCCGGCCCCGGTCTTGTCCTTTGACCACGACGACCACGACAGCAACGCCATCGCAACTTCCCAACCTCGACAACGACCTCGACGACTGCACCGTTCCTCATCTTCTCCTTTCCCCTTACCCAGACCTTGTCCTTGTTGTAGCTGCTACATTCCTAATTGATATTCGTGCCATATGGCATCATCAGTTTTTTACAAGTTCAAGTCTCAGAGAGACGAGTCTCGGGTGACCTTTGATGGCACGGGCATCTCTGTCTTCGACTTGAAGAAAGAGATCATATTAGCCAACAACCTTGGCAAGGCCAATGACTTCGATCTCGCCGTGCTCGATAGCTCGTCTGGTGAAGGTGCGCCACGTCTTCCTTCCGCAGCAGCTCTACAACTTACCGGCCTGGCGTGGCAGAGTTCAAAGATGATTCCCGCATTATCCCTCGCTCGTCGTCAGTCATCGTGAAGCGCGTGCCTCCAGCGCGGCCAGGGAGGGGTAAGGCTGCTATGTACATCGCTGGCGCCGGAGCATCATCTGCTCCAGCGACCGACCTGATGCAGGCCGGCAGTACCGCTGGCTCCTCAGGCTCGTGGAGCAAGGGCGGCATGTCCAAACGCTTCAACGGAGAGCCGTCGTCGAAGTCCTCGGCGGTGCGTGCGCACCCCTCCACCGGGGCCGAGCCGCTGACACGCTCGCAGAGTTCCACGCCGTCCGCAACCCCCAAGTCCGCCGTCCTCTCCGCCGAGGACGAGGCGGCCGCGGTCGCCGCCATGTTCCAGGCCCAGACCGACAACTGGGAGGAGACGCAGGAGAAAATGTCACAGTCCGTGTCGCGTTTCGTGTGTCCAGTAGTAGTGCCGTCTAATGCATGCGCGCTTTCTTTTGGCCGATGTGCACCCCTCTAGCGCGCAGCGTATCTACACTAATCCCCGCACAACGACGTTCAACAGAGGCGGCGGCGCGGCGAAACCCTTCACACCGCACCATCAGCACACTCAAAACGACCGCCCGTTGCCCCCGAGCTACGTATGCTATCGATGTGGACAGAAAGGTCAGTCGTCCGTCCATTGCGCGTGCTTCGACTGACGTGCGTCGCATCGCAAGGCCATTGGATTCAGGACTGTCCGACGAACAGTGATCGCGAGTTCGACAACAAGCCGCGCATCAAGCGCACGACCGGCATTCCGCGCAGCTTCCTCAAAGCCGTCGACAGCCCAGGGGGCTCGCAGCTCGGACAGGGCGTCATGGTGACGCCGGAGGGTGGTTACGTCGTCGCGCAGCCTGACTCGTGAGCACATGCCAACTTCAGAAAGCAGGGTCACCAAAGCTTCCCACAGAGCATCATGGCAAAAGCAAGTAACCAAACCAAAAGGTCTATCAGAGATCGAAATTCGCGAACGTCCCTCCAAGGACCCCTCAATCGTGTGCTCCATCGACAACCAGATTTTCCGCGACGCCGTGAAGACGCCGTGCTGCGGCAAAGCGTACTGCGAGGAGTGCATACAAACACACTTGCTCGAGAAGGACTTCATATGCCCGAACTGCGGGACGAAGGTCGCGTCGCTGGACAAGCTCTCCGTCGACAAGCCGATGCGGACGAAGGTCGGGGACTACATCGAAAGGGAAATCGAGGCAAGCAAGGAAGAGGAACGCGTCGCGAACGGCGAGGTGCCGGGACCAGGCTCCACCGCGCCGCCATCGCAGGTACGCATCCCTCCCCCATATCCCCACGTGTTTCCCATTCTCAAGAGCAATTAGACACAGACCCCCGCGCCCGAGGCGACGTCTCCTGAGCAGTTCGCCGCGCAGCAGATCTCGTCGGACCTCGCGATGTCGCAGATCATCGCGGACAGCATCCCGCAGACGCAGGCGCAGATCACGCAGCTCGCGCAGATGCTGCAGAACGCGTCGCTCCCGGCGGCGGTGCGCCAGCAGACGGAGGCGCAGCACCACGACCTGCAGGTGCAGCTCGCGCAGGCGCAGGCGGTGAGCGTTGCGCTCGCGGCGAACGCGCAGAACATGAGCATGGGCGGCATGAATGCCATGAGCGCGATGAACAACATGGGGATGGGGATGGGGATGGTTGGTGCGCCGATGAACATGGGGATGGGCATGCCGGGGATGGGCATGGGCATGGGTATGAATATGGGCATGATGGGCATGGGCGGCGGGTTCCCGCAGCAGCAGATGCAGGGGGCGTGGCAGGGCCAGCAGGGCGCGCAAGGCCAGCAGGGCGGGTTCGTGAACCAGCAGGGCGATTCTGCGTACCAGCGCCTGCCGCTGAATAACCGCCGCCGGAACTTGAAACGCGACCGCCCGTCAGACTTCTTGGAGATATCGGGGCCGGAGGCGGAGGGGCAGGCGAAGGTTGCGCGGTACTGGGAGTGAGGCCCTGCAGGTGGCGGACCGGAACAAGTCGTCACATTTACTCAAAAATCACGGACAAGTAGGGAGCTATATGTACGCGACTATTCAACTACAAGCAAATAATTGAAACCAGTGTTCGTGATGCTTCGTGCGCCCGTACGATACCGTATGATGAACATGAGCTACCATGAGTGTGTTCACTATTATAGTCACATAGTCAATGCATCGAGAGATACCCTGACCTCCAAGGTTCGCGCGTCGCTCGCATCTCATACAAATTGTCCCATAGCACACTGTCGGATCCCTTGCGGAGAGGTATGTGGTAGGTATTTGCCTACGCACGATGTGAGGTCCACACATCAATTGCCCATGGGGTAAGCACGACCCAAAGCCTCCCAAAGCCTCCCAAAACCCTCCTCGTACACAGCGGCATATACGCAGTTGGCGGTGCAGTGGACTGATCTAAGCGCTTCTGCCGCGAAGTCGTGACCTGCGTGACGGTGCAGTGCGGCGCCACGTAGTCTCCCAGAGGCAGAGTACTGTAGACAGATTCAAACCTTCGCAGGCTCGGGATCATATGTCTGACGTCACTCCGAGTCGCGGGCACGTACCCAACGCCGGGCTTGTCGGCCGACGCCGACGCCGGCCCGGCCTGTGCCCGATTAGTCATTACAATATTCTCGCAGATTCTCCAGCCGTCGCGCACTCTCCCGCCGCCTTCCAGCATCGTCATGTTCCCCCTCGACGTCGACGCGCAGCATCCGACTCGGATGACTGAGCACGGCGCACTTTCCTATAAAGCCTGCCCGCCCGCCGTTTCCCTCCCTCCACTCATTCTTTTTCGACCGCATACATCCACCCACCTACCCAAGCACTCTCCCACCACAACACACAATGCTCTTTGTCGTTCCCCCAACCCCGCACGCCCATACTCCCTACCCTTATCACCACTCTCCCATCGCCAGCGCGTACCCCGCGAACCTCCCAGCGCCGCACGCCCCGTCGCGATCGTACTTCAGCACCCCTGACGACTACGCCGCCGCGTTCCCCCCCACCGACCTCGAGACTTCCGAGGCGCGCTACCGCCGCGCCCTAGCGGAGGTGCGCGCCGCCGAGAGTGCGCGCGCCGCGGCCGTGCTGCGTCACCAGCGCGAGGCGACGTTCCGCCGGCAGCTCGAGCAGCTGGCCATCCAGGCGGAAGCGGAGCGTGCGCAGCGTGAGCACGCGCTCCGGCTTCACCGCGAGCAGGAGCGGGCGCAGCAGCAGCGTCAGTTCCTCCAAGCCCTTGACAGGTTCCAACGCGAAAGCCTAAGGGCGCAGCCACGCAAGACGGTTCAGTACGAACCGGTCGACCCGCTTTCCCTCGGTTATCCCGCCCCGAGGAGCCCAGCACCAGCTAAGCACGGTGAAGATGCTGCTTCGCTCCAGGACATCCTGGACTTGCTCTACGGCCAGCAGCCCCCGCGGACGCCCACAGTATGTCCCTTTGCTTCGTCGCCCATCGTCCCGTATCCTTATACGTTTCTTCTCTCCCTTCAGCCACAGCCCAACCCCGTTGTCCCGGACGTCAAAGGCAAATCCAGGGCCACGGCGGCTCCAGTCCCCGACACACTTCAAGCGCGACTGGAGCAGCGCCTGCGCGCCGAGTCGGACAAGGAGGTCGAGGACACGCTGCGCAACATCCTGACGAACCTCGCGCCGTCGTCGGAGCAGGTGCCCGCGGCCTGCTTCTGCGACGCGCCGGCGTGCAATCACTGCAATGACGTTGAGTGCCACTGCGGTGGCCAGTCTGCATCGTCGGCTCGCGCCCCCGCTTCCGCCCCTACCTCCCCTGCACGCACGGCCTCCCCTCGCACAGCCTCCCCCGCACGCGCTGTATCCTCTCGCATGCCCTCTCCTGCTCGCACGGCATCCCCCGCTCGCACGGCATCCCCCGCTCGCACGGCCTCCCCTGCTCGCACGGCCTCCCCTGCCCCCACCACCCCTCGCACCCCGCCCACCCCTCTCTCCACCATTGACACTATCAACACATCCCTCCGCGCACTCCCCGCGCCCGCGCCCGGCGACGCGCGCGCGGCCGCGCAGTACACGCACGCGCTGGAGGGCCTCCTCGAGCAGCTCGACGGCGTGCAGAGCGACGGCGACGAGGTCGTGCGCGCGGCGCGCAGGGCGGCCGTGCGCGCGGTGGAAGGTGCGCTGGACAGCGTTGAGGGTGTGGCGACTTGCCCCGCGTCGGAAGGCGGGCCTGCACAGAGCACGACAGCGGGCAGTGAAGACGACGCTGCTGCCGAAAGCTCTCCTGCGGACGCCGCGCGTGCGGATTCGGCAACGGCGCCCGCAACCACCGCCGAGGTCGATAACACCACCACTTCTGCCCCACCGGCCGCGCAAGACGAAGACGAGCCTGCACAGAGCGTCGCAGAGCCATCGGTAGCGCATGCCACCGTCGATGAAGCCGCGGCTGCTGCGCCTGCCGTCGAATCCTCCCTATCACCCGCAGACGACGTGGAAGCACATGTGGAGTCGTCTACGACGACGCCCGAGGCCGACAACACGTTCACGCCCGTCGCTGTCAGTGAACCCGAGGATGCTGCAGTCGTCGTGGAAACCAGTCCCTCCCCCGCGGACGAATCAGCCGCTGCGGTCGCATCGGTCGCATCCCCCACCCCCGAAGCCGATGGCACACCCTCGGACGCGTCGGCAGAGCCATCTGCTGTCGAGTCCGCCAACGCGGAAACGGAGGCACCGCACAGTCCCCGCGAAACTGAGGCAGAGGCAACGTCGCCCGCCCAGTCAGGCTCGCCGTTCCTCGACTCGCTCGCGCACGACCAGTTCACGTTCCCGCCGCGCCGCGATACCGGTGCGCCGACGTTGACGCATGAGGATACTGGGGACGCGGTGCTTGTGTACGGCGCAGATGATAGTTCGGAGGGCAGCGAGAGGAGCGCGGACGAGTGGTCGGAGCTGGATACCTCGGACGCATAAGTCGTTCATGATGATCTTTTTATCAAGTAGAGTTATGTACATGTTGTATATTAGTTAGCATACATGCGGAGATAATCATACGCGCTTCAGTGAACGAGGTATGCGATCGAGCTTTGCTCGAGATTGGATGTCCTGGCAAGGTCTGGAAATTGAATGAATACGAAGTAGGCTTGAATGTAAGCGGGACAACTTGAAGCTGCGACTCGGATCTGTGCTCCTTCTGTACTACCGGCATCGATCGGCTTTCATCCGCACACCCCGCTGTGAGCCTCGGAAGACGCAGAGGCGCCCTCCTCACTCATGCGCGTGCGCGTGCTCCCGTCCGCACGGCGCAGAGCCGACTTGTGGCGACGCGCGACATGCATCTTGGCCGCACTCCCAAGTGGCGCTCCAGCACTGCACAATCCCCTCCGAGTCCCTGCTGAGCCTGCTCAGTGGAATCACTCCGAGCACGCGGGGCTCATGAATCTGCAGGATGTGGTGGAATGGCAGAGGGTACGTGACGACCGCCTGCGATCGATCTCTGGCTCACGCACTACAGTATAAGCTGCAGCAGTCCGAGTCAGCGCCGGCCCATGCACTTCTGGCCGCGGCCGTCGACCCTTCGTTCGGCACGCCTGTCTCTTCTCCGGCCTCCGCACACCGTCCCGGCAGGGCTGAAGGCGAGAGAGCGAGCTGCTGGCCACGCTCGACGCCCGCATCACGATCGGCGCATGCGCACCTCAGGACCTGGCTCGCGCCCCGCCCGAGCTGCTGTGCTGGTGTGCCGCGCCTTCGCCGATCTCGTGGGCCCGGCGCTCGCGGACGCCGTGCGTACGGGGATTATACGGGGATCGAGTCGCATGACTGGCCATGGCGCGCCGCCCGACGACCCGATCGCGACCTTCCGCCAGTAACTTGGGCGCGTTTGAACTTGCTCCCGCGTGCGCGGATGTACGAAACTTACTTAACTTACATCGCGGTCGCACCGCTCTCCGGATCCCGTCCGGCGGCTTCCCGTGTTTGGCGGAGAAAGCGGGTGACACACGGACACCTGGAGAATGTCCGATCCAACGCGCGCATGGAGCTGTGGCGCCGCGCTGTTTCGCACTGTGGACCTCGCTAGTGCTGTCCACCGGCACTCCGGCTCTGATTCTCGAGGATGTGTCCGAGTCGGCGAACGTTTAGCAATGGCCGCCCTCCTCCTCTCTTTGCAAGCTGGAGATCGCCCGTATGCACAGACTCTCGAGGACTTCATTCATCCTTTCTCTTTCTGCGGAACCTCGCGTGCTCTCATGCATGCGGCGAAGTGGGCGCTGCGTCCTCCGTGCCGTGCCGTGCCGTGACGGGGTTGGCCGGGTTTCTTGGTTTCGGCTCTGCGACGACTAGTGCACTCCCTGGCAGGTCGAGGATCTCGAGCTATCAGCTGGCTGCCTTACTCAGTCCGTTCAACCGTGACTCTGCACCACAGCCCAGCTGCCCTCCGTCCGCCGGCTTCCAATAGTTATAATAGAGGCGCGCCATGCCCCGGACTCCGAGTGCGTCGGCTCCCGCTTCCTCCACCATGTCCAAATAAATACCCAGCGGCACTACGTACGCTCTGTGTTTGTTGAATCTCAACCAACCTACTTTCGCACACGGACGCAGGGACATGGCGCCGGCGGAGTTCGATGCGCTGTGCCCGACCTGCCCATGCCCACAGAGAATTTCTTCGCTATAGTACATTCGTGACCTCCTCTAAGCCTACTCCTGGTGATATCCAAGTCGAGTCAAGGCCTGTCATTCATGATCATGACACCACCCCGTCCCGCAGCTTTTTTTTCTTCTTCTTTTTTTCGTCAAGCAAAGCACCACCTCGCCTGTCCGCGTTCAATTCTCGCGTCTCGTCCATGCGTGCGTGCGTGCGTGCCCTGTTCCGGGACGCCGGGACGTCACGGTCACGTTGCGCTACTGCCAGTGCCACCGTCTGGCGTCTCGCGCTCGACTGGGACTTGGCGGACGAGGTTCCCATCCCATGACGCCCGCGATGTGCTGGACACGTTCGGACTCGGAGGTGCGGCGGCAAGCGGGGCGTTCAAAGGGGCTCTCTGCGTCGACGTCGACGGGGACAGGGGTGGTGTGGTGCGGTGTGGTGTGGTGTGGTGTGGTAGGGTGTGGTGTGGTGTGGCCGCGGCGCAATGTGGAAGTGGAAGTTGAACTGCGCATGCGGTGGCGGCGAGCGCGGGGTGGGGCAGGAGCGCGCGGGCTGCGCGTTGCCCTCGCTCGCGCTCGGAGTCGACGAGTGCGAGTGCGAGTGCCCGACTCGGAAACGGAAACGGAAGCGGAGGGGTGGGTGCGCGGTCGAGAGGTGGTCGAACGCGTGGCGGCGCGGCGGGCGCGGGTGTCGGTCAGCGACTCGGACAACTTGCACAAGGAAAGCAGCACATCAGTGACGGCGACGAAGACGATTACAGCGAGCTGGAGTCGAGCGGAGGACGAGGGGATGGAAGTTGAGTGGGGTACTTGTGGAAGACGAGGACGAGGAAGACTGGCTCGGATGTAGCATCGCATGTAGCATCGTTGAATGGTATTGAGGTCTTGCTATTACCTAGCCACGGTACGCGCATATGCACAAGGGCACTCAGTGGATGCACGTGCAACTACCCACTGCCATGCCACTACGTTACATACGTAGCAGCATGTGTGCTGGCTTGGCAGGCAGTCAGTAAGTTACTAGTGTGCGTGGCCTGCTAGAGCACACAGCGCACCGCCCTCCTCGATCCGACGCCACCGCACCGCACCCCCGGCATCTCCCGTCGAGCTCCAGCCCCCCGCCACCGCACAGCGTACAACACAACGTACAGCCCGGCGCACGCCATGCCCTGCCATTCCCGCACGCAGGCCAAGTAAGCACACACTCTCGCCCATCGGAGGCGGGCAACACAGGGAGTGATGTACATGCAGGCAGACACACGGCAGGTGGTGGCGTGATTTTCTGCGCAGCGACGTGTCCGTTGTGGCGCCGCGAGGATCGGATGTGCGTGCTTGGCATGCGCAGGCTCGGGCCGACGCTGACACTGACACTGACAGGCAGTGCGACTCGGGGACGCGGGCCGAGCATGTGCATGAGCGCAGCGCGGTGCAGGGCTCGGCATCGGTAATGCTGCCCAATAGGAATGTAATGAGGGTTGATGTCACACGGGCGTACAGCGTGCCGCCGCGACGGTGTGAAGAATGCGAAGGAAAGGCGGGAGCGGATGAGAGGATGGCGCGACGCACGCGGCTCTGGCTCTGGCTCTGGCTCAGGGCGCCTCCCGACGCCACCGCACCCCCTCCAGCGAGATATCAAGAAGCAGTTGCACGCGGCCCGGCGACGACAGCGCGCGCGATGAAGCGAGGCCAAGCGCGGGATCGTCGGAGGCGATCGGCTTCTTTCGAAGAGGGAATCGCGCTTCGTCGGCGCGCTTCGTCGGCGAGGGAGACCCGCGGCGTGTGCGTGCGTGCGGCGGAGAGCACGGAGCATGCATGCAGGCTGGACGACAGCCGCACAGGATGTGGCGTGAGTGTGTGCTGCGCGTGTCGCGGGCGATGCGCACGGGAGCTCCGAGTCGGGCCGACACTGGAGGGAGGCAGCGGGCCACAGCGCGACAGGCGCGAGGAAGCTGAGCTTCGAAGACCAGAGATGTCTGCGCTGTCCTGCACCGTGACGATGGCGTGACAGCGTCGTGGCGCGTGCCGCGGGGCTCGATCGCGATGCACGCTGCGCGTGCTTGGCGCGGGCGCCCGGACCGACGTCGACGTCGAATGCAGCGGTGCGCGAGGCACCGATAGAGTGGCAGCGCGGGCTGGGTCGCCGCATCGCGCAGCGCTCGGCGCCTTGCGTGAGCCCGCCCCCCGCAATGGCATCCGCCGCACCGCATCCGCCGCACGCAGCGCCGCGATTGGCGCAGGCTGCGCGGGCCGTGGTGGCGTGCGGGGGCTTGCATTGCATCGCGTCCGTGGCGTGCTATAAAGCCCCGTCGGCGCGCTCGCCTCTGCCATCCGCCCGCCGCGTCCTTCCCACCGCATCCCCACGCGCCAACCACCTCCACCCACACGATGCGCTTCGCCCTCGCCCTCGCCGCCGCCGCCGCCGCCGCCGCCGCCGCCGCGCCACTGCGCCCCGGCTCCGACGTCGTCGTCTCGCCCACCGTCACATCCCCCGCCGCCGGCACCGTCTGGCCCGCGCTCTCCCACCAGCTCGTCGAGTGGGACACCGCGCATATCCCCGCGGACGCGCAGAACAACACCGGCCTCATCCTCCTCGGCCACGGCGTGCCCGGGAGCGACTCGGAGAACCTCGACATCGGTGCGTGTTGTGTGTGTGTGTGTGGGGGGGGATGCTGCTGATGGGCTGGTTCGTGTGCGGGCGTGCGCAGATCATCCGCTCGCGAGCGGGTTCAGGATCACCGCGGGCAAGGCCCCCGTCGTCGCGCCCAACGTCACCGCCGGGAAATCGTACTTTGTCGTCCGTGCGTGCCGCTTCGCCGTTTCTTGCTTGCTTGTGATGGTGCCCCACCGCTGACGGCCCGCACGCACAGTGTTCGGCGACTCGGGCAACAGGTCCCCCGCGTTCTCCATCACCGCCGCCTGAGCGCCTGCACCACTTCCACATACGAGCAATTGAATCAGTCGGACAGCTTGGACTTCAGTTACACGCACGCACGCACGCACGCACCCATTAATCATTCCTCCCCGCCGCATTCGCATTCGGACTCTGCGCACTCTTGCCTCGCGACTCGACTCTTGCCCATGTTCGTCGGTACATACCGTTTTGTTTTGTCCTCGTCGTAGCACGCTATCGCGCTGTAGTACTTGTGGTGAATCCATGTCGTGTACGTTGGTGCAGTCTCAGCTGGGTGTTTGTGCAGTGGGAACGCGATATATAGTCGAATACGACTGCCACGCCTGCGTCACAGAGTATCCGTAGAACAGCGAGGGCGCATTCGTTGAGTGTTCGAGTGAGTACTTCGGCGGAAGGGCGTCGAGTGGTGTATGGCGCCGGATCCAGTCTTTCCAGTCCTGCATGCAGCAGCGCAGATGCACGAAGAAGTATTGGCTCACCTGCTTGAAGTAAGGGCTCTCAGCCGCCTCCCTCCTCTCATCTGTCCCCTTGCTTGTCGTCCCTGTGGCGGGGGAAGAGCTCATCGTGGTGTGCCTCTATGCGCAAAGTTCAAAGTTACAGCTACTAGCTATTACTACCTTGGTAAGGCCATCGGCGGTCGTGGGGTGGCACCATGAGTCGCAGACAAGTAACTTACCGACAAGTATGATTGATATTATAACCGGTCTAGACTGTTGAGGATGATCCTGAGAGAGCTTGAAGTTAAGTTACTGGATCAAGTTGATGGTGGTCGATCCGCGACTCGAGTCGAATCCGCCGCGCTTCGAGCTGGGCGTCGGCCACCGGGGGTCTCGGCACTTTCCGCCGCATACGGCTCTGCCCTACAAGATCTGCCGGAGCTACGCTCCGGAGACTTTCTTGTACACGCAAAACGTTTCTACCGCAGCCCTTTACTCTACTTTCAGTCTCAAGGGGTTGCGAATTGATCAGGAGAAGCTACATTTTAAGATATTTAACCCGCTTCGTTGTCACAACCTCAACGCTGAAACTGCGAATCTCACGCGCTCCGTGCCCAGTCCTACCACTCTCAATGCCATGACACTGCAACACTCACCGGGTCTCGTGTAAGGTGGAGTAAGCGCACGGCCGAGGGCATCATGAACGGCCTGCGAGGTTCGGCACGTAGGGCGGAAGAGAGCGCGCGCGACGGCGCACGATGGCAGGCTGAAGGCGCCGTCACTGGACTGCGCGTGAGGATGGGCGACAGCATATATGAAAGGCAAAAACGGGGTGCACCAGCATGCAGGGAGTTGCATGAAGAGGACGAGACGGCGCTGGCGGCGATCTCGAGAGCGAGGGCAACATGAAACATACCTTCCACCTTCGGCCCTAGTAACACTCTCATAGACTCCCATCTACCCGTCTTGTCTGTCGCGCAATGGTCCGAATTGAAGTGGCACCGAGGTGTGGCACATCGTAGAGGGTAGGGAACCGCACCTTTTATTTGCCTCGCAATATATATGTGTTGCCACCAGTAAGGGCTATCGGAGATAAGGGGTGCGTGGTGACGCACGCAGAATGATCGGGGTGGACACGATACCATCTGATACCATGGACACAATTGAGGAGAGAGTTAAGACTGCACTTGATGCTCACCGGCACAATGGTAGATATCTAAGCAGACACAGCGCGCCCGCCCCGTCCGGCGTGCAGCTTCAGCAAGTGCCAGCAACGTGCGCATGAACACTGCATGAACAGGCGTTGATACACGCGATGAATTGAAGCCGTATCAAAAAAATTCACCGATCATGAAGACGACCATGATGATATCTAGGTAACAGCGTGTCAACAGACCACAACAAAGTCGAGGCATACGGGTAAAGAAGAAGTAATTCCTCCAGATGAACGCGTCCACTTCAACAATAACCGCTACAGACACTACAACCGGTGAGTGGAAGAAGAAAAATTCACACAGAGGCAGAGGTGTGTCATAGTTCTTCCTCGTTGATTCCTCGTGCTGCTGCTAAAGTACTCACTCGAATACTCAAGGGATCCTCCCTCGCTGTTCTACCGTCTTCAGATACTTACTCTGTGTCGCTTGAGTGGATGCTGAGCTTCGCAAACAAGCACGGCGTGGTCTATCCGATCACACTCGACGAGCAACTCAACAGTACGACATGCCGCGGGCCGGTCATGGTGTATCTGCAGGATATCACCGGCGCTGCTCACCTGGGAATGCCCCGTCTGTGAGCACGACGGCGAACAGCGGATCATCACACTCTATTCTAACTGTACAATAGAGCGCAAGCAATATTGGGACGAGGACGAGCTGAATATCATCAGGCTGCTGCAGCAGGAGCTCTGTACTGAGGAGCCGCCAAAGTGGTATTGGGACCACAATAACTGATATTGGTGCGTCGCGTCGTGTCTGTTTGCTGGGATTGCATGTTCATTCAAAGACTAGATGACGTTGGGACAATCAACTGCCGTTGACGAAGCGCATTGTACATTACAAGTTCTAAATTCATTCCACGACTTCGCTACACGGCCAAGATCCATATATGATACACGCACGACTATCGATACATTGCTGCACAAAGAATACTGGGATGTACGGCGCACGGAACAAATACAATGCGGGCTCAGCAGGGGATGAGAAATTCCTAATACATCGTCTTCTGCCTGCGTGCCTGGGGTGGTTGCGCCCCCGCGCCCCCATCGTCGCCTTCAGCCACCGGCCCGATGACCGTCTGCCCCGTCATCTCCTCACGGTTCCGCTTGATCGCAGCCTTCAACGCTGGCTGGTGCACGCCAAACGCCAGCTGGTCCCGCTCGCGCGCATGCAGCACAGTTTTCTCCATCTCTGCGTATGATTCGTGCCCGGGGTGGGCGTGCCAGGACGTCGCCACATTGGACTTCGCGGCGTCATCGAACACCCTCAAGAAAGTCTCGTAGAGCTTGTCTGAGTAGTCGTGCTTCTGGTAGGCTGTGCGCAACGCGTAGTGGAGTTGGAGAAGGGGCGCACGGAGCGGTTCATTGAAGTAAGGGCTGAGGAGATCAAGGACGGAGGCGCCAAAAGTCTTGGGCTTGGTGATGAGGTCCTGCTTCGCGTTTGCTATTGCCTTCGGTCTCTTCTCTTCGAAGTTCGTATCCACTTCTTCCTGCCAGTTGTCCCTCTGGCTCTTTGGCATGCTCGTCACAACGCGTTCTTGGCCTGGCCCTTTGCGGCATAGACCTATCCAACAAAGGACCCAGAAGTAGGACTCCAGATCATGGACAAAGTTGTGCTTGATCCCCTCAGGCTCGTCGCTGTCGCCCTCGAAGTAGTGCTTCGACTTGAGAACTTCGAAGCTCATGAAGGCGAGCGTACCCTAACCAGATCGGAGTGTCAGCTTTATGAAAACGTCAGCGAAAAGGCGACCTTACAACACTGCGCTCATCGTCCGCTATGGTTTTATGCGTCTCATAGACTATAGCATTGTCTAAGTCGATCACTACGGCGCGATTCGGCGCGTCCTGACCGGTCAGCAAGATGTTGGTATAACTGATGTCCCGGTGCAAGATGCCATGGTTGTGAAGCCATCTGTGCCCTGGATGACCGCATTAAGCGTCCATTTAGCTATATAGAGGGAGACAGATGATGTACATACCTTTGATTGCGTCGTGCACCCCTCCAAAGAGCTCCGGCAGATCATGGAACTTGAGTAGCGGCCACCCGGATGTTGCCATGACAAGGCGAGAGTGGATGCGGTCCGCCGGCGGGGGAAAGTCCTCATCCGGGTCCTCGTCGAACACATCTTTGTCTAGGAAGACATGCACGTTCTGGTCTCGCGGTGACCCCGGGCCATCGGGACGCGCATAGGATTGATTCGTGTCCAGCTTCAGTGGCTTGCCCGACGGTTTCAGTTTTCGTCGCACCGCGACGAGTGTCGTGTCCTTGTCACCGTTGATGCGGACGATGCAGAACGAGTGCATTTGTGCGACACCTGACATGGCGCTGCCTTTGCGGCGAGCGCTTAGCGTTGCGTCGCGGTACAGCGCGCCTTCGACGACGCGTCGGGCATCGCGCCAGGTGTCCTTGATGACATAAACCTGGTGGATCTTTCGTGAGGCTCTGACGATGGTGGATGCACTCAAGAGACGTACCTTGCGCTCGGCTATGGGGAGGTGCATGTCCATCCACTTCCAAGCTTTCCAGACGCGACTGACCCGCCCAACAATGGCTTGTGCGCGCGACAGACTGAGCGCCAGGAACAGGACGAACCGCTCGTTACCGTCCTCCACGCCGACATCGTCCTTGCCATCGGACTTCGCTGCACTAGGATCCCAGTCGGGCTTTGGCAGCGTCACAACCCACTTCGTCTTGTACAAGTCACCCTCGTCGGCAAGGTCGCCGGGATCGATCGTGTACGAGGCACGTGCATGCCGAGGAAGCCTTTCGGTGGCGTCGAAGTAGATTTGCATGGTCGGATCCCAGCCCAGGGACTCTGGACTCTTGATGGCCAAACCGACGATGACACGAATGAAATCAAGGGGATTCTGTATTTGGAAGAGTGAGCAAAGTGTTGGTGGAATGTCGAACACTGCCTGGGTGGCGCACCTTGTGGATATTGATAGGCACCCCTGCGAGAGCGCCAGAGTGGTCGACGTGCCATACAGTGAGTGTATGTCGAGCAAAGACCAGCCCAAACATGAAGCGGCGGTCGGGCTGGTCCCATAGCGACTGGCGAATATAGCGGAAGATTTGGATGACCGCGGCATCGGCGTTCGCGGCCTTCTTCACTTTCAGCGGGACGTGGACCGAGCGCCACCAGACTCGACTCGGAGACCCCTTGCGAGCTGGAGCTGTGACAGCCTGCTTGAATGTTGCAACAATGTCCGGCCGGATGTCGGCCGAGTTGTTGTGGCTCGAGACAGGGGAACGACTGTGCTCGTCTCGCCAGACGATGTCGAAGTGCTGGGTCACCTGCTTGACTTGTTGTGATGAGCCCGCCGTCTTTGTGAGCTCTTCGACTTGACGCGCGCATTCGCCGGTGATATCGTCGAGTGTTTTTGTGAGCGGAGTGTAGATGACCTTCTCGTCTGGCGGGTCGAGTGGCAGCCCAGCCCAATAGCCACGAGACTCTGGAGAAGCCGGGATGTACTTCTTGTTAGCGACGAGGGTGTTGTACACGCCCGTGACGAAGGCGCTCGAGATTTCTTTCTCGTCGAAGTGCGTCGCGAGGAATGCCTTGGTGTCCTTGTAAGTGCGGTGCCGCATCTCAGTCATGACAATGTCCTCGACATCTGCAACTGTCGTTGGCCGATAGCTGTGGCGGGAGTGAGTCGCGATTGTGTGGGGGGTATTTGTCCTCTGCATACTGGGAGTTTGAGTCTGAGACGTCCGACGTCGACATTGCTGATGTTTATAGGCCTGCGCCGGTTTGGATTCAAAGTCAACGTTCAAGAGCGGTCAAGTCTGCAAGTCTTGCAAGTCTGTCCAATTCGAGCCGGGGCCAAAGCGGCCCACGCATGCACAGCCACCACAGACGCCGGCAGCGGCCGTAGCCGCCGGGCGCCTGCTCGGCTTGCATCTGCGCTGTTTGCCGGTAAGTACCCTCGGACAGGCCCACTGTGACTGCTGGCCCCAAGAGGCCCCAAGAGTGTCTCTACTAGACGTGCACCACTGTGACTTGCGCCCTCAAATATTCATGGCTCCTCCTCGCTGTTCTACGGAGCTCCGACATGGCAACGCGTAGTCACTTGATCGACCCGTGCCAAGTACAGCCCGAGACTAACCGACATTGAATGCATAAGTTCTACAGCACAAGCAACACGACGCATGCAGCACACAACCCATGCCCTCATTTGCCTATGACCCTTAGTTCGAAGTGGCGGTCGTGAACGAACTGGTCGCAAAGCCGACGCGCTTGTTGGTCGTAGACCCAAGTACAAGTAGAAGCGCTCCAAGAACGCTTAGCCAAGTGCCCTAGTGCTCGGTCATGAGAAAAGCAGATACTAAAGACAAACATTCGACGCACAAACACATCCACCGCATCACATCACAGATGTCAACGACCCAGCGCCTGCCTGCCCCGTCGGCGGCACCTTCCGCAACATGATCTGCTGGAACGCCTCCCGCGCGACGATAATCTCCTTCTGGCGCGTGATCATGCCATCCAGGAAGCGCTCGAGCGACGCCTTGAAATCCTCGATGCGCTCCTGCTCGAAGCGCGCAACCTCCGTCTTGACGAGGCGCGAGACCTGAGCGAACTCCTGCTTGGCGTCTAGCGCGCGCCGGTCCGCCTAGCAAACACGTCAGTTTAGGCTTTGTCGTGGACATCTAGTTGGAGACGCGCACGTCGGCGACTTGGCTGAGGGACAGCCCGAGGCGGTCCGTTGCGATCCTGCCTTGTGCACGATTGCGATCGTGGGTTTGCCGTATGCGGCGCGCCTCGGCGTCTACGTTCTGCCAATTGTGGTACGTGCGGACGCGCGAGCTGAATGCCATCTGCACCGACACCTTGAAGCTCAGTGCTGACGCTTAGCAGGCAGTAGCGTATATGCGCACCCGGACGGAGTTGATTAGTCGCGCGTACTCATCCGCGGTCGCCATGATCGTGTTCAGGTCGTCCTGCGCCTGCGCCGCCTCTGCTTCCTGCACTTGGCGCTCGACGTCGGCCAACGATGCGAGTGTATGCGCGAGGCCTTTGCCCACGTCGGACGTAGCGAGGTCGTTAATTAATTGTGCGAACTCGCCCATGGCGACGGCAAGCTCTGTGGGCCATGAGCAAGAGCAGCGAGGCGAACTGTAGGGAAATGGCAGACCTGTTCGGTTCTTGGCCACTACGTCGATAGCCTTGACGAGGCCGCGCAATTGAGATTCAAGAGTGTCGAGGTAGCTCCTTTGCCTGTCGAACCACTGGAACCTGCGTCAGGCAGATGTAACATAACAGGGATGCACGCTACCTCGTCCGTCTCAACGAATCGGGGACCGACGAAAGACTGGCCAATCGAAGCCAACAAACCTCCACGCTCCTGCGTCATCTCTGCCTTCCTGTGTTTAATCTGCGCAAAATATGTCAGGGAACAGTACGCCAATACGCGGAAAGTCGCGCATACATCAAGCGAAAATGTATCGCTCTCCAAAAACAGCTTGAGGTCGTTATCCTTGCTCAATACGGGATGATTCGCAATCTTCGTGATGCAGAGCTCCAAAGCCGAGCGTCGCTGCTTCAAGAACTGCTCGTCGAACCGCCCGAACGGGTTCTTCTCTGGCGTAGGCGGCACGACGACGCCCGGGTTGTTGATTGAGAGAGCCTCGTATAACCAAAGAAAGTCGGAGTAGCGTCGCAGGACGGAGAAGGCGGATTTCGAGTAGAGCGGGGAGGTGGTCTAGTGCGCGGGTGAGATTATGCGTGGTGTATGGAGGAAGGCAACGCACGCGGGTATGCACGGTGTACATAGTATATCCGCGGATGGCATCGCCCACTTTTTGCGGGTCCTCGACCGTGATGACGAACATAGGCTGTATCCTAGTGTCCTTCTTCGGCATTGGTGTCTGTTCGCGTCGTCAAATCGTCATCTAGCAAACACCTAGCAGATACCCACCGACTCTGTTGGCCGGGGACGCAGCGGCTTGTCATCATCATCATCGTCCTCCTCCTCCGGCTGCGCGCTCGACGCGAACGTGCTATGGTTCACAAACGCGCTCTGTTCCCCATCCCAGCCGCCGCCAAATGTCTCTCCACCGAGCGCTAGACTTGCAAATGACGTGACCGGTGGCTGGTCGAGCGGAGATGCGACCACGCGCTGGGATTCGGAAGACGGGAAGGATGGCACAGACGTGTGCGCTTGTCGTTGCGGGAAGCGTGCTGAGGAGGGTGTCGCGGGAGACGGTGGGCTGAGGGTGCCGGAGACGGAGCCGGAAATGGAGGGTGGCGGTGGGGTCGACGCGGTCGGTGGTGTCGGCGGGGAGGGCTCGCGCCGTGGTGGAGAGATGGGTCGTATTGGGGACGGTGAGCGCGGTGCAGGCGCCGTCACAGGCTCGGGCTCGCGAACAGGTGCCTCGACGATAGGCAGCGGCTCAGGAGCAGGCACCACGCGCTCGACCTCCCTGAACCCAGAGGACTTTGGCGACGTGACCTCCTTCGCCGGCGTCTCTGGCTCTGGTTCTTCATCGGACGAAGCCAGATTGGCAGAGTCCAACGGGTCCGACTCGGTCGCTGGCGCCGGGGCGAAGGTCAAGCTATCCGCTATCGGACTTGAAGGCGCGCTTGGTTCAAACGCTGGTGTCTTGCCATAGTCAAATGCATCGGAGGTGGGGGCAGAATGGTTGCCGAAGCTGGACCATGGGTCGGGAGAGGCAGCGCGCGGCTGAGCGAACGGATCCTCGAACGGGTTCTCCTCCAGTGCGCGCGAGGATTGCTTCAAGAGGTCGTCAAAGCCAGACATCGACCGTCGGCGGGATGGGCAGGGTGTGGGTTCGAGCTTGCAACGGAGCGCGCTCGCGACGATGATGAAGGAAGGTTTCCCACGGGCATCAGCGCTTGTTCAAACGTTCGGCGCCTGCAGAGGATGGTACAACTTGCTCAGCTGCTTTCCGACACGGACAGACATTACAGCACCATAGGGTGCATGCGCGCCGTTACTGTGCCGATGGGAACGCCCGGCTTTGTAGCCGCCTCTGCAATCTGAATTTCAAACCTTTGTACGGTATTTAATCACTGCGCTCAGGGCTACTCTCAGCCCTCTCAGCAGAAACCTTCACACCACTTGACATGGCGTACCCTGCGACTATATTCGATACAGCCCTCGACGCTATCGGGCAGACCCCTCTCATCCGCCTGGACAGGATCGCCCAGGATGCGGGTCTGAAGTGCAATCTACGTACGTGATGCTCCTTGTCGTTTGGACCGTATACTGATTCGAAACTCAGTGGGAAAGCTTGAGGCTACGTCTCCAGGTGGTTCTGTCAAGGATAGGGTCGCGAAGCGTATGGTTGAGATCGCAGAAGAAGAGGGCCGGCTCGTGCCAGGCAAGAGTGTCCTCATTGAACCCACCTCCGGAAACACAGGTGAGTTATACTCTGATTCTCGGATAATCTAATCTTCTGTATAAAGGCGTAGGACTTGCCATGGCTGGCGCAATCAAGGTAACGCATGTCGTCAAGGGCATATCAGGTCAATCTGACAATTTACCAAGGGCTATCCAGTCGTGGTGGTACTCCCGCAGAAGATGTCAATCGTAAGTGAATGTTGTCCACGCGCGTAGATCTTTCTGTATCATTTCACAGGAGAAAGAGACGGCTATGCGTGCTCTCGGCGCAGAGGTTGTACGAACTCCGATCGGCTTATCCCCCGACTCGCAGCTCACTCACACCGGTAACATACCCTTGCTGTCCAACCACGATGTCGCTGATCTCCAAATTTAGCTATCGCTGAGCGACTTCGGAGGGACATCCCGGGCGGCGTTATCCTCGACCAGTACACAAACGTAGGTGCAAAGCTGGGTGCCCCCGTCTGTCCCAGAAATTGACTTGGAGAACCAGGTCAATAACCCTTTGTCACACGAGCTCACTACCGGTCCCGAGATCATCGAGGCCGTCATCGCATCATCAAAGACCTCATCTCGTCCGTCCTCGGGAAAAGTCGACGTGTTTGTGGGGCCCGCAGGCACTGGAGGCACCCTCACCGGCGTCGCGCATGCACTCAAGAAGGTTCACAACCCAGCTGCAGTCGTAGTCGCCGTTGACGTCGTACGTCCTCTCTCTCTTGTGTCACACACTCACGGCCCAACTCTCAACAGAAAGGCTCTCTGCTCGCGCTGCCCGAATCACTCAACACGCCGTACGCCGGCACGACCTATCTCGTCGAAGGTGTCGGATATGACGAGGTACCTGCCACACTGACGCGTGAGCCTGGGTGGATTGATACGTGGGTCAAGACGGGCGATGACGACGCGTTCCCCGCACTCACGCAACTGCTCCGCCGCGAGGGCTTGCTCGTCGGCGGCAGCAGTGGGAGCAGTCTCGCTGGTGCGCTCCAGTGGCTGCGGGACACGGAGGAGGGCCGCGCGGTTGCAGGGCGCGAGGGCGCGAATGTTGTGGTGCTCCTGCCGGATGGGTGAGCGGCTCTTCATACTGGTTGGGTTTTGCGCTGGCTGGCTGATTTATGGTTAGGTTGAGGAACTACATCGCGAAGGCCTGGTTTAGGGACCTTGCAACGGCTGGCGAGAGGACGGCCGTGGCACAGCAGCTGTCGGACTCGCTCAAGGCGTACGTTGAGGAGCCTGGTGTAGCGGAGCCAGAGAAGATATTGTCGGTCAACGGGATGGTGGTGTGATAATTACTTGACGCCGTGATTTTCACTGTAATTGTGCTGAATAGCAAGTCAAAAGCAAATGGGAAGCGAGGTCAAGCCACCGCAGCGGCGAGATAAAGCTGGCTCCCCGGGCCGACAACGCGTCCACGTGCAATTGAATAGGCAGAAGAATCTAGCCGAGCCGCGTCGCGGCTTGGTTTCTCTTCATCATGCACTGACGTTGTCACTGGCAGTGACATACTACAGTACCAAGACCCGTAATCGCGGGGGGTTGAATCCGAACCTACCAACTCTGCTAAATAAACCTCAGCAATGTCGGACACGTCATCTTCAGACCCATAGTATGATTTTAAACACCCCCTGTCACATCGCAACTCACTCTCGCGGCCTTGAACAGCCTCTATCAGCCTACTACGACAGTTAAAGAGGCTGAAGGCATCATCAAGGCTGAGTTGCGCTTCCACGCGTACAAGGACACCGACAATTTCCTCGCCACGCACTTCGACGAGAACGAAGTCCCGAACGCCTTCGTCAAGACCGTCTTTGACGCCCTCGTCGTCAAGAAGGAGTACATCCCCGCTTCTGAGGACACGCCCGGCGGCCACTGGGCTAGCCTGCCTATAGATCTCAACCCATCAGACGAGAAGGGAATCTGCCGCCCGCTGACCGACATCCTCAATGCGATCACCACCGAATGCGCTCTTCAAATCAATGTCATGAAGGGGGCGGAAATTAAAGCCACAGTGGATGCCGCGAACCTGCCTGGCAAGAGAACCGCAGTCGCGCAGCCTCAGCCGAAGCTACCCCAGATGCACTTCGACATCGTGTGGCGCGACGAGCACCATCTTTGGAGCAACCCGTACGTGGCAGGTATCCGGCCGGACATCGTGGCGACGTTCAAGATAGCTCAGGCTGTCACAGCTCCCAAGAGCGAGCGGTCCCAAGTCTGGTGGCGCTCGGTCCACGTCCCGCTGAAAGTGGAGAAGATCACAAACGCCGATGCCGCGGTCCTGCAGCTCTTTGGCTATGTTCGCCAGTCGTTATGGAACCAACCCGACCGCCGCTTTATGTTTGGCCTGGTGTTTGCATGCCATTCGCTCACTGTGTGGCACGTCGACCACACGGGCGCCCTCGCAGCTTTGCCCATCAACGTACACAAGGTGCGCCGCGCTGCGCTTGTTATTCTCACCAGCGCTGTTTATATACCGTTTAAATCTAGGATCCCGAACAATTTATTCGCGTCATCATCGGCCTAGTTATCAAGATGCCCGAGTCCTTGGGATGGGATCCTACCATGCTCATGCACCTCGAAGATTCCGCCGGAAAGCCTATGAAACCGCGACCCTCGTACACCGTGGATGCAAACCGGTATGCGGATCCGCCACGCAACTTGTACAACATGCAGTGGGTTGTGACGCTGCAGAAGTCCACAACGGCAGTGCAGCCCAATTTCGAGGACGAAGACCGTGGCCTGAGGGAGTCGGACGGTCACGAATGGTTCGTCCTCTTCAAAGCGCTCAGTCTCTCGCGCGGAGAGGTCATCCAAGGACGTGCCACTCGCGTCTGGAAAGCGTGGAAGTGGGATGAAATGAGTCTCCCTACAGCTGATCGGAAGGTACGTTCCCTGACCGCCATTGAAATTCACTAAAGCCTCACGTTGGAATCACCAGGTTTACGCAGTCAAGGACACCTGGCGGGATACCCGTCACGCTGTCGAAGGCGAGCTGTATCGCAAGGCACTGCAAAACGCTTGCGACCACGCCAGCAACATGTCAGGCGTCGCGCAGATGCACTCATTCTGCGTTGTCCGCATCAACGGTGCCGAGGACACGACGCTTGTCGCAGTGCGACGCCATCTGGTACCATCGGGCAAGCCGCTGAAGCTGGAAACCAAGAAATCTCATGCCCGTCTCAATTGGTCTCTGCGCGACGAGGACCCGCTCTTCCATGCGGGCGTGTTCGAGGAAAAGTGGGCCGACGACATCCCTGCGCCATGTGACCGCGTCCACTCTCGCCTTGTCATGTCAACAACTGGGTGGCCGCTCCTCTATTTCCGCAATCTGTCGGAGCTCTTTGGTGGGCTACATGACGCGATTGCAGGCGAGTCCGGCGTTCGACCTTTTTCTGCTTCGGTTGCGTACTGAAGTGAACCAGGGCACAAATGGCTTCACGACCATGGCATCTTGCACCGGGACATCAGTTACACCAACATCTTGCTGACCGGTCAGGACGCGCCGAATCGCGCTGTAATGATTGATTTAGACAACGCTATAGCCTTGGAAACACATCAAACCCTGGCGGACGATGAGAACGGTGTGGTAAGGAAGCCTTCTCGCTGACTTCTACAAAAGGCTGACTCTCCGATCCGCTCAGGGAACGCTCGCCTTCATGAGCTACGAAGTTATCAATTCGGAGCACTACTTCGAGGGCGACGGCAACGAGGGGATCAAGCATAACTTTGTCCACGATTTGGAGTCCTATTTCTGGGTTCTTTGTTGGATTGGTTTGTGCCGGGAAGGGCCAGGCAAAGAACGCGTTGTGGAGAACATGCCAAAGTCTCAGCGGAACAACTGGCAGGAAGAAGTGGATACGAACTTCGAAGAGAAGAGACCGAAGGCAATAGCAAATGCAAAGCAGGTCCTCATCACCAAGCCCAAGACTTTTGGCGCCTCCGCCCTCGATCTGTTCAGCCCCTACTTCAATGAGCCGCTCCGTGAGCCCCTTCTCCTACTCCACCGCGCGTTGCGCACAGCCTACCAGAAGCACGACTACTCGGACAAGCTCTACGAGACTTTCTTGAAGGTGTTCGATGACGCCGCGAAGTCCAATGTGGCGACGTCCTGGCACGCCCGCCCTGGGCACGAATCGTACGCAGAGATGGAGCAAACTGTGCTGCGTGCGCGGGCGCGGGACCAGCTGGCGTTTGGCGTGCACCAGCCAGCGTCGAAGACAGCGATCAAGCGGAACCTTGAGGAGATGGCACTGGGGAAGACGGTCCTCGGGCCGGTGGCTGAAGGCGACAATGGGGGCGTGGGGGCGCATTGGCCGCAACCGGCGCAACCACCCCAAACCCCGGAACGCATGCAGAAGAGGACGAAGAACTAGGAATTGCTCCTCCCCTGCTTCATTCCGTGTGCCGTACGTCCAACTATACTTCGTTACGGTGTAGCTGCCATGTAACGGTAGTCGTATGTGTATGTCGTGGAACGAATTTATAACTTGTAGTGTACAATGCGCCTCGTCAACGGCAGTATCATGAGCAGCATTGGGCGCGCTTTCAGCAGTTGCCAGCCCTTCATCGACCCCGCGCACCAACAGCTTCGAACATGCTAGGCCAGCTCTTGCATCTCATCTCGACGTACTCCCTCAAAGGCTCTGATGGACGCCTGGTCAGTTGCATTCTCCACTCCACATAGTACTTCTTCCCCACTGCATGTTCCATTTACCGGCACCCAGCACTAGTAACTACGGGCTCTCGGAATGATTCGAGAGCGAATTTTATGGCATTGAAGAACTGAAATATAAATGGGCACTATCCGAGAACCTAGTCGTAAATGCCCCGGTATGCATAAAATTGAATGACATCGTGCGGCACCCTATCGCCCGGCCCACAATGGCAAAACGATGACTTACACTGCTAAACTTCATCTCTTCGACACGCGCTTCACCAGGCCATCGGCCTCGCGCATCCACTGCTCCGTCTCGTCGCAATGGTCGAGATCGAGCTCAACGAGCCTCGCCCCACAGCGCTGGCGGTGCTGGAGCGCGCGCAGCAGGACTTCCCCAACGCTCATCCCCGCGTTCTCCGGCTCCATCCCAAACTCGTCGCCATCCACAAAGCGGCGCTGAAAGCTCACATCGCGCAGCTGCAGGCGCCGCAGCTTGGGCCACACCACGGCGCCAGACCCTGCCCCGCTGCCCATCCGCCACACATCATCCTCCCGAGTAGCCGACAAGGCCATGCAGAACCCCATCCCTCCCTCCCACCTGGCATTCATCTGTTCCACCTCCTCTGCAACCCCGAACGTGTCCAGCCACATCGTGGGCGTCATGGGAACCTCGACCTCCAAGTCGAGCTGGAGACAACTGCGCAGCATCCCAGCGCCCCGGAACAGGGCATGCATGAACGAGAGGAATTCTTCGCACAGGCCCAGGTCCTGCACAATGAAAAGCTGCCGGTCGGACGCGTCGCACCATGTGTCATGACATGCCTCGATTTGAAATTCATGATATTCGTAGAGGAGGCGAACGGAGCGAAATGCTGTATGGGTAGGAGCAAGGAGTGGGCACAACGCAGCAAACTCTGTCATGGCCCCGTCTTCGTAACATTTGACAGAAAGAGTGGTGGCGCTGGGTATCTGAACGTGGTGAAGGAAGCCGATGCACATGGAGGCATCGTCCGATATTTCGAGCCGGCGGAGGGAGGGCAGTTGAGCTATCTGGGATGCGTCCGAAGGCTGCGGTGTAGAAGAGAATGGAGTAAGGCAGCTGTATAGCTCGAGATCCTCGACCTGATCGAGTTGCTGCAGAGCAAAGATGAACTCCGTAGCGGAGGGCGGGCCGTCGCCATATACATGCAAGCACGTGAGGTTCCGTAGAAAGGACGAGGTCCACGAAAATCCGTGAATATCGGATATCTCCAGCTTGCGTAGCCGGGGCGCGTGGTCTGCAAAGAGGAGAGCGGAGAGAGAGAGAGGCTGAGCAGCCTTAGTAACCGTGACTCTGATGTCCTCGAGAAGTGGGGCTGGTGAGGACAGCACTCTGGCGAGATCTACAAGGCTGCCATCGAATCCCCAAAATAGCTCCATGCGCTGGACATGCTCGAGGGTGTTAACGGGCAGCCAATTGACCGACATCTTCTCCGTATACTGGCAGGGGCCGGAAAGGGAGAGCGGGGTACCCTGCGACCGCGAGATAATCGCATCTGCCCACCGCGGGGGCAGCGGGAGATTCAAATGCCCCCAAAACGTCGGGTCGTTGAGGGCGACGTCTCTCCAGTGCCTGCAGACATGCGACAACCGTACCCACGGCATGGTGCTCGGGAACCCGTTCATGCTTCGACCGCCCTCGAGCTCCAGGCCCACGAGATCGGAGAAGACGCGGCACAGAAGTTCGGGTGGGAGACGCGAGACAGGTGCGCATGCGTTGATGTGGGCGTCCAGCGTAGCCAGCAGGGACGTCACAGCGGCCCGTTCACTCTTCAGCCTTGCTATGGCAGTTTGTGGAGACCGTTCGGGAAGAAATGACAGTCGTGAACGAAGGGTCGACGACCAGAAGTTCACGGCACTGACTGCTGCGTGAGCCCGGAGAGCTCGATCGAAATGCAGCTATCACACCTCTCGCCACAAGTTTGTTCCACCTCATTCTCCATAATCGTCAACTCCGCGCGTTTCACTGAACAGGACATAGAGGTTGTGCCGGAGTGCTTTCAAGGAGGTGGCTGGTGTTCGTTCATTGTTGCGGCAGGACACTGGACAGGATCATTACTTATTAGGTCTGCGAAGTTATCGCATTTGGCACATGGCCTCGCATAGCGCCGGGCGCTAGGCGGCCGTGCACTGTACGGTCACAATACGAGATTCCCTGTACTTACAGACGAACTGCTATGCGAAAACGACCTAAAACACTCTATCTCTCATATGCTGCACTCCCCTTTCACCGCCAAACGGAAATTGTGCCGAGAAGATGCCAAGATCTCGACAACCCGCCTTGTTTTACATGCAGCTCACCGCACATGCGCCCAGCGCAGAGCACATATCGGATGAGACAAAGGACAGCGACTCACAAAGATGGTGATTATCGGGGAGCTGGAGTGTACCCTTCTAAAGTAAAGAAAAGACAGCTTGAAGATCAGGAAGACCAAGGGCCCTTAGCCTCGGAGCGCGCAGAGGGTGCACAGCGCAAATTCTTCGCGGCAGAGAAGGCGAGACAGATGTTGTCCGAAAATGTCACGGTGTAGGCGTCAAGAGACCGTCTTGGGCTCAAAGGAACTTCGCTGCGGCCCCGGTCTTCGGGCCACGTCCAGCGAGAACGGCAGGTCGCGTTGCCCGGTCGGTTTTGCGGTGGCGGGCGAGACTCAGATGGGAGGAGAAAAGTTGGACGAATGCGAAGGAGAGCCAGATGCCACCCCAACCTACTCGTTCGTGGACGACTGATCTGTGTCCGCGCCTGAAGTCAGCTACGCACATACATCCAGATAGTCGGTGATATGCGCACCGTGTGCCGTCTTGTAGTAGCCCACTGCGCACCCAAACTGCGAATGGCAGAGCTCGCGGTCGGAGCGCGCTCCGCCCCAGTGACACTCCCAAAGGTTCTCATCGCTATGTTGAGAAGGTCTGAAGGTGGGCATTTTGCTTGCAGTTTCGGACATCGCGCTGAGCGCGCAGGAGAGCGGAGAGGGGCGGAGGTAAGAAGCGTCTTACAGAACGCCAAGCTTGTTGAGAGCACACCCTCAGAAAGCTGTCATTGCTGCACGAGTAGCTTGTTGAGCCTGGTACTGATAGTCGGCCTGCGAGTGGTAGCGAGAGGGACGAATGCGTAGTAGCAAGTTACACACGCGGACCCCAGCTTCAACTTTCAAAATGCGTCCTAATCCTTCAATATGTAATGAGCATTTCCCTCTTTCTCCTGAATCTCCAGTGCGGCTTCGTCTGCCAGCGCCTTCGCTTCCATCCTTGCTCTCGCCTTTGCCTCTGCCTCAGCCTGCCTCTTTTCTCTGAGTCTCATCTCTTTGACCTTCTTCTCTTTTGCTGCGCATGCCCTCTCAAATGCCTTTGCCTTTGCCTTCACCTCTCTCTCCATCGCCATTTGCTTGGCCACCTCCTCGGCGTCCGCTGCTTTCTTAGCTGCCGCTGCGCTCTCTCGTTCCTGGATCATCGTCTCCCTCAGCAAGATCTCCTTTTGCCTGCGTATCAGCGACTCTTCTCTGTCCCCTGCCTCCGATTCTCTCTTCGCCATGGCGTTCTCTCTCTGCTCCACGTATTCTGTCCGGCTAGCGATGTCAGTCTCCCTCTCACGGAGCTGCCCTTCCTTTGCCTGGTTCGTCTTTTCGTGTTCATCGGCTTCCTTGCGCGCACACGCCGCTGCCTTTGCGCAAGCTTTAGTTTCTTTTTCCGCCTCTTCCACGGTCTTCAGTCTAGCCATACTCTCCGCATGGTGCTTCGCAGCCGCCTCCTCTGTCGCCTTGCACTTGGCCCGGATCCCATCCAGCGCTGCCTTCTCGGCGGCCAACGACTCCCCCTGCTCCCCCACAAGCCGCAGCTTTTCTTCGAGCTCGTTCTGCAGTGCCAGCACGGCATCGTGACGGGGCCCTAACCCGGCTTCCTTCTTCTCCACCTCAGCCTCTCTCTTCCCGACCGCCTCCTCTCGCTTCACCGACTCCTCGTCCCTGCGCTTCGAGTTCTCATCCCTCAACCGCGCATGCTGTTCCCGAAGTTCCACGTGCTTCGCTTTCCACTCCAGCTCCTCCTCGCGCCATCCAACGGCCTCCTCCCTGCGCTGCAGCCTCGCCTTCCTTGTCTCTGCGTCGACCTCCGCCACAGCGGTCCTTGGACTGGGCGTCTTCTTCGCGATTTCCTGCAGAGCTTCTGCGAGCACGCTCAAAGCATCCTTCTCCTGGGCGGCGCGGTCCAGGAACGCATTGTGGGCGTCGGTGACTATGCGGTCGACGACGCTGCGGAGCCAGGCGTCGCCTGCCTCGTGGTTGATCATGGTCGTGGTGTCGCTGGGTGTCATGGGATCCATTTTTATTCGTGATCGGGACGAGGAGGTGGATGTCGAGTTCGTGTGATGAAGGTGCTGTGGATGGTAGGATAGTGCGCACTCGAGGGAGCCACGGGCAGAGCCGAGGAAGCTTTGAGCCTCGCGGCGGTCGCTGCTTTGCCTCGTGGCCCTTTCTGCACGTAATCATGAGCGCGATCTTGTTCAAAACGGAGCGTGAGTGCACCAGTGCTAGATTCGTTGTAGGAACTATTTCTGACTATATCACAGGGAAGTATATAAGTACGATTGCACGTGGTGGCGATGCGCAGTATGCAAATCACGATATCCTACGGGGCGCATAATACGAGTCACCTCTCCTGCAAATCCAAGCGGCTTGGGATTTTACTTGGCGTCCCGCCTCTGTCGTTTCCTCTCTTCTTTCTTCTCCCAGTGGTAGAAACTGAAGACTCGACGGCTCTCTTCGAGAGTCAACTTCCGGGACCTCTCGGCATGGCTCTGCAGGAGCTCCGATGATTCCCTCAGCTGGACAGAGGATTCTCGTAATGAAAGCGCGTGCTCTCTCTGCTTCATCTCAGAAAGCCTGCGCGCGATGTCTGCCTGCACGCACTCCTGTTTTGCCCTCTTGGTTGACTGCTCTGCAGAGGCTGCATGATAAGCGGCAATGGCATCCTGGCGTGTTCTCGCGAAGTTTTGCTCCTTCATTTTGAGGGAAGTTGCTCTGGCGTCGAGCTTGAGACCCTTATCGTGCAGAGTCTTGGACGTCGCGTTGAGCTGCTCTTCTTGCTCTTTAACGCTTAGCAGTCGCTCGGTGACCTCGACCTCCCGCGCGTCCATGCCATCCTCCCGCGCACGCAAGTCGCGCTCCTTGCTCGCCATCGCGCCTTCCCTCTCCTCCACTGCCTTCTCGCGTCGCGTGAGCTCCTCATCGCGCACAGCCATGTGCTCCTCTCGCCGATTGAGGTGCTGCGTCTTCCACCGAAGCTCCTCCTCGCGCCACTCGATCTCCCTCTCGCGGCACGTCGTCTGCTCCTCCCTCCTGTCTTTCTCTCTGTCCCTGGCCGCTGAGAGGCGCCTCTGCTCAATATCTTGGCGCACTAGTGCGAGGATGCTCTTGACGGCGTCGGACTCCGACGCCATACGGCCTTCCAGCGCACCTTGCGCTTCGGCCACTACGCGCTCGACGACGTTCTGCAGCCATCTGGCGTCGGTGTCGCTGGAATGAGGGGAAGTTTGGGAGTCTGGTGTCATAGATGCAGCAGCGAAGACGCCGGTCGTAGTGGAACAACAAGAAAGGCGGAGGACAAAGTCGCATGCCACGTTGTACTGATCGATCGCGCATACTGGAGGACGTCCACGAGGCCGCCACGCCTGATTTACCATTCGAGGATTAAAAGATATACTGAAGGAACCTATTACTGGGCATAGGAGTACGCCGCGTATCTACTAGTGCGAGCGGGCGAGGCCATCCTACCACTTGACGCCGACGCCGCCTTGGCCACCGCGGCCGGATAGGTGGCCGCATACCCTGAATGCCTAGTGGCTGGGTACGCAGATACATACATATAGTCCGGGAGAGGTTTCGTCCTTGCATTCGCGATCTCTTCGGCCTGCAATTTCGCAGCCGCCGCCTTACACGCCGCCTTCTTTTCCCTGGCACGTTCGTTTGCTGCTGCCTCCTCTTGCGCCATCTTCTTCGCGAGCGCCGCCTCCCTGTCAACCCAGTCGACCAGCGACTCCCGGGAACGAACGTTATCCTCCCTGCCAATCAGCTCCTTCTGCCTCCGCGCCAGAGATTGCTCTCTGTCCACAGCCTCCAACTCCCTTCTGGCCAACGCCTCTTCCTTCCTCTCCACGTCCTCTCTCCCACGGGCGAGGTTGGTCTCCATCAGAGTGAGTTGCACCTCCTTCGCCTGGTTCTTCTTTTGGCGCTCGATGGCGTCACTGCGCAGCCGCTCTGCCGCCTTCGCCTCGGCCTTGGTCTTCGCCGTCTGCGCATCCGCGACCTTGGACTTGAACTTGTTGTCCGCCTCTTGCTTCGCATTCGCCTCCTCGGCTGCTTTGCACTTGGCCCGCATCTCCTCCAGCGCCTTCCACTCTACGGCGAGCGACTGCTCCTGCGTGCTGACGCGACGCACCTTCTCTTCGAGCTCCTTTTGCAGCGCAAGGACAGCTGCGTGGCGGGACTTCACGTCGATTTCCTTCTTCTGGACCTGCGCCTCCCTCTTCCCGACCGCGATTTCGCGCTTTGTCGACTCCTCGTCCCGGTGCTTCGAGTTCTCATCCCGCAGCCTGGCATGCTCCTCTCGGCGATCAGCGTGCTTCATCCTCCACTCCAGCTCCTCCTCTCGCCAGCCCACAGTCTCTTCCCTGCGCTGCAACCTCGCCTCTCTAGTGTCTTCGTCGAGCTCGACGGTGCTAGGCGTGGGGCTCGACGTGGCTGGGGCCTGCTTCGCCAGCTCCTGGCGCGCCGCCGCGAGGATGTTCACGGCCACCTGGGATTCGAGCGCCACGCGATCTTTGAAGGCTTGGTGCGACTCGGTGACGATGCGTTCGACGACTTCACGGAGCCATGGGCTTTCCGCATCGCGATCGACGAGGGTGGATTGAGAAGCTGTGTCCTTCATATTTATCAAGGTCACGGAACGTCGAGATGGAGGCCGAGGATTCCACGGGCTTCTAGTAGGACGATGAAATACGAGCGGAAGAGGATGTAAAGCGTGTCTCTGAACCTGCAGTTGATGATGCCAGGCGATCCGCTCACGTGAGCATATATTTATCCGGAGTTTCGGTTCACAACTTCAACCACCAGGCTCTGAATGGATCAACCCAGGATCTACCGTTGGCTACGGTTCGTGAGCTTCCTTTATATCGAGTCTCGAATACAGAATGGCATGAATATTCCCTGAACTCACGACGCATCCGATGATCATTCCCAATGAACTTGAAGTAACTTGCCTCCGCTCTTCCAGTATAAGTATCTTGCCGACGTGCATGTCTATTCAAGGAGTGCTGTAGGAGTGTTGTGCGAACAAAGCAAGCTAACGCGATGTCTCTAGGACATCCCTTCGGAAGACCACAGCCGGGATTCGCCAACGCCATCGAGTTACGTAGCGTGTCCCAGACTATGCTGTTAGTATCTAACCGTCTGCAGGGCACCGCAATCTGCCGTTGGTGTTGACACTGGATAGATCTGTAAAGTCGGGTTGCTCGTGGAACGTCGGCAAGCATCGAGTTCAGCGATGCTGAGCTGGCAGCAGCGCTTTCGGTGAAAGGTGGCTCGGCGCAGGCCAGCCCGAAGAAAGGTCTCGGCCGCGTTTACTAATTCATGTCTGCGCAAAAACCGCTCATGGTGAGAATCCAAATAACGAGGTCACTAGCATGGCCTCGTGCATGCGCAATAACGTCTGTCGTGTACACATATGAGTGGTGGATAATATAAACGCACTTTAAGCACCCGTTGCTTCATACGCGAGCATCGACCTCATACCAAGGGCCCCCTCTCGGCCTTCCACTCCTCGAACTCCCGCTTCACCCTCTCCACGACGTCCTCTGCGCTATTCGCCTTCCCAAACGCCTCCACGAACTTCCCGTCGGGGTCCATGAAGTAGAAGAATATCGAGTGGTCCACGAGGTAGTCGTCCCCGGGCTTCGCGTCCGGCGGCGTGGAGAAGTACACGCGGTATGCCTTGCAGGTCGCCTTGGCGGTCGCGTAGTCGCCCGTCAGGCCGACGAGGCGCGGGTGGAAGTCCGCGACGTAGCGCGCCATCTGCGGGATGGTGTCGCGCGCAGGGTCGACGGAGATGAAGATGGGCTGCACAATTGGCCCGTACGATTCGTCTAGACGTAGACGGACGCGCAAAGGGAATTGATTAGAAGCGTGTGACGTGCGGGGCGGACGGAACGCACCAAGCGTGTTGACGGCGGCACTCATTTTGTCGAGCTCATCGGGACAGATGTCAGGGCAGTTGGTGAAGCCAAAGTAGATCAGGCTCCATTTTCCTAGCATGTCTTTGTCGGAGAATGGCTTGCCCTCATGTGTTGTCATCTGGAACGGCCCGCCAACGTGAGCGCGCCCGACCGTCCGCGACTCCATCTCCTTCTCTGCATTGAATAGTGAGAGATGAGGCGCTTTCAATATAGTCGTCACATACGTTTCTGTTCCGCGAGACGCTCCTTCTCCCATTTGAAGTACAAAAACAGCCCCGTGCCCGCAAGTACGAACAGCGCTGCTGCTTGAGGGGAGAACACCTATGGTAAACGACAGTTCGTCATCTTCAATGCTCAACGAAAGAGAACACAGAAAACTATAACGCACGCACCCCTACTGCAGACTTGTTCTGTTGCTTGTCATTCGCCGGTGTCGAATATCGTCGTCGAGGTCCACCGGTGCTGAGACTTCGCGGTGCCCGCGCGCTACTTGTACTTGGTGAGTGGGAGAAGTGATATTCAAGTGCATTGGTCGGTTTGGGCAGGCGAACAGCGCGTCGCGCAGCGAAAGTGATGGTGTTCATCGGAAAGTGCGCCTGCGCGACAGGCACTTGCTTTAGTCAGGGCACGGTTGTCGGGCCGGAGCTCCGAATCGACCTTCCGCGTCTGGTGGCACGACTGCCAGTCCACGACCGCTCAGGCTACTTTCATCGCCCCCATTTCACGCCGTTTCAATGGATTCATTTGCAATGAAGTTCCCGTTCTGAAAGATGCTGAGATCAAGGCAGAAGCAGCCCGGCTTGGTATTAACTAGTACGTGAGTTTACCTCGCTATCTCTACAGGTCGCATCTAACAGATGGCACAGGATTGGCTTCGGCGAATGAAGTCCAGATTGCCGCTGCGCAGATTACCCCGAGAATTCGAGGTTCAGCGCGTTCCACATGCCGTGCGACCACCAGTCCTCTTATATGGCTACGCCCTGCACCTCGACGAGCTGCTGGACTTCGCGAACCAGCGCAACCTCCCCAACGTCATTTCCCCCGGGGAACCGCTCACAACAGCTTCCTGCACTGTTTCTGTCCTCCGCCATCTCAACCGGGTTACAGGTGCAGCACTCCACCTGGGTATCCCGATCAGTGAGCGGCCGGGTACGCGTGTCGTAATGCTGTACTCGAACTACTCGATGGAGCGGGAGGAGTACGAGGAACAGGATGAACGGGAGATCATCAAGATTTTGAAAGGCGAGTTGGGATTCAGGAATGATCCGGTATGGTACTGGGACCTTATTAATGGTTGAACGTGCGCTTTCATTTCCATGCCTCGGGTTTACTTCGAATGATGAATTTGCTACGTAGGCTGTAGCTGCTCTTTTCAGGTCCAGGTCTTCGAGCCTGAACACATAACCAAGCCAGCCGTCGCGCTCTCAGGCTGTTGCTTCGGGTTCAGCGCGAGCTCCAGTGTTGGGACTTTTCAATGCACTTTGAGGGCACCTACCGAACAATAGTTCCTGAGAACAAATGCATCGATAGGTTTCCTTTCTTCCCGGAGACACATGCATACCAAAACAGCGACGTCGTGCAAGGTGTGTACAACAAAACGGGTCAACCCGACCAACTGCAACTCAATCCCATCACTGATGCTCATCCTGAACCGACCTCGACATAGCGCCCCACGTCAACGTCAACCTCGTGATTCTCGACGCATTGCCCACGATATCACTTCTTCCTCTCCTTCCCCTTCTTCGCTGTCGGCGACGGTTGCTCCTCCAGGTAGCGGGCTAGCCTGTCAGCCGTTGGGTTCCGGGGAGCGGACTCCGTCATGGGGGTCAACGGCGAACTCTCGTCTGCGTCCGCTGCAGGCGCCTCTGGAGCCGGTCTCGGGGGAGTGGCGGGGGTAGTTCTTGAGCCTCTTTCTGCAGCTGGTGCCTCCGCAGGTGGCACAGGAAGATCCGCGGTGCGCGTACCGGAGCCTCCGGCTGCAGCCAGGAAGGTCTCTTCAAGGCGACGGCCGGCACGGGTCTTTGTGGGCGCGAACGTCTTCTTGCGATCGGCGCCAGGGCTTGGATCGTACGGGGTGTCGTTCGGTGACTTCACCTCTGGCGAGAAGTCAGGATCGTACACTATGCGGCGTTGCATTCGAATTGCTTCCAGCTGCTTGTCGAAATATGATTCGACGGCACTATTGCCCTCATCCTGAACACAACAGTTGGTGAGTACATGGTGTGCTCGCAGTAACAAGGATTTCGGACAGACCAATGATCCCTTACGAGGACCGTGTGTCCCTTCAGGTCTGTTCCACATCGGCATGGACTCGAAAATTGCCCCCCGCTCAATCTCCATGGACATCATGTCATGCAGAGCTTGCAAGAAGATCGGACTCAAGACCGGTCCGTGCTGACTGGGAGTAAGCATGGGCTCGATGAAGTAGAGCACCTCCGGCATGGGCAGGGCCATGAGATCATCCTCGTTGAGATCTCCGCGTCTGCGCTTGCGTGGCTTTTGCGGCGTTGAAGGTATGACATGTGTAGTAGCAGTCTGCGTTTGCGGATGAAGCATGCTAGGTTCGGGTGGCGGTAGAGAGCTCGAGTCGTGCGAAGGTGGTGCCGCTGCCTTTTCCGCCTTGGGGTGGAAGACATTGACGCTACGCCCGCGTTCGAACTTTAGGACTGCGAACAAAGGGCCGAAGGAGACGATAGAATGGAGATCCGTCACGTCGAAATGATGGAAGGCATAATGGGCTTGTTCGCAGAATTGTTCCAGGTGCACATTAAAGGTATCGATCGCAAGAATACGCATTGCATCGTCTTCCCCGACGGACCAGGGACCATCGGTCCTTAACGGCTTGACCTCCCAAAGTGAGACGAGATCCGGATATCTGAAAGCGAGCTCGTCGAATATGTTGATGAGGTTTTCGTTGCTAAAAGTTTCTTGCACAGCGTAGTCAGGTATTTGGCGCGCCCGCTGCTCCTCCGTGGCATTATCGTCGATGCTCACGACTAACTCGGCTTGTCCATGAGACCCGTAGGCTGCATGTGGTTCTGGAGGAGTGAATTGCCGTAGGAAATCCGTGAGGACTTTACTGACGGCCGCGTACAGAGGAGCCTCTCTGAAACGATTCGCTGACGCGTTGTGGAAGAAGCTGATCAGGTCACGGTAGAACTTGACTTCGGAAGGTGCGCGGTCCTCCTGAGAGAATTAACATCAGCCATAATCACCAGCATGATGTCGGGGACAAACCTGCTGGGAGACGTGCGGTGCCATGCTGGGCAGGGAGCGAAGGTCAGAGGGCGTCCCTTATATATCAACGACCCAAAAGTGTCCTGCCGGACCGGAGTTAATGTAGAGATGGACAATAGATGTTGTACGATGGACCAAATACGTATACAATGAGGATTCATCCTCCCGCGTCGATGCGTGTTCTGCGAGATAAGAGGAAGTCAAATAATTGCGTAGGGCCGCTTCGCGGCAGGGCCCGCTACCAGGCCTTCGCTTTCCATGAGAGTCAGAGCACAACATACAGTACATTAAAATTCCAGTTATTGTACTACTTAGATGCACCAGTTACAGAGCGGCCCGCCGCGATCATGTAGGTACAGTATCAGTGGAAGACAAAGTTGGAGCGCCGAACGTCTACAAGTCGTCATCGCGTCATCTGGTAGGCTGTCGAGTGGGTACTTACTATCAAGGGTAATTTTGAATGCTGAAGTGACCAATGCTGCTCGCGACGGATGGGAAGATCGCATTGCTGCACATGCGCGTGTTGTGGTATGCTGGTGAAGTAACACTGCGCGGAGATAAGATGTTTGATAAGAGCAGCTTGCAGCTGCGAGGTATCCCTGTCCTCAATCAATAATACGTGTTCGCTCAGGTGGCTGCGCAACGCAGAGGAGTCGGTAACAGTGAAGACTGAGAAGGCATGCGTCACCGTGGTATTTTCAAAAACAAGGGGAGGGAATACATGGCGGAAAACCTGGTTAACGCAACGGTCTACGGGGGCTGAGGAGTGTGAGATGGACCCGCATGGGCAAGCAGAGTGTGTCTGAAGTTGTTCACTGTTTGATCGAAACAACGCGTCACTTGGCGGACAAAGGAGGAAGACATAACCACGTACATGAATCATGTGAGGCCTGCCCGGGGTATGGAAAGCAACGGACCAGTCCCGTCCTAGAACGACATCGGCGGGGAGAAACGACGACAAGAAGCAGTTGAGTACGGCCGTGTCCGCTGATTCAGATGAGGTGCTGGTGATGGTCGCACTGAAGCGAGAGCCGTCGGCGAGATTCACAGGCAAGTGAAAGAGGCGATAAGGCAGAGAGGACCGTGTCGATATTGAGATGTCGATATTGAGATGTCGAGGGAGGTGGTGGCGCGAACGCCATTGACAGATACGGTCATGGCTGAGAGGGTTGGGAGGTGTACAGTGGCGCCGTTGGGGGACGTATCGAGGGGAGGGCGGCCGGGGGAGACAATGGAGACGCGGGTGAGCAGCGTGGGAATGTTGCCACAGAGAAAGACAATAGATAGCACAGCATTTCCAGAGATTTGCATCGGGCAGCAAAAAATTGGACGATAGTGCAGTACAAGACCGCACTACCTATAGGTAGCGGGAATAGATAAACGAAATGAGTGAGAGATAAGCGAAAGCGCCAGGGAGCAACCGAGACACGAGACACGAGACACGGGCGCCTATCATTCCGAGGCGCCCGCCGCCACCGTGACTGCGGGGCAGTCCAGGAGCGGGCCCGCCACTTTCCGTGTACGTGGTGTGCGGGGCAACGTGATGGGATTGCGGTCCCGGAGAACCGTCGGCGAAACCCTGATGGGCATGCGTCAGGCCAACTCCTGGAGGACGTAAAACGGCGGGAAGGAGTACAATGTACGGAAGAAGTACGTAGGGATGGTGGGAGGGGCGAAAAACGCACTGCGAGCGGGGCGTAAGAGACGACGACGTCCTGCCACCGCCCGCAGGCCAGGGGGTATATACGAGGCGAGAAGAAAGGGAGGTAAGTATAAAGCAACGGGCCGGCCGGAGCGCGCGCCACGTGCATCGACCCCTACTCAAAACAATTGACTTCAAAGTTCAACTTCAGACAAAGCCCAAGCTAGTCACGTGCAGCTGTTCCTACATAAAGTGCCAAGCGTGCCACAAACCCCGCTACGCACTTCCCCACCCATCTCAATGGACTCAGTCGCAGTTGACGAAGTCCCTGTTCTCAATGATGCCGAGATCAAGGCAGAAGCGGCGCGGCTTGGTGTAAACGACGTGAGTTTAGCTCGCTATATCTAAGGTTGCATTTAACGGTTCGGGCAACAGCAATGGCTTCGGCGAATGAAGTTCAGCGTGCCGCTGCGCAAGTTGCCCCGCGAATTCGAGGTTCAGCGCGTTCCACATGCCATGCGACCACCAGTCCTGCTGTATGGCTACGCCCTGCACTTCACGGACCTGATAAACTTCGCGAACCAGCACAACCTCCCCAACATCGATGCTCCTGGGAAGCCGTTCACGCAGATAACCTGCTGCAGGCCCGTAACGAGGTACCTCAACGACCTCACAGGTGCAGTACTCGAACTCGGTGTCCCGATCTCAAAGCGGGCGGGAACGCGTGTCGTCATGCTTTACTCGAACTACTCGATGGAGTGGGAGCAGTATGAGGAGCAGGATGAACGGGAGATCATCGAGATTTTGAAAGGCGAGTTGGGATTCAGGAATGATCCGGTATGGTACTGGGGCGATGTCAATGGCTAAACGTGGTACGCTGGCGGCTGTCATTTCCATGTCTGGCAAGTTGCTTTGTCTAAGGAACCCGTCGAACAGGTTCACATCTTCGCTGTCGTCGCTTTGCTCTGTCGCATGTGTTGCCTCATGTTCTCAATCCCCTTCTTTGTTGTCAATGCATTTCTATGGGGATACACCCGCATTTGTTGTTTAACTATTCGCGCGGAGGACGAGTGGTGTCTTCACACTACGGCGACCACATCACTCGCCTCGCCTTTGACGCATCCCCGACGAGCCGAGCTAAGTACCTGGAGTCACTCGCTCTTGATAGCATTACTAATAGAATTTATGCTCAGGGTGGCTGCACGGAAAGCCCGACGGGTACAAGCGTACAAGCGTGCCACCCGGGTCGCCATTTTCTCTCTGCCCGCCGTACCGCTGAACCTTCTCCGTTACGCGTGGCACACTCCGAGTCGCTCAAACTCACTAGACTCGGTTGTGACGATCGTCTTAACTCGTCATGAATCACTGGGTATTGAGAGAACCGACACACAACAAATAATCACACTGACATGCAGGAAGGACATTATGCGTAAAGAGACTCTACTTCGTCTTCGAGGTTCCGCCGTAGCCTAGTGCTTAGACAAGTTCGCAGTGCGCGCGCGCTAAGTATGCTCGGCATCGGCGCCAGCGAATGAGCAAAATTGAAGGTATTCAGTACATACGTCAACCTGCGAAATAAAAGCGTTCGGACTCGGAGATCCTTTCGCGAACCCCGCTATGCATAACTTATGACTCCTGTGGCGGCCAAGTCGAAAGGTCACGTGGAGCTTTCAATCGACCGCAGTTGACCCGCCTCGCTCGACGCTCTAGTCTTAGAACTCTTACCACTCACTTCATTTGCCCCCACCCCTCCCGTTGCCAATGGATTCATTTGCCATCGACGAGGCTCCCGTCCTCGTGGACGCTGATATCAAGGCAGAAGCAGCCCGGCTCGGTATCGACAATGTGAGTTTACTTAGTTTGCTATCTCTGCACGTCACATCTGACGGTTCCGCACAGGGTCGGCTTCGGCGAATGAAGTCCAGCGTGCCCCTGCGAAAACTACCCCAAGAATTTGAGGTTCAGCGTGTTCCACATGCCAACCGACCCCCAGTCCTCTTGTATGGCTACGCCATGCACCTCGAGGAGCTGCTGACCTTCGCGAACCAGCGCAACCTTCCCAATATCCACGCCCCTGGGAAGCCGTTCACAGAGAGGTCGTGCCTCATTCCCATCATGAGGTACCTCAGCGAGGTTACAAGAGCAGTAATCCACTTAGGCATCCCGATCTGTGAGCGGCCGGGAACGCGTGTCGTCATGCTTTACTCGAACTACTCGATGGAGCGGGAGCAGTACGAAGAGCAGGATGAGCGGGAGATCATCGAGGCTTTGAAAGGCGAGTTGGGATTCAAGAATGATCCGGTGTGGTACTGGGACAATATTAATGATTGAAAGTGGTGCGCTATCATTTCCATGTCTTGCGCTTTGTCTGATGCATTCGTCTCAGGCTCACTTCTTCGCTGTGTTTTTCGCATTGCTCTGTCGCATCTGCTTAGCATGTTCTTCATATCCTCCTTTTCGTCAATGTATTTCGATGGGCTACATTTTTACTCAGGCAACCTATTCTCGCAGAGTATGAGTGGGTGTCTTCACGCTGCGGCGAGGCCCTCATTAGTCGCCTGATCTTTGACGCGTCCCCGACGAGCCGAGGTACCCGGAGTCGGTCATCCTCTAGCTATGCACGCGTGCCAAGGGTGACCCATGAGTCTTTGACCGTCCGGAGGCCCGGCGGCATACAGCTCACTGCATTCCCGCGTGTCACCGTCGCCATTTTCCTCTGCGCGCCATAACGCGGAATCGAATCCTGTTACTGTAAGCCCGCACTCGCTAAAACTCACTAGGCGCTATTGAGGTCGGAGACGATCAGTGGATTTTACCGCGATCGTCTTGTTTACGCGTAAAGAAGAGGTTCTACCGCTTCGTTCTCTGAAGTTCTGCGTCGTGCTTAGACTTTGCCCAGTGCGCGCGCGCTAGCCTGTGGCGGACGCCTACTAAGTAGCCCGCGGCGGCAGGCCCCGTCTTACTAGATACTCCGAGTCTTTGCTACAACATGTCTGTTTGAATCTAAATCTTGCTACCTGTTTCTCCCTCGCCATCATTTCAACCCTCGACCAAGATAAAGTAACTGGATGCCTCTGCACATTCGCGGCATAGCCGCCTCACTAGTCTGTGATGGCCATGCGCTTTCGCAATATAGTGAAGAGGAAGTGGATGCTACGACGAGGACTTGCTACGTTCCCAGCCAGGCAGGAAAGGTGCGTAACCTTATGAGTCTCTAGGTACCTATAGGCCACCGCGAACTACTTAACTCGACTGAGTAGGAATTCACCGTGAAATGCGAAAATACAAGCCCCCACCTCATGACGTGGAGGGCTTCCTTGAACGGCCGCTTCAAGCAAAAGTTGCGAATGGAACCGGGTGCCCAGGTATATATACGTAGTCTATGCAACGCGCCTCGGGAAGAGCGTCCGTTCATTTTCTCCCAACTCGAGGTTTCAGGTCTGCCATCGCCAGGCTCCGCTGATCTGATTTGCACTTCTCATTACTTATACATTCAACAGATACTGTTCACGACAATCCTACCCACCTGGACAAGCTCGGATGGATCGAGGTTGTGGCATGTCGAGTAAAGGTTACTGGAGCTCATCCACACACTCGCACCCGTAGAGCGAGCATTCCGCCTGAAATAGGACCTCTCCCAGAGAGAAGTAAGAAAGATGGATGGCATGCAGTAACGTAGGTCATCTAAAGAGTACCTCCGAAGCCCGCGATTGACAAAACTTCATATAGGCTGGGCAAGGCAAGGGCTTCAAAGCACCGGGATGCGCCTCCTGTGAAGTATCTGGACAGCTGGGAGGAACCATTCGCGAAGTTCTGCTTTCGCTACCAACCTGCTGGTGAGCACAGTGCATCTGGTGCCATATTGGGCCTGACCCAGTAATGATCCGTGCGATGCAGCACTCTTGCGGGCACACGGCATCATGCCGCCAATCCTAAACCAGCCGCGAAAAGACCATGACGAGCGCGAGCGCCGAGCCCGGGATCTGAAGGTATGGTTCTCATGCCTATCCTGCACCTTCTGCGCTCACCACCCAGTCAGGACATCATCAATTCGTCGCAAGCCGAATTGGCTGCCATGGTTGAAGCGGACAGGATAAAGCGGGAAGAATCCCCGATCATGCTGGCGGGCAGTTCGGGGGAAGTCATTGATCTAACGCTGGATGACGACGACTAGTGAGAAACGCCTGGTACGCGCGACAGTCCAACTCTTCGATCGCGTCACATTGAAGTCGATCCTGATACAGCAGAGAGCATAATTGGTCGCTCTATCATACACATCCTCCCAATTTACAACCCAAAGGTGAACGCCTCATGCGAGCTTCCGCAACATATCTGTATTGATCGGCCACGGCTTTCCCATCCAGGACACAAGGTCAGTATGGTCCTTGTATTGATCGCCGGTATTCGGATGGATGAGCACCCTATAGCGCATGGCTGTCATCTCTGCGCAGACTTGTCGTCCTACTGCCTTGAAGGGACTTACGAGCACGGTCCGCGATTGACCGACAGCCAAGCGAAGAACGTGCCGGTTTGGTGAGGGGTGAACGTGTCCACCTCAAACATCCCTGTTGGGTGGGGACCTGCCAGTGCATACGGCGGTGCATATGTCTCAGGAGTGAAGAGGTCCACCGAAGAGTAAACTCACCGACAGGCTGCTCCCACAGCTTGTAGATCCGCAACTATAGAGCCAGCCCATGTGAGCAGCAAGCGCCGCTTGGAGCGCGAGGTCGATTTACCTCTGGAAACTCCCTCCTCACACGCTCGTGCAGCTCCCGTGCAAACTGCATCTCACTTTGCTTTGTATGCATATAGTAAACTGCATCCGCTATGAATGTCACTGCGCAATCACCTACTGCAGATCGCACTCACTATGGAAGTCAAATCCATTATTCAACGAGTCGATCGGCTTGGGAAACTCGTCGTACGCGGCGGACTTGGGTCCAGGAGGGTTATAGAGCGACTTCCCATCAGTATTTTTCATATCCGTCAGTGGTTCCGCATTCTCGTATCCCAGTAGGGGAGATGTATAGGTTGTCGTGGACATGTCTTTGCGTGAGACGGAAGGTGCGAGCACTCAGCTTATATCTGACAATTTCGTGGCACCGGCAGTTGCCGCAAATTGCGATATGTCGAGATCCGGATTCGTCGCAAGCGTTTGCTCTTGACCACGTCCTTCCTCGTTTTTTCCATCACGACTTCGCTGTCTTGAAAACATGTCTCGGCCAACACTTGTTCTGGATTCTGCGCTCGACGCAATCGGAAACACGCCGCTCGTCAGGCTCGATAGGATCGCAAAGCACGAGGGCCTGAAGTGCAATTTACGTGAGTAGGCCTCTTTATGCGTCCATGGCGCGTGACGCTCATATACATTTGATTCAGTCGGGAAGCTGGAATACACGTCAGCGGGAGGATCTGTGAAGGACAGGATTGCGAAGCGGATGGTCGAATGTGCCGAGCAAGAGGGCAAGCTCATCCCAGGCAAGAGCGTCGTGATCGAGCCCACCTCTGGAAACACAGGTGCGTTTTGCACTCACCTCCTTCCTTTGTATTGCTGAGGGTTCTGGTATCGGTACAGGTATCGGCTTGGCCATGGCGTGCGCCATCAAGGTAGCGGATCCACTGCGATCGCCCGAGACCGGCTACTGAATACTATAGATAAGGGATATTCTGTGATCATCACAATGCCTAACAAAATGTCACTCGTGAGTGCCACCTACTGTACCAGTTCTCACAGCGCTGACTCCTTACTGCGCCGTATCGTAGGAGAAGGAAGCCGCGTTGCGTGCTCTGGGAGCCGAAGTTGTCCGCACGCCCACAGAAGCGGCATGGGACTCGCCAGAAAGCCACATAGGTAGCTCCCCGTACCCGCGCCGGACGTCTCGTGGCTGAATTCCTCAACGATCCGCTCAGGTGTGGCCCAGCGTCTCCAGCGAGAGATCCCAGGCGGAATTATCCTCGACCAATACCGGAACGTGCGTTCTGTGACCTGTGAAATCTTTGGGTGTCATACTAAACGTGAATCACACAGGTGAACAATCCACTCGCACATGAATTGACGACCGCGCCGGAGATCATCGAAGCGGTCGTGTCGACACCGTCGACACCGGCGCACCCATCGTCCGGGAAGGTCGACGTCGTGATCGCTAGTGCCGGGACAGGAGGCACCATCTCCGGTATCGCCCAGGGGATCAAGAAGACGCACAACCCTTCTTGCACAATTGTCGGCGTCGACCCCGTGAGTCTGCCTGCGAGACACACCCTTCTGCTTCGCTCACAGCCACGCAGGTTGGCTCCGTACTCGCCCTCCCCGCAGCCCTCAACGACGCTAGCGAAGGCGGGTCCTACGTAATCGAAGGAATCGGTTACGACTTTGTCCCGGACGTGCTCTCGCGTGCGCCGGGGCTCATCAACAGCTGGGTTAAGACTTCGGACACGGATGCGTTCGCGGCCGTGCAGCTGCTCATCCGGCGCGAGGGTGTGCTCGTCGGCGGGAGCAGCGGCAGTGCGCTCGCCGGCACGCTTGCGTGGCTGCGCTCGGACGAGGGTAAGACCGTCGCGCAGACACCTAGCCTTAATGTTGTCGTGATGTTGCCGGATGGGTGAGCCGCTGCCTTCTATATTCACTCCGCTCTTTCGTACGCATACTGACGCTTGTGTGATCGCTCAGGATCCGAAATTACATCGGCAAGGAGTGGTTCCTCAAGATGGCGCTCGAGGCGGAGCCCTCGCCGCTTGCCCAGCAGATCGCCGGTGTGCTGAAACGGCCACGGAACGAAGACAAGGGCGCGAACGCCTTGCTGCCCAATGGAATGGCGCCTGTAGCGTAATCAGGGTTCGTACGGACAAGTAATAAACACGGCCGCTGCGCAGGTCCCGTATATGGTTTGTAATTCTTATCCTATAGTATAGACGATCGTAAGTTATTGGCACTTGGGTTATGTTTTGTTCCGGAGCCCGAGGAAAGGATTGCTCGAACGTGAAACAATACGTCGAGTAACAAGATTAAGAGATGTAGACGGGTATAGCAAACGATGTTGATCGAGGTTATTGTCGCTAGAACGAAGCCCATCATTGTGGAAACGTGACGAACGAAACGAAAGTAGATATAGCACATCCAGTCCCAAGCAACACCCATGCGACATGCCTTGTGGATAATATGGTCCTTGACACGAAGCGCACGGGCTCGCGCTGACAGAGATGACCGCCTATAGCTAGTCGTCCATCGTGAGGTCGATCACCTCACGGTCGTGCCACGCGTCCAGCGAGATCGGTGACGCCTCGCGCTTGACGGGCCCGTCCTGCAATCGCTCGAGCTCTGCCTGCGAGGAGCGTATACTCTCCTGTGGTCCAGCGCGATGGGTGAGAACGACGATCACATATATCGGGCAGGATCAAGAACGCAGTGGTGTCGGAGCGAAGAGATGTGAGGGGTAGGGTGTCTTACCTCGAGGGCGCGGATGCGCGCACGCTTGACGGGGTCGTCGGGTTCAGGCTCAGGCTCGGGGGTGGGTGCGCGCGGGCCGCGGGGCATGATGCCGTGGGCTTGGAGGAGCTCTGTGGCGCGCATGTAGAAATAGATCGCAAACATGGGGCGGTGAGTGAACGTGCGATTAAGTGCAGAAACTGAGTGAGCGGCAGAGGTCAGGCGAGTGGTGGGCATGGCTCACCAGGAGGTTGGTAGCGGAAGCAGAACTTGGCATATGGTTTGTCCTCCGGGTCAATATACTGAAACGGCGGGGTGAGTGAAAGCTTCAACGTGCTTGAACGCTCCTGTGCAAGCCTCGAAGGAGTTCAGGTAAGGCAGTGACGGCAATGAAGGCGAATGGAGACGCACGACACTGTGTGCCACCCAACCTTCTTGGCCTTCTCTGGCACCGGCCCAATGGAGGCGACAGGCGCAGTTGGATTGTACTTCGATACGGGGGTTGTTCCAGTGCGTACTATACGTCGGGCGACAACTTCTACCCATCCGAGGCTTTCGAAGGGAGCGCCGGCAGCACGTTCCAGATCATTTTCTTCTCAAAACATCAGCAGCAGGAGTTGTAGAACGAATGGCGCGAGACCGACCTGTCAGTTCGAGTGAAGAGAACTGAAATGGCCTGACATTTGTCAACGAAGGGTAGAAGCCCTCTATCTTGCCGGCTTTGGCACCATTGCTGCAGACGGCCTGAATCATGCGCCCGTCCACATAGACGATCCAGTTCAAATCACTGTGCCCGTCGTTCTTGAAAAAAACTTGGAAATTCTGAGTTGGTTGAGTGTCGTAAGCCAGTAGGTTAGAGATTAATGGTTCACCTGTCCTGCACGGCTAGGCACATAGCATGTCTTGATCGTGTCGTCTACTTTCTCTTCCGAGTACTGCGGTATTTCTTCGCCATCGGATATCAGAGAGGCGGAGAGCTCGCGAATATGCATGGGCATGAGGGATTGAATTCTGGTGGAAAGTTGACTAATGTTTGAGCAGATAGTCAAAGGAAATCATACCAATGATAATTCACAACAATAGAGATAGCAGGCTCACGACGGCAACGAACAAAGTCGCTCTCAGAGGCCACCATTAAGCCAGTGGCGTGTGAACTAAATCATCATGGCTCTACTCCGCCCTCGCCTTCGTCCATCGACTATCAGACCGATATCCTCCTTGACAATGTCCCAAAAGCCGCAGATCCTGTCCTCCGACGACCTCGACACGAAAGACGCGAAGTAAGCGCGATGTCTCCGAGTCGATCTCGAGCATGGTCGCCCATCCTTGCTTTCTCGCGTATAGATGGGTGAGCCTCAAGAAGATCCACTGGCAGGACCACGAGGGGAAGAAGGTGCGTGTCGGACGCGAGACTATGTAGGGGTGCGAGTCGCTAACATGTGCGCTCTATGGCAGAGGGTATGGGAAGCAGCGCAGCGACGGACGCGCGGATCGTCTGGGATAGATGGTGCGATTCTATGCGTCTGGTGACACGACTGCTTACTGAATCTTCGTCACAGCTGTCGCGATCCTTGCTCTCATTCGGTCAAAGACGAACGCGTTCCCTGTCTCCACTGTGATCATAGAGCAGTACCGGCCTCCTATAGCAAAATTCATCATAGGTGAGCTCTGCCACCAGGTGAGGAAGAGACGTTGGAAGCTGACGGCGTGTATAAGAGCTTCCTGCGGGTCTGATTGACGAGGGCGAGACGCCAGAGCAGGCAGCCATCCGCGAGCTCGAAGAGGAGACCGGCTACGTGAGCGACACCGTTGTCGAGTCCACTGCGCTACTCGCGACAGACCCTGGTATGTGCCTCACCTATTGTTGAATGACAACGCATGTACCGTCTGTATGTCAGGAATGACCACGGCCAACATGAAACTCGTCGCCCTCGGCGTCAATCTTGCGGACGGCATGGAGACCCCAGAACAAAAACTGGACGCGGGCGAGTCGATTGTCAAGCGCGTCGTCGCGCTGAAAGATCTCTACAAGGAGCTGAAAGGCACGTCTCCATCTCTAACGTTCACTTTCGTCGTTGTCTCACTTCTGTCAATTAGACTACGAGAAGAAGGTCAGTCGCGCGCTCCGCGCAGGACTTGTGTGCTCACGTTAGTCCGCGTTAGGACTTCGTCGTGGACGCACGGCTCGCCCACTTTGCTGCCGGCCTCGAGATGGCGGAAAGGCTCAAGAGCGGAGGCATACCGGAGTGAGCCCGGGCTGAAACAAGGACGCTGCATTGTACACATTATACGGGGAGGCGCTGTCTCCCACAGATACGGCGCATGACATTGACTAGATTCACGATTACAACAGATTACGGGACACGCATACGACATATAACAGTACAGTGCTATACAGATCATAAGCATAATCGACACGAATTAGGCAAAGCAGACACGTCATGAGACCGAGGACGGCAGCCCCGTCAACTCGATTTAGTACTCGGGGTGAACCCCACCGCAAACTTAGGGTTCAGCCGCATATCGGCAGGGTTCTTCAAGCTCGACTTGCGCGAACGCGCCCCCTCGACGCGCATGTAGCTGTCGCTGCCCTGCTGCTGCGCCGTCGGCTGATGTGCCCCGCCCCAGGGCACCCGCGAGTCAAAGCTCGTGCTCCGCCCGTGGTGCACGCCCGGGTGCAAATACGTCGGGCTGGCGTTATACCCCAGCGGCTTCTGGCTGTAACTCGGGCTGCGATTCGGGCTGCTGCCGTTGCTGTAGAACCCCCCATGTGGGAGCTGGCTGGTCGCTGGGCGGCTCTGCTGGTACATAGCCTGCTGCGGCTGGCTGTGGCCTCCATAACTCGTGCTATGGCTGCGCTGGCGCCGATCGTAAGCAGGGATCGGGATTGGCTGCGTCCTAATAGGTTGATAGATATGTTGGCCGCTGTAGGAGCCGGACGGGCTGTGACCAGGGCTTGGGTGCATCGAGGACTGCCGGCTCCGGCCGGGGCTCCGGTTTGGGCTCGAGTTATAAGAGGCCATCTGGCCGTAGCCACCAGCGTAAAGGTACTGCTGGCTGACGTTCGGGGGCGGATTGTAAGACGGGAATGGGGTGGCGGACGTCGAATGTGAATAGATGATAGGCTGAACAGGAGTCCGATAGGTGGGCGGAGCCGGAGTCGAGTTCGTGCGACGACGAGAAGTATAATGGGCAGAAGATGATGGCTGAGCAGAAGCGCGGTGACGAGAAGACGAGCGCCGGCGAGAAGACGAGCGGTGACGAGAAGATGAGCGATATTTGTAGTCATTGCTTGACGAGCGACGACCTGAGCGCGAGTACGAACGCTGGCGCGAACGCGACCTCGACTGCCTTGTGTCGCTAGTGAAGATGTCCGTAATCGTATCTTTGAGCTTGCGTAGCACGGACCTAGACCGGTCCTGGGACAACATCACAGAGGTCAGTATTTGGAATGGCGCAAGTCGAGGGGACAGACGCACGTTTGGGCTATTGCCAACCATGGATGGCTAGGACTGTGGTAGAGAGCAGAGGAAGGCTACAATTGATGAGCGTGGTGTGGGTGGGGTTGTGTGTTGAGGAGTGTTCAGCGGAATCGGCGCCTTTTATATGACGACGTGCAGTAAGTAGGCGACACGTAATCCTATGAAGAGCAGCGTTTGAATACAAAGGCCGGGCACAGATGGACCCACGCGGCGCGCACAGTGCTTCTGCTGTGCTGCGTAGACTTTTGATCCGTGAGACTTCCTCGCCGCGGCAGCACAGCCATCCGTAGAGCGTGTACACATGTACACAGCCTCGTCGTGCCAGTGAACGACCGCAGTGCCCCCACAGGATCAGGTTGCTGCGCGCAGGGATGCGGTGCCGGAGCGCTGAAGTCCGGGGACAGCGCCGCAACGGGGTGGGGCTGGGGCTTGTTCTTCTGGAGGGCGCCTTGTTCCTGGTTACGAAGCCACCCTTGCCGGGGCCAGCACGTCCTTGATACCGCACTATATCTGAAAAAAGAAGACGACAGCCGCGAAGATAATGCACTAGAACCATGGCTTTTGTTAGCCCGAATAGTCTCGGAGAAGGGCCAGTATAAAACCACGTGCCTGGAGGTTGTTGGCGTTGTGCAATTGGCGCAATTAGCAATACAAAAACAAGGTAAATTCGGTGAATCAGTGCGCGGGGGCGCATCATCGAGGCGCATCGTCGAAGCTACGCGGTTGCTAGCTATACAAGGGTTGTAGTTGTAAAACAATTCCCCACGTGGTTCAGAGGACGCGAGAATGGAAGTCCAAAGCCTAAGAATGGGTCCTATTCTGGCACCTTTATGTCTTCCCATCACAGAGTCAGAGATAGGTTGGCTTGTGAATGCTGCCTTACAGCTTCCAAACAATCTACCTGCCTTGTGGCGCCGGGCGTACAGTTGTGGAAAGGAGGGACGTCTGTGTCATAGCAGTGGGATCGTGCCGTCCAAGAGATTCCCCGGTCACGAGCTCGACGTAGCCATCGCACGGATTGCACACCGAACTACAGCAACCGCGATGGCAGCCGAGGTGAACGCCTGAGACATCCATTTCTGCCAAAACTCTAGACGTAGATGTCGTCAATTATTTATGACAAACCTGGCTAGCACAACCCACCATTCATGACACCCGTCCGCACGACAGCTAACCCATAGAAAGCGAAGTCGCATGAGGAGGCAAGAAAGAAATGGAACGAAACGAAACCGTGCATTGACTATGCACCGGCTCGGACGGGGGTCGGGTACTAGTAGATGCGGCAGCGAGGGAAGAATTTCTTGATCCGCTGGAAGAGGAAGGAGGATGGCGTCACATAAGTGACATCAGCAGTCTCCAGCAGGCCGGTACCGCCAATGATCATGCCGACGATGCGACTATTGGCATCAGCGACGACAGACCCGGAGTCCCCACCTGCGGAGAAAGCACCGTCCTTGTGACTGTATGGGTAGACCGCGACCGCCATAAACGTCGAGCTGATGGCGTACGTTTTGTATTCACGAACAAAGGATTCGATGCCGGTCGCGCGACCGAGGGTAGCGCCGGTGGCAGCACCGTTCTTGACGACGATGGGACATTCATCTTTATTCACGTCGAGCATCTTCGGGTGGCGCAGTCCGGTATGCTCAACGAAGCCTCGAAGGTGCATGAGGCCGTCAACCGGATACTTGACCTTTGCGCGGGTCTCGGCGTGAGGATACATCTTCGCCATGAAGTTGACATCGCTCATGAGTTTGCCTAGATAGTAAGATGAGACTAGACGACCTAAATAAAATGAATCGAAACGTACCGAGATGGATAACGTTGCCCTGGAAGGCGTTCCAGTCGATTTTTTCGCGTAGGAGCTCAATAAGAGCCCAGTCTTCCGTAAATCGACCTTCGCTAGTACCGACGGAAATCGGTGGGGCGTAGAGGACATGCCCCAAGATGCGCTGGCGGTCTATGAACCAGCTCCTAGCGATGTGATTGTAAAAATCTGTCAAAGCCGCCTTCGACGCCTCCTCCTTGGCTATATTGTCCTCCAAGACTATCCGCCTGGTAGCTGTTTTGGGGCCCTCGCCCTCAAAAGCATCTCCCAGACGCTCAAGCGTGGACAAGATCCTCTCGACGTTACGCTGGTGTCCATCCGTCTTGTCCAAGATGTCCCGGAGTGTCCTCTGGATTGCCCTGTCGCCATGGTGAATGACCTGGACAAGTACCGTGCTCCCGGGCCTCTGCTTGAGGAGGTAGAGCTTGTGGTAGAGCTTGTTGTCATATTTGCTCAATGGGAGGACAACGTGGCGGGCGGTAAGGAGGAAGACTTTATCTCCTTCGCAGAGATAGAGACCGCCGGTTCCTTCGAGATAAGGATAGGCCATGGGAGCAATGCTGAGACCGAGTGCCGGAGTGAATGGGATGCGTACGTCAGCTGTTGAGTCGTCGTAGTCAATGCTGTTGAGGAGCTGTGTTCCAGCCTCGCGGGTGAAGATGGACTCGCGAAATGCAATTTCGACGTCGGTAAAACCATAGTCCAAGAGAATCTCTTTACAGCGCACGGCTGCATCTTCCGCGTCATCGCGGGAGAGAGTCCCGGGCATGACGCCTACCCAGAGGAAAAGGGGACCGGGTTCCTTTTCAACTTCGGCAAAGCGGACGGGGTCGATGCTCGTCCACTTGAGCTCACGGGAGTCGAAGTACTTGTAGATCCGTTCACCTAATTGGTACCAAACGGCTACGATCGCGTGGGTGCGGACAGGTCTAGCTTCCTTGGGGACGCGGTAGGCTTCATGACCAGTAGGCAGCGGCCATGCGCGCCCGGTGTGGTAAACAGAGAGAGGATTAGATGGGAGACCCCAGAAATCGTTGTGGGCCTCGTCCAAGGGCGGAATTGCGTCGTCGATGTCCTCGTCTGAGTCAAGCTCGGCAACTGCGAGTGGGGACCCGAAGCCCTCTTGATCATGATACTCTTCTATCACCGCAGGTCAGCAGGAGCTAGTGGCTTGCTAACAGTCACGAAGTGGCACCGTACGTTCAGGAGTGGTTGCCGGCACTGGTATGTGAGCCATTGGATACGATCGCGAGTGAGTTACTCTGTACCGTAGTCTCCTGTAAGCAGACTGAACGAACGCGGCCGATGATAGTCGATCAGCCGGTAGTACATGTACAGTCTGCCTGCACACTGCCTGCCAGCGCGCCCTGCGAACCGTCAGTGGGCATTTCCCACGATTTCCCCACGGCTCTCCCACGGCTCTGAAGTTTTCCCATGGGCCTGCAGAGAGCATCGCTACAAGTACTTACAACCAATGGACCGTGCACCACCCTCCCAGTCGACCCTTCCCTCTACCCAGACAACTCCTCGACAACCCCTTGGCTCTCAGATCTCCCCCTATCAACTGGCTGGCCCGTCTCCAAGTCCACTACTCAGTCGCCTGCGACAAGCTACCCGACTCTTGTATACCCAAGCAGCGCACCACGCACCCCCGTTTACGGCGCCATCGTCTCACCTTACTACCCGGCTCAAGCTATCCCGTCCTTGCGACGGGTTGCCTCTACTCCCGCGCTCAGGGCGCGGCGCTCGTTCACTCCGGCCCCCTCACCATCCCACTACCTCGCCCTCCATCTACTCTAATACAGACCACGCCAGCTCCCACCATGCAACCTGCATCTGCGCAGGCACGCGTACCCGTTGGTTCTCGCAATCCTGAACGGCTGCCGAATACCGCTTCGCCCGCAGAGCTGAGAGCCGCGCCCCGAGACGGGCGTGCACGATCGCACTTCCTCACCCATCCCTTCTACCTCCGACACACGCTCCTATACGCCTCGCCGCGACGTCAAAACGAAATTACTGTACTTTTTCGACCGTAAGTTCGTCACGCGGCCCCTGGGCCCGCTGTGGCGAACTTCGGGCTCCTCGGGTCACGCACACAAGCAGTAGGCAGAACCTAAAAACGTGACATATTGTACAGCCTGTATAAAGTACATTTAGAATGCCGGGATGGCTCCTAATGAGCCTCGTATGCTTTGTACCATAAGTTTGCAAGCTTTCGCTGCTTCAAATTCATGAAGAGGAGACAGAGAGAGAAACATTGGTGTCGGAGAGTGTCGAGTGCAGATCATGATGACGAAATTCCAGCTTTAGCAGAAAAAAATGGCACATTATATCAGGTACAGAGGACAATGGGCACAGCAAATGACGGCCATGGTCGTTGACTCACACTGGGCGCATGGAACAATATTTCTGTGGGAGTTTGGTTGATATCTGGGTTGTCAGGGTAATAAATTTCTTCAACCAATTTCTCACAACAAAATGTTGGTTATCTCAGTGATAGAGGTTAAACAAATGCCAGAGTTCTGAATTTATTCAACCTCTATCCGGTATAAATGGCATTTGTGTAACCTGTATCAGTTAGAAATCCAACATTTGGTTGCAAGAAATTGGTTGGAGAAATTTAATACCCCGACAACCCATGGAACAATATTTCTGTGGGAGTTTGGTTGATATCTGGGTTGTCAGGGTAATAAATTTCTTCAACCAATTTCTCACAACAAAATGTTGGTTATCTCAGTGATAGAGGTTAAACAAATGCCAGAGTTCTGAATTTATTCAACCTCTATCCGGTATAAATGGCATTTGTGTAACCTGTATCAGTTAGAAATCCAACATTTGGTTGCAAGAAATTGGTTGGAGAAATTTAATACCCCGACAACCCAGATATCAACCGATTTACTGCAGAAATATTGTTATATGCACTCAGTGTCAATGACTGCCATGTTTAACGGTGTTGCCGAGCGCGGGGCTGCACGCCGGCCATTGTTCGGAACTCCGGTCACACGTCCGCACTGACTTAGAACCGTGACCCTGACGAACTTACAGACAGGTCACACGTCACGCAAAAATTGTTTGAACTTACGGTCGAAAAAGTACAGTATCTCTTATCTTTGCTGCAATCCACAGTCTTAACTGGAGCTTTGCCGACTTCTTGTATTTTGCTTTTCGGCTTCGAGATCTCAACGGAGGCAAGGTTTCGCGTGGAGCAGACCATGCGCATGCAGTCTCGCGCTTCTTGTAGGGTGGCTGGCGACCTGAGGGTCTTGGGTGCACATCTTGGCCCTCGAGCGAGGCTATGCCTGGTGAGGGGACATAGGCAGGCAAGGTGCAAGCACGCTCTATTTAGGCCGAGTCGGCTTACCCAGTTGCCCTGTTCTCACGCATAGCTGAACGTCGTTTGGACTAGTAGTCGACGGATCATTGATAATCGATAACATGGTACAACGATACAAGCAGAGCTGGTAATACAACTTCAGGAGAGGGTAAAGGAGCGCGGTAGTGTGACGATTGAAAAGAAACAGAGGTGAAGGAGTGTGGTGGGGGTCAATCATACGATCGCCCAAGATGGAGACTTACACTACTATGATACAGACGTCGTGATAGCATGACCCCGTTGTTCAATACTCGCGCACAGAGCCTTGGTTCGACGAGTATCGGCTACGGCGGTCGGACTCCGACGTTGAACCCGGGTAGTGAGTGCTACCGAAAGACGCGGTGGAGGTAGGGCTCCTCGGATATGACGACGACGCGGCGGAGTGCGAGGAGCGTGACGAGGTGTCGTGCACAGACCCTTGGTTCGACCGGCTACGACGGTCGTATCCAGAAGTTGAGCGAGAGCCACCGGGAGACGTGGGGGAGGTAGGGCTCCTGGGAGATGGCAATGGCGCGGCGGAGTACGAGGAGCGTGACGAGGCGGTGGAGTCAGGGCGGTCCACAGGCATCGCAGGAAACACGAAAGTAGCGTTCGCCGAGGGCGACTGCGGCGGGCTGACGTACCCGTTGAAGCCCTGATACGTCGGATCTCCCCGGCGGGGACGAGGCCGCGCGATGGCACGCTGGGCAACCACAGAGGCAGAGGACGGCAGGGGCAGCGCCTTGTTGCGGCTCGCGCCCGGCACGCGGACGGTGTGTGCAACGGAGCTGCCGCCCTGGTGGACGCGAGTGTGCACAGAAACGTCGCCAGCCTGGCGCTGGTGGAAGGTAACGGACGTCTCCACACGCACAGGTTCGTTCGAGGGTCGGGGCTGGAAGGCGGACTGGGTGCGCAGGCGCACGCGGCCACTGCCACGGGCAACGCTGCCGACAACGCCTGCGGTCGCTAGCTCCCGATGAAGAGCAGCGGAATCAGTCGGAGGATAGCGGTCGGTGTACCGTAGGTTGCGGTTGTTCAGGTAGCCGATGTCTACGTCACCCATGAATGAGTCCGAGCTGGAAGCCGGCTGTGCATAGAGCCAGGGGGCACTTGCGTGTCGCTTCCTGTGTAACGCGATGCTGTCTGTTTCGCCGAACCTTCCGCTATCATCGCTGCAGATGAAAAATAAGCCGAAGCGTGGAAAGAGTTAGACGCAGAACGCACAAATCCGAAGCGTCGTCGGCCTGATCGTTCACAAATGTCTCATCTCCTATCCAAGAACGGCAATCATGTTGATAGGGAGCATAAGAGCTGCGCTCTGCCTGGTAGATAACAGGCGGTAAGTCACCTTGAAAGACATAAGAGGGCAGTATAACACACCTCGTGATAGCTACCGCTCAGTGTGAGGTCGACAGTGCTGGAGATCGTCAATGGGGATCCTGGCTTGGATTCCCTACTCTGCTCGAGTGCCTTTTTGACAATCCGCTTGATCTTGAGCATGACGGGGGCTAGGCGGCGAAGATGAGAGGTCGCTGAAGCTAAGGAACGATGAAGATCTGAAGCTCAGCGAAGTTTGCCTGACCAGAGCAGGCCCTTTATATACCAGAGCAAGAGCAATATCCAGGACCTAGCGCCGGGAAGTGCCATCAATAGCGTCAGGGAATCCATGGCAGCGATGGTATGAGTGCAACAAAAAACGCGTTCTGGAGGAGTGGTGGTGACAATCATCACGGTCGACTTCACTTGACGTAAAAATGTTGCTTGATCCTTCCCCGCAAAGCTTCATGGCTCTGCCTCCATGTCAATTGTCTGACCATGCTTCTGAATCTTTGTGTGCTCTGCTGTTGCCAGAAGAAACGTGGTCTGCGCGTACCTTGGACCTACCAACATGCCCCGAACCTCACATCATCCTTTTGTGTGCCTCGTGGACTTCTGTTGTATCGAACGTGCCCAACCCCTTCCGCCTCCTTGTCGCCTTGGCCCCTCGCGATCCTGAGTGTTACGGGTCGGCGTCCTGGCGACGGCAACCCATGACGGTCATGGCATAAGGCTCGGGCGGTGTCGCAGTCATGGCGTGCGCTTGAAACGCGTTGTATTGTCCATCGATCAGCCTTGATTTTGCTTGTTGCTTATCGTTTCTCTCATATGTTTCTTCTCAAATACGGGAAGAACAATCGAGAGCACACCAGGGCTTTACACAGATCTCTAGGCGCACGCCTGGAAAGCGCCGCCTTCACTGCCTGCCTGTTGTCTCAGAAGGTGTTTCCTTATTTCCTCGCAAGTTCATCGCGCTTCTGTCCGATATGCCGCCAGCTACCTGGACTTGAAGCTTGAAGAGGGGCGCGCAGGACCGGCTCGGCGGTGGTGCATGATGCACACGTCACCGTCACCACGGTGCGGTGTTGCGTGCTTAGGTATGGTGCACGAGAGATGCTGGATGCCCATCGACACGACTAATAAGTAAGTCAGTAGTGGCGGCCGTTCACCGATGAACGTCTTTTTCATGTAAATCTGCTATCGTTTGACTATTCTGTATTCGCTGAGATTCGGCCGCGTCGATGCGACCATGAGGTGTATTGCAAGTGTAAGGAGTATATAGGAAAGGAGCGTGGTACATCATTGTGTAAGAGAATAGATATGAGAGACAGGAGCGATTCGAGGAATGTGGTGCATAATTGTGTAAAGGGAACAGGAGAAATGGCTTACGATACGCAAAGGAGTGTGGTATGGATCATATGAACGTCCGGCCGATAGATTGAGCGAGGTATGTAGGAAGGAGAATTCGCGATAATCTTCATCGCAAGTTCGATCACCACGGAGGACGGTAAACCATCGTGCGTGTGGTGCTGGCGGTGAGCTCCGAGACAGGAACTGGTACCCCCCGGTAGCTTGGATGTTGAGCATGCTCAACAGGGTGGCCCACCATGCAGCTAGGCATGACAGTGTGTTGATGGTTAGGCTCGGACCGCGTGCGCGTCTGCGTGAAATGTGGTCCGTTCCTAGCAGCGTCCACCTCTTCAAGGGTCATCCGCCGGCCCGACTTCGTGACATACGGGTTCGGTGAGTGGGGCCTCTTCTCCCGGTCCGATAAGCCATCGAACATGCGGCGGTAGCATTCGTCGTCATCGCATGAATCTGACGCGGATGAAGAGGATAGGTCTGAGTCCGAGTCTGAGTCCGAGTCCGAGCCAGAGTACGCCTCTGAGTGACGGTACTGCTCGCGACGGAGGGTACGCAGACGGTGCTCCTCACGATGGTAGGCACGCAACCGGCGGCCCTGAAACTTGGGGCGACATATGGGGCAGTGGGCGTTGTAGGTGTGCTTGTAGGTGCGCTTCAATGCCTTGTTCATAGCTTTCGATATCACACGAGACTCCGTCAGAGCTTGGTTGCGCAGAGCTCTGCCGTGTTGTTGGGCCTCGCTGCGCAGTGGAGGAGAAGGCCACGATCAACGAGGGAAGAAGAGATGAGTAGGCAAAATACTCATCTGGCTTCTTGGACCGGTGCGACTTCTTCGACCGATGCTCGCCATAGTCCTGCGGAACCGCCCAGTCCTGCGGAACCTCCCGGTCGCGGCTCATAGTGCGCTCGGAGGAGCCTTCTTGGGATGGGTACTCAGAGCGGGAGTACGAACTGTCCTTGTCCGTCTGAGAGCGGTGCCTGCTCAAGGTATCGCTGCGCCGTAGATATTGAAAGCCTCAATCAATAGAGGAACGACATGCATGGAATGTGCACTCATCTGCATGCTCGTCTTGATGAATATATTGCGGGTATGGATCCACCACGCCCCTGCGATACTTCTCAATGCGATTCTGGGAGCCAAACGAACAGTCAATCTCATCGCCGCACAAGCAGCACAAGTGAGAGAACGTACCGGGATGGAGCCATTAAAGCCTTCGAAAGCGTCGTCACGGTGATATTGCGACATGACGAGTGCACTTGTATGGTGTCAAGGTCGACGATCGAAGCTTCAAGTTGTGGAGGTGACAAGGAAAAAGCGGATTCTGGTTGATGGATCGCCGAAAATCTGAAGACCCGTACGCTTTATATGAGTAGGGAGCTTAGCCACCATGTATTTTACTCCCTTGGTTTCCGACCGCGTCCAGATGGCAGCACCGCTACCACTGCGCCTCGATGGCCCGGAGATGTATGCAGAGCGTGGCCAGGTGTTGGAGAGTCTGTCGTGTCACGATGGCGAGCGACACCCTCAGGGGTTCATCCCGCCGACAGCCGCGCATTTCCTCCCTTGGTTTCCGACGGTGTCATGACGGCTAGCAGCGCTGCCGCTGCACCTTGACGGCCTGGAGACGTGTGCAGAGCGCGGTCTGGTGTTTGGAGAGGCTGTCGTAGGGCGAGTGACGCCCTCAGGGGCTGAGTCCGTCGGCGGCCGCGCATTTTCTCCCTTGGTTTCCGATGGTGTCCAGATGGTTTGCCTTGCTACCACACCTCGATGGCCTGGAGATGTATGTGTAGCGTGGCATGGTGTGTGGAGAGGTAGCCGTATGGCGCACGGCACCCTCAGCAGTGTCCGATGGCCTAAGGTCACTTGCTGGTGTTCTCTCCTTCCTGTTCGTTTCCCCTTTTCCAATATTGCATTGCAGAACTCCTGCTGCAATTACTTCCTGTATGTGTTGCAGCAACCCTCGGGACGCTTGGTCCGCCATGTGTGTTGTGATAATTCGCTCGGGCTAGATCTGCCCATGATATCGTTCATAGCCTGCGGTATTGCCCGCACGCACATCCGCCCTGTCATCTTTGAGTGGCTTTCGGGCGACGACGCCGCCCAATTGGTGGTGACGTCCTTCACCGACTCCATGCTCGCGCGCGAGATCGGAGGCTTTCCCCACTGGGGTTTTTACTGCCCTGATTGATGACGCGACATGTTAGGTCCTCATGTGGTGGACTAAGATGGGTTGCCGTTGCACTACTTTCTCTCTTTCTTATCGTGATTGTTCTCTGTTCTGTGGGTTTTTGCTTCTAACAGGTTGTCCCAACTGGTGGGTTGTGTCCAGTCTCCTGTGTGCGGCATTTACGAAGCAGTTTTGGGGTTCTGTCATCCGTGGCGTGGATTTTGTATGTATTTGTATGTACAGCGCCGTCTACGTAGCGCGGACCCCCGCCCTGTTCCTCATCGGGACCCCCTGGCGGGTTGCTATCCTATCCTATCCTATCCTATCCATGATAACAATTGAGCATAACAAGCGACAGCTGGTACTTAGGAACTCGGATAGGTCGACGAGACAACTGGCAGCAGACTCGACCACCGTTGGCGCCGGGCGCTGTGGGCGTGACGCGGTGACGTAAGCCTCTTTTTCTTCTCGTCGTGTCACTGACAACTCCCCCGTCAGTGCCTCGTCGCCGCCGTGTGGATAACAATTGGAAGCCTTACGGTCAAGCCAACAGCTCTGCATTTTGTCTGGGTCTCATAACAGCCCGGCTGCACGAGCCTTGCTACCAACACGCGGCATGAAATAACCTCTCTGCAGCTGCCCGTCGCTCGTCTTGCCCGTCTACACAGGGACTACGCCCCCGAAGAAATGACTCCTTGCCATCCCCGCATTTGAATCTCGCCGTAGGCCCTCGAGGATCTACGCCCGGTCGAATCTTGCCCTGTCAAAGTACTGTCGAGCCGAAACGCGGGTCCTGATGTTTCGCTCGCCGTATTCTTCCCCTGATGCTATTATTCACTGAAGCGGTAACCGTGTAGCTTTGACGGCACATCGAGTCCTGGCGCCTTCTGCGACGTGTGATAATTATGTCGCCCCACCACTTTTCATCGCCATCTCATCAACACAATCATGGATAATAGCCTGCATATTGCGCTTCCTGGCCGTCGTGACTGTCTACCGACAGTGCTGCCAGTGTTTACTTTATCCAGATGAGACTGATTGTTGTCTAGTTGACACGCCGTGCGCAAGGCTTTTTTTTCTCTGACATCTCAAGATCTGTGTCCCGTGTCGCATGATGGGCATGATAGCCGATCACCGGGTGTTCATTGTTTCTGGAGGTGAGAGCCCAACCTGCAGGGTGCAGCCGCAGGCCAAAGCACGATTGGCTTTTCCTCGTCAGACTGCTGTCTGCAAGCTCAAGCTAGCTCATTTTGTTTCTGATCCTCCATGTTCGATACGTTCATTGTAGACCTGTTCGGTGTTGAATTTTATCCGCGTCTTCCACCTCCATTGCTAGCTCTTTTCTGCAGTGGGCGGTGCGGCGCCGTGCGCCGTCGTCTCGCTGCTCCTCTTGGCCCTCTCAAAGGTGAGCGCATCGCGATTTTCATGAATAGGGACTCTCGGACGATGCCATCACACAATTGAAAAGTGCAGCAATTCTGTATTTCAAGAGCAGGTGACACGAGACGCGAGTCATAAAGGAGTGTGGTACACAGTGGAGTGTAAAGCTGATAAGACAGGGATATGAGAAACGATATGGGAAACATATGCAAAGGAGGGTGATGGGGTCGATGCGATGACCAATCGAAACGTTCAGCGCGAGATATGTACAACAACTGACGAAGTCCTCCCTGACTGCTCACTTATAAAACGGCCCCACGAGATAGAAACGAGGAGTCGGTGTATCGAAGGGCGGAATAGGAACCGGCACCCCCCCGTGAGGACGACCAAAGTGCGGAGACATGGGCTGACCAAGCGACGGAGGGAACGGGGCACCATGCACCGGGAGGTCATGGATGCTATGGTGGTGACGGTCGGGCTCGAACCACGTGCGCGTCTGGGTAGTATACCCGTTCGCGTGCTCGGCGTGCATGGACGTCATGTTCATCTTCCCGCCCGGCACGCGTGTACACATAGAGGTCATGCACATTGACGTGCCACCATAGGGGGGCTGGGGGGAGTAGGGGCCGTCCGGCAAGTACAACTCGTCGGCGGCGGAGGAGTGGCGGCGCTCGCGGTGGGAGCGGGAGCTACGCTTCGACTTGTGCTCGGAGGCGCGCCCGTACCGGCGCTCGTACTCGGGACGGCAGATCGGGCAGTTGGCATCGTTGGTGTGCTTCAAGTCGTCACTGTAAGATTCGCCACTCTGAGAGGTGTACTCGCTGACGGAATCGCTGCGACGTGGAGAACACAGATCGCGTAAATAATCAAAAAAGGAGAGATTTAGGCCGAGTACTCATCTGACTTGGGGATGCGATGGCCATGCCGCCATAAAGCCCTATCAGAACCCGTAGCGTGCTCGTCGCCGGAGAGCTTGTCGTACGCCGAGAGGTCGGGGAGGAAGGGCTCTCTCGCAGCTATGTCCCTGTATAAGGCCACGTGACGCTGTGGAGAATGAAATGCCCCGTCAACGACAAGACGATGACCTGTGCGGGCCGAGAAATTACCTCAACGTCGGGATCCAAAGGTAGTAGGGACTTGTAAGAAGTGCCTCTGTCACGGTACTTCTCGACACGCCCCTGGTCGAATAGTCAGCGTCCTTGCCCGGCGACTTGAATGAAGTAGCGCACCCAGTCGGACAAACGGTATGACGAAGCATCTGAGTCGTCGTAAGAGTAGTGAGACGGAGACATGACGATCAAGACGGTGTCAATGCAGAGAGGTAGCTGGTGATGAAGCCGGACACTGCTGGTTGACAGATCGCCGAAGTTTTCAATGCCCATACCAGAGAACTTATATACAGCAGAGTGAATGAACCCACGGTGTAACAACGCAGCATGGCAGGCAAGAGCTCGGGTAGTTGCATGTCGACCAGAGAGCAGAAAGACAAGCAGGCAAGCCTGACGTAAGCCCTTTTTCTTCTTACCGTCACTGACCTCGCCTCGTCGCCTCCCGTCGCGGCGCCGCCCTGTGAGGTTACAATTGGAAGCATGTCAAGCCAACGGCTCTGCATACTTCTTCTCGGTCAAATCAAGGGCGCAAGGGCCTCGTGCCGCGGTTAGGCCTCTCAACGTGGATCAATAGTCTCTGCTCGGCCTGTTGGCAGTTGCCAGTGCGACACAAGAAGGGCCATGGCTCCTGACATATGGCGGTACGGTACGGTTCTTCTGCGGCTGAGACTCTCGCGCTTCTATCATCGGTTCTGGTTTGTTTGGACAACAATCGCAACTACCTCGACACAATTCTTCTGTCCCTGCTATTCTCTTGGAAGGCTTGGCCCGGATCTGGCGCATATGCTGCAGTTCACGGATGTAACGCTACTCTCCATCTTCTCAATTGGCCCCGGGCCTAGTTCCATCAACACGACCGCAAACAATACCGTGTTGTCCGAGTAGCTCATCGTGTCACCAGGGACGCAGTTGGGTGACAGACTAGTAGTTGCCCTGTGCTTCCTTGACCGATTATCGTGACCGTGATCTCCTGGCCTCAGTGTTCGACAATCCAACATACAGCGACGTGCGCCGTCTTCCTGGCCCCGCCCTGCTTTGCAGTGGGTGAATGAGCGCCAGCCGTCATACAAGAGCCCGATCAACATGCTGTTGCGCCGTGGCGAAGCAACACAGCGCCGCGTGCTTCTGGAATTTAGCTTCTCCACATCTGTCTGCAGGCTCAAGCCAATTGTCACCGAGCTAGAGTGCTTCCGCTGAGACGGCTAGTAATCCATTTGCATCAAGGCACTGCGCGGATCGTCCAGGTCAGTCGTGTCGTCTCATTCGGCTGTTCAAATACCTTGCTTTGTTCTTGCCAATATCATACGGCAAATTGACCTGGACGACCTGCCTGCACAGTCTGCCGCAATTTCTCGGGTAGCTTTCTGATTTGGGTCTACCTCTGCGGATTCTGTATTGAGGCACGGTTATGAATGCGACACAGTTTGCACGAGCATGAGACCGAGAACACCGTGGCGTACTGGATATGCACGAACACAAGCACACGATGAGACCGAGAACACCGGTTAGAGGATATGAAAAACACGAGATGCGATTTATCGGTACTCGTTTCTCGTAGTACAAGCATAATGGAGAGTGATGCGAGGATCGAGTGGAAGACCGACCGAAAGAGTCTGAAACATATCCATCGAAACCAACTCACCAAGCATGAGTAGGCTTAATGAGTACAGGAACCGCGAGATGGTGGGTGATCACACGAAGAATCTTTGTCTATCGAATCATATTCTTGCTCGGTGTTTGGAAATCAGATATAGTAAAATAAATATAGGGCCTATCGAGGTACAGGGAAATGTACAACTCCGTCAGCCTCTGGGCTTTACAGTGTATTAGGCAGCGTGAGCTGCTCTGAGCGTGCACGTTTGCTGTTGTCCTTCCCGCGCTGATTCCACGGCAAGATTTGCGGCACATCTATAGACACCCGTCGTTGTCGAAGAAGGCAGTTCCGTCCCATCGTCGGGTCATGCACGGCGGGTGCCCATGATGACTGGTCCTCGACAGGATTAGTTACAACCCGGCGATGAGAGCTATCCCAAGACAGCGCAGAGTCTTCGGCCACGGACAGCATGCCCGTACCGTGAGGCTCAATCGCCTCGTCTATGTCCATGGGGCATTCGACGGGTGTGCTAGCCTGCCCAACTCCGTCAGACCTGGCAGGTCGCGTGGACTTCATGCGAGGTTCACTCACCGATCCGTCTGATGGAATATTATCGATATCCATGCTATCCGGGTAGAACGCCTGTTGGGCGCTAGGCTGCAAGACTTTCACGCGGATGCGCTGCGGCAGCTTGTGCTCCCGCCGCCGCGACTCTGCGAGCCAACGAATGTATTTAGTATTGTAAGGCCCGATGCCCGGCACCTCTTCACGGAGCGCAGCCGAGGCTTGGTCCCAACCTGTGAGACAGACTAGCGACGTCGATTATCAGCCGCCGAGGGAGGGATAGAATTTAATAAGAGAGCACTGACCTCGCTGCTCGCCGGTCGTGTGAAAGCCGGGATCCAAAGTGGTGCCGACAGGAGCTCCAGCCGAGAACTCATAGTATGGATCATTTGGGAACAGCATAGCGAGCTTGAGTGCCACTGCTGAGGGTGTTGGTGATGCGGAAAAGACGGTAAGCAAGCCCGAGGGAGTCCAGACAAGTGAAGACTGATGTTTGATTGCGCCGACCAACTCCTCCCAGCTCCTCATTTATACATGACATGTAACGCACGCTTTGTTTCCTCCCGGGTGAGTGCTTCAATGCGCACAAAGCCATCGCGTTGTGGTCCTGGATGATAGGGGTAAGAGTCAAGCAAGTTCAACAACGTCTCGCCTCCCAGTCGTGGGAGACTTTGGCACGTTCTTCTCAACACCCACATATCTCGTTACCTCTTTCTCTACTTACTAGTTGCTCAACAGCTCCTGGTCACTCTCGTGCAGTCTCTTTGCTCGCCTGTAATGAATTACAAGAAGCAACCAGCCCGATCGTTGAATGACTCCCATGGCTGTTCGAGCCTCTTCCATCTCCTGGTAACCGCGGCCGGAGGCGAACACGACTTCCTGGCACCTTATGCATGCTGCAGCCTCGTGCATTCTCTTGAGGCGCTTTCAAGGTCAAATTCCAACACGATCGAGTCCCGGTAAACTCTAACGCACAGGGATGGCACAGCTCAGTGCGCGATCTTGTTCATCGAAGCTTGCTGCGCGCCGCTTCGCGCCTTGTCCTGGCGTCGTCCTGCTACAGGCCTACAATGTTGGTATGTGCCGTGCGATGGAAGCCACGGAGAAAAGCAGGTGAACAAGCGATACGAGTATCACAACAATGCCAACACAACCCTTACCCGACGCCTTGTTCACCTACCGTGCAGCTTGTGTTGTTCCTCTCTTCCTCGTACCTGATGGCGCGCTAGCCTCACCTCGCGCTCTGCCGACAAGGTCGCGTCCGTGTGTCGGGGTCTCAGCTTCCGATGCTCCCATCGCCCGGCACCCTGAGCTCTGTCGATGGCCTCCAGCTCTCATCCTGGCACCTGATATCGACAGCCCATTCGCCCTGGCTTCCGGTCGGCTGATCCTCGCGTGGTTCTTCACGCCCTCTCCTCCACAAGACCACTAATACCCACTCCGGCCGCGCCTTCCATGTCCCCCTTCGTCCACATGCTCGTCACTTATCGCTCTACCGGGGATGCCCCCGCTGTTGCGAGCCTCGAGGCCGCATCCTGCTCACAGCCTCCATCGATCAAGAAACCGTGTGTCGCATCCAGCGTGCCCAGGTGCCCTGTACCTTGTTCTCGCTTCCAGTACGGGCGGAACACAATAACCTCGGGCTTGCTCAAGCATGGTATCGATCGCGTAGCAGATATGGATCGTTAGGAGGCCCGGGAAGTGCAAGGACCGATACGAAGCCCCTTATATCCGTCGCCTAGATGCACTCAGGATGGACGTATAACTCTATCAATCGGTATCGCTGGCTTGCAGGACTTCTCTGAGGAACGAGGGTTCCGGCATCAGTTGTGTTTGAGGTTACTGGATCGGGAACATGCACAGTATTCCATTTGCCTGCGCGGCGACTAGTACAAAATCTAATGCAATCGTAGTTGTAGAATATAGTAGTACACAGCTCGCAAACACAGACTTCAGTAGGGGAGGATGAATCCTAGTACAACACGGACATAAAGCACATGCATAGCGGCCAGAAACAAAGTTAGCTTGTCCAACGTGAAATGTCACTTCAAGCTGACTTCACCACTTGCGCCCCCACGACCTGCTCTGGGGCGAGGACGCTTCTTGTGAATGTCTCCGTTCGCGCCGTTCTACGTTATCACACTGTCAGCGCCAATAGATAGCCATGAGAACGGAACTCGGAGCATGCTTACCTCGTGGAGGTGGGGGCGTGTACGGTGTGGTGGCGGCTCGAGCGAGGACCGCGCATACTGGTTGCCCGCGTACGGTTGCGAGTGCGAGCGGTGCGATTGCTGCTCAGGTAGATGCGGCAGATGCGGCATTGGCGGCCCGTTCATGTGCGTCGGGGAGTGATTCGAGTGCGTCGGCGAGGGTGCCGCAGAGTGGGCGTAATGCCGCGATGACGAGCGATGCGAGCGCGGCGAGATGGGGATGGGAATAGGCGGGGGGGATAAGTGCGTCGGCGAGTGGTTCTTCGAACGCGGCTTTTGCTCGACGCCGTTGATGTATGTGCGCTCACGCCCGTCCTTCCCCGTGAACGTGGAATGCTCATTTCCCTGCGTTACGTCAAGAGATAATCAGTTTTCCTGCGCAAGGGAACAGAAGGTAGTCGACGCACCTCGGCGTCCGTGCGCTGCCAGACAGACTCTGTCACGCCGTTGATGGTCCGCGTCATATGGCTTTCCGACACCCAACGCCCATCAGGCATCCCCACGAAACGGGATGTCACACTGCGCACACGGTGCGTACTGGTCGACGGCATGTTGACGAGCTCAGGGAATCCGGAGCCCATGCCCATGCTCACACCCATCCCATTCAGAGTGAAGGGCGGGCCAACGAAGGTCGGCATTCCAGCAAAATGGTCGAACGGGCGCACGCGACGCGAGTGGTGGTGCCGTGGCAGCGTGTTGGAGAAGAACGGGTCGTTGAACATGTCCGCGAACGTCTCCTCGAAGAGCCGGAACGGGTCCATGAAGAAGAACTCGGCCTGCGGCCACGGGTGGTCGCGCTCCCGATGACGCCCGTGGTCAGCGTACGTGGGGCCACAGGGATAGTCATCGTAGGCCGGCCCACGGTGATTCCGACGATGATGACGATGTGCGCGCTCGTCCGCTGCGCCTGGGTGTTCATATTGAGCTTGCGGAGGCGGCCAGACTCCTGCCGCGTCGTACTCCTGCTCGGCAAGCGGAAATGAGTGCCCTGACGGCAGCCGGATTCACATTAATCGGAGGCGCTCACCTGGCGCTTCGTCGGGTCCTTCAGGACTTCATATGCTGCGCCAAGCTGAGCGAGGCGGAGTGAGTGGGTGCAGTGTTATCGGAACGCGTACTGACATACCTTGCGGAACTCCTCGGTAGCCCGCTCTTTGTCTGCTTCGGCAACGCGGTCGGGATGTGTCTCCAGTGCCCGCTTCCGGTAGGCCTTGCGAACTGTGGGGCCACCGAGCGGCGTCGGTCATAGCGCAAAGACTGGACAAAGGATGCACATACTCTCTTCCGGGGATGCGTCGCGGGCGACATTCAGCTCTTCATACAGGTTGGTAGCCATCGTGGGCAGGCAAGAGACTCAAAAGGCTGCTCAAACGAATTGGGGAGGGTGACGGAAGGGGAGTGGGTGAACGGGCGCCGTGCGCAGGCGTGGCAGTACTTATATACTGTCCCGTCCGTCCTGTTATGGGCAGTTGTGATGCGAGATGAAGAGAAAAGGAACACTGCTGTAGGGTGCAGGTTCAAGGTTGTTTTGGGCTCACCGCTCGGCTACGGCGCCTGCCCCACGTGTGACCACGTGAGCACAGAATCTTCTGGGCTGTGGCGCTGGGAGGAGACCATCCAAGCATACACTTACTATAGCACTCACTACGCAACAAGGCGTCGACCAGCAAGCGCTTTGTTCTTCATCAAAGTGTATTGTTGCGGCGATGGCGCGTTCCTCGTCGTGAAGATGGTGAGTACAAGAGAGATAACAAAAGGGAGCGTGCCGCGCCTACGAGCGCGTCTTTCCCTTCTTCCGTGTTCTTCCATTCGCATCCGCATCTGCCTCGTCTCCATCACCCTTCGCCGTCCCCTGAGCCAGCAACTTTTGTACCATTGTCTCCCACATCACGTCGTTGACGCCCTTCGCGCGCCCGAGATGCTCTCGCAGACGCCGCACCTCGTCCTCGAGTTCCGAGACACGGGACTGTAGCGCCTCGGCGGGCGCGGCCTCTTGATCTCCTGCCGGTTGCACGAATGATTCATAGTCCTGCAGTAGCTCCTCCGGAGAATATAGCGTCAACGACTCTGGCGTGGCCTGCGGATGGAGTCATGTGGGCGTGTGGGTTACGAACGTAAAGGCTGTACAATACCTTCGGCTGAGCAGGTAACATCATAGACACCTCGTGTGCATCTCGAACTTTCATTTCTCGCAGACGCTGAAACGGCACTATTGGTCGAACAGGTATTCCAAGGTCGCCTTCGCCACCTGCCCGCAGACTTAGCTGCACGTGGCCGACGAGGTCCGGCGGTTTAAGCAACGTTACGAGGTGGGTTATCCGTGTGCCTGCGTGCGAGCTGATACTCCGGAGCAATTGGTGCGAAGGCACGTCATAGATGTTGACCAGGCCCGTCTCTGTGCCGGCGAGAAGGAGCGAGGACGTCAAGGAAATAGTTAATGTCGTTATTGGCTCGCTAGAATGCGGGCATAAGGTTCGGAGGAGACATTGATATTCAGAAAATGAGAACACGTACCCTACGGATATGAGCCTCTTCCTTGCTTCCTTCGGGTCCTCGTCCCCGATGCGGATGATATCGGTTACACCTGCCCCGCCGACTGCCTCTATGACGCGTCCGCCTGTTTTATCAATACGCGATTTGAAGAGATTGACCTGGTGTATTGAGCCCTCGGAGGACGCCGCAAAGAACATGCGCTCTGTGACATCCCATGCAACGCAGGAAATGGCGTGCGGGAACGTGAACGACGTCAACAAGCTCTTTGATGACAGATCCCAAAGCTGAACGACGCATTAGCAACGTCACTGTCCCAACGTGATGCACCGTACCTTGACAGAGTGATCTACAGACGCAGTTAGGGCGCGACATGACGGGAAGGGCCCAAAGCCGCATGTAATAGCCGTGATGGGGAGGGTGTGGTCGGATAAGTTCGCGTATGCTTCTGGAATCTCGGTCTGGACTTCATCTTGTAATAATCTGCAAAGCGTACGTGAGCTTTCAACACGACTGTATGCTCAGCAAATTGACCTAGACACGGACCAGACGCTCACAGCGGAGTCCTCGCTACCCGACAGGAGAGCTGACCCGTCCGGCGTGAAGTGGAGGACGCTCACTTCGCGGTAGTGCGCCTCCCAAGAGTTGTAGAGGATACCTGAAGCAATCTAGAAGCGCAAAACACATTAGACAGCAATCTAGCAGCCGGTTTAAAAAGACGCACCTCCCAGAAATATATCCTCCCCGCCGCTGTGCCTCCTGCGCAGTAGAGTCCCTCTCGATCCACCGCTAGACATGACATCCTTTCGGGAAGCACAATTTTCAGTGCGATTTGGTCCTACGTCATCCACATGCATGAGTAGACTGCATATATGCTCGTAGGACGGAAAGGAACGACTGCACTACACTTTTTGGAAGTTGTACACATTGAGGATGGACTTATCCGGCTGCGCTGCAAGTAGGAGACCACCCTGGCGTGCGCGAGTGTTTATGACGTCAATGCAGTGTGTCGACGCGTTCGTCTGCTTGAAAGACGCGAGGGAGGAGCCGGTTTGAATGTCGTGTATGGTGATGGCGCCAGAGCCGCCTTGGCTGGGCGGAACAGAGGCGCATACAATGACCTCTTGGAGGGGCATAATGACTACGCGCTAGAGCACCGTTCCCTGACCTATCCAACTGGTGAGTACCGAGTACCGAGCCATATAGGCAGAAAAATCGAGCACGCAATATGGACCTTGGATTCCGGTAGTTTTGTCGATTAGTTAGCTCAGATTAGAGGCGCTGCTGCTGGACAAATCCGGCCCATTAAGAGGTGTCCTCGCCAAAAAAAATTGGGAGAAAGCGAAGCGACGGATGACAGCGAAGGCAAGCAGACTTTGTTGAGACTTTGAAGTTTGAACGGTGACTCGGACTCCGCCAAAAAATAAAATAAAAATTACGTAACTCATGTTGCTCGACTCGACATAATGATATATCTCTCGACATCGACTCGGACAAAACATGGTCATGCAGATGTAACTATGCAGGCCTGGTACGCGCCTGGGGATGCGCACCGTCACCTCTAAGTAATGGACGAGAAAGTCAATTTACCCTCGTCGGTTGAGCCACAATCGATCGCAGCTGAGGCAAAATTACATGCGAAATCAGAACCCAGCATATTGGGTCCCCCGACGGGGACAAAACTAAAGCAAGCTGCTCGGGCTTGAGCACACGACGTGACGCCCGGAGCCATTTGACGAAGAAAAAGAATATTCATTGATACTCTAGAACACATTCATTGCTCTGATGTCTCCCCGTCCTGCGATGCAACCTTGACGCCATACTTTGCAGGGTCAGTCCCGTGGTGTGGATGGTTGACGAAGTTGAACCTATGGTATGTACCGGGTCAGCTCGGTGTTGAAAGCAGAAAAGGTTTGGATACTCACATAGGGAAGGACGCTATCGAAGAGCTGTTCAGCATAATGCGAGGTAGAACACAATTGATCACTCACTAAATTTGAGCTGCGAAAACGCAGAGTTGCGGTATGCAGCGCCCTGTACCCACAGAGGCTGGTCTGACTCGCCGTATAACGGTAAGCCCTTCTGGGCGCGCGCGCTCAGCTCCGCGAAGTCCTTCTCCTCCTCCGCCTTATTCTCGGACCAGCCCCAGAAGCGGACTGCGCAGTGCACACAGGACTTAGTTCTGACGCGTCTACAACGAGCGTGCAGACTTACAGCTGGAGCGTTGGTACGCCATCAAGAATCCTCCGATAAAACCAAGGAAGCCGCCTAGACGAAGCGGTGTCCTCAGACGTGTCTTGCTAGGATCCGCCATGTCTATGTCCTCTGGTAAGAACGCACTCAAAGCGGAGAAATATAGAAGCCATTCACCCCAGAGGTAAAGTAAGGATGGGAAGCCACCGGTTGCGCCCGCCCAGACAGCGTAGTCGGAAGGGCGCATGTAGCGCATTACGCGCGAGAAATGCGGGTCGGCATCAATGAGAGGGTATGGCGTCTCGACAATCTTCTCCGGCATTGTCGAAGAGGGGATGAGTGCTTGTCGGCGTCACGGTCGTCGTGGTCGACACTGCGTGTGGCCGCCGGCAAGACGCGGATTTCTGGCTCCGCTTAAAATCGACGTGGACTGAGCGCGGGTCGGTGCATTGTACCCTCAATTATCTCTTGTTTCCTCCCAAATCCTTCGCAGTCGCCGATGAGCGCAGTCAGGTCGAACGAGCGCCGTGGTGCGCGACGCCAGCGCTCATTGCCCTACAGCAGGCCTGCCTCCCAACCCAAGAAATCTGTACGTGTGGTTCATCCTTCCACGAAGTTCTGTCTAACGCTCGTGTCAAGTCGTGGAGTTTCTCTAATTTGTTTAGCTTTTTAAACCCACTACGATTGACATCACCCGAGGAGAGAGACGAAGAGTTGAATGGGAGCGAGGAAGACGCTTCTGGGGATCACTCTGTCGAAGAAGAGGCTGAGTGCAATCCTTCAGCGCCTGCGGAGGTACTCTCACAGCGGGGACACGAGGTGCGTCTCTACTTCCTGCGTCAATGCATTGTATTAATATCAGCGCCATTTACCAGATCTCACAAAGCTTGTCGCGGAGCTCGCCACTGTCGCCTATCGGCCGCGATTCTCAACTCGCATTGGGTACACCAACTCATGCTAGAGAGCAAGTCGTGACTTCGCCACCGCATAGCCGGAGAGAGGGCTCGGCTGTCTCTCCTAGTCCTCGGGAGAATCTGGATGTCGTCAGGCAATTCTTGTCAGAGAGGGACGACGACAAGCCGTTGAATTCTGTCGAGTACACCGGGTTGATTGCCTTGCTGCAAAGCAGTGTTGATGGTGCGTCTACATTTCCGGCCCATCAAACCTACAGCGAACCGATTATTCGTAGATGAGGTCCACGAGGAGCCATTCCGCTTCTCGCCGACGCCCAGTCGCGCTGGCACCCCCGCGTTCAACATGGGCTCGACCAGCACCCCAGCACGGAATGCGTCATCGCAGTTGCCGCAGCGAACGCTTTCAAAGAACCCAAATGGCGTGTACAAGTGGCAGGGCGCAGGGAGCGCCCGCCCACGAAACCGCTTCCAGTCGCCCGCATTTGGTGCGCCGCGACCTTCCCCCACCAAAATCAAGCTGTCACCGCCAGAGTCACCTAAGAAGACCGACACGAAGCGAAGGCGTGTCGGCGCAGACGCCGAGATGTCGACGCCACAGCGTGTGGATGCACCAGCCCCCTCCACCCCACCTTCGTCACGAGGCCAACAGCAAGCTAATCCATCCCAAACTCCCAGTTCGCCTTCGAAGTCAACCAATGGAGTAGCCGCCAACGGGCACACATCTTCGACGACCGCACCACCTTCTACTCCCCGCCTCCGGCTCTCCGTGCCTCCCAAGCCCACAACTCCCGCGGTGCCGTCACCTCTGAGAAACACGTGGGGCGCGAACGACAACTCCCCTCCTCAGCCTCCCAACGGTCCTCGTCAACCAACGCGCGCAGCCAACTTCATGTCGGAATTGATCAAGGAGGTCACCCCGCCGAAGAAGCCCGACGTCGCCAACCCTTACCAGACAGCCAGCCCCGTAAAGGCAGGGTTGCCCAAAAAGGCGACAAGAAAACGCAAGGCACCGGAGGAAAAGCCGAAGGAGAAAGAAAAGGAGATTCATGTATCGCCCCAGAGGATCATCGAAGCGACCGTTCCGAAGGTGCGCTGAACTCCTTAGTTCATTTGGTGACGTCGTTGATTAATATGCTGACTTCGAAACCCAGGGAAGCACTCGATCCAGGCCACCCGCAGACCTACGCAAGCCGCCAGCCAAGTCCAACGGCGTCTCGCATAGCAGCTCATCCGCGGAGCCTCCGCGTCGCAGCGCTCGCCTGAAGTCGCCATCACCTCCTCCCGCCACGTCTCTCAACGGTCTTTCGACCTTGACCTCAGACGAGAAGCCAGACGACGAGCAGCCATCGCCGAAGAAGCAAAAGACATCAGCCAATGGACGGAGTACCCATGACGTCGAAATTCAGGATGTCGATATGTCGTCTTCGCCCTCGCAGCCAGTCACCAGACCAGCGGAGATCATTGAGCCTTCAGCGAGCACTCCCTCTCAACTCGACACGAAGCCTTCGTCAGCACCTATATTTGGAGCGAACGGCGGCGCGTTTAGCTCCACTATGAAGCCATTCGTGCCGAAGTCGTCCGCACCGAAGGAGCCATCGAAGTTGCGCTTTGGCTTCGCTGCGGACACAGAGGAAGAGCCTGCACCCGCGAAGGCCCCAGAGCCTGCACCCACCACAGCATCCACGACGAGCTCATTCTTTGGCTCAAGTAAACCTCCCGTGACTCACAGCCCTTCATCTGGCGGCTTCAGCAACTCGTCGACCGAGAGCTCGACATCATCAGCCTTCGGAAGCTCGACTTCGGCATTTGGAGGCTCATTCGGCGCGAGTGCGTCGTCATCGTCGTCGGCGTTTGGCGATAAGCCCGCAGCTGTGCAACCTTCCTCCACGACAGCCAAGGCTTCACCGCCCAGCACGGCTCCCGCTCCCACAGCGTCGGACTCAGTAAAGCCAGTCCTGACGACTCCAGCCCCCGCCAAGACTACAGCCACGTTCTCCAGCACGACCGCCGACCCCAAAGACGCCGCGAAGACAGTCAGCGTCACTTTACTCCCCACATTCTCATTCACGATCCCCTCCACTGCCTCATACCCAACCGACCACGTTAACGAGCGCAAAGGAGCGAAAGCGGCTGACGTCAGCTCCCTTCCCTCTTTCTCAATCTCATTCGACAAGTCGGAGAAGGCGCCTGTTGAGCCGGCGAAGGCTGCTCCGGCTTCAACGCCGGCTCCCGCATCGAGCGGATTCAACTGGGCTGCGGCAGGCATCAAGCCGCCGCCCAAGGCCGCTGGTGGAACATGGTCCTGCGGGACTTGCATGCTCACCAATCCCGACAGCGCTCAGGATTGCACGGTGTGCGAGGCACCCCGACCATAGGACTGCAGCGATGATGTTTCACGACACAGATCCCTGTTTATTTGTTCCTCATTGGCAGTCATTATCTCGGGTTGTTCTCTATGTCCGCTTGCTATTATCGCCGCTACTGCGACTTGTCATTCTGTTTCTGTTCACCAATGTTTTTACCCATCACTTGCATTACACATTACATACGAATTCTAGTCTACATTTGCATGGCGTAGTGTACACGAAGTGCAGAAGTGCGGCCACTTCTTGCGCAATCAAAGTTCGGAGAGCATCGATGGGCTCGCCCATCAGATTCACATCATACGAGAAAGAGAAAGGACGACCGCCCACACGACAAATTATGTGAAGTCCAACTTCCGCGCGATATTTCGAGTGATGTCATCTTCGCTGAGCTTGCGCTTCCCTCGCCTCGGGAGCGCAGCCTTCGCGTTCCCGTTCAACTGGACATTGCCGTCGACTTCTTCTAGCGGCTTCGCTAGTGCGATCTGCGCGGCACATTTTGGTAGCTTCGACGGATGCGAGGGATATGGAAGCGCGAAGAAGTACGGATGATCAAGAGCCTGCAAGCGACGGCAGTGAATACCATGCATGGAAAGAGGGTACACCGAAAAGCCTACATCTCGGGCGCTGATGCGCTTCCGGGGCTCGTAGACGAGACACTTGTTGAGCAGATTTAGGGTATCGGCACTAGCGGCTGTGAACAGATCGCGGAGCGGCGTCTTCGGAAACTGGCCGACGGGCAAGTAGTCTGGCAATTTCGTATGGCCCTACGCCAACAAGCACGCGGGCGCGTTCGGCCACTGTGAGAATGGATGAATAGAGTGGCGCATGCGCACCGGCCAGTCCTCTTCCGTCGGCGTTCCAAGCGCGCGGAATATCGTCTTCAGTTGGTCGACGTCGCTCTCGCCGGGGAGGTAAGGTGTGCGCAGCATGAGCTCGGCGAAGATACACCCGACGGACCATATGTCGACCGCCGCGCTGTAGTAGCGGCTCCCGAATAGCAATTCTGGCGGCCTATACCATCTGCGCACCGCCCGCACGTTAGTGCCGCGCCCGCCGTAGAGTCGGCTGTGAGGGTGCGCTCACCGCGTGATGACCTGGCATGTCATCTTGTACCCCGGGTCCGCAAAGTCGCGCGCGAGACCGAAATCCGCGAGCTTGAGCTGGCCGTCCGACGCTATGAGTAAATTGTTCGGCTTTAAGTCCTGGAGGACAAGCCGGTCAGCCGGAGCCCTAGTAGCTACCTCCCTGACTGGTGCGTACACGATGAAGGATAAAGCTCCTATGACAAAACTCGAGGCCACGGAATGTCATGGCAATCCAGCTCTTGATGTCAGCGGGCAGGAAGACGAGAGACCTGTCCTTGATGATCATCTCCAGGTCGGAGTCGAGGAACTCGAGGACAAGGTTGAGGTTCGTCTTTGACGAGAACACGTCGAGAAGCTGTATGCATACCGCAGGCTATCAGCAATTTCGCGTGCAGAAGAGGGCAATAGATCACAGACTTCGATGACATTCTGGTGGTGTAACTCACGCAGGAACTTGACCTCGCGTATTGCAGACATGTCCATGCCATCCTTGAACTGCCCGACCTTAATCTTTTTGATGGCCACCTTCCGATTTGTAGAAGCCTCACGCCCTGTGTAAATGGGGTCAGAAACGGTGGAACTGCGTGGTGAACGTGTAGCGTGCCTTGGTACACGACGGCATACGTTCCCTCTCCGACTTTACGGTCCTTAGTCCTGCAAAAGCTTAGTGGCGCACCTATGATTGTATAGACACGTCGCGTACCATCTCCGTTGCCGCTCTGCATTTGCCTTTTCTACCGCATCCATTCACCGCTGACCGTAGTACGCGTGGTGTTGATCGTCCAGGTGGACCGGTGACCGGTATAAGCTCCGGGAAAAGGTCAGGCGGACCGCTTGGCACTCGAGACTTATGAAGCGCGGGTGGCGAACCAAGTGAGGTGACTGTACAAGAGCGAGAATGGAGACGAGGTGTCAGGCGCGTCAAGAGACAATAAGCACAAAATCTGAAGGGATCATTGTAATAGATCTCTCCTGTAGATAAGATCGATCCTTTCAATCCCAATGGACTCCATGATGTATTGATATGACTGCTGCTCATGTACACGCAAGTATTCCATGTAAAGACCCAAGAATGATATGATGGAAGCAAGCATTGATAGCACGACGATATGCAGAGTGAAAAGGTATACAGTCGCAGTCATTGATGAGGACTGTCCGGTCGTGAATTCATAACCATCCGCACCTACAGCGCGGTTGCAGGGGGGCCGCGGCCGCTTTTATACCATGACGCCAAAGTTCGCCCCTTGGACGCTCACCTCGAGGCGGTCAAAGCGGATGTTCGAGTCGGGGTTCTCGCTGTAGAGCGCGCGCTCTCGCAGGACGCCCCACTGGACCCACCAGTCGTCCGCGGCGTCGATCGCGTTGTACCCCCACACCTCGCTGATCTCCGCCCACTGGCCCTCGAGCGCGCCCTCGTCCCAGTGCTTGCTTCCCGCCGCGAGCGACTTGCGCATGTGCAGGTTCCGCGCGTCGCGCTCAGGGCCGGGCGGGAACATGCACAGCGACGCGTTCGTTAGCTCGAGCCGGTGCAGGAGCTCCGAGCGTGGCTGCCGCAGGTCCTGGTAGGCGTACAGCAGCGTCGGGATCTGGTCGAGGCTGCGGAGGTGCGAGAAGAGCGTGCCGAAGACGGCGGCGCCTTCGACAGACATGCTGCACCCATGCGTTGATCCAGGCTGTATAAGGGGTTATTGACGGTCAATGGGCGAGACGGAGAGTACGTACCATCAACGGTCGCGCGGCTTCACCGGTAAGCACTATTGATTCCGACTCGTCGACCCAGTCCTGCACTTTAGGCCAATCCATCCATCGTTGATATGAGACGGTCCCTAATGTGTCCAATAACCGTCGTAGCCTTCAAAAAGCGTTAGAACAAATGAGACTGTCTGAGAGACTGTCGCACCTGATATCAACTGTGTCAGTATTGTATTTCAGTGATCGTGTAGAAACGTTCGGCGTCCATCCTTCCGGAGCGTCTGGGACGTCATCGTCCCAATGGAAGTGGACGGTGAACTGCTCATCATGCGACTAAAAAATAACAGCGGTCAGTGTGCGCATTCCTGCCGGCATAATTCATTATTGCTCACGATGGCGTAAGCTGCCACCACAAGTCAATCAAGGTTCTTCAATGTCGACTGACACACACTCACCCATGCATGCCCGCTCGGCTCCAAACCAGAACGGCCAGCCCATCGCAATTTCGTCCTTACGAAGGATGTCGTCCTTCATCATGTCCTCCATACGCAGGTTGCCCGTAAACACGGTAGTGCCGGTCCATTGAGGCTCGATCGGCTCTTCCTCGACGGCCGTCCGAACGACGCTTCGCGGCCCGTCCGCGCCTACGATGACATCCGCGTAGAGAACTTGACCGTCCGTCAGGGTAACCGACGGCTTCCCACTCGTCGACCCTGATGCCTCGGGGAACGGGGGCGGGGGCGTGACATTCGCGACAGTCGCGTCAAAGAGCACTTGCGCGCCGACAGACACAGCGGCGTTGTAGAGGAGCTCCTGCAGGTCGCTGTACTGCACGCGTAGATAACGGGTAAGTCGGACGTCACCGCAAGCGGAGGAGTTAAAACGGAAAAACTCACATGCATCATGTAAAACATAGCGCCGCTCTCCTTGATTACGTCCTCCGCCCAGCCCAGATAACCTAGCAGCTCGCCTGTCTCCACTGGGAATACAGCAATTAGTTCCGCTCGGAGCGGCGTCTCGAGGCGCGGAATGAAGGCACTCACTGTCCCAGAGCTTCGACCCTCGACATACGGAGGCCCTTTCCAACAGCTTGTCCTCCAGCCCCCACTGCACCAGTATCTTCGTGAGGTTCGGTGGTAGGCGCACGCCGCCTGCAAATTGGCTGAGACCTGGACTTCGCTCGAGAACGCGAACCCGATGTCCACCAAGCGCCAGGCTGTAAGCCGTCGCAAGACCGGATATACCTGGCGCAGCAAGAGCATGAGTAATGGCAATCTGAGACAGAGTCGGATACGCACTTCCGCCTACGATGATGAAATCTGCTGTGAGGGGCGCACGTCGGGAGCTCAAGTCGATCATGCTGTATGGGTTAACGCTGGCGTGGAAGGGGGTGGGCGTCCGTGGTGGAGGAGAGTTATTGTATAGCGGAGGCGGCACGTCGTCTCCGAGGTGGACGGTGCGGTGAAGCTGCCAATACTGGTACAGGCGAGGAGGTGGGGAAGGGTGGGTGTCATCACCTGTACGTGGGCTTGTATTTGACGCCTCGGTATCCCTGAAGGTTGGAGTGTTACGGGAAGTACCAGGGACTGACGGGTCTTGGGCCTCGCGTGCAGCGACCTCCGTGATGAGATCTACGGCGCCAAAGGACAAGCCGCGAATCGGAGAGGGCTGGAGAGGCTCCATCGCGGCGAAGAGGCTCGAGCGTCTAGGGTCGAAGGAAGGGCTCCGGTTAAAGGCTTCTGCGCTGCCAGTGGCAGAGGCGAGCGGTTTATACCGAGCAGCACCCTCTGCCGATGGAAGAAAGCGAGTTTTCACTCTCAGGAGGCTAGAAACCTAGAAGCACTCGGCTAGGGAGTCAATTAGTGACGGCGATTTGCATGACAGGAGGCATGTCACTGACCCTGAAGTCTTGAATACAGCGCAACGCGACGGGACGGGAATGAGGGTGGGCAGGGTGGTTGTGGTATGGGGGTATCCCGAGGGGCTGCGGGCAGGTGCGGAAGCAGGTTCAACTAGACCCGGGACACGGGACTAGATAAGTAGCAGAAAGCTGGTAGACAAGGAGAAGGCGCCAACGAAGGAAAGGACGGTTACCGCAGAATCTGATACGGACGGGAAGACTGCGGGAAGACGCCGTGAAGACGTACGACACTTATGCGAGAGCCTTAAGAACCGAACATGCATGCGCGGACGTCTGAGTTGTCTGTCTTGTCCGCCTTCCGTTCATGGCTGGCCAGGAGAGACCACGAGCCACTAAACACCATTTATGGACACAAGAGTGATGGAAACAAGTATAAAACTACTCTGGGGCCAGGCACTCAACTGGAGGCCCAGCATTTTTCCGTGCCTCCGATCGGATCAGCTTTGAATGTGCGGCCTACTGTACTCAATAGAAAGCCCTTTTTGAGCATTTCGTTCGAATAAATCAGGCGGTTATCCTAGCAGCGGAACGACTGCAAGCCCCAGTTCCTGGGCAACCCAACAAAGGGCTAACCGACTGTTGCACGATGCGATGAGCGGCGACTTGAAGCAGGATGTCCATATTGCGCATCATCCGAGAGAAAAGGGAAATGGAAGAATGAAATAAGATATATCGGCCCTTAGCAAACACAGATCCACACGTCGCAACCCCCCTCGAACCCGCCTTCACACACTGATCTGCGAGCTATCCAGCCCGAGCGCATGCAAGAACAGGTTGACATTCCCGAGCTTCGCCAGGCGCTCGTCCTCGCTCGCGACCCAGCCCTTGTTCGCGCTCGCGACGTTCTCGAGCACCTTCCCGCGCAGCGCGGTGACGAGCGCCTGCTGCTGCTCGTTCGACGAGTGCAGCGCGAGCGCGGCGAGGAACTGCCACACGGGCTGGTCGAGCGCGTCCGTGTGCAGCGCAGCAACGGGCGGCGCGTCGGGCGGGAGGGCGGAAAGCGATGCGCCGATGCGCGTGGACGGGAAGAGGAAGAGCAGGTTCGGGTGGAGGAGTTGGAAAAGATGGTCGAACATAAGTTCCCTGCGAAGGTCGGAATTGGAATTTTGATCTAGAAGGAAAGATAGAAGTGAACGCGCACCATTGCTCTGTCTCCTCCTGCGAAGGAAGCTCAGACAAGTCGGTAGCTGACGACATGCTCTGCTTGATCAGCTCCACGCGACTCAGGAACAGAGTCAAGACTGCGAGGCCGGGCTGCACCACGGTCAGCACAGACACCTAGACATGACCGACGGTACCACTCACTCTTGTCTGTGTGATCGCGACGATATTGCTTCTCTCCATGAGCAAGCCCAGCAGCCCGCTGACCAGGCGCAGACCCGCCTTCGCGACCACCGGCAGGATGCTCTGCACGACGCTCCCCAGGAATGCCTGCGTCTGGAGCTCAAGTTCCGCCTGCGCGGGGCTCTCATGCGGTGCGTCGAGAAGCGGCGCATCGATAACGATGTCCATTTGCGAGAAGCACGCGACGAGTAGAGTGAGCATGGTTAGCATCTGCTGAGAGGAAAGGTGCCGCGAGACGCGCGGGAGAAGTTTTTTTCCCTTCGTCGGGGTGATGAGAGAGATGAATGGATGCGGGTTGCTGATGCCACAGCACGACATTAGCCTGAGGAAGGGTTGTGTCAGGGGAAGGACGAACCTTGTCTCTAGCGGAACCATGACGCGCAGTCCGTCCCAGAGCTGATGAACTGACTCGTTCAGACGGGCATTCCTGCACATCGTCGATTAGCCCATAATTTGTGTCAATATCGCATAAGAGCATACCAGATCCCAACGGCCTCAAAGTCTTCCGAGTCAGACGGGGGCTGTTCCCGTCGAAGCTGCTCGATGTTGAGAACCAAATCATACAGCTTCTCCAGGATCGCTAGCGTTTCTTTCGAAGTCAAAGGATCTCTGCGGACGGTTTCCTCGGGCTGTATCCCAGTCAGACGCCGATCTATCCAAGTTCAGACGAAAAGAACGCACGTCTGAAACACCAAGGGCCTCTGCTCCCATTTTCGCAGCCTCTTTCGCAGCTCCCTCGCGATCCATCCGAATTGCGTCCTCCTTCGAGATGTGTGGGTAGCCAGTAGTCGGACTCGTTGCGCCATTCGTGTCGACTTGGAGAAGCTGTCGCGGCGCCGCCTTGTAGCTCCGACCGGAAGTCTTGCCCAGCGCGCCTTGCAAGCTATGCGGAGCTACCTTGATGTCAGCAAAGCGCAGTCAAGCAAGTCGCGAGAGCAACGGACCCTTGTCATGCTCCCGCAATCGCGCGTTGTTCACGATGCGCTCGACCTGCTGCTCCATTTTCTGCATCGCATTCGGCCGCCGTCCAGCGCTCTTTTGACCAAGACCGAGCCCAACGCCGCCGCCAGAGCCGAACTTGAGAACGCGCTCGTCCGAAGCATGCAGCCCAAGCCGCGAGCGCAGGATCGCGCCGTAGACCTGCGCATAGAAGTCGTCCGCGTACGGGTCCTGCGTGACGAGCTGCGAGACCTGGATGCGCGTGATGAAGTCCTTGTCCGACTGCGTCATGAGATCATTGTACCGGGCCTGCCCCACCGCAAACTGTCAGCACATCGCTGGGACGTGAGGGAGAGCGCGAGCGTACCATATGTGCGATCTTAGCGGCCTTGCGCCTGCGCTTCTCCTCCATCCGCTCGGTCTCCATGATGCGCCGCATCGCCTCCGCGCGCAGCGCCTCCTGCTCCTCCGGCGACGCATGGATGTTTGAGATGAACTCGACCTGCGCGAGCTCGGACAACAGGCGCTGTTGCAGCTGGATGTTCTGCGGAACGACCTGGCCGTTCTGTGCGTAAGCTGCCTGGAGGTGAGCATCCAGGAGCGCGGGGGACTGCTGCCTCCGACCGCCCATGTGCTGAGAGAGCGGAGAGCCGTTGGATGCCTGGCGCTGGTGCTGATGGAGATACTGGCTCTGCAAAAGTTGCTGCTGTTGCAAATCGGAGATCCGCGCCGCACGCAGCTGCCGCTCGACCTCCTCCAGCCGACGCTGTTCCTGGAGCTGAAGGTCTTGCAGCGCGCGTTCCCGTCGCAGTTGCTCCTGCAGCTGCTGCTCGCGCAGGAGTTCGCGCGCCGCGCGCTCCTCACGCATCAGCTGCTGTTCCCTGACCTGCTGTTCGCGCAGCTGCTGTTCGCGGAGCTGCTGTTCCAGAACCTGCTCACGCAAGAGTTGCTGTTGCTGCAGTAGTTGCTGGGCCTGCTGCTGTTGATGGAACCGCGGCGATTGCGACTGCGGGTGCATGCGTGGCGGCGCCGTGCGCTGCTGCTGATAGAATTGCTGTTGCTGCTGCTGGACTTGCTGCTGCTGAGCTTGCTGAGCCTGCTGTTCCTGCAGCAGTTGCTGGCGCTGCGTCGCAGCCGTAGCAGCGGCGCTGCGCGTCTGCTGCGCCGCCGCGCGCATCTCCGCCTCGATCTCCTGTAGCGTACGCCCGGTCTGGCTGACGCCCTGGGTGATTGTCTGGGTAGGTAACATGCCCGGAGATTGCGTGCGCGCCTGCCCTGCCGACGATATCGAGCCATTTGAGTACGTCGACAGCCGCGCTGACGAGGTGCTGCGATGGTGGTCGGCGAGTGCCCTCACAGAGTTGCTGGAGCGCGGAAGCACAGAGAAAGGAGATTTTTCATCCCACAGGGAGTGCGGTTGACGGGCTGCTGATGGATATCTGTGTAAGACGGGGGTTCGGGGCAGGTTTAGGGCAGCGTACGAGGTACTGCGGCCGTGCTTCCACTCGTTTCCAGAGATGAGACCGAGTGTTGAAGGGAGTGACTTGGGTCAGACGGGGCCTGCTCCGTGAACTGCTGGCCCTGGGTGAAGTCGAAATCCCTGCCTATCGCACAGAGTCGACATGATCGTGAGCATAGAAACAGGATGGACGAGTTTTAGCGAGCTCACCAACTGCCCCCGAGCTGCCAAACGTCTCGTCGTTGAGCTCGTCACCCCCCTCTAGCAGCGCATCTCCGAGGCCGTCGTAACTTTCCTCGCCCCAGGTGTAGACAGCGAGATCTTCCTCTGTCTTCTTGCCCGCCAGAAATTTTTGCTTCTCTTGTTGCAGGGGGTCATTGTCCTCGAATCCGAAGAAAGACATATGGGCGTGTCAAGGCGTCGAGCCTGGCATCAGCGGTGGTGAAGGTTTGGGATGAAGTGAGTTTCGGCCGCCGGGACCGTGAAGTCATCGGCACGCGCGCCTGTATAAGCCGCCTGTATCACTGCAATTACAGTACATATTCCAAGCGCCCAATTGCTAACTTGTCCAAGGAAATCTGTCTAGAGCAAAGCAACAAACATGACATGGGCCAGTGAGCTCCTGAGTAAATTATTACTAGACAAGCAAGGCTAGTTCAAGCCGTATTAGATATGCACGGATATACTCCTCAAACAGCAACAACGCCGCCAACAGTGGCCACCAACATCGCATCCACACGGTCGTCCGTGTGCTTCGTGAGCCAGGTATCCAGCTGCTCAAATAGCACCATCGCGTGCCCGCCTTTGGCTTTATCCCTCTTCTTGCCGGGCCACATAGCGCTCTCCTGCATGCCCATGAAGTTGATGCTTATCTCCGAGCGCGACTTGACGTCCTTGTCGCCATCCGGTATTTTGACTACCATGTCCATGGACCAAGTATCAACGCCGTAGAAAGAACCCTCCTTGACGTGATGCCGGGTATATTCGTCAGGGGGAGAGTCGTCGAGCGTCCACTTCAGCACATGGGCGTCGAAAGCTACAACTGTGAAGCGACAAACCTCGTCAGAAGGCGTAAGGAAGATACCGGGGCATCACTTGCCTGTCCAGATGATGCCAGGGTGTACGATCTTCAGAGTGAAGCTGCGAGTTCCCGCCTTCTCGTCGATTCTATCATTCACAGCCTCGACCTTGAATTGCTGCTCTCCGACCGCGAAGGGAGACACAAATCCAGGCTCAATAGGAAGGGGGATCTTGTATGGCGACATGAACTGCAGGAATAGGTGAATAATGAGAAACGGGCCTCTAAATAAATAAACATACCGAAGAGAAAGGATAGAGGATGTCCCAGTCACCATTCCAGTCGTTCATCTCCTCAGCCTCCGCAGTCGTTCCGGGCACGCCGAACTGCTCCGCAATCTGGTACACGAGCGCGTCAAGCCCAGGAGCCCCGTCAGCTGCGCCAATATGTAGATACCGTTCATGCGATGTGACCTGCGAATGTTCCTGTTCAGACACAGTAAATATGAGCAGTAGACAACTACACGAACGTTATCCGAGCTGAGAACAAACAATCGACGTTGATGCATCGTGTCGAACGGCGACCAGAGCGAGAAGATCCCCACTGTCACCAGTGTTGTGAAGTGCAGGAATATGACTGCTGGGAGGACGAAGCTGGGCCCATAACGGTGGGCGAAGGGGATAACGAGGGGCAGGGTATACGCTCCAGTGACAGCAACCAGCGTGGCGATAATGTGTTCTGCCGGTGCTTCCCTACCTATCCTGCCCGTCTATCCACATATGCGTCAATACCCACAGATGTAATCGTAGAGAAACATGAAAGCGCACCAGCGGAACAAACACATCAAACACTGTACATATCACTTGCGTCCCAGTCAGCATGGGGCCGAGCTGCGCAGCCGCGTACGTCCACAGCGACACCGTCGAACCGTCGTTGAACATATGGTCTGTGACCAGCGCCAGAAGGAGAGGCACGGCCGAGACATAGAGGATCACGGCCGAGCCGAAGCCGCACAGCTGTATAACGAACGCGCCGATCGCCTGGGTCAGCAGCATGCCAGTGAAGACAGATCGCTCAGGCACGCTCGGAATAAGCAGCTGGGTTGCAAATGCACCTACAGACACCCTCAATACGGACTCACGAAGGTAAGGAGTAAGGGACGCACCGGCGATAGCGGGTGGGCCGTACAGCGCCAGCGCAGACATCTCCACCGAGAACCAGCTCATATTCTTATCCAACACACGGTGTATGAAAGCCGCGAGGCCATTCGTTGCGAGGATCGCGCCGAGGAACCCAACGCACACGGCGTATGCGCCATTGTATTGTGCCGTCCAGACGCCGTAGTGGTTTGTCGGATTCGCCTTCTTGAGAGCAGCCCAGGGGTCCCGATACGTGTACCGCACGAATAGCAGTGATGCGGCAGCGAGCACACCGTAGAGCACCTTCGCAGTGTTGGCGGAGTAGAGGAAGAACTGGCCGAGGTGCGTGAAGAAGACAGTTGAGGGTTTGTGGTAGCCAGCGGTAAGCGATGGGAGAGGCGAGCCATCTTCGGAAAGGTAGTGGAGGAGTGCGAGCGTGTTGTCCGCCATGTGCTAAAAGGCTTTGAGTAATGTATATGAGAGGCGATACTGAAGGCAGGAACCTGCGCAACCCCAGGCTGGATGTGCTCTACCAGGTCCTTGAAGCTGATGTTAGCCAGGACTTCGACATAAGTACGAAATGACGCACTTTGCGGGTATGATATAGATAGCTGTTTCCCACGACGGCAAGCTGCATCCTTGTCAGCGAGCGGCCGCTCGGTACGACGAAGAGAGACATACATCAAGTCCTGTGATGTTGAGGTAAAGCTCAAACTGTCGAAAGTCGGTGCTGTGGCGCGAAACAGCTCAATCACAAGACCCCCCTGCTCCCGCATATGCCTGGACAGCGACTGGGAGAGGAAAAAAGGACGTACTCGGATAAGAGGACTCCCGAGCTGAAGACTTCGTTCGCGAGGACAGTACCGAAGGGTCTGGAACGGGATGAGACGACGTGGTGGGGAATTTTTAGGGACTGACCGAGGGACTTTGGAGTATGCCTTGATCATCTCCTCGGACGTCGCTTGGAAGAGCAATTCGCGGCCCTCTGTACCCGCAGCTTCGAGGTTGATGAATGCTCGCACACTGGGGGCGGATGTCATCAAGAGAAGTTGAGAAGTACATGACGCTCACGTCTTCGCAGTCGGATGTTGTGTTGCATATAGCTGGGACGCATCCTGCAGCGACTCTTCCGCATGATTGAACACTGAAGTTTGTTCAAAGGGTGCCACCACTGATAGCGCCAGCACTCACAAAAGATGATCGCGTGCTTGGGCTCCCAGCCAGGTGTGTGCGTCAACACCCTGATACACTCGAGCATCACACCCACAGACAACGCGTCGTCCGCCGCGCCGGGGCTAGGTACGGTGCTATCCAGATGCGCATTGACGAGTACTGCGTGCTCCTTGCCCTCAGGCGTGCCGTCCGACACGCGCACAATGATGTTGGAGAGGTTCACGTAGGTCTTGTATAGCCTCTTGCCCATCATGTCGAACCTGCGCGAGTGAAATTGGTCGGTCATCGTCTGCATCACGAAATACCACGCACCGATGACTCCCACTGCCCTCCTGCCGCCAAACCTCGCATTCCAACTTCCTCGCCGTGCCTGACGTGACGCGCGCCTGGTTCACAAGTGCATCGCACTCCTTCTTCATCTCCTGCACTTTCCCAAGGAGCCATTTGTCGGCGAGGGCGTGCTCTGATGTGCCCACCGTGCGGTATCCGATCTCCTCCGAGAGGTGTTGTGCGTACGATAGTATTTGAACCTCTGACAGCTGTGGGAGGCTCGTAACTGGATTCACACTGGAAAATGATGTCAGTTTCGACTGCAGTCCATATGTCCAACAAGCTACGCACAGCTCTTTGACGGGTTCCGGCAGCTCTGAAATGAAAGAAAATGAGCTTGTGGCCCCACCAAATGACACAGGCCGCGTACCATAGTGTTTGCGAACGGTGAACCACGGTGCCCCAATCAATAATGGCGAGAGAACGAGCAACGAGAGAATTGGGCCCCATGGGCGGCTTCTGGGAGGCGCCATGAAAGTTGGAGGGTTGAAGCCTTCGAGGAGAGCCGTTGCAGCCTTGCTGGCCGGGCTATGGCCGGTCAGCGCTGAAAAGGGTGGCGTCTTATCTACTACAAGAAATCAGTAGATAATGCGGATCTATTGAAGACCTTCCGCAAACGCGCGACTGAGCCGACATGCCTTTACCTCGACTTCCACCTCCACCTCTTCTGCCTACGACTGTTCTTCCCGATGGCTCCTCAGTTTGAGACTGTCAAAGTAGGCCCGGAAGGCTCTTTGATGCCTGGCAATCTCTTGGTTAACTTGGGCGCGCTAGTCCTTCGTAGACGTCCCGGTGACGGACGACGGCGTAGAAACGGCTTCATTCCTGGAAGCAGCCGACGGGCTCATGAACCTCTTCGGTATGTATCCGAACTATTTTTGTAGCTACCCTGCCTTAACATGCGCGTAGACTTGCTGGGCGGCGCTGTGTTCGGTTTCGTTCAAACAGACCTTCGGAATAATATCGCAGTGCGTATTGTCTTTCGTGGCAACCCTACTTCTTGAACTGGCCTCTCGCAGGGCGTGCGTGAGCGCTATGTCGCCTGTGTAGACAAGTCTGGCACCCTTGAATCTCTTGTTATCAGCGAGAAGAGTGAGGGCGGCAAGTACGGCACCGCGTGTCTCACAAGGCTCATACGGTGCGAGGCGCTCCACCCTTTTGAAGCCATCTGCTGATGAGTCCTGCGCAGCGGACTAGCATTTACATGCCTTGCACTTCAGAACATGCAAGAGGACCGCGTTGCCGAGTTGCACACGTGTTTCCGGCGGTCCTACGACATTGTGCTCAAGCACCACCACTCCTTCGTTGTTCGCTCCGTTGTCACAGTGCGTCCCCACGACTTCACGCTTCTTCACTTTCTTATCACGCTCAACAGCTGGCTATCCGAGCTGTGCCGTATCGCAACGATTTTTATACGAAGATCGCGGAGGGCGGCGACGTGGAGAAACTGGACGCCGAAATGACCAAGTGGCTAGTTGCGTTGGACATCATCGTCAAACGCATCACTGCGTTCTTGACAGCTGGAGGCTATGGTCGTGTATAGACGTCTGTTTGCTTGGGGATTCCGGTGCGCTTGTCGACAAACGTTCATTTTCCCACCTTCCATTCTGCTTTCCTGAGAATTTACGACGCAAAACGACTTGTCGTGAAGCCATTCACAGTTTCATTAGAAGCTATGGAACATATTGTACCCTAGCAAGCGCCTGTGGTAAAACCCTCGAAATAGCTTCGGCGTCCTCTGTGAATCCTGCCCTTTATCACATCATCACAAGCGTTCTGTGCGAGGTGACGCGGTGACGACTGGTCCCAGGAGAGACCTGTTGTTTGCCTGGTATGCATCTTTATTCTCAACCATCACATGTATCCTTCGCTGACCCTACCGACAGGCACGATGTTCACTCTCTGTTGAGCGCTTCCGTTCTTTGAGTCTGCTCAGCTCTTCAAGTTCTTTCTATTCTGCCAGTGCCGAGTGAATCTCTTTGCGCTCCCCCTTCCCCGATGGCTTGCCCGCGTATCACACAAGGCATGCGCCGCACATTTGCCTTGCACGAGGTGCTCAGCGAAGCTCGGCAGCGCCTTGAAGAGTTTGGATATGCGCTTGCTCACTTGCCGTCAGCGCTTCAAGCTTCAAGAGTCAGCTGCCTCGATGCCCTCCGATCCTCAAGGATTAAACGTTCACTCGACAATCAGCTAGCGCCCTATCCACGGTGTTTGCAAGCAAAGCGCTAGGCTGGTTCCCAGCCGGACACGATGCCGTGTGTAAAATAAGAAGGAAGCGGTCACGGTGCGAGTCGAACAAAGTGCCATCATGATGTACTAATCTTGAAGAGTAGATGCTCGATTCATGTGTGAGTTTCGGACAACAAAGCCAGTGCAACGAGGCAGCTCAAAATAGTATTGGAAGTCCGTGGATCTATCGCCTACTGCCCGCGTCAAATTAACAATCAGCCACCAAACCTAATATCCCCTATGGTGCGGGCCACTTAGAGGCCGCTACTTGTGTACAGTGGCCAAATTGCCCGGGACCCGAAAAATATATTCTATTTATATATATCTAGTAACGTGACGAAGCGGGGATCACAGCAGCGGGATTCTGGGACAGGACAGAGCACGATGTGAGGCCCTACAACAAACCTCCAACATGCCTCGTCGTCGTGGCCGCCCTTCCAACAGGTGGAAGGCAGCATCAGCTCGGGCCCGCGCAGGAAAGGCACGAAAAAATGTCCAAGTCAACGCCAGCGCCACTGCCGACTCGGAGGACGACAAAGACGAAACCTGCGAGTGGAGCGGAGGTGTCAATCATGAGTATGATGACAGTGACTCAGAATCGGACTCAGACTGGGCTTCCTGCTCAGATTCTGAGGCCTCGGATGATGAAGAGGACGACGAAGATGAGGAGGAGGAGGTTAGCGAGCTGGAAGGCGACGAACTGGTCCGCAGTCTTCAAATGGAGGCCGATAGCGAGCTTGAGAGTCGGATTCTCCGCAACAGATAATTGCTGTGCGAAGCGCAACTGAAGCGCATCATCGAGACACAGCCTGACTTTCAGGCACAGCGCTCCCTTGTGCAGGAAGTCATTGAATCTGCAGGCCACCTCTGCATTCCTGCCCAAGTTCCATTGTGAACTCAATCCTATTGAGTTCTTCTGGGGTGCCACCAAGCAGTACCTCCGCGAAAATTGTGATTATACATTCAATACTCTGAAGGAGAATTTGCCGAAGGCCCTCCCATCAATTGATGTCAAGACAATTTGGAGGTGGGAGCACCGCATCATTCGGTGGATGGAGGCATACAGAGAGGGGCTTGGTGCTAAGGAGGCTCAAGCAAAGGTCAAGAAGTTCAGTTCAACGCTGTACACATCGCACAGACGAGTTCCGGAGACTGTCGCCCGCCAATTTGATGCGTAGTTCCGTATTAGGAAGGTGATTATGTCAGCTGGCCAAATCTCCGCCGTGCGCCACAATATCTCGCTCAATATTGAATATTTTCGACATGCTCTGGCACAAGGGTACATATCGCTAAACTGAGCATTATGGCTAGTAGACATCAAGACTGGGCTAGTTCCGATGTCACCATATTGGCTGCACAAAAGTAGCGGCCTCTAAGTGGCCCGCACCATAGGAAGTACCCTTTATATGAGCCCTTGTGCATCCGGCATCGACACAGTGCCCTCCTTTGGCACGTCGTGGAAAGTCGGGGAACCATTCCTATAGGGATCGGAACCATTTTCCTGAGCTACTCCAGTCGAATTCTCCTCTCGTATCTGACACGAACGAACACTATCCAAGTTAACACGATCGCTTAACAACAACCGGAGAAGTCTATGGCCTTGGAGAAGCAACCGACACCTATTCGTCATGAGACAATATTCGTCCAGCCGGAGACTCCTACAGCATTGGACGGCCGCGAAACTTTCAAGATCTTCGATGGGAACAATATGACCATACGGTTTGGTGTGCGTGCCGTTCTCCTCGCATCATAATGGACTTTGCGCTGAGTACTGGATCCTGCTTAGCTCTCTTCGTTGCATGTCGTCGGTGGCACGCTGGACCCTGTACGGTTCTGCAGTGCCCTCTCTCGCACGCTTCAGCGGTTCCCCACCGCTGCCGGTCGCCTCAGGCGGGTGGGTGACGACTGGCAGGTATATCGTTCTTTTGGTGACTTGCATACTGGTGATGCTGACAAAATTTCACGCCTCCTACTTGCCTGCACACACGCTTCCCACCCTTTCGCAACTGATACACTCCACATGCTTCAATTTGTCTGACAGATTGACCTCAGCAACAACGCCATCCCCGTGCATCTGGCATCCTCTCCATCCCGCCATGTCCTGCCACATCCATTGGCGGAAGGTGACGGAGATCCGCCAGCTGCAGCCCACGTTGTCCAACCGTCTCCGCATGTCGCACCTTACCTTGCCAGGGTTGACCCTGTGGCCGCCAGGAAGGGCGAGCCTAACGCACATCTGTGCACTTTTATGTTGACAGACATGGAAGACGGGCGAACGGTCATCGGTCTTTCGTGGAACCAAGTCTTAGGTGCGAGTGGTTAGCACCAAACTGCGTTTTCAGCTATGACACGCGCGACTTGGAAGGTGATCAAACGACCGAGGCTCGCTTCATACACGCCCTCTCCGCCTATTACATCGCCCTACTACCTGACAGCTCAGCCGGAAAGCTCCCGCAACCAACATTTGGTCCTCCAAATCCAAGTCAGATAGCCATTCTCCTTGCGTTTGGCGTTTAATCTTATCGCTCTGTTAGACCTCTGGGTCCCGCCGCCCGCACCTGTCTTCCATAGCCGCGTCTTCCCGCCCTTCCCTCCTGAGCCGCTCAGCCCCGCGCTCGAAGCTCTCGTGCGCGGCACGGCGCCACAAATGCTGTGTTCCTACCCGCGTGAGGAGCTCGAACAGTTACGCGAGGAGGTCTTCAACACGGATGAAGTCACGCTGCGGTTCGATAGATGGGAAATTGACGCGCTCTGGGAACGTGCGAGGGCGGACGCGGGCGACGGTGCGGTGGGGGCGGGCGAGCTGGGGGTGGAGAAAGTGACGCGCCACGACGCGCTCATCGCGTACCTCGTGACTTTGCACAATCGCTCTTCGGGGGAGGCGCCAATACACACCATCCTGCACCTAATGAATGTAAGTCGCCTCTGGTCTGACTCGGCGCAGTGACTTACCCTTGTCTAGGTGCGCCTCCACCAGACACCTGCAGACTCCGCGCAGCACCTGCTCCACCGCCACCCGGACGTTGTGGGAAACGGCTCACAGATCCCGAGCATCCCGCTTCATAACAAGCGCCGCAACGACGCCCTCGTTGGAGGTGAACGCGGAGCATGGTTCTCGGAGAGTCTATATGAAGTGGCGGAGGGCGCCGCCGCATGGCCCGCGTGGGCTGATAAGCCGTTTCCTGCGGCGCCCTCACCTGTAGCGGCTGAAGGTACGTGCTTTCCACTGAACAAAGCAGCTGTGACGCAGAGAATTTGACGCTCTCGAGCAGTCCAGGAAGTACCATCTGAGGCTGTGCAGGCGCAAGGCGCGTCGCCACTCGCCCCGTACACCTCGCTTGGCCTTATCGCGCGCGCGTTCCGGCGCGGCACGCGCCTCGCGCGGGCGGATAACTGGACAGAGCGTTTCCTGCGCATCAAATATGCGCGATACAGGGAGGCTTCTCGCCGCGACCGCTCCTTCGTGTACCCCGCGCCGGGTACAGTGCTCGTCAACTCGCTCATAGGGTGCGTCTCCCCTTCCATGACCCTTCCCTCTGTCATACTGAAATGCCTATGCACAGGGTGGACGTTAGGGACGTAGCGCACTTCGGGTTGGGAATAGGGCAAACCTACCAGGAGGTGTCGTGGGTATGTAGAGCCATGCCAACCAACCATGACACTGCTTACCCATCTAACGCCCCAAAAATCTAGGAGCGCATGTTCCGCGTCCACAACGCAAACCCTACGCGCCGCGCGAAGAGCGGGTCGCCGAGTCAGTGGGAATGGCAGGACCCTGGGGATGCCGTAGTGGTGTGTTTCCGTGTGAAGAACGGCTTGAAGGAAAGGACGGAGGAGACGAAGGCGCGAGATATGGAGGCTTTCAGGAAGGCGGACCCATCACAAAAGCGCTCGCATCTAGCGAGACTGTAGCAGCCTAGTTCTTTACTTATGTAGCCGGCTAAGAGCGGGCCCTCTCGTGGGCGCTTGCGGTGTGTCAACCCGGCCCTAAACCGCCTGCCTGCCACTGAGCGCGCACGGCAATACACCTTTCTCTGTCTGCCATCTGTCAGTCTCTTAGTCTAAAGAATATGTACAGTCTTTGTGCAAGTGTCCGGCGCCAGCGACAGATCGGTGGTTCACCGAGATACACAAGACCGGCCTCACACAAGGAACTTGCCGACAAGTTTTCTCTCTGCCTCGCAGCCAACAAGCATACCTCTTTGTACACGTTCCCGCTAGGTATGTATCTCTCTCTGCATGTACATCTTTACTAATCGCTGCCTTGCTCTCTTCTCAGTTCTTGAATTCCGTCAATACCGAGTGCACCTCGGTGAGCTCTGCCTTCGCAGACAGCTCGCCTACGAGCGTGTCAAACGAGGCATGCGCCACGCCACTGCCTTGCACGAGGTGCTCCGCAAAGCTCGACAGCCCCTTGAAGAGTTCGTACAGCGTGCTGGACTTGCGCTCGCTCACGTGCGCCTACATCGTCAGCGCGTCAGCCACCATCATGGTCCTGCGTTATAGTTCCTCACCTTGACACTGCTCCATCCGATAACGACGATGTACGTGCCCGGCGTGTCGACAACAGGGCCGTACGAGGCTGCGATGACGCCCGTCTGCGGATTGTTCCCGTACGCGACGAGCTTGTCGAGCGTCGCGACGACGGCCTTGTCCTCGCCAGCTTTGGGAGTGACCCAGAGAACCTCGGTGAGCGGTGCGCGCAGGGCGGCAGCTGGGCTGACGACGAAGTGGACGCGGACGGGTGTCGCGCCGCCGGAGAGCTCGGGTATGAGCAGATTGATGTAGCCCTGGTACGCCGGCCCATTCTTGTATGCCTCGTGGGCCTCGATGGAGTCCCAGTCTGCAAGCGTCACGTGAGTAGTGTGTCTATCGGCGAGAGTGTGCTCACCGATCGCCACCAGGATGCTCGGGCTCTCTATCTCGATCCCGCTGAAAATCCTGCAACCACCATGTATCAATATTGATGGCCGACGTGGAAGAGAGGTGCGCACTCACTCATGAACGCCATTGTACTGGCGCAGGTACTCGAAAGCAGGGCGTATGATTGACTGGTCCTTGATGTACGCATCGGACGCGGGTGCATATGCGATCTCCCATGCGTGCTCCTGCTGCGGGGTGGCTGGCGTATGGGACATCTTGTACGTGTGATCTGGCGAGGCTGTAGTGCAGCTCTAACTTGCGTCCCCCTCTCTTATATGTTTTCAGGAGACCGTTTTGGATCCACGGAGTCTGCATACCCCCGACTAAGTTCACGATATTCATGACACTTTGCAAACGCCTTCATGCACCTGGATGAAGACATGTACAGGCCTGGGCGCGCCTTCATACGAGGCGATTACAATAAACTGCCTGGCGAAGAATGGATGGCTGTCAGCTCGATGCTCCGGCGTTCGTCTCCCTTCGTCTCCCGGCCTTCACACATCAAAATCCTCAGCCGCTGTCAGGGCAAAGCTTTGAAGTGTCTTTGCCGAATATGAACATGAGAACAAGGCTCTGGTCCTCTCTGGTCGCGTCAAAAGAGACATGGCTCTACAAGTTGCTTCGACTTGGTGAGTCAACCGGCTTTCTTACTCAGATATCACCGCTGGAAGTTCTTGCAAGGTCTGTGCAAGTGAAAGACACTGGTTAGAACAGAAACATACAAGAATGGTCTTGACCTCGGGTGCCTGACCGAGTATGTCTTTCTTAATGAGGCGTTTTCAGACGTACCTGTACACTTCACTGGCCTTCGCTAACAGAGCACCGAGGACTAGGATATGATAGGCCCTTGTTTAATGCTCAATTCAATCAAGGTGGGGGCGCGAATCACTGCCATGGCGGGCAGCCGAAGAAGTGGGAATGGCAGGACCCGGAGGAGAGGAATGTTTGAAGCACTTGCAGGAAAGCGAGGGCTCAGGAAAACCGAGACCGTAAACTGGTGAGTAGTGTTCCCTAGTGTTCCCCTCTGATATTCGCACCCTGCACGAGCACCATTACATGTCCATCTAGCCCTCGACCACAGTCAACAAAGGTGTGACGAGATGGAAATGCAGACGAGATAGGATCAAGCGTCCCCACCCGCAATCAATTCATGCATGGTCTCGTAGTGAGTCCAGCGTGGCAAGGGAGGCTGGTATCATAGAGATCGAACGCCGGGAGGGGGAGCGGGATGTCAGGTTCACTCGTAGTGTACTCTTCCAACCAGCGCTAGAATAGCTTCTCTCGCTCTCCGGAAACTTCAGAGGTCTAGACATTGCGACGCCTCTTCTGGGACCCTTCCTGCCTCGGCGACGCATTGCGCTTCAAGCTGTTCCTCTTGGGCCCTGTAAATCCACCGTTCTGGATGTCAGGCTCGCCTCCAACGTCGCGGGAGCCCCCGCGACCGCCCCCGCGATTCCGACTTTCGTCACCTCCTACATCTCAACCCTGTCCTCCGCCACGGTCCTGATACGCATCATCGCTTTCATCGCCCAGTACATCAGTGCCGTCCTCTGGCTCAGGAGCCGAGAAAAGCCTTTCGGCGAGTCTATAAGGGTGCGTTAGAACCTATTCTGCGTTGGTCGTCCTTTGGGAAATCACATTTTGCGATGTGACTGCATGGAAGACAGACTGAACTACAGATCTTGAGAGTTCGTTGCGACGAAACTTGAAAACCGGGCGTTACGACGAAATTTAAGGCGAATCTGACTTGCGCCGGAGGGCCACCGGCGGGCTCAGTGCGCGGAGATTCAACGAGTGCCGCGCAGCACCGCGTCGACCTCTCTCTCTCTTAGTCCACCACCTGCATACGATTACAGCGATTTACACCCTTCCACCGCTAGAATCACTCCAACACACGTGCACGTGCGCCTTGAGCTTTCGTCGCGCGATGTCTGTATCACGAGTCGCGCCGTCTTGTCTACCATCGGGCGATGTGCTAATAACTTTCTGTCGGGAATGCACCGCCGGAAGATCGTAATCATCCTGCTGGCCGAGCGCTCCAGCTTGTCGACAAAATCACAATCGGTGCTGTCGAGATGGGATCGCCCACCGGTCACCCTTTACCACCCGTCCACCCGTCCACGGCTCCACGGGCGTTGGCACCTCAAGGCCACAAAGCCGCTGCGGCTTCCATAAGAAGCGCTCTGGATTTTTTATCAGTGTTATTTACTTTCTCTTCGAATTATGGGTAACTGATCGCTAGTATGTATTCCCCTCTTTTTGTGATAACCGTGACCTTTCTCCGGCTCAGTTGAACTCCGTCAATACTGAGTGCACATCCGTGACCTCTGCCTTCTTCGACAGCTCGCCCACGAGGTCACCAAAAGAGACCCCGCCTTTCCCTCGGATATAGTGCTGTGCGAAGCTCGGCAGCGCCTTGAAGAGGTCGTGCAGCGTGCTGGACGGACACTCGCTCACGTATGCCTGCAGCGACTCAGGTCAGTCGCCACTCATCTCACCCACGCAGCTGCTTACCTTGAAACTGCTCCATCCGACGACGACGATGTACGTGCCTGGCGTCTCGACAACAGGGCCGTACGACGCAGCAATGACGCCCGTCCGCGGGTTGTTCGCGTACGCCACGAGCTTGTCGAGCGTCGCGACAACATCCGACTGGACGGCGTCAGTTTTCGGCGTGACCCAGAGAACCTCTGTGATGGGCGCGCGCAGGGCTCTGTCTGGACTGACGACGAAGTGGACGTGGACGGGCGTGGCGCCGCCCGCAATTTCGGGCGTGAGCAGGGTGATGTACTCCTGGTAGGCCGGCGTCTTCTCATATGCCTCATGGGCCTCCAGGGAAGCCCAGTCTGCGACCTCCGGTAAGTAGTGCGTCCACGAGACCTTGGCAAGAGCGTGCTGACCGATCACCACCAGAATGTTTGGGTTCTCCAACTCGATCCCGCTGAACATCCTGCACACACCATATATCAAAATCGAGCCGACGTGGAAAAGAGGTGCGCACTCACTCAAGAGCACCATTGTATTGGCGTAGGAACTCGAATGAGGGATAGGCGATCGACTGATTCTTGATGAACGCCTCCGACGCAGGCGCATAGGCGACCTCCCATGCGTGGCTCTGTTGCGGGGTGACCAGCGATGTAGTAGACATTTCTGGCGGTGAGGTCGTCCTGACTGGGCATGCCATGCCTTGCGTCCGCCTCTTTTATACACTTCGCAGGAGTCCCCGCGGTACCACTGCTCCAGTGCCGCCCTTGCGGTGATTACGATACACATAGGCGAGTTTCTTAGTAGTGCTATACAGTCATGGCGCCGACAAACCAGGACCAAAAGCGCGAACAATCGGCTACTACAAATTAATGCCGTGATGTTTATTTCTGCACCGTTCAGATAGGAAGGCTGACAGACAATTTGCTGTAGGTGTCGGCATCTCTCTCGGCATCTTCGAGCGCACAGTAGTAGTAACGCGCCGGATGATCTATTGATCTAGCAATCAAAATGTACAGGGGCAAAGATGGCGTGCGTGTATGCCAAGACATGCTCGAGTGGTGCTCCGACATGTTCGTGTGTAGGGCACCTCGTACTATTCGCGTCCGTGACATGCATCAGCCGTGCCAGTGAGCACGCCCCTACGCCGCTGCCGCTGTCGGCTGCATGCCCTGCTGCTGATTTGATTCATGATGGCGCACAGAGCAGAATGCTGTTTACTTACATAACGTTCTGAATCTGAGATACATGTATCCGAGTCACTATCACGACGGTACGACACAAGCTGAGGGCTCGATCAAATTCGGACTCGACTCAAAGCCCATTTCCTTTCTGCACTGGATGATTCAGGAGTGTCCTTCGGCTCTTTGTAAGGCTGCATGCACCGAGACTACATTATTCCGCTGGACACGATGCCTACAAACGAAGTGCTACTGATTCATCTATTGCAAAGACGATCCATTACGCGAACTTTGAACAAAAATCCATGCACAACTAATCATCTCGTCTGCTTACGATAGCCCATGCACATCCTCTAAGAGATCCAGAAGCGTGCTCGCGCTCCACGCCTGCGTGCGACACGAGTCGTAGCAGAACGCGCCGTCCTTGTTCGTCAGCTCAGGTAAACCGGCCCACGGATCGCCGCGGATGTGCGCACGCGGCGTGCGCAGGAGGTCCAGGACGTGATGGAGGGTCACGTTAGAGTCCTTCAGTCATTCATCAGCCAAAGTCTCATATTAAAGGCAAAGACGCACCTTTTCCCCAGCACCATACTTCGTGTCGAAGTGAAGGTACGCCCGTAAGAAGTAGCCGAGCGGCCAGCCCCACTCTGGACCCTGAGAAGTGCATTAATTCAGTTACAAGTATGAAGAAAAGCTCGCTGGTACAAACCTGATGGTAGTTCCTGCCTTTGGCGACGGCAGCATCATCTGAGTCGTTGGCATTGTCGTAGTAGGGGCGGTACTGCATGTCCGTAGGGTCCAGCGTCTTCATGCCCAGCGGCGCCCGAAGGTTCTCGTCCGCTAGCTTCAGCGCGCCAAGTGCGTGATCCGGATCAAACAGCTCCGGCGCGACCGTCATCGCGATGGGGAAGTTCGAGCGGAACTGGTAGTCAGACCACTCGCGGCCTTTGCCAGAGCCAAAGACGTCCTTGTAGATGCCGCGTCGGTTGACTAGCTTGGTGTCGAGGTTGTAGTCCTTGTCCGTTGCAGGGTCTGGCCCTCAGGTCAGCGTCAACAATCCTAGAGGCAAAAGATAGCGGCGTACCAAGGGGCACATAGAATGACTTCTCGAAAGATGCTTGGATAAGATCGTTCCACTCCTTGTACGTAACAAGGCGGCGCTCGCCGTTCCCTGCCCAAGTTCCATTAGACTTTGAAAGTCATAGCACCGATAGCTCTCACCATTCGCGACCTGCACGCCCTTGAACGGGAACTTTCCCTTGCTGGACAGCTCATTCAGCCACCTGAGCGTGCTCTTCAGCAGGCCGATGATTTCAACCGGAGCACCATCGCGTGGGGTACCTGGGACACCCTTCGTCCCCGCGCGCTGCGACTCGCCCATCTTGTCCATCCACGTGCCGCAATTCCACTCGTTCCCACCATAAATCAGCCCCGTCTCCCAGTCGACGTGGATGTCGATGGTGAACCCCTCGTCGCGCATCTGCATGTCGAGCGACGGGCCGGCGTTGTATTCGCGGAAGGAGATGCCGTCCGCGTGGCGCTGCAGGACCTCCTGGATGATCTCGGCGATCGTGCTCGACTCCGCGTATGCGCGTGGGTCGTCCCATGGGACCCAGGTATCGTCGGTCGGGAAGCGGCGCTTCACGGGCTCGGAGAGGAGAGCAAGACCCTCAGGCGCCTTCAGAACGTAATCTTGGATGTTCTGCAGCATCCACCATGGGGAATCACGCGAATTGTACCTAATCCCGCCGCACTCAGCTCAAGTATATGCTGCTAAAGTTATGATATGGCTCACCGTGGGTTCCGCACCGAGTCCAGGAGATTGGGGATCAGCCCGTGCTTCAGCGTCGACGCGAACGCCAGAATGTGCTGCCTGGCAGACGCGAAGTTGCCCGTCGTCAAGAACAGCCCACGCAGCGAAATAAACACGTCGCGGCCCCAGCAGCGCGCCCAGCCTGCAGCAAAATGGGGCAGGCCGGCGGCGAGCGACGGGGTCTCCTTGATCGGGTCCAGCGACGCCGACTGCACGCGCCCATGCATCTGCACCGCAACGAGCGCCAGATCCTGCGTGAACGAATGGCCGGAGGAGACAAAGTCCGAGCACTGCTCCATCACCGCACGGCGCGCGGCCTTGTACGCCTCCGACGTGATGATCGCGAAGTACTTCGGGCGCAGGTACGGCGGCACCGCCGTCTTCACGCGGTCGAAGCGCTCGCGGAACCACTCCGCAGGCTTGGCGAGGGCGGGCAGGTATGACGCCTGCTTGAGCAGCCGCGACGAAATGTAGTCCAGCGCCCACGTTCCCTCGCGGAGATGCCCGCATAGCGGGTGTCCCAAGTCGTTGGACTGCATGATTTTCCGCAGCGGGTGCATCCAGCCTTCCAGACCGCAATACGTGAGCTTGCCGTGCTCAGGGATATCGTAACCTCCGATCTCGCCCTTGGTGGCATCGAGCTCCTCGCCCTCGGCGCGGAAGATGACGACATTGAGATCGACGAGATCGAGATCCTTGAAAGCATCTTCGGCTCCGGAGGTGCAGAACGCGTCGAGCTCGGGGTCGATCCCTTGGAGCTGCGTCTCGAAGATCAGGATGCTGCCCGGCGGGAAGTAGTCCGGCACGACGATGTCGGAGTATGCGCCCTCGCCGTCGCTTCCTTGGCGGGGCGTGACAGGCGAGAACGGAATGAGCTTCGACGGAATACCGGTGATGAGGTCAGGCGTTGCCGCACCGGCGTCGGTGAACTCGACGCTTGCACCAAACACGAACTTGGCGGTGGAGCCACGCAGTTTGACAGGGTCAACTACGACGATGGGGGTCAGACCTTTCCACGCGTCGGCGGCAGTCACTTACTGAAGCCACGATCTTTGGAACCTCTGGACGACCCGAAAGCGGTATGGGCGACCAGTAGGTAGCCTTTCCGGGTGTTCGGTTGCACTCTGTGGAGGACGAGGTACTTGGTGTGCACGTCAGCCAAAACGTCAAATGTTAAAGAATGATTAGAACTTACGTCGTTCTCCTGGTGAACATGTCCCTCCTCATACCCGCCAATGACCATCTCGCGATGCAGACTGTTCAACACACGCTTCGCCAGCGCAATCCCACCACGCCCAAACTCGCCATCTTTGCCTTCCCCGAGACCGACGAGCTCGTACAGCCTCGTCTCAGTGACAAGCTCGAGCAGCTTTGGATACACCTCGTCGAAGCCCTTCACGCTGCCCGTCGCAGACCATGAGAACGCAACGATCGCCGCGGTCGACAGCGTGTCCTCCGGCGTGCGCTTCATCGCCGTCGACTCGTTGTCGTGCGTCTGGTCGTACAGCAGTGCGTGCGGCAGCGAACCGCTCAGCGGCGTGATGAGGCACGGGCGGATCGGGCCCTTCCCGGACGCAGTCGGCGGGGCCACCCACGACGTGCTCGAGAGACACGCGGCGTCCATCGAGCCGATAGGCTTGCCCAGCCCGTCGCGCCAGATGATGCGCGAGAGTTCCTTGGTATCCCACGCGTTGCCCGCCTCACGGACGAGGCTGTTGATGCCCAGTCGGCTCACGAAGACCGTATCTGTGTCTTCGCTGCCGGTAAACAGCTCCGCGACGACGTACAGGTCCGGGTTGACCTCGCGCGCACGGTCAAGGAGGAAGGTGCCGACGTGAAGCGGCGTCGAGTGGCAATTGTCGAGGCGGAAGCCTGTGAAGGCGCGCGCGAGGCTCGTGACGTACTCCGTCATATGGTCCCAGAGGAATGGTGAGTCCTCGCGTGAGGCACCGTAATTGAGCTTCACGCAGTCTCCCCAAGCGATGATGGTGCGCTGGAAGTACGCTTTTGAGGGCAGATACGCGAAATTGGCCAGCGGGTTCGCATCCCACATCCAACCGTTTACAGCCAGAGAATACTTGAGCGGCTCCTTCTCCGCGCCGCGGACTCGCGCGAAGTAGGACTCCATGATCGGAGATCTAAGGGGCGCATTAATAACAACGCCGGGAGCAAGACGCATATACTCACTTGCTTGTGATCTTTCCAAGTCGAGGACCGTGGTCGTCGAGCCTGCCGTACTTCAATCGGCCCTTGATATTCTCCAAGGCAGTCTTGGTATCTCCCTCCCATTCCTGGTATAACGGCACATTCAACACGTCAACGACCTTGCCCCAGAAATCGGCAAGCGCATCGGGCGAGTCGCTCGCGTCCGGGTTCACGGCCTGGACGATGCCTGCAGCGATCGACGCGTCGACGTGGACGCCAAGGCGCTTCGCGTACTTGCCGAGGCCGTCGATTAGCTTGCCATTCTCGAACGACCGCAGGATCTCTGCGACCTCGACCGCACTCTTGCCACGCACGTCAGGCCCAGCCCATTTCGTGGTCTTCCTGGCGACCAAAGCCTGTTTGACGCCTTCCTTCTCGCGCTGGGTATCGAGGATGTAGAACTGATAGAAGTTGAGGGGCTTGATGAACTCGGCAAAGGCATTCGTGAGCGCGTCGACGTCACCCATTGAGTTCACCTCCGTCGGGAGACCTTTCGACTCTAGGGAGCCTGAGAACTCGATGATCGCGTCATCGAGCTCGAGGGCGGGCGTGAGGTGAGGGAAGTTGAGCGGGCTATATCCTGCAAACGAACAGTCGTGAGCCAAGGCGACGATCCAACAGGTAAGGAGCTTACCAGCTTCCGGATGTTCCTCCAGCCAGGTGCTGTTGTCCGCCGTGTGATTGAGGACCACGTCCGTCAAGCTCAACAGCCCGTAGTCCTCCTTCGCCACGCCCAAGATCTCCTCCATCTTCGCGACGCCGCCGTCACTGCCAAGACTCTTTGCATCGTCGAACATGCTCGGTTCGTAGCGCAGCTGATCCTTGATCGAGTATGGAGAGCCGCTTTGGCCGCGCTCCTGCAACGGTGTCCAATGCAGCATGTTGTAGCCGCGATCGCGCGCCTCGGCGAAGAACGAGGGCCACTTGGACACGGGACCCATCCACTTGTTCACGGTGCTGAGTATCGACACGCCAGACAACGGCAGGTGGACATCCCCCTCTTCAAGTACCGCGCCGCCGTCCTTGGGGCCCAGCGGCTTCGCCTCAGAGGACAGGATGGGCGCGCGCGCCCGCGTGCGCAGGATCGGGTCGATGTTGATATAGCCCTGGCGGCCCGTGATGCGTTTGCCCGCAGCCTCGTCGTCGTACTCAACCCAGTACGCGAACGCGCCGGCGTGCGAGATGGGTAGATCGACCTCGATCGGCTTAGAGACGTCGGTCGGAAGGCGGCGCTCGGAGAAGCGGTTGCGATCAAACTTGCCGCCATCGAGAGGGAAGTTTGTCTTGAAGACGCCGTTGCGCGACGCTGGCGTGCCGGCCTCGAGCGACACGCGCAGGATGTAGGGGACGAGGGCGGGCGGCAGGCGGATGTACTGTGTGGGCGGGCGGGCGTCACGGTCAGTGTGGTTGGCGGGACGCAGCAAGCGCGCGCACCTCTCTGTTTTTGCTCGGCCCGCCGTCGGGCTCGAGCGGAAGCTCGTAGACGCGCACTGGGCCCTCGCTGCTGCCGATGTCGGACTCGAAAAACGCAATGCCTTCGTCGGCGGGCGTTCTGGGCGTCTTTGCCGTGTTGGGCGACGAGGCGGCAGAGCTTGAGGCTGAGCCCGCGGGTGGGATGGTGAGCGTGCCCGGGTGGGCTAGGCTGTTCTTCACACGCGCGGCGGTGGACTTGATTTTTTTGGGCTTAACCATGGTCGTCGAACGTGGCGGGGAGGATATCGATGGAAGAGGAGATGAGCAGAACGCGTCGCAGGTCTCGACGCGTTGCAGTTATAGAGACCTGCCCTGACGTCATGGTGGGTTTGTATGCCAGCGCGTCCGCATCCGGAACCCGGCGACAATACGGGCTCTCACCTTGGCCTCGAACACTCTGATCTCGCGTTCAACCCGCCTTCTTCGATCTACTGGGGAAATGAGCATAGTATTCGCGCTATGACGCTTGGATACCCACGGTTACAGCACTTCTGCCGCGGACCCGCTGACGTAAGTGACCTGGTCACGCCTCGAAGTCGGGAAGTTGTCGTGTAACGCACTGCCTGAGCCTCGAATGCACAATCTGCTGGTCTCTGTACTGCGAGGTTGCGGCAGATGAATGGCCTAAAGGAGCAAGAAGTTGCGGGAGAGTCGGACAGCGAAAGGAAAGGCTGGCGAACACGGGAGAAACAGCGCAGTGAACGCGGGTGGTGATGGGGTGAGAGAGCAGGAGATACGTGTGTATACACGGTCGTTATATCTGTTGTTTTGGGCTCCGCCTCAACTTGTGGGTGATGTATGCGCGTTCGCCGTTCGCGCGACGCGCTTGTCACGTGACCGCACTATTGACAACAAGTCTTGCTTCACCCGGACCCTCATCGTTAGTATTACCTTCAGTCCCCCTTTCCCATTTGATCATCACTGCCCGCTGAACGTGCTCGGATTGAGCACCAATGTGAATGCTCAGGCAGGATACTAGTATTCAGACTAGACAGTTACTGAGATAAACTGGAGGTCACTCTGCCCTGCCTGTTTGTTATACATGGCATTACTCGTCAGCACGACGAGCTGGCCTCCAGTGAGCGCCCAGTGTCGACCCAGACATACTGGCGTCCAGCAGGTGCGTGAAGCGCCACGGGGCGAGGCGCACGGATGTACCGGACAATGACATGTCCAGGGTAGTGGGGACAACGAATTCCTGATCCGATGCTCCCGATACTCGTCCTGCAATTTCAACCACCAGTCAGTCATTGTACGGAAGCGAGGAGTATATCACGCACGGAGACCACTTGGACCCGAAACTAGCACCCAAAGCCCCGCGCGGCCGTCAGGTGGTGGCCGACGTGAGCCGCGCGGCAGCGTTCGCTGCGGCAATACTCGACACTGCGCCCGGGGCACCGGGCTTGTTGAGGAGCGCTCCGGCGAACAGGTCGCGACAGCTGCGCAGACGCTCCCGCCGCACGACGAACCAGCCCCCGGCGTCGGCGGTAACAGCGAGCGGCACACCCAGCAGCCCGCGCTGTGTTGCCAGGCGCACGCTGTGGGCCATGGAGTCGAGCTCCTCGTCCGAGTCCAGGTCCGCGAGGTTCTCGAACCCAAACTCGTCGTCGCCCTCGACGTGCTTCCCCGCCGGCCCCGCGCCCGTAGTGCCCGTCGCGGCTGCGGCAGCGGCTGCGGCAGCAGCGTTCTCGCTCTTCTTCGTCTTCTTCGTCTTCTGCTTGAGCTGCTCGAGCTGCTGCTCCGCGCCGGGTTTGCTGAGGTCGATGCCCTTCTTGCGGGCGAGCTCCTCGAGCTCGCGCTGCTTGCGTTCGCGCTTCTCGGCGTCCTTCTTCTCCTTCTTCTCCTTCTTGCTCTCGCGCTTGACGGGCTCGACGAAGTTGGGGTTGTGCTCGCGGTTCCAGTCGAGCAGGAGGTCGTCGTACTTGCGCGAACGGCCCTGCACGGCGCGCTTCGCGCCCATCGAGTGCGACTTGCACGTGAGCGAGCGCGAGCAGGGGAGGTTCTTGTCGTTGATGACGCCGCACTGGCGGTCGAGGTCGACGGGGCCCTTGAAGCGGCCCTTGGTCACCTTCGGCGCGGGCTTGGCCTTCTTCGACTTGGGCCCGTTCGCGTCGCCCGGGTCAAGCTCGTCGGCCTTGCGCTTCTTTCCCTTGGCTGGGGCGCACGCGTCGGAACGCGCTTCCCACTACGAAGCAGAGCACTCACCAGCGTCGTCCGCTTTGCCCTTAGAGCTGTACGTCTTGCATGTCTCTGATGCGGTGACGTCGGTCGCGCTGCGAACGGAGATGGGGTTGCTGCGCACCTGCGTGCTCCGCGGCTGCACTGCGGAGGATCGGCTTTCCGCAGTCCTTGCACTGGACAATGCCAATGTCGCCCGTGCTTCGCAAGGGTTCTGCGCCGAAGATCTTCATGTCGCGCGCCGGCAGCCATTGCGTGGGCGGCGACGGGAGGTTGGAAACTGAGGTTGCAGGTGATGCGGGCGGCGGCGTGGAGGGAATGCGGTCAAAGTAGAGCGGGGGCGGCGAAGGCGACGCTTTTGAGAGTTTGATAGTCATCGTTGATGGTGTACGCAGTCGTGGAGACGTTGAGAACAATGTTGACAATAATGTGGAGGCCGTGGCTGCGAAGGTGTGACAGAATGTGACTGTGTGACAATACGCTGACTGCTCCGAACCACGCATGCAATAACTTTCATCTTTGCACACTGCAGTCTCTGCCGCAAGACGACCCTCGCACTTGCGTTCTCAGCACCCTTACAGCAGGTCGGCAAGATCCAGCCAGTATATTTAATAGACGACGCGATTATCGGAGATCAGAGCGCCATTGCTCGTTGCGCGCCTTCGATATCATCCGCACCTCCCATTTTCTGTTGCATCAAATCAATTCAAGCTGCGCAACATCGCCGCAAGTCTCATACAAACAGCTCTGCGGTCGACTGTCATCCTGACCGCCTCCCCAGCCCCCGATCGCAGCCACTTCATCTCGCCATGTCTGGCTCGGAAAACGGGCTCGCCGTCCCTCATTCTTTGCCCCGCGATGCCGCCGCCCCATTTAACGCAGAACACGCAGACATCATCTTGCGCTCGGCCGACGGCGTTGACTTCCGCGCGCACAAGCTGCTGTTATCGATGACATCCCCCTTCTTCCAGGCCATGTTCAGTCTTCCCCAGCCAAACCCTTCCTCCCTAATCCCCTCCTCTGATGTCACAAAAAATGGGCTCCCAGTGCTACTCTTCTCCGAGGACGAGCACTCTGTTGGCATGATGCTCGCCTACTGCTACCCCCGCGCACTATGTCCGGAGCCAGTAATCAACAGCTTCGAGGACATGAAGCGCGCTCTGCACCTCGCTAGCAAGTACGAAATCCCCGAGATGGAGACCGCCGTCGTGCGCCGCCTGCAAGCAGAGGAGGACGTGCCGCAGCCGGTGCGGGTGTACATGGTCGCATGGTCCCTGGGCTGTCGGAAAGCTGTCGTGGCGGCGGCACGACACACGCTGCGGACCCCGTTCATTGTCGGGACAGAGTACGAGGAGCTTGACGCCGTCCCGGCTTCTGCACTGGTCAGGCTGGTTAATTATCATGCGGCGTGCGTCGAAGTACTGCGAGACTGCACCACGAATCTTGCGTGGATGCAGCCGGATCTTGAAAGAATCTGATCTCAATGTTCGAATCCAGCGTGCACATCCGAGGCAGCCTTCCGCAGCTCATCATATTGGAGGACTTGGTGGGCTGAATACTTTAGGGATGCCTATCAGATCCTGAAGGATGCTCCCGACGAGCGAGCCCTCACCATCCCCGGGGCTGTCGCGTCTGCGGTGTCAAAGGCTTCCCAGTGTTCGTACTGCCGAGCTCATGGTACAGGCACCGCAGCTATTTCTGTGTCCAGCCTTAGGCTTTCCCAAGAGCTGGGGAAGCGTCTGTCAGAGGTAAATCTCAGTCTTCGTTGGATTCAGACTCTACGGACTACGGGGCGATTATATTGCATACATAGGTCGAACTGAAAACGCCCTTCTGACTGCGAGGACCATCGTGCTGGGACGGCTGTCAGTTCCAGTTGTCCCGTGGCAGTGTTCGGCAATCTCGGCATTTATCGTAACCACGTGACCATTCTGGATAGGCAGACTATGATAGTAGGAGCAGGAGCTCAGACCCAGTGAAAAACCGGTCTGGCTCCCTATGCCCCGGTAGGCGCAGGGAGGAAAAAATGTGCTTCCATCTGGCATCAGCTGCGCAATGCGACCCCGTGACGTAGACAGAGCCCGCGTGGTCGCCGCAAATGTACTGTAGACTAGCACGATCCCAGCGCCAGCGCCGCTGCCTTGCTGCAACGGCGCTGCTTTGCCTCTTGTCTTCGACACGTCGCCGGTCGCCGCGCGCATCGCGCTGCCAAAGCCGCGTCGCCTGCACCGCCAAATCCGCTCCGCGTCGCCGCCTGCGCTGCCAAAGCCGCGTCGCCGGCCTGCGCTGCCCCCAAGCCGCGTCCGTCTTGCGTCGCCCCGTCTCGCCTGCGCCAAGCCGCGTCGCTCCGTCGCGCCTGTGCTGCCCCCACACCCGGCGTATCGATACCCCTAGCCGTCTTCACAGAACATTAGGGTGCTTGAGTATGTACCTCCCAAATCATTAGCGTGACAGTTGATTTGGGAGGTAAGTTGAGTGCAAAGAGCGCGCTCACGTGGCAGCCGCCCGCATCGGACGAGTCGTGACGGGCTACGTCACTTGCATCTTGTCGCTTCCCCCCTCTCTCCCGTCTCCCTCTCTCACTAACCCCATGCTCTGGATTGCTATCGTCTCGAGATCGCAGCTGTAGACTCACAGGATGTCTCTGGGTGACTTGGCTAGAAGGCTCAAGTCTATGCAGTCTGCCGCTTACGCTTGAGACTCGGAGAGCTCGCTTCAGCTCAGGCGACAATGCGATATACTGACTTAAATGTCATGTTACAGTTCGTCGAACACACCAAGGAACCCTCAAGAATGCTACCTCAATTCAGGCAGGGATGGAGACCCACACAGAAGCTGAGCGGGGAGGCAAAGAGAGATGTCATGCGGGAACTCTCGGTGCGTTATACTAGCTTATTCTGGCACCCTCAACTTACGCACTTGCCGACCAGTTCAGTCAGGATGTCCGTGCTACAAAAGCCGCTAGGAGGACAGACGGATAGGCTGCAGGGGAGAACGGTACGTTGTTTGCGCTCGACCTCCTGCGGAGCTGACTAGGACTCTCGACTTAGCGAACGGACAGCCAGCGAAGGCAGCGGACACAGGACAGGTGACTGGGATGGCTCCATATGCACCCATCTGCTGTGGTATGCGGATGGCAGCGGACGCGGGGCAGGTGGCGGGGAATGGCGGGATGGCTCTGTATGCGCCCATATGGTGTGGTATGCAAAAATCGGACAGTATTGGAATAGCAACTGGAGGCATATGTACGCATAAGGAGCCAGAAATGTGCATATCGGCGCATATTGGCGCATAACGGATCAGGCAGAAAATGGCAGATTTTGACCCCCAAAAGTCCAGAATTGTATGCCTACATCTGACCTGGCCTGACAGCTCCACTCGTGCAGAAATATCCATACGGGGGCATACGGGGCCAGACCGGTTTTTCACTGGGGCTCAGAGCTGGCGACCTACTCCTCCATACCATGACCCCCGACAAACCAATACATGCATACCGTCATGTTACCGCGCCGTTTGATGCGGCCGGTGCGGACGTCATCCTTCGCTCATGCGATGGCGTCGACTTCCGTGCACACAAAATGCTCCTATCGATGGCTTCGCCCTTCTTCCAGACCCTGTTCACCCTACCCCTGCCATCATCCTCTCACATGAATGCATGTGAGAACAGAAATCAATACGCGCTTTCTGTAGTCCCGATGTTCGAGGACGAGCACATCGTCAAGATGATGCTCATGTACTGCTACCCACGCACGCTGTGCCCCACGGAGCCGCCGCTCGACAGTTTCGAGGACACAAAACGCGCGCTCCATCTCGCGAGCAAGTACGAGATCTTAGGGGTGGAAAGCGCCATAGTGAAACGCCTGGACGCCGGGGAGGACATGAAGTTTCAGGAGGCAGTACATCGTTGCGTGGACGATGCGCCTCCGGAACGTCGTCGTTGCCGCGGCTCGGCACACTCTGCGGATTCCGTTCTTGAACATCAGGGCCATTGGCGAGTTCGATGAGCTCCACGACGCCCCAGCTTCTGCTCTGCTGAGGCTCGTCAACTACCGCGCCGCGAGCGTCGATGCACTTCGGGATTGCTGCACAGACCTCACATGGATGGCACAGTCGGATTTTATGAGCGTTCTAGCTAAATGCAGGGAGGCAGCGTGCACATCAGACCCTGTTCAGGTCCTGCCCGCCTCCGGGCAGAATCAGCCTCTGTTTATACGAGGCTGGTGGGCAGAATACTTCAGGGGTGTCTGCTTGACTGTCGCTGATGCCCCCAATGTACAGGCCTTTACAACACCCACGGTCATCGCCTCCGCTGTCGAAAGGGCTTCCTCCTGCTCGAAGTGCAGAAAGAATGGCACGGTCTCTTCTGCCATCATTTTACCCAATCGTCGCCTTTCCGAAAAGTGTGGGAAGCGTCTGGAAAGGGTAGGCCTTCAAATTGGCATGGACAAAAGTTCTGCTGACTGGGTTTGCATCATTTCCATAGGTCGACTTGAGCACACCCTTTTGACCGCGACCGCGAGGGTGAGTCCAATCGACAGTCGCACGTTTTCAAGTACAAAGAGCTCCGTCACCGATACGAATAAATGGAAAAGGAGTTGCGGTGAATCTTCGATCACAGACGTGCAATGTGAACTACAATCCGCTCACGTTCTCTCTGTAAGTTTCATGGCAAAGACACCCCCGTCGGAGGGATCGAACTCATTGCTACACCAATCCGGCAGCTTAAGTGTAGGTCACGGGCCTGGCACGATCCACATGCGGACGGATCGTTTAGTGTCTAGTTCAGGCAGGCAACTGAATTATATTTGACCTCTGAAGACGAGAACTCACAAAGTCCGACGCCTCCTACCACTCCCACCCGCTCTCTTTCCCCTTCTGCGCTGTCCACTTATTCACACTTTCCGGAACCCATCCCAGCAGCTCCTCCTTCTTCGCAGCCATCAGCTTCGTACACGCGTCCTCATACGTCCCAGGGGTCCTCGCGCCTTTTGTGCGCCCCGCTGCACACAGGGCTGCCCATGTAACGGCACGCACCAACGCGTTGGCCGGCCGATTTGGGTGCGGGTCGATGATCGCGAAGAAGGTCACGGGAAATTTCATTGAAACTGAACAACCACTTGGCCTTGCCCGGTGCGTCTTCCTCGAGGAGCGTTATGTAGCCGTCTATGTTTCGGTTCGCAGGAGCACCGGGGACGAGCTCGGGCGCGCTGTGCCCATAAAGCACGCCGACCGCTGAGCGGACGATCTTCCATTCGCCTAGTCCGCGTGTCCGAGGCCGCGGTGGCGCCTCGAACATGCGCAGGCGGTGCTGCGGGAGGGCTCTGCCGCCGAACTGTCGTGTCTCGCGCCCCGGGTCGGTCTCCGAGCGCGTAATGACCGCATTCTCTATTACAATGAGTGTCAGAAGGCGCGGTGCTGGTTAAGCTTGTGAGCTTGCCTACCTAGCAAGCGCTTTCTGAATCAGGTTCCCGTATTGAGCGTAATGGACAGGGACGGGCTGGTAGGTCTCGGCGAGGCCGAGCAGGCCTTTCAGCATGCCCAACATCTGCATGGGCTCGCCGGCATTCTCACTGTCGGGCGAAGATTTGTCTTCGACCGGGGATGAGCGCCCCCAATTGCTCGCCTCACGGATACCAAAAGCCCTTCTGTTTATAGTCTCGAATGTTTCGACTGCAGTGATCATTTTTCTCTTCAAGATCTTGATGCGCATCTTGTGCCCGTAGTCCACTAGAAACCAAGGCATTCAGAAATCTGCGCATACATATTGAACCGGCAACGTTGAGCTGACTTTTTAAGAAGAAGCGGTCGTGGTGGATTTCTCTTCCCTTTTTCTCCTCGCGAATGGCTTCGATATATTCCCGGATGCGCCGTGCTGCCTTTTTCAACTCATCATAATTGTCTGATTCCAAAATTCGGGTGTCATCCAAGAGTCCCTGCACGTCGATCGCATCTACGGCGAGCGACGCATCCTTGTATGCCTTTGTCAGCTCGACGTACTCGTTGTAGTGTACTTCGCAGCGGCGCTCCAAGAGCTTTCCCTTCGTTGGCGTCGCAGAACAGCGCTGCCCGTCTTCGTCGATGGTCAGACAAGGCTCGGTAGACTTGCGACTCCTTTTGACTTCGCTGGTGGAGCGAGAGGGCGTGGAGGGTGTTGTTTGTGGCACAATCGGCTCCATTGTCCTAAGCGACTTGGCTTTGCTTGTACGGCGGGTGGATGTGGATGGTGTGGTATGGCTCGCGGGTGAGACGGATGCGGGAGATGTGACCGGCATCATAGGCGCAGTCGAGAGCGTTTCATGCGTCGGCTGTAAATTGGAAGAGACGCGTCCCAAAGGCGCAGCACTATTCGCTGGGGGTTCTAGAGGTGGGGTCCGCGGACGAGGAGCTGATCGGTTTTCGCTCAGGACCTCGTGTCCTCCATTGGGAGCGGGGGCAGCTGTCGGTGCAGGCACGGAGGGGACTGCTGACGGCGCGTGGTAACTAGATGATGATGTGCCTGATGGCGAAGCAGCTGCTTTCGAGATGGGCTTTTGGCGCGTCGAGGTGCATGTCTTGCGATGGGAACGCCAGTCCTTGCACCGCCGCGACGCTGCGAATCAGATCATACTCTTATACAAGACAGAATCAGACGCCTACCTGCACTGAGTGCTCCGCACAGCAGTAGTATGTCGTCTTGCATCCCGAGCAGCGCTGCGTCGTAGGGGCTCTGCAAATATTGCACAAGTGGTATGCATCGTCGTCCTGTCCTGTGCCTGGGCGGCTTGGCGCGTCCGAGCCCTGTGGCGCAGGCGCAGGCTTTGATCCATCCTCCACGCATACATTCTCCGAGGTGGTTGACTCATCTAGTCGAGCGGCCGTGTCTGTATGCGGTGAGTCCTCCGATGGCGCACCGGAGTGCCCGTCTGTCCTCTGTGTGAGCATGTGTCCACAAGAGGTCACCGACATCACCGACCCTGACTCGGATCGTTGGCACCATAGTGAAAGGCAGCAGCAGCAGCAACAGCGACGAATGCGACGAATGCACCATAGTGAAAGACAGCAGCAGCAAGAGCCCCGAACGCGAGCAAGCGATTGAACCAGGTAGACATACCGCGTATCGAACAGGTGGAAGTTGTAGGCAAGACAGGTTGTTTGCGCTTGATGACAAGATAGAAGCAGGCGGCGGTATCCTTGGACGTCAAGATCCTGCTCAAAGAGGCAGCAAATATGATAGTTGATGCAGGCGCAAATCCAACCTCCATTTGTGACATACGCTTCTGTGACATTCACAGGCAATAAGTCCGAGAACCCGGGTATACCGAACACGCACGAGTTCTACATGCACTGATGCATACACACGCAGAACCTTCGCTCGAGCGCTCACTGCGCGCCCGCCGCTTCCAGCATCCCCACAGCACGTCTGAGGTCGTCGAGGGGGTCTGTTTCCGACACCCACTCGAAGTTCGCTTGTATGCGCTCACCGACCGCGTGGAGACTTGCACCATTGAGACCGTACAACGCGAAGTGCAGTCCGTTCTCCCGAGAGCCCTCGGCGACGCGGGCAGCTTGGGGCTGGCGAATAGACGAGTAGATGCGGAGGGCGTTGGCGAGAGTCCGACGGGAGGTGAAGCGGTGGCCGAGAAGGGCAGAGAGTATGTAGGCATCCTGCGAGGATCGAGGTCAACTGTGCTCGCATATGGCATGCAAGTAGTATACCTCGATAGCTTGCCCGGCTCCGGCACCTTGGAAAGGTGTCATAGCATGAGCCTGTGAGTGTCATCTGAGCTTTGTCTCTGATATATATGGATAGGGTCTCTTACTGCGTCACCAAGAAGCGCAACGTTCGCAGAGGCGAAGGATGGCAATGGTTTCACAACATTCACTGCCCATCGGTTCACTTTCAGCCCGGCCACGCACTGTGTGTACCAAAGACTGTGAATACACTCATGACGTCTCGAGGCATCGTGAGAATACGTACTGCGAAGAGCTGCCCGACCTCTGGCTCCCAGCCTTGGAATAGGCTTGCAACGCCGTGGGGATCCGCCCCGGTAACCCATGCCTCAGTGAAGAATGATCCTTCTTGGCCGGGGTTTACATCGAAGGCCGCGAAGTTGATAAACCGGCCCCTCGAGACGGGGTACGCCATGAGATGCTGAAAGGATATGTCCGCTCTATCAGCGACTGTGAGCAAGCAGATAAATTGATTACTTACTCGATTTTTTCCAAGGTACTGAAGCAAATTCAGAACGCAGGAATAGAGAACTATGAAGGACTGGGACGCACTTGGACTGCGCCGCCAAAGACGCGATGCTGAGGCGCCACACGTCTCAATATCTCGGCGGGTATAAGCGTCCTGTAGACTAGAACGCCCGAATATCGCGGACGGATGCAGTCTCGAATATCCGCGGCTTCTGATATTCTGCCACTCTGCTGCGCGGTCGTCGCAAACTCCTGCATCAGAGTTGACCGGACGTTGGATTTGAGACCGTCCGCGCCAACGAGGAGGTCGCATGTAGCCGTGGATCCATCCTGAAAGACAAGCCGGACGGACCCGTCGCCGCTCTGGATATATTGGACGAGGCGTTTTGACGTGTGTTTGCCACACAACGGTGAGAGACGCCGTAAGATAACTTTATGAAACTCCGCACGATGCACGCCAACGAGTCCACCTGCCGGCCAGGATATGTACTGTAAGACTGTCGTGTCTGGGAAAGAAGCTTAAGAGCCGTGCGTACCTCGTGACTCAATCGTGGCGAAGCTCACGCCCTCCGGTTGATCGGCTTTGCGATAGTGTAAGGTCGGTGCTAGACGCCAGGTCGCCATCAGTGACCACCATGACAGAGGAAACACGTTGCCACGTACTCCGATTCTCGGACGGGCGCGTGTCAAGCAAACGCATCACATCGTCCTCCAGGTTTAGCTCTCTGAGCACCATCCGCGTACGCCACCACAGGCCAATGCCTGCGCCAATTTCGGTGAACGTGGTTGCGGCTTCGTATACATTGACCTCAATATTGGGATACTTGGATAATGCCATGGCTAGTGTGAGCCCGCCAACCCCGCCGCCGCTAGGCACAAAATCAGTGTCGGGAGAGTGATAATCCAGATACAGACGCACCAAATCGCAACTCGTAGCTTGATGGGGGTGCCAGACATCTTCGGTATTCAGAGAGAGACGGTGGGCGAAAGACAGTCGGGGAATCAGCAAACGGCTCAGTCATCTTTTATGCGAATGGGGATCATAGACACAAGGAAACGACGGCTGTGAAGCCGCAGGGCGTGCCAGGGGTACTGGAATCCAACTCCACGATGAAATCGCACATAGTCACGTACTGGCGCAGTACATGTCAGCGTCCTGACTACTCCGCCGCCTCGAAGCCCAAAAGCCGATATTTTCGCTCTCTAAATATACAGCAAGAGCGCGTCGGAGCTTCCCCAGCGAGGCGCTGCTGACAAAAGCAATGTCCATCGAAGGCACGAGTTGTCAGGATTTGGAGGGAAGGCCGAAGAGTACGAGGTACACGGACAAGAAGGTCGATGGTATGAAGAAGCCGGTGCCCGGGGCGTTCAGATAGCGCGAAATTCGCGCACTCCGCCTGCCGATCCCCTTGTCTCGCATTTCAGACGAAGCTGCCAAGTGACAGGCGAAACTTTGCAAGTTTGACTGTCAGTGCAGACGTAGGTGGCTGGAGGATGGTGGTGGTATAGCAGACAGCTGGCAGAGCCTGGCACGCCGCCGCCGGCACACGAGTCCGGGCCGCGAATAACCGCCCTGTTGCCGCTCTGAGTCAGCGCGGCGGCCATCCGCCTCCAGTCCATCATCATGATTGACCCTTGATCAGTACTGTGCCAATACAGCAGTACGAGCGCGAACCCTAGCAGGACCATGAGCACAATTTCCTCAAGGCCACAACCTCGTGACGCACCCAATGTTTGGTATTCACGCGATGCGTGAATTTCGGCCTTGCACCCAAAGCGAAGAACAGCGGCGACTATAACAGGGACAACACAGGCGTCATCGACTCAATCGACAGCATCAGTTGACGTGCCCTTGTCCAAGCGTGAATGTGCTTTGACTTATCGGGGGCGTGTTCTATTCCAATTTCCCGTTTGGCGCGACGCGAGGCCGCGTTTGCGCACAAACGAGGAAGCCCGTACAGGCCCGTACCGTCATTGCGCCAAGAGGCTACAGCATGCCGGCGCTTGTAAGAATGCCACAGAATGTTCATTGTCTCGGTCACGGACGGGGACGTATCTTGTCCTCAGTGTCGCAGAGTTTGGGCTGGAGAATCGATGGCTGTTGAAGGGGTGAGGCGATGTCCAGGAGGGTCCACCGTCCAAGCTGTTGAAGGGCCGGAGACAAAAGATGCCGGCAGGGTGCCACAGGGTGCAATCGCCTACCTGCATTCGACGAAAGGTCCTACTATTAGTTTCGCCTCTGGACATTGTATATTTGAAAATGATGGAGCTTGATCTTTATCGTTGTCATGAGATTGAACGGATCAGAGTGGTACATGAAGCAATTTAAGAGGACCTCACCGCCATGCTGGCAACAAGTCGAGCCGACGCGTCTCTTTGCGGCATGCGGGAAAGACTGGTCGTTGATAGACGCGAACAGCGCTCAGTTGCGGCCATTGCACTGCCATTGAAAGTAGCATCTCCGTGTTGTCATCGTCAAACAGCCGATAGGAACTTGGTCGCTGCTTCCAGAGTTCCACCCAACCCGCTGCTTGCCTGAGCGCTCGGTGCGCGTCAGACCCGATGGTTGGTTCAACGGCAGGCATCGCGCACCGAACTTTAAGCAGACGGCAGTCGATCAAAGCCGCCGCTATATCCGAATGTTTCAAGTCGTCCCGATATTGATTTTTGAGCGGATACCATCATCGCAACCCAGAGATGTCGGCTGTCGGCCGATGTCGTGAAGATGTGACCAGCTTCGAAGGCTAGCAACCTTCAAGGGCGCATCTGTTTCCTGCTTGCGTTTTCAATGTTTCTCTGAGGCTCGAGGGGATATCCTAGGATGCTGTAATTATCCCGGTGGTGGCTGTTGGCAGCGAGTGGCAATCCATAGATCAACGATATCTACTTCAGACATTGGTAGATGTCCAGAGGATGTAGAGGACGAAGTGGTAGTGCAGCAAACTGGGAATGGCCGAAATTGGCCACGTCGTCTCGGAGGCACGAGAGGAACAAAAGGAAGAGACGAATTCGAAGGAAGGAGCGAGATAATCGCGCAGTCCCCGCCATCCGCGACTTGACCCCGGCACTCGCAGATTGCGTGTCTGCCGGGGCGCCCACGCGAATCGCTTCTGTCTGCTGACCGTCCACGCTCGGCTGGCGAGGGCGGGGGCTTGAGAGCTGGGCCAGCATAACAGCACCCGCGCGCTCCCACCCCTCGCACTACGGCAGCCCGTGCGCATGAAGGTGATGCGCCGGCGGCACGGAAATGCACGGCTGCGGACAGCGTGCCGGGGACAGTCAGGGGGCGCGAGCGTGCTCGCTGGGCTGAGCTGCACAGTGTGGTGACTCGGCATTCGCAGGCTACGCAGCAGCGGTCAGGTCGTGGGATGGTGAGCGTATGTGAGAGCCCGGGTTACCCTTCATCGGGAAATTCGCGACATCTCAAGGCCCTGCAGCATGTGGTGAAGCTTGCACATAAGCGGTCGCCAAGATGAGCGGCATCATTGCAGCCGATACAGGCATTGATAGTTTTTGGAAAATAAATTCCAGAGATAAAGAGCCAGAATATCCAAGTATGAGCGCGGCCTCAACAGAGATGGTGGCGGTCTCGATGCGAACAGAACGTCGATTGGTCGCGGGCAGCACCCAGTCGGAGCTGATCGGCGTTGAGACGGCCGTTCGTAAAGGGAAGCTGACAAGGAGTGACTACAACGACTGACTACAACAGGGTCGCATTCTAAAGTGCGGGAAGACATTGCGCTATGGCGTACGTCATGAAGTGTCTATGCCAGGTATAGAGGCGACGGCCTACCTACATGCAAGGTCGGCTTTGTAGTCTGAAGCCGCTGAGCGCCGACGTATATCTAGGCGTAACAGTCTGAGAGGGCCGTGCTTGATGTGAAGGACTCTCCATCTTTCCGACGTGTCGCCCCTACCTCCGCAGATGTAAGCAGATACTGACCCAAGGCAAGCACCAACCAGGAAAATAACAGATACAGAGGAAATGCGCGCCAATGTTTAGGAAGAGAGTCGGTATCGTGGGACAAGAGCCACTGACGCTCGAGCATGAGAACACCGTTGGGAATGGTGATATGAAAGCCACGAGTCCGCTATAACACCTCGAACGCCGAGGACCAGAAGATGAAGCATTGCAGACCCGGAGATGTCGCGCGTCTTCAGGGTGTTCGACGAGTGCGAGATTACTGCGACGAGGTGTAGCCGAGGGAGAAACGCAGGAGCGCCGGAACAGGCAAGTGAGAAGGAATGCGCCAGTCGAGGCTGCGTCGCTGACCAGGGGCAGATTGAGAGCGGCAAGCGCGGAGATCAATTCCGCACTGATGCCGAGCAGTGCCGAGCAGCGCCGAGGCAGCCGCCGGTTGTGCCTGCCGGTGTGCCGTCTGTGTCCCAGACTCCGTCGTTGGCGACTGGCATGCCCGTTGCCTGACTGCGGGCGACAGCGAGCTCAGTGTACTGTGTCCGTGACGAATCCCGCCCCCAGAATCCCGCCGCAATGTGCGCCCGGAAAAACAGTTCTGCCAGACGCCGAGAACGGTGAGAACGGCTTGGCCGCGACAGGCGCGACTGCTCTGCTTGAGTTGTTTCCGTAAGGTGTTCCGAGCACGAGAAGCCCGGCTTAAGGTTCGGGTGCCAGATAAGAGCTGCCTGTGGGGGCAAGGGCGCTCCGCGTGCATGGGGAGTTTCCGGGCATGTGACGTCGAGACAGCGGCGTGGTGAGACCGGAAGGCCGCGTTAAGGGGGCAGAGCGCAGGGCAGAGCGATACGTAGTGACGTGGGGGCATGCACCCATTGGACGGAGTGTCGAGGACCGGCAGAGATGCACCAGCCAGCGGCGAGGCAGTGGGAGGCCGACGCAAAGACACCCGGGTTCTGACAGCAGATGCCTGCCGTGCTTCCTTCACTGCATTGGTACGTTCTGAAACAGAACAAGAGCGCGATATTGCGGTGTGCTGTGCGCCGTCCGAGTCGGTGTCCGCCAAGTTTGAGAGCAAATATTCGTGCGCCGCGCGGACTTGTGCGACGCAAGAGCTTGGCACGACGATCTTGCAACGTCAGAGCCCGACGCTGGGAAAGAGGACCTGCGGAGAAACAGAAGCAGAAGGGAGAAAAATGTCAGTATCAGTGGGACAGAGAAATGGACGTTTGCGGATGTTGATGCAGACTCGCGGTCAGATGCCGAGTTCTGCGAGGAACTCTTAGTAGCTGCCAGAAAGCACCTCCTTCTCTCCCTCACCCTCTTCCTCTCGCCCCGCCTCCAGCCGTCTACAACTCCCCCACAACTTCCACCGAACTCGACCGAGGCACCCTCGCAACGCACCATGGGGAGGAGAAAGATCGAAATCCAACCCATAACGGTTCGTTTTGTCGTCCCGCCCCGCCACCGTTTATTCTCGTCCGCTCGCCCTGTGCTCTTTCGCCCGCTTACCGTTCCATCACGTCTGTTTCAATAGAACGAACGCAACCGATCCGTGACGTTTTTAAAGGCAGGTGTCTCAGTGCCAAGACTTTCTTGCGGCAAAAATAGCTAACCTTTTAATAACTACCACTTCCCCTCCCCTCCCCCACCCTCCCCTCAGCGCAAGACCGGTCTGTTCAAGAAGGCCTACGAGCTCGGCGTCCTCTGCTCCGTCGATGTCGCTGTTATTATCTTCGGTGGGCCCTTTTTTCCTTGCCACTCATCCCTGTTCTATTTTTAAACGCCTTGGCAGAGCGACGCCATGGCCACCCAGACAAAATCTCTCAATACTGCTCAACCGATGTCGACAGTCTTGTTCAGCGGCACATCCACGTACGAGCTAGTCTCACGGCTTCCATGTTTCGTGCTGACCGCCATCTTAGTTTGAGGGTGACCGCGACACGCGCGCGCCCCAAGATTTCAGCGGAGGGAATACAGACGCTCGCATAGATGATCTAGGCGAGGACGACGACGAGGTGGAACCAGAAGATCTCGCTGGGCCGCCCACGCTGCGCAAGCGCCAGGATAGCCTCAAAAACAAGTCAGGGGGAGGGTCCGCTGGTGCGAGGATGCCCAGCATGAAACAGGAAGATGTACGTCGCCTTCCGCTGCACACCTATCACCTTAACATGGTTGCACACAGCTCGACTATCGTCCGCACCTGTCCGGCCACACACCGTCTGTGTCACCAACGCTGCCCGTCTCCTCCGACCGCACCCAGCCGCCCCATGGCGCCGGTTCTCGCGCCCACGCATCGTCGTACGGCGCCGGGCCCTCAAGCAAGCGCCCGCGCACTGGCACCTTGACGGGCGACGACCGCGCCCGTGCGCCCACCACCTCGCCTGCGTCTGTGTCGGCCGCATTCCCGTACCGCCTCGACGACACGCACGCGGCGTACGATCTCGACATGCCGCCCGCATCCCACTCGCCATACGCGCACTCTCACTCCACGCCGCTGCCCACGCATGGATCCGGGCACGGGCATGGGTACTCCGGCCATAGCAGCTTCTTCTCCAGCGGCGGCACCTCGCAGGGCATGCATGCGCACAACACATACCCGATGCCGCCCCCGCCGCTGCTGCGCAACCCCGCCACCAGCACGTCCGCGCTCTTCGGCAGCACGCACACGCGCCCGCTTCCACGCATCTCTCAGCCGCCGCCCCCCACGCATTTCGCCCACGACGTGGGCACGGACGACATCTTCGCCGGCGTGTTCGGGACCGCACCGCAGACACAAGGCGCGGGCGGCGCGAGCGCAGGGGCTGGGTCCGGGGTAGGTCTGGACCTCGCGTTCCTCGACGCCCCGCTGACGTTCGACTGGCCGCAGCACATCGCGTCGTCGCCGGCAGATGGGCCGTCGTGGTTGGATTCTCTCTTAGGGACCGTGCCGGAGGACGGGGCTGGGGACGGCGGTGGGGGCGGTGGCGAAGGGACGGGGCACGGGCGCCGGGCGAGTGCGGGGCATGGGATGGAGCGGCCGTCGCCGAGGGCGGGCGCAGCAAAGAGAATCAGAGAAGACGAGGATGGGAGCGGGATTGGGCGGACGGCCATGCGGGAGGATGGCGGTCTGGGAGGCGACGGCGGGACGGTGAGGGAGGGGGGTGGCTGACATTCTTGCAGGTCTAACCGTCGTGCTTCCTATTGGACAATGCTCGTTTCTTGCTATCATGTCAGTAACTTGTCTGATTATTTCCGCAGTGCGTTCGTGTGCCAGGTAACCATCTTGTTGCGCTACTACATCCTATTCTTCTGCCGGTTGGCTTTGAATTCAGCTCTGCACAACACATCAACTGAGGATGTCCTCATTGCAGGGATCCCAATCCTGATATTGTTGGTAAGGGAGGCGGTCTGGATGGCCAAGCGGCGAGAAGAATGATCTTTCCACAGGGCAAACTCCCGGTAAGAAGGAAATCTTTGACGTCGAATTCGGTCCGCCATATAACGTCAGAAGCCTGCGGTAGCGAAAAGGGGAAAAAGAAGAGACATAATCCGGACACAGTGCGACGAGTAATCGCCGAGCGCAGGTCACCATCACCAGGTTGTCTGCCGCAGTGTCTGTATAAAGCATCAAACTTGCATCAATCGATGCACAGTAAGCTACGGTATGGGTCGGGTGCAATCCTGAGCAGCTGAGTGAATTACTGATGGATAGGTAGCTTGGCGGCTCGGCCCGACATTCCGTTGGCGGGTAACCGAGTCATCGCATTTCCATGCAGGTGGCCACACCACTTTCATACAAAGTTTAAGGACGACAGGGCCGCAGGATAATCCAGGCCACACGGCGAGCGACTTGTCTGGGTGCTACTAGTAAGCCGCCTGCTGATCAAAGTGCCCCTGTGCCACGTTTCCGAGACAGCGGTATCGCTCGGTAACCTGTTCCGCATTGTCAGCTCAATAAGATCAACAGCGTGTAGCGGCCAGGCCTTGAGTTGACCAGTCCCGCCAACCCGCCGTGGTCAAGCCAACCCGCCAAGTCCCATTTCTCGAGTCTCGACTTCGTCGCCGGGCGGGAACAGCCGAAATAGGAAGACATAATAGCCGGATAAGGGAAGCGGGATTCCCAGTGGTTACTCTCTGCCATACGAAGCGCGGCGATTCGTTTACAATGCTTCCTTCCCTCCTCCCACCATCATGCCGGTCGACACCACAAAGCCAACCGACCGCCGCAGAGTCCACCGTCGCGACCATGACCCGTCCAGCGCTCGCGAGATCGAGCTCAAGAGGAGCCGGGGAGAGATATCCTGCGCGGAGTGTCGAAGGTGCGATCATCGGCCCCTCTGATCTATGTGTCAATGCCTCATGTCTTCCAGGCTGAAAATCAAGTGCGACAAGCAGGTTCCTTGTCAGTCGTGCCAGGTATGTGGTCCATTCAGTGCAGAACACCGGACTGCACCGCCTCTGACCCTCTACAACAGAGGCGAGGATGTGCCGCACTGTGTCCGAACGGTACGCACTCCGCCCTCTCATCGTACCATGCTGAGCATGTTTTCGTCTAGGGAGCCTCGCTACTGGCCAAGGCACTCGGTAAGCATCAGTCGTCAGAGCTGCGCATGGCTGTGCGGGCTCAATATTGATCCGCCGCACAGATTCGTCATCGCAGCAACCGAACACCTGCATCGGCGAATAGCCCGCATGAGCGATCGCATACGCCAGCTTGAGGATGCTCTATCTGTGCTTCAGGCAAGCCACTCCAAGGAGCCACACCCGATCCTCCAAGAGGCGTTCCTCACCATCGACAACGAGCACGAGCCGGACCCGGGCCAGGAGGCGGACAGCGATGAAGGCGAGCTGAGCACAGAGGCTATCAATGCCTTTGGCACCATGTCCATCTCAGACCACGGTACCTCGCGCTTCTTTGGGCCTACCGGTGGCTCCGAAGGTCTGCTCCTCGTGCGTCCAGATCCTCCAATGACCCGCTACCCCTCTAAAATATCTTAGATTGACGGAGAGGATACTGTCGGCTCCCCGGGCAGCAGCCACCAGACCGACTCTAGCGCAGGCTCAAAGAGCCCGTTATCAAGCGACCTCACCCGCTTCTCCTATGCCTTCCCGTTCACGCCCATGGGGCCTACTGAAAGCCAGGTCGATCTCATCCGAGCTCATCTGCCCCCATGGGAACTTGCGGTCACCATCGCGGAGACATACCTCTCAAACGCTGCCTGGCTTTTTCGTGGTGTGTCCAGGACCCAGCTCATGGACGAGATGCTCCCGGCAATATACAAGAAGCGCATAGTGTATCCACCGGACGACTACGGCGGTCCGCACGACCTCGCATTGCTGCTCAGCATCTTCGCCGTCGGTCGCATCGTCGATATCAGCCTGCCGCAGTCCGTGTCAGAGGCAGAGGGAGAGCATTACAATCAGCTGGCATTGGCTGCGCTCTGCCTACGACCCGTGCTCGAGCGGCCGTCTATGGTAACCATCCAGGCTCTGCACCTCTCGAGCATCTACAACGCTATGTGCGGTAGTGAAGTCAGTGGCGGCGAGTCGAGCATGGAGACGACGTGGTCTCTCATCGCGCTGGCCGCTCACCTGGCGCAAACGGTGCGTTACCGCTCGGCTCTTTTCTCTCTTTTCGCGTATCTCACCTGTATTGACAGATTGGCCTGCGTAAGCGTCACTCATAAGTCTTGTCCTACGATTTCTCACAGGTTAACGGCAGATCGAGACTCCGCACGATGGGAGTCTAACCCGAAAGTGGTGCAGAGGCGCCGAATGCTGTTCTGGGATCTTTTCATCGCAGATTCTTGGCATGTGGGTCACTCATCTGATGCTCATTTAAATGCCGGTCGGCTCAAACATACCGCACAGACATTATCAACTGGCCGTCCGCCCGCCTTCAACCGCGTCTACATCGACTGCCAATTTCCACAAGATGACGAAGTCCCTCAAACACTCGACGGCGGCTCAGTTACAGGCTGTGCGTGGCGCCGCTGTCTCATCGACCGGCATTCTTCTGTCACTGACCTTCCGCTCCACAGTTGGTACCTGGGGCTTCCGCTTCGCATACGAATGCGTAGCTGAGGTCGCCGCCCGCACCCTCACCGCAACTGCACCGCGCTACTCCGAGATTATGGAACTCGACCGTAAAATTCGCGAGTTCGCTATTCCCGCAGAAGCGCTTGCCATGCTCAAGGGTGGGACCGACGTAGACCCGTTGAAAATACCGCTCTCGGGGTCCATGACTGTCTTTGTCTTATCGCACACGCGCGAAGTTAGTACGTATACTTTCACACAGCTTTGTTGTTACCTGCAACCGCTGACAAGCCCCATCTTGACCCGACACTCACGTTCAGTCTTATTGTTCATTCACCGCAGCTTCTTCGCTCAGGCGCTGATAGAAGATCCAGTGAACCCTATCAGGAGCCCATATTCACACTCGTTCTTAGCAAGCGTGCGCGCGGCGTCGACCATTTTGCATGTTGTGCGCGAGCAATTCGCCATTCATCCTGCGATCGTGTCGCGGTTCTGGAGCACGTGGACGTACGCGTTCTCTGCCGCGGTGAGTGGAGACTCGCTTGATATGGTCTATGTTCCTGTCTGTGGCTCATGGAGCTCCGGGTTAGATTGTGTTCGGCGTGATTGTAACGCGGGGCCCGCGGTCCAGCCTCGCTGACAATGCTATGGCAGAACTAGACCAGGCGTGCGACATGTTTGCGCAGGCGGCGAAGCTGAATCGGCGCGCTGCCAAGGCTCATGTGGGTGCCTATTGCCATATTTCCTGCGCTTGCTAACTCATCATCGGTGATCAGACGATCCTTTCACGTTTGAAAGACAAGGCACACCGCATCCTCACTGCATCAAGAACCACCGACCCAACAGTGTCACAAGCCGACGGAGCCGCATGGGACATCAAGCAGGAGGAGCTTGACGACGAGCTTGACATTTTTGCGGGGCGTACGAAGGTCCTGCGCTCGTCATGCTCTGCCGGCTCGCCGTCACAGATGTCGATGAACACCTCACAAGACTTCACGCCGAAGAGCAGCAACAGCCGCGAGGGCACCGCCGCCGTGCCATACGATGCTGCGGGCTACGAACACCGAGCGCCCGTGCAAGCACCGGTCCTGAATGAATGGCTCGCACGGCAGGAGCAAGCCCAGGCGTACGGTGGGGATCCGTACCTTCCCCACCCTCTTGCGCCCGCGCACCACCACGCGTCCAGGCCCGGCGTCCCACACACGAAGGAGCTCGCGGAGTCGCCCTCACAAGACCCCCACAACCCGTACGAGTATGTGCTGTACCATCCGCCGCCGCCGCCGCCGCCGCCGCCCTCGCACCGCGGCACTTACCCTCCACGCGCCGATGCGTATGCGCCGCCGCCGCTTCAGATGCATGTGTCCGAGGTACCGCCCTACACGCAGCAGCAGTACGCCGCACCCGCGTATCCGCCGTACGCACCGCACCCACACGCACTCGCGTTGGGCGGTCCACCGCGTGCGCAGCAGCAGTACACACAGCCGGATCTCGCACAGCTTGGGCTCGCAACAACGTCGGGGAGCTCACGCATGAACGAGACGTGGACGTCGTTCATGCAGCGCTCGGGCATCCTTGACGGGTCGAATATGTGATTCGCCTCACTCGCCTACATCTTGTTGTCTCTATCAATTTGATTCGTTTCTCACCTCTCACTTCCTGTGTCGTTCGTTCTTGCTAGGTTGCTTTCTTGCTCTGCTCTCCAACTTCTTCATTCGTGCTACGTACCTTAGTGTCAGTACTATTTCGCTGTATTCTTATATCTTTCGTAGACTTGTCAAATAATGGGTCCGACTCCCAATGTTTGAGCGTTGGGAGGGCGTTGTAATGTTCTGTAATTTGATAGGTGTATATACACGAGGCGACTGGCTCACTAATTGCAAAGGCAACATCCACGGCACATCGGATTATGAGCGAGGCAAGAGGGAGACTGGTAAGGCCCGGCGTGGCAATCGACTACTACATTAACTACAGTAAGCTATGGAACGCGTATATGATACATAATAAAGATCAGCAGAGTTATCATCGAAGTGATGCAAGTCCATGTAAGTAAGTGCGCAATGACAACTTGAACTAGCATAGCAGAACAGCTGAAACGAGTCTAGTAATATGAGGGTGATGTATGTTATGTTATGTATATGCGTGCAGCGGCACAGGCCATCTGGCCCCAAGAAAAACAGACAATAAGCGCTATAACTGAGAAACCGATACAGAGCGATAAGGACAGATGAGCAGACGTTGAGCAGTTGCTTGGAGTTTGAAGACCGAGGTAAGTTAGATGGCAAATTAAGCGCTGTATCGTATCATGTCGCCCTCGAGGGCGACGGCACCGGCGTGGGCATGGGTTTCGGATGAGGCGCGGACGGCGCGGACGACCTCCGCGGGCTGGACGTGCTCGTGCTTGCCCGGGGGCATCGCGGCGTTCAGGTACGCGACGAGCGCGGCGACACTGAGGGCATCCGCGGGGGTGTACGTCGTATGGAAGAGGTGCACAATGGCGTGCATTACGAATGCGGATCTGGGGGAGATTGGGTCGCCATGGCGAGGAGGGATCAGCGACCGATATAGAGGGAGTGGGAGTGGGAAGGGGCGGGGGCTTACCTGCCGGACGGCGAACTGAGGTCTGCGAGGGGAGGCAGGGCGCTGTGCGGCTTCTGCGGTGTGGCGGGAGTGCTTGGGCCGTCGACCTCCATGGACACGTCCTCCGAGTCCGACTTGACGTTAACGTTGAGGACGTGCTCGTGGCCGCCTCGAGGGCTCACGTGACCCGCCTCCGGGCTCGTACCCACGAATGCTTCCTTCTGCGCCAGCGACCCAGCATCGATCACCTTCAAGTTGTTGCTTCCCACCACGATGGCAGCCTGCGGCTCGCTGCCCCCGGGCGGCGACACCGCCGGCGCGCCCTCCACCGTCGCCTCAGCAACGCTGCCCGGCTCGCCCGCGACCAACGACACCTTATGTCCGCTTCCGAAGGAGAATCACCGCACGCATCAGCCTGCGGAACCCGGAAAGTAATTTGGTACGCGACTTACTGGCGAAGGAGGCATTTCCCACGGTGCTGTTGCCACGGGTATGCACAGTACGTGCTGTCCTGGCGCAGCTGTACCCACTTGCGGCACAGCGAGCAGAACACGCGGTTCGGCTCGACCTGCGTGAGCAGCGGGTCCCCGCGCAGCAGCGCCTCGCGCTGTACGGCGTTGCGTCGGCGCGCGGCGTCGGGCGGTGGCGGCGCGAATTCTTTGTCTTTTGACGCGGAGGATGGCCCGGAGACGGGCGACGGCGGGTCGGGCGTCGTCTTGGCTTGCGGCGTCGACGGCATGGTGCGTGGGTGCGTGGGCATCGAGGCGAGGGCCATCTGATGCTGGGACGGCGGCGGCACGCTGCGAAATAATCAGAATCAACGCCGCCCGTCAGATCTATGTGGGAGTCTCGCGGGACGGGAGAAGGAACGCACCTGGGGATGCCCGATGCAGAGGCGGCGGGCGTCTGGCAGTGCGCGCGGTGCTGTGTCCACGCGTGCACAGCGTGGTCGTCTGCGCCGACGGCGACCCAGCGGTTGCAGAGGGCACAGTGCACACGCTCGCCGTCGAACTTCTTGATGTCCGGGTCGCTCGCGAACGCCGTGTTGCGGTCCTCTGTGCCATTGACCTTGCTCCTGCAGCGCGGGCAGCCGTCAGCACGGGGTGGCAGGTGGGCGTGCGTGCGTGTGCTTACCCCTTCTTCGCGAGGCAGCTCCGGCGGTGCGCGTCCCAAGGAATCGAGCAGTACGTCGAGTTGGGGCGCAGGCGGATCCACTTGTTGCACGACCCGCAGAGGACGCGGTAGGCCTCGAACTGCGCGACGTACGGGTCGGAGCGCAGGTACTCGATGCGCTCGTCCTCGGAACGCTTCGCCCGCCGTCGCTTGGACGCCGGCTGGCCAGGGGCGGGCTCACCAGAGCTGCTCGGCGTGTATGGGATTGTCTCGAGCGGGCCCGGTGCCTGCGCTGCATTCGAACTGCATTCCGGTATTAATGATTGCAACGAATTGTAGCCGAGCTAATGAATTGTCGCGTACCAGCTGGCCCTGTGGGCATCCCAGTGCTTCGTGGTGAACGCCCCTGTGTCCTCGTCGCGGAACGAGACGGCCTCGGTGCACGTCTCGCAGGTGACGAGGCCGGACTTGAACTGCGCGCCCTCGCCCTCGCCGTCGCTAGGCGCGGAGTCGTCCTCCGCCTTACGCTTCCGGGGCAGTCTGGGGGCAGAGCGGCGGGTCAGTCGCGTGGTTACGTACGAAATTCAGGACGCGAGCCTTACGTCGGGGCAGACGCGTCGGACGACATGCTGAAGGGGGATAATGTGAGTGTGCTGGGGCGGGGGGCGAGCACGCTTGCGGACGTACAGGAGGAGGTCGGTCATGGTCGACGTGCCGATAAATACGTCGGGTCGGCGTCAAGCGAGCGGTGCTGCGGGCGGGCGGTGCTGGGAGAGGGCGGGGGAGGAGGCGGTGGTGGTGGTGGTTGTAAAGAAAGAAAGTGCGCTGGCAGAGAAGAGAAAGAGCGGCGGGGATGACAGAATGGAGAAATATTGTTAAGAATTGAACGGAGGCGGAGGAAACGTCTTGCTTTCAACTCCGACATTGACAAATGTCCAACATACAATTCCTGCAAGCATCATATTTCCTTTCTCTCCTCCCTTTTTCGCATCACCGCTCGCTGATCATCGCCATCTCGACCAGCGCTGGGATCCTCCCCCGTCGACCATTCGATGCGCGCCGCGACACTGACAGCCTTCGCCTTTCCTGCGATCCTGCCACCACCGCCGTATGTTTCACCACCATGATGGTGTCACAACCGCCGTTCTTGTTCTCGTTTGAGCCGCCGCCACTGTCGCAGTCGCGGCATATCTGATAAGATCCCGCCGCGGCCGATTGTTTTCCGATCGCCGACTCCGCGAGCACCTCGAGGCTCGCAACACCGCCTCGCCCCGCCTGCAGGCAGTCCACCTACGCCTCTCGTCGCATATACAGCCTTGCACTTTGTCCTCCGTTCCGTAGACAAGTCACCGCTCGGCGTCTTGGAGACCGCCGTTGACGGATGATGGCATCGAAACAACCAATCAATTTACTCTTAGCTCTTTTCTCAGGCGCTCCCGTGATTCTATGATCCTCAATCCATCGGCGAAAACATTTCATGTTGTGCACACGGACGTTCACTTGATCTAATTTCTGCCCTAAAGCTTCGCTGTCACAGACTGGAGATTAGTAAATGGCACTGTATCGGAGACCCGATCGACCCGGACTTCACGTTGTCATGCCATGCCTCCATTCTGAAAGGATGTCAAGTCCGAGGAATGTACAAGCTGGTCTTCTCCGTCTCGAATCACGCTCGCAAGAGTCGTCCGCACACCGGATGGCGCCCGGCTGAGGGAAATGAGCCGGCGGTGCAGAGCCCTGCTCGCGGTATGTAACCTGTGCAACAACACTGCTCAGTCAAGGTGGCAACGACTGACGGCAAAGCTGTGTCGCACTCAGTGCTACTCAGCCTCTCTACAGGCGGCTATGAATGGAAGAGTATCCGTGCCAGCAAAGGCCGTTCATATGCAATGCGATTCTATAGGACGCAACTGCGTGCTATGATTTGATGAGGACGTAGACTTTATTATTATGGATCAACTTGTAACGCGAAAACGAAAAAATAGACGCGGTCGCGGGCGAACATGGGACGTGCCTCAGAATCGCTGTCAAACAAGGCGTGTTCAGTTCAACCTATGCCTGTGCCAGTCGCAGAACTCTGTCGGTCGGTTTGGCACGTACCAGGCGGTTTCCATAGCTCTTCAGTGGGAAAAGGATGTTCACTCTCAAACACAGCACGACGCAATATCCAATGTCAAAAAGAATTGCGAGCAGGTTATCTTCTCGACGTACACATACGCTAGCAGCGCGACCATGAAATTACGAGGTGGTGACCAGGGCAACTGTGACACGTCCTCGGCATGCAGACAAAACACGGCAGCGTCCTCCACCCAGCGTATCTTACACCTCAGTTGCGGCGCGAGCTTCGCGCGGGTGAGACCATCGCAGAGCCCCGACAGCATGTTCGTTCACGGGTGTAAGCAGGACGAAAATTGCGGCTTCCCTTGGTGGAGAGGACAATGTGCGGGGAAGGCGACGCTGATGATGTCGGTCGGCGGCGACGTCTGCGTTGACCAGGGCTGCGATATCACGAGATGCCTAGTGAAGACCCGAATTCGTTGAAGAGAGTATATTCGATTGTGGCTGTGGTGTAAGAGTGTCGCGACCAATAGAGGATGGTGGTGGGCGAGTGAAGAATGAGACACGAGGGGGAATGGGACAATAGAAGACTAGAGGCGGCCAGGCGGCGATTTTCATGGTGTTCGGAGGGATGCAGAACGTCAACGGGCAGACAGAAAGACAGCCACTGGATTCAATAGAACGATGTCCTCGCCTCGATCTGTCCCGAATGTATATCAGCGATGGGGACGAGTTCAGACTAAGTTCTCACCTCAGAGAGACACCTGTCAACTTCATCGCACAGCAAGCGGCGCATTTCCGGGATGGCAGAATGAATACCCCGACTGTAGTCGTATTCGCCTGCCACTGCATTGGACACATCCAGAAAAGTATCCGTTGTAGCGAGCTTCCATTCAGATGGGCAGGCCTTCAGCTGTTCAGATGCATTTTGGAGATATTCGCGGACCGAATGACAAGTGTGATTGGTAGAGGAGATCTCGGATGTTTGGACTTGTATGTTCACATCGCATAAAGTGGTAACCGATTGGAATGGAATCTTCGTCCATGCGTCGCCTGCAGGGATTAGCCACAAAGCGCACGCGCTTGCAGCGACTGAGCATTCCTTCCGATATTTTGCGAGCGCAACCGAAAAGACATCGGGTTCTTCATGCGCCTCATCCGTGGAACTTGCAGTACGCAGGGCATATATGTCGTGCTGCGGCAGCGACCACATCGCGCAGGTCTAAGCTGCACGCCTTTACGTATATCTCCAGGGCTTGCGAGAGAGTGGGGCCATTCTTCAAACGCTGCACTACAGCACTCTCGATGACCTCGATCTGATACTTGCTCGTAAGATCCAGTGCCAGCTTGAAGTCGTCGACGCTGTCGAGAGCCGGCGCGACGGGGCAGATGATGCGCGGGTAGCAGTATCTGAGCATCACGTCGACAGCGCGCTCGTTTTCGGAAATAGGCACTATGGAGAGCCCGTCCTTGGTCATATCGCTAGAGGGGTGTAACTGGTGGATGGCAAAGAGATCCCGGAAAATGGGTGATGCGAGCGACAGGAGCCATTTGTGTGTGCGGAAGTCGACGCCGTCGGCCGAGCGCAGGATGATGTCCGCATCGCCTGCGTTGAACGGTGGGGCTGCGTCGCGAGGCGCTGAGGGGCTGGCGGATCTGTTGTTGGAGTCGAACGTCGACATGTTATGTGAAAGCAGGTCGGGCGAGACAAACATCTCGCGCCTGCTCGCTCGGAGTCGCAACTTGAACGAGTTCGGGTCGGGCCGAACTTTGCTCACACTCACTACTCCCTTCTCTGAACGTTCTGAACATGCTCGCTGGTCACCGTTTGACGATTTCGACTTCTTAGCTATCTGTGGACTGCCAAACCGCTGTTCGAATTACTGCCGCGGCTCGTCCTCTGTTCGTCACGGTGTTCGACTTTTCCCACAGCGTTGGACGGTCAGCCCATGAGAGATGGGGGAGAAGTTTAAGTCTTGGTTTGAGGTGAGCAAGCCTTCGCATGTTGACGCCCTATAGGCTCATCGTACCCTGCTCAGGTCGGCGCACGATGATGGACAGTCTACCACAGGAAGTGACCATAGATTATATCAAACCTTCGTTGTCGACTACCCAACACCCTGTGCCTGTGCACTCGTCTGCAAGTGCGTGGACATTCACCCCCAGCGCCTCCTTCCGTCGCATCCCATACCGAGGACTGGACGTGTCTGCAAAGACCGCAGCCCACACGCAAGTATACGCTACCCCGCTCCTCCTGCGCTCGCTTCGCGCCAGGCCACATATCGACCTGACCGGCATACCCCTGCGCTCGCGCTACGAAGCCGTGCCTCTTATAGTTATTGCCGATAACCTTGCTCTGCTCGAGCTCTGCCCAGATTCCCAAGAGATTTTCATGGGAAATATTCAGGGGATGGTCGTCATTCTTCCCGCTCTTGATGCGCAGTTGCTTGCAATACCGCTGCACCCCGTCTGCTTTCGAATAGATGGCATGGATTCGTCTGTCAGCTATCAAGTGCAGATGTGGCCGAGTCTCCCCAGCATACAGCAGTCGAGCTTTATGCTCTCAGCGAGATGAGTCGATTGACCAAATCATTGATCGTATCGGAATTTGACGCCTAAGTGGACGACGTAGCGGATATTTTGCAGTGCAACACGCTCTTTACTACCACTGATGAGCACTGGGAGTGACATGTCTATCCATGTGCTCGCTCTCCGAGGCATTATTCCCCATGCTGGATGAAGTTCGAACTGCTCGGCGGGACAGAGGCCGGCGAGCCGCGGTCGCAGATATGCAAGGCTGGCAATGCCAAGCTGATTCTCGTCAAACAGGTACCACGATCGGTATGGTAGATTTCAAACTCTGACATGTCCACTCAGCAAGAACTCGCCTGCATTTTCTTCCGCGGCTGAGGACACAGCCGAACAGTCCGCCAACGGCAGCTTCGTGACGCATTAGCGCCATGCATGTTGCTACTATGCGCATCCAGCTGTCGACGTTTGCGCCATCATTGACCATCGGCCGGCGCAACTACATCTAAACGATATTCGCCGCGGATGTCAGATAGATGATCCCTGAGCTTGCGAAGGGTTGAATCTAGCTACTCTGCCTCAGGGAGACTACGCGGATGCCCAGACAGACGCCCACTGCACGCCGTCTCCGCCTTGAACGCACGACGGCCCGCCGTCGTCTCCAGTAGTGTCGGACTTGCGCCTAAAACCATATGCCAAAACGCGCATGGTACGGTCACCTCGTTCTCCTGCGGTGCTCGATGTGTATACGCCCGTAGGCACCGCTCCGTCTCGAATTCCCGACCTTGGAGTGGCATTAGTCGTGATACGTCAAGATTCGCCGAACTTAATCGGTTTTGAGTGATAGGCGGTCGTGGCACTATCGTCGTCGTAATATGACAACCGATGGATGGTATGAGAAATGAAACAGTTATCCTGCATGGTCGCCGAAGGGCTAATTTCGCGCGCGGGGATGAAATGTGGAAGAATACGAGATAGGAGTGATTCCCGGACGTGATATCGAGGATACGATAGATTACAGCAGAAGGCGGCCGGTTCGGATGGGTTCAATAAAAGGACATTGTTCTTTCAATCTGCCCAAATGTGAGTAAAATACGGTATTGGTTACAATTCAATATTCACCTCTGACAGACGCTTATCGACTTCATTGTACAGAAGGCGACTCAAATGTGTTATGGCAGGAGAAACGCTACCAGAGCCTTTGCAGTAGATGCAGCGGCTTGAAACCTTCTCTATAGCAGACACAATATAATCTTGTGAAGTGTGCTTCCAATTAGATGGGATATCTTCAGGTCATCAGCTGCATCCCGGAGATATTGTTCGACTGAAGGGCAAACGAGACACTGCGAAAACATGGATGAGACTAAAACGCAGACTTCACTGTGCCAGCGCATGGATTGATCTCCCTGATTGGAATATCCGTCCGCATCTTTGATCCGAGGAACTGGTAGAACACGCATGCACTTGTAGCATCTGCGCATGCCTTGCGATATTTGGTGAGTCTGATCAAGACGACGGCAGGCACAGAAAGAAGCTCTTCGTGCTCCTCGTCGAATATGAGTGCAGTGCGCAGGGTATGTCGTGCCGCAATGGGGACCACTTCGCGCAGATCCAGGAGCCACGCTTTCAGAAATATAGACAGCGCTTTGGGGAGGGTAGGGCCTGCCTTTAACCGCTGCACGACAATCCCCTGGACACCAGCAAGCTGGTACTTGCTGATGAGCACCAGCGCCAGTTTGACATCCTCCGTCTTATCCAGCGTCGGCTCGACGGGGCAGACGGTGCGCGGGTAGCAGTACCTGAGCATCATGTCGACAGCATGCTCATCCTCGGAGAGGCATACACGGAGATCCCGTCTTTGGACTCGTCGAGCGTTGTGTGCGGGGAGGAAGTGGGAGGCTGAGGGAGCGTGAACAGGTTCTGGAAGAAGGGAGATGACATCGATAAGAGGATCTTGTGTGCGCGAAAGTCAACGCCGTCGGCCGAGCGCAGGATAATGTCCGCGTCGCCTGCGTTGAACGGCGCAGCTGCGTCGCGAGGTGTCGGGGAAGGGCTGGCAGGTCCATTGGTAGAGTCGGACATGGCTGCTATTACGCGTGGCTTAATCACTGGGAGGGTCTGACAAAACGATCAGCATGGGCGCTCAGCGTGGCGCTGCTTGGGAGGACGTACGGCGATGATGCGCGGCTTGAATCAACTGCGATCGGGGTCAACGCAGCAGAAAGTCGAGGGAGTGATTGAGGAGCGACATGGAGAAGCGCTGGGCATGTGCGCTGGTCGGTTCTTGCCGATCTAGAAGCGGGTCACGGCGTCAAAGCAGCGTGTGCGTGTAAATAGACACCACCGAAAATTCGTCTTGTTAGAGGCATGAGAAAGAGTAGCGAAGGAGGATTGTCAGCGACAGTTCATAGGCAGTGACTTGACAATCGGCAGCTTTCAATTGACGTATCAACCCACCGAACACACAGACGCTGCTGATAAGTATACGAAAGCAGATGAAGCCTGGCTATGGCTCCTCGTCCGACCCCACCTAGGTCAACAGCGCCAGCGGCGATGAGTGCTCCTATATACCGATGCGCGTCAAATCCATGCGACAAGAAGGACAGTCACTAGACTCACGCCCGGCGCCCCTGAGTACTTAGTGCTCCCCGACGTCTGTGAGTAGCTACACGAGTGAGCCGAAAGCTGAATCGCTTGATCAGTATTTGAAGCAGTAGATCGAAGGCGAGGAACAAAATATTCGAAGAGGCGTCCGGCATCCGGCGCTTGTCCGGACCGGTGCCACAACTTGACTGAGTATCAGAGTAGTGCGAAGACCTGGTGTGAGTAAAAAACTATAAACTTCATAAACCAGCGACAGGCAAGACCAAGATCCCCATCGAACACCACGATTTGTACGAACTCAAAAACCCCGTTCACCCAGTCACCTGAGCGGCGAGCCTCCGAATGCCGAAGCATACGATTGCCTCACTTCTCCTGCAGTAATGTCCATGCGCTCTTGCCGACACCGCTGGGCTGCCTCCGTCTCGTATTCCTGGCTTCGTGGCGGGCAGAGTCATGATGCTCTCTCTCGCCAACCCGATCGACGTCCGGTGAGGGGAGTGCTCAAGGGCTAATTCCAGGCGAGATGTAACGCGGAAGGATGAGAAAGGATACAATCCGGACGAACTGAGCAGGAATTGGATTAAGGGGTTTCGACTCCGGGACGAAGACAGGAGGGTAGGCAGTGGAAGGTGGCCCATGGAATTAGAAAAAGGTTACTCCCGTCTCGACCTGCCCCGAATGAGTATGTATGAGCAGAAGGCCTAAATTTCAGATGCAGGTTGACTGTTCACCTTCGATATGCACCCTTCAACTTCCTCGCACAAAAGGCGGCTCAGTTCTATGACGGCAGAGATACAACCCGAATCAAGGCAATTCTTGCACTTTTTCGACACGTTTCCCACAGCAGTGAGGAGCTGTTCTTGTAAAACCGAGCCAGACGGGAGCAGCTTCAGCTCAGTGGATGCATCGATGAGATACTGTTTGATAGCGGGCAGACGAGAGCATGACGATCGAGAACATGAGACCAAGTTCGGCTAGGACATGATGCGGGCGATAATTGACAAAGAGAACAAGATACCCGTGCGGGTAACCTTCAATGGGCACGCACTGGCGGCGTCTGCGCATGCTTGCGATAGTTCTTGAGTTTGACCCAGAAGAGGCTGGGGACTTCAAGTAGTTCTTCATAGTCCTCGCTGGTGTCGGCTTGGGCGCGTAGAGTGTGTCATGCGGCGACGGGGACCACCTTGCGCAGGTCCAGGAGCCACGCTTTCAGGAATATAGACAACACTCGGGGGATGGTAGGGCCTGTTTTGAACCGTTGTACGACGACAGCCTCGACGCCGGCAAGCTGGTACTTGCTGAGGAGTGCCGGTGCCTGTTTGACATCCTCCGCTGTGTCCAGCGTCGGCTCGGTGCGCGGGTAGCAGTACCTAAGCATCATGTCAACGGCGTGCTCATCCTCGGAAGACACAACACGGGGATCCCGTCTTTGCAATCGTGAGCGAGGCGTGCGGGGAGGAAGTGGGAGGCTGAGGGAGCGTGAACAGATTCTGGAAGAAGGGAGATGACATCGATAAGAGGAACTTGTGTGTGCGGAAGTCAACGCCGTCGGCCGAGCGCAGGATGATGTCCGCGTCTTTTGCGTCGAAAGGCGCAGCTGCGTGCGATGTATTAAAGAGGGGCTGACGGATCTATTGTCGGCGTCGGACATGGCTAGGTGAGCCCGCGTGTGGCGTTATGCACTGAGAGTTTGAAAAACAGTCGCCCGGCTCGTGTGGAACGTACGGCGATGTTGTACGACTTGCCTCGACGTCATGTTAGGGTTGTGCGCAAGTAATAGAACTCAGGAGCGTGAATGCTAAAACCGCGTCACGTCAGATTGATTATGTACTTACACAGGAGTTCACATTTTTGAACCATTCAATTGACGCATCAACCCACCGGACAGCGACGCGTAATCTGCCTATCAAGCAAAGTAGATAAAGTCTGGCTATGGCTCTTCGTCCGAATCCGCCTGTGTCAACCGCGACAGCAGCGACGCGTCAAGCGCCCCTAAACCGACGCGCGTCAAATCCACGCGACAATAACACAGACAGTATGGACTCACGCCCTGGTGCTCCCCTGCGGCCGCGATACGCTGACACGGGCGACGGCGTCGGCGGGAGTGACGATGTGGTGGACGCGAACGACGCGTCGGGCGAGGACGCGGGGAAGGAGAGCGAGTACGAGTGCGCGAGGTTGTGTGGATCAGAGAGGGGTGTCTGTGGGTGCGAAGACGAGGAGAAGGGGCGCTGGCGCTGAGGTGTGGTCTGATCACGCCGACAGGTCAGGCTTGAAGGGAACGAATGCATGAGTAGAAAGACGCACATTGGGCGACAGCGCGCCCTTGCCGCGCCACGACTTTGCCAAGGGCGACACGGGCTGTTGCCCCTTCTTCGCGCTGCGCAGCACCCCGGGGGACTGCGCGGGCAGTGGGGCGTGCGGTGGCCTCGGTGCGTGCACGGCGTAGGCGGCCTGCGCGATGTTGGCCAGCAGCAGCGCAGGCACGAGCAGCTCTACGCGCATGCCACCGCATCAGCATCCACCATCGCATATGCACAAAAACCGCGCGACGCACCAATGAACACGATTAGGTGCGTGAGGTCGACGGGGAGGAGGGTCGACTGGGTGTGCGGACTCGAGGTGAGGAAAGCATAGACTGCGGCGTAGGGTGAGGGGAGCGGTAGGAGGAGGGTGAGGGCCGTGTAAAAGACGAGGGCTGGAATAGAGACGCGCAGGCGGTGGATGCCTTCGGCGCGGGTGAGTTTGAGGGAGGCGAATGCCATCGTGTGCGTTGAAGTTGGGGACAACGAGGAGTGGCTTCAAGTTGTCGCAGACGCGCTTGTTCTGAGGCGCGGCCGGCGCCGGGAGGTCGCGTCCTCCTTCCTGCTGCGCGCACGTCCATGTGGTTGGCACTCGATATCTTATATGACTTGGGGCGTGTCTCCCACCTCTTCAGCAAACCTCCATGGCGTCCGACAAGCAGACCACAGAGCATCTGCTCCCCAGCCCCGTCTCGCCGCGCGCTGCGCTGCACCGCGCCGTGTCAAGCTCAAGTTGGCGTTCGCGGGGCTCTTGACATTCGGTCTCGCATGCCACAGGACTCTCAATATTGTCGACAGATGGACGTCCATGCGCTCGTCTGGCGCGGACTTGTGCCCCCAAGTTGGCCCTGTCTACCCCACAAAGAGTGCCGAGCTGTGGAAGAGTCTCGGGAAGACCTATGGCTCGGATGAGTTCTTGCTGAGGGCGGTAGACTGGCTGGGAGGCGCTGTGCGAGTCCCGTAAGTCCTCGTTCTATGGTTCAAGTGACTATATGCTGACTTTCCGTGCTTTACAGCACGAGCGAGTCGTACGACAAGATGGCTCCTGTAGGCGAGGATCCCGATGGGAGGCGTTTGGACCCTTCCACGACTACCTGCTGCAGGCATTCCCTTTGGTGTGCGCGTCTCGCCCTAAGTGTCTACGATTGCATTGACCGAGCATTTTGTAGCCATACTACCCTTACCCTTACCAAGGTCAACACCTACGGCCTTCTATTTGAGTGGAAGGGCACGACGAACGATAACGCAAAGCCTCTCCTGCTTCTCGCTCACCAAGGTCGGTTGTTCCTAGCGGTATCTCTTTCTCTCTTGGGATAGATGTTGTCCCGGTTGACCCTACCACTGCGGATCAGTGGACGCACCCGCCTTACTCTGGTCACTTCGATGGTAAGCCGGTTTTCTTATCAAGTTGTCACTGAGGCCCCCAACATCGTAGGCGAGCGCATTTGGGGAAGAGGCAGCTTGGATGACAAGAGCGGCCTCGTCGGCATTCTGTGAGTGGCGTATAGTAATTCGGCTCATTAGGCTTCTACAATCATATAGCGCGGCGGTGGAATCACTTCTTGAAGCCAATTTTACTCCGACACGTTCTATTGTGCTCTCTTTCGGTTTCGATGAAGAAGCCAGTGGTCTCCATGTCAGTGTCATTTGCCCTGCTTCACGGCATGTCTCTGAACTGACGAGCGCATTTTAGGGTGCACAAAAGCTTTCGGAATACATCCTGACCAGGTACGGCGAGAATGCGTTCGCACTCCTCATCGACGAAGGCGGTACGTTTTACACTCGACTTAGCCTTGCGAACCGCCTAAATGTCGCCTCCAGGCGGATACCAAGATCAAGCTGGATCTGTTTTCGCTATCCCGGCCATTGCTGAGAAAGGCTACCTCGACACCCGCATAACCGTGGCGTCAGCTGGCGGACACTCTAGGTACCTCCACCCCACACGGTACGATTCTTCTACGTAGACAGGTCGTGGTTCTGATCTGATCGCCTCTTCAGAGCATCGGTATCTCGCCCGCCTTCTTGTCGAGTTCGAAGCACACCCTTTCGAATCGCATCTCGAGCGTGCCACGCCTGCCTACGACATGGTCAAATGCATCGGAGCGCATGGGAAGGACGTCGACCCGAAACTGCGCAAGGCGCTCAAGAAGTCCGCGCATTCGAAACGTGCGCTGCGGGCAGTGGAGAGAAGATACTTTCCAGGAACCGGTCTTCGAGAGTCTGGTGGGCACAACGCAGGCCATCGATCTGATTCAGGGCGGCGTGAGAAGTCGAATGCGCTGCCCGAAGAAGCTTGGGCGGTCGTGAACCACCGCATTGCTACCCAAAGGTACGGGGCTCGTCATTTGCAACTCACTTCGCGACAAGCTAAGCCGAGTGCACAAGCTCGCTCAAGGCGGTCCAGGAGCGCGACACCGACCTGCTCAAGCACCTCGCACAAATCAAACTCACCTCACGTACACGGCCTTCGGTGCATCTGTCTCGCCGCAGGGCGGTCCCGCGTACGGGACGCTCGAGCTGGCTGACGCATGGGGCACGGCACTCGGCCCGGCGCCCGTCACACCTACGGACAAGGCACCGTTTCTCCTGCTCAGCGGGACTATCAAGGCAACGTACAATGCATACCGCGGCATCGAGGGTGACAACATTGTTGTGAGCCCGGGCATTATGAGCGGAAATACTGGTAAGCATGGCTCGGTGCCCTCATCCAATGGTGGGTCTGGGATACTTTACTTACTTTGGGGCAGATACGCGCTTCTACTGGAAACTCACGGAACACATCATCCGGTACGACCACTATAACAACAACCATTTCATGGGTGAGCAGCCGCCAGGCGTGCACACTGTGAACGAATGTACGTGTTCATGGACTCCTGCTGGCTACGCGTCGTTGATGTGTGTACCTTATAGATGTTTACGCGAAGGACTTCGTGGAGATGATCAGCTTCTACACGACGTTGATCTTGAACGTTGATGAGGCGACAGACTTCTAGGGGAATTCTGGATGGAGCCTTGGTGTCTAAGTTTGATCCACACTAGGCCGATTGTCATTGTGATCGCTTTACAAGGAAGACTACATTGCATCTGCTGCACCCATCTCCTGATGGTCCTACTCCTGTGTAAGTAATGGTAGTGACTCTGACGTGACCCGCTTCTAGCCCGGCAAGAGCCGACTGTGCATGCACTACGAGACCCTATTGCTTGCGCGCACGCAGACCCTAACTTCGACGCAGATCGCAGTCCGTCCTACACGAGCAGCTCCACGCGGGCGACCATTTGTCCAGACTCTCAGGCCATAACGCCACGCGTGTTCTTGCCTAGCCATGCCCGACGCCGACAACAGACCCGTCAGCCCCTCTTCCACGCGCGACGCAGCGGCGCCGTTCAACGCAGGAGACGCGGACATCATTCTGCGCTCGGCCGAGGGCGTTGACTTCCGCGCACACAAGATCCTCGTGTCGATGTCTCCCTTCTTCCAGAATCTGTTCACGCTCCCTCAGCCTCCTACTTCCTCTACGCACGCCTCGCCCAACGACTCCAAAGACGGGATCTCCGTGGTATGCCTCTCCGAGGATGAGCACGCCGTCGACATGATGCTCAGGTACTGCTACCCGCGCGCCGTGTTCCCCGCCGAGCCGAAGCTGGACACCGCGGAGGACGTCAAATTGGCCCTGGTGCTCCTCAGCAAGTACCAGCTAGCTGGCGTCGAGAATATCCTGACGCAGCGGTTGAAGACGGGCCCTACTCTCCGCGAGCTTTATCGATATTCCTGAAGGCGTGGATGCTTGGTCTACGCGAGGTTGTCCCTGCTGCAGCACGGCACACCCTACGAACTGAATATCGCGCGTGCGCAGATGCTGCAAGTTTGCGGGCGTTTACACGGATTCAAGACGGGAAATGGAGGACTTATGTTCCTCTATAACGGCTCGTTCACCCGTGCCAGAACAAATCACGAGCTGTCATCCACTCGCGGAACCAGCATATTTGCCCATCTTTCCGACAATATCTTGTAAATGCATCGCATACGTTCCCATCTAACTCGCCTCCCGCCTGTTATTTCCACGATGACGACTACGAATGGGATGTTCGCCTCGCCGGTCATTCGCTTTGCTACTGCGAACGAGAAGGCGAGCAGAGGAGGTTCGAAGGACCCAGAGGGGGCGCACAGAAAGGAGCGTTGACAACGGACGCGAGATAGGAAGAAGCTGGAAGAAGGCAAAGTTGCCAGCGGGGCATGGGAGATCGTTCGTTGTGGGAACAAGTCAGTAGCTCTACAAATAACGTACAGAATAACAGTATGCACTCTTTAACCCCCTCTATCAACTGCCAGTGCTGTCCTTATCTGTGGGGATGCATAGAACCTCTAAAACTACATCCAAGTCAATGTCAATAAAACGGTCTGGCATCTCAGACGCGTGACGTACGAATACACATCCCCGTGCGTGTCACTGAAAACTGTGTCGAACCGTCAGCAATGCTCCCTGAAGATATCAAAAGCCCCAACCTGGAACAGACCGCCCCGCAGGACGAGCATATCCCCGTGTATGAGCGTCACGGACAGCGCACTGGCAAGCTTCCCGCTCCGACTGGAGGGATCTCGTTGCGTATTCGTGTCGATGGACGAATAGATCGTGTCCGCGCCGAGGCAGACAAGTGCAACACAGGCCCCACCTTCGAGTTGGGCGCGATACGGCTCGCGGCACTGCACAGGAAGTCGTCAGATCAGCGTGATCCCGGCCCAGCCGTCCGTTGACATACCTTCCCGGCATTGACATACGCCTTTGCGATGATCTTCTGCACGCGGAGCGATCCGAGCTCTTTGAGATATGCGCCGAGTCTAACCTCTACGAAATTCTTGATCTGCCCGGCGCACAACGCGAGGCCATCTCCTTCAGGGGGGACATCGGTGGAGACAGCGATCTCGGAACTAAAACATGCCCCAGCCAAGTGGCGCTCAAGCCGCACATGTCGCTGGATGCCCTCGAACAGCGCCGACGCGTCCTCCTGCAGGCCGAAATCGTTGCATGTGAAGAGATGCCACGCGAACATCGGCGGCGGTACCCCGTCCTCGTTCTTTGGCTGACCGACCTCTTCGCCGACGTTCGCTGCGAGGAGAACGGCACTGGCAGCTTGTATGGGGTCGGCAACGCAGTACCCAAACACGAGCATTCCATCTTCATGTACACACAGTGGGAGTGCAATCGTGCCACGCGCACACATCGTCGACGAACGTGCACGGCGCAACGCCGCGCGCATCGCGCACACACTCCGCTTCGACCGCCCAGCCCTCGCTTTCCTCAGGGCGGGGCGACTGGAGGGCGGGCGCTGGGCGGCAGTGAGAACTGGGGCACGCGCGGTGCCGGAGGTGCGCCTGGAAGGAGACGCGTCCACACCGCGGGCAGACGTACCCTGTGGGGAACGCGTCTGAAGAGGAGAAGTAAGTGAAAGGGGCGAGGAGAGGCAGTGGAAGGAGGAGGGATGGGACGGGCGCGATTGGGTCGCTTGAAGAGGCGGGGCACCCGCGGGGTTTCGGGCTGGTTCGTCGGGAGCAGACGGCTGTTCCTCGTGCTCCCACCATGGCCGCTGCAGGCTAGCGCACCACGCTTCATACTCCTTGATATCGCCCTCGTCACCACGTAGGATCTCTTCGCCACCACACACCCACTCTGCTCCACCCTCCACGTCTTTCGCATGAGCGCTACGTTCTCATGGGCCCGCAACTTCTTCAGATCCCGGCCTATCTCTACAGTAGATAGGTCCTCCTGAATATCAGCAGTGTCAGCGAAACTCAAATGTGATGATGCAGAGATTACCTGGATGCGCGTGATGCGAAAGAAGCCGGCCCAGAAGTGGCCGATTTCGTCAGGGAGGGTCCACGGCACGATGGGCGCATCGCGCGAAAAAAGCAGGGGGAGTGGGGTGGAGTCGGAGTGTGCGGTAAGGATCGCGGCAACTTCGGGAGGGGGAGGAGGAAGCAAGTCCGCTAAGTCGACGGCATTGAGCAGCAACTGCGCCGCAGAAGGATCGTTGGGAGAGGAATCCGACACGGGCTTAACGGGAGGCAGGACTTCCGGCAAGCTTGAGGGGCTGTTAGAAATAGGTGATGACAGAGGGACTGGCGACGGGCGTAGAGACGTCGGGGAAGGGTATGAATTTTCAGGTGCGATTGTGGCCTCTCGAAAAACTGCAACCTGTTCGCCAGATATTGAGGGCGTTGTGGTATCACCGGTTCTACTCTGAACAGACACGACTTGCACCCCATCGACATCCATCGCTAGCAAGTCAGGCATGTCTTGACTTTGATTTAGATGTATTACCGGCTTCAGCACGGGCTGCGACGAGGCATCGAGATGGCTCGCAGTGCCATGCCAGCCATCAACCGTGGCACTGTCGTTTATGTGGGGCATTCTGTAGTCAAAGTAAAGCCCTGGTTGCTTTGGCCGCGGAGTATTTAACCAACCAACGGCGCGCACAACGGCATCGGAGTCTGGCGAGACGTGTGGCGCGTCGACGCGCTGCCCGCACTGAGGGCAGTTGACATCGAATCGTACGCGAATGCACGAGCAGAAGCCTTCGCGCGCGGAGGAGATGTGAGGGGTCTGTCCGAGTTCAGAAGTGTGGGTGGATATATCGTCATGCAATGTTGCCGCAATTGATGGGGCCGTTACGTCCGAGGTGCCTGGGATCGGGATCGGGGGCGGCGGATCGGGTGAAAGCGAGGTTGGCGCTGCCTCAGAGGGCAGAGAGAGGTACGCCTGTCTTATTCTGATTTGCAAACTCAGACATAACGTCGACCGAGAAAAGAGGGCGGCTTACATGGAAAACTCAATCTTCCTACCTTTCCATACGTCGCTTTCATGCAGCCCTAGAGAACCTGGGGTGCCCGGCCCCGAGAACACGAGCGTAGGCACGCCGAGTCCGTCTATCGCGACGCCATTTGTGCACTTTGAGAGCTCAGGGATGGCCGCATCCAGTTCGTCGCGCGACTGTTTAAGGTTATTTCATCAGCGAGGAGCGCACTGAGAAACAACAATGGCAAGTCTCACACCGGTCCATACCCGTGGGTATAAGCGGCTTTCAGGACGAAGTGGAGTTATGGAGGCTGGGGACCCAGGGGAGGGTTGCTTGACAATGCGCCAGCCTAAGGGTAACGGACGATGGTCTAGAGCGAATCAATTTCAGTCCGCGACGGCAACGAGTGAGAAAGTGTGTCACTTTTCATATTAGCGGCACGTCTGCGACCCTGGACTGAAGATTCCCGTAATTCTCTGAGGACTTCTGGCCCAGCCTCAGGCGTGGCGGAAGGTCGCCTCTTCGCCGTCTTGGACAATGAATTCCTGGCCTTGGGACGTGGACCAGCAGTATCCGCCACCTTCTTTCCCGCTGAGGTCGCATTCAGCATAGCGGTTTTGCGCAGGGATCCCCGCGGTTTCTTCGTGTCGGACACGGTAACCACAGCCGCGGCGTCGCCTGGGACGACAGCAGTGCTAGTGCTGTCTGCCGGTTCCGCTGCAGGTACTTCCTGTGTGTACGAATATGCCGAAAAGTCCGCGGCAGACCAAGGCCACTTGGACCCAGGGACGTTGGAGGCCACGTTAAACCCGTCAGACGAGTCCGAGTCGGAGTCACGGGCATACGCCAGCCAAAAGGAAGGAGCCTGCCCAAACGACATCGCCCAGCAGTTAGTAGACTTCCTAAGTCGAGCGCGTGCCACCTGGAAGCACCGTCAATGGAAGGAGAAAACACGTCGACAATGGGAAATCAGACGTTGATGCTTTGCAACGAGTGCCGGAGTTCTGTTCGCCTCGTCAAACAACTGCTGCCGAAGAAAGCAGATAAGTCTTGGTTTTCGTGGTCAAGATGGACGTACTGTGGGTGCATTCATTTACTGTGTCATCGAGGCATGGGAGGAAGGAAGCGCTGGCCAGCTGAGAAGACTTCAGAAGTACCGTAATTCACGGCCGAATAGCTCAGCTGGTTAGAGCGTCGAGCTAATAACTCGAAGGTCTTGGGTTCGATCCCCACTTTGGCCAATACATTTTGTTTTACTGTCCCGTTTCCCTCGCGTTGCGCAACGACTGCGACTGCCGAGAAGGAGACATGTTGTGCGTGCTGTTCAATGAGAGGATGTCGCTATGGGAGGAGCAAGCTGGCGTGTACCGCCTCGATGCCGTGTTCGGAAAGCAAGAATTCGGCTTGTTTCGCGGTAGGCGCTCGCGACACTCCTTATATCGAACCATGAACTCGAGCTCTGCACCCGCCGCCGCTTCGACGAAGAGCGGACCAAGTGACCGCAAGTGGGGAAGACGTGCGTCGATATGTTGCTTCATTTCCATGCTGCGCCTCTGACCGCCGCGTCTCGCGCCTCGCCAGTGTTGATATGCGGGGGAACAGACTGGTAAGTCCAATCACAAGACCGCGTCACCGTACCAACTAATCACTTTCGGATCCGCCTTTTACGCGCCAAAGGCCAAAGCTGGGTCGCAAGGAGCGCGGGGGCGCAGCCAAAGTCGAAGGCGCCTTCCAAGAGTACGTTTCGCTTCACTGCGCCGACCGCGAGGGTGCTCGCCCGCGTCCCACCGCTCACGCCGCCCCGCCCACAGCCACCCCGACCTCCTCGAGCCGCACATCCTGCGCTCGCTCGGCAACGTCCAAGTCGTGTCGGTGCACTCGTCCTGCGCGGGGTGTCACACCATCGTGCTCGACACCGAGGGCTCGGCGTGGCTCTTCGGACGCAACCAGGCGTCGGCCCTTGGGGTTCCGAACGTTGAATGGATATCCGAGAACGCGCCGAAGAAGGTGAGGGCCGTGGACCTGGGCGCAGAGAAGGGTACGACTTTCGTGAGCGCCGCGTGTGGGAGGAGCCATTCCGTGCTGGTGGGGAGCGATGGACGCGTGTGGGCGGCAGGTGCAAACAATCTCGGCCAGGTAAGCAAAGCCGCCCTCGTTTCGGGCTAAAATGAACTTTGATCGTCGTTTAATTTTATCCAGTGCGGGCTCGATCCGTGCCCCGAGGTCTCTACGTTCAAACTCATCAAGGGCCCGCTCCACCCTGGCACTGGAGAACAGGAGCGCGTCGTGAAGGCCGCAGCCGGCGTCACATTCACCGTGTTCGTCACGGAGAGCGGAAAAGGCAGGTTACACATCTACCCTTGAACGGTCGCCTCGCGTACACGGATCCTGACGGATTTCAAGTCTACTCCTGTGGGAGTGGGGAGAAGGGACAGCTCGGCAACGGCCGCACAGGTGAACATATAGCTACGGGTAACAGGACGGCATTTGACGTCGAGTCGGACCCCAGTTGAGTGTATCAACTTGTCAATGCAGACAAATGCTGACCAAGTACATCTAGTCCCTGTGAAGGGTATTGACGACAAGAAGGTCGTAGACGTTTCGTGTGGGCAACAGCACACCATTGCGATCGATGACGAAGGGTGCGTGAGATTCTTCGCGTTCACGCTTCGCTGCTGACGACGACTCAGTCTCGTCCTGGTGTGGGGGTACAATGGCTACTGCCGGCTGGGACTTGGCAACCAAAAAGACGTTCTGGCGCCGCAGGTCGTGCCTCAGGTACGTGTTACCAGGTAGTTTGCGATGGGTAATGTGGCTCATTCCCAGGCCCACAGTTCGCAGGCGCCCAAAAGGCAGCCGGTGTTGTAGCTGGCCCGTCGAGCTCAGCAGTAGTCGACCAGCAAGGCATGTATTGGATGGCTGGAAAGGTGCGTTCTCCTCAATTGTCGGTCCACGCGGAAATTAACTAAGTCAATTTGCAGTGGAAAAATACGGGCGATGGTCAGTGTTTCTTTCCTTCTGTGATCCGAACTGTCCAACGCCCACCATCCCAGGCTCCGGTGGTCAACCGTACTCGACCTTCCGCATAATGCACGATATCATGTACGCACGACCAACCAGCAGTTTAACCTCCCTCTCAACAAAATACCTCTGCAGGGGCTGTAAGGTGAAAACTGTCGGCAGCGGTGGTGTGACGCATTTCGCGCTTGCCCCCGACGAGGACGACGGCACCATCATGACCATCGCGTGGGGCCAAAACGCCGCCAACGGTGTGTTCCCTAATCTTCGCGCTTTTTCTCATCCATGCTGACTCCCCACCGACCTGTCACAGGCGAACTGGGCCTCGGACCCGCCGAAGCGAAGAGCGCGACGAAGCCCATCCGGAACCAAACGCTAATTGGCATCGACGTTTACGCGTGCGTACCTCCATTCATTCGCCTTCCCCGTCAATTTGGCACTGATGGGATGGCGCGATGTCCCAATCGCAGTGTCATCGGGGGCCAGAACACGTCGTACTTCCTCGTCACGCCGAACGAGAAGTACTCGGACCTGCCACGACACCCCGCCGATCTCGAGGCACCCGAGAACTGCATGGTGTGCAGCCAGGACCACGGCGACGATGATTCGCCGCTCGCATGTGACAAGGTACCCCCGTCCCCGGTCTGCGCCTTTTTTCATCCCGCTTACACAGCCGTCACCGTGACAGTGCGACCAGCCCTACCACCTGGGCTGCCTACGCCCGCCTCTCTCCGCCGTACCCGACGGCGAGTGGTTCTGCCCGAGCTGCGCCAAGTACCCCGGCGCGCCGATCGGGCCCATTGAAGTCGTCGGCGCGGCACCGACCAAGAGCTCTCAGCCAAAGGTGAAGAAGCCGAAGCCGGAAATTATCTATGACGATGACGACGAGGACGATATGGAGTCGGAGTCTGATGAGGACGACTACGGGCGCAAGCGCAAAGCGCCCGGGAAGAAGTCTGCCGGTGCGCACCGTGCTTTCTGCGATCGCACGAATTCATACTAATCCTCTTGGTTGACAGTCTCGAAACGCAAGAAGTAATGTGGCCCGCGACCGCGGACAGCATCTCTTATTCATTTCTTATTCTTCTCCGTACGCAATCTAGGAGGAACCCGACGCCTTGATTAATATAACGCGTTAGTTGTCATAATGTACCAGGGTATGATGCAAAAAAGCATGGCTAGCGTCCGTATTGTAAATATGCAAGTCCCTCCACGCGTACCGCGCACCCGTTTATTCGGGGAAGTACGCCAACAAAAACCATACGATCCCGAAGCTAAGCCCAAGGATCGTGATCACGAGCAGCGCAACGAAAAAGAAGAACTCCAACGGCGCTGTCTGCACCGCTCGTGGTCTTGCAGGCGTGGGCACGCCGCCGCCGATCCGGGCACCAAAGCGCTCTTGAAGGTCCAAGCGTCGCTTCTCGTCTGCGCGCTCGTTCTCGATGTCCAGCTCGAGCTGTGCCACACGTGAGCGCGCGTCGGTGCCACTGAATGCCGCGCCCGATCCGCCGCGGCCGCTGCTGCGCGCAGTGAGCAGCACAAAGGAGGGATACTGGTGCTCGGCCCATTGCTCGATCTGTGGGAGACGGTCAGTGGGGGCGCGCGGCGGTGGGGCAGAAGGCGGGCTTACTCGTGCGCAGGCGACGGAGATGCGGAGAAAGTTGGGGTCGGCGGGGTCGGCACGCTGGTGGATGGACCGTGCGTAGTCGCGGAAAATGCACGCGACTTCGCGCGGATTTGTCGACTGCATGATGAGCTGCAAGCGCGCACGTAAGCGACTTGTATCGCACACGACGAAGGAGCTGGCTCACCTGGGCCGCGGTGGCCTTGCGGATCTTGACGTTCCGTTGAAACATGGCGGGGTTCATGAAGCACAGGTCGAGCGTTGCCATCGCCATGGTCAGCGGGATGGCGACAAAGTTGAACACCGACTGGTTGCGCAGTAGCCGGCAGTAGTCCAGCGCGTCCGTCGCGTGCCTGAGCGCATCCACGATCATCCCGCTCTGCGCCCACGCGGCGCGCTTCTCCTCGCCCGGCGCCAGCAGCTGCGTGACGTCCGTCGCGGGCACGCCCGCGCCGTACTCCGCGCGGCCCCAGATCTCGCGCGGCCAGAAGAAGCGGCGCTCGTCCGAGTCCTCGCGGAAGTCGCGAATGATGTTCGTCTTTTGCAGCAAGAGCCCCGTCGAATTGGACAGCTCGAGCTGCAAGGCGATGGACGCGGCCTCTTTGCCGGTCGCGGCGAAGAGGCGCGAGAGGCCCTCGCCAACGAGCCCTGCGACGTAGTGGCAGTAGAGGTCGTAGTCCGCGATGGTGTCGAGCGAGAGCACGCCCTTGGACGCGGCGTTGTGCGCAAAGTCCGCCATGCCGGTGCCCATCTTGCGGGCGATGTCCACGATGACGTCGCGCGCCTCCGGCTCGATACGCAGGACCTCGTCGACGACGTTCGCGTACTCGACAAGCACGACGCGGTCCTTTTCGTCGGGCCCGCTGCCGGTGAAATGCCAGCCCGGTGTGACTGTCTTTTCGTGGAAGGAGCGCAGGATGGGCTGCTTGACATCCTCGGGGATGGTCATGTCGTCCTCGACGGTGTCCAGTGCGCGAAGCACGATGTAGAATAGGCATATCTTTGGCACGTTCGGTGTTCAGTTCACGTATGGAACGTGCGAAGGACTCACAACGCGTGCTAGGTCACCGTCTATCTCCTTGATCACAGCCGCGAAACTCCTGCTGGAATGGTCGAGCAGCTCCCAGCACTTGCGCATCGTCTCGCGGTCATAGCCTGACGTCTTGTGTTCTGTCTTGGCCGTGATATCCCGTGACGGTTGGTGGTATGCCCAGTACTGTAGGAGCGTCTTGAACTCGATAGGATGTGTGATTAGGAGTCGCAACAGCGTGGCAGCGCCCATGTTGTCACTGCGTCCGGAAAAGAGTGGGGTAGATGCGGGAGGATGAAGTGGACAGCGGAGAACGAAGGCAGAAAGTGGTGGGCGGTGGGAAGAAGGAGTAATAATATATTTGCATTTTTTGCGGAGTGGTACGATATTTTTGAGCAGACCCTGGTTTTGCCCGCTCGATCCCGTGATGATATTATCCGACGTCAGCCCTGGTGGCGGTGACATTTCCGTTCCTCGTCCTGCCGCCATGGACACCAGCGCGTCCACGCCGCCGTTGCGCATCTCCGCGATGAGCTCAAGCAGTCTGTCGGCCAAGTCTGCACAGAAAAGCCTCGTTCAATTCCTGGGCGATTTCCAGGAACGCAGCTCGGCGCTGAATGGCGGAGACAACACAGTCATGGTGCAGCTCCAGAAATTGAGCAAGGCGCTCGAGGAGGAGCGGATAAAAAGGCTGGACGAGTAGCGGTGAGTAACACGTCAGTTCATGCAATATGTAAGTGCTGAGTTGCCTTCCATCGTAGGCTTGATAACGAGACGGCAGCAGCCAGAGGCGAAATCTTTCCGGTTCCATGCCGCCGCGTGCAAAATATACATCCGTGCTATCCATGGAGCCCTGATCATGAGATCCATACAGTCGCTGAACGCAGGGATATTCCCTTGCATGGTTTATCTCAAAGCCCGTATTGAAGTAGCTTCTCGTTTTCCAGCCCTCACCTCGACACCGTTATCAATCCCTCTGCAAATTCTCGTTAATACCACGAGTGCACGCAGCCGTCCGACCGATGTGCGCAAGATGCATGATACGAGGCGTCCATCAAGGCCGCCCGTACATACTAGTCGTGAGGGAGAAGAGTCAAGACTGTTTTACGGATGTGCTGATCTCCTTTTCACACAGTGTCATCGAGTCTCGACGGCAGATGAACGAGTACGCATTCGTCGGACTGGCTCGAGGATATCAACTCTACAGTATGAACATACACGCTGCTCTTACGCTCAAGTTAGCAACTATATGCGGCATCCTCGATGGCGCTAGATCTGGAACACCTTCGTGTTCTTTGTGTGAAATGTGTTCTTTGTGTGAAATGCCTGAGAGCTTGGGGGCTCAATAAACGAGTATTGTCATGCAAGTTTTATTGATCCAACTCCAGCACCAGGGCCGTATTATTCCAGGTGCTAATGTCAGTGATGGCAGCTTGCAGGAACCGTTTCTCGGTCATGTGAGAATCAATTTTATAGCCCCTTTCATCTGTCGCTAGTCAGGTCAGGAGCAGACTCAATAAGCACGGGGTTTGGCAACGTGTTCGGCAGTTTCTCGTAAAAGTATTTTGCGGAAGTCGAGTTTGGTACAGTATGGTCACATCCGTGCTGAGTGCTTTATGTTTGCGCGCGGGTGTGGTCCATTCTCCGGCAACATAAACGATGGTCAAGTTGGCACAGTTAACTTCGTCGAAATCCTCTGATGATACGGCGATTCTTCAAGGGGGTGAGTTAGTGCAAGAATAGCTTCCAGGCAATCATGTGCAGCCTGAGCAATGCTGAGTATTCTATGCTGGACGTCATGCTTGTTGTATGGCTGCTACATAGACTAGCACTAGAGGCTAGCCTTGTATCGGACGTGGCCGGACGGGTCTGTCCTTGACGATGGTGCGAATTACCTTTTGGCCTGAGGCTGGGCCGGGCTTGAGAGCAACACGGAGCTTAATATTCTGCTCGCGGGCCATGCCGTAGTGGATAACTAGTACTTATTGTGATCCTTGATATTATTTTCTTTGTAGACCCGGGGTGGAAGGCGCGAATGCAAAGCGAGTGTATACTCGGAAGACTCGGGAAGAGAGACGAAGTTTCACGAAATTTCGAGGCGAAACTATCACGTGATGATACGCCTTCCCCCCAAAATTCTTTAACTTAAGTTAACGGACGGTGACACTCACCCTCACTGCTCGTTCATCGCCTTTCTTCTGGACGCCATTCGGATGCTACGAAGAGTTGGTTCTTCAATCCGCCTACTCAACTACATCCCACGAGCGCCATCGAGTCGACTAGTCGCCGCACACAGCCTCGCGTTCGCAGCTCGAGGCGGGCGCAATGTTCCGTCTCTGGTGCGACACTATGCGCAACCACCAAGCGGAGGAGGGGGTGGATTCCCGGGCTTCATGATGCAGCCCCAGCAACAGAAGGGAGACGCACTCAAGGAATATGTACGTGGACTTCTGGACGCGCATTCTGATGAGCTACTGAATGTCTGGCAGAGTGTCGACCTCACGGAGATGGCAAAAAGCGGGAAACTTGACCCTGTCATAGGTCGTGACGAAGGTACGTAGTTATTGTGTAGCAGCAATTGTCCAGTCGTGCTTGACTGCGATTCGCATTGCAGAGATTCGCAGGACAATACAGAGTAAGTACGCACCTCGCTCTCTCAAAATGACGCTCATGCTGACCTCTCCTCAGTCTTATCTCGCAGGACCAAGTCCAATCCAGTGGTGCGTTCATCCGATCACCTCACTTTCAAAGTCATGCAGTGGCTCATCTCCCACTGCAGCTCATCGGGCCCCCGGGCGTTGGAAAAACAGCTATATTGGAGGGCCTCGCGAGCAGGATTGTAGCCAAAGAAGTTCCAGAGTCTCTGCACAACAAACGTGTTCTGGCCATCGACTTGTCTGCCATCATGGCCGGCTCCGGAATCCGCGGTCAGTTCGAGGAGAAGTTCAAGGCCTTGATACGGGATATTGAGGATGAGGTACGCCCTTTTGCCATGTGCGTGAATTTACCTCACTTGCAACTCTTCCAGGCGGGGAATGTTATATGCTTCATCGACGAAGTCCGTAAGTCGCCTCAAGTCGGTGTCCGCATGGCAGTTTTTTTCATAGCTATTACTTATTTAGATACACTGTTCAACCTGGGCAAGGCGGAGGGAAGCATTGATGCTGGGCAGATGATCAAGCCTGCACTGGCCCGCGGTTTGCAGCTCGTTGGTGCCACTACCCGTACGTTGCTTTACGCCTGCCTGCCGCGACTGTTCCTGACCGTTTCACAGCGGACGAGTATCGAAAAACGATCGGGAAAGACGCCGCTCTCGAGCGCCGCTTCCAACCTGTCACGATCGACGAGCCGACAGTCGAGTCGACGATATCTATCCTGCGCGGGCTGAAGGCACGCTATGAGGTTCACCACGGAGTCGAAATAGCCGACGGCGCCCTCGTAACAGCTGCTGTGTACAGCGCGCGCTACATCTCCGATCGCTTTCTCCCTGACAAAGCCATCGACCTTGTCGACGAGGCAGCATCCTCCCTCCGCCTCGCGCAGGAGTCCAAACCTGACGAGCTTGAGCGCCTTGACCGCGCGATAGTGACGACGCAGATCGAGATTGAGAGCTTGAAGAATGAGTCCGACGTGTTCAGTCAGGAGCGCCGGGTGACGCTCGAGAAGGAGCTTACTGAAAGACGCAAGGATGCGGAGGAGCTCACAGCGATTTGGCAGACAGGCAAGTGATTACTTGCTAAACTTCCCCGTAGCCAGCAGTGCTGACGAGCTACAGAGCGTGCACGGCTGGAGCGCACGAAGGATCTGAAGAAACGGCTTGAGGACGCGAAGTACGACCTCGATGTCGCACAGCGGCAGGGCCAGTACGAGCTCGCGTCGCGTCTGCGCTTCTCAACCATCCCCGAGCTCGAAAGGCAGCTGCCCTCTCCCTCGGCAGATGAAGCCGCGGAGGCTGCAGGGTCAATGCTGCATGACCGTGTCACGTCGGACGACATCGCGCGCGTGGTAGCGAAGGCGACAGGCATACCTGTACAAAATTTGCTCAAGGGAGAGCGGGATAAGCTGGTCCACGTACGTCTCTTTTCTTTGCTGTCCAACGGAACTATGCAGAAACTGTTGCTTAGATGGAGGACACACTGAGGCAGCGGGTGGTGGGACAGGACCATGTCGTGGAGGCAGTGAGCGACGCCGTGCGCATCTCAAGAGCGGGCCTGCAAGCACCCACGCGCCCCGTTGCTTCGTTTTTGTTCCTCGGGCCCACCGGTGTCGGCAAGGTGTGTTGATACTTCATTTAAAACGATGCCATGTTTACCGGGCGTGCTTCGTAGACAGAGCTTTGCAAGGCACTTGCCGGGTTTCTGTTCAACGACGAGCAAAGGGGATTGTAAGTGTGCTATCCTCATGGAGTAGTCTTTCATTCTGACATTCGTGCGTGAAGGATAAACATCAACATGTCTGAGGTCTGCCGCGAGTCCATTCGACATGTTTTCGGGGTCCCTTATCTGTGAACAGTACCACGACCGGCACACAATCTCGCGCCTCATTGGTGCCGCGCCTGGCTACATAGGTTTCGAGGAAGGCGGCCAGCTGACTGAAGCTGTGCGCCGTAAGCCATACGGTACGCCTTGATTTCCTGGAAATTGCCAAGCAAACCTGACATCCTTGGGTAGCGGTGATCCTGCTTGACGAACTGGAAAAGGCGCATAAGGTCGGGCCACTCGTGGACATGAACGTCCTAGTATGACTGATGTGTTTGGCTAGGATGTTGCGATGATTCTATTGCAGATTCTGGATGAAGGGAGCATCACCGATAGTCAAGGCCGCAAAGTCGATTTTAAGGTTGTTATCGCATACGCTCTTACTACCTATCCGTTTTCAAGCTGACAGCTATCTTCAGAACACCATTATATGCCTCACTAGTAACCTCGGTTCGTGCTATTGCCAGTTTCTTCATCAAATAACTCATTGTGTAACTGAACAGGTAGCGACATTCTCGCCCACGCCGATTCCAGCGACGCTGCGGGCACCGTCACACCTTCAGCACGGTCCCTGGTCCTCGAGCGCACGTCGGAGTACTTCCCGCCAGAGCTCCTGAACCGCCTTGACGCAACGCTCGTTTTCAACAAGCTCTCGCGTGCCTCCATCATGCAAGTCGTGTCTATGCGCCTCCAGGACGTCGCGGAGCGCTTGAAACCCCGCCGGATCGCCCTCGACGTGGATGAGAAAGTGCGCGAGTGGCTCGCGCAGCAGGGGTATTCGGACATATACGGTGCGCGCGCAATTGCAAGAGTTGTCAGGACGGAAGTGCTGTTCCCCCTCGCGCAGAAGATGTTGAGGGGGACGGTGAGGTGGGTGCTGGCGTGGTGCAATGCAATCATGTGGATGCTGACGACGGAATTTGCAGGGAGGGCGATGTGGTCAAGATATGCGTCAGTGACAACGGAGAGAAGCTTGATATCTGTGAAAACCACGAACCCGATGCGACTGCGCATACTGTACCCGCTGCGCTTTCTGTATGACGCCTGATGGATGAAGTTTCTTGGTTCGTATACGGTGGTCCTAAAGGACAGACACTATTTGACTGGCTCAATATATTCACCACTCATTGTAGCACTAGCTGACATCACTTCTTGGATAGCAATCTACTACACCTACATTATAGCCTCTATGTTTAGCATTGAATTGACGTTGACATTGAAATGACAGTATTAACAGTGTGTTAACAGTCGAAAGTCACGTGCGCGCGTGTCCGAAAGCGAAATATGACTTCGCGTCGCGAATGCTTGCCTTGTCTTCCCCTCTCATGTCCAGCCAGCGTTTTTCTCATTCATATCAACTCTAGGTCATTACAACGGACAACTCTCACCATGTTCTTCATTGTACATTGGCTTCGCTCACCCAAAACGCTAGGAACTAACATGCATCCGCAGAAAGAACTCACGCACACCATCCTCCTTCACCCGTCCTACTTCGGGCCACGCATGCTACAGTTTCTCGAGTCCAAGCTATATTCAGACGTCGAGGGAACATGCTCTGGCCAGTTTGGCTACATCATCGCCGTCGTGTCGATCTCGGACATCGGGAAGGGCATGGTGCTTAGCGGGAGCGGCCAGGCGGAGTTCGTGACTCGGTATCGTGCGATTGTGTTCAAGCCATTCAAGGGCGAAGTGGTGGACGGCGTAGTGAGCAATGTCACGCGGGTGAGTGCTACCGTCGGCTGTTAGGTGAGCAGGTGCCGGTGTTGAGAGTGGTGGTGGTGGTAGATGGGCTTCTTTGCGGACGTGGGGCCACTGACGGTGTTCGTATCACACCAAGTGCGTGCTTTGCTTTCGTCCATCTGAATTGGAGCTGAGTTTGGGGTGGTTTCGCAGCTGATACACCCCGACCTCAAATTCGACCACGCGTCCAACCCGCCATCCTTCACTTCTGCCGACCAGGTAAGGTCTCCCATCCTCTCTCATATGCTATCGTCCGCTCCTCTGCACCGGAGACGTTAAACTCACTTGGGTCTGCGTAGGTTATTGAGAAAAATACGAAGGTGCGCTTAAAAATTGTTGGGACACGTGTGGATGCCACGGAAATTGTACGTCGCCACTCCATCTGCAGGTATCAATCTCTTCCTTATATTCCTCGAAGTTCGCCATCGGTACCATCAAGGAAGACCACCTAGGAGTTATCGAGTGATAATGCATTGTCTGTTCATATAGTATCTCGCTTTTCCCATGTTTTTGCTATCCTTGTATCTGAATTTACCGTTGGCTGCATGAGCCGTGCTGGACTTCCCCCGACTGCTAACCCATGTCGAAGTTAAGGTACAAGGCATGTTCAAGGTACATGGAGACATACAGTATCTCGCATTCTCATGACAACGACAGCATATACCATGATGAACACATGCTACATAATTCATAAATCAATTGTTCGATTATCAATGGGTATTCTTCGCAGGCGACGACGCCGCCCGCTTCGGATGTTTCCGCTGGCCCTTTGACGCAGCGCTGGTGGTCGTGGTATTCGCAGAGCCCGCCGGGTAACCCCCCGCCTCTGCGCCAGGCTTCTTCCCTGCGAGCGGTCGCTTTCCGCCCTTCTTCGGCCGCGCCTTGGAGGCCGGCGGCGGCGGCGCAGCAGAGCCCGTCTCCGCCCGCACGCGCTCCTCCTCCGCTGCCCACCACTTGAGGAAGTCAGCCTCTGCCTGCCGCTCCTGCTCCTCCGCCTGAATCTCCTTCAGAGAGCGTTTATCCTTGCTGGGGACAGCGCCCTGCTCGATCTGCAGCTGTTGGATTTCCGAGAAGGATAAGGACGGGGCGGACATTGATGCCTCCACGACGGGCCGGACGGGTGGAGCGGTCCAAGCTTTTACGCCGCCGCTTCTAGAAATATAGACGTCGATGTCAATCGATATTTATGTCACGAGAAGTAAGTACGCACGACACGCGGCGAGGGACAGAGGAACTGGGGGTTGTAGAGGGCTGCCTGGTCGGAGTGATCACTGGGCCCAACCCGGGTGGATGTTGCGGGCGACCGGGACTCTGCGTCCCACTGGATCCACCGCGTGGCGCGAGAGGGCGCGCCAGCTCAGGCGCGCGGTTAGCAGCCGGAGAGGTCTGCATCGGGGTTCCAGCCGGAGACACGCGAGCAAGCGGTACATTGACCGGACTTGGGCTCGCGGGGGGCGCTGCTGTGTTCCGCCACGGTGATCCTGACGGGCCGCGCGATGCGGAGGGCAGAGATGAAGACGGCAGCGGGTCGGCGGGCACCAGGGGTGACGGGAATAGCGGTCGAACACGGTCGCGCGACGGCGTTTTCATGACGGACGGCGGAGTGGTGCCCATAGACCGAACACCCGCACTGGACTGTATTTCTTCCTCCGCAAGGATAGTTTTCATATCCACCCTACATAAGAAATTGCAGTGTCAGTGGCATCTCGGTTGGGGTAACAGCGATGTCCTTGCCTTGGAGCTGTAGACCTCGCCCTCCACGGACCCGGCTTTTGACCAGACGATGACGTAGGTACATCGGCATCTAGGCTCAGTGCAGGCACGAAATCCGATTCATCCATCGAGAAGATATCGTCGCCGCCCGCATGTGCCGGTCCTGTACGCGATGCATTCGGCCGCATCGTCGGGCTACCCGCCGGCGACACAGGAAGCGACGAGCGCCTAGTCTTCTTCGGAGAAAGCTTCGGGGACATTTTCACCGCCGCAGTGCGCACGAAGGGGACGGGTATATCCTGCTCCGCGAGCCAGGCGAGATTCCGTTCAACCGCGATGTCGACGAGGCGTCCGGATCGGGACAGTGGCATCTTCGCGGCCTGGTACGTGCGGACGGCATGGGAAAGTTGTTTGAGGAGGCGCGGTGTGAGGTCGTCCAACACGCGGCTTTCGAGAAGCGTCTCCATGTTTACCGCCATATAGCGCTGGATCCTGTCTGCAAAAGGGATGCACGACAGCCGGGATGCATCCGAGAGGATCGCGCAGGCATTGTGAATGTTGACGTATTTGAGAATGATCGAGGAGCAGATTAGGAGAAGTCTATCCAACAGAAGCTCGTTCTGAAGGCACATATGAGCATATTTTATGCTTTCATTCCAGTAATTAACGAGCTTACCGCAGCAGACATGACGTCTAACAAAAAATCCAAAAATTGATCTATGGAGCCGATAAAATCTACGGGCAACTCTTGAGTATCCGCATGCAAACATATAATGACGAACTCACCAAGCTTGACGAACATTTCCTCTTCCTCGCCACAGCACATAAAGCGAAGGACATACTCCATCGCGTTCCAAGACAGGTGACTAAAGTCGATGGTTAACACACCCTCCTCAGACCACCGCTGCGCCGTCCAGTCTTCCTCGTCAAAGAAGCACTCGAAAAACGGTGCGCGCGCACGGAGGACTGCCGAGTAGCAATAAACCCGACGATCTGACAGTTGCAAAACGACGTCAGGCCGCAGTACTCCAGCCTTCAGGGAAGGCGCGTGTTTGCCCTCGTCCTGGCTGTCGACGAATAGCCGACACATGTCCTTGACCATGCCCGCCTCGGGGCTGCGTTTCGAGGTGATGCGCAAAGCCTCGGCCAGGCGTGGCAGCTCAAGCACACTCGCGAGTGCCTGCAGCTCGCGCGCCACCTGCGCGGGCTGCCCCCGCCCTGAGACGAGCGTGCTTTGCACTCTGCGGGCCACACGCGCATCGCCGACGGCGAGCAGCGCGTCCGAGTACACATAATGTGCAAGAATGAGGACCGAGAGCGGGTGGCACCCGCTGAAGGACAAGCGGGGAAGGCCGCCGGGGGCAGGCGTGGCAGGCGGCGCGGGGATGTACTTGATGGAGATGCCCGATTCGCGATCGTAGATGCTCTTCCTTCCCGAGAGAAGATCTGCGAGTGCCGAGGACCGCGCACGCATGATGAGGCCGTGCACCGGGAACTCGTGTGACTGCACGCGAACCATAAGGTCTGCGCCGTGAGCAAGGGGTGCCGCGCCCTCGTGGTCAAACAGACCGCGCCCTACGTATCGCTTGTGCGCTAGCTTGTCTTGAGCCAAGATTTGGCAAAGCAGCTCGATCTCCCGGATGTCATGCTCGATGTCCGTATCATCGTTCTCCTCGTCGTCGTCTACATCCGAGCCAGTGGGAGGCTTGGCAGTAGGCTCCGACAAAACGTTGGCCGTGGCTTGGCCTGGCTCTACCCTCCTTGCAACCTCGCCGAGCTCTAAGACTTTGTCATATTTAAGGTATGGCCGCATTATGGCGAAGTCCTGAGCGATGGTGTTACCGGTGATTTCAATGGGGTCTGGGCGGAACGCAAGACGTAAGGCAGACATCGCGCCGGTCTCGTTAGCGCGAACTGCTACCGCGCGTTGGATGTATGGCACGCGCTGAAATTTGAACGTCTTGGCTCCGGGGGCTTGTCCGCTCTTGAGATTGCGCGACCGGACGAAGACGTGTCCGGACTCTGTGCAAATGATGATAGAACCGTCGGAGCCGAGCGCGGCGTCCTGCATTAAAAGTGAAGGCTGTTTGTCAATATCGATGCAGGATTTACTATAGTTTCGCTTTGTCTAACCTTCACAGCACTCCACTGCCTTCTCAGGGCCCAGACCCGTTGAGGCTTGACGACAGGACCCTTCTCCTTCGCAGATCCAATGTCCGCTTCCGACGGGACCGCGAAAGTGAAGATCTCTCCGTTGGACGACACCGCCGCGAAGAAGTTGTCGCTGCACACAACCTTCGCGATGCTCGTGTTGTTGATCGCATGCGGGGGTCGGTACGCGTGGAAGTTGGACGGCATGCTGGATACTTCAGAAGGGAAGCTATCGCCACTCGTCAGTCCCGAATTCAGAGGTCGTTGATGCAGAGACAAACCTGATCCGCACATGACTATCCCCAAACAGTAGAATCACGTCCTTCGTGGAGAGAAGGCACGCCATGCCAGTATCCTGCCTTGCCACATGAGACTGCTGCATACGCATTGATAGGCAGATGGCTGACCGTCAGCGCGATGGCGATCACCGGCCGCGTTATCCTCGAGACAACGCGCGGAATTGCTTGCACGGGATGTGCTGTCTTATCGTATCCTGACGGTATTGTTTGAGCGGCACGCGCGCAGGTCAATTGGCTGTCAGCGCACCGAGCTGCCCGTTGTTCTTTCCCCACGTGAACACAGCTTCTCCCGTCCAACACGCAGACGCCGTCTTGCACGCAGCGACACCGGCGACCACCTCCTTCTTGAGCGGCCCCGACACTACGCGCGGGGTCGCCTGCACGGGCTCATCGCCCCGCCCGCCAGCGGGTACGTCATACCCGAGCTGGGAGAACCGATTCAGCCCCCAGCTCAAAACGGCACCTACGTCCGTGAGCGCGAGTGTGTGGTCCTGGCCAAGCGCGACCGCCACCACTCGCGCTTCAAAATGGGGCAGGGGTGTGAGCAGCGGCTGCGTGTGCAAGCCGCCGCAAGGCCCTAGGCGGCCCGTGCCGGCGAACCCGCACGCACGAACGTTCCCGCGGGGCTCGTCGGTGACGACGACTGTGTCAACGGGGGTTGAGTGCCGGAGGTGTGACAACGGGGACATACAGACCTGTGTGTAACCGGGACATTTGGACATCGCGTACAGCCGCAGTTTTCAGCTTGAAGGCGAGTGTCTGTTGGAAAGTGGCATCCCCGCCTGCTTTGTCGCTCCGACGGAGATGCACTTGCTCTGGGAACGCCCGATCATCGCCATCGTTGTGTCCCAAAGCAGCATTTCTGCGGGGCGGGAATATTAGTTTGTGCCTGCGACAGAAAACATCGGGGCACGCACCGATTTGCACCCCACGTGAAGAGTTCCAATAGAGTCTGGCGCTCTAACAGCTCCGGCTTGGTGTTCTCGACTGTTGTGTTGTACAGGTCGAACGCGGTGTATCCTTCCAGATCCGTGAGCGACGCATCCGTATCCGAGCGTTGCAGGAGCAGCACCCTGAGTTCATGCAATACGTCAGTAGAGACCAAATGACTAACAGAGGTCACGCACGCAGCTGTCAGGTTCCCGTGGTACAGAGCGCGGTGAAGTGCGGTCCAATGGCTCTCCGAGTCGAAGAGATTGACCTGGACTGCAGGGTGCGCGAGCACCATCCGCACGTACTCCACCGCTGCGGCATCCGTCGCCGCACACGCAAGCTGGAGCACAGTCCGCCCGAGGCGGTCGCGCGCATTAATGTCAACGGCGAGGGCCGCGGTTAGGGCACTGGGACGTGTCCAGGAGCGCCCGCTGCTGCTGGTGCCTCCGGCTGCCTTGGTGCTGCCTTCGAGCAATCGCTGGAAGGCATGCTGGTCTCTGAGGGCAAAGAGAGCATGGAGCGAGGTCATGCAAGAATGGAGAAGACGGTACGATCATGAAGGAGCGCAGGCTCCTTCTAACGATCGTACAGTCTTGGGGTCCGCGTTCGTCACCTCGGGGGAGAGAACGCAGCTGTGAAGGCTTGACAAACTCCTTGAGATTGTGCTTGAAAGTTCTACGAGCCTGTTCTGTAGAGGTTTGGGATGAGCTGTGGTGAAGGTCGGAGAGCAAGTGGTTTATCGGCCGCCGCTACAGTATGACTGGCAGTGCAGTGAAGTCATATCCCGGAAGCGTTAGCTGCCACGTGGCTATGGCAGATATCTGACCCGGTAATATGGCGCGCGCTTTATTGTGGCACGTTCCTCGGAACTTCTGCTCGCACGCGCGAAATCCATATCTTTATTCCTCCATCCCAGCTCCTCGAACGTGGTACAATATCCTTCCCCGCACAGCTACAACACCGTTTTACCTCGTACTAATGATTCAACAACGCCTCCGCCGCCTTCTTCGCATTCGCTTTGAGGCTCTCTACCTGCAGCTCCAGATTCCTGATTAGCGTACGTGCTTCGCGCAGCTCAGCCGCCAGCCTGTCGTTCTCTTCTTGCAGCTCGTCGGCCTTCGAACCCTAGAGACACCTGCTTCAGTCGACAATCTCGTGCACGGGGTGTGAACGCACAATCGCGATGTTCGTGGAATGTGACCGCGATGGCGCCTTGAACTCGGACACCGGGGACACCGTGACTGCAGGCGGCTCGGGCGTCGGGATGGGCTCGCTCGCGACCTTCACAATCTGCGGGGCTGGCGTCACCGGCGTGGAGACGGGCGAGGGCTGGGGTGGCGGCGCGGTCTGCGTGCGCGTCGGCGCGGGCGCGCTGACCGCTGTGGGGATCGCGACGGACGTGGCGGGCGCGGACGAGACCGCTCCGTCCTCGAGGCTCACGAGCTTCGGCGGCGCGACCTTGCCTGCGAAGAACTCGCCGGCGGTGAGCGAGGGCTCGATGGACGGCGCGGGCGGGAAGATGTCGGCCTGGAAGGAGTCGGCCTGGCGTGCGCGTGAGCGGTCGGCGTGAGGGAAGAGGACACGCGACGTACTTTTCGGGGCACGATGAAGGCGATGCCCTCGACACCGCCAGCGGCGGTGAGTTTGTACGCGCGCGCAATCTCACATTCGGATGTGACGAGCGCACGGCGCGGGATGAAGCACATGCCGCGCTGCGGGTCGCTCGACTTGTGCTCGTCCAGCGCGTACAGGTTGTCCTTCTCGTATTCATAGTAGCGGATGTTGCCGTCTCTGCGCATGGTCAGCAAACTGCCTACGGGCACAAAGCTTGGGCGTACCCCTTGCCAGCTGCGCGAACATGAGCAAAATCGCATTATATCCAGGAAGCTGGGTGACGTACCCAAGAACAATATATTGTTGTCGCTCCAGAACGGCATGATCACGCCCGCGGACTGGTCCAGTGCGAGGCTCTTGACGTTGCTCAACCCGCCCGTTTCCCAGATGCTGACCTGCCGGTCACTCATCCTGCTGAACCCCGTCGTCGCGATGCGGTCCTTGTCGCCCATCCACACCACCCGCGCACCCTTGATCCCGCCATGCCCATCGGCGACCCTCACCGCCTCCCCACCGGCGCGCGCGTCGAAGATGCGGATCTTGCGATCGCGCGACGTCGTGACGAGCAGCTGGCCGGTCGGATTGAACGCGATGCTCTGCACGGCGTCCGAGTGGCCCGAGAGCACCGACTTGGCAGACTCGGGTGCGCCGAGGTCCCAGAGTTTGACGGTGTGGTCGCCCTGCGCGCTCGCGAGCACGTGCTTTGCGGTCGGGTGCCAGAGCACCTGGCCGACCTTGCGCGGCGACGCGTCGATGCGCAGCACCGGGTCGAAGTCGCGCGGCACCCAACCCTCGCTGCCCCAACCCTCGAACGTGTCCGCGCTGACTTGCCAAATGAGCACCTTGCCGTCCTCGCCGGCCGAGGCGACGGTGTTGTCCGCGTGTGGGGACCAGTCGGTGTCGAGCACGGGTGCGGTGTGGCTGCGGGCGAGGGGGATGACGTCGGGGAGCTTGGTGGGGAAATCGCCGGCGCCGGTGAGGGGAGTTGGCGCGGGCAATATGGCGAATGCGCCGCCGCCTGACGCGTTCCAGTTTATGCTCAGATATTTCTAGCGAACGGATCAGTGGGATCCAAAGCAAATATGCGACGACATACGCCGGAGGATGCAATCATATTCGTGTCCCATGCACTGTTGGACACCTTGATGTTCTCCAGGCAGTTCTCTTTCTTCGCTGGTTGTCCGTAGACATGGCTGTCGGTGTCAAGTAGTATCAGGACTGTTCGTCCCGGGTAAAGAGCCGCTGCACGCACCGATATTTTGAGGCACGTACAAACCGAGACATGGCCGCTGTGTTCAGAAGATACAAGGAGCAGAGAAGGAGTTGAACGTGGACAAGTTGATTCGAATCAGCGTAGTCAGAGCACAGTTACAGATATTCGGAAGACCCCGAAGAACCCTGTACAGAAATGGCTTTCAGACCCCGGCCACCGTTGTACCCCTAACATCCGCTGTTCAACGCGCACGTTCAACAGTACTTCAACGAGGTCTGTCTGGCTATTGAACTCTGGCACCCGGACCAGCCTGCTTTCGCCCATAATGACCCGCCACCTCTGCCCCCGAGCGCTGCTGGTGCTTTCAGTAACTCTTCCATCTCTCGCATCGCAATATCAAGTCCCTCTACGACCAGAGTCATATGCACGTGCACCCCTCCCCGCGTCCAACCCAACACGTTCCTTCTGGACCGACTCATCTCCCGACGGAAACCCACTCGGCAGTACAGGCAGCACAGGCCCGCTCACACCCTCAGCCGACATCTGCATCATCGGCGCGGGCTTCACGGGGGTATCTACCGCATATCATCTCGCCCAGGCAGCCAAGGCCAAAGCAGGCGCGAACACGACCGCGCTCAAAGTAGCCGTCCTCGAGGCGCGCGATTTCTGTCAGTGGTGCCGTCTACCCGTGTTGCTCTCGCACATATGCTGAGGGCTGTGATTTTTTTGCAGGCTCAGGAGCTACGGGTGCGTCGCGATTTGGCTTGGAAATCGAAGACTTTAAATTTGACGAGTGCGAATGATCGCCGCGCAGGTCGCAACGGTGGACACCTCGCTCCGCACAGTTTCGACGAGTTCCAGTCAAATGTAGAGAAATTCGGGATCTACGATGCGATACGGGCTGTCGACATCGAAGAGCACGTCTATCGTGAACTCTCACGTATCGTGGAGAAGGAGAACCTGGCGGACAAGGTCGATTTTGAGCCGGCCGGACGCACAGCGCTCTTGTTCACGGAGAAGGAGGTCGACAGTGCCCGGGAGAACTACGAGGCAGCAAAGGCGGCTGGAGTGAATATGTCTGCGGTGCAGTGGCTAGACAAGGGCACAGTTGAGAAGGTGAGAGCTGATTTCTCGTCCAGTATATCGTCGTGCTGAGACAAGATAGACATACGGCGCGTCATACCCGGCCGTGCGCATGCCTGCAAGCAACGTATGGCCCTTGAAGCTCGTCACACAACTCTACTACCTCGCCGCCAACGCTACACCCTCACTCACCCTCCACCTCCACACGCGCACCCCGGTCATCTCGATCACACCCCTTAACTCCTCCGCCTTTCCAAGATGGTCCCTCCACACACCCCGCGGCGCGATATCTTGCTCCTACGTTGTGCACGCGACGAACGCGTACGCCTCGCACCTCCTCCCGCAGCTCGCCGGGCGCGCCGGCATCGTGCCCACGCGCTCACAGGTCGTTGCCATGCGCGCGGACGCGCCGCTCTCGCGCTCTGGCTTCGTTGCGAATCAGGGCTACGAGTACTGGCTGCCGCGCCCAGTGCGCGACGGGGACGCGGAAGCGCGGCCACTGGTGATCCTGGGCGGCGGGCGCGAGGCGCTGCCGGGGAAGGAGATGGGTGAGGCGGACGACTCGGTACTGAATGACCTCGTGAGCGGTATATTGCGGACGTTCTTGCCGCGCGTCTTTCCTGGGAAGTTCGAGGTGGGGAGAGAGCCGGAGATGGAGTGGGTGAGCAGCTCCTTTCACCATCACTTTCCCTGAATGCTGAGGGCAAGTACTAGACCGGGATATGGGGCGTGACGGAATCTGGCGACCCATTCGTGCGTGCATTTGATATGCATTGCTTCACAGGCGCTCCGCTGACGCGCCGTGCTCTGTAGGTAGGCCCAGTATTGGACAGTTTCGGTAGCTGGAATTCCCCGCTATGGCCTGGACAATACATCGCAGCTGGCTACTCTGGCCACGGTATGCCGCGTGCCTTTGCATGGTATATCTCCTCCCTCTGCGCTACCACGTCATACTTCCTCACATCCTCCTCACAGCGCGGACGTCGTCGCACGCATGATAACGGCGCAGATTGCTGGTACACCGGATGAATGGGAGGTGCCAGCGTGGCTGCCTAGGCATTATTTGACGGCGGGGCGGGCAAGGTATGATCGCGAAGAGAAGGGCGAGCGGGTGAATAGCGAGCTATGAGCTCCCTGTCAGTCTGGACAGATATTAGGCCGGTGACCAGGTGACCGTCTTGCTGACGACTTGAGAAGGAGGGGCGTCGTCTTGTCTCCTCCCCATACCCAAGTGTCGCCGAGACAGATTATATGCATCACAATCATGAGAAGTACTGCTCCCTTTTCTTACTTCTAACTATCCATTCTTGTACTTCTGGTGTTATTATATCAAGCTATGTACTTGTTGTGCACTTGCTGCTCTTTTCTCTTATTACTCGGGCCTGCTCCTGAGTCGAAGACTCCGGGCAAAGGATTCCCACGCTGCTGGCATAAGAAGCCACTGACGTCGCACCTGCCTGCCGCGTCGCATCGTTGTACACTGGATTGACTGATAGTGAGGCGCACAGCGTGTCGGCCAGGAGATCGTCACAATAATCAGCCAACTAGTCTGCCGCTCGACTGCGTCCCTGGTGATACGATGAGCTACTCGGACAACGCGGTATTATGCATGACAATGTTAATGAAAGGGCCATTGACAAGTGGAGAGTATCGTTACATCCGCATGGTATTGGAGATGCGCCATTTCTGGGTCAGATGTTCCAAGAGAATAGCAGGACAGAAGAATTGGGTTACCGTGTGTCGAGGAGCAGCAAATTTCCAAACAAAAGATGGAAGCGCAGGAGACAACACCGCCATGTGTCATGAGCATGGGCTTCTTCTGTCGGCTTGAAGGACGAGCAGGGACTATTGATTCACGTTGACAGGTCGCGGCGCGACTCCGAGCCCTGCGCCCTCAAAGGCACGACGAGAAGGCTGCAGAGTCGTTGGCTTGACGCGCTTCCAATTGTGAGTTCACAGTGGGGAGGCAACGAGGCGATGTCACCGCGAGTCGTGGTGACGGTCAGGAAGAAAAGGGCTTACGTCAAACTTGCGCTCGGCGAGCCTCGCGGCGCCTTGTCTTTCTAGTACTCTCTCGTCGACATGTAACTACCGGCGCTCTTAGGGCCTGCATTGTTGCACCGTGGGTTGGCTCACTGCTCTGCAAACTCAGTATATAAGCTCTCTGGTATGGGCTCTGAAAACTTCGGCGATCTGTCAACCAGCAGTGTCCGGCTTCCTCTGCAGGAAACTTGACACCGTCATGTCTCCGTCTTACTACTCTTACGATGACTCTGATGCTTCCTCATACCATTCGTCCAACTGGGGGCGTGTCGAGAAGTACCGCAGAGGCGTTGAGATCCCACCATGGAATGACGAGGAAAGGGCGAGTACTCGTCCTGCACATGTCATCTTCTCGTTGCTGACGGGGATCTTCATCACAGAGTAAAGAAGCCTCCTACCGCTACAAGAAAATCGCTGAGCCCACCCCCCACCGCATGATCCTCCCCCCGGTATACGAGGGCCCCTACGGCGACGAGCACGCTAAGGATTCTGATTGGCCGGTTGTTTGGCGGCATGGCCATCCCATCTCCAAGTCAGATGAGTACTCGGCCAAAATCTCTCCTTTTTCATTTATTTATGTGATTTCTGTTCTCTACGTCGCGGCGATTCCGTCAGCCAGTACACCTCTCTTAGTGGCGAATCTTCCAGTGGCGACCTGGGGCACACCAACGACGCCAACTGCCCGATTTGCCTCCACGAGTATGAGCGCCGGTATCGCGGCGAGCACAAGTCGAAGCGTAGCTCCCGCTCCCACCACGAGCGCCGTCACTCCTCCGCTGCCGACGATCTGTACTTGCCGGATGGCCCCTACTTCCCCCAGCCCCAATATGGCGGCACATCGACGTGCATGACCTCCATGTGTATGAACGTGCCGGGTGGGAAGATGACCATGACGTCCATGCACGCCGAGAACGCGAACGGGCACACTACCCAGACGCGCACGTGGTTCGAGCCTGACCATCACCGCCCTAGCGTCCACGGTGGCCTTCCGGTGCACGGTGCCCCGCTCCCTTCGTCCCTTTCGATTCCTGTGCACTATTATCCAGTTAAAGTTGTGCCCTCCCATACACCGACTCCCCGTTACTATCTCGCGGGGCCGTATCATGAGTGAGTTGTGAGGGAGGGCTTCGTCACTTGTGCATATCTCGCGCTTAACGTTTCGGTTGGTCACCGCATCGACTCCATCACACTCTTTTGCGTATCGTTTCCCACATCTTTTCTCATATCCTTGTCGTATTAGCCATACACTGTTGTGTACCACACTCCTTTATGTCTCGCATCTCGTGTCTCCTGCTCTTGATATACAGTATTGTTGCACTCTTCTGTTGTGTGACAACGCATGAAAAGTCGCGATGCTATCATTGAGACAGATCACCTCGAGACAGCGCCGAGCCAGTGCGTGAAAAACCTTCGTCTTTCTTCGTGTACATTCGCGTTGCACTCGCGCTGTTACTTTACCCCTCCCATACCGGGTCTACATGAAGTGAAGATCAAGGATTGCGATAAGTTATACACTACGACCTGGCTCCATCATAAGCAGACATATTAGGCTCTCAAGCATACATCAAACTATTTCTCTACCCGAATACCATCTATCCATCACTCCTCGTCTTCAAAACGCAGGATCTGTGCATCCTCATCGACAGGCACATTTCGATATCCCCTCCGTGAGCGGAAGCTGAGCGCAAGCGAATGCACGGACGACGCGACCGCCTCCCATGCGATGCCCGCGATGCCCACGACGTACCACGGGACGGACGCGAGTGTGTCCACCAGCCCTGCGTCGGAGCGGAACGCGCTGCGAGAGTCGCCTGGCAAACGGATGGTACTGTAGCATCAAGATGAGTTCCGCTGCACACCAACAGTGATATCAATATCACCCACCCTCGTGCGAGCCCGCTTTTTGAATAATACCAATACGCAACAAGCGCCGTGAATATGAACGGCACAGTGAAGATAAACAGCCAGAAGAACGCGCCGTGCGCCTTGATGCCTGGGCACAGGTGGCGTGCTCCGCGGTCGGGGCGCTTGCCGTCCTCGCACGTCGAGTGTGGAATCTTGCGGTACGGTGTACGCTCGTACCAGTAGTCCTCGCCGTTGCGGCACGTGTCGTCATCGGGCAAGGGGGTCGTTCTCTCGACGAGGACACACTGGCCACTGGAATCACGAACGTGATTGAACTCGCTATGTAGACGGCAGTGAGAGTGAGATTGATAGAGAGAGGGAGAGAGAGGCTGACCATTCAAAGTCGCTGTCAGTGCATGCACAGTTCTTCACAACTTTCTCCTGCGCCTTTGGCTGAGCTCCTACAGCACAGTTTCGATCACGGACTCGGCGATGATAGATCGTCTGCAAGATTGTAAGAAAGCGACGCAATCAAAGAATGAAAGCACGCACCTGACGACCGAACAGACATTGCTCACTGCGCTCCTCGCTTGGACTCCACAGCTCGAAGTCATCGTGGCCGGGATCCTGGAGGTCCAACACGCCTGAATAGAAATTAGTCAGGGAAAGAGTGAGCGCATGAGCAAAAAAACGAACATTGCAAACTCGTCAATGCCGTGAAATCCAAATGCACAACGATAGATGATGAGGAGCGCGCTCCATTTCCAATCAGGATGAAACGCCGGCTGGTATCGCTTGGCACCGTAACGATCGAGCGCACTCGTATCTTCTGGTCCGTGAACGTGTATTCACGCCAGGTCCCCCCCTCGTCCGTGCTGAAGAGCACATGGTCCGTCGGTTCCTCGTCGTTCGCCATCACGAGGATCGAACCGGAATCGCCGAACTCCCAAAGGTGGGCATCCTTGTGCACCTCCTCCCAGGTGAAGCCCGCATCGCGTGAAAGATACGTGTCAGATTCGGTGTACGGAGCGAGAGACTCGCCAACGTTGCCGACCGCCATGATGAGGCCGACGATGGAAGGCGAACTGAAGGTGGCCCGTGGGTCGACACGCTCGGTGTAGCCATGCACATGCAGTGAACACGACTATGAGAGCGTAAGCAACGAAATGCACATTATTTGAGAGTCCACGTACAGCACTACGGCACTCATAAGCGTTGCCCAGCGAGTCGTACTTTGGGGGAATGAGGGACTTCCAGGTACCGCCTACACAGCCATGAGCACATCGCGTGCCTGGAAGACACATCACATACCATCATTGTGCGTGATACGAGTCTGCAGAGTCTTCCTATGTGTGACAGGCGCGGTTGACGGGTTCGACACGACGTTGATGAGCGCAATTCCATCTAGCCCAATCATCTTTTCAAAGTCGACGTATCCGCGCTCGTCGCGGTTCACGTTATCGATAGATAGACCATAGTAGGTGCCATTCGAGTTCGATTTGAGGATGTTACCCCAGAAGGGACTCGGCGGCTCGGATGTCGTCATATGGAGGAAGACGGAATCAGTGCTAGACTCCAGTACTGTGTACGCCTATTGAGCGAGATGAGATGTGTAATGATGAATGGGTGAAACAGACATACGTGTTGTGCAGGCCGCATCGTAGGAGGGAACTGACCAGTTGCGAATGTCCTACCATCCAGCGACACTTGAAGATCAAGCGAATGCTGCTCTGGAAGGTACTGCAGACGAGGCAAATCAGGGTTTTTCTGCAGCCTAAATGCAAGAGCTCGTACCTCAGCGACGATGAGATATTCTGAGAACTTGGTGAATCCAACAACCGAGTCAAACAGCTTTGTCTTCTTCTTGTAGAAGTCGGCCCCGCCGTACAATTGAAGTGGGTTGGTATTCGGTTGGAAGAACCGCTGCGCGCCTTTCTTGTCACGGTAGCTTTCGCAGATAATCTGCGATGGATCAACAAGGAGCCCCTTGTCGCGCGCCCACGCGCAGTTCCGCACATATTTCTCGATGAAGTACCACCGCCTGCCATTATCGCGAGAGAAATACGCCTCCGCGTGGCAGTTCTCACCAAAGCCCGTGCAACCCTCATTTCCCGTCCAAATGAGGTAGTCCGAGTTCTCCGGGTGGAAGTGCAGCACTTGCACCCCGAACGTGTTCGGCACAGACGGAACGGGCAGCGCGTTCCACGACCGCCCAGTGTCGGTGGTGTAGTAGAATTTCTTTTGGTTTGTGATGAGGTAGGCGCGGTCGTGCGTGAAGGTGTGATGGTAAAACGCGAGGAAGGTCTCGTCGGGGAAGAGCCGATTCCAGGCGTAGCCCTCACTGCTAGATTGCCAGACTGAGTTGTCCGCCAGTCGTACCAGGATAGTCTACGCATGATGAGCGCTATTCGGCCGTAGGAAAGGTACAATTGCTCACCGTCGATTCCTTAAAGTAGGCGTGCTGCACGATCTGGGCTGGGAACTCAAACTAGACGACCCTATGAGATATCAATTACCCAGTGTATACTATCCTCTTACCGTTTGATGGATGACATTGCCTTCCGCGGGTTGGGCTAATATTGACGCGGTCAGTACTAGTCACCTCGGCATACAGTCGGTATTGACCTTGTGAACATTTCTTCTCCACCTTTTCGTCCTTCTTCTTCCCCTTATCCCTGTCGCACGTATTGCCGGGAATGATACGGTACCCTGAGGAACCCCTGTATGTCTGGTTCGGATCGACACAAACACCAGCCGGGATCGGTTCAGGCCCAACGGGGATGCATGTGTCACCGTGGCGGACGAAGTTGTAGTCGCTACATAGACCCAATCAGCTCTTCTATCGGTGACGTCACGAGGAGAAGATACTGACCACTCAAAATCTTCGTCATCGCAAGGGCAGTTCTCTTCATGCTCGACGGGATCCTGGAATTTGTCGCCGACGTAGCAGTCCGCGTCCGGCTTTCGGCGTCGGTACCATTGCTACAAAAACACTGTCAGACTGAGGTCAATTTATTATGACGTCTATCAAGCGTACTCGCCTTATGACCCATAAGGCACTCTTTGCTTTTGGCGGTGCGAGCATACCAATGCTCGAAGTCGCTCTCGCCGCACTTCCGCGTACGCGTTGGCGCAAAGTCCAAGAATGCCGTGATGATACGCCCTTTATCCGTGCTTTCCTGCCTTCCAAGCTGGCCAACCAAGAGGAACTTCTGAGACGTTGAATCTTGTACTGTGGTCAGCACGCGTGCCCGCATCTTGATGCCGAGATTCAAGGACTTCCTGTGATTGATGGTATCATTAGGGCTCAAGTTACACTTATTCGGATAATCGCGTACCAGGTCTTCCCAAGATCGGTCGAATACTCCACCGTATCGACTGCATCTTCATCGTCTACCACAACCATAACGCTGCCCTGGTCACCAAACTCATACTTGTGGGCGTTCGGACGAACCATCTTCCATGTGACGCCAGCATCTGTACTGAGGAAGGTGTCGCTCTCCTCATACGACTTCAATGTGGGTCCGACAGAGCCGACGCCCATAACGAAACCCGGCGCCGGCGACGAGAAGATACGGCCGAAGTTGTGAGGGAGAGTCACCGAGTGCAGATGTAGCGCGCACGATTCGACGTCACTCGGGCTACATGAGAAGCGGTTGCCTTCGCTGTCGGTCGCAGGCGCACGAACGGGGGACCACGTGCTGCCTGCAAGTACATCATGGAGCTGCGCCACATTGATTAATGTGCCAGTAACTCACCGTCATCAAATGTAATTTGGGTCTTGAGCTGCTTGGGTGCGCCCCTGCCCTCGACGTCCTGCGCGTTCGCGACGACATTCGCGAGCCCGACACCCTCAATGCCGTACAGGGTCTCGTAGTCCACGAAGCCCATCTCGTTGCGGTTGGTGTCCTTGAGGCTCTCGACGAAGAAGGTGCCATTGGAGTTGCTCACGAAGAGCGTACCGACGGTGCTTTGGTCATGGAGCATGACGTCGACAGCGAGAGAATGCGTCGTGGACTCGACGATGGTGTAGCCGTTCTCGCGTAGGCGAGCGGTCGAAGCGTGCGGGAACTGTGCCTTGGCCCACGCCCGCGTGTCGATGCTCACGTACAAGAGGGTGTCGCTGCCTGCGCCGGGCGAGAGGTCCTTGAGCGCGACGACGGCGAACTTGGACACAATAGCGAACGCCATGACGCCGCGTGCTTTGTTGCCAATGCCCAGGTCCTCAACCTTAGTCTCCTTCTGGAAGAAGTCTGTGCTGGAGAACAAGCGGCTAGAGGAGAGCGAGTGGTAGCCTGTAGTCGAAGTGGTGTCGAACCCGACACAGTAAACCAAGTCGGGGTGGGCATCGTGCTTGAAGTCCTTGGAGCTGTGCGCGAACTGGCACCGTGCGGTCTCGGAGAGGAGCAATTGAGGCGTGTCGGCAAAGGCGTCCTTGGTGTAATAGGTCTCGTCGTGGCAGACAGAGCCCCAACCTTCGCGGTCGCACTTTGAGCCCTGGTAGAGAATGTAGCCATACTTGGCCGGGTCTGAGTGGAAGGACAGCGGCTTGGCAACATAGGCGGGAGATAGAGGTATCTCAAACGTTCGCCATGTCTTTCCGCGGTCGTCGGTGCGGTAATGGGTCATCGTTTTAGTGAGCACGAAGGCCTATGGTGGGATGAGACGCGTGCGCCGGGACGAGGAGCACTGGGACGCACCATGCGGTTGTTGAATGGATGTTCTATGAACATGCTCGCCGCTCCGTCTGGAATATCTTTCGCTCTTTCCCATGACTTGCCCTCGTCACTCGAGATGTAGAGGTTGCCCTCAACCACGTCATGATACGCGACATACTAGACAGGCGCGTGAGCAAGTCTGGTGTGCTCACGACGGCATTGGAACACACCGTAGCATCGTCGAAGAAGAACAGTCGTGCGGGTAAGTTATGGAAATAACTCAGCTGTACTTCTGGCTGCTGTGCGCGCACAAGAAAGCCAGGAAGTAACAGGAGCACCGACCAAACGCTGAGCACCAGGCCGGAGGCCCTCATCTCGTTCTTCGCGTCGTCCTAGCTGTCTTGAGCGAGCTAATTGTTCAGTAGCACTTGCTGATGACGAGTCCTCGTGCGTTCCGCTCGAGTGTCAGACGGCCGTTGGTGGAAGTGTGAGGGAGGTCGCCAGGCGCGCGCACCGCTCGGCGCTCAGGCACCGCTGCGGAGTGCGGACGTGGCTGCGCGTCGAATATAATCACGCTTTTGGCCATGTTTTGCGCTCTGCGCTGGTACCACATATCGCCTCACTACCCAGTTCACTTGGCCCTTTTGTATCAAACCTCAACAAGCGCAACAAGCTCCGAAGTGGGGAGGTCCATATCTCGGAATCTCAGCTGCCTCCTATTAGGGACTCCCTCTGCTTGCTCGCGGCTACCGTAGCCATGGTAGAGGCATCAGCGCAGTGATTTCACCGGACTCCAGCGATCATGCTCTCAGACCCGTGAGCTCAGGCTTTCAGCATGCACATATGCCATGGTCCGGCCACAATTTCTGTCGAGTCCCCGCCGTTCGTTCGACAGTCGCCTTGCACTTTTCTACTTCTACGGACGAACAGCTGACTCGGGGTTCATATTGCATCAAGTCAATCAACAAAGGTGTGGCTACGTCACATTTGAAGCTTCGTGGCCGTCCCTGCTGCACGGCGTGAAGACCACAACCTTCCACATCCACAACGCACTACTTGCCATTGTCATGGATCCTATAAGGCGGCAAGTGCTCTGAGCCTCGACGCTCACCAATACCTTTACCATCGACTGCCGGGCTCTCCCTGCGCGGCCAGATCCCACCATGTCCTTTTCTCCACACGAAGAGCGTCAGTGACTCTCACTCTTCAATACCGAGTGCTTCTTTAAATATTTACGGACAGTCACGCGGTCCGATTCCTCCCTCACGGTGATGATCGCCATGGACCCGACACCTCATCGTCCTATTCCTTGTACCCCCCACTCGGTCGACAGTCCAGCAACCGTCAGCGGTACCCCGAAGCCAACCCCCAAGACGAAGAATGCCACACTCCCAGACCGCCCTGCTTCAGCCGTGGCGGCTGCCAAGAACGTAGCACCTTACCACCGTCCTCCTCGTCTTCTCCGCTTGGCGGATAGCCCATCAGCTGACAGCGATACCTCGAGGTCCCGCTCGAGTAGTCGAGATCTATGTCTGTTGTGACCGTATCAGCTAGTACTACTGCTTCTATACCATTATTTAATGCTGCTCATCACTGCGCGAACGAGCTCGTACGCCAGATCTCACAGTATCCATTCCGTCGTCACTCTGTTGATATAAAACTAGTCAACACAGGCCGACCAACTTGAACCAGGCCATCATTCGAGCGGCGGCAATGGATCTTATCTTATCGCGATATCCTAGTGCTCAAGTTTGGATCCTCTCAGAGTCTGACTCTTGCATATCCTCCGCGTCTATCTCACCTTTGCACCATTCATAATGGGCTCAATCAATGTCGAAGTAAAGGAGCGTCTCATTCAGGCGGCCGTCTCCGGTATGAGATCTCCTCTCATGTGTGCTCAGCGCTGTTATTCTCTTCTGCGACGCTCCGCTAGCAAAGCAGGGCGCATACAGCCCGTACTCCAAGTTCCGTGTGGGTGCAGCACTGTTAGCGTCCGATGGCAGTATTATCAAGGGTGCAAACATCGAGAACGCATCGTATGGTGCGTCGCTAGCGGTCGTGTGGTTTTTTCTTTCTTTGCTGACGGACACGCGCAGGAGGCACAATCTGCGCCGAAAGGACTGCCATCGTAAAGGCCGTGGTTCGTTGTTCGTGTTATGCCTAGGAGGTAGTTGACACCTCGGACAGAGCGATGGCACGCGATCCTTCGCGGCGCTCGCTGTGACAACGTGCGTGCTCTCAGTGCTCTGATCGCTCCGTACGCTCAAATGCTGCTCGACGCGCCATGTCACTCTCGCGGATCGGATCGCAGAGACGTCGCGCAGGCGCTTTCCCCGTGTGGGATCTGCCGTCAGGTCATCCGCGAGTTTTGCGCTCTCGACATGCCCATCCTCCTCGTCCCCGCAGGCTACACGGCGGAGAAGGGCGGCATCTTAGAGACGACGGTCTCGGGCCTGCTGCCTCACAGCTTTGGACCAGAGGATCTGGAGCTGCCGAGGACGGGATGACAAGGTTGTATTCAGTGATCTTCTTGCGTATGTTATCAGTACAACGCTCCCATCGTACGTGGTCTAAGCGACATGTATTGCTCCTCGTGGTTGTGTCGCATGCACGCACCTAATTATTTCTGATATGTCTCTTCATGCATCCTCTCTGCGATCCTCCGGCCTCTCTCGTGCTCCCTTGTACTCCGTCACCCGCTTGCGTATCTCCTTCCTCCGCTCCAGGCCATACTCCCGTGCCTCACGACGCGCCGCTGCTAGGTTTGCAGACGCGGAGAGATGGCGCTGCTCGTGTGCATTGGACATGGAGAACAGCGCCGGGGCAAAGCCTACAACGAGGGACTGGAGGAGAGATAAGCTAGATGGCATGAAATAGATGCAAATCGTCGTGCGCTTACCGCTAGCCCGACTATGACGATTATACGATCCTTCCACGCTTCATCAGAGTCGCTATTGAGCACGTCCGCTCGAGTACCATACCGCGCATGGTACTGCCGTCTCCGATGATGCTGCGCTCGCCGCCGTTCCAGCTCTTCAGCGAAGATATCATCCTCGGTAGACTGCGACATGTGACGCCGTGAGCGACCGCGCAGATTGTCGTAGGCCGCCGTGATTGCCTGGAAGCGCGCGTGGCGGACGTCCGGGGGAAGTAACCGGCACGCAGGGGAGTCGGGGTGGTGCGCGCGTACGAGGTCATAATCTGACAGAGTGGTCAGCCACAGACTGGAAAAAGAAAGAAGCGCAAACATCTAGACTTTATTTCCGCACGAGTTGCCCCCGGAGAGAGGTGAAATATTTGGTGGGGAGTCGGGTGGGCGTTGGAGGGAAAGGGATAGGCGGAAGTAGAGGCCAGCCTCGATGTCACGGCCCACTTTAGAGGCAAGGCTCCTCCTCTAGAAAGCAACAACATGCAGAGAGATCATCGAGATGTTTTTCGACTGCTGGATGGTCGTGCGGAGTGCGATGGTCGACTGGTGGAGGTCGTTGAGGACGCGACGGAATTTGCCGGTTCACCGAGTCCTCTGCGCACATGTCTTTGCCGCAAAGATTTACGTCCTCGTCGACTTTTCTTCCTCTCCGACGATGTTGAGGACCAGAATCTCCCCGTGTTCTGTTGCTGTTCTCCGCACAGCGCGAGCGCGTGGCTTCGCGACTGCTGTCGGCGCTCAGGAGGTGAGGTGCAGCCAGTCTCGCGAAAGACACAAACTAAACGCGTGCACCAGCTCAGAAAGACAGGGCTTTACGACTTTCACGTTAAAAATGGCGCCAAGATGGTGCCGTTTGGAGGGTATCAAATGCCGCTGTCGTATGGAAATGTTGGTCAAGGTGCGTATCTGCGCGCCATGCTCGAGGCCGATGTCTGACCGTTCGCGCAGTAACAAGTCACAACCACGTACGAACCAGCGTCGGCCTCTTCGATGTTGGACATATGGTTCAGAGCAAGTGAGCCTGCTCCGTCGCCGCGTCCGACCGCGTCACGGCTTATCTTCCTGCGCAGCTTTCTCGGCAAGACCGCGAGCCAGTTCCTCGAATGGCTGACCCCCTCCTCTCTATCTTCCCTCGCACCTTACTCCTCGACACTCTCGGTTTTGCTGAATGAAAGCGGGGGCATCATCGACGACACCGTGATCACGAAACACGCCGATGACGCATTTTACGTCGTCACGAACGCGTCTCGGCGCGACGCGGACCTCGCGTGGTTCGCCCAGAAGCTAGAAGAATGGAACAACAGCGAGAAGGCCGCGGAGGGTGTAGTCGAGCACGAAGTTCTGGAGGACTGGGGTCTTTTAGCCCTCCAAGGTTCGCTCTCCCATATCCCCGGCACCACTAGCTCACGCGCGCACATTCAGGCCCGGCGGCCGCGCAGTATCTCCAGGGGCTGACATCATTCGACCTGCGCGCGCTCACGTTCGGCACGTCCGCATTCGTCCCCGTCGAGGGCTTCAACCTGCACGTCGCGCGCGGCGGGTACACCGGGGAGGACGGCTTCGAGATCTCCGTCCCGCCCGCGCACACGCTCGAAGTCGCGCAGCTGCTGGCGAAGACGCCCGTGCAGCTCGCGGGGCTTGGTGCGCGCGACAGCCTGCGCCTCGAGGCGGGCATGTGCCTGTACGGCAACGACCTCGACGAGACGACGACGCCCGTGGAGGCGGGCTTGAGCTGGGTCATCGGTGCGTGCCTTTTGGTGTGTGCTTGTTGCAGTGGTTAATTGCAGGGTAGGCAAGGACCGGCGGGAAGCTGGCGGCTTCATTGGCGCGGAACATGTCCTGAGGCATCTGAAGGACGGCCCGCCACGGCGGCGCGTCGGCCTGATTGTCGAGGGCGCGCCAGCACGGCGTAAGCTACCAGCATAACCTGTCATTCAGTACATGTGCTGACCTTCGCACAGAGGGCGCAAAGATTGTCGCGCCATCAACATCTGAAGCCCTCGGTCAGCCCCTATAACTATAATGATGTATATGTATTGACATATGTTCGCAGGAGCGGTCACGTCTGGCATCCCGTCACCAACGCTGAGCAAGAACATTGCGATGGGCTACGTGCGCTCGGGCTTTCACAAGAAGGGTACAGAGCTCGCCGTGGAGGTGCGCGGGAAGCTGCGCCCAGGAGTCGTGACGCCCATGCCGTTTGTGAAGACGCGGTACTGGAGGGGAGAGTGAGCGGTGGGGTGCTCGCAGGCACAGATACTGCACGCTCCTTGACCTCGGCGTTGAGTGAGCTCATTATAATTGGTGCAAGAAGATGAGAGGAGCTTGGATATATCAGATAAGATAAGGTCAACCCAGGAGCCCGTGCCTCCTCCCTCAGTTCTCTTCTCAGATCTCCTGGATTCTCAGGGCCCTTGGTCGTACAAGGTTCGCGCACAAATGAGCATTATACAAATAATCGGGCATAAAAGCAGAGGCTGATACGATACAAAACATTAGATCGGATTACTCGACTGGCAACTTCTCAAACTTGAACAGAGCATTCAAACACCGCATAACTACATTGGCCCCTTCCGCGCCAGGCTGGTTGTCATCAACTACTTCTCTGAGGACCTTCCGGGCAGGCTCGATGTCCTGCGGCCGTGACGGCGAGTTCAATTTGGATCGAACTTTATGAGCCCAATCGACAGGCGATGATAGCCAGGCGAAAAAGATCCCCACGTCATCGTCCGGGATGCCCTCCCAGTCCGCGTTCTTGAACCCAACATCCTTTAACCAGGCAAACCCACCGTCCCAGTCGAGGTTGTCCGAGTCTTTGCTGCGCAAATCCCTGATTCGGAGTATGACCGTCCTTGATATCGCATCCTTGAGACACGCCCGGACGATTTTGATGCCCTCCTGGACAGCCTTCTTGTCACTGTCGCAGAGCATGTTCAAGTTCTCCTCACATTTCCCCCACGACAAATCCAGGTTGCGAAGATCAGAGAGCGTCGGCAGGGAGCCTGCATCACTCGCCCCTAACCGTATGAAGCTTTCGACATCCGCGGCCTCAATGAGCTCCCCTTGCGAAGCATAGACTATCTCCAACGTCGGCCAGGGAAAATCTTGAAATTGCAGACTCGGAGATGCGTCGGACTCGTTGCGAATCAATCCCCACAAGAGATCCCAACTGGCGTGTTGCCTCTTCCAGGCGCGCTGTATCAGAATGTGTTCGAAAGCGGCCTTCATTTCGCCTTCGAGCTCGGAGTGCATGAACTTGACGGCCCGAAGGCTGAGGAGGGGGGGAGGGTTCGACAGCAAGAATTTCTTCAGGGCCAATGCGCTGCGATCCTTCATTTCCTTCATTTCGGCATCCGGCAACATTGCGTACGTTGCCACAGAGACATCAAGGCGTGTCAAGTCCGGCAGACGCAAGCGCAGGAGGACCTCCGACCCAATCATATGACCATGATGCACGGAAGTTCGGTCGCGAATGACGAGGGATGTTACGTTCCGAATATCCACCAAGACAACTTTTGCGTTTTGCGCCTTGTCCAGCTCCAGGTTGTACAGCTCGACTGCAGTCGGAGACGCGGCGGTTAACGATCTCAGGACAGCCAGGAACTTCTCCACGTGGCCGATATTGTTGCTGAAGTAGACGCGGCGTGTTGCCCCGAAAACAGGCAGAGTCCAGGGGGCGTTCGGCATGCAGTTGTTAAAAGTGATGGATGCAAGGTTGCACGATTGGGCGAAAAAATCCGGGCGCAGGCCGATAGTCGTCGGCGTTGCGTTGCGGCGGCGGGCTTGCTTAAGGTGGAGTCCCTCGTAGACGCCCTCGAAATCCACTCCGGTCAAGCCTACGAGGCCTGTCCAGTCAGCGGGCAAATCGCCGATGATCTCGTCGAGACTCCTCAAGAGACTTTCGGGGAGCTGGAAGGACACCGTCTGCCACCGGTGGCACTGCGGAAGGAGAAGTTCCTGGAAGACCCTGTTCAAAACTGACTTGGCGGAATCAATTGTGTTCCTTCGTGTCCAGTCTCCTTTGAGCCAGAGGTCCTTGCCCTCCACGCTGATCTCCAGAGTAATCGGATACTCCATGGCCAGGACAGTGGATAGCTTGCGTTTCATCGTGGCAAATGAATGGCGCAGGGGTTCGATGCGAATCTTGGCACCCACGATCTGCTTTTTACCCTCGGGCTCTTCCCAGGTATGCTGAAGCGTCACGATGTCCGAGGCGGATTTTTGGGGGAAGACTTGGAGCAAGGAAATGGAAATGACGAGTAACGGTGTGATTGGTAGGAGGAGTCTCGCCGTGTCGAATGGCTCGAGGAAGAGGCTCACTGCAATGAATGTGATAGATATTGAGATTGATATGAATCGAAAAGGTTCGATAGGCAGAAGCCTGGCAATATCGGACGACATGGGGAGAAAACCCATTTCGAGGAAGAGGGTTGAGATGCAGATGACGGATGCGACATTTGAGAGGAATGTCACGATGTCGACTGACCCGAGGAAAAGACCCATTGCGATGAATGAGTCAGAGGTGTGGATGTGGAGATTGATTTAGAAAACAGCACTATCGCTAGAGGAGGTGATGAGCCAGGCAGAAAGGTTGATTAGAGTGTTGGAAGATGTTGGCAGGCAGCGCTGACCTTTATAGTTGGACGCTGCTCCAAATCATGTGCCAAGCTCCGAGCATCGTTCGAGCATCCTGAAAGCAAAACAAGCCAGAGATCTCCCATGAAATCTTCGAGGCGAAAACAACAAACCGTACTCATACACAACGCCTGGCGTTGTTGCCTGCTCGCATGCAGAACAACGTTTAGAACAATAAAGATAGAAGTGCCACTAACTTGAAATCAAACTTGGGATCACATGAGGATCCGCCAAGCTATATTGTGAGTTAGTCGAAGCTGAGGGGGCTACTTGCCGCGAATACGGAAGCCGATGGATGCGGATGCTCACGACGGTGGAGGTCAAGTGGAGAGATCGCGGGCGGAGTCGCCACTCGGTCGGCCTGCGCCTCGCGGTGCACGGTCGCGCCGCCGCCGTTGAGGACTCGAGGGCGCCCTCGAGTCCTCAGTCTACTTACCGAACGCCCGATATTACACAAAGCCTGGATTAGAATACTTAAGCCTCCTCCATCGTGGCTCGTTGTCCACCGAGACGGCGCCTAGCGCTAGCTACGTATGTCAGTTGTTGTCACGGTTGGCTCAGGCCGCAGTTGCGCCTCGATGGGCTACGGGCTACGTGCCCTTTCGCTTTCACAAGAAGGGCACGGGGCTCGGCGCGGGAAGCTGCGCTCAGGACACCTTATGCCTATATTGCGCAGTGAGGTACTCGCACGAGTCTAGTGCGAGACGCTCTGGTAACGATACTATGGTCAAGACTGCATCATGGCTGAAGACGTTAATTTATTCGTCACTGTCAAGGCATTGCTTATAGATAAGTACTATACAGCGCATAATTTTCAAAGCTTGTATTACACTCAAACGACACTGCTGTTGAACTAGATTCATTATATTTGTGAGGTCGAGAACATCTGTACGAGCCGGAGAATTTGCTTACGCTGTAGGATTCAAACTTAACTCCAGAATCCCCGGGCTTTCCAGCAGTTTAAGGGCGAGTTGCTTCCTGACACAGTGGACAGACAACTCACGTTGGTCTGCATTGAGGGCGAGAGATTCAGGATCTGTTGGCTCTCGTATTTCGGGGCCGAGGACCCTTGCGAGGACCCATGGTCGATCCTGGGGAGATGCACGGCGTTGGCACTCTTGTCGCTAAGCGTATTGTTGACGTAGTCGCGCATGTTCAGGCTGTCCCGTCGTCCCCAGACAGTCAGCGTGCTGGACTTCGTAGACCGACAGAGGAGACGAGGACTGACGCACCAGGTAAGAACAGAGTTGACGTATACTAGAGGATGGAGAGTGTCAGGAAGTGGAGGAAGCGATAAGAGCTGGGAGGATACGTACGTTTTCCGATCATGAACTCGAACATCAGCACATAGAGGAGGTCCGGCGCAATGAAGTACTAAGGTGGAAACCTAGTCAGTCTGGTATGATGTGTCCGCAGCTGCAAGCGCTCTCACTGAGATGAGATCCGCGAACAAGAAAACACTGTGACGATGGATGAACTCCGGGAGCATTGAAATGCTGGAAATGACAGCTCACGTTGTCGCAGTTCCAGTGCTCACAACCAGTACGATCAACTTGGTGATTACACTGTCTGATCTGCCGCCGATGTCACCGTGAGCAGCCTGCGGGATTGATCATGAACCGATTGATCACCTACCGTCGGACCCCGGTGCGACTCCCATGCAAGTAGAAAATCATGGCAGCGGAGATGACAACGTTCGATGCCGCAGCAATAGAAATGGCGATAAGGCCCGTTGCCTGAAATAAGAAATCAGACGAGTCAGAAGAAATAGCAGGTGCAACAGTGTCGACCTTGAGGGAAACTTCAGCCTTCACCATGTCCTCGTTCAAGTACCTGGGTTCGGTCAGACCAGCATTACGACGCATGATCGGTGAGAGATACGGACAATCGAGCATTGTACACTTGATAGGATATCGTTAGTGATCGCTTCAATGAGCTCTGGGTCTGACATCTCACCCAGTGAACCCGCTGTTGTCAAAGTGGATCAATGAGCGAGTGCGACGCCTCTAGATAGCATAAAGACCTACCCAACTCTGCGACTGCACCCACAAACTGCAAAGAAGGAGACTCAGATGAGCCAAAAACATGTGAGCTGGAGATCGCTCACACAGAAGGCCGAAACTACTTTGCTGGAGCTCACTACGGGGCGCCGGTGAGCACGATGGCGCCAGCAGTAATCATGCACGCACATTTCCATATTCTGTACACGAAAAAGCTGTACGCAACGTTAATACCATGAGTTGATTGAGCTTGATGGACGATCAGGAACAAACCTATTCGTAACGAAGGCTACCGAAGACTGGAAGTGGAGGGTTAGGCGCATACAAGTGGAAGAAGACGAAAGCATCAAACTGACGGATATGACTATAGAGAACTGAGACGGGCGATCGGCGCCGATGAGACTCGGTGCAGAGGGCACAGACGGGTACGCACCGGTATTGTCCTGCAAGCGCGGAGGTCGATGAGACGAAGTGCATATGATCTCAAGTAAGAAAATAGATACCAGATGTTCTTCAGCAATGCCTCCGGGTTGCCGTAGTGAGTAATCAAATAATGATAAGGGACGTGAATGAGAAACGCCTCGTGGGTTGTATCGAGGACGCTGTCGAGCAGGTGAGGATCCGAATCGTGACGTGCCCATTATGTCCATTATGTGCTCACAAGAGAGTGATGACCTGCCAGTGGAAGGGACTCGGTCTCAGTACGTTGCATTCGCTAGAGACACGTCGCACACACCATGGCCCTGATCCACCATACGTCGCTTCCCGCCTTCACAGAACGGAAATAGTGAAAGGTCTGGATGCAGGTCACTCCATAGAGACTGTGGAGCAATACGAATGAGCGATCAGATCGTAGACAAACAATGAGTACCGACATTGTCGAGAATATGACACCAAAGTATTCCACGCCGATTGTGCCTCCGCGGTTGAAGCTTGGGACAGCGGCCATAAAGTCGCGCAGAAAGCGAGCAAAGAGGTTGTGGGCGGGGCGAATAGAAAAGCAGCCCTTCTTATTTAAGTGAAGCTGAACTGCGCCTTCACATGAGGTGCCCTTTCATGCGCGCCATCTGCATTGACAGAGATATGTGGCACGAACTCTGTTCAAAGCGATGAACAGAAGACACGTATCGAAAATTGGGTCGTTACTTACAGACTAGCGGGAGGGCGCCTGTTATCTCGTCACGGAGTACTCAATGCCCCTCAACATCTTGAGCCAAGCGCGTTATCGTGGGCGGCTGCGGGCTGTCCCACAAGACCCCACCATCAGGCAGAGCATCAGCGGCATAGCTTTGGTACCCGTGCGCTCATGCTGTGAACAGAAAGACATACCTCTAGCTCATGGAAAACAACACGCTCGTTTGCACCGGTGTCCCAGACGCTGACCATCAGAAGTTCGGTAGTCCGCATGTACAGCATCCTGCGGTACCTATCGAAGATCATCACCCACGCCCTGTTCGGAAAAAGCATGGGCCCTGGAAGATGATCAGTTGGTGGCCGAGGCGTCTGCGATGAAGACGCGTACTCTGTGACTAACTCAGCAGTTTGGAGGTTGAAGAACCGATGAACAGCTGGAATGGAACTTTCAGTGAACTTTCTCTTATCTAGAGCGTTTGTGCGTGACACTTTGGTCGTTGCCGTTATCGACAGACACAACATACGAGTGTGCCGACACTGTGTGGAAGACCATCGATAGCTGGAAGAACTGCTTGGTTTGCATAGTCTGGGGCAGCCTTGCGATAGGGCGAAAGGTCGGGTGAGATGGTCGGGTGGAATGGAAGTGGCCGTATGCGAGCTGTATGCGAGAAGTAAGCTGCCGCGACTCGAGGGAGAACAGCGCTCAAAGTCTGGCAAACACGGGGGGAAAGAGCCACACCCTGGTATTCGGTGTGGTGAGGCTCAGTGCCCGGGAGAAGGTAGCACATACCAGGTTTCCCCGGGACGTCGACGCCGCAACTCCAAGATCGAGTCCACGCGTCCCCGACATTCAACCATCCTCACACCATCCTCACACGTAGTTTGCGATGTGATCGTAGAGCGTCCATCATGGCAGGGGCACCGGATTGAAGTACGTTAGTACTCAGCTGATGCAGAATGTCTGATGTCACGGACAGCTACTAGAGCTTCAGATGGCCTGAGACTCAGATACTGTAAGCGCGCTGCTCCGGTACACAATAAGAAAGGGATGTTTTCGCCGGGACGCACAGATGAGGAGCTTTGAGGTTGCTCAAGGGCGTTCATCAAGTGTCGGTTTGAGCCTGTGTGTGGAGAGCCTGATGACAGCGGATGAAAAGGCTGTATGGTCCCATATATTCGCAATTATGCAGGGGTTGAGTCGGTGCAAGAGTCAACGTGGTGGTGCCACGCACGCATGGCGGTCCGCCTCTGACATTTCATCGGGGATGGGCACCGTCTTAGTGGACGGCATCCGGGCATACCTCGTCGCGCTGGTACGCGCCCATAGCCCAAGCATGCCACGACACACCGAGAACACCACGACGCGCCGCTCAGCGACATTCTTCGCGCGCTCAGGCTTGACTCATGCCCCTCGCGTCTACAGCGGGGTGAGCACCGCCGAGCTGACGAAGCCCGGCACACTGCTTGCGATATTGTGCAGCCTCACGAGCTCAATGAGGAGCAAGGGCTGCTCCCCGTCTGTGGCGATATGCACGCGCGGTGGTGGGCACCCGGGCAGGACGTCGTGCGAGAGGAGCGCGGGCGTCGTGTCGCCCACGAAGGGCAGCGTGACCACAACGCGGAATGTCGTGGCAATGTGTCGCGGCGGGGCGCAGGGCGGTTGTCGGTGGGCAGGGACGGGCTGACGAAGATGTGTGCAGGCTTGTGGACTTCAAGTGAAAGTGCGTGTCGGGTGGGGGGCTTCGACGGGCTTCGTGGACAGACGCGACTCGGCGCACAATAGAGCTTACATCATTTCGCAAGGGCAGCTCCTCGGGCCCGGGTCGAGTCGCGGACTCGGAGTCGCACTGGCAGGCTTCTTCGCTGTGCTGTTCAGAGTTTTCCGTAATTTCCTTATTTTTGGGCCTGGATCATCAATGAGCTATTCACCTTACAGAACAGAAGAACTGTCTTCTGTGTATTAAGGTCAGCCATGGAGACTAGGTATTTATTGCGCGCGTGGCAGGCAAAGGGTGTATCTTATGCGCTTTCTCACACACTGCTTCCGCAGGTACTCTCAGTAAAAATAGAAAGTCACCTCCCAGTCCGATTCTGTGTGACATGACCTGATTGGCGTGATTTGAGACTATGATATGACTGGAATACGACTATAATGCGACCCCAGATGACCGGAAAGCATTTTCAATAATTAATTTCCGGTTTCCAAGTCAGAATTCTGTATCTACATGACTTTTCCCGCGTGTCTAGGGACTTGCCAGGACTGCAGCGCGACTTCCGTTTTTACTGAGAGGTACTGTTGATTATGGCAAGTTCCGTCCTCGTACTCCAATCATTGGGCTGCCAGTGCTAAGTCAGCGTCATACGTAGCACGCGCCCATGTCATCGGTGCTCTCTCGCAAGGAGTCCACACAGGTCGTCTGATTATTCCAGCTAAGTCAAAAACGATAGGCGCATCGCAGAGTGGCAAGCACTCTTGAGGGCTTACAAATAGCTGTCGGCAGTCGTGCCGAGAGGGGTTGACAATGCAATGAACAAAGTAATAGGTCACAAAGCAGTATGTACATGCGACGGCGATGAGCGTAGCTATGTGAATAAAGAGACAGTGCTGCATCTCGAGCGCGGGTTTGCCACCATGTCCGCCAATCGCCAACCCTACAGCGACACCGATCAGTTCCCCCACTACAACCCCGCACACTATCCTAATGGTAGAGGTCAGTGGGCAGGATACTTGGTCGGAGTGGCCCCTATGCCTCCTCTGAGGCCGCAGGAAATCGCCGTTGCGCAGCTGCAAGGCCGCCTTGATCAGCCTGCTCAAGCGGCACCGCCGGTGGCTGCTCCTGCCGGACATGGTGTCAATGATCAGGCAGCTCCTGATGCACCGCCAGAGGTTCCCAGGGATCGAAACGGAGATGGTGAGTGACTCATGGGCCCGAGGGTGGGCATGGGAGATGCTAACAGGTTGTCATTGTCAACAGAGATCAAGCAGATTGTGTGCGACATACCAACCAACACCGCGGATCCGGACAAGGTCATGCTCAATGAGCCGCATCGCTACCCGCTCAACATGGAGCCCGTCGACTTCCTCGAGCGTGTGTGCCTTGTCATGGGTCTTGAACCTGGCATGGCAAAGCTGGGCTACAAGTGGCATAACGACGCCGCAGGTGCTCCTCCCCAGAAGCTGCAGACTGTCGAGGATGTGCACTATGTTTTCGAGGAGTATGTCAAGAGGAAGAAGGAGGCGAGGAGGAATTCTAAGGAGGTAAAGATAATCCTGAAAAACATGGTGCGTGTCAGTTTTCGAGGCTACTGTGCTCCACACTCACTGTATCCGCCGCCCCAGGAACCTGCTCCGAGGACAAAGTCTGCCATGAAGGCTGCCAAGCAGAAGACAGCTGCTGCGGAAACCGTGAAAGCGAATGAAGAAGCTGCCGGTGCAGAGTTCGAAGCTTGCAAGACAAAGCTTTCGTGTGCGCACGAGAAGGGGCAGAACCGGTTCTGCTGGGTGAATCCCGACGATCCGCTGACGCATCACCCACTTTCATTGGCCGAAGTGAGCCTTTGGGCTCGGATGATTGTACGTCGTCGACACCTGCTCATGAACACTCTCTGATTGTGTTTCTCTTACACAGAAAGATGGACGCGCTGATAGAAATTGTCTCCTCCCTCCCGAGACGGTGATGTTTGACCGCCTCCACAAGCGGGACCGTCGCAGCGACCGTCGCTCAGCCAAACCATCATCAGAGCTCCCTCCTATCCATGTTCACATCAATAACGCAGGAGCTGGCGTCACCACCTCTAGCACCCAGGCTCTGTCTGCGACTCAGCCATCATCCGACATCAAGCGCCACATCAGTGAGGTTGACGACGCTGACATGGAAGATCTTGTCATCCCCATCGGCGACATGCTCGACATCCTCCACAAGGCCATGCCCGACTCCGACTATCCGGGGTACAAGGTCGCTCTCAAGGCTAACGGCATCCACTATGCGCGCAATGTGCTCGATTTCAAGGATAAACAGAGCTTCTTTGTGGAGAAGGTTGGGATCCCGGAGGGCTCAGTGCCGACATTCGTCCGTTGCATTGAGAAGGAAGTTCGGAAGTGCAAGAAGCAGCGGGTGGTTGTGAAGATGGAAAGCGATGATGATGATGTCGTCATCATCGAGAAAGAGAACATCCCACCCAACGCACTCTGACCTTGCGATTGTGCAGACTTGTATATAACTTATTTCCTATGTATATACTTACTGACTCGGAACTCATATTGCTTCCCTCCAACAATATATTTGCTCTAATATACGTAGCCTGAATTTCGGAACCACCCCTCGATATGCTCCGGCGTCATCGACACCATTACTGCCTCCCACAGTAATGGAACTGGATCACATCCCGGCTCCCCGGACATCTCACCGAGCATGCGGTCGCGATGCTCTCGGATCCACGCCTTCATGGCCGAGAAGCCTTCCTCAATGGGGTTGAAGTCCGGGGAATACGGCGCGAGATATATTAGTTTGCAGCCGCTATGACAACAATATGAGTTGAGAGCCCATGCAAGAGGTAATACAAGCGTACCGTGCCTCCACGAGCTCTCGCACATCTTCAAAGTGATGCACTGATGCATTGTCCATGACAAGGACTGAATTTCGCTGAGGATAGGGCTGCATTATGAGTAGGAGGGCCTCGATGTACTTCCGGAACTCTTCCCCGTTCCACGAGCGCGTGAGGATATCGAGGTAGAGGACACCATCTAGGGAGATTGCCGGAAGGATAGAGTATCTGCAAGCTGCAGTTAGATGATATTCACAGAGAAGAACCGACAACACACCGTTTGCCCCGCACGAAAAAGTCCCGCCGCCTCGCCCGGTCACCCCGTGGCGCCCAAGCCTTTGTACGACGGGTTGTATGCCGATTGCAGGCAGACTCGTCCAGAAAGACGAGTGTCTCGGGAGGACACTGGCCGATTGCATTCCGGTACTCGTTGCGACGCTGTTCGGTGCGCTCGAGAGCATCACGGGAGACCTGGGAAATAAGAGCACAAGAACAACCAGAAATGCTTGCAAACATACCATCTTGTATGTCCACCCACGCCGCTTGAGTGCTGTTTTGATAGTGGCCTCGCAGACGTTCATGTTGCGACCGAGATCGAGAGCATGCTGTAGCTCATAGATGTACAGATCGGGAGTTTGATCCAATAGGCCCTCGACATACTTACAGATCAGACTCAGTATTAGAAGGGATGTATTGTGCCCCACATACCGCGAGATCAACTGCATCCAGGATGCGTCGTCGTCCCACCTCGGAAGGAACCCGTACCACATCGCCAGTTTCTTCCCACAGCTTGATGACCTTCTGGCAGGTACGTATGCTGACGTCGAGAGCATCCGCAATGTCCATTTTGGAGCGCCTCTTAGTGTGCATGGAGATGATATGCCATTTGGTGGTAGTGGGGATGTGTCGACGGTTGCCCATGGGTGTCGTGGAAGGTGAGATCCGCAACAGGAACGCGCCTCTGCCGCTTTGCGGCTGTGTCCGAACAATGCCGGGCTGCCGACGGTGTTGTGCAGATATTCCGCCGCGTCTATCGTTTCTGACTTAGCTGTCAAGAGGATTCTCACTCGCATGAGTTCGGGACTTGCCCTCCTGGCGGACAGACTGTCGTCGTCAAAGTCTTCAATAGCATTGTCTGGATACGGATTGTCGTCTCCTATGACATCGGCAGTGAGCACATCATCGTCCTTATACTGGAAAACCAACCGGAAACTCTGCAGTTTCGGAGGCCTATATGAACGGCGATATCGACATTTCAAGTTTGCAAGACTTGTTCGAGGTGCGCCGGCCTAGGTCGCAAACTCACCGCGCCTTCGTAACTGTGCATTTCTAGCTCTGGCTTGCCAACCGATAGAGCCTTTCTCGGAGTCTATCGACAATACTTAGTTCCCTGTTCTCGCGCTTCTCCGCCCTTGCAATTTATACCCTCGGCCGCCAAAGCATCAAGATGTCGCAGTCCAGTGCGGTACGCTAGTCTATCAGCCCCGTTCAATGATATCCTGAACCGCCATCAATCACAGGAAGTCGCATACGACACCTCAAACGAGTTCTTCCAGGTATTTTCTTTTGTGTTCTGTGCATCACGTTGCATTGATTTTGCACAGTGCTTCCTGAGCGAGGATATGACGTATTCGTGCGCTTTGTGGGGCAAAGAAGAGGGCGGGGTTCGCGGAGACCTCACCATTGGGCCGACGCCAGGAGACCTCGAAGCTGCGCAGAAACGGAAGATCGACCACATTCTGCGCAAGGCTCGTGTCAAGGCTGGTGACCGGCTCCTGGAGATCGGCTCGGGATGGGGTGCAATGGCCCTTGAGGTGAGACCCGTTGGAATTTGTCTGCGTCTCATCGCTGAGCCCCCATTTTATAGGCGGCGCGACGCGGGTGCCGTGTCGATACCGTCACCTTGTCTGTTGAGCAGATGAAAATGGCGCAGGAAAGGGCTAAGGTCGCTGGCCTCTCTGGGCTCATCACTGTGACGTCGGTCGCGATTCTGGGAGTAGCAGGTCGTCGAGCGGCTCGCGCTGGTGTCGTAACGGCTCTGCGGGTCGTCCGCGAGAGCTGACGTGGCAGGAGAGAGAGTCGTAGTCTCCTCGGGTCGTCCGAGGAGACGAGGCTCACTTGACGAGAGCGGGAGCTGAGTGGGCGGGATGGAACCGTGAGTCGCTCGTTCCCTCGAGCGGGCAGCCGGAGAGTCTCGACGGGTGCACGCAAGGTGAGGGGAAGAGAGCAAAAGTAGATTGTATTACATAATGCGAAGTTCGGATACAAATACGATCTGTTTAGCGGCCTCGAAAGGTTATCGGTTCGCGATTATATAACGTACGGAAGGCTATAGTATACGAGTTCATGAGTGTAGACGACATCTCCGTTACAGAGCCCCCCATCGCGAAGTGTATAGCCTGAAGCTGGTCCGATGGCAGCACCTCCAGTAGCAAGAAGCCGATACCGCGCCACGCGCGCCTAGCATACAGCTCGTCGGGGTGATCCAGGACACGCGGCTCGTCCGCACGGGGGAAGAACGGTGACTCCGAGCCCCAGAGGCGACGCAGCCGCGCGCGCAGTTCGAGGAAGGCGGCGTGATGCCCCGTCACGAGGGGCTGACTGGGGTGATGATCGAGAAGCAGGCGCTCAAAGTCGCGGCGGAAGTGGAAGGTGCGGACTTCCCATCGCAGCAGCCGGACGTCGTCATCGGACAATGGAACCCAGGGTTGACCCTCCTTGTCGGTGAGTTGTGTGATGACTTCCGGGGCCGGGTGACTGTGGGGGTCGCCGTGGAACACTGCGGACGACGGGCCTTTGCCTTTCAGACGACCGCGCCACCACAACGACTTCCCGGCGTCCCAGTCGCGTGGAGGGCGGAGGTCGAGGCCTGCTGCGACGTGGTTACGCATAGAGCGCCAGTGGTACACGTGTTGGAGCGACTCCAGCTGCTTCATCGGCGGAGCCGGCAGTGAGGCGACATTGGCGATGAACGGAGCTCGAGGTGGCCCGTGAACTTCCCAAGTAGCTAGTGAGAACGGGACGTCCGAACTCGTGAGCCACTGGTCCGAAAGGAATAGGGCGACCTCGTCCCCGATGACTGCGACCGTCGTGTCGAGGGGCTGACCGCGCAGATCCAAAACTGTGTGCGGCGTGGCGAAGAGGACGGGCGCACGCGCATGGATGGGCAACACAAACGGGGGTGAAGGAGGCGCGGCTGGCGGTGTCGGGGCGGTCTGCACGAAGAGGCTGGGCGGATCAGGCGATGGGCTCACGTCGATGACGGCCGTGTTGTCCGAAAGGCGCGATGCCAGGCTACCACGGCCCCCCAGACGCTGGAGCAGGGTGGCGGCTGGCGCAGAGGCCTCGACGAGCGACGACGAGCTAGGTAACGGCGCTGGATCGATCCGTAAGGGCGAATCCTCCCCCGAGTCGGTGCCGATCCGTTGGGCCAAAGAGAGCCGCGGCGGACTCGGCGGCTGCGCGTCCATGCTGTCTGACGGGGTTGGCGAATGCTCCGGCGAGGCCATACTGATCACGGAGGAGACCGACGGGGATCGGGCGGGGCTGGCGCTGTCTCTGCGCGGGGCGTCGAACAGCTGCGACATGCTGCGACGCTGCCGCGGGGGCGGGCTTATGTTCTTGATGGGCGAGCGTGAACGGTGGGCTGTGATGCGCGGGGATGCGGAGCTGCGTGACCGTGGGCTGGCGCCTCGTGAGCGCGACCGTGATTGGCGGCCACGCCGGCTGGGTGAAACCGAGCGCGCAGGGCTCCAATGCCGCGACGATGAGCGGCGGCGAACGCGTGCGGAACTCAACCGGGCGCTCAGCCTCGCGGAGGAGTGCCAGTGGCGGGGTGGAGTGGGAGAACGCTCGCGACGCAGCCGGCGTCCTGACCTGCGCGGCGGAGAACGGTCGCGTCTCGGGAGGGACGGGGCATGCGCGGTACCGTACGTAGAGACCGGGCGACGCTGTGCGGGCGCCGAGACCGACGATGAGGTCGCCGCTGGGGGGCTGAGGTGATCGAAGTACGGGATGACGGACGGCGTCGGGACGTCCGACGCCGTCCCGCGATAACGTTTGGCGTCCTCGAGTTCCTCCCAGTATTGCGCGTCCGATTCGTCTGGCCGGGGCGGTTGGGCGCCGTCTGCGAGGAGAAGGAGGTCGTCCGCGAGAAGATCGTGACCGCGCCCGCGCTCGACAGCCGCTTGCTCAAGCGCGCGACGGCGGCGTTTGCCCATGGTGGCGAGCGGCTGGGCGTGATGCACTTCGTCGTCCCAGGGCTCCGTGGAAAGGTCGGACGGGAGCGCGGAGTGAGTGACGAGGCGTGCGCGCGGGTAGCGCGGGGGTTTGGAGATGCGGCGCCAGGCGGGAACGCCTGCGTACGCGAGTTCGATCCAGGTCGCAATGTCCGACGGAGCTACCCAGCAACCGATGACAGGCATGACGGGCTCGACGTTGGCGACCCGGTGATCGCGCTGAGCGAGTATGAAGTCCGCCCACAGCGCGTAACCTCGGAACTCCACGATGCATTTCTGAATGCGCGCACCAACGCAGACCAAGTGCTCCAGCGTGTGATTGGAGAACTGCCAGTCATTGCCGTCGTTCCACGTAATGAACGCGTCGTCGTTGAGACGGAGGCGATGCCAGGACAGCCGAGCGGCCGCGGCTTTCGCGACAGATTCCCAGCGGCTGTACTCGGACATGAGCGGCTTCATGAATGTCGGGTGAATACTGCCAACGCGAGTCGTCCAGTTGGCCGTACGAAAGTGGGTCGCGGTGAGCGGCGCACGAGCTGGGTCGTCACCAGTCCATGTAGTCTAATAAGAAATAAGACCGGTAGTGACCGGTCGGAACATTTCAATAATAGACCGGTAACAAATGGATTATATAATCAACATATAAAATGAGTTGGGGGTAAAACAATGTCGCGATGCTATTGGATACGGAAAAATCGGCTAAAATCGGCAAAAATAGTGAAAAAATTCATTTGGCGTTGGTTCCCACGGGTACGGGACGTAAACGAATCATTTTAAATGGTTACCGGTACTACGATTAGCTGCCCGTAGGGCTTGGAAAAATAGGGAGAAATCGGGATAAATCGGAATATATCTGGGGACATCACGTGCTAGCCGATATCCGCTCCCACGCGTTGAAATGTTCCCACGGTCCCGACAAATGTCATTTTTGATCATTCGCGCTGCTATATAATCCTCTCTGTAGGCCCTGGGAAGACCCACTGACAACAATACAGTACATGTATGATTTAGACTTACACATAGACCATATATACAGACTGTCCTAGGCCCAGTCTATTGGACTGCAAGCCGGACGGAACCACAACCCAGGAGAGTATCTGATAAGGAATATCCTGCAGTCATGATCTTCTTTACCTAAGCTACCTAAATCTGCACACAGATAGCTCTCAATGCTTTAAGACTTATAGTATTTTTTTCATGACCCAAGCCCCCCTTCAATGTTTCTCAAACACATTTTCTTTAGTATTTATGCTGTTCGACTAGTATTGATACCCAAATTTTGACCACTTTTGTATACATTTGGCATGGTCTGACTGCTGTTGATATGCAGTCACAATGTAACTAGTCTCTACCATTATATTCCATATTTAGCATATTATTTGTTGAAGTCATTGGTAGGCTGCATTCAACACATATATATTCATCATTTATATGTTTTGGCCCAAAATAATGGAGTATCCCTAATAGCTCTCCAGGATCTGGTTTTTAAAATCCTCCAATATTTCAGAGCACTCACAGACCATGCCCCACCAACTCCTATAAGTATTGAAATCATACAAAGACTTAGTAGATATTGCTGTACTTCCACTCTGATACAGCCTCTAAGATATAGGATGGTCCCAGGCTTGTACAAGTACATATGAATGGCTTGGTTCTCAGTTAGCATAGGCTTATGCTTGACTAAGCTCATATCACAAGTGATGGTTCAGTGGAAAAAGAAAGGACCATTTGCTATTGCACATGCATCTGGGACAAGGACAGTACTAGTACTAGTAGAGGTTGTATCAGAGTGGAAGTACAGTAACATCTACCACTCCTCTTTGTAATATCTTGATACCTTCAGGGGTCGGTGGGGCATGGTCTTCAAGTCCTCTGAAATATTTGGGGATTTTATTGATCAAATTCTGGAGAGCTATTAGGCACACTCCATTCTTTTGGTAAATAATGAATATACATGTGTTGAATGCAGTCTTCCAATGACTTCAAACAATACCATGCTAAATATAGAATATAATGTTAGAGGGTAGTTTCATTTTGACTGGGTATCTACAGCAGTCAGACCATGCTAAATGTATACAAAAGTGGTCAAAATGTGGGTATTAGTACTATTCCAACAGCATAAATACTAAAGAAAATGTGTTTGAGAAGAATTGAAGGGGGGCTTGGGTCGTGAAGAAAATACTATAAGTCTTAGAGCATTGAGAGCTATCTGTGTGCAGATTTAGGTAGCTTAGGTAAAGAAGATCATGACTGCAGGATATTCCTTATTAGATACTCTCCTGGGTTGTGGTTCCGTCCGGCTTGCAGTCCAATAGACTGGGCCTAGGACAGTCTGTATATATGGTCTATGTGTAAGTCTAAATCATACATGTACTGTATTGTTGTCAGTGGGTCTTCCCAGGACCTACAGAGAGGATTATATAGCAGCGCGAATGATCAAAAATGACATTTGTCGGGACCGTGGGAACATTTCAACGCGTGGGAGCGGATATCGGCTAGCACGTGATGTCCCCAGATATATTCCGATTTATCCCGACTTCTCCCTATTTTTCCAAGCCCTACGGGCAGCTAATCGTAGTACCGGTAACCATTTAAAATGATTCGTTTACGTCCCGTACCCGTGGGAACCAACGCCAAATGAATTTTTTCACTATTTTAGCCGATTTTAGCCGATTTTTCCGTATCCAATAGCATCGTGACATTCTTTTACCCCCGACTCATTTTATATGTTGATTATATAATCCATTTGTTACCGGTCTATTATTGAAATGTTCCGACCGGTCACTACCGGTCTTATTTCTTATTATCCTACAGGGACGCCTGGGGTCGTCCTGCTCGTCCGTCCAAGCCCAAGCGCGCCACGGACGTGCGGGGTCGTAGAGTTGGGCGACGCGGGTAAATTCATGGTGCGCGAAGCGTCCGTCGGCGAACGGGACCAGAGGAAAGGGGCTGTCCTCGGGGTAGACGGGGATGTAATCGGCCAGGCGGGACTCGTACCACGCTGAATCGCCCGCTTCGCAATACACTGAGGACTCGCGGATATCGAACGTTGCTCGGGCGTCGCTAAAGGCGTTGGGCCTGACTGGACGATCGCTGAAGGAGCGCGGTGATGACGGGGCCATGGCCGAGGAACGGAAGGCGAGTGCGTGAAAAAGTATGAAATGGAAGAGAAGGAGGGTGGGCGACGGCGCGCGCGCTCGGGACGTCCGGAGCTCGCGGTGTGGTGCGTACCAAGGGTAAGGGGAAAGGAGCGAAGAGCGGCGAGCGCGTATAAACAGTTGTATGTACTTGTTGACGGCGATGGCATCGCTATCGGATCGTCATCGGGCGCCCGGGTTGGCGGCCCGATACGCCCGCAGTATCTCGGGAGCGTTGCGAAGGTCCGTTGCCGTCTGCCATGTGTCGTCTTCCGGTCCGAGACCGACCCAGCGGACGAGATATTCCAGCTGGTTGCCGCGGCGGCGCTTGTTCTTGCGCCAGCGCACGATGCTGTCGACTTCGAACTCGGCGGAAGCGCGCAGATCGGAGCGGCGCGGGTCTGGCATAGAGGGACGTGGAGCGTCGGTGGGCGGCGGCGTGTAGCGGACGAGGTGCTGGATGCTAACCACGGAGTGCATAGGGTACGTATCGGGCAGCGCCAATTTGTACGCTACGGGATTGACACGTTCTTGCACGGTGAACGGCCCGACACGCCGCGGCATGAGTTTGCGGCCTGTACCCGCGACGTCCGCGAGCTGCAGACTGTGGATATCCAGGAGTACTTGATCGCCGGGCTCGAACATCTCGGTACGGCGGCCTTGATTGTAAGACCGGGCCTGTTTGTCTTGAGCTAGAGCGATGGCATCCCGTGCGTGGCGGCGGTGCCCCTCGAGGTCCACTACGAAATCCGTGGCCGCTTCGCTGCTCAGCGTCGGCCGGGCGACGTAGGGCGTGCCTGGATTGAGCAGATCGAGGGCGCCTCTGGGCTCGAACCCAAAGAGCAGGAAAGCCGGCGAATAGCCCGTCGAGGAGTGAACTGAGCCATTGTAGGCGTGTACGAGCACCGGCAACCAGCGTGCCCAGTCGTCGCGGGACGAGTTGACGTAGGCCCGCAACATTGTCTCGAGGGTCTGATTGACTATCTCCGTCTGCCCGTCGTGTTGTGGGTGATGTGAGGATGACAGGGCCATGTGGATGCGCAATTCCGCCGCCACGGCGCGCCAGAAGATGGACGTCCATCGAGGGTCGCGATCCGCTATGATGTGTTCCGGCAAACCGTAACGGAATACCACGGTAGATAGGAAAAGTTCTGCAAATCCGGCTGCGGTCAGTGATTGCGAGCAGGGCGTGGCTTGAACGTGCTTCGTGCACCGATCGACCGTTACGAAGATAGCGTCGCAGCCTTGCGAAGGTGGCAGGCCCGTGATCAAGTCTAGGGACACCCATTCGTATGGACGCGCGGGAATAGGGTTCGGGCGTAGAAGTCCTGCAGGCGCTCGGCGGTCCGTCTTCACCTTCTGGCAAACATCGCAGGATTGCACATAAGCGAAGGCATCCTTGCGTAGCGTCGGCCAGAAGAAGCGGGTGATGAGGCGCAGTATAAACTTGCGCGAGCCTTCATGGGCTGCTTCGAACGCCGAGTCGTGGTACCTGGCGATGAGGGCCGCTACTTCCGTCCGAGGGACGCACAAGCGAGGGGGTTCGCCGTCGACTTGCAAGAACAGGAGCCCGTCCTTGCTGCGTGTAAAGCACTGGCCCTTGTACTGCTGGTTGTCTGGGCTATCAGCGGCTCGCCAGCGTTCGCGGAAGTACTGGTCTTCCTGGTAGCCCGCCCGGAAGCGCCGCACGAGCGCCGGGTCCAATTGCACATGCAGAGCAGCCATGGGGTCGCGGTATAGTCCCGCCGACGGATCCAACGCCGCAGGCAACGGGGTTGCGGAGGAGTCGGTGACGCCGGCGGCGTCGACTGGCGGGTCGTCCGCTAGTCTTGCCTCCGCGTCGGTCACGGGAACGGCCGCCTGCGGCAGCGTCGACTGCTGCGGGACGTCCGCTGCAGTCTTAATGCGTTTTGCCGCCGCGCGGGTGGTAACTGCGAAAGCTACTGGAACGTGGCTATCCTCCGGGCCATCCGGTGTCGCCTCCAGGACCTCCGCCCAGGTCATGACGAGTGCGGAGGTTGCGGCGGCCGCGCGACGCGCGGCCGGGGGGTGAGCGTTTCCTGGTATAAGCTCTGGGTCCGCCGTCACCTCTATCGACGGTGCAGGGTCGTCCCGCGGCGAGATGTGAGGCGGCGGGGCGCGAGGCAGTCTGGAGATGGGGTCCACGTTGGAGTGCACACGGCCCGCTCGATGCACTATGTCCAGGAGAGGCGCGTACGCTGCGAAGACAGCCCCCCACGCGGCGAGTCGGCGGTTGGTGTTCTCGTAGGTTTTCGCCCATTGCAGGGCAGCGTGGTCCGTGACCAGAACGATCCTCTCACCCTCTATGAACGGCTGGAAACGCACCAGGCCGTCTTTAGCTCCCAGGGCCTCGCGCTCAGTCGCTGAGTAGTTGCGCTCCGCGGCCTTGAAGGTGCGGCTCCAATACGCGATCACGCGCTCGACGTGCACCGTGGTGTCGTCGAACGGCGTTGCCCACTCTGAAGGTGCAGGCGGCTCCGGGAATTTGGTTGAGAGCTGCACCGTCAGCTCCGGTATGGGGAGGCCGCTGGCATGAGCCTTCTTCAAGCGATCGTAGGTCCTGGTGCCCGCAAGGTCGCGGATGACTATCGGTTGCACTTGCTGCAGGCAACAGCCGAGGGCGACGTCCGACGCGTCCGTATACAGGCGATAGGTGCCCCCTGGCATAGCGTGAGCCAGGACGGGGGCTTCTTGCAGTGCACGGAGAGCACCCAACCATGCAAGCTCGCAGTCGTCCGTCCATTCCCATTTTGCGCCTTGACGAAGGAGTTGGAAGAGCGGAGCCACGATGTCGGAGTAGTAGGGGATGTAGTTGGAGAAGTACACAACTACTCCTAGGAATGTACGTAGTTCGGCGACGCGAGTGGGTCGCGCAAGTTCCGAGATAGCTCGAACTTTCTCGGCGTGCGTGCTAAAGCCTAGGCGTGACACCTTCTGACCCAGGAGCAGTACTGAGGTATAGCCAAAGTGACACTTTGGCGGCGACAGCGTGATTCCGGAACGTTCAATGGCTCCGAGAACGAGGTCGATATGTTCCACATGCTCCGACCACGACTTTGAGTAGATGATGATGTCGTCGATGTAGACGAGGGCGAACAGCCAAAGGAAGGGAGCCAGAACGCCCTGCATAACACGCTGAAACGCTGCCGGTCCATTGCGCAGGCCAAACGGAAGTCGCCGAAATTGGAAAAGGCCGCGATGCGTGCGGAACGCTGTCTTTTCGCGAACTTTTTCGGCCAGGGGCAATTGGGTGAATCCCGAAAGCGCGTCCAGGGAGGACATGACTTGCGCGCCACTGAGCGCCTGCAGGATATCTGCCTGACGGGGGATCGGGAATTCGTCCGGGACGGTGAGAGCATTCAGTCGCCTATAATCGACCACGAAACGCGGCTTGTCGTTTCGGTACGCTATGAGGACGGGCGCCGCCCAAGGACTGGAAGACGGCTCGATGACTTCCATGGCCAGCCATTTATCATGCTGCTCGTCGATGACTGCTCGTTTCGCCGGCGAAGCACCGTACATGGGCACGGCGACTGGCTTCGCGCCGACCTGTGTCTCAAACGAAAATTCTACGGAGCTGCGGCCGAGGCGGCCGTCGAACCCAAAGGCGTGTTGGCGACGACGCAGAACTTCTAGCAGGCGCGCACGTTCCGGCGAAGGCCAATCGGCGCCGATGTCGAGGATAGCTTCCATGTCCTCCGAAGGGTAGAGATTGGGGTCGGGCAATTCGGCTGTCTTCGGACCCCACATCTCAGGTTCCAGTGACTCCGGCCGAGGGTCGTCCTCGGTCCGAGTGTTGGCAGCTGACAGGGGCCCCCCAGGTCCTGGGGCATCCGGGACCGGAGCGTGCGCCGCTGCTTGGGTTGCAGGCGGGTGCTCCCTTGAGTCGTCGAGGAGCCGCGACTGCACGAGAGCACGCACCGACAGCGCATGCTGCTGACGAGCCGGGGACGGGGCGTCGAAGGAGGACGTGGGGCTGAGGTGCCCCAAGAAGTCGCCGCGTCGAATGTACTGCGGTCGAGCCGTGGGGTTAGAGACCGACACGACCGGGCGCTCCGTGGAGAAAAGAGTGGGAGTGGTGACGAGGAAGGAACCATCCGGTTGGGCGAGCACTGTCTTCTCCACTGCCCATTCCGTTGCGGCATCCGATGAAAAGGAAAGAGCCACCAATTTGTTCGTGAACGGCGGGATGAGGACGTCCTGCGTGGCGCGAGCTGCGGGGTGAGCGGCTCGTAGGCTTCGTCGGCGTCGAGCCCCCTTTCTGCGGCGATGCTCCTTAGCCCGCAAGAAAGAGGGTCCATCCGCGGCCTTTCGCACCTGGAAGGCATGAACCGGACCCGGTTTGGTGGAACTAGCGGGAATGGTCCAGTCCGTTTCGCCTACGGTGAGGTAGGAACCGCCGATGACGCTGCGTCGGACACCTAGCTCATACGTGAGTTGGAAATCTTCGCCCAAGAGCAGGGGTACCGTCATGTCTGGAACGACATAGCACTCCGCGATGACCTTTAGCAAGGGTCCCTCGCGTGAAGGGAGAAATAGGGGCAGATGGACGTAGCCCATCATCTTCGCGTCGCCGGTGAGCTGGTAGAGGCGCATCTTCAGGCCGTGGCGCAGTTTGGGCCTGCTGGCTTCCGGAAGCTGCTGCCAGAACGTGTAGGACAGAAGCGAGATGTCCGCGCCAGAGTCAGCCCGCGCGACGAAGTGCGCTGTGCCCTCAGACGATAGCTGCGCGCGCAAGCTGAGCGCCGAGACGCCGACGGGGGAGCGCCCTGGCTCCGGCTGTCGGGCCGCTCGCAGCTCCACGACGCGCGGTGAGGGCTCCATTCGCGGCTCTTTGGCGGACGGTCGACTCGGTACGGCGGCCGCACCGCTGTCCTCGGGTGGCATTACTGACTCGATGACGTGGGCAGAGGCGTACGGCCGGATCTGCGGAGACTCGTCCTCGTCAGGGACGTCCTCGACGAGGACGCGCGATCGCGTACGCGCTGCGCGTTCCAGTGCTGCTCCATGAGTGCTCAGCATCTCAAGCCAATACGACGAAAAATACTGCGCATTCGGGGCGGGCTCGCTAAGTACGTAAGCTATGTAGGCCTCGGCGTAGTCGCCGTCCTCCGCCTCGGGAATATCGTAGTCGGCCGAGATCACGTGGGCGCCGATGCGTGTCGTATATTGTGCCCAGTGCGGGCACTCCTTATCCCAGTGTTTCGGACTACCGCAAACTTTGCAAGGGCTGGGCGGCGGTTTGCGACTGACGACGGAGTCGTTGCGTTTGAAGGCGAAACCAGCGGTAGGCCGCCGCTCCTCGCGTCGACGCGGGGGTGACTCGGCGTCGACTGCATGAGCTGAGGCCCCTGCGCCGTAGGGGAGCTGCGTGGGAGCCATGGAATCCATAACGTCGAGCGTGGGACCGTCCACGTCCGACGTAGTATGGAGAGTCGCTTGATGCGCGGTTCGCGGGCTGGCGCCGCGGTGAAAGTAGGCGGGGCGAGGCGGCTCAAAAACACTGGTCCAGTTGACGAGCTCCGTGGCTTTGTCGGCTACTTTGGCCAAGAAGAATCGCGTCTCGTGAATGTCGTCGATCCAGGCGTACCTGTAGGACCATTAAAAATAAGACCGGTAGTTACCGGTCGGACCATTATAATTACAGACCGGTAACGATTTGGGGCGACGCACACAAAGTCACGTGACTTATTAGGAATAGTAAAAAATGTCATGATACTACTGGGTGCGGAAAAATCGGCAAAAATCGGCAAAAATGGTGAAAAAATTGAGTCAGCATCGGTTCCCACGGGTACGGGACAGAAACGAATCATTTTAAATGCTTCCCAGTACTACAGATAGCCACCCGTAGGGCTTGCAAAAATGGGGATAAATAAGGTCAAATCGGAGTATATTCGGGAGCACCGATTCTCAGCCGAACTCCATTCCCACGCGTTGAAATACTCCCACGGTCCCATAGAATTCCATTTTTCATTGTTTGCGCTGATATATAATCCTTTCCGCAGGCCTTTGATAAAATGGGATAAATAAAGAAAAATCGGAATATATTTTGGGGCACCGGATTCAGCCAATATCCACTCCCATATGTTGGAATATTCTCACGGTCCCAAGAAATTTCATTTTTGATTGCTCGCGCTTGTATATAATCCTTTCCGTAGGCCCTGGGAAAATCCATTGATGAATTTACAGTATATGTATGATGTAGACTTAGATGTTGATGATATATACAGACTGTTCTAAGCTCAGTCTATTGAACTGTGAGCTGGACGGAACCACAGACCGAGAGAGTATCTGATAAGGAATATCCTGCAGTAATGATCTTCTTTACCTAAGCTACCAAAATTTGTACATAGATAGCTCTCAATACTTTAAGACTTATAGTATTTTTTCCATGACCCAAGGCCCCCTTCAATTCTTCTCAAACACAATTTCTTTAGTATTTATGCTGTTGAAGTAGTATTGATACATACATTTTGACTACTTATGTACACATTTGGCATGGTCTGAGTGCTGTAGACACCCATTCAGAGTGCATCTAATATCTACCAATACTTTTCATATTTACCATGTTATTCCTTGAAGCCATGAGTAGGCTGCATTCAACACATATATATTCATTATTTATATGTTTTAGCCCAAAACAATGGAGTATGCTGAATAGCTCTTCCAGATGTTGTCCATAAAATCCCAAGATATTTCAGAGAACTCATAGGCCATGCCCCACCAGCCCCCGAAAGTATCAAAATCGTACAACAATGTGGTAGGTAATACTGTACTTTCACTCTGATATGCCCTCCAATATATATAATGGTCCCAGGCTTGTACAAGTACATATGAATGGCCTTGTGCTCAGTAAGCACATGTGTATTTTCATCTAAGCTTGTATCAAATGTCATAGTTCAGTGGAAAAAGAAAGGACCATGTGCCATTGCATATGCATCTGGGACAAGGACAGTGGTAGAGGCTGTATCAGAGTGGAAGTACAGTACTATCTACCAAGTTTTTGTATAATTTCAATACTTATACCAGTTGGTGGGGCATGGTCTATGAGTACTCTGAAATATCTTGGGATTTTATGGACAACATCTGGAAGAGCTATTCAGCATACTCCATTGTTTTGGGCTAAAACATATAAATAATGAATATATATGTGTTGAATGCAGCCTACTCATGGCTTCAAGGAATAACATGGTAAATATGAAAAGTATTGGTAGATATTAGATGCACTCTGAATGGGTGTCTACAGCACTCAGACCATGCCAAATGTGTACATAAGTAGTCAAAATGTATGTATCAATACTACTTCAACAGCATAAATACTAAAGAAATTGTGTTTGAGAAGAATTGAAGGGGGCCTTGGGTCATGGAAAAAATACTATAAGTCTTAAAGTATTGAGAGCTATCTATGTACAAATTTTGGTAGCTTAGGTAAAGAAGATCATTACTGCAGGATATTCCTTATCAGATACTCTCTCGGTCTGTGGTTCCGTCCAGCTCACAGTTCAATAGACTGAGCTTAGAACAGTCTGTATATATCATCAACATCTAAGTCTACATCATACATATACTGTAAATTCATCAATGGATTTTCCCAGGGCCTACGGAAAGGATTATATACAAGCGCGAGCAATCAAAAATGAAATTTCTTGGGACCGTGAGAATATTCCAACATATGGGAGTGGATATTGGCTGAATCCGGTGCCCCAAAATATATTCCGATTTTTCTTTATTTATCCCATTTTATCAAAGGCCTGCGGAAAGGATTATATATCAGCGCAAACAATGAAAAATGGAATTCTATGGGACCGTGGGAGTATTTCAACGCGTGGGAATGGAGTTCGGCTGAGAATCGGTGCTCCCGAATATACTCCGATTTGACCTTATTTATCCCCATTTTTGCAAGCCCTACGGGTGGCTATCTGTAGTACTGGGAAGCATTTAAAATGATTCGTTTCTGTCCCGTACCCGTGGGAACCGATGCTGACTCAATTTTTTCACCATTTTTGCCGATTTTTGCCGATTTTTCCGCACCCAGTAGTATCATGACATTTTTTACTATTTACGATTCCTGAGGTACGAAGAAAATCGTTTACTAATGGGGCCTTTTCAGCGCATCTGTGAAACGCCAAAGATCTACCACCCGGTTTCACCCGGCCGACAAGATCCGTTATCTATTGGCATTATCTATCAACCTCTATGTATTACATCTTCCTCTCACTCCTTCGACTCTCACCACGCCGACGCCCCTTCCCTCATGCCCTCGAGCCCGCCACGCCCGCGCGCTCTGCTGTGCCGGCGCTTTCTTGCCCGCCACGTCACCATTCCCTTGCTGTCAAGTCGCACCAACGTCGTCCTTCCATCATCATTCGCGCCGTCCGTGTACCTGCCACGTCACGCCGGCTCTCCTCGCAGGTGTGCTGCTCAACACTGCTGGCGCGCTCGGCGCTTCCGCTCGACGCTTGCAAGCTCTCGCGCTGGGGCTCGGTCCCATGTACGTTAGATGTAGCCACGGGTCCGAATACAACAGGTTTTTAGGGTACAAAACCTTTGCTATAGTCTGACAGTCCGTGCAGTATGTAATCTAGCGAGTGGACGCGGCGCCGTAATCAAAACCCCCTGCCCCACCACCCGACCAGCTCGTTCGCTCCCGTGTATATCAGCTAATCGAGCCGCAGCGACAGCCTTGTTCCAGTTCAACGTCGTGCGCACAGACGCCTCGGCACGGCGGGTGCCGGCGCGGGCTTCACGAGCATCGACAACACTGATGCTCGACCGCCAGCCGCCTGGCGGTGCTCGTGCTGGCACGCGGCACCGACTACCCCGGCGTGCTGCCGTCCTCGAGGGGCGTCGCCGCGTCGTCGTCGTCGTCCTTGCTGAGCATACGCACGAGGCGCTCTTCGAGCTCGGAGTGCTTCTCTGCAGCCTCGCGCACCTTCTCGTCCGGCGGCGGGAACGTCGTCAGAGTGCGCAACAGCCTACGTCGAAAGCGACTCACCTCAGATGACTCGTCTGAGCGTCGTGCCTTCGAACACTTGAGCAGCTGGAGTGGGGGCTCTGTAGAGAGCGCCGCTCGAATTAGAAGTGATACAGTCCATGGATACAGACGACGTACCTCCCATACATCCACTTGCGCCGAGGGTTGCCAAGGCGATGACCTGCGCGCTGCACGTGCGTTGTGGTTGTGCTGCGACACGTCACAGGTGTGCGGGCTAAGTGATGGCGAGGTGAAGGAGGGTGGGGAGAAGAGCACGGGATCACACCGACACTCGCGACAGGGTTCTTGTGAAGTTGACAGCATCATCATACTGCATCCACAGGTGGGAAGGTAGTGCACGCACCAGACGTCGACAAACTCGATCAGCACTCCGAGCGGCCCACGTCGACGCAAACATGACCTGCGAGCGTCGAGTGTCGCGGTGTTCCTCATGGTGTCGCTTTGAGGATAAAGAAGTGAGTGAGTTGAAGAGAATGATAGACAGGCACGCACCGATTCCACCGCTCGACCATCTGCGCAGCCAGGAGGCGCCAGGTTTGACACCTGCACAGCTGCGCAGGTTCGTCTGGACGGCGCGCGTCCGTCTGGGCAAGAAGTGGGTGGGTGCGCGGAGAGAGAGCCGCGCTGGTGTTGCTAGGGCGAGCAGGCGCACAGGGCTTACATAACACGTGCTGGAGGACTGCCAACAGCGTTCCTGCAGCGTCAGCGTCGTCGATTAAATGCCCAGGAGCGGGCAGGGCTCACCTTTGGGTGATTCTAAGCATACCCGCGCCGTTTCGGGGTACTGCGCTCGATTCGCAGCGGCGGCAGGTGGTCAGGCCGGCACGCGCAAGGCGCGGGTGCGCGGCGTGACCGGGCGTCACGCCGGAGGCGGCGCTGTCGCGGGTGTGCGCTGGCGTGAGGTGGAGATACGGGCGCCAGGGCGGGTTGAAGTTCGCGCTGCGCGGGGTCCTCGTCGACAAGGAGGAGGGGACGGCGTCTGGGAGGCAAAGACTCAGAGCGCGTCGAGCTCGTTTCAGGTGCGTGCCGTGGAGAGGCGTCCGCCAGGGGTGGCTGTGCGCTGCGGCGAGATCTCGGCCGGGCCGGATCTTTTCCCTTCCCTCTTCCACCCCTGCTGCGCGAACACGTTCGGCCGCCATGAACGCTAGTATCTAAGCTTCAAAGTCAACGCCAGGTCAGCACTCAGCTGAGCGCACTCAACGTCTCAGCACCGCATGCGCCGCCACGCCACTGGGTGCGTGCTTCAACATGCACCGTCGCCACGTCACAGCGCCGAGCCGGCGACACACGCACGCAGAGGTCGAAGATCGAGGGGTTCGGAGGGAGCGACCACGAGGGGAGACGGGGTGGAGATGGCTGGATAATGGTTGACGAAGGTGAGTAGAATTATTTTCTCTTCCTCATCCCCATTGCATGCCTCCGACATCAACATCTCCGTCGACAACATGTCCATGGCCATCGCTCACCATCACCGCCGTCGCCATCATCTTCCCCTTGCCATCGTCTCGCCTATCACCTTCTCCATTGCCATCATCGATTCCTCTCGCATCGCTTCCCCTCGCCATCGACGTCGGTCTCGCTCCGCCAATGCCGCCACCGTCGCCATCCCCGTCCACGCTGCACTCGCCCACAACTCACCATTTAAGTCTCTGTCCCTCACCATCGCCCTTGGCTCTCGCGCAACTGCTGCCGCCATCTCATGTACTCTCTGTTCCCTATCGGGGTGATACCCCCTAGCTGACTTGCTGTTTTCGTCACAGCCTTTCCGTCTTTATGGTCACTGTTGCACATCGCACGTCGGCCGCACCCCACCCTCACCACCCTCATACACCCTCGCCACCATTATACGCCGCCCTCGCCGCCGCATACGCCGCCCTCGCCGCATCATGATGCTTCTTCACCCACTTCCGTTGTCTTCACGCCACGTTCTTCCCTGGCCTCACCGCCCTCAAATCGCCGTCATAGCTAGTTAAATATAATGTACTAGTATAATACCACAATGATTATGGCCAACTGTGCCGACAGTGCAGCCTCACTCCGTGTGAACCGGATATGGTCGGTGACTCACAGCCTTCCAGGCACCCGTAAATTTCTCTGAGTTGTGAATGCGAGTGCGCGCGATTGTCTCTCAGCATCCACCCTCAGTGCATGACACTATCTCCGAGCCTCCACTTGCTGTATACGAGACTGTCTCTTATCGTCTACTCTTCGTGCGCGCGACTGTCTCTTAGCGTCTACTCTCCGTGCTTGCGACTGTCTCTTATCTTAGTGCCTACTCTTCGTGCGCGCGACTGCTCTCCACTCAGTGTGCGCGCTACTGTTTCTTGAGCTTCCACTCTCCGTGCGCGCTACTGTCTGTCCCTGAGCCTCCACTCGTGCGTGCAACTCCGTTTCTTAGTTCCACTCTCCGTGCACGCGACTCTCTCTGAGCCCCCACTCGTGCGGCAACTCTGTTTCTTAGCTCCACTCTCTGTACACTCGACTCTCGCTGAGCCTCCACTCTTGGTGCCAGTGCTCGGCTCACAAGGGATTGCATTCTCTGCTCTACCTCCCCTGGTTACCCCTGGTTACCGATGGTTTTAGCTCCTACAGTAAATATGGCTATGGCTCCGCATTACATGTCTAAAGTGACACTGTCCAACGTGACAACTTGGCCCGGAGTGGCACCGTCCAAAGTGACAATTTGGCCCGGAGTGGCACAGTCTAAAGTGACAATGTCCGGAGTGACCATAATGGAAATGACAGCAATGTCCGACGTGACTATAAACAATATGAAACTGTCGAAAGCGATTCAGAAAGAAGCACATCCCATTTGGGCAGCCATCGGCATCACACTTGTTGCGTCAGTTTGTGTTATGACAATTTGCTTCATATTCAGGCAGCGTATAAGATCTGGTAGCTCTGAGCGCCGCGGGCGCAGCCGCACCATGTCATTTGTAGGCGGTGGGCGCAAAGTTGTGACATGGTCATACACAGAATTGATTCCTCACATTGAAAATCCTCAAGTGGCAGATAATAAAGGCCTATTCACGTTTGTCACACATGGCCCCATATTGGATCACAACCCTTCACACATCCAAGCGCACGTCCCACTTGAACTGCTGCTGCGTCTGACATATGACAAACTCATTCAAATATGTAAACTACATGATATCCCAGGATCAGGACGTACCCCTGTGGCTAGCCTCCGTGCACGGTTAGAGGCACACGTGCACACAGAAAAATGTGCTAACCACATGACGACATTCAGTGCAGCCCGCATGGATAATATTATCAGTAGCACTCATCGAGTCCAAAAACACAGACAATTAATTGAGGACTCAAAGAATTCAACCACCTTCCCTCCTACGCCACCCTCGAGGTCGCTGATCCACCAGATCATATCTGACTACTGTGCAAGCTTAAATCCAGAACTAATATCTGAAAGTGCTTGCGCGGTATGCGCCACTATCTATCGACAAATCGACTTGACCCCATTCACAGCAGATAGCTTCAATATGGATATTCTAAAAACTGAAAATACATATATAGCTCGCCAGACACGTTCATCAGTTGAAGACTCCATCTTGCCTTTGGATGGTCCCCTTCTACATGAGTCTGGTCTTATATGTAAGGATTGTCTTCGTTGCTTGAAAAAGGGCATTGTTCCAGTGACCGCGCTAGCTAATGGCAATTGGTTGGGAGATATCCCGTCAGTACTGCAAGGACTCTCATGGGCAGAAAAAATGCTGATTTCTCGTGTCTGTCACAACCGATGTGTAGTTCGCGTAATGTCATCTGGGATGCACAAGATGAGTGCTAATGCTGTTTTCTTTTCTACACCAACTCCTAAGGTATATGCAGCTTTGCCACCCAAGCGCGAGGATGTTAATGAAATTATAGGCTTTGTATATATTGGTCAGACAAAACCAACAGACAAAGAACTTAGACGGACCCCTCTACTTGTGCGGCGAAATAAAGTTGCATCTGCTCTCGAGTGGCTCAAATGCAATCATATTGATTATCGAGACCTTGAAATCTCGTATGCCAATCTTGCTGAGTATGAGGAAGAAGGTGTACCTATTGTGACAGAGTATAAGTTATCCACAGATGGAGGAACTGGTGAAAACAAATCTGTTAATATAGATGATGATGTGGCCACTACAGATGGTGCATGTCCATTCACAGTACATGCTCTGACTGGAAAGGAAATTGAAAGGATGTCTACAGAGCAGCTGAAGGCACAAGCTATGCAGCATCTTATCAATGGAGGTAAAGCTCTTGGAATTGGGCAGTCCAATACCCCTATGTCTACCTATGATAATCCTCAGCTTTATCCACAGATCTTTCCTTGGTTGTTCCCATATGGTCTAGGTGGTGTCGGAAATGATAATGGCACCAAACGTATGAGCGATAAAAGACGGTTGCACCACTTGCTTTTGTACCATGACAAACGTTTCCAATTAGAACCAATGTTTCCTCTAGTTGCTTTAAATCATCAGCAGGTCAAGAGCAGTGCATTGGGAGGATACCTTATGGCAAAACAAGCCAATTTTGGTCGCATTGCAGATCGACTTGCCAAGGTTGATGTTGGTGTTCTTACAGAGCTGATTGAACGTCTGGCAAAAGGCGAACATGTAAAGGCATCCACTGATGCTGAGAGTGCATGTTATCAAATATTAAATGATCTTGATTTTGTTGCTGCAGGTGTACCAGGGTCAAAGGCAAGCAAGAAGAATATGCGTAGTGAGATATGGTCTTTGATTTCTTACCTTGGAGCCCCATCTTGGTTTATTACCTTTGCGCCATCTGATGTTAATCACCCTATTGCACTTTACTATGCTGGCCAGCCATCTGCTATATTTCCTACATTTTATGAGCAGGATGAGAGGGTACGGTTAATAGCAAATAACCCTGTTGCAGGTGCAAAGTTCTTCAAACTCATGGTTGACTTGTTCATCAAACATGTTTTGGGTGTTGGCTCAAAGCATTCAGGTCTTTATGGTGACACTGCTGGCTATTATGGCACTGTCGAGCAACAAGGGCGGCTAACATTACATTTGCATATGTTATTATGGATCAAAGGTGTTCTTACTCCCCAAGAGATACGTGATAAACTTCTTGATCGGAATTCAGACTTTCAGCGGGAGATGATAGCATATCTCGAGAGTGCACATGCAGGTGAATTCTTGACAGGATCTATAGATCATGTTGAAGAAGCAATTAAGGAAGCTGAAAAGGAACATGATTATATTAAGCCATCTCTTGTGTTGCCTAAATGTCCACCTAAATTGTGCAAACATCACAAAGACGAGAGTGATGACACTTGTATGAATTGTGAGCCATATATTCAGTGGCAAAGAGAATTTGAATCTACTGTTGATGACCTCCTCTTTCGTCTCAACAAGCACAAACATCATGCTGGGTGCACTGATCCAAAGCATGAAACATGTAAGTCCAGATTTCCACGAGATACAAATCCTACAACCACAGTTGACTCTGAGACGGGCAGCATCAATATGCGTCAAAATGAAGCATGGCTCAATACATTTTCTTATGTCCTTACTTATTTGCTTCGGTGCAACTCAGATGTCACAAGTCTGTTATCAGGCACAGCAATAAAGTCTATTATTGCATACATCACGGACTACATTACAAAGACACCTCTCAAAACACATGTCATGTTTGATGCTGTTCGCACTGTATTTGAAAGGAATGCTACACTTGAGGATGAGAGCTTGACTAGTTTACAGAAAGCAAAGAAACTCATGGTACAGATTGTGAATAATATGAATGTGCGTCTAGAGATTGGAGGGCCAATGGCGTCTTTATATCTACTAGGACATCCTGACCACTATACCATGCATTTGTTTGCCAAGCTTTATTGGAAGAACTATATCAATGAGATTCTACGGTTTTGGTCACCGGATGATGCCTCTGATAATGAACTAGATGCTACAGTAGTTGTGAAGAATATCAAAGGATTTATAGTTGGCCAAAGTGCTATTATGGACTATACTTGCCGGCCAAAAGAGTTGACACATATGAATGTCTATGACTGGATTCGAACATGTACTAAAACACTCAAACGTAGATCTAGAGCAAAACCTGGTAGAGTTAAAGCAGACAAAAGGGATGCAGATACAGAATCTGACTCAGAATCTGAAGACAATAATGACAAGGCATTTGTCTACACCACTGACTCAGATGTGGAAGGACTCCATCTTGCAGAGGAAGATCCTGACTCAAATTACACTCCATATAGTTCCAAACGGACTAAGAAACCCCGTCAGACACAGTCTTATCAATTTATTTCTACGCATCCTCAACATGGTACACATGAAGTTAGGGTATGTAAAGAAGATAAATCAAAAGTGCCAAATTTCTTGGGGGGATCTCTTCCAAGACGTGATCAGGGTAACATTGAGGAGTACTGTTTAACTATGCTAGCTCTATTCAAACCTTGGCGTGTCCCACAAGACTTGAAAGATAGTGGTGATACATGGCAAAGCACATTTGAGAGTCATGAATTTTCTGACAATGAAAGGCGCGTCATGGATTTCATGCAGATCAAATATGAATGCAATGATGCTCGAGATGATTATGCTGCTAAGCGCAAAGCAGGTAATGCAGAGGGAGATATGACAGGTAAAATATTCAATCAGATGTTTGAGCATTTAGATCAGACTATTGAAGATGATGGTGATACTAATGGAATAGATCTTACAGAATTAGCACAGGCCTTAGAAAGTCAGTGGCAGGTGATCGGGAAAAAGACTTTGAATCGATTGACCCAGATGACTCAGATTGAAAAGGTAATGCATGAGACTGGTTGGCTGGAACGCAAGGGCAGTATTCCAATGGATATTGATACTGAGCCTCTGTTTGATGGGTCTGTAAAGTCAGCTGCACACTGGAAAACAGTACTAACTTTAGAGAAGCAAAAGGTAATAGATGAACGTGCTGAACAGGCATCTGCAGCAAGTGCCACAAACTCAGCACAAGGGCAAAAGGAGGACTTGGAAAACACTGTGAGATTGGTGGACCTTGCATATCTAACAGAGGCTCATACAGCAGGAACAGAAGAGCAGCGAGAAATTGTAACTAAGACTGCCCAACTTTTTACTTTGAATACTGAACAGAAGCGCGCATTTCGTATTGTATCAAACCATGTCCTTGACCCTGCTGCTGAACAGCTTAAAATGTATTTGGGTGGTATGGGAGGCACAGGCAAGTCTCAAGTCATAAAGGCACTTATGCATTTTTTCAAGGAAATGAAGCAAGAATATAAGTTTCTAGTTCTTGCACCAACAGGTGCTGCAGCTGCTTTAGTTTCAGGATCAACCTATCATTCAGTGCTAGGTATTAATGGTTTTGGAACACAACAAAGTTGGATGGCTTTGAATGAAGTCCATGAGCGTATTAAGCATGTTCAATATGTGTTCTTGGATGAGATCTCGATGGTAGATTGTGAAAGCTTGTACAATATAAGTGCTCAGATGTGTCTTGCAATGCAGATTCATGATACTGCATATGGAGGTAAAAACATGGTCTTTGCAGGTGATTTTGCTCAGCTACCCCCACCTTCTACAAGTCCTGCATTATACTCAAGGACTCCAGATGCTGTTTTACATACAACCAATAGTCACAAGGTGCAGAAAAGTATTATGGGCAAAGCTACCTGGCATCAGTCAACACATGTTGTTATACTTCGTCAAAATATGCGTCAGAAGACTCAGACTCCTGAAGATGCCAAGTTTCGCACAGCTCTTGAAAATATGAGATACCGTTCATGCACTGATGCAGATATTGCATTGCTACGTACACGGATTGCTGGGCGTGGTGAAGATCAACCTCATATTTGGGATCCTGAGTTTAGATACGTATCAGTCATCACTGGTCTGAATTCACATCGTGATCGTCTAAACGAAATGAATAGTCGGCAGTTTGCAGAGGATCATCACCGGCGTCTCACACATTTCTATTCAATTGATAAATGGCGAACAAATACAGACTCAGAGAAAAAGCCAGGTCGCAAGCGGAAGAATACAGACATTGTTGATCCTTTGCGCACATCAAATGCCATTGCTCTTGGCCCACAACAAATACTGTGGAATCTTCCTCATGCTGTAACAGATCACCATCCTGGAATACTGTCTTTATGCAAAGGCATGCACATAATGATCAAGAAGAATGAAGCTACTGAGCTTGGTGTAACAAATGGTGCAGAAGGTACTGTTATAGGGTGGCATGCAAAAGACATTGCACATGACAAGCAAGCACTGGAGACTGTCTTTGTACATCTCAGTAATCCTGCCCAAGATATTCAGTTACCTGGCTTGAGTCAAAATGTAGTACCTGTGTCGCAACAGAAACAAGATCTGGTCTGTGAGATGCCTGATGATACACCTTGGCGTATAAGTCGAGAGCAAGTCCCAGTAATTCCCAATTTTGCAATGACAGACTTTGCTTCCCAAGGTAGAACTCGCAAATACAATGTAGTAGATTTGCACAACTGTCGCACTCATCAGTCATACTACACTGCACTGTCACGAGGATCATCTTTACAAGGAACACTGATTGTACAAGGCTTCTTCCCACACAAGATCCAGGGAGGGTTATCTGGATGGGATCGGCAAAACTTTCGTGAATTGGAGATTCTAGACCATATTACCACTCTGAGATATATGGGTAAACTTCCTGAAGGTATAAATGCTAAAACTCGTACTGCTCTAGTAAGACAGTATCAGGATTATAGGAGCAACTCTGGCAAACCACTCATACCTAAGCACATGCATAATGCCATATCCTGGTCTGCAAAAGAGCCCATGGATAAAGTGACAGTACTACCAGACTTGGAATGGAATTTGCTGAAAAAGCCTCCTGCACATGCAAAGACAAAACTCCCTTTTACTGACAGAGCAAACACACACTCTATTACTACCACACCAAAAGTAAGTACAATTAATAAGTATGCTCAAGAGGTAGTTGAAACTGAAGTTGTGAAAGATATACTAACTGTTGCACCAGAAAATTCTTCAAAACGTAGGAAGACTGCAACTGCCTCTGCAGCCACAGTAGTTGAAGTAAAAATCAAAGGATTGAGATGGGATAAAAAGACTCTTAGCTGTGCTTATGATAGTACTTTTACAATTCTTAGAAATGTTTTTGCAGCAGAAAGCAGTACCTGGAATACACACATACTGGGAAAGAATCAACATTTAGATCTTATGAATGATTTGTGGTCACATCCTGTGAGAGGTAGGACAGCAGAGGCAGAACGTGACCTTGTGCGCATGAGCATACGTAACATGGACCCTCGTGAATTTCCCAACAATGCTGTAGATGGCACAGATATTAGAAGCATGTGTATAGAATTATTCAAAAATGACAAAGGCTCTGTGGTCGATGAAACAAGTTGTGTAAGGTGTCATCGTATTGACAAACGGCATGTTCTACCTGCTGCCTTATGGGATCCCTGTTACTCTGGTGCCACTAATACCAATGAATTTATGAATACACATCATAGACAATCAGAGAACTTGTGTTCTATATGTAGAGATCATTTGACAATAGTCACTAAGTTTGTTGGTGAGCTACCTCCTGTATTGATGTTGTCAATCTCAAAGCATAATGTTGTACTTAGTAAAAGCATACATATTGCTGAAGACCATGCAACTCGTGTCTACCGTTTGGCAGGTATTATATATCATGGTGGGTTCCATTTTACTGCACGTGTATTTGACCTTCAAGATCAAACTTGGTATCATGATGGTATGACAACAAAAACCAGGTTCAACCATGAGGGACCAAGGGAAAGCATCAATATATATGAAGCAGAAGGACGCACAGCAGCACTTGCATTATACATATAAAGCAAAATAATTGATCTATCATATCTCTAATACTATCCCAATGGCAGGAAGATTGTCAATTAATCAGTGTCTAGACACCTTTGAATTCCCCCTGAATATCACCCTGAATATCTTTTGAATTTCTCCTGAATATCACCCTGAATATCTTTTGAATTTCCCCTGAATATCACCCTGAATATCTTTTGAATTTCTCCTGAATATCACCCTGAATATCTTTTGAATTTCACCTGAATATCTTTTGAATTTCACCTTGGAATTACATATGAATTTCACCTGGAATTACATATGAATTTCACCTGGAATTGCATATGAATTTCACCCTGGAATTACATATGAATTTCACACAAGATAGATGCAATAAAGCCAGGAGATATTCTGAAATGTGCTGAAGGAATCGTCCTGCCATGCTCTGCAATGGCCTTTTAAAGACTAGTCCTAATAAGTCACGTGACTTTGTGTGCGTCGCCCCAAATCGTTACCGGTCTGTAATTATAATGGTCCGACCGGTAACTACCGGTCTTATTTTTAATGGTCCTACAGGTACGCCTGGATCGACGACATTCACGAGACGCGATTCTTCTTGGCCAAAGTAGCCGACAAAGCCATGGAGCTCGTCAACTGGACCAGTGTTTTTGAGCCGCCTCGCCCCGCCTACTTTCACCGCGGCGCCAGCCCGCGAACCGCGCATCAAGCGACTCTCCATACTACGTCGGACGTGGACGGTCCCACGCTCGACGTTATGGATTCCATGGCTCCCACGCAGCTCCCCTACGGCGCAGGGGCCTCAGCTCATGCAGTCGACGCCGAGTCACCCCCGCGTCGACGCGAGGAGCGGCGGCCTACCGCTGGTTTCGCCTTCAAACGCAACGACTCCGTCGTCAGTCGCAAACCGCCGCCCAGCCCTTGCAAAGTTTGCGGTAGTCCGAAACACTGGGATAAGGAGTGCCCGCACTGGGCACAATATACGACACGCATCGGCGCCCACGTGATCTCGGCCGACTACGATATTCCCGAGGCGGAGGACGGCGACTACGCCGAGGCCTACATAGCTTACGTACTTAGCGAGCCCGCCCCGAATGCGCAGTATTTTTCGTCGTATTGGCTTGAGATGCTGAGCACTCATGGAGCAGCACTGGAACGCGCAGCGCGTACGCGATCGCGCGTCCTCGTCGAGGACGTCCCTGACGAGGACGAGTCTCCGCAGATCCGGCCGTACGCCTCTGCCCACGTCATCGAGTCAGTAATGCCACCCGAGGACAGCGGTGCGGCCGCCGTACCGAGTCGACCGTCCGCCAAAGAGCCGCGAATGGAGCCCTCACCGCGCGTCGTGGAGCTGCGAGCGGCCCGACAGCCGGAGCCAGGGCGCTCCCCCGTCGGCGTCTCGGCGCTCAGCTTGCGCGCGCAGCTATCGTCTGAGGGCACAGCGCACTTCGTCGCGCGGGCTGACTCTGGCGCGGACATCTCGCTTCTGTCCTACACGTTCTGGCAGCAGCTTCCGGAAGCCAGCAGGCCCAAACTGCGCCACGGCCTGAAGATGCGCCTCTACCAGCTCACCGGCGACGCGAAGATGATGGGCTACGTCCATCTGCCCCTATTTCTCCCTTCACGCGAGGGACCCTTGCTAAAGGTCATCGCGGAGTGCTATGTCGTTCCAGACATGACGGTACCCCTGCTCTTGGGCGAAGATTTCCAACTCACGTATGAGCTAGGTGTCCGACGCAGCGTCATCGGCGGTTCCTACCTCACCGTAGGCGAAACGGACTGGACCATTCCCGCTAGTTCCACCAAACCGGGTCCGGTTCATGCCTTCCAGGTGCGAAAGGCCGCGGATGGACCCTCTTTCTTGCGGGCTAAGGAGCATCGCCGCAGAAAGGGGGCTCGACGCCGACGAAGCCTACGAGCCGCTCACCCCGCAGCTCGCGCCACGCAGGACGTCCTCATCCCGCCGTTCACGAACAAATTGGTGGCTCTTTCCTTTTCATCGGATGCCGCAACGGAATGGGCAGTGGAGAAGACAGTGCTCGCCCAACCGGATGGTTCCTTCCTCGTCACCACTCCCACTCTTTTCTCCACGGAGCGCCCGGTCGTGTCGGTCTCTAACCCCACGGCTCGACCGCAGTACATTCGACGCGGCGACTTCTTGGGGCACCTCAGCCCCACGTCCTCCTTCGACGCCCCGTCCCCGGCTCGTCAGCAGCATGCGCTGTCGGTGCGTGCTCTCGTGCAGTCGCGGCTCCTCGACGACTCAAGGGAGCACCCGCCTGCAACCCAAGCAGCGGCGCACGCTCCGGTCCCGGATGCCCCAGGACCTGGGGGGCCCCTGTCAGCTGCCAACACTCGGACCGAGGACGACCCTCGGCCGGAGTCACTGGAACCTGAGATGTGGGGTCCGAAGACAGCCGAATTGCCCGACCCCAATCTCTACCCTTCGGAGGACATGGAAGCTATCCTCGACATCGGCGCCGATTGGCCTTCGCCGGAACGTGCGCGCCTGCTAGAAGTTCTGCGTCGTCGCCAACACGCCTTTGGGTTCGACGGCCGCCTCGGCCGCAGCTCCGTAGAATTTTCGTTTGAGACACAGGTCGGCGCGAAGCCAGTCGCCGTGCCCATGTACGGTGCTTCGCCGGCGAAACGAGCAGTCATCGACGAGCAGCATGATAAATGGCTGGCCATGGAAGTCATCGAGCCGTCTTCCAGTCCTTGGGCGGCGCCCGTCCTCATAGCGTACCGAAACGACAAGCCGCGTTTCGTGGTCGATTATAGGCGACTGAATGCTCTCACCGTCCCGGACGAATTCCCGATCCCCCGTCAGGCAGATATCCTGCAGGCGCTCAGTGGCGCGCAAGTCATGTCCTCCCTGGACGCGCTTTCGGGATTCACCCAATTGCCCCTGGCCGAAAAAGTTCGCGAAAAGACAGCGTTCCGCACGCATCGCGGCCTTTTCCAATTTCGGCGACTTCCGTTTGGCCTGCGCAATGGACCGGCAGCGTTTCAGCGTGTTATGCAGGGCGTTCTGGCTCCCTTCCTTTGGCTGTTCGCCCTCGTCTACATCGACGACATCATCATCTACTCAAAGTCGTGGTCGGAGCATGTGGAACATATCGACCTCGTTCTCGGAGCCATTGAACGTTCCGGAATCACGCTGTCGCCGCCAAAGTGTCACTTTGGCTATACCTCAGTACTGCTCCTGGGTCAGAAGGTGTCACGCCTAGGCTTTAGCACGCACGCCGAGAAAGTTCGAGCTATCTCGGAACTTGCGCGACCCACTCGCGTCGCCGAACTACGTACATTCCTAGGAGTAGTTGTGTACTTCTCCAACTACATCCCCTACTACTCCGACATCGTGGCTCCGCTCTTCCAACTCCTTCGTCAAGGCGCAAAATGGGAATGGACGGACGACTGCGAGCTTGCATGGTTGGGTGCTCTCCGTGCACTGCAAGAAGCCCCCGTCCTGGCTCACGCTATGCCAGGGGGCACCTATCGCCTGTATACGGACGCGTCGGACGTCGCCCTCGGCTGTTGCCTGCAGCAAGTGCAACCGATAGTCATCCGCGACCTTGCGGGCACCAGGACCTACGATCGCTTGAAGAAGGCTCATGCCAGCGGCCTCCCCATACCGGAGCTGACGGTGCAGCTCTCAACCAAATTCCCGGAGCCGCCTGCACCTTCAGAGTGGGCAACGCCGTTCGACGACACCACGGTGCACGTCGAGCGCGTGATCGCGTATTGGAGCCGCACCTTCAAGGCCGCGGAGCGCAACTACTCAGCGACTGAGCGCGAGGCCCTGGGAGCTAAAGACGGCCTGGTGCGTTTCCTACATGGACTGGTGGTCGATCTGGAGCACGGTGCCCCACCCAGCGGGCGCGTTCTTCATGATAGCGTAGAGCTCGCCGCGCGGCGTCGTAGACTGATGAGACATGCGGTAGTAGGTAAGACGACGGGAGAAGAACTCGAACGGGGATTCCCGCGTGTGTCCGGGCTGACGAAAGCGTTGAGCGTCGAATTCGAGAGCCAGCGTGGACATGAAAGTCGGCGTGAGCCATTGCTCTCGAATGCCTTCAAACAGCTCCCACCAGCTAGAACTGAACAGTATTTTGTCGCTCTCGGGGAGAAGATCCCACCAGAGTGAAGCCGACCCCGTGAACCGCTGCGGGGCGACGCGACCGAGGCCTGAGGCAATGTTTACGTTTGACCGGGCAAGATTGATCATCTTATGGAGATACTGCACGATGGTGCGGTGCGAGCCGTCCCAGGTCGGTATCTGGTCGCGCGGAATGCGCGTGTCCAGACGGAGTTCCTGATCCTGCGGGGCGGCTTGCACGTAAATCGTCTGATTCGAGGCACCTGGCGCGGGCACGGGAGCTGTGGCTCGCGGGGGTGGTGGGCCGGGGCCGCGACGGGGCGGCGGGTCGTCCGCTGGCCCGTCGTCGTCTCCATCGTCCGGATCGCCTGGGGAGCCGGCACCCATGAAGACTGCGTGAGGGGACGAACGCTGGCCGCGCGCTTGCGACGGGTCCCGAGTCGGGGGCCTGGAGCGCGCGCGAGTGTTGTGCGCGGCCGGGAACATAAGCGAGTCCCCTGGGCGTTCGGTTAGATGCGGGTCGTCCGTCTCCGACTTCACGTGAGCTGGGGATCGGCGGGCACGCCGCCCCGACTGGTCAAGTTCGGAGGGGAGGGCGAAGCCGGGGTTGCCATATGAAGTGCGCGGGGTGAGGAGAACTGGCGCTACCTCTGGCTGGGCGACGACAGGCACGGGCTGCACGGGAGAGGCGATCCGGCTGAGCGGACGGGGTGTGGGTACGCGGCTTACGGGCGGCGGGCGGCTGGGACGCGCACGGCGCAGGGGCTCGCCGTGATGCAGTCTGACTCGCTTGCTGATGATGGCCCTCGCGCTGGAAAAGCGGGACTGGACTAGCGTGAAAGTAGCCTGCAGCTCGGCGAACGTAGCCGCGCTCTGTAGTCGGGCGTTGAGTGCACCGTCCGGGTCCATGCGCCAGATGTTCGCGGCGTTCTCGTTTTCCAGGGCTAGGATGTCCTGGACGGAGCTGTCGTACACTGCGAACAGATAGAGAACACGACGCGCGAGGGCTGGGACCACTGAGAATCGCATAGCGCCCGCTGCGATGCCACGATCGCGCACGTCCGAGAGTTCCAGCGTTGCATCCAGGAACTCGTTGAGGACGTCGTTCGGCACTAGGTCGTCTTCCGTAGTGTGATCTTCTTCTTCGAGATGGTCCCACAAAGCTTGCGCGGCTTCGGGCTGTCTATAACGCTCTTGGAGTCGACCCTCGGCGTCGAGCAGTTTGTGCTCGAGATTACGATTCCCTTGAATCGTTTCTTATGTAAGCACCAGTCGCGGTTTTTGACCCCCCCTGTAACTTTCATCTTTGTCCCTATATATAGAGATTTGTTCCCACGCTTCTCGCGGCAGTTTCCTTTGTATAATATATATAGAGATATGTTCACACAGTCCAATCTCACCAGCAAACACATTTTCCCCTCTTCGCTGATCAAAAGACTCCCGTTTCAGACAGTATTTTGCATTTTGTAAGCTAACTAGGATAGATATGCATATACTTTCTGTCACTCTGAAGTCAGAAGAAAATGCTCTGTAATTTCCCTTTTCGGTAAAAAGTTCCCACGGTCCATGTGAAGCATGACGTAGTTTATAGCAGGTGCTCCCGGAAAACTACGTCATGCTTCTCCTACTCCGGCTAACATAGCCGGAAAATACTTATAATTGGAAAAGTGTCTTTACCAAGATTTGAACTTTAAGCCTCTAGATCTCAAAAGGCACGGAGTATTATTACCACTAGACTACGCATGCATTCAAAATGCATCAGGAAAATGAGATGGAGTTTGGTTCCCCCTCTTTGGTCTTCCAAAGACTCCCGTTTCAGACAGTATTTCGCATTTTGTAAGCTAACCAGGATAGATATGCATATAATTTCAGCTGCTCTAAGGTCAGAAGAAAATCATCCATAGTTGCTATTTTCGGTAAAGAATTCTCACGCTTGGCCCAGACGAACCACGTCAGTCTCGGATGCACTGCACAGTGCATCCGTGACTGACGTCATGTCTCTCCGCTCCATCTCTGAGTCACAAAGAATATAGCACAGTTACCACTAGACTACAGAGCCATTGATACTATATATATAAATTTATACCATATACACTGTCTGTGGACATTTTTCACAGCCTCTCAAGTCTCTCACCTTGCCATTCATGCATCTGGAAATGCTCCAGGCAAAGTACTGCTCAGACTGAGATACTTATATGTTCAAAAGTGTTTGCATCAGAGGTTGAACTGCAGACCGTGCCCTCAATCAATACCTGGTGGCCTGCGCGAGCTTGCGAGCGAGGCCGGCCAGGTATTGATTGGGGCATGGTTGTATCTATGTTTTACGGACCAATGCACGATGTTGTTGGGGAAATTGGTGATGGACACAACGAGATAATAGTGTGGTACGTAGTAGAATAGACACAACCCTAAATGGCTGCAGGGGTTTTGTGAGTCAGTGTGCGAGCAAGCGTCAGGGGTCCTGGAACAGACGTAGACCGTCTCTGATCAAACGTAAAGTGCTCCGATCAAGAGCACACAGTCATAAAGGCATTCACGACTAGCATGAGTGCTCCGACCGATGAGAAGATAAGTCGCCAATGGGTCAAGATGAGAGCGATAAGAGAAGAAGCGAGATTGGAAGGCAAAGGCAACGGCGATGGCAAAGGCAAATGCTAAGGCTAAGGCATGAGAGAAGTCAACCGATGTTGACTCTTATACAATATGACGATGAATGTAGCACATGAATTGTGCTCGGAGCAATCAGGGGGGAACAAAACTTGCATTGCAGTGAGTACGCCACAACTATTCATATGTTCCAATGAGTATACTGTACCATTTCGATTGGTTCACCGCCCTGGTGTGACCATGAAACAACTGGCAAAATTTCAGATTCACCACTCATGGGGTGTGACCGTGACCTCAGTGGCATTTTGCCTCATGAAGAAGTTCACTGCATCAGAAGAGAGTGAGCTGCAGGCTGGTCAACACGACCGGACTTAGGTCCATAACGTGAGCTGTCAGTCTGCAAGTCCTCCATCCTGAATCATTCACTGTCAATTCATATTCATTGGGTAGGTACAATGCACCACTGTGTGATTTTGTTGCTGTCATGTGACTGTGCTATGCAGGCTAGAGCTCTGCAATTCCATGTTGCTTTGCTGCCCTCCCGGTGTCATTTTTGACGCCCTTGTAAAATCATTCAGACGGTTTCGCCACCCCGCCGTGTGACCTGTGACAGCACCTATATTTCACCACGCCGGACACCCCCTATGACACGTGACCGGCGAACTGATTGAAATGGTACAGTAGTACGAGTCCGATCAGAACAGTGCTCTGTGGTCGAAGGACAAAGGGAAAGATAGCGGTGTTGTAGCATATGGCACGTACAATGGGCGGGAGTCATGCAACGGTTACAATTCCTACAAATTGTTGCTTATGTCATCCATATACAGTGTTTTTTCGACCCCATGCAATGATCATCTGTGTTGCCTTTTTTGGAAATCCACTCCCATGCTATGTCAACTCACGACTTTACACCTCCTCATTTGCTCCACACAATACTGTACCATTTTGGTCGTAGGCTCGCAGGGGTCGCCGTGTGACCAAAAATTGCATAGGCTCGTTTGACCTCCCAGGCTCGCAGACCAGGGTGACGCATGACAATCAAAAATAATAGGCTTGAATCTTGGAATCAAGCGGAGAATAACGGGTCGTAAGTACCGCAGTAAAGTATCCGTAACTACACTGCAAACACTCAAAGTATAAGACACAGATGTTAGGCAACTTACACAGCTGGTTTGGCCCCGGCTATGGTACAAAGTAAGCACAATTGAAGCATAAACCATCGAGAGCAAGTAGTAGAATTTGTTCTTCATTTTGCATTTACAATACAAGCTACAATACATGGGCAATGGTAGAAACCAAAAAATCGACCTTGTCTAGCTACGGCGGAAATAGGCTCGCAGGTCACCGTTATGCGTGACCAAGTCACCTATAGGCTCGGCTCGCAGAGCCCCATTATGCGTCACGCGAGCCTACGAACGAAATGGTACAGTATACACAAATGATTGCCTAAATACACTGATTACTAGGCCATGAAACATATACAGAAGTTGCAGAACAGTGATGTTGCGACAACTGAGTCGTACCAGACAACACAGGCAGAAATACAATGATGTCAGTCATCGCTCTTGATATCACAACAACCACCTCAGCTGCAGCTGCACACCCAACTTATGTAAATTGTATTGCCCTCCATCACTTGAATTTGGTACCAGGGCCACTCCCAGTTGCGTTTTAGTGTCCAGTAGTGTTTCAAGACTATTATTTAAGTATATATATAATTATGTAACCAGAAACCCCCTCAGAGTGGAATCGTACTGCCGCGCTACGCGTCGGCCCACTCCCAGCAAGTGATTGTTGACGAGAATCGTAGCGGTGTGCAGCGAGTCTGGTCGCGAGACGAGCGAACGTTGGGAGGCGCGAGAGTCCCCGCGACCCTGATCAGCGCCATCGACATGTGCAGGAGGGCTGAACGGGTGTGGTCCCGTCTGGGGGTCTCCGCCCTGGCCCACGTTTTGGGCGGAGTGGAGATCCGCCGCGAGAGGGGAATGACCGGGGCTTGGGGAGGGGGTGTGCTGAGTCGAAGCTCCGGGGATGGGCACGTCGATCAAGACGGGGGTAGATGCGAGAGTTGACATGATGGAGGCGCGAGAGCGGGTCAACGAGGGGAGCTACCGGACCACTTCGTCCACCAGTGTGACGTCGGTCGCGATTCTGGGAGTAGCAGGTCGTCGAGCGGCTCGCGCTGGTGTCGTAACGGCTCTGCGGGTCGTCCGCGAGAGCTGACGTGGCAGGAGAGAGAGTCGTAGTCTCCTCGGGTCGTCCGAGGAGACGAGGCTCACTTGACGAGAGCGGGAGCTGAGTGGGCGGGATGGAACCGTGAGTCGCTCGTTCCCTCGAGCGGGCAGCCGGAGAGTCTCGACGGGTGCACGCAAGGTGAGGGGAAGAGAGCAAAAGTAGATTGTATTACATAATGCGAAGTTCGGATACAAATACGATCTGTTTAGCGGCCTCGAAAGGTTATCGGTTCGCGATTATATAACGTACGGAAGGCTATAGTATACGAGTTCATGAGTGTAGACGACATCTCCGTTACAATCACGGTACATCTGTGCGACTATCGCCAGCTGCCCGACAGTTTCGAGCATCAATTCGACGCCTTCGTGAGCTGCGAGATGATCGAGGTGAGAGCAATTTTGTCACCGCCACGATATCGGATTCACAGACCCCCGTCACTATAATTGGCCAAATTGTCATCTGCCGAGCGCAACCGCGCTGGCTGTGTCTATTCAAGCTGCAGTACCGGGAAAATTTGTTCTGGAAAGCGTTGAAGATCACGGAATCCGTAGGTCTTGTTTCCGTCAATCTGCCACCATGTTTTGCTTGATCTCGCATTCTTAGATTATCCCAGGACGCTTCGCGAGTGGGGACGGTATGTCTTCTATCCCTCAATGACCTGTTGAGAATCTAACGCCCCGGTTCTCTCTTACCTCAGGCGCTTGCAAACAAATTTTACTGGGGACGTACTCGCCCGGATGCAGGAGAAGTATCCCAAATTGCGACAGGAAGAACATCTGCAGGCCTTCAAGAGGAAGTGGATGATGATATTCGCGTACGCAGGGGCAGGCTACGCTCGTGCCTACACGTCCCTGACTTGCTGGGTGTTCGCTAGACCGGTGAGCTTCCAGTCATGTTTGCTGGTATTGGTGGGTGGTTGAGTCGATCTGCAGGAGAGCGTCTCTGAGAGATGCGCGTAGCCTGACCCTGCGTGAGCGCACACAGTAGCCAATATCTCCTCCTTCCCAGTGCCAATGCATAGTTAGTATTATATGATATGCGCCACATGGGCCGCGCTCATGTCCGAGTCGGTGCACGAACTGGGGCGTTGTTATCTCAGGACATCAGATCTAGCTCAGGAGCTGAAAGTTCAGACTTCAAAGGTCGAGGGGGCGACTTTGGAGCTCACACCGCTGGCGGCTGAACCGTAGACCGGTTCGATCTGTCTGACTTGAAGAGGTGGAGGATTGTCTCAGAAGGTAGCACATACCATATAGCCCCGAATAAATGTCCGTAGCCTGGCCAATTTGGTAGCTCCCCGTGTGAGTCGGATGGATATACCCGTTCCTTAGAACGGCCACTCGACAAGCCCTGAGCGCAAGGCATATACAAAGCCGACCACGGGCACGATGGCGAGAGTCTCTCTCCCAATGAACAGCTTGAACAAATCGCGCGCCAACAACACGGACAATTTCACGTTCTCAGCGAAACTACATCGGCACCATCAACATTTGGTCTGCCAGAAGGAATATAAGGGACGTACGTGCCGAGGCGCTTGACGCGCTGGTCTATGAGCCCGTACACGCCCAGTGTGAGCTGTTCGCGGTCCAGACGGAACACGGGACCCTCGTCCGGCAGGGCCCACGGCAGCCCGTTCGTCTTCGGATCCGGGTCCGTCGCGGCGTGGAATATTGCTGCTGCAATGCGATCGACCGGCGTCAGCGGGATACCGGCCAGCGCGAGCTTGACTTGGAAGGGAAGGATGTTGGTATCTGTATCACGTGAAGGCGTTAACGAGAGTGCTAGCTAACTGAGCAGACAGACGAAATGACGAACCGGCGAACCATGGATGGATAGTGGCGACGCGTATTTTGTCACGCGCGACAATGCCCTCGATGGACCGCATGAAGCCGAGAATGGCGTGCTTCGACGCGCTGTACTGCGGGGCGTGGGGGACCGCCGTCCATGATGCTGCGATGTCGCGTTAGATTTGGCCGACGCTACTAAACGGCGCACACGCACCCATCGAACCAATCATCACTACCGACTTCCAGTCACCTTCTCTCCGGTTCTTCTTCATGTAGTATAATCCAAGGTGCACGGCTGTAATGCAAAAAATCGTCAGCAGGTCCGTTCACGGACAAAAGACATCCGGCGCACTGTGGACAACCGCAGTCAGGTTGATTTGCAACGTCAGCAGTTTGGGCTGTACAGGGCGCCCGTCCTCTAGCACGACGGTGCCATCGGAAACTTTCTCCGACTCGTTGATGCCGGCGTTCGGGACCTGTACGCTGAGCGGATTGGCGCGCGTCGGAAGCAAGATGGTGGAGCGCACTGACCACGATATCGACAGCGCCAAATCGCGCGATGGCGAGCTCGAAGAGGTCGACGAGCTGGTCCCAGTTGAGCACGTCAACTCCCAGCGAGGCCCCGTCCCTGTAGACCACGCATTCGCGACACTGTCAACGGTACTGCAGCGCGACACTGCTATCACTCACCCGCCAGCCTGTTTGATCTGATTTACCACGGCCTCCGCGCCATCTGCATTGAGATCTCCTATAACAACCTTCGCTCTGCGGCCCCCTGCTCAGCAAAGCGAGCTGGCCGGCGAGGAGAACACCCACCCATGCTTCGCAAACAGGAGCGACGTCTGCTTGCCGATGCCGCTCGCGCCGCCCGTGATCACAACGACCTTGCCCTTGACGCGGTCTGCATATGAGACGAGCTGCTCGTCAGAAATGGTGGTCATGGTTGAAGGAACGAAGCGAAGAGGAATGGGTGGTAGCGCTGGCTATATTCCAGAAGTGCTGTGAAGACTCACAACACGTGAGATTCAGGGCTGGTAAGGTTCCACACCCCAGTATCCCTGCGCTGGCTTGATCAATGATCAGGTGTAAGAAGTACTGTGCTGCACACGCCGTGAGTCCGTGACTGCGTGACCTGCCATCGGCCCAGATATATCTGATAAGGAACCGTAACATCTAATCTAGTACACTGACCGAAGCTCATGCCAGTGAGGCGTGGCTCGACATCTCCAGTCCCGTTCGCGCGCTCGCTCGAGGCTGCGCAGCTGCTGGTCAAGATACCCGCGCAGCCCGCACGACAGCGCACCTCGCAGTGGGTGATCGGTGCATGTGGTTTCGACGTGCAGTGTCGCGATGGGTAATTAATGTTTACTTAAATGACCGGCACAGAACAGGCGTTTTTACTCGGGCCCCGGGAAGACGACCTCGAGGGCATGATTGACAAACCCCGCATACCCGGTAACCGCTGCCTACCTTTGCACAGAAGGCGCGGAGATCGCGGTCTCGCCAATATCAGAAGTCCCAGGTCCCGCTGGTACGCATCATGGACGCAGGCTTCCGCGAGAAAGGCATGCCATGCCCTCTCTCGTCCTGCATTCATCCTTGTTCCGCTGTGGTCTTGCTCAGAAACAATTACGTTACAATCTTACACCTCGTCAATCATACATGATAGTACCTAGACCTCACTGCCCTCGAACTACATCCAATATCTCTGTGAGCGCTTGACCGTAAACCACGCCGATACATGCTTACGGAGTAAGAAATCGGGTACTTGTCCCTGGATTCAATACACTGTCAAGCCATGTCAGCACGCGTTCCACAAGACGGTACAGTGACTCACGTCGGTGTTCTTCGAAGGCGAGAGATTGGCGATCTGCGCCCTCTGGGAAGTCGGAACCGAGGCCTCGTTGCCGATCCTGGAGAGATGGATGGAGTTCGCGCTTTTGTCGCTGAGCACGTTGTTGATGTGATCGCGCAGGTTCAAGCTGACCCATACGCGTTCGCACGAACAATAAGCAGGATTGAATCGACAAAAATGATGAGAGAGACGCACCAGGTAAGAGTCGAGTTAACAAACACTACACGAAGCAGAGTCAGCGAGCGAGCGAAAAGTATTTTGACAGCGATAGCTACATTTAGCGATCATAAACTCGAACATAAGCACATAGAGGAGGTCAGGCGCAATTGTGTACTGATGCGCAAACATGATCAGTCTAGTTTGAGGCGTTCGCCCGGCGAAAACGCTCACCGAGATGAGATCCGCGATCAAGGCAACTCTGTACCAATGCATTAATTCCGGGATGTAATGCGATGCTGCGTACAGAAACTTACGTCGTCGAGGTTCCAGTGCTGACAACCAGCACGATCAACTTCGTGATCACACTGTCCGAGCTGCCAGGATGCCACCATCAGCAAGCTTCGGGCAACGATCACCAACCGAGGACTTGCCGACGAAGACCGGTGCGACTCGCATTCAAGTAGAAGGTCATAATAGCGGAAATAAAGACGTTCGCAACCGCGGCTATAGAGATGGCGGCAAGGCCTGTTGTCTGAATAAAATAAAATAAATCATTGAGACAAGATGAAAGCAGCTTCGACTGCAATCAGACCAACCTTGAGCGACAGTTCCGCGTCCAAGAGACTTCTCTTGAAGTAACTGTGTGGGGTCAGACCATGCAACGCGCATTTAGCGAGGGATACCGACAATTCGATACAGTACGCTAGATGGTATATCTTGTAAGCATAATCATCACTTCAACCATGTGGCGGCTCACTCAGTACCGCCGCTGTCATTTTGCATTAGATCCGTCAGCGGTGTCAGTAGGCGGCGAAGAAAAACGATTCGTACCGGATTCAGCAATGGCACACACCAACTGTGAGATGGGGTTGAGACGCGCCGAAACCAGATAGTAGAGAGAATAACGCTCACGCAAAATAGAGAAACCGATGCGTTACTGCTCACTGAGGGACGATTAGCCAGTATACTTGGAACCAGTAGTTGTTGCACTTACATTTCCAGATTCTGTAGACGAAGAAGCTGCAGACAACACTTGAGAAAGTCGTCAAGATAACGCTAGCACGTTCGGGTCGCACCTATTTGAAATGAAGGCAATGATGGTCTGAAAGCAACGCTGTGAGATGGAGACGGCGTGGGAGGAGCTGTCAAACTGACTGTAAGGGCTACAGCGGACTACATGTGATGACACGGTGAGACGCGGTGCAATTGGTGATGAGATGATAAGATATACCGGGATACTCCTGCAATTGTAGAATTGGTGAGATGAACCGCATAGTAAATAGATTATTACCAGAGGTTCTTCAGCAGCGCCTGGGGGTCACCGTAGTGAGCGATGAGGTAATAATAAGGGACGTGGATGAGGAAAGCCTGGTGGATTGTATCGAGGATGCTGTCTAGCGGGTGAGGCTTTGAGCCACGACGATCCCATTGAGTACTCACAGGAGGGCGAGAACCTGGGATGATATAAATATGGTAATTTAGTACGGCGTTGCATGATCCAGAAACGCTGCGCACATACCATGCTCCTGATCCACCAAGCATCGCTTCCCGCCTTCACGGAACGAAAATACTGAAAGGTCTGGATACAAGTCACGCCGTATAGACTATGAGATGAAGGGCAAGTAAGTCTTCTGTTATGTCGGGAAGGCGCGCATGGAGAGAACGAGACCTCACATTGACGAAAACACGACGCCTAGGTATTCAACGCCGATTGTGCCTCCGCGGTCGAAGGTTGGAACAGAGGCCATGAAGTGGATGGGGCGGCGGGACAGACTGTACGAGGGGCACAGAGAACGGTGACGGTCTCCTTTTGACTTTTTGGCAGCTGAACGGCGTCTGTAACATGACATGCATGACATGCGTGGTACATGACACCTGCTATTCCACTGATGGATCGACGTGCAGGTTTGGACGCCCAATGCGTTCCAAGAACGGCCCTTGCGTGCTGCAATGACATTATTCTGAGATACAGACATCCTACACAAATCTCGTTGAATGTGAACAGACGACGAGGCATGGAGAGTGGGATGATTACTTACGGACACGGCAATACAGTACTGACAACAATATCCAGAGCGCTTCGTTCGTGGGATGAAAGCCGTAGCGGTGCCGCCATGTACCGGCACGCGACTTTGAGGTGCCAACGCCTGTGGATATGTGAAGCTTCTGGCCTAATGACGGTGGGAAGTGGTGAGAGCGATCCCGTCTTGAGCGCGACACAGCGCCGAGTGTTGTTCTGTCGATCAGCTAGAGCGCTGATGCTGCGGGATGATTACATTGTCGGACGACAGCAAGTGATAACACAGCGCCCGACGAGAGATAAGAATGAACGCACCGCCAATCTCGGACTACAAACTTCCCCAACCGCGCGACGAAGTCCAGCGCTGGAGGAGGCGATTGACTTCAATTGAGTGCTCCTTGGACAGTGGCTTGGGAGGAGTTCACGAGGGGTCTGGGACACCGGGTGACAAGAATTATATAGGAAGAGGAAGTCTCGTCGAATCAATCGGATTGAACAAGTGTGGAACAGGCGCGACAGTCACGGTGTCCTAGAGGAGTATCCTCTTTGCTCTGCAAAGAGCGCACTTCCCACAGCATTCTATACCATAGAGTTCCTGCGCCCATAAAACCCGTCAAACGCTGGCCTACTCGAAACCAAACTGCGCGTGCTCACCATCAACACGTCCATGCCTCTTCCCCCGGTGTCACGTCGACGACTGAATCCTGCAGGACGCGCGCAGCGCAGACTGGGGAGAACGACTCTTCATCGTGCAGTTTCTGGCATGCACAACAGCGCGCCTGAAGGCGAGTGTGTATGCGTCAGACCACTGTCAGACCGAGTCGACGAGACCGCGGCCGGGGTTGGGCGGCGGGGCGAGTCACCGAGTCGACGCCGGCGATGGGCCGGACGGCCCGCTGCCATTCGGCCGGCGATGGGCTGCCGCCCGGATCGCCTCAGGCTCATGCAACGTCAGACAAGATGATCTTGAGCCTGCGAAGGTTTGAATCTGTCTACTCTGCCTCTGGGAGACTATCTGCAACCAATACGAGTCAGACTGGCAGCCGTTGAAGAGCTATCGCTGTCCTCGCCATCTCTGGTAGGAGTTACTCAAAACTTCCGCGTGCCGGATGAATCAGCGGAATCTAGGACAGTACTGCCCGTCCGAATGCCTTGGCAAAATCCGCACACGTTTGAACTGCGTTTGAAGCTATCGCTATCCCCACTTGTGAGTTACTAATTCCTGCGTAGTTGGGTCAACGGTCTTGATGCTGGACTTACGGTGCCGACTGCTCGTCGATAGCGGAATGGACTGCGCTTCTGACTTCTCTGCGCTGTAGCTTTGCTGTCTGTGCTCCGAGTCGGAGTGCGTATGCGTAATCTCAAGAACTGCGCTGTCACATCTCGGCGTTTTACTATATGTGTCATATGCATCTAAGTAACCGCCGTTTGCGAGAGGGCCGCGTCATGCTGCATGCTGGCCGGCACCTGCTGAGCGCTGAAACGCTGACTGACGACCGACATCATGATAAAAGCTAGCTGCCATTCGTCCAAAGACTCACAGGGACCCTCGAACACGCTGCACACCCATGGCTGGAATTCTTGATTCTCGTGTCTGGTTCGGTGAGCATCGCTGCATTCTGGCAGTCCGATCGCTGCTTTGCTCAACGGAGCTACACATCCCAGTTACGGGCAGCTCCTCAGGCTTCGGCCTTGCACTTATCGAAGCAGTGCTTGCAAATAACGAGCGTGTCGTAGCCACCTTGCGCGACGTCACCAAGCTGGCTGACCTCCAAGCCAAGTATCCGTCCGAGCAGTTGCTCATCCTCCCGCTCGACGTCACCAACACTGTCCAAATTACGCAGGTGTTCAAGCAGGTCGAGCAGCACTTCCACCGCCTCGATGTTGTGGTGAACAACGCAGGATATGCTTTGGCAGGAGAGATAGAGGGGATTCCGGAGGATGAAGCGCGCCGTCAAATCGATACGCTCTTTTGGGGTCCTGTGGCGATCATGAAGGAGGTGCGCGTCCGAGAATTTGTGATGATCTCCTACCGTCTCATGATTTTACCTTAGGCGACGAAGTTCTTCCGAGAAGTGAACCCGAAAGGTCACGGTGGCCGCATCCTCAATATCTCTTCCATAGGGGGGTATGACGCGAGCCCGCTCGTTGCCTACTATGCCGCTGGGAAGTTCGGTCAGTCTAGCCCTTGTTGCAGCCACGGACAGCACTCTCACAACCGTCCATGACAGCCTTGGAGGGGCTCACGCAGTCGTTCAACAAGGAAATGCCACCGCAGTGGAATATTAAAGCCACCATCATCGAGCCTGGCTCGTTCGCCACAAACATCTGGACCAGTGGGCTCGTTATGACACCGCCGCACCCCGCGTACCCCGACGATGCCCCGACGTCGCAGTTCCGCAAAATCATAACACAGTGGGAGCCGATTGGCGACGTGAAGAAGGCCGCTCAGGCGATAATACTTGTCGCTGCGGACAAGGATGCGCCGCTCAGGGTGCAGCTGGGCAGCGATTCCTGGTTGGGCGTGAACTTGAGGGCGAATACAACGCTGAAGGACCAGGAGAAGTGGGCTGCGGTCAGTCATGGCACGAATCTGGACTCCCACTCTGGACCCGAGGCCATCGCGAAGCTGAAGGCACTCATAGGCGCCTGATGTCGTTACTGCGGGCCTCGTTATGTGTGCGTAGATTCTCAAATTACAGACAAGGTCCTCCAGATATTTTTCGTTGATTCTGTTGGATTGCATGTTCGAACAGTGTGGAACGGGCGCGACAGTGTCCTGAAGGAGTATCCTCTTTGCTCTGCAAAGAGCGCTCCTCTCATATCCCTCTACCATGGAATCCCTGCGCCCGTCAAACGCCGGCCTACTCGAAATCAAACTGCGCGTGCTCACCATCAACACGTCCAGTGCACTGCCTCTTCCTCCGGTGTCAGGTCGACGACTGAATCCTGCAGGACGCGCGCGGCGCACACTGGAGAGAACGCCGGCTCTTCATCGCACAGTTTCTGACCAGCTTCTTGGCATGCACAACAGCGCGCCTGAGGCGAGTGTGTAAGTATGCGTCAGACCGAGTCGAGACTACGCAGCGAAAAAGCGTGGGAGCACGTTAGCGCACGGACCGTCGGACTAGGGTCGCATGTATCATTGTATGTACTCGGTCACGTCGGGTGAGTTTCTCAGTGAACCGGCTCCTGCAGTGGCTGCCGACCTGGGTTCACCTATGTAACCCTCCCGGCCCTGGACCCATAACAGACCCTCTCGTTGCAACCGAACGGGATAGTTACCTCCTTTTGCGAGATCTAGGGCTGCATCATGCTGGCCGCTGCTGGCCGCTGCTGGCCGGCACCTGCTGAGCGCTGACCGACATCCAACCGACATCGATAAAAGCTAGCCGCCATCCGTCCAACTAGTGACCCTCGAACACGCTACACACACCCATGGCCGCAACTCCTGATTCTCGTGTCTGGTTCGGTGAGCATCTCTGCACACCAACCCCGATTGCTGCTTTGCTCAACGGAGCTACATCTCAGTTACCGGCAGCTCATCAGGCATCGGCCTTGCACTGGTCGAAGCAGTGCTCGCGAATAACGAGCGTGTCGTGGCCACCTTGCGCGACGTCACCAAGCTCGCCGACCTCCAAGCCAAGTATCCGGCCGAGCAACTGCTCATCCTTCCGCTCGATGTCACCAACACCGCCCAGATTACGCAGGTGTTCAAGCAGATCGAGCAGCACTTCCACCGCCTTGATGTTGTGGTGAATAACGCAGGATATTCCTTGGCAGGAGAGGTAGAGGGTATTCCGGAGGATGAAGCGCGCCGTCAACTAGAAACGCTCTTTTGGGGTCCTGTGGCGATCATGAAGGAGGTGCGCGTCCGAGGATCTATTATGACTACCTATAATCTCATGATTCTACCTTAGGCGACGAGGTTCTTCAGAGAAGTGAACCCGAAAGGTCACGGTGGCCGCATCCTCAATATCTCTTCCAACGTGGGCTACGACGCGAGCCCGCTCGTTGCCTACTATGCAGCTGGGAAGTTCGGTCAGTCTAGCCATTGTTACAGCCACCGACAACATCCTCACGACTGTCCATGACAGCCTTGGAGGGGCTCACGCAGTCGTTCAACAAGGAAATGCTACCGCAGTGGAACATCCAAGCCACGCTTATCGAACCTGGCGCATTCGCCACTAAGATCTGGACCAGTGGGCTCGTTATGACGCCGCCGCATCCCGCGTACCCCGAAGATGCCCTGACGTCGCAGTTTCGCAAATTGATCAGAGAGTGGCCGGTAATTGGCGACTTGAACAAGGCCGCTCAGGCGATAATACTGGTCGCCGGGGACAAGGATGCGCCGCTCAGGGTGCAGCTGGGCAGCGACGCCTGGTGGACCGTGAACTTGAGGGCGAATAAGACGCTAAAGGATCAGGAGAAGTGGGCGGCGGTCAGTCATGGCACGAATCAGGATCACCCCTCCGTACCCGAGATCATCGAGAAGCTGAAGGCACTCATGGGCGCCTGACGTCGTTGACTACAGATACTGCGGGCTCATGCTACGTACTAGATACTCAAATACAGACAGGTCCTCCAGTGGTCACGAAGATACTTGCCCTCGGCAGCGCCCATATAAGAGAAACGACACGCATCGTCAATATCCTAAACCTCATTTCCACTGAACTGAGACGCGGATGCTCGTGAGCCGCGAGCGCGAGAACGACACGAGTTCGATGTTTGCTCACCTTGTAGGATTTCTTTAATTTGTCGCCGGATTCAACAGACTGCCGAGCCAAGTAAGCATAACTTCTTTCGCATAGCAGACAGTGGACTCACATTCGTCTGCATCGAAGGCGAAAGATCCAGGATCTGTGCCCTCTCGGAAGCCGGCACCGAGGGCCCGTGTCCAATCCTGGAGAGATGGATAGAGTTTGCACTCTTGTCGCTAAGCGTGTTTTTGATGTGATCACGCAGGTTCAGGCTGTCCGGCAGACGATGAGGATGCTGAATTCTGACATCGGACACACAGGAACGCACCAGGTAAGGACAGAGTTCACGTATACTAGGAAATTGGGCTGGTCAGCAAGCGAGCAAATAAGAGCTTGATGTGGTGATGGCTACGCTTTGCGGTCAAGGGCTCGGAGAACATCATGTAGGAGAGGTGAGGCGCAACGGTGTACTAAGGCAACATAGTGAGTTCTGGCTGACATGAGGCGCGTCCGCAGGTGCAGAATTCTCACCGTGATGAGACTCGCGCACAGGGCAACGCTGTGGCCAATGGATTAGTCTAGTATGCAATGAAACACTGGCAACCCGAGCTTACGTCGTCGCAGAACCTGTGCCGACTACCAGCAAAATCAGCTTCGTGATTATACTGTCCGAGCTTTCATGGAGGCCACCGTGAGCACGCTTCGGCAAGGGCAACAATTTCACCAACCGTCGACTTACCGTCGAACGCCAGTGCGACTCGCATGCAAGTAGTAGATCATCGCAACAGAAGTCGCGGTGTTCACAGCCACGCCGCTAGCAATGGAAACAACGCCCATGGCCTAGAAGAAAATTCAGAAGAGATGTTCGAGGAAATTGAGGGCGATGGGCCGACCTCGAGATTCACAAGGGCGTCCAGGAGATCCTTTTTCAAGTAACTGCAGTCGGTCAGATCATTGCCGCGAGGATCAAGTGATTAATACCGACAACAGAGTACAGTAGACTGGATAGTATATGATGTTAGTATGATTGCATACATCTGACAGGTCTCGCGTCTCACCTAGTATCTCCACTGTCGTTTTATGAGTTTAGTGAGCAATGTAACGGTCCAAACGGCGGCGGGACATTCGTACCGAGGTCCGCAACTGCACCCGCGAACTGTAAACAGTATTACACGACTGCTATGCGCCAGAATCACATGTGTAGGAGGGTATCACTCACGCATAAGAAAGACACCGATTTGTTAGAGCTCACTGAAGGCCGCTCAGCGCGATGACACCGGTAGTGATAGTCAGGAACGCACATTTCCAAATCCTGTGGACGAAAAAGCTGAAGACAAAATGAGTGTCGTGTGCATAGAGATCATAGGTCCGATACTCACCAATTCGTAACAAAGGCAATGAAGGCCTTAGAGTAACACAGTTAGATGGAGACGGGTGAAAGAGGCCGTTACACTGACGTGAATAATTAGAGAGAACTAGGAACAGCGGCCGACCGATGAGACGCAGTGCAAACGGGACAAGTGGCGACATACAGGTATACTCCTGTGAATGCAGAATCAGTGATGAAGCGAGTCCGGAGGAGACGCACCTTACCAAACATTTCTCAGCAGTGCCTCGGGGTCTCCGTAGTGATTGATCAAATAGTGATAAGGGATGTGGATGATCAAGGCCTCGTGAGCAGTGTCAAAGACACTATCCGGTAAGTGAGCAACTAGAATTACACGTCGTCACCTGCTCACAAAAGGACGAGGACCTGAGAAGCGTCTCATATCAGTATGATCATTCGCTAGAAAGGAGGTTTCACTCGGACCATGGCCTTGATCCACCAGATATCGCTGCGTGCCTTCACGGAACGGAAATAATGAAAGGTCTGGATACATGTCACCCCGTACAGACTAGAGATAATGGCGAATGAGTGTCCCATACGTACACCTACATGGAAGGGACTGACATTGTCGAGAATATAACGCCGAGGTATTCGACACCGATTGTGCCTCCGCGGTTGAAGCTTGGGACAGAAGCCATGTAGTGGATAGGGCGCTGGTGCGAGCGCGGTGGCAACAGAATTTGTACGCAGGGTACACAGAGCGTCGGCATCCAGAACCCTTATATCGCAGCTGAACGGCGCCTGTAGAATGCCTCCGATCTTATTGTGAGACGCAGATCTGAGGCAAACCTGATGAAGAAGTCATAGATTGCGAGCGCTCATGCACTCTCCAAGAGATCGAAGCGGCTACAAACGGCGCCAGACAGCAGTGGGGCATTAGTGCGCTGATGATATAAGAAGGAAGGGCACGAGGGGAGGGCAGCGTGTCAATAATGGAAGCGCCCCGAGCACTGTTTCAGTGGCATCTCACCCAGATTCATACTATGCCATATCATATACCGTATTCATACACTTCTTTCCCAGTGTGAGGAGTCGTAGACGTGGGGAAACCCTTGGCGAAGCGACGAACAGACACGACCACCGTGAGCTGGAACGAAAAGACTGATGCTGATCTAGGCAGGTAATTCGCGAGAGCAGGAAAAGGACAACCAAAGCTGTAGCAGAGTCTAGAGAGCGAGGTTGATAGTCTCCGTAGCTTGACTTTGACAGATGATAGTCGATCTGTCTTATAAAGAGGTTGCCCACTGGCAGAGCGACAAGTTCGAGTCGGCGAGGCCGGCGGCAGTACGGCAGGCACATTCCGACTCCGCTCAACTGCACTGCACTAGCGCTGCTCATCGTCGTCGCCCACAGCCTGCAGAGCGTCACTCAAGTCTTCACCGTCGGCGCCGTCGGTATGCGTACGCGCATGACTACAGCAGGGGCAGGCGTTCGCCGGGCGCCCCCGATGCTCTCCTCTCGTCTTCGCCATCCGCACGGCGCGCCATGAAACATCCGTCCACATCCTTCATCAGCGCTCGAACTCTCCCACAGTCAAGCGCAGCATCATCTGGGCAGGTATTATCTCTGATCTCGTGGAGAATGGGGCGGCCGCGGAGGTGTCGGAGACACGGAGGGCCCGTACGGACGTAGACGCTGCCATGGAAGGCAACACCTTCCCGTCGGACGCGTCCCGCGCAACCGATAATTTCATCAATAGCGATGCATCCCATGAGGAGGGTTGCTCTTGGTACGGTGAGTCGACCAGCTGCGTGCATGCAACGCTATCAAGGACTGAACGTTCTTTAGCCGTCATTGAACGTGGCCAGTGGGCGATGGACCCGCCTGCAGTACATCACGCTCGGGTCTGGCGTCGACTACACGACGCTGTACCACCCAGATGATGTTTCTGGCATCCTGTTGGCACGGACGGTCTACGGCGGTCCCGCGATATCTTACACCTCAGGCAGGAGGCACTCGGCGCGGCACGTCCTCTTCTTCGAGGTATGTCCCGTTTTACTACTTATGTTTGACTCGGCAGCTAACGCGGGCTCGCAGGAATTATCCACCCTGACGGGCAGGGCGTGCGGGGCCTCCTGGATGGCCCGGTCTCGCCTGATGAGTACTCCATCCGCGCCATGAAGGACGTGCTCGTGCCCAACTCGCGCCCCAAACCGTTGTTGCCCAGCCCCAGGACGCGGCGCGACACCACTGTGTGCAGCCCGTGGTACGCGGCCACGGTGCCCGTCCGGGACACATATGCAGCTTGCGGCGGAGTTGGCCGGTGTCGATGACCTCGAGAACGCGGCCGGCAGGTCTGCGCAGAATGCGTGAATGCCCTTGATAACATATCTCCCACTGAAAGGCACAGTTTCATAACAATGTGGGGAGGATGCGCAAGCATTGATGGGGCGTCAGCACTGACTACCCCGGACTTAATCGAGGCGGACTGTCGGGCATTCAAATAGATCGGTACAGCTTGGCACCTGCGTTCATTACCCATCCCTCCTCGCTCACATTAATCAGCCATGACAACCATCTCCGACGAGCAGCTCGTTTCGTATGCTGACCGCGTCAAGGGCAAGGTCGTCGTGATCACTGGCGGCGCGAGCGGCATCGGCAAGCAGGCGTCGCTGCTGTTTGCGAAGCATGGGTGAGTGTTCTCCTCGCCGGCCAGCTCGCTTTGCTGAGCAGGGCGTCGCAGAGCGAAGGTTGTCATAGGAGACCTCAATGCAGATGGAGCGGAGGCCGTGGTAACTCAGATCAAACAGGCTGGCGGGTGAGTGATAGCAGCGTGTCGCGCTGCAGTACCGTTGACAGTGTCGCGAATGCGTGGTCTACAGGGACGGGGCCTCGCTGGGAGTTGACGTGCTCAACTGGGACCAGCTCGTCGACCTCTTCGAGCTCGCCATTGCGCGGTTCGGCGCCGTCGACATCGTGGTACGCTTTCACCGTCTTACCTCGCGGCGTGCCAATCATTTATGCCATGTTCCAGGTCCCGAACGCTGGCATCGACGAGTCGGACAAGGTTTGCGATGGCACCGTCGTGCTCAAGGACGGCCGCCCCGTACAGCCCAAACTGCTGACGTTGCAAATCAACCTGACTGCGGTTGTCCACAGTGCGCCGCATGCTTTTCGTTCGTGAACGAACCTACTAATTATGGTCCGCATTCAGCCGTGCATCTCGGTTTATACTACATGAAGAAGAACCGGAAAGAAGGTGACTGGAAGTCGGTGGTGATGCTTGGTTCGATGGGTACGTGTGCGCTGTGTGGTAGCTGCGCGCGTGGGCTAACACAACATCTCAGCATCGTGGCAGGGGGCTACCGGTGCCCCCCAATACAGCGCGTCAAAGCACGCCGTCCTCGGCTTCATGCGGTCCATCGAGAAGACTGTCGCGCGTAACAAAGTGCGCGTCGCCACCATCCATCCGTGGTTCGCAGGTTCGTCTATATTGGTCTCTCTGCTTGCTAGCACTCGTTAACCCGCCTTTCACATGGCAGACACGAACATCCTGCCCTTCTCCGTGAAGCTCGCGCTGGCTGGCATCCCGCTGACACCAGTTGATCGGATCGCAGCAGCCATCTTCTACGCCGCGACGGACCCAGATCCGAAGACGAACGGGCTACCGTGGGTGCTGCCGGACGAGGGTCCCGTGTTCCGCCTGGACCGCGAAAGGCTCACGCTTGGCGTCTATGGATTGTTGAACCAGCGCGTCAGGCGCCTCACCACGTACGTTCCCTATTTCTCGTCAGGCAGATCAAATGCTGATGGTGCTAATGTAGTTTCTCTGCAAACGCCAGATTGTACGTGCTCTTGGTGCGCGATTTGACCAGGCTTCTCTTTGGGAAGGGCATTCTGGCCATCGTGCCCTTGTTTGGATTCGCGTATGCGTTGCGCTCAGGGCTTGTCAAGTGGCCGTTTTAAGCGACGGGCGATCCTGCCGACTAGATTGGAAGCAGACTATATGCTGTGCAACATTTGAGTGACACGGATAGTGTCGCAGACTCGCAGCTACAGACTGTCTAGTATATTTCCACTTCTGAGCTCGTCGCCGACGTCGTTGAATGAGATAAATGGACTGACCGAGGCGGATGAAAGGTCGACAATTTGAAATGGCGTATGGCAGCGGGCCACGAGCGTGCCGGTGGGGCTTACAGACTCGACCCGGATGTCACGGTACGCCAAACCATCAACCATCAACCCATCGACCACCATGTCTCAAGGTCATACCGCATACCCACGAGCTGCGCAGGCGTATCAGCCAGCAACTCTGTGCGACCTCAAAAGATCGAAGACCGCTGCGCCGTGCAGTCTGGTCAATGGGTGCGGAAGCGGGCGCGTCGACTTTGAGAACGCGTAGTACGAGGGTCATGATCTCGTCTGTGCGCGTGCCGTATCCTTCTGCTGTCGGGCGTTGTGCTGATAACTGCTTAGCGCCAGGCATGTGCTTGTCATTAATACATGTCGAGAACAGCCATAATCTCGGAAGGACACGGACCAGTGGAAGGCACCGTTGCATACACCGCAGCGCTGTCACCAAGATGATTACAGCATTGCCCGCGCACGCGTTCCGTAGCGGCCTCCACTCCATGTCCAACCAGCTGCCAGTGCCGTCGACACACGTCCCACCGCCTTCTTCCTCAAGCTGCTCGTATGTATGTCTGGCGTGTATCCACCCCAAACTGGCACGATAACACAGCCTTAGGTCGTGCTATCTGCGCATCAGACAAGAAGTGCATCGATGTCTATGCGGGGAACCAAGTTCACCGCCGAGTACCGATGTCAGGAAGCCACACCGCGGGAGACAAGTGAAGTTCCGACCATGTGAGGCTGAGCACCTATCCATGTGGCCAATAATAAGCTCGGTGCCGAGTCGGACTCAAGGCGGAACCGCACTCATGACCGCTCTCCTTCCTCCGCAAAAGCCCGAAGTTCGATGGTGGCACTCTGTAGCTTCCATTTCGACGCATTCAGCGCTGTGGCTATGGTTGGCGGTGCTTACACCACTGAGTTTGTAAGTAAAGAGTCATCCCACTTTTCATCCCGGTTTCTGTTCATCACTTCGACACGTTTATGCCTGCTCTCCATTTCATAGCTTCGACAAAAATACACAGGTCGTCTATACGGCGGTTGGGCGAGCCAAGTTTAATGCAGCCCAAGGAACATTGCGGGCGCCCTTCAACTGCAATAAAGGGCGCATCTGTGCCCCTGGTATAATCTGTTGTCGCCCTCCTGTGCCTCCTCACTAATATCATGGACGCTGTCCCAAGGTTCAACCGCGGAGGCACGATCGGCGTCGAATATCTGAGCGTCGTGCTCTCATCGATGTGAGTTGATTCATCGTGCATCTACGAGCAAAACACTGATTCACCCTTTACTTCGTAGCCTATACGGCGTAACTTGTATCCAGACTTTTCATTATTTCCGTTCCGCGAGGGCACGAAGCGATGTTTGGTGGATCAAGCCCATGGTACGTGCGCAGCGTTTCGAAACCAGTACCGACGAACTAAGGCGCCACGCTTCTAACAGGTTCTCGCCCTCTTGTGAGCCCAACACGGGGACATCGCGATGAGATTCTCACAAGCTGGATAGGACATTCGATACAATCCACGAGGCTTTCGTCATCCACGTCCCTTATCACTATCTCATCACTCATTACGGCGAACCGGAGGTGCTGCTGGAGAATGTCTGGTAAATGTCTATCCAAGACTATGCGCTGCATCTCTTGATTCTTTGATTGCAGGAGTATGCCGGTATTATATGCTCCCATCCGCACCCATTGCAATGCGTCTAACCATGTGATCGATTGTAGTTCACTATAGGCGTTACGGTCAGTCCGACAGCTCCTTCCCCTTCTCCCTGTATATAACAGCGGTGCTTTCAGGCCGCGATTACCTTCATTACAAACAGGTGCGACCCGAACGTGCCTCGTCATTTCCACGACTTACTCATGTCACCTGCAGCTTTTTCGTCTACAGAATCTGGAAATGTTCGTGCGACACTAGTCATATGGTTATCACGCCGCTAACCGTCCCTCAGTGGGCAGTAATGCATGCGTTTCTCTATTTTGCGTGAGCGCTATTCTCTCTATTACATGGTTTCGGCGCACCTCAACTCTCATCACAGTTCGTGGGTGCAGTCTCTGAATCTGGTACGAATTCCTTCGCCGCCCGCCGCCGCCGCTGACGCATCTGCTGCAATGAAAGCGGGGATCTTGAGTAAGCCGCCAAAATGATTCAATGAATCATACTAACAAGGTGTTTTCCAGCGTACTGTTTCAAATTGTTGGTATGCTTGGCCTGATGCGCGTCGCAACTGGTCTAACACTACGTAGTTACTTGAAGAAAAATCTTCTGGATGCAGAAGAGTCTCTCAAGGTTGTTCTTAGTTCGCTCTATGCCGCTTTCATCTTGTCTCAATGTTTTTTTGCAGACAACGGGCCTTATTGTCATCTCTGTTGCCGTAGCTGCGAACCTCCTCATTTCCGCAACGATGATCTTCTACTTGAATGCGAGTCGCACCGGTCTTCGACGGTAAGTCTTGGGTTGGTGAGTGTTGCGTGCGCACTGACGGCGGTATACATACAGATCGGACAGTGTGATCACGAAGTTGATCGTACTGGTGATCAGCACCGGAACTTCGACGACGTAAGCTCGTTCACCCAGCGCCATATTGCATCGCGCAATTTATGCATTGCCCGCAGTGTTGCCTATATCGCGGATCTCATAGCGGTGAGCGTTCTGCCGGTGCGGATGCCTCACTCATACTGACGATGTCGTCGCATTAGTACATTGCTGCACCCGACCTCCTCTACGTCCTTCTGTTCAAGTTCACGATCGCAAAATGTAGCTGTCACACTCAGCTCTTTCACTCGCTTGCTAACTCTGCATTGCGTAGTGTCCGTCAACTCGACTCTTACCTCGTACGTCTCATTCTTGTCGATCCCGCTAGTCGACAGGCTCACCGTGAGGGCGAACGCGACGACGGACAGCTTGAACCTGCGCGAACACATCAATAACATGCTCATGGACAACAGCTTGAACTCCATCCATCTCTCCAGGATCGGCGATGACTCGTCTTCGGCGCCGATCTCCGAGAGGGCACAGATCCTGAATCTCTCGCCGTCAATGAAGACTGGAGTGAGTCGTCCACTGTCTTGTGAAAGAAAGGTCATGCTTACAACAGCAGCCTATGGAATTCAGTAATAAGCGACAGGTTTCTTACTCCGTAAGCTTGTATTAGCTTTGGTCGTGGCCTCGCGCTCACGAGTCACATCTGAATCTTAGTTTAATGGCAGTGATGTTTAGGACTCGGAGCTCATGGTATTGACGAGGGTATGCATTATCTTGGATTATATCAATGAGCCAAATTACGTCGGGACGCGGACGAGCGCAGGCGGGACAGAACCATCTGCACGCGCGCATCGAAGCTCAAGATGTCTGCGAAGAATGAGGGCAGTTTGGACAAGGCTGCTGTGCTCCACACGCGTGGCGGTGGGCTTGATTTCTTCTTCGGCTTGGACATGATTGGCGACAGGGATCGATGAAAGAGGGTACGAGCAGAACGCGGAGTCGCAGGCCTCGACTCGTTCAGCTAGAGACCTCTTGGTGCCAGCGCGCCCGCATCCGGAACCCACAATGAATGTTCCTTCAGCTGCCATTAGCGTGCTGGGGGACGACGGGCAAGCGCATGCACTGCGCTACTAGGCCTCAAGTCGGACTTTCTGGGCTCTCGTCATGAAAATGACTGCCTGCGCTTCGTCCGTCCAGTGTCATAACCGCCATGCTCTGGCGCATACAAACAATATGATACATCTACTTCGTCAACACCGCGTACTCCAAGTTCTAGACATCGCTGATCTGCAATTCAGATGCGACTTGTGAGCGCTGCGAGACAGTCAACGAGTCTGATCAATGCTTACAGAGTAATTCTTGAATTTGTCCCTGGACTCGATAGCAGGCTGTCGAGCTTGTGTAAGCACAAATACCTTCAGCACCCAGTGGAAAACTCACGTTCGTCTGCATTGAAGGCGAGAGGTTCACGATCTGTGCCCTCTCGGAAGTCGGCATCGAGGACTCGTGGCCGATCCTAGAGAGATGGATGGTGTTCGCGCTCTTCTCGCCGAGCGTGTTGTTGATGTGATCGCGCAGGTTCAGGCTTTCAACGTTCGCATCGACGGTGAGCACGGTGAAAAGAAGCCCTGAGACGAGGGACGCACCACGTCAGGACAGAGTTAACGAATACTAGACAATCAAAAGAAGTCAGCGCGCGAGTAGGTGAGAGTAGGTGATAACTACGTTTCCCGACCATGAACTCGAACATCAGCACGTAGAGGAGGTCCGGCGCAATTATGTACTGATACGACAACGTCGTCAGTATATGCGGCGTGTCCACACCTGCAAAATGCTCACCGCAATAAGATCCCCGGTCAAGGCAACGCTGTGAAGCCATGAATTTCGGAATATGACACGAGAAGAAACTTACGTCGTCGCAGTGCCAGTGCTGACAACCAGCACGATCAACTTCGTGATCACACTGTCCGAGCTGCCAAGGGTGTCAGCATAGCAAAAACCGCCACCTGACGGCTTACCGTCCAACACCGGTGCGGCTGGCATACAGGTAGAAGGCCATGACACCGGAGATGACGACGTTCGCACCGACAGCGATAGCGGCGGCGGCCAGGCCGGTCGACTGTATAAAAAAATGAGACGAGAGGAAACAGTATTGCGTGGAGTGCCGACCTTGAGAGTGACTTCTGCCGCGACGAAATTCTTGTTCAAGTAACTACGTTCGGTCAGACCGTTGCGACACGCATCAGGTAAGGAAGCACCGACAGTCGAATAGCGTACGCTAGATAGTATCATATTTGGTCAGTAAGATCGTCATCTAACCTGTTTGGTGTCTTACCCGTGGCCCCCGCTGTTGTTGCATCGGATGCGTCAGTGAAGCGCGACGGCGAGACACGATGTGGAGATATTCCTACCGAACTCAGCAGCTGCACACACGAACTGTCACATAAGCGGTGAGGTCCGCTGTAGCCATCTCCTGGTAGGATAACACCCACCGAAACGAGGGTGACCAATTTGCTGGAGCTCACTGAGCGGCAGTTAGCTCGATCGGACTTGGATGACGCAAACAGAGGAAGTATTGTACACACATTTGTAGATCCTGTATACGAAGAAGCTGACATAAGGCAATGTGAGCGACGTCGTGCGAGTAAGACGATAGTTACGGGACGCACGAATTCGCAATGAAGGCGATGATGGCCTGGGAGCGAGGCTGTTAGACGAGAATAGCTAGTGGAGCTTGTCGAACTGACGGAGATGAAGATAGCGAACTGCGATGGGTGATCGATTGATGAGTGCCAGTGGGATGAGCCCGAGCGCAAGTGAGACATACCGGTATGCTCCTGCGATTGCAGTCAGTGAGATGAGAGGTATATACTCGCAATATGACATACCAAATGGTCTTCAGCAGCGCGAAGGGGTCGGCGTAGTGGGTTATCAGTTGCTCATAAGGAACGTGTACGAGGAACGCCTCGTGGGTGGTATCGAGCGTACTAGCCAAAGGGTGAGTATTTCAATCGTGACGATCCCATGATTTACTCACAAGAGGGCAAGGACCTGGTAGAACCGGCACATCTAAGTAATTTGCATGGGCCACAAACACTTTGCACATACCATGGCCTTGACCCACCGAACATCGCTCCCCCCCTTCACGGAACGGAAATACTGGAAGGTCTGGATGCACGTTACGCCGTACAGACTATGAAAGAAGGAAATGTAAGCTCTCTGCTCGTAGACGCGCATGGAGAGCAATGGATAGAACTGACATTGACGAGAATATGACGCCTAGGTACTCGACGCCGATTGTGCCTCCACGATTGAAGCTTGGGACGAACGACATGATATTGGTAGGGTGGAGAGAGCGACGATGTTGGAGAAATGCGGGGCGCAGAGAACTTCAGCAGTCTTTCCGCCATTTATCGCAGCACAAGGGCGCCGGTAGCCTGGCTTGCCTTGCGCTGCGCAATACCGGTTCTTTTGTGGCATATCGACATCTGACAGAAATGATGAACAGACTACGGGTGTGGGATTGTTGCTTACAGACCCAGTAATACACTGCCAGCGATAGCAAGAGCGCTTGATGCATCAGAGATCATGGAGCCGCACAAGCGCTGGTCGTCCATGATAAGATTGCTTCCTGATTGAACGCCTGTGTATTAGGCGCCACACCACACCAAGGTGTTTGAGCTAGGTGCCCCGATGCGCAGACCGCGCGTGTGAGTCTGACCAGTGGAACGTGGAACGGCTCAGAAGTTTCGCGGGGGTTGGCAAGATGAACGTGGGGAAGGGCTAAGGCAGGGCGAAAGACGAGACCAGAGGGAAAGAAGAGTTCGGCGTGGGATGAAGAAGACTTGTTGGCAGCTCGAGACTTGCCCGTGGGCGATGCTCTGATTTTGCAGGAGGACTGGGCTTGCGCGTGAGCGGATCAGGAGGCAGCCATGCGTTGATGCCGTGGAGATCAAGGGCACTACGAACGCGACATACAGCACACCTGATTGGTGCCATTGTTTCCAGCTCATGTGTCGGTGGGGGAAGTACAACAGGTGCGCTTCCCGCACTAGGCGTCCTTCCTGGCTCCGAGGTTGAGTCGAAGCACGTAGCAGTAGAAAGGACAGCGAGGGTAGGGACGGGTCGGTGCTACGATGAAGAACAGACGCGTCAAGGCATGCCGGGCAATTAACTCGGAGGTTATTAGCACACGGCAGAGAAGATCTAAGGAAGACACGCGCACAGGGGTCCCGAATCGACTCTCATCAACCGTTGTATCGCCCTCCATCAGCCGTCGCGCCGTATAGCTTCCTACGATGTCCGATATCACCCCTGCGCGCGCATAGCAGTCGCGCCAACTTCGCACCAAGACTCAGAGCGGGGACCAGAGCTACGCATGTTCTGCATGTACTCGTGCCGTGTAGTGGGGAGTCAGTTGACCGATCTAAGATTCAAGAAGTCGAGTGCTACATGCAACTGGGACAGAGTGGTCGGTGAATAAATTCGCGCTCGACATAGCCGCAGATACTTACTGGCAGTGAGCGCAGCCGATAACTTTGAGTCGACGAGAGGACAATAGCGTGTACCTGCGAAGGAGGGGAGGCAGCTCGCATGTCGCAGGGAGGCAATCGGAATCGGGTCCAAAGCAGCTGGGAGTGGTGACCAGAGACCGACTCGAACGTACGGCGACCCACGTCCCCCGACCCAAAAACAACTTGGAACCACGCCACCGCCAGGCCCTCTGCCACGATGCGGACATGCTCCCCGCAAGCTGGTCAATCACGCCTGAGCTTGGCCAGCGGGGCGGGATGAACGCGCACAATGTCGAAAATCGAGATGACTGGAACTTGTCGCATAAGGTTGGCGGCGGTTGGCCCGTGCGCGCATATACTGATGCTCCAGGGGATGCATATGGGGGAGAATGGCGGAGAGCATCTCGCTCGTGGTGAGGACATGAGGGGCGTCGTGAAGGGAGACGGCGCCGCGATGGTCTTGGCGACGCACCTGCACAACTTGAACACGTCGACAGAGACGGATCCGACACCGGTGACCACTGACCACTGCCATTACGAGCTAAGCACTAGCTGAGTACTCATTTTCTCCCTCTGAGTCGCAACAGCGTACAATTGAGCCAGGCAGGAGTCACACTGGGCCGAGTATTTCACATTTCATCGGTGCGCTTGTCCTGCGTCATTTTTCTGCAGAGCTGAAGCGCTGACCGTTGCTACTTTCCCAGACAAAATGTGGCAAATATTAAAGCAAGATGATCATCACGCTGTCCATGGACAAGCCATACTCTGACCCACAAATCTTCGCGGCTGACCGTCAACTCCGGAGGAACCTGGGTCAGGTAAGTACGCACCTCTTTAGGACTTCGGGCCAGATCCTGTACTGACAGTCACAGTCAGGTTATCAAACGTGCGCGTGACGCGTGACGGGTCTACTTCTGCGTTGCGTGCCCTTGCCCTGTCGTGTGAGGATATACCTGCTCTTCAAACGCGATCGACCATCGACATGGTTAGTGCCGGCCTCGACATAGCCAGCATCCCTCACTCCCTCCTGGAGCAAGAAGAACCCAATTTGTCCGCGCTGTCTGCGCTCAGCCGTGCGGTTTCGGGCCTCATCGCGATCAGCACCCTGGACGTCCTGTTTCCTTTGACGGAGTCACCATTGCTGTCCCCACTCGCCGATATCTGGGATGGCATATTCCAGTGGACCGCATTCATCGATGGCCTCTACCCGGTCCTGGTAGAAGAAGAGAAGGTTCTCTTGTACACAATAATTGCAGACGCCATACTTGCGTTGGATATAGTATGTACGAGCCTATTGACCAACGGGTACAAAACACCAATGGCCTCCTCGAGCTCGTTGCCTCAATTTGGTCGAGAAGACATAGCGCGTCGGCGATTGAACATTGCTCAGTCGCCGAAGTGCTCAATGGAGAACCAGACGATGAGGCTATTGCACGCTTCATCCAGGCAGCAGGAGGGACCCCCGGATCGATTGCGCGGCTTGCGCTGTCCCGTCTCCGACGCGCTTCAACTTCAAGCGAGCCCGCGGAGGTGGCATCACACGTGCGCATGCTGGCCTGGATGGCGCACGGGGAGGTGGGGATTTTGCGCCAGGCGGTGTTACGGCAACATGGTGCTGCTGCGGTCACGAAGTCGCTCCTCGCCCTCGCAAATTGGCCGGACGTTTTTACTTCAGGCACTTGTGCAGTCATTCAGGTGAATGTCGATGCTCTGAAATCATATCTCACCACGCCGAACGCAATGAGCTCTGCCCTCCGCAATGGGCTCCTCCAGGCGTACACGGCGCTTTCCCATGCGGTGAAAAACCTACGATGAAGAAGTTCTGGCCGATGTTCTGTCTTTGCTGACGACCACGTTGCCTCCGAATCTCGTCTATCGCTCAGTGATAACGCAAGATGGCGCACTCTATGCACACACTCGATTCAAGCCTCGGGCGGTCTACCGATACGAATGCGCTGCTACGCATTAGGTGGCTTGTACAAGAGCGCGCGCAGTTCAAGAAAAGCTGGGACGCCGTGAAACATAGGCGTTCTGTGACTCCGTGAGCCTTCACGATCGTGTTTTCGCTTCGGGTTCTGACAATGAGCGAGGTAGTGTGCTACACTCGTCGATAGATTGACACTCAAGACTTGCGCGCGGTGTCATAGCCCACGGTATTGTTCGAAAGCATGCCAAACTGAAACCTGGCCGGAGCACAAGAAAACTTGTTCACTACGCCGACAGATGGGTATGCCTCTCCATTCAAGAGCTCTTCGCTTTTCGCTGATGGTTATGCACAGCAGCCTCACTGGCACGAGATGGTCGAACTAGCAAAGCCGACCGTGCTTTCATTCACCGCCTAGCGCTCCACGACGTTCGCAAAGCCAGGCAAGAACTTATGTCACGGTCTCGCACAAATAAATACCCTCTCTCCAAAGTTGGTATCATTGTGAAGTATCACAATGGACCTCCATCTTTCTCGCCATTTCGTATTGTCGAACGCGGGATTCTCTCAGACAGCCACGATGAGACCGCTGGATTTCAGCTTGCGGACAGAGTGGATCAGCAGGCGTGCGTAATGCGGAGGCTACACGGGACGCTCATCAAGTGCCACACTACTCTGGGTACGTCTGTAATGACGGATACTCTGCTAGTCAGCCCATCTATCTGGAACCCCTTACATGTGCACGACGAGGATTGGGTCTTTAGGGTGGTTGATGCGGCGTGGGATAAGTATACGTGATGGAGTAATGTCTTGTGCTGTCTGCACCGGTAATGATAACATTTGATGTACTACTTATTTGCTTATGGATATCCAGCCTGAGCGCTGAGCCCTACATAACGGCGACGCTTCGAAGCCTGCGACATGCATTTTCAAAAAAAAAAAAAACGGGACCGTCTGCGCATATCAAATTTTAATTCGGACTTGCACGTCAAAATCTAGATGTAAATTTCCACTACGGTGGGCTGTTAGATTTTATTTCGCCAATCTTCCCCTAAATTATATCGGCATATCGCTGCAATCACGGCAACGACCTTTAACGCGGCCTCGCTTGACAATAGCTAAGTCACCCGCGTGCGCTAATTAAATTAAATACATAGTTGTACATGATTTCCTAAACTTTCCTCACGTGCACCGCTCAGTTCAAATACCCGCCCTTCTTCAGATGAACTGCCATATCGAGCACGCTTTCCTTCAGTGCGCGATACTTGAAGTCCGGGAAGAATTTGAAAGTCTTGGCGCTGCTGAAGTACACCTTCAAATGCTTGTTCTTCCCAGCGCCGCGCGTGTCTTTTCCGGGTGCGTCGTAGCCCGCTTCATTCAAAATGTCGTAGATGTCTTGCCACGCAAAGGGCTCGCCTGGAATTCCGACTGATTAACACGGTGTGCGACACTGAGCGAACAGAAAAGCGCGCGTACCGTAGACCGTGATGAGCCGCTCGCCGCCGATGTCCTTGTTCTTCAGCGACAGCACGTGCAGCATCGCGACGTCGCGCACGTCGACGTAGTCGTTCGCGATCTGCCCGCTCGTGTCCGGGGTCGCCCACGTATCGAGCAGATACCCCGGCGACGTGCCGAAGTTCTTTCCCGGCTGCACAATTCAGACGCCATCAGCATCTTACTGGACTGATGCCACGGTGCGGGGCTCACCTGGTGGAGATATGGTCCCCAGTTCATCGCGGGCAGGACTGTGATCAGGTCGTACTGGGGCTTTGCAGCCTCGACGTACGCATATGCAGCCTTCTCTGCACGCACTTTGGCAGTGTGGTACACGGCCCAGCCAGGGGAGTCCTTCGTGTGAACCGCATCGAGGTCTTTCAGGTTCCAGTCGTTCTGATGAATGAGTGTGAATACGAGCCAGGAGTATGTCGAAAGAAAAAGGACGGACCTCGTCATATACTCTGTCGACGGGCTCTCGGTTTATGGATGCTACGGCAGACGTGATGATCACGCGTTTGACATTGGTGCTGTGAAGGCCAGTTAGCACGTCGAGCATACATTCGTCCTCTGTTGTCAGCATACCCGTATTTCGCTGCACTTTTCAAGATGCCGGTGGCGCCGTTCACAGCGGGCCCAATGATCTCTGCACGAGTGATCATTAACCATGAGCGAAATGCGGTAAGGGGGTCGGAAGGCATACCTACCCTCTGGGTCCTCAAATTCGAATATCACGGGAGAAGCAGCGTGCACGATGCCGTCGGCATTCTTCACCGCATCGTCAAACGCACCCTCCTGCATGAAAATTTGCGATGAGTGTATTGGAGACGGTACTCGCGTCAATATGCGTACCTTGGTGATATCCGGAACGACGATAGTAGTCACCTTGCCCTTGTACTCCGGAAACCTATTTACGATGAACTCGCCCTGCGAAGGGTTGCGAACGCTGGAAATGGTCAGATTCGGCGAGATCGATCGATCGCAGAAGTACTTACGCAGCGACGACATTGTAGCCGTCATCGACTAGGTACTTGATGACCCACGCGCCGATATAGCCGCTGCCGCCCGTGACGAGGATAGTGCCAGAGTTGACGATGGGCATTCTGACGAGGATAGGAGAAAGTCGGCTCGATGCGTGGGGCGTCTTGACAGGCTCTTTGTATGCTCTCACCTCAGAAGCAGATGGGCATACGCCCTCCGAAAACAGCGCGTATACTTCCCATACGGCGTTGCACGACAGCGGTGGGCCACGCCACAGCAGATATGCTGAGATGCGATGTCATCTATCCCGAGCCCGTCGACGGCATGCCCGAGGCATGCCCGAAGAGTAGAATCTCCTTGAGAGTGTTTGCGGATTAAATGGTCAGCGCGTCACGGTGAGAAGGACGACATGGCTGTCGGGATGGGCGGCTGACTGCACGGTTACGGGCAAGACATCTTGCATTTTTCCACTACAGGATGAAAACGAGGATGAAGGTGGTGTCGCAGGAGAGGAAGCGAAGTCACGCACCCTCGCCCGGCGGGAAAGCGGCTGCCGCTGGGCCGTCTTTCCCACGTTTTTCTCACCACTATCATAAGGGCGCGTCACCCTTTCGATCACAAACTCCCAATCCCTCCCGTCAATGCCTCGATATTCCCTTGGTTCTGAGCTTGTGACACGTACTACTGCTCCTCACGCTGCAGAATTTGGCTTTGAGTGCGGATAGCAATTCCATGTAACCGATACACGCGCCTTATGCTCCTCGCACTGGATCTTTGCCGACTCCTCTACTTTGTCTCTAAGCCACGCGCTCTCTCTAAAACCTCAGCTCTTGCGGAATTACTCCCTTGACCTGGCTTGTTATTTTTTATGGTGCCTTCACACCGACTCGACTCTCCTCTTGTGTCACACATGTACTCTACCACCGTTAGGTATCCTCCGTCCGTCTCGCTCTCGCGTCATTTGCCTTGCTAGTTGCTACTGAAGCTCTCAATAAAGACGCTGAAGACGTGATCTAGAAGCAAAGTGACCTGGATGTCGAGATGTCGCACTGCGCCGGCACGAGAATGCTCCAGTGGTCGGACCTGGCGACACAATGATCTCTGAGTCGGAGGTCACGAAGATACGCCAGACAGATGCACCAGTCGCGTGGACACTCTCAAGCGCGAAAACACACCACCCTCTCTATCTCGTACGTTATTCCGAGTAACTGATCGTGTTGTCTGAGCTCATTGTCTTTAGGATACCACCGAGGCGCTGAGCTTGCCGCGCAGCATGTTCGCAGAAGGTCTTGCTCCGAGTCGCGGTTTGCCCCAGAACTGCCCCAGAACAAGTACATGTGGACTAGAAGGCCCCGACTAGGCTGACTCCACAGCCGTGAAGGGCTCACCCCCATCGCACTTCTCCACCGCGTTCTCCTTATCGCGCTCGACGTCGCTTTCTGTGCATATTGATGGCACCTCTCTTTCCTTGCAACGAGCCCTCTGTCCCCGCGAGTGTCAGTCTCGGCATGATCAAAGTAACCTGGCACATCACCTCCCGAGCATCATCAGCGATGACCGCGTAATGCATGCCGCAGGTGACATGGATCACAACCACCAACAGCGCGTCCTCCGCAAAGCTCCCTGCTCCACATTCCAGTCAATTCAGCGGCGCGCACACAGCGGTAGAGCGAGGAGCGGACTGACTGGGGCCCGTCGGGACGAGATTGAACGAGACCGCCCCGCAGGCGAGCGTGATCGCGAGGGTGGCGGCGGAGAGGCACGGAGGCGCCCACGGCAGGTGGCGGCAGCGCGGGAGGGCGAGCAGGGTGAGTTTGTACCCGGAGAGTGCCGCAAGGAAGAGTAACATGCAGTAGGAGAGGAAGGTAGTGCTGGAGAAGAGGGCGGCGGAGACGCCGGACTCGAGGGTGCTGGGGGTAGAGGGCACGGCGGCGGTGGGTGGGGCGCTGATCGACATGATGGTGGCAGGAAAAAGACCCCACTGGGCGCTGTGTCTTCGTCAAGTTTCCGTGCAGCATCCTATGTACGTCCATCGGAGCACCACAGCGGAGGTGGAGGAGACGTGGGAGCACTGGGTCCGAGTCGGACATTACCTTCGTCACCCAAGTTCGGCATGGCGCCGGCAGTGCCGTCGGTTCTAGCACCTCCGAAACTGTTAGCCTGAGCGCTTTGCGTGGCCGCGCGCGTCACGGTCGAGGGCAAGTCACTACGGCTGGGGGGCGTCGCAGGGTCAGGGAGACGTTGGAGGGCGCAAGCGGCGCCGAGTCTCGTGGGCGCACTGCTGCAATGCAGCAACTGCCTAGTGGCAGAACGACTGTCTTCCGCGCGTGGTCGGCAACGGAGACTAGCAACTGCCATCCGGCGTCGGTCCGGCGAATGTCAAGTGGGCGCTGGCTCCACTCGCCCTGAGACACCCTTCACCACCACCGCAACGTAAACTGCAGCTGTTCTTCTCCCCTATCGGTCGCACCGAGATGAGGTCGACGGTCGACCAACGCTAGATCGCCTGGTCTACTATGACTCAGGTTGGTGCGTCATTTTCATCTGCTTGGGTGGGTCCAAACCTGAAGTCGTGAGCAGGTGCCTCAGCGTTGGCCCTCTCCTTAGTATCTCATTAATGCTTAATATCTGGAGGACCTGCCTGTATCTGAGAATCTACGACAAGGGCCCGCAGTAAAGACGTCAGGCGCCCATGAGTGCCTTCAGCTTCGCGATGGCCTCGGGTCCGGAGTGGGAATCCAGATTCGTGCCATGACTGACCGCCGCCCACTTCTCCTGATCCTTCAGCGTCGCATTCGCCCTCAAGTTCGCGCCAAACCAGGCGTCGCTGCCCAGCTGCACCCTGAGCGGCGCATCCTTGTCCCCGGCGACCAATATTATCGCCTGAGCGGCCTTCTTCACATCGCCAATGGAAAACGACTCCCACTGCGTCTCCATATAGTTGCGGAACTGCGCAACGGGGGAATCCTCCGGGTATGCGGGGTGCGGCGGTGTCATCACGAGCCCATTGGTCCAGAGGTTTGTGGCGAACGCGCCAGGCTCGATGATGGTGGCTTTGATGTTCCACTGCGGTGGCATTTCCTTGTTGAACGACTGCGTGAGCCCCTCCAAGGCTGTCATGGACGGTTGTGAGAATGCTGTCCGTTGCTGTAACGATGGCTAGACTGACCGAACTTCCCAGCAGAGTAGAAGGCAACGGCCGGGTTCGCGTCATACCCCCCGATGGAAGAGATATTGAGGATGCGGCCACCGTGACCTTTCGGGTTCACTTCTCTGAAGAACCTCGCCGCCTAAGGTAGAATCATGAGATTATAGGTGATCATAATAGATTCTCGGACGCGCACCTCCTTCATGATCGCCACAGGACCCCAAAAGAGCGTATCGAATTGACGGCGCGCTGCATCCTCCGGGATCCCCTCTATATCTCCTATCAATGCATATGCTGCGTTGTTCACCACAACATCGAGGCGGTGGAACTGCTGCTCGATCTGCTTGAACACCTGCGTAATCTGATCGGTGTTGGTGACATCGAGCGGAAGGATGAGCAGTTGCTCGGCCGAATACTTGGCTTGGAGGTCGGCCAGCTTGGTGACGTCGCGCAAGGTGGCCACGACACGCTCGTTATTTGCGAGCACTGCTTCGACCAGTGCAAGGCCGAGGCCTGAGGCGCTGCCCGTAACTGGGATGTAGCTCTGTTGAGCAAAACAGCGATCGGGACTGCCAGGATGCAGCGATGCTCACCGAACCAGACACGAGAATCAAGGAGTCCAGCCATGGGTGTGTAGCGAGTTCGATGGTCAACCGGTCAACGCGGCCGCGAGTCCTTGGACGGATGTGTTGAGAACTAACACGGGTGTGAGATTCTCACTCGGAGTCGTGGGAAGGGGAAAGCGAGTCGAGTGAGGTGCGTAGCTGACAGTGTTCAGATACCGTACACAAAACATGTGAAAGAGACATAAAGAACGTCCATAGAGAAAGTGACCAACAACGTAACCCAGAATAGACGGAAGCGTTTCCGCCACTGTGCCTCGCGTTCCCGGACAGGATGGTCGGTCGGCAGGTGTCTATTAAATAGTCTGACGCCCAGCGCGACGCGGCTCTCACAGACAGCAGCACCTTTTACGCACCGTTCGGATGAGGCGAGAGACCCAGGGTCTGTTATCCAGGGCCGGGAGAGATAGGCGAACGCAGAGCGTAGTGACAATATACATAGCATCTGGAGGGTTCGGAGAATTAAAAAGCATGATGATGCCGCCGGCAGAGAGAACGTGTTGCCCGTACGAGCCCGTACGCCAGACACTGAGACAGCCGCAGAGCTACCGTAACGCAGACGCAGTCCGTTCCGCTGACACTGTCGACGAGCAGTTGGCACCGTAAGTCCAGCATTAAAACTGTTGACCAGCCACGCAGGTATATTAGCAGCTCCGAACAATTAGCTTCAAACGTCTGCGAAGGCAAGAGATGCAGTGGAAGATTCCGCGGATTCCAGAGTCGTCTTGCACGCGGCAGTTTGAGTAGAATCTACCAGGGATGGCGAGCACAGTGATAGCTCTTCAACGAGACCACGCGGCTGCTGCCAGCGTTGCGTATACGCTTGCAAGGATCGTGATTCACACAAAACTGGCCTGTATTGAGCGGCGTTTGTCAGATTTCGCCCCATTGTGGCGCACTTTCCCATGACGATCTTCCTCTCTTGCGCTCACTGGCGAGTCGCAACGCTCGCCCTGCTGTAACCCTATGTTTTCCTGCTTGCTCGAGAGCCTTCACTAAAGCTCATGTGCTTCGGAGTCTTGGAGCACACTTGCATCTTTCAAGTGGCGGAGGCGCCGGGAGTGTTCAACTGAGACTTCGTCGGCGCGCTCGACCTGACGCGGACGCTTGCAGCCTCAGCTACCCCAAATACACTGCTTTGGCTTGGGTACCAGTTTATCCGAGCGCGTACGTGCCATCTTACCTCGCCTTTCACTCCATTCTCTGACTACAATTTACCCAGCATTGCATTAGTCGCCGACGCGTCCCGACGCGATGGCAACGCCATGTAGTTCCTCCTTGAGGAGTGGCAGGGAAGCCTAAGAGCGTTCAGTCGAGCACGAGGGATTGGGGGAAATGGTGCTACAATGTACGATCTACTGTCTCCTCACGTCACCGCTAATGGCACACTGCCTCTCATCAACGATGACCGCGTAACGCATGCCGCAGGTGACAAGGGTCACAACCATCAACAGCGCGTCCCCCGAAAAGCTCGCTGCTCCACATTCCAGTCAATTCAGCGGCGCGCACACAGTGCTAGAGCGAGGAGCGGACTGACGGGGGCCCATCGAGACGAGATTGAACGAGACTGCCACGCAGGCGAGCGCGATCGCGAGGGTAGCGCCAGAGATGCATGCACGCGCCCACCGCAGGTGGCGGCAGCGACGGAGGGCGAGCAGGGGAGGCTGTACCCGGAGAGCGCCGCAAGGAAGAGTAAGATGCAGTAGGAGAGGACGGTAGTGCCGGAGAAGAGGGCGGCGGTGACGCGGGACTCGAGGGTGCTGGGGGTAGAGTGCACGGCGGCGGTGGGTGGGGCGCTGGAAGGCGCTGGACGCGCTGGCGTTAGAGCACCTCTTCGAAACTGGTTGGTCTGGAGTGCTTTGCGTGGCCGCGCGCGTCACGGTCGAGGGCAAGTGACTACTACTGACGTTTGGGGGGCGTCGCATTGGCAGGGTCAGGGAGGCGTAGGAGGCGCAGGTAAGAGGCGCAAGCGGCGCCGAGTCTCGTACACGCACTGCGGCATCGTTGGCTGTACGTGAGCTCCGCGACCTGGGCTATGGAAAGATATCGAGGTCAATCACCTAAACAATAATAGGCTAATAGTCTGTAACAGCCGGGACAGAGTCCCACAGTCCCCGAAGCTTGAGTTGCTTCGGAACTGCGTAAGAGCGTGGTACCCTCAAAGGGGATGTGCTTTCGGAGCAAGCGCCACGCGGCTCGTCCACAAACAATTTCAAAAAATATTGGCAGCCGCCTCAGCTAGCCCTGCATACAGCGATGCGCGAATCTGATGTACGCTGCCATAAAGGTGAGGACCGTCTTCCTTCACTCTACCCTGACAACTCATGATGTACCTCGCTGCTTTCTGCAGCATCTTCGGCGGGATCCTTCTATTCTGCGCACTCCGAGTCTGGCGACTCCGGAAGTCTCGTAATCCTCATGGCTTGCCCTATCCACCTCGTCCTCAACCGAAGTTCCTGGTCGGAAACCTGCGAGACATCCCCAAGGGCGGCAATGAGTGGCTAAAATACATGAGGATGTCGGAGGAGCTTGGTGAGTACCACGTCGCCTAGTAGAGCTCAGCTATAGCGTTGATGGTTGGCACAAGGGAGCGACATTGTGTATTATCAAGTCCTTGGGAAGAGTATCCTGGTCATCAACTCGTTTCAGGCGGCCAACGACCTCCTCGACAAGCGAAGCGCCGTGTTCTCAGACCGCCCCCGTCTACCTCTCCTCAAAGAGTTGTGAGTATATTGTGCTCCGTGCGTATGTCTACGTCCGAGTGACCGTGTTTTCAGGAAGGGGTGGGACTGGAACCTGGTGCTTATGTCGTACAACGAGGGCTTCGCGGCTCATCGTCGCCTAGTTCAACAGTCTTTCCAGCCAAACGTCGTCACTAGAGACCATCACCCAGTCATGCAGCGCGAAGTGCTGGTTCTACTTCAAAATCTGCTGGAGCAACCCGCTGATTTTGTGGAACATCTGAAGAGGTTTGCTCTTGTTTCATCCCAGCGTGGCCGGAAGCCTGATCCTCTGACTTCTCAGGATGGCGGGCGCCATCATCATGATGGTGACGTATGGATACGAGGTCGCGCCCAAGGATGACAAGTTTGTGCGTGTAGCGGAGGAAGTTCGTGACTTGGGAAGCAAGTCTCCGTCGTTGAGCGTTCTTGTTGACTTCATGCCCGCGTGTGCGTCGTCGCTTTTCTATGCGGTCACGTCCTTCACTCACCCACGGTCCCAGTAAAATACCTACCAACTTGGTTTCCTGGCGCTTCCTTCCACGAGCTAGCACGGCAATCCAGGAAGTTCTCAACTATAATGCGGGAAGCCCCGTTTCAATTGGTGAAAGAGCGCCTGGTACGTCGACGCAAGTGGCTAAGTCATTACATTCAGATGACACCTTCTAGGCCAACGGGACCGCTAAGCCATCGCTTGTGGGCTCTCTGCTAGACAGAGCCGCGTCCGGAGAAGACATAGACGACGTGCTCATCAAGAATTGCGGCGGGGTAGTGTACAGTGGTAATGAACTTAGTCTCTACTCGTGACTCTCAACGCAATTGACTAACCCGCCTTCTATTTGTTGGATACAGCTGGTGCCGATACGGTACGCCGTTCTTTTCTGCTAAAGGTGTTGTCTCACCGGCGGAACCCTGCAGACTGTGGCGGCGCTGACAAATGCCATATTGGCATTGATGCGCTACCCGGATGTCCAGGAACGAGCACATCGTGAGCTTGACCAGGTCATTGGTAGGGATCGACTGCCGGCATTCGAAGATCGCAGTAAGCTGCCGTATATTGGGGCACTTTTGAAGGAGATACTGCGCTGGAAGGTCGTCACACCGCTAGGTAGCCCACATCAACCATCTCACGTTGGACTGTGTTGATCGATTACGACAGGAGTGCCCCACTGCACCACGCAGGACGAGGTATATCGCGGTATGTTTATCCCTGAGAAGACTCTTGTCATGGCGAACTTGCAGTAGGCAAATCCATATAACAATTCACCTCTTGCTCACATGCCGCACAGTGCCATGCTCCATGACAAGGCGATATACGAGGATCCCGACCGCTTTGAGCCTGAGCGTCATTTGTCGCAGAACGAATCCACAATGGATCCGTTCCGCATGAGCTTTGGTTTTGGTCGAAGGTAATACGAGTTCCGTCTTTCTGTGACATTGACGCGGGCTCACTGCAACCTCGTCTAGGATCTGTCCCGGTCGCTATTTCGCCGAGGACTCCATGTGGCTCGCCATAGCTTCCATCCTACAGGTGTTCCATATTTCGAAGCCGGTGGACGCCGCTGGGCGGCCGATTGATACTGACATCACTTGGACCTCCGGGCTTGTGAGGTGCGATCAATCCCCCCTCTGGACCGTTCGATACTGACATATTGTTTGATCTTGCACAGCAACGCCTCCCCATTTACGTGCAACATCACGACCAGGTTTCCCGGAGCGGAGAGTCTTCTCGTCGATGTCGATTGACCAACAGTCCGTGCTGCGACCTTCTGTGATGTTCGAAGAATGGTAGTATGTACCTTCTCCCGCGCAGGACGTTATACTGAATGCATTTGATACGTGAGCCGTCATTGGCGCTGAGAAGAACTGCTGTAGCGCGGTGAATGTTTCAAAAAACTGAAACCAGTCCGAGACCGCTGGGATTCGGGACCTTCGTGAATTCTCCCCTTCGTTTGCTTCTGCCCTTCAACGGGATGTCTTCCGCTCTTCCCAATACTGTGCAACACCGCTCCGATGAGCCAGATGTTGCGGTCATGCCCGCCGGAACTAATAATAACGATGGGTCGTCCCGCAAGGGTCCGAACTTTTGGCTCGTCCTGATAGCACTGCTGCTAGCGCTTTTCTTCGCGGTCGTCGAAAGCGTACAGTCGTCAACACTGGTTCACTATCCTCACTGACATCCGCCGTTGCAGTACGCCGTCTCGACCATGCTTCCCACAATTATAGCCGACCTTCACGTTTCTCAATTCCTGTGGGTATCCAGCGCATACGCTATCGCGGTCGCGGCTCTCCTGCCTTTGAGCGGTGCCTTGGCGGAGGTGGGCCTATGTTTTCTTGCGCACACACGGCCTTCATATCATCTTGTCATAGGTCATCGGCCGGAAACCCGTACTTCTTCTGGGTTCATTATTTTCGTTGTTGCACACCGAGAGACATACGAAATGGACTTAGAATCGTCTGCAGAGCTTGGTCCTGGTGTCGACCGCAAAACCTAGCTAGTTTACACGCGCGTGATATGTATACATCGCTCGTTTAGTACACTTATTTCAAATGTGATTACATTCCGGTCACAACCTAGAGGGCACGGTCTTAAAGTTCATCTGCTTCACAGCTTTCCACACGGCTGATGCAAGCTCAGTCGGGTTCTCCTGTACAACCTATCCAGAACGATCAATATCGGGTAGCGTGCATTGGCCCGCCTTCAGGACACTCACCAGGTGTCCCACCCCTGCAATACGCTGGACCGATGAATGTTGAGGGCGGAGACGCGAGGCTGACGAGCAACCGGAATCACGGACCGGAGTCGCCGCATTCTCACGGCCCACCGGGAGCAACAGAACGACTTGATCGACTTGAAGCCTCCGAGCTCCCGCATCATCCGAGCATCGGTATGCGCCAACTTTACCTCACCTCATGATCCATTAACCAGGTTAACTCTGCATCATGCACAGGCAGAGTTCTTGTCTTGGATAGTTCAAATCCACGTCCCTCCGTGGTTGAAGTTCGACACCGGCGTCACACTCGCTGCGGCCGATCGCGAGTTGCTCATGCCATGACGTTGTGAACGCGTCCCCGTCGAATGAAGCAAATACAAGTCTTGCGCCGCGGCGGGTAGTACTGAGGTCATTTAGCTCTATAAGGTGCGCCCCAACATGATCTTACCCCACATCCCCGGCCTGTATGCGCGTGCAATTTGATTCGGCGGCTGGGTTCTATCTGCCCTGCTGCGGTCAACCAGCGGTCAACTCCGTCTGCACGCACATATTGACATATTTTGCAGAGTTATCACGTCCGGAATTCTGCCACCAACGACCTTGGAACCGACCCGTGTGAGCTTTGGATTTAGCAGAAGGTACTTGACGCAATCCCTAGGATCTGCCCCCGGTCGTTTTCTTGCAGACCACGCTGGGTGACTCACCATGGCTTCTGCTTCTGTATTTCAAGCTCTTTCCAGATTCCCAAGCCCGTGGATTCCAATGGGGCGCCCGATTGAATATCACGTCACCTGGTCCTCCGGGACCATGAGGTGAATTCGCGCACCTGCCCTCTCGAAGCATTGACCTTGTTTTCAGCCGCCCGTCCCCGTCTTCATGTATATTACGCCCAGATTTCCTGGGACCGACAAGCTCGTCCACTCGGAATAACTATTGCTCCAAGTCTTCCATAATTCTATGGCGCAGCCTAGGAAGCATTACGAGAATGTGATAGCTTCTTCGGCCCACTCAACGTTCGCGACGACGGGCCCCGTGTTTCGATAACAGGCGTTCGGCGCTAGCCACCGCTCCATCTTTACGACACTGAATTATCTATGGTGCGGGACACCTAGAGGCCACCTGTTTTGTACAAGATCTTTGACACCCTTGTGGGACCTCTAATATTTTCCCTATTTCTTATCCCTCTTGGCAATCGACGTAACTTTGTGAGGGCTACAAACGTACAAGAGCATGTGTCAAAATTATCAATATTTGTGAAGTCAACCCTACGGATTTGGCCAGATGACATAGTATGCACCATATACGGTAATTAGGCGCTCAATAACCTAACCCTATGTGCTCTATAATTTAGTACAAACGCGCCGAAAACCTGCTAAAAGCCTGAAACCCACAGAGCACCGACTGACAGGAACTCCTTTGCAGCCTTCTGGACCTCAATCTTTCAATAACCTTTGCTATTAGTTCATTCTGAACTAGATGTGATGCTCCCCATCATCTGATGGCGGTGAATTTGTGGTCAGAACTTCATTTCAGCCCCTTCCAAGCCATATTTATATATAATATATAAAAAAATTTCCGGCCGACAAAATTGGCCACTGTCAAAACAGGTGGCCTCTAGGTGTCCCGCACCATAGGCCAGGCCAGTCCTTGGGCGGCGACCACAAGGCTGACGCCTATCGCCGGGCATTTGCGGCAAGATGTACAGTAGACGGGCGCCGGAGAAGCAACGCTTTCTCACATGGAGTCCATCATCATGGGCGCGCCACAGCCCGCGCTGATGGTGCGGCATCTGTAGTATGAAACGCTTCTCCAGGGTGTTGAGAAGTGCGCAAGAGCGTGTGTCTGACATTTTCCGCCCCGTACTAGCCTCCCTCAGCCATGACTGCGTTGACCGCGCTCGTCTCTCTGTGTCTGACTTATGTCATTTATAGGTTGGCGAAGAGGCTCGTTGCCCCTCAATCTTCTTTGGCGCGCATTTCCGGCCCGCCGAAAAGAACATTGGCTCAAAGGTAAGTCGACGTGCCTGTCAGTTTGTGGCGCTCGCTCACTGACGGTCCGCGTGGGCAGGGGATTTGCACAAGTTATTCAAGGATGGCCTGACGTACAACCTCGCCTTGCAGGAAGATTTTGGAGGAGCGGTTAAGATACATGGGTTATCTGGAGTGAGCCCTTGGTTGCCGATTTCCGCAATAATTTCCTGCTCATTCCCAATCCGCAGGAGGAACAGCTTTATGTCTCAGACCCTCTTGCTCTCCAGCACATCGTAGGCAGGGACCAGCAGATCTATGAAGGAACAGACATGTTTATCATGTGAGTACTGGACGATCACCGTTGCCTCCTGGCGTCTGTTCCACTGCGAACTACAGGGGCAATAAGATCATACTCGGCGAAGGCCTCGTATCAACTCTAGGTTATCCCTTCTGCTACAAACAAGCGTACTCATTCGACACTGCCTTTCAGGAGAGCAGCATCGAAAGCCACGCAAGATGCTCAATCCCGTGTTCTCCTTTGCGATCATGCGAGTTATGCTGCCGATCATAGCGCCAATCGCGGACAAGCTTCCCGCTCGACTGCTCCCTTCTGATGGCAGTACGCATTCATGTCGCTCCTGCGTCGCGTTGGCTTCATTAGCTTGTGCACAAGCTCTCACGAAAGTCAATCTGCTACCGTGGATATCTCGCGGAGCGCTCGAGTATATTTGTCAAGCCGGGCTGGGGTACTCGTTCAGCGCGCTGGAGCCTAACCAAAGACACGAGTACACCGAAGCTATCAAGTCTGTAGCGTACGTCTTTAGCTACTTTTCCTTTTGGCTAGGTCTTGCCTGACAAATTATGTTCTGCCAGTCCCACGTCTCTGCGGATCTTGTTGCTACGTCCTCTGGTCCCTGTTGTCGTGCGCAACTTATCGTTGTTCTGGAGGAACAAGCTGGTCGACTGGTTGCCGATCGCAGCTCTGAAGGAACTCCACCGCCTCGTCCTCATCATGGACTGATGCTGCAGGGAGATCTTCTATGAAAAGAAGCAGGCCTTCAGCCGCCGTGGTGGAAATCAGGAGTCGAACACGGTTGGCGAACGGGACATGGGTGCGCGGATGATGGACAAGGATATCATGAGCATCCTGCGTGCGTGTCTCTCGTTCCTGGATTGTCTTCGCTGGCTTCGAAACAACCACGACGGCGATGTGCCGCATTCTGCATATTCTCGCCACAAATCCCGACGTTCAAGATCGCCTTCGACGTGAAATACGACAAGCAAAACTGGAGTTCAGGGCGTCCCAAGGCTTGTCAGACCAGCACGGTTGGGAAGACGTCCATCTGTCCTTCGATATGCTCATGGCGCTGCCGTACCTGAACGCCGTGGTGCACGAGACACTCCGCGTGCACCCGCCAACATCTCTGCTCGGTAGAACGTAAGACTTGCAGGTCGCTTTCTTACGACTTTTGTGATCCTCCGGGATGACGGGCTACCTTTAGAACAAGGCAAGGGACGACGCTTCCTCTGTCGCGCCCGTGCGCTCCACGTCGGGCGAAGAGGTCAGGTCAATCACCATGCCGAGCGGCACGAACATCATCATCTCGATCCTCGCCGCAAACCATAACAAGGAGGTGTGGGGGCCAGAAGCATCTGTGTGGCGTCCTGAGCGCTGGCTCAATTCTTCCGGGGAGAGGGTCGGAGCGAACTCGACTTCTCAAGAAGCTGCCGCCGTTAACAGCGATGGCATCAAGTATCCGGAGTGTATGCTTCTATGTGAGTCCTGCAATTCATTCTTGAACGGTCACTCAGTGCCTACAGGATGACGTTCTTGGATGGGGGCCAAGCTTGCATGTATGTCGGCGTTCTCCTTTCCATATCGTCTGTTTCTCATCCAGCCCTTCGGATCAGAGGTTTCAAGTTTGCTGAGATGGATATGAGTCGGTCCAGTTTCTATCAAACAAGGGTACATGTGCCGACTGACGATGACGCCTAGAGCAAGTGATCGCAAGCCTGAACTCGGTTATGCACTTCTCGCTCTCGCCGCCTCACAGGATATATTGGAGGATGGACGGGCTGCAGGTGCCGGTCCTTCGTAGTCCCAGGGGCATCGATACCGAGGCGCAGATGTCCCTTAGCATACGTTTGGTACGGACACCGACTTCGCAATTTGAATGGTATGTATTCCACGATTCGTGTCTTGCGCCATGGGCACGGCTACTCTTCTTCCTGTGCCACCGCCTTACATAGCTTCCGTCAGTTGCTACGCCATGATATGCATACCTTCTGCTAGGGCCAATGCTGATGACAGTGATGCTCGGTCCCAACTCTGCGACTGGTATAGCCAGAAGTGCGAGATCGAGATGCCCGCGCGGCCGCCTTTCGTCTTTATGACTCTGTACTCACCATCTAAAAGTAAATGTCAAGCATACTGTTCTTGCCGGCCTTTCAATCACAAATGGTAGCAATTACAAATAGAATGGGTACAGCCAGCTGTCCTACTTGGCCGTCTTCGAAACGTCCGCTCTTGCCCTCTCGTGCGTACCCTCGTCCCACACTATACCCACGTCCCCGGCAGCGCCTCGCGCACATTTGCACCACACCCCACCCCGTCCACATCGCATTCCACCACATCCAGCACCTCTAGCGGACATCCGGCTGCTGAGCGTGCGGCCAAGCAGAGCGGCAGCATATTGGCCAACTGCGTCGACGTTCCCATTGCTGCCCTCGCCTCGTGGGACCTGTAGAGGCGCTGGAAGGCGAGGGTGAGCATGGAGAGCGCGGGGAGGAAAAGTGTGGTGTCGGCGTGCGTGGGGCGCAGTGCAGCACATAGAGAGATCGCTGCCTCACCACCGACCGTGAGGGACCGCAGACGAGGCGCGTGCTTCAAAAATCCCTGCCATGCGAGCTCATCGTGATACATGACAGTGAGCTCCTTCAGATGTGACGAGGAGAAGGCTGCCAGCGCACATGGTGTTACGCGTGCATGGACAAGGTTGGCTCGGACAACCTATCGTCATCTTTCCATGCATGCAATGACCGTGTTTCCACGCTTGCTGACGACGACATGGAGACTAGTCACAGCGTTGACACAGGCTGTCCGATGTTGAGTTGGCATGGGAGTTGACGGACGCGAGGAAGAAGGCTGCCGGGTCCTCAGGCCCTTCGACATCGAGTCGGAGTGGCAGCTCCAAGCTCACGACGACTGATGAGGCGGCAGTGAGAAGTGGGAGAGCGGATTTGAAGTTCATTGACTTGGCGCGGTCGGCTTCATGCCGTGGGAAACCCGTCTCTCGCTCTACCACTTATGCCCGCCCTCGCGCAAAAAATCGGTAGGTATCCTTCCTCTCCTCCGCCACTACAATTCCCGAATAGAAGCGCCGCAGGCTCTCTCCTTTTCTGCCCCGCGTGCGGTACGCTGCTCGACCTCCCGCACGGCGACGAGGCTTCCGTCAAATGCGAGCAGTGCGGGCACGCCGAGCCCGCGAGCTGTACGTGCTTTCCCCTTTCTCTTGCTCATCCCTGACGGAAGCACAGCTTACGAGAACATTGAAATAACGACGCGCTCGCACCCGGACGCGTTCCCGAGCGCGCTGCGCCAGAAGCGCAAGACACAAACCAAAGCTCACGAGGGCTCCGACTCGATGCTCAAGGTGTGTCTCCGCGCCTCCACATGCTCTTCAGGCGATGAGGAAAATATCGCTTGCAGGTGTCTGAGGAGTGCCCCGTGTGCGGGCACGGCGAGGCGTACACCAAGGAAATCCAGGTGCGTCGGCGTTCTGTGTATGCATGTATGCGCGAGTGGCAGCTGACAGCATGTGTAGATGCGCAGTGCAGATGAGGGCTCGACAATATTGTATACAGTGCGTCGAAGCTGGCTAGCTGTGTGGGATTCGCTGACGTCGGTGCTTCATAGTGTGTCAGCTGCAAACACGGATGGCGCACAAATAACTGAGGCAATCTATTGGCCGGCTTCGAGCGATTTTCCGCACGTAGAGATTTGAAGGATCCAGAGCATAAAACGACGCCCATTCTGTGCGTCTTTTTTTCTTTCGGAGTGGTCCGCGTCGATGTGCCTTTCAGCAGGAACTCTCTAATTGAACTGACGCTTATGTCGACGCTCGAAAAGAATTTATGTTACCCTCTAGGGTGACTGTGGTCTTAGATAGCGCGCCGGGAGTTGTGGTCCCGTATACTGAGGACGAGATGCTAGATTGTTGACAATGGGTACAACAGAACCACTATCTTCCGTGCCAAGGTCAGCCGCGGGAGCGAATTTAGGTGTCGAGCTCACCGAGGAGTTATGAAAGTGAGTAAGACTATATTTATCAGAAGATAGCAATTGCACGATAAGTTAAATGTAGATGCGGACATAGTCGAACGCTCTTTCCCTCCATTCCTCTTTGAAGTTAGATTGCCATATCTCTTCGATATCGGCAATGACCTCTGGGCCAACGTCCGTCCACTCTGCCGTGTTTTCCGTTTGCTCGAATCTCTCCACTGTTGTCACCCGGAAGCGATCCCCCGCCCATACTCCCCTGTGAAGATTTTCAGGCCCTAACATTGCGATCGAGCTAATGCTGGACCAGCATATGCGGGTCATTATCGCCATGCCGAATCCAATGAGACCATCGCGAAAAGGTCCCGTCGTCTCCTCGCGGGTGAGGTCTTTCATGGTTGGCGAATACGAAGAGGTTCGGTTCTATATCGTTATAATCACCACCGCGGGGCGATGCATTGACCTCTGCCCTCTCTGCTGATGAGAGCATGCAAGCCGGGAGGTCGTCGAGTTCCGCATAGTTCCCTACACATACGAGCCGGCCGCCAATCCAGGGAGCGTTTTCGGCGAGTCGGAGGGCATGTAGGTGCGTTACACCGATGGCTTCGAGGGTCGGATGAGCAATGCTCAAGCACTCGGCATCTTCTATATCCTCAAGCTCGTGGAAGATCATCAGGATGATCTCAACGGGCAGAGCGAGGGCTCCCAGACTACTTTTCAGAGAGTCCGCAACGTGAGCCCTGGAGGTGATGATCAGTGTGTTGTGGAACAAAAAGACGATCCCTGTGGCGTACGTCAATGCAGGAGACACTGGGATAAGTGGTTCAGTGAGGACCCGGGTCATCCATTCGTATCCATCGAAGAAAGTCTCGCCGAGCTTCGCGATAGGGTCATATCTATCCCTGCAATCGAGGTTGAGGCTGGCGGAAAGAGCCAAGACTCGTAAGCACCGTCGTTATGATCGACGTCGTCTGAATACATACATCATCCAGAATTGTCCCATGTTGACGTGGAGAATGACAGAGCTCTTACTGGGCCAGCAGGCAGCCTGAGTGAGCCGGGGTAGAGAAGAAAGGTGGCGTTACTCGCCGTATATAAACTGGCAGATTGTGGGCTTGGCATTGCGCATGTTTTGGCCGCTCGAGTTTCGAGCGGGGCGATGGCATTTCTTGTTACAGCGGCTTGCATATAATATGATAGAGGGCTGTGTGACACTCGCCGCTCACGGTTTATATCATATATGGGACCGCGTCCTAAAAAGTCATTGGTCTCCTCTTTTTCCGAATTTTCGTGCTCGGTTCTCAAACCCTGCCAATATTGATCGAGAAAACTTGCGTATCTATTTCATTGAGTACTCGGGCCTCCGCCAAAACCAATCAGACTCACCGAGGGAAGAAAACGAATGAAGTCATAATGATCGGATTGTCGAACATAATACATGGCGAAGACACCAAGATGTTTAGTGAGCCAGCTTGTCAGCGCTGTATGTTCTATAAGCGAGAATAGCAGCACGGATTGAGTGGTGGAGACTGACCGGAGCGGCTCTATGGCCCGCTGTGCCAGCGCAGAGTCTCGCAGAGGTTGAGCAAGTGATGCTGTCGAGGTTCAAGCGCTGGAACGGCTGCCGTGGCAGTGCCGTGGCCCGCCGTTGCAAACACCCACAGCTATAAGCTCCTGGGAGAAGACTTCAATATTCAATGCTTGAGCGGATCTACATTGTGAACCTCCAAAGGCGCTGCAATTATTAACAGGGAGGTAGGTGACAACACAAAAACGCTCAGCAACTACTCAGGCTATCGACGTCAGATGTTGTCAGGCAAAGTCGCAAACCCTGGGAATCTTTCTTGGCAAGACAAGCACTCTTTGTTTTTTTGAGCTGCACTCCTTATTCCACCGGACAGACCACGGAGTCGGGGCGAGGTCGCAATTGCAGGAGTAATAGTAGGTATCGGGCTCGGTCCCAAGAAAGGCAGGCGTTGTATTGAGCTCGGACCTCAGACACCCCTATGCGGAAAACTTACGGGGTCAGCGGCGCCCTGGCATCGTATGCCAAAGTCGCTTGCTATTTGCTAAACAGAGGCCCACAGGTCCACAGGATAAGTCAAGGCGCCAACCGACCAAGGACAATGTGGTAGCAACGTGATGCAGGGAAGTGCAGGGAGGGGACAATGGGCAGTTCCACGGGGTCCCTCGGCTTGTAGGCGCATGTTTCCCGCGCATGCTGCTTACCGTCGCCAACAATGACCACCTCGTCCTATTGTCCCCAGCCTCTTCTTTCCAGCGCACTTTTGTGCGTATGTACTTGATAAGGCTGGAGCCGGAGGCAGAGAATGGCCAGCCTGCCAGCTAGTCTTGCATCGTTCACTCGCGTCTCACTCTCGCATCGACCGCGTCTCTTGGATTATTGGGCATCTCGACTTTCTCGACTTGATTTTCCCCTCTTCGGTATCCGCATCTTCGCATCTTTGTTTCCTCAATCTCCGAACTTTTCATTGAACGACCAAAAAGTCTTACTGTGAGCCCTCTCTTTCGCTCCCGCTGATTCCCGACCCGCTGACTAGTAGGCCTCCGACAGCATACACACGTCTAATTCAGATACCTTTTCACATACATATAAGCCCAATGTCTTCCTCTGCACAGACCATCGCTCGTCCGGCCTACGAGTTCTTGTCCCATCCGCCCCCGCCCAAGAGCCGTCCTACGCAGCCCCTTCCCTCCACTCCGCGATCCCCTGCGCCAAAGTCGCCTGTCTACGAGGTCCCGCCGCCGCCTGTGCTCCTGCCTGCCCCACGCAGCCGCCGCTCGCGTTCCACGGTCATCGCGAACTGGGCCGCAGATATCCAGCCCGGGTCACCCGCGCCGGTCTCGCCGCCGTGCCCGTCCCCGTACAACGTGCGCCGCCGCCCGTCCCTCACCCGCCGCCGTGCATCTGTGACCACTCCACGCGCGCCGTCCGTCTCCTTCCTCACGCTCCTCGACACGCCCTCCGCGGCGACGCCCTCCCTCAAGGACTGGACGCCCGATCTCGGCGCGCTCGGCTACGCATACGCCGTTGTCCCCGTCTCCCTGCCCCCGACGCCCGTCAGCGCCCCGCTGCCCGAAAAGCCAAAGGCGAAGAAAGTCAAGGGTCGCGCCCCGCCGCCGATCATAGTCCCGCTCCCCGGCCACCGCTCGCCCGCCAGGACGCCGTCCCCCAAGAAGAAGCACACGCGGTTCATCCGCCTCCTGCGACCCCGCTCTCCAACGCACACGCGCCTCGCCTCGCCCACCTCTGCCTCTGCCGCCGCGCACCCGTACCGCCGCCCGAAGGAGCCAAGCTCCGCGCCGCCGCCGTCCTCGCCTGACCGCCGCGCCGCCGCGATCGCCGCGCGCAAGAAGCAGAAGTACGCTCGCACGGGTGCTGCGCCGTCCGTCGACAATGAGCTCGCGCTCATGCAGCTGCTCGACGGCGGCTCCGCGGAGCACAACCTGCGGCGCCTGCCCGCCCACGGCGCGGGCGTGTTCCGCGATGCGGACGGCTCCGTCTGGGTCGACCAGGACGAGCCGTTCGAGTTTGCGCCACTGCTGCTCGCTGACGTCGTCGCGGACGCATGGGAGCAATTTGACGGGAGCAACACGAGCGCGTCGCCCGTCTCCGAGGACCTCATGCTCGCCGTGCCCGTTGCCGAGGCGCCCGCCATGAACACCGCAGAGGCGCCCGGGCTCACATCCCGCGCTATTCTTTCAGTGCCGGCGCGGGGCGGTGCACGCAGGTCGGCGACCTTCATGCGTCTGCCCGGCTCGTTCACCCCGCCGCGCTCGCCCACGAGGCCGCATGTGCAGGGTGACAAGCGCCGCCCGGCGCCGCTGACGCTGCGCCCGCAACCCACGCCCATCCAGCGGCCGTCCAACTCGCCGCTCGGGTTCACGGACGCGTTCTCCCCGGCTGCGCAGCCCCAGGTTAGCGAGAGGGCCATGGAGCGCGTCGTCAAGAAGGCGCCGTCGAGGATGAACATCCGCGGGCTTTTGAAGGCTATGGGTGGGAAGTAGAGCCTGAACATCTAATCTATACTCACAATAATGGTAGCGCTGCTGTGCACTGCAGAACGTGTTCATACTCCCTGTATTCCTAGAGTTCCTGACTTTCCTGTAGCTTTTAGTCACGTGCTTTCGCTGTATCACAATTTCAGTGCTCTTCCGCCTATCCTGTTAACTATCTCGTTCCTTCCAACTGCCATTGGTTGATCTGCCCTTGTTGTCAATCCTCACTCGACCACTGCGACCAGAGATACGAAGCTTTGAAAGACGCACGTAAATTAAAATTTAAAACACATGGCTGTCAAGTTCGCGCTCCTATACGGCTGCCTAAAACGGTAATCCCGGATTTTTTGAAAGTGAGCTGACTTTCGTGCGGAAATCATGACGGAAAGTCTCGAGCTCGTCGAGCCAGCTCCAGCTCGCCAACGACCACCACGACGCCCGAGTCTAGGGCCCCCTTCCATCCCTTAAATCTCCCCAGCAAAACGCGCCCGAAAATGTCCAACTCAAAGATGTGGTCAAAGTCGTACGACGTGGTCATCGTCGGCGCCGGCGTAGCTGGCTCTGCGCTCGCGCACGCGCTCTCCTCATTCTCCTCCACGCGCCCCAGCCCCCTGCGCATCGCCCTGCTCGAGCGGTCGCTCGCCGAGCCCGACCGCATCGTCGGCGAACTGCTGCAGCCCGGCGGTGTCGCCGCCCTGCGCGCGCTCGGCATGGAGTCCTGCCTCGACGACATCGACGCGGTTCCCGTGCACGGCTACTGCGTCGTCGAAGGCGGCGCAAACGTCCACATTCCGTACCCCGAGGGACACGAGGGCCGCAGCTTCCACCACGGCCGCTTTATTCAGCGCCTGCGCGCGAAGGCCCGCGCTGCGCCCGGAGTGGACGTCATCGAGGCGACAGTGTCGGAGCTCATCGAGTGCCAGTTCACCGGCCGCGTTCTCGGTGTGCAGGCGACGCGCAAGGACACCGACGGAGAGAAGGAGACGTTCTATGCGGACCTCGTCGTCATCGCAGACGGCTGCTTCTCGAACTTCCGGAGCACGGTGATGGGGGCGGCTGCGGCCAAGGCCGACGTGCGGGGACATTTTGTCGGGGCGATTCTCGAGGACGCAGTGCTGCCAATCCCACAGCATGGCACGGTTGCGTTGGTCAAGGGCTTTGGCCCCGTGTTATTATACCAAATCGCGGAACACGATACCCGGATACTCATAGACGTCAAGAATCCCCTACCTTCAGATCTCAAGGTACGTCGCGCGTGGCCACCATAATTCTTCCGTCCTGACACCCCCAACAGAAACATATATTGTCTAATATCCTCCCCCAACTTCCCTCCGCCCTACACCTCCCCATCGAGAACGCGCTCGCCAAAGAGCGTCTGCGCCGCATGCCAAATTCTTTCCTGCCTCCCGTCGAGCAGGGCAACCGACACACAAAGGAAGGCGCGATCCTCCTGGGCGACGCATGGAACATGCGGCATCCCCTCACAGGCGGCGGCATGACAGTCGCATTCAACGACACCTTACTCCTCGCGCGCGAACTTGTGACGGTCGGGGATCTCGGCGACTGGAGTGCCGTCTCGCGCGTCCTGCATCACTGGCACTGGGCGCGCAAGCCGCTGGCCGCGACCATCAACGTGCTCAGCGTCGCGCTGTATGACCTGTTCGGGGCCGATGGTAAGTTGCCTAAAAGCGCATACCAGAAATGATCTTATGTGTTTCTTGCAGACGAGTATCTCGCGGCGTTAAGGACGGGATGCTTCAAGTATTTTGAGCGCGGTGGCGACTGCGTCAACGGCCCGGTGTCACTGCTATCAGGGTAAGTCTTCAGCGTTACCGTGTAAACCTACGCACTAATGCTTCTCGATAGCATTACACCGGATCCCGTACTTCTTTTCAACCATTTCTTCGCCGTTGCGTTCTACTCGCTGTGGATCATGTTCACACACCCGCGAGATGTCCGGCTTCCAAACACGGACAAGCCTATACGTGCCGTTCCTCGCTTCGACGAGTACCCCGGGCTGGTAATCAAGTCCTTCCGTGTGGTAAGTTGCGTTTCGATTTCACCCCACCCCATCGCTAATATGGGTCTGGAGTTCTGGACAGCCGTCATTGTGTTTGCCCCTCTCCTCTGGTCAGAGCTGAAGTGGTGGTGAGAGCGCACGCTGTCCGAGCATCTACTTATCGTTATTATCACACCTCTCGCTCCCTGGATGACCCACATACTTACGCTAACTCGGAAAGACCGATAATAGACCGACTTTGCATGTTTATACGCTTTGAAGGTCGACCCCGGAAGATGGCCCATGCGGAAATTGACCGACGTCGCTCAGAGCAGATTCACATACGAAAACTCACATGAGATCATGAAGACGTTGCGCGTTGCGCAGGCGATCTCAGCCAAGGAATTACTGCGGGGACAGGGTCAAGTACTGGCACGACATACTACGCTTCGAGAATATACTCTACGCTACGACGAGCGCGACTGAGTCTTCTGTAATCTTTCCAAGCGGGAGTTTGTGCTCCCAGAGGCAACCAGGGACCCCACAAGTGGCTTTCATCTTTGGGGCCTTCGGGACGGACCCTTCAATTCATATAAAAAAATCGGCTTCCACACCGTGTTGCTTGCACGCATCTGCTGGTCCTCGACGTCCATCGCTCAAGGAGTCTGGGCCAGCGGTCGCTTCCATGTCTTGCCGATGGCGAGGTTTAAGGAGAGGATGCAGATGGCGGAGTGGAAGGACGCGAGCTCCGAGCTCATTGCCGAGATCGAGGAGATGTGGAAGAGATGGTACGGTGAACGTTGGGAGGAATACTCGTGATCCCTGTCGCAGTTCAAACCAAAATCATCGCTGGACTATATTGGGCGAGAGCCACAAATACAAGCACATTCATTTCCACCATGCCACCTACGAGTAAATTTCCCTAATCACCTAGGAAATCTACACAGACGTATCTCCTCACGCCATACCGCGACCCCGTCCCCGCCCTCTGAACCCTCGGCCGACACCAGCCCCATACGGCCGCCCAGCACCCATGGTTAAAAAGCCCCCTCTGGGAGGAGGCACCACGAACCCCCTGCCCGCTCCGCCTCCGCCTCCGCCTCCACCCCTGCCCCCTCGTCCGCGCCCACGTCCGCGCCCACGTCCGCGCCCACCCTCGCGTGGCTCCTGCGGCTGCACTAGTCGGCTATCCTCGTCCATTGCGTCCGTGCTCGTCGACGAGATCGATGGTGTCGCAACGTGTCGATTCTGATTATGTTTAGGTTTCGAATTGGTGTTGTGATTCGGGGTATGGATGAGGTTGGTGTGATTGATGCGGGGTCTCCCGCGCGGTGCAGCGAGGCCGCCAGATTTGCCGCCGCGCCCGAATCGCACAGACGAGGGCACAAGGGCCAGCGCGGTCATGCTCGACGCGAGCGCATCGACGGCGTTGTTGCCTTCGCTGGCGGCCCCCGTCGAGCTCACAGGTGATTGCGCCGGCTCCTGATCCATCTTCTCCAGCGCTTCAGCATCTTCTCCGTCGTCTCCTTCGTCATCATCGTCGTCGTCGTCGTCGTCGTCGTCACCTACGATCTCTCGCGGCTTCCATGTTCCCCGGAGCAAGCTTGCTCCCTCACCCCACTTCCGCAATAAGCCACCGACACCCTTGTTCGTGACACCGAAGAAGTATTCTTTGGGATACTCGTGTGCGGATATCAGATGCAAGCGGCGCTTCTTGGGCGAGGAGAAATAGCGCCCGCAAGATGAAAGATGGCAGGCGAACTAGAAATAATATCAGACCGTGCGCAGAGGGACAGAAGAGAGAACATACGATCTTCTCGCCTCGCTCCTTCCGCACATCCGCCACGGGGTTGTGGCACTCTGTCTGGTGCTGCGCGCGCAGTCAACACATTCACTATCACAATCGCAGCACGAAAAAGCGCGACTCACCAGCTCCAGCAATCGTGCGTCGGGGAAAACACACCCGCAGCCCTTCTCCTCGCATACGTGGGCATGGTATGATGCATAGTGCGCCTCGAGCGCGCGGATGTCCGCCAGTGGCGTCGGTGGGTGCGGGGCGTGGCATGTCGGCGGCAGATTGCAGTATAGTTGCGGGCTGCGATTTGCCGTGCGCACTGCCTTCGGTGTCCGGGTGGTAGAGTCATCGGAGCGAGGTGTAGAAGAGCGCGGCGGAGTATGGGGTCGTTTCGACATGGTGCAAGAATGGGAACAAGAGGCGGAGATTGTGGTATAATCAAGACTGGGTCTATGTAGGGAAAGTGAGGATCGGATATAGGATAGAACAGGGCAATTCTTACTGCGTATCAGTGTGCAAGAGTCACGACACGACTGGTGTAATTAGCGTCTATATGCGACCCCATAGTCAGGTGCGTTGAGTGTGTTGACCAGCACGTAAAGCACTCACCGCGCTTGACTCGTACACGGACGTAAAGTACTTGCCTGCGGTGCAGGATGCGCGGATTATAATGGTGGCATATTCGGTGAGCTGAAGACACGGACTCTGAATGGTGTGACTGTGGCACTGTGACTGTCACCGACATTTGACCCTAACCCCAAGTTGTGGGCTCGTATGGGGTGTGAGAACATCCTTGCTCATCGTCTCTAACGATGGGGACGACTCTTTTGCTTTCTAACCACCATCGCCACCTCAACACCTCCCCTCGTTGCTCGTTCTTGCGAACGCGACGTTGACGAGCAATAGCTCCCGAATACTCGTCTCGGCCGCTTCCCCACGCTCCGAATTCCTGCACCGCCGCCAAAGCACTCGCAGGCTTCCAGGACACATCGCAAAGGGCCTTGGCCTTTGACCAGCCTCCTGATCCTGCCCTATTTTCGCCTGTCAAGTCCTCTTGTCTCCAACTCCCCGCCGTTTCCTGCTTCGCAGCTTAAATTACACACTTGCACGATGACACCCGACCTCGCTGGGGCCAGCGGCTCTGTTGTTTACGAGCCCATGGAGATTCTCCCAGGAGAGTCCTCGACAATCTACATGCCCATAGTGCGTCCTCCAACGCCTGCGCCATCTCCAAGTCCGACTCTTCCGAGCCTGCACTCCTCCACGAGCCTCCCGCTTAGCCTCACCTCTACCTCGCGCCCTCATATGACCGACTCAGAATCCCCACCCTTCGACAATGCTCTTCAAGATTTTGCGGCGCTCAAACCGCTCGGCTCACGTGCGCGCAAAGCATACCTGTCAGCGATCCTCGCGGCATGCTCGCCCCAGGAGCTGCACTTCCTCGCGTCTACCATTGGCCCGTTGCTGAAGCGCGACTTCCTGCGTACGCTTCCCACGGAGCTCGCACTTCACGTTTTGTCGTTCGTCGACGAGCCAAGTACGCTCACGCGTGTCAGCCAGGTGTCTCGCACGTGGCACTCGCTTGTCCAGGACGAATGGCTTTGGCGGCGCTTGGCCCATATCCGGGGGTACGACTTGCAGATGCATTCAAAGCGGACGTTCGACCTCGAGGAGTTTGACGCAATGGGCGTCTGGTATACAGCAAGCGGACGCAATACACGAGCGCGAATGCTTGCGGAAGCCGGTCGGGCAGCTGATGGGTCCCTCCTGGGCACGCCACGCGCATTGCTCCCACATGACTCTTACGCCTCCTTCTTCAAGCATGCTTATATTACCAGTACGGTTCCACTTTTGCTCCAGTAGCTGCATTACTGACCTCGGAGGAAGCTACCAACTGGCGGCGCAACGGGACTTTGCTCCGCGCACATCGCATCCCAGTGCTCAACCCTGAGTCAGGCGTCGTGACATCTGTCGCGCTCGACGGCGATTGGCTCGTTGCTGGCCTCGCCAATCATCGAATCCACATCTTTTCGACACACACTGGCGTCCTCGTACGCACACTAATAGGACACGAGCTCGGGGTATGGGCCGTCAACTTAGTCTCGCGCGGGGGAGCCTTCGATCCAACCCACTTCGATCATCCTTATGAGCCGCGCTCGCCAGACGACGTGCCCGAAGTCCGCACTGGCATAGACGGCATGTTGAGACACAACCGGGCACCCGCAGGATCCCAGAGGTTCGACCCGAAGGGACTTGACCATCTACTGCCGCCTTCGATGAGGGTGTCATTGGGTCTTGATCAACCAAGAACATACCTGGAGCCAGACGAGATGGACGATCCCGCTGAGAGTGAGGCGCGGCGGACTCGTATCAAACAGAGTGATGTCTGCGGTGCTTCGTATGGCTGGGGTCAGCCGTCAGCGCTGGTCGTCAGCGGGGGATGCGACAAGGTGCTGCGGGTATGGGACATTCGGACAGGGTACGCATATACCGCGTTCGTCAGTAGTTTAAAACTAACTATGCCGTCAGATTCACGATCTACGTCCTACAGGGTCATACGTCGACGATTCGCTGTCTCAAGGTTCTGCACAATCGCCCCATCGCGGTGTCAGGATCACGCGACGCCACTCTCAGGGTGTGGGACATCCAGCGCGGGCACATGTTGCGCGTCTTGCGTGGGCATAGTTCGAGTGTGCGAGCGTTGGACGTTTGCGGCAATAGGGTTGTCAGCGGGAGCTACGACACAACATGTCGAGTGCGTAGCATGATCTTTTTCTCGATCTTCTGACGCGTTCTGACTCTCACCGCAGCTGTGGGACATTGACACAGGAGAATGCTTACATGTCCTGAGGGGACACTACAATCAGATCTACTCGGTTGCCTTCGACGGGAACATCATAGCTTCTGGTGGCCTGGATACCACCGTCCGTGTCTGGGATGCTACCTCGGGGTGCGCTCGATCGTGCTTCACGAATGATAAGACCTCTAACGCAAATTTTCAGCCAATGCAACGCAATGCTACAAGGTCACGCCGCGCTCGTCTGCCAGCTCCAAATATCTCCCACGATGCTCGCGACGGGCGGCGCCGACGGGCGCGTCGTGACGTTCTCGCTGCCGGACCTGAACGTGCGCGCGCGGATCGCGGCGCACGACTCGTCGGTGACGTCGATGCAGTTTGACGGCGAGTTCCTCGTGACGAGCGGGAACGACGGGCGCGTGCGCCTGTTCGAGGCGGCGACGGGCAACTACGTGCGCGAGTTGAGTGAGCAGAGCGAGACGGTGTGGAAGGTCGCGTTCAGGCGAGAGGGCTGCGCGATCATGTGTCGCAGGCTCGGGAAGACTGCGGTCGAACTCTGGAGCTTCAGGCCTCGGGAAACCGTGGCAATCACGGAGTCTTGACACTGACAGATTGCGTTCCGGCATCATGGCTTTGCTGTGCTATGCATGTAATACGTCGATCGGGGAAGATTGCATTATATGTAAGATATTTATGTTAGGTACCGTCGATCTTTTTATCTGTTTCATTTGGGCCGTTGATGTTAACGTAGCGTTCATCCTTGTTGTTTACTCTCCTCGTCAACTCCTCGTACAACCACACCGCATTCGAGTGTACAAGGCATAGGCTGCTCAACGTCGAATTGGGGTTCCTTGATTGCATGGCTCGCGAAGCGTCCGCATGTTATCATCCGCTGGTCGGTGTGAGCGGCTCGTTCACTATCCTCACCGTGACGCGAGACATCATTTCATGGCCGTCTCGGAGACGCAAACTGGTTGGCCAGCTTTAGGAAGGCCTTGGCCCATCGTGCACGATAATGCTTCCTCCGATTCGGAGAGGCCGTCACAGAATAGTGCACATGTGGGGAAGACGAGCGAGTACGTTACTAGTACTGTCTCATCCTTGTTATTCTGATCGCTATCCTGCTCCCGGATTGCCGAAGTGATGGCAATCAAGTTTGGTCCTGCCCGCCATCCTTTCGTCACACTCATCGGTGACTAAGTTAATAATAACAGCGGGTTCCCTGCCGTCTGACGGTTCATATTCAAATTGATGCCGCCGCCAATATACGTCGATCCTTTCTCCCGAGCTTGTCTCGCGGGCTCTTGATCGACATCACGAGGCACGCGTCACTTGCGCTGCATCGACATCGCTTGCGTCGGACGTCCGGTCAGCGCTTCCATCAGACCATACGTATATCCCCAAGCATCAAAGCTCAGTTTTGCATAGCCTCAAATGAATTGAGTGGCATCCCGCAGACACACAAGTCCTGGTGCAAGAGGGAAGTTTTCCAACTCGCTGGCGAGACTGAACAACTCCGTACGCATGACATCCAGCTGCAGTTGACCGACGGGGCCACAAATTGTGTGGAAGTACAATTTCGCGCGATGCACATGCTGACAAATTCAAGCTGTGCGACTCGAAAATTGTGACCGCGTTGCGACGCGTCCCCATCAAGTTTTAATTACAGGATGGCCATCATCAAGGGCGCTTCGGAGTCTCGGGCTCAGGCTTTCGGTACGGGCACTTTCAGTGCCTGTGACACCCGGTCGCACTGCATATAAACTTCGGTTGCCTAGTCGTGACTCTTCCAGCTGAGCTGCCCCCGTTCCCCTCCCTCTTCGTTCGTTTCCTTTCTTCCGTGGGCTGCGCCTACTGCCGTTCTTTGATCCCGCTTTCTTCTTTCCAATCTATTCTCTGCGAGGCCCATTCACTTTGAATTTCGTCACGATGCTCTTCTCTGCTGCCCTTGTTTCTCTTGTCCCGCTCTTGGCTGCCGCTGCCCCGCTGGTTGACCGCGCGGATAACACTGCTGCGACGACCAACGTGTCGGATACCGATGGCTTCGTGCGCCCCGCACAATTTGCGCGGATCGCGTACTGCAGCAATGAAGCGGTGCAGTCGTGGACCTGCGGGGACCCGTGTACGGCACTGGGCTTGGGTAGTGTTCAACCGCTTGCTGTTGGTGGAGGTGCGTCATTGCCATTTGCTCGTAGTGCGGGAGTGCGCATTAATCGCGATGTGCAGATGGCGGCGCAACCCCACGATGTCAGTCGCGTTCCGATTGTCCTTCGAGCGGTGATAAACTGACTTCATCACAGTCTTCGTCGCACACGATAACACGACAAACAGCGTCGTCGTTGCCCACCAGGGTACCGATGCGAAAGATCCGTACGTTTCCAGTCGAAACCGATGCGCCTGCGGAGTCTGACAGGCTGGCAGTTTGTCCGTTATCAACGATCTGAAGTTTTTAAAATCACCAATCAACACTACGTTGTTCCCCAACTCCCCAGGTAACCAAGTTTCCATGTCAAAATGACAGCCTTCTGAATAATCTCCGCAGACGATGTTGAAGTGCACAGGGGCTTCGCCGAGGCGCAAGGTCGCTCTGCTGACACTGTTCTCTCGACTGTCAAGGACGCCCTCAAAACCTTCAACACGAACAAGATCCTCGTGACTGGACACAGTCTCGGTGCGTCCTCTTAGGTGCAGATTTCTAGCACGGCTCCGGCTCAAATCCGCTGTGTGCCCGACAGGCGCCGCAATCGCAACGATGGACGCGCTCATGCTTCGTCAGAACCTCGACCCGAGCACCGCAATTACCACGACCGTGTTCGGCCTCCCGCGCGGTGGCAACCAAGCGTACGCTGATATGATCGACTCGCAGGTGAGCATCGCCCCCAGGTCCGCGTCACAGATTGTCGTCTAATTACGCTACGCGATACCCAGCTTGGCTCGGACTACACGTTCATCACGCACGGGAACGACCCTGTCCCGGTTGTCCCGCCCCGTGTTCTCGGGTTCCAGCACTCGGCCGGAGAGGTGCACATCACCGCAACGGACGACGCGACGGGCGACGCGACGGGCGACGCGACGAACACCGTGGCGTGCCCCGGCCAAGAGAACGCGAACTGCCAGGACGGCAACTCGCTCCTCAAGTCGAGCGTGGATGACCATCTCGGTATGGTCTACGCCTTGCTTGTTGGCTCCTGTGATGCTGACTCGTGTGTGTGCTGTGCAGGCCCGTACTTCGCGGACATCTCCATGGGTCGCAGCAGCTGCCCGCTGTGATCCCGTTCTCATGCTTGATGGCGACGACCTGTGACGAAGGAACATGACGATATTTACGTGACGATATTTATTCATGGTGTTATATTCGCGCATCATTGATTGGACTTACTTACTATTGGGATTAATTGTGCGCTTGACAGAATGGGAATCAATGGGAGATTTAGCACGGCTCATACACACGGATGGCTAGCCATGGCTTAGAGCGACCGGGAACCAGCTTCTCGATCTCTAAGAACGCGGCTCTGGAGGTCGCTAATTGTGCTGCCTCAGCTAAATGCATTTGCGATCACCAAACGACATGAGAATCTCGCCCTATGGCTCTGACGTGACTGATATGTGTCGGTACACGACTAAGTCGATGCGCACTGGGGCGCCTAAGTGGCACATTATGTTCCGTCGTTACAGCGGCGATAACGATTTCAGCTCGCTGGTGACAATTCACTGGTGGGACCACATGACTCTGGAAGATACAATATTATTCGCCGCCAACTGCAGTAACATTTACAACCCTCCGATTGCCGTTGCGCTGGATTCAGCGGCACTTCGGACCTGTCGGATAGGCCTGAGCGCTGAGATGAGCGCGAGCCTCCGGCATTTCCGTAGCCGAGCGAGCCCAGTACGAGTCTTTCGACGCGGGCGTGTTCCAGAATGACGCTGTGAGCGGAGTGCGCGCCGACGCACCGCTATCGGGCATCACTGGAAGGAAGCAGGGGTAAGGTTGATTCCCGGCGACGAAACAGCTCGGAGCGTTCAAAAGTGATTCAAGGCAGGCAAGCGCAGATCCACTCAGAACTCGACCAGTGGATGCCAATGTGGGACGAGTCCAAACTCACGTCGTGGACTGCGCAGGGCACAGAAGGATGGTGGGTGGCATTGAAGAAATCGTGCAGGTAACAGAAGCTGATCACGGCGTACCCGAGTGCGATAACGCTTAAACTTGGGCGCAGAGCACCGAAATCGGGTCGCCGCGAGCCCGGCGGAGAGACCGAAGGTGCGAGAGTATGTCAGGGCACGTAAATCAGGGAAATCTGTGTGTGAAGTAATTGCGCAGACGCACAGCTCCGTGTCCAAGGTCCGGAGCTTCGAAGTTATTGACATATTGACAAGCGCGCGACGGCATCGGGACAACCGCGGACCGATCGCTGACAGGTCTCCGAGTTGCACAGGCAGCCAATGATACGGATAGTTCAGAGATGCGCGCGCCGGGGGATGAACTAGAGTTCTTGACGGGGTCAAGCTTCAGGCTACAGCTGCATAGGCCGGGCGAGCATTTCCGTCGTCGTCCCGAAGGTCTCCTGGCGCTCACAGGCGTGTGTCCGGGTCGAGCTAGGTCCGTGATTAACTCTTAGCCATGGCCAGTCGGCAGCCACACGAGGCGAGAAGAACCCAGATGTGTCAACCTGGACTAGTGCAGGAGTGACCGCCCGCCCAGGGTTGCCGTGGAGTGGCAACGGAGTGCACCGAGACAGCACTGAAGCCAACCTATGATAGCTAGCGCGTGGCAGGTGCGACGATGGAGAAAGCTAGATGCCTATGCCGAAGCTACTGCGAGGCGACGTGGCCTTGCAGCCTCGTGGAGGGCGTTGCCAGGAGACCTCCGATCGCGAGGCGGCCTGCCAGCGCACCAAAAAAATACAAACGACGCTGACGTAATGTAATGGCAGGTAATTAGCAGTGGCACGTTCGAATTCCCACAAAACTCGAACTTGCATCTCCCATAAAAGCCACGACCTTCGCTTCATTCTTGTTCACCCCCTACCAACCGCCTTTTGTTTCTGTTCACTCGCTGCTCACGAACAACAATGTCGGGCTACTCCTCCATTTTCGCCTCGGGCCTCCTCGCGACGCCGCGCCCGTACCGCACCGTCGAGCCCGCGCGCGCAAGCAGCCCCGACATCGACATGGCCATCGACACCACCCCCACCAACAGCAAGGCCCCGCTCTCTATGCACATCTCAGGCCCCTTTGCGGACGCCGACAAGGACTACTTCTCGCCGTCGCGCAGCCGCGCATCGAGCAGCGCGTCGTCGACAGGCCCGATCCCGCAGCCGCGGCTGCGCAGGCGCAGGAGCAGCCTCAATGTCGCCACCGGTGCGATGGGCGCGATCAAGAGCCCCTTGCGCAGCGCGGGCGTTGCGTTCCAGCGCACCGCGGCAACTGCCGGCCGCGTGCGGAGCGGCAGCGTAGACATGCTGGCAGGCATGGAGGATTTCGGGAGCACGCCAAACCCGCACACGGGGCGTATGCGCAGCGGCAGTGTCGGAGGCGCATTTAATCGGTGAGTCTCATTGTTTCGACATTCGCGACTTCAACTTGCCTTTCTTTGCGGTTGGCGCCTTTCTCCGCGGTCATTCCTCCTGCTGCACCTGTCACGCTTGCGACTCGAGCAACCTCCATGTCAACCGTCCACTCTTTGCCTTCCAATGCCCGTACATCGCACATTAATTCTCTATGTCCACGATTGCCGCAAAGTTTTCATTTAACCCGATGCTGACGCCTTCTCGCAGTCCAACGCGTCGCACCGGCGCCGTCCGGAAACCACCCACCGCGCCACCCAATGTGCCCCTTCCCCTGCCCCCTTCATCCGCACCCGTTTCGGAGACAGTCTTTCGCCGTCCCCTCTCTCATCGCGCGCACACCACCGACAACTACAAGTCGTTCGGCGCGACGCTAGGCCTGGCGAGCTTCAACACGTACCTGACATCCGACTTTACGAACAAGCTCGTGGCCGCCATGGACACGCCCCCTCCCGTCGTCGATGGCAGCGTGTTCTGGGCTGGTGGCATGAAGGAGAACTGAACCTCGGGCTAGGTCCCGAGAAAGAATAAAATGGCCGAAGATGGAGATGGCCGTGTACGCTTGACATTGAACTTCTCTGTGCTTGACGCTTGAAGACGCTTTATGCTCGTATCTTTCTATGTCGCAGGTCGTATGTTGCATTATATCTATTCCGTCTGACTTCTATGGGCTCGCTGGCGTTCGGACACTCACCGTTGTACTTACCACATCGTACTATACCAGGGCTGCGATCCTCTAATCCCATATTATTACTTACTGATCCCCTTACTTACATTCTACACATTGCGAGCCCCGTAGTTTTGGGCGATATATCGTATGCGTTTCCATATGTCAGAAGTTTCTGGATGATTTTGAAAAACATAGCGATCACAGAGGAAAGAACTTGTTAAGTCCCCGTCGATTAGTGGTTAAATCATCACGTTGTGGCTAGGCTGTACCGTGAAGCCGCCGGCTCGACTCCGGCCGGGGACATAGTATGATAGCAGCCAACTGTTTTTTAAGTTGCAACTCAGCCAACACCTTTCCAGCCGACTTACGTTCAAACCGATTCACCATGGCCGGACCTCTGCTCATGATAATCTGTTGTGCTAAGCCTCAGTCCTTGCGCAGCGGCGCCACGAGTGGCTGAAATTTCCCACCGGACGGAGATTTTGCGACTATGCATTCACCTTGCGTCAGACTTGGCAGGGTCACTGCTTGTGCGTTCATTCTCATTCTTCATGCGTTCCTTGTAAATCTGATTCTGGCAAGGGCAGGGTATGCCCGAGGCCGACTCCGACCTTCCACTGAGTAATGGCCATCCACCACTGGGACCTCCGGACCTCCGAAGACGCTTGTCACGCTGCCCTGTGGCAGCGCTATCATCTATCCTGCTCAAGCTTGCACTTTCCTGGCGCTGGGAAGCTTGGTTGACACCTCGTGCACGCTGGAGACGCCTCGATGAACACTCGGCTCGGCGACCGACGAGTCGCTGACTGGAAAGAGGTCGGACGCCAGTTCTTCTTTGCTCTGCTTCTGAGTGAGTACGCACTGTGCGCGGCCGTTGTGAAAGCTGAATAATAATCCCCATTCCAGGTTGATCTACTGCCGTCGTCAGCACCCGGTATGCAACGTTCACTGGGCGCATATATTTTGTACTGGCTAATTGGGGTGCTGTCAGGTATCAGCTGGAAGGATCGCTCGAGCTGGAGATGGCTGCTGAATGCGTGTTACCCGCGTTCAATGATGACGGTGAGGTGTCGCTGTCATTTAGCGTGGCCATGACTTGCTAGGGTGATGAACATTTATGCCATCTAGAACCTAGAACACCTTCCACTTGACATCTTCCTACTCATCGTCCGCAATATTGAGTTGCAAGGTGTCATGGTGCTCGCAATTTACGATCCCTGATGGCATCCTTGACTGCGGACTCCGAGGGTTGTAGAATCCTTGACCCCGACACAGTGCGCGAATGGCGCTGGCTGCCCGATCGCATCACCTCCTTCACCGTCGCGCCGCTCGTCCACGCACACCTGCTACCGGGCGCGAATCAACGCCGACGCCCCACGTTCAACCTCGTCCTGAAGACCGGCTCACATTTGGCCCATCAACATGCTCTTCCACTACGTCCTTGCGCCCGACCCTAGCACTAACACCTACATCTTTCCACCCATGTCCTCAGTCGCGCACGCCCGAAATCAAGTTCGGGGGCTACGGGATGGCGCTGTGCGTGGACGCGCCGGTGGACGCAGCGCGACTCGGTGCACAGCGCGTCTTGGCGAAGATGCTGCCTCTCGGGGAGGGAACGGACGCCTCACGGGGTCACGTGAGTACGCTGGGAGCGTTTGACAATGACACGGATGTCGTTAGCGGGATGTCTTGGAAGGACGTCTGTGGGAGTATTAAGTAATAGGTCAGGCCGACACAAGGCCCCTGACTATTCGCTCACTGCCCCTCTCTACTTCTCCCCGTCAACATGGGTCAATCTTGGATAATGTATGTACTCAGACGACAGCCGTCATAACGACAGTTTTAACGATTTTTCCCCCCCTTTCTGCCAGCATCAACCTCGATTGCAGGCAACGCTTTTGCTTGGCCAAGCTCGGCGAGAGCTTCTACGACGGATACGAGTGGTTGACCCGGGCCCTCACCGAACCATTGTTCATCCGAGCGTCGCCTGCAATAAAGTACGCCGCAGAGATCATCCTGTATCTCACAACGCGCTGATGTTTACCTCCAGTACTCACGTTGCGGACTCTTTGAGAAGCAGTCTGGGGGCCCTCGCACCGATGCCCGTGGACATCGTCGTGATGATCTTCCACGAGCTTGAATTAGAAGATGCCATCTGCTTGAGCATTGCTCATCCGACACTCGAAGCCATCGGCGAAACACACCTACACGCTCTCCGACGCGCCGAAAACGCTCCCTGGATTGGCGGTCGCCTCGTGTGTGTAGGGGACTATGCGGAACTCGACGACCTCCCGGCTGGCATGCTCTCACCGACAGAGAGGGAAGAGCTCGAAACGGTATGCCGCGCCGCCCAGATCAGGAATGAAGAGTCCAACTATCCACCGACGCTCTACGATTTCGCCTACGAAACCTACCCAGATATCGGCACACGTGGCTGGTGGACACAGTCGGTAAATCGAGCTTATTGGAAAATGAACAGCCGAGACAGGGCCAAACTTCAAAGACTGTTTTACGCCTCATATGAAAAAGGTGAATGGGTTCTTTGCAACCTGTCGAAGCGGGAATTCGTGCTGGCCCGGACGATCAAAGATCTCGTGGGTGACAAGACGAAGGGACCCTTTAGCAAGACCCAGATCGGAGTAGGCACCGCGATTCTATCCTGCATATGCTGGTCCAGCGATAGCTCGATCTCAATGCCATATAAAGGTGGCATCGAGCGCGGAATGTGGGCAGGGGATCGCTTCCGTATGATGACGAAGCCTACGTTCGAGGAGATGGAGGACAGGACAGAGTGGACGGACGTAGGTGCACAGGTCGCTGCCACGGTTGAAGAGATATGGCGAGCTGAGTTTGGGGAGAATTGGCGCGAGCGACTCTCTGAAGCAGATACTACTTACTGACATATCTGCAGTGATACGTACAAACTACAAACCAATATGTCTAATCGGGAAAGATGTCGAGCGAATACATGCGTAACGCGTTGTTCCTTTCCAGCGCAGCCACGATTATCAGGTGCTACGCCTTCATCACACCCTGCCCGACGCCAGAGACAGTACGGGTAGTGTCCTAGCGCGATGAATGATGAGCAGTTAATATTATTACCGAGCGACAAATTCATCCACTCCTTCGTCTCGTAGTACATCCACGAAGCCCAGCTGCACGAGCGCCTTCTTGAACTCCTGGAAGCCTGGTACCGCAGCGTGCAGCCAAAGACAGTCTCCGCTTCGGTGATGTTGTAAAACTAGCGGAACGGTGCGGAATTGCGGTTCGGTACGCGACGGACGTGGCAAGGGCGGGCGGAGTTGCCACGCGAGGAGGACGCCGCGGGGGGACCAGGAGAATTTGTTCCCGAGCGGTTTGCCAGCGCATTCGGAGACGGGACGCCAACCGCGGTATGTAAGAGAAGAACTGTTTGTGTGATGTAAATGCCGCTGTCAGAATTAGTGCTTCTGCGATCTCACCTTGCCGCCCAAGTTCGCGTGCAGCTCGTCAATATTCTTGACCGCGTACATGTGATCAATACCAGGGTTGAAGCTAGTCTCCGTGGCTGACCGTCACCTTGGCACAGAAGATAGTCGTTCTGTTTTCGGTTGAAGCCTATCTCGTTCACGATAATTCCGGCCTCCTCCACGAGCTCCTGGATGGCGGGTGATACCGCCCGGCCCGAGCACGGACACCGATGCCTTTCCACCTGTTCTGCAACAGTCATTGTCGCATTCACCACCCGGCGTAGACATGTCGCGCACGTCCGAATTCAAGGTACGCTGTGGGTTGACGCTGCGCGACTCGTTGCAGAGCGCGTCGTGGCAAAAATGCTGCCGCTCGGAGAGGGCGCGGTCGTCGAGCGGTGTCGCGCGACTACGCTGGGAGCGTTTGGCGGGGGTGTCGTGGAGCATGTCGCGGTGGACGAGGCGGCTGTTGAGTATTAGGTCAGGTCGCGGTCCCGACACAATTGGCCCCTGACTATTCCTCACTAGTAGCGCTCACTGCCCGCCGCCCCTCTCTACTTCTCCCTGTCAACATGGGTCAGTATTGGATGATGTATGTACTCAGACGACAGCCGTCATAACGACAGTGCTAACGAGTCTCAACTATTTCTGCTAGCATCAACCTCGATTGCAGGCAACGCTTTTGCTTGTCCAAGCTCGGCGAGAGCATCTACGACGGATACGAATGGATGACCTGGGCCCTCACCGAGCCACTTATCCCAGCGCCGCTTGCAGCGAGGTACCCCACAGAGATTGTCTTCAGTTCCGCAACACATTGATCATTATACCTCCAGGGCTCACGTTGCGGACTCTTCGAAAAGTAGTCTGGGGGCCCTCGCTCTGCCCGTTGAGATCATCCGCATGATCTTCGACGAGCTTGAAACCGTAGAAGACGCTCTGTACTTGAGCATCGCTCATCCGACGCTCGAAGCCATTGGCGCAACACGCCTACATGCCCTCCGACGCGCCGAAATCGCTTCCTGGATTGGCGGACGTCTCGTGTGTGTAGGGGACTATGCTGAACTCGACGACCTCCCGGCTGGCATGCTCTCACCGACAGAGAGGGAAGAGCTCGAAACGGTCTGCCGCGCCGCCCCCAGTTCGGATGACGCGGACGAGACAGACACGTCGAACGATCCACCGACGCTCTACAATTTCGCCCGCAAAGCCTCCACATATGTCGATCTCATGAAACAAACTGGGCATCCCATGAGACTGGCCCTTTACTCAATGTGCACATCAGACACGAGAAGATGTTTTGAAATGTGCGATGCAGCATATGACGCCGACGAGTGGGTGCTTTGCAATCTATCGAAGCAAGAATATGTGCTGTCGCGGACGATCAAAGACTTCAAAGGCGAGGAGACGAAGGGACCGTTTTGCATGGGCCGCATCGGATTCGGCACGGTGATATTGACCCGCATATGCTGGTCGAGCGATCCCTCGACCGCGATGTCAGACGAACTTGGCCTTCACAGGGGACATTGGGCGGGGGATCGTTTCCGAGTGACAACAGTGGACAAGTTCGAGGAAACTGAAAACAGGGCAGAGTGGACGGACGTTGGTGCACAGGTCGTTGCCGCCATTGAAGAGATATGGCGATCTGATTTTGGGGAGGATTGGCGAAATGAATATGCATAGAACTGATGTGCACAAGTCAAAATTGTTAGATAATTACGCCTGTCCTGCTGCACCATTCTATCTAGTTGTGAACAGCGTACTACTTACCGAAATATCTGCAGTCATACGAATAAATCAGTCTCGCACCAGGAGAGATGTTGAGCGAATACACAGTTTTTATATCCTCATGCGTAACGTGCCGTCCCTTTCCAGCGCACCTGGAGTACTACAATCTTGCCCCGTATTCTGACATCGATTTCTAGGTAATACATGGTGATTTTACAGTCGCGCTCAATCTTCGACGCATTTTATAACACCCGCTCCGTGAGCCCGAGACCCTCCTTCTCGAGTATCTCGCGGATCGGATCGCAAATCTCCTTGGTGTACGGGACCAGAACTCCCGGCGTGCTGAGCACGCCATCCAAGACGAGCTGCGTCGCTATGCCGGCAGGGACACCGACCGTCAGCGCCATCGCGGAGTGTCCTTGCGGGGCACCATATTGCTCGAGCGTCGATGTGAGGATTTGCTGCAGTCAGACAGACACCTTAGCTTTCAAATAGAGCAGGCGCTGCAAGAGGGCGTACCTCGGTACCGTCCTGCCACTCGACGATGAACTTGTGCTGCAGCATGACGAGGTCGCGCTCGCCTTCCTCGTACTTCATGAGCGTCTCGAGGCGCGCGCAGAGCGTGTCAAGCAGGTTGCCGGCACGGGGCTGGACCTTCTCAGCCGAGAACAGGCCGATCCAGCGCAGGCCAGAGATAATACGAGCGCTCTCCAGCGCGTCGGGGAAGCTGCAGAGGGCCTTCACACGAGCGACAAGTGTCCTAGTGTGGTGGTTGATGAGCGCTGAGCAACTTACTCACGAGCGAACACATACCCCTCTGAGGCATCGTTGGCAGCGATAGCCTTCTGCGTGACCTCCGCCCACGTGAGGCCCTCCTGCAGCCATTCCTTCGTCTCTGCATCCAAGAAGCCCAGTTGCACGAGCGCCTTGATAAACTCTGGGAAGCCCTGGTACCGCAACGTGCCGCGGACGACAGTCTCCGCTTCAGGGATGTTATAGAACTCGCGGAACGGCGCGGAGTTGCGGTTCGGGTACGCGACGAACGCAAACGCGGGTGAGATGTAGTATGGCTTGGCGTAGCCCATGAGGTCCTTCCCGTCGATGTCGAGGAGTTTGCCCTCGGAGAGATAGGTCGCGGAGTTGAGCAGCGCGAGGAGGACGCCGCGGGAGGACCAAGAGAACTTGTACCCAAGCGGGTTGCCGGCGCATTCGGGGGCGGGCAGCCCACCGCAGTACGAGAGGAATTGCTTGATCTAAACGCCACTGTCAGACATGAGTGCTTCTGTGTAGAGAAGAGCTCGATCCTACCTTCCCGCCCTTCGCGTGCACCTCGTCGATGGTCTTGACCGCGTACAGATGATCAATACCAGGGTCGAGGCCGATCTCGTTCATCACAACAATTCCGGCATGCTTTGCCGCCTCCTCGAGCTCCCGGATGGCAGGCGACACGTAGCTAGTTGTAACAACATGCGTCTTGCCCTTGATGGCCGCCTTGATGACGGCGGCGTGATAGGTGTACGGAATCAGGGAGATGACAAGATCGTGCGCGGCGACCTCGCGCTCCAGTTCGGCGGTCGAGGTAACGTCAAGGGAAAGTGCGGTGGTTGCCGGGAGACCCTCACCAAGCGCCTCGGCACTCTTGAGCGTGCGGCAAGCTGTGGGACCAATTAACCTTGATTGAGGATAGTACAGCAAAATACTGACCGATGGTAAGCTCGTTCGAGGGATCGCGAACGACGTATTCGGCGCAAGGGCGAGCCACGAAGCCACTGCCGAGAAGGAGGACCTTCTTCTTCGCCTTGGTCGCCTCCAATTCCGCTCTCTGAGCGCGACCGAACTTCGGCGTGATGTACTTGTCCTCCTCGATCAGAGCCCGACCGAATTCAGGCAAGACAAACGCAGATTTGTGGATGGCCTCGTTGTAGTACCTGGTGTTAGGGACCTTGCGCACGGGTGCCTTCAAGTCACGGCCCTTCTCCGTCGAGCAAACGACAAATCCGATCTGCCCTGATGGATAAGTGGGGATGGTGGTGTACGCATACTCTGCAGTGCCAAACATCTCCCGTGTCGTCTTGCGCAGCTGCGAGATGAGGGGAAGGTGGAGCCAGAGGCACTCGGCCTGGGTGGAGATGTGCCCGCCCGGGGTCAGCGCGTCGTGGAGCAGCTGGAAGTAGGGCTTTTCAAAAAGGGAGGCAGCGGGACCAACAGGATCTGAGGAGTCGGTGATGATGACATCGTAGGACGCAGTGTTCTCGGCAAGGAACTTGAAACCGTCGCCGATGAACACCTCGACTTTTGGGGAGGCCAGGAGGCCAGACATATGTGGTAGGAACTGCTTCGACACGCGGACGACGGCCTGCAAGTTGAATTTGACATAAGAGAAAGCGTGGAAGCGCTGGTTGCGGATTTACTCACCTCATCGATATCGCACAGTACGACCTTCTCCACGGACTCGTGCTTCAAGACTTCTCGGACAACACCCCCATCACCCCCACCAATGACCAGCACTTTCTTGGGGTTTGGGTGGCTAGCCAACGGGAGATGCGCGATCATCTCCTGGTATCTGACATATTGGCAGATCGTGAGCGATCGCTGAGCGTACTGACAGACTGACTCACGAGAATTCATCGCGTTCCGTGCACTGAATAACACCGTCCAAGATGAGGACATTGCCGTATGTCTCCGACTCGAAGACAAGCACGTCCTGGTACAGGGACTTCTCGACATGGAGAATTTTGTTGACTTTGAGGGTCATGGCCTGCCCTGGCCACTGCGATGAGATTTCGCGGAACCAGCCATCTACATGAAGCTTCAGATCAGGATTCCAAACAATTAGTGGAATAGCTCACCTCGGATCGAAGGGTGGGTGAGAGGGGCCATTTGGCAGATCGTGCAGGTATGAGAGGGTGAAGAGATGCAACACAGAAATTTTGAGATCTAATCAACCGCGGCCGACCATCATGACTCGCAATCTTATCTTATCTGTCCCACTCCAGTTCCCACCGTTGTTTTCCTTGCAAATGATCCAGGACCTTCGCATGATGGGAAGTCTTCCCCGGCATGATTTCCGCATGATGCAGGAGAATTTCATCGGCCCGACAGCGTGCGCAAGGAACCGGGCTTCGTGAGTGATCTCGAGGGCCGCTTGGCCAGGCCAATTTGTTGGTCAGATAGAACCCGAGAAAAGCGGTAGGTGGTCAGGACGATGGCAGGCTGCCCATCGAACTGTGAGGTAGTAACTCGGACGTCGCGGAGCGGGTGTCGTCAAGTAATTGTGGCCAGTTGACAGGACAACGTAAAGGGGCGAGTTAAAATCTAGCGCGGGGTTGCCGGAGGCCGTTTTACGTATGAAATACGCCGTGGGGATTTGGGTTGGCCGGCATCAGATTTGTTCTTCTGCATGTCCTGCCGCCTGCGGCGCTGCACGCCTTTTCTCGACAACTAGCTCGACATACTCAACCTCGAGGCGACCTGTGGCCCGCGTCTGACCCAAAGAGGCTGGTCTCTTGGACTGGCGCCGTCGTGACCAAGATCGGTCCAATCCCTCTGTCGGCGCTCCACCACGCCGCCTTGCCTCCAGTTTCAACTTCAACAGCTGGCTTGTTCTTCTTCTCTCTATACCTCGTCACCATGGATCCTTCCACCGATACGATGCCTTTTTCGCCTGCAACCCTCTCCGGATTCGCCTCACCTAATTCTTCCGCAGCCCGTGCCAGCATGATGCGCCCCCGTCCACGTCTCCCCGCAGGTCCGCGCAGTCGCACGAGGCAGCAGTCGCTGGTGGGCCCGCAGGAAGGACAGGCATCCGACCGACATCAGTCGCTGATGTCGTTCACCATATCGCCTCCCCAATCGCCAACACAGCTGCCTCCAGCGCCTGAGGAGGAGCTAGACCAGACCCTTGAAGATGCATCAGCGTCGGCGCCAGCGCCAGTGTCGCCTGTCGCGTCAGTGTCAGAGCCGCCAGCCCAAACACCGGCCGCACCGGCTCCTATAGACACTGCGTCAGTATCCATAACTACTGAAGCCCACTCACCTGTAGACTCCGTGTCCAAAACTTCGCCAATAAGCACCGCTCTGGATCGTCGCCCTCCTTCACTTCCCATCGTTTCCTTGAACGAAACCTATACCACTGAATCCACTTCCTCCTACTCTCCTCCATCCCCCTTCCTGCATTCTCGTCCCGCCACGCCGGCGACACCCACCATGTCCACAGTCAAGGTCATACCTCGAGCTCCCACCCTACCTCAACTGCCTCCAATCTCACTCGTCCCCCCACCACTTCCCTACAAGCATCTTACCCTCGATGCCGCCCATTGGACTCTCACGTCGGCAGAGCTGCAAACGCTTGTCTCGGCCGCGATACGGGAGAGTGCGAAGGAGATGTTCATCCAGTTGCTGCCGCCGAGTGTCATCGAAGGACAGTTGGAGGACGACGCTGTTCGGGTGGAGAAAGATTCCGATGGAGCTGCGGCACGCTGGCGCTTCGACGTTACACGGCGGAATATGCTTGTGCGCGGGCTGTCGTCGGCCGCCGGGCAAGAAGCTTCCGGGAGCACGGACGCCATCCATGCTCTGCTCAGCCAACTCGTCTCGACCCTGGCGGCGCTCGATGGCCACATGCAGACGCTCCTGCATTCTGCGGAGCACAAGGCGCAACTAACGCACGCACGCGACATCCATCGTGCGAGCGCCCTGGCCGTCGCCTTGCGGAAGCTCAACGCCAGCTACGCGCGGAGGACGAAGGAATTGGAACGTGCACGGGAGCGCATTGGCACCCTGGAGGTGGAAGTGGAAGAGGCGTGGAAGGTGGCGGAGGATGTTGCGGCGGAGGTGGACCGTTTGAAGGACGTGGTGACTTCGATGGAGATGGAGATGGAGGCGAGTGAGCGGAGGCGGCATGAGAAGGACAAGGACACGATGGAGGAGGCTTTCCGGCAAGTGGAGGATGATGTCAAGGAGGATCATCTAGAGCCCGCCGATGCGAGTTCGGAGGACGAGGGATTTCGAGACATGGATGGACTCAGCATGAACGACTTCACCAGTGTCAGTCGCGCCGAGGTCGTCGGTGTGATGGGTACCGCCGTGGTCACGAAAGCACGTCTCACCAGCGCGCCCACCACCTCTCCCACATCGACGTCTGCGTCTTCTCCCACCACTAATCCTCCAACATCCTTCCCTCTCCTTGACCCTACCGCATTCACTCCGTCCGCGAGCAACAAACGCTTTTCAACCGCGAGCCAGGTGTCCCGCGTAAGCGCCGCACGCAAGCGCAGCCTGCGCGCATCCAAGGCATCCCTGCGAATGCCCCACGCGCGCTCATTATCCAACGTCCGTGGCGAGACTATTGCTGCGGTTCCTAGCGTGAGCACCAGTGACAAGCACAGCGTGAAGAGCAAGGCCAGTCGGAAGCAACCGAGCGTGCATCTCCATCCGCCCATGCCAGGGTTGCCTGCCGATAGCAAGGCAGCGGGTGCAGACGAAGGTGAGGGCGGTACGTCATCATTCCTGGAGATGGAGGGAAAGGCCACAGGCGACGAGGATGCCGACGCAGAGGCAGATGCTGAGGCAGACGGTGACGCCGACTGCGAGCAATCTGGGGACGATCATGAACCAATAGGTGCGTGTTGTCACCGCATATATGCGGACTTTAGGCGCATATGGTCACCTTTTGATGTGCTTCCAGTCTTCAGCCCGCCTGCCACAGAACCGCCAGAAGGCCCGAACCCTCACCGCTTCACGTATCCTCCCAAGCTCCAGATCAAACGCCCACGCAGTCCCACCACAAACCTTCTGGCCTCCTACTTCTCGCCCAACAGCAGCCACTCCGAAGCGCCCGCAGGGCTGCTCCGCGCAGCCTCCGTATCCTCTGCTGCTCCGTCCCTCTCGACTTCCGCACCCACGACAGAGACGACTTCGACAGTGTCCGGGGCCCGTCCGGGGCCTATGCCCGTGCCCGCGAGGAAGACGCACCACGCATCTGTCTCGTCGTTCCCGGACGCCGACGCCTTCTCCGACTCGCAGGCGCACACGGACGGCCCCGCGCGGCGCGGGCGGTCGCTCGAGCTGCCGTTGCAGAACGCCGGTCGGCTGCGACGCAGCATGTCCGAGCTTTTGCGTTTTGGCACCAAGTCGCGGCGACGGAGCGTTCCTGTAGGATTCTCGAACCGGAAATTAGACATGGCTGAGGATGAAGGAGAAAGCGCAGCGCTGTAGGGTGGAGACGGTCACGTGGTACGCATCTCACCCATCATATGTTTTGTTTCTGCTTTCGTGCCACTGTATCCCTGTCCCTGTACAGCGTCGTGTATACTGATACATTCGTTGTTCCATTTGTTTTGATCACGCCGATGGCCTGCGCACCATAATCGTAAACACATCACACTCTCCCTCTTTTGGCCAACTTGTTTTTATTGCTCATCTAAGTACTCACATACCCAGGTCATCCACGCTCCTTGCTAGTCGTCTATATACCGTACACTACAAATCCGATGCCTCTTACCTTAGTTCTCGGAACTATGCTGATTCGTTCACATCACACCCCACCACCACCGAGTCTTGTGACGGTCAACCTTGCTGCTCTCCCTCCGAGTTCCCTGTGCAACACGTTGATCAGCCCAACGGGACATTGCGATCAAGGCCGATTGACTACGTGCTGTACGAGAACAACATACATCACACAATAGCCTCCACAAGTCAGAGCGCATGCGGGCGCCTTGGGCCACCCCACGAGGTAGATGTAATATAAGGGCATCGGTCAATCGCCAGAGGGCACAGCATCTAACTTCTGACATATCGCAGACATACAGGTTGCGACTTCCTGGAAATGCTCTATACCTGGTGGATGTATGTCAATTTCAACTCTGCGGACGCGGGCCACAGATTTTAGTGACACGAAACAGAATCGACACCGACAAGAAGTCCAAACGCATAGTGAACAAGAAGTCGACGCCAGAGTCCGTGTTCATGATGCACAACGACTGGCTCGCGGAAGGAATCCGGCGGATATACATCCCTTCTGCGTGGATGTCGTCCCGTGAGTGTCTTCCTTGGTCCTTGGCACCAATGACTGACGGTGGCCAGGACCAATCTGCCCCCGCTCTCGGGCTCTCGGAAGGTTCTCTAGATTGCCTCCGGAGATGATCATGATTGTATTCCAGAAGGTCGACACGTTCGCGGATTCAGTTTCCCTCGGCCTGGCGCACCCATACCTCATGGCGGCAGGTAAAAGGCGAGTTCAAAATCTGTTCACGGCAGCGTACAGCCCATGGCTTGGAGGGCGCATCGTATTGGTCGGAAACCACGTGGAAGATGCGCCAAAGGATCAAGACCAAGACGAGGACTATGAGACTGATAGCGAGGATGAGGCCGACGACGCACTAGCAAGGCAGGACGATGTCAACAGGGGAGCCTCGACAGAAGCGTTTAGCGATCTTTACTCTGAGGTCGACTTGAAGGTGTACAAAGAAAAGTCCGTCAACCCCAGTGCCAACCCAGTGGACCACATGGAGCTACGCATCGGAGAACGCCGGACTAGCGAGCTGATGAACCTTTCGAGGACGACTTTGAAGGCACCATGGATCTTGCGCAACTTGTCGAGGAGACAGTATGTCCGCGCAGAGGCCTTCGCCGACGTTAAATGGGTTCATGACTTGGGCACTGTGATGCTGTCCATGGTCTGTTGCCTAACATATCCATTCACGGGGACATCAAATTCCAGCTTTCGAGGGGCGTGGATCGGCGACCGCTTCGATATATGTGCAGAGGACGACTACGACATGCGGCAATGGCAAGATGTTAGCAAGAATGCAGTTTCCGATGTCAAGGATTTCGCAGCCAACGTTATATGTATCAAATAGCCCCAGTACGTACTTACTTGTGAGTTGGGAGAGTTTTCGGGAGGGAAAGACACGTCCGAGTCACGTGGCACACATACAGCGTAAACAACGCGCAAACAACGCGCCCGTCTCCCTTCTCCTAAATCTTTGCTCATCCTTTCCTCTTATCACCCTTCGTGTAATTTTTTTTTTCATTTCAATTATCCGAGTTCTCGTCACAGCCTCTCACAGCCTCCAGCCAAGCTGTCCACTAGCTGAACGAACGTGGCTTTGCCCAGGGTAAGGCCGCCTGTGCTCAACCTGTCCTCCTCTCGTAACTAGACGCCGAATAGAAGGCGCCGGAGGATCATCTCGCCGCGTTTTGTGTGCTCGTCCAGGCTCGTCCTCCCTACCTATTGGTGCGCAAATCAAGAAAGCATGTGTGTCCCGTAGGAGTCTGCCTTTGACTTGTACCCCAGCACTAACCTGATACTCCTCAGCCAGCTAGGGCGTTCCTCCCTCTAGCGGTGATCGATGTCCGCCTATACAATTCGATCAAGAAACTCTGTTGTGTACTGCCTTCAATGCAAAATTAATGTTCACGCCCAAAAACCACTATGATATTGATCTAGTCTTGAAATAGTCGCCGATTCGGTCCCAAACGGGGTAATTAGGCGCGGATTAGTTGCCGTGACACCGGCCCGTGCCTAGAAAACGCCCAAGTCAGTTGAGACAGCTCGTCGTGCTTGCTTTCATCTCGCGCTCGACGTCGTTCTTTTACACCCCGCATTCTTTTGCACATCCTCAAGGCTTTACCTATAAAACGTGCGTGTCAGAATTTCCTCCCATTCTCTCCGCCTTTCTGACGCTGGCATTCAGCTCCTCACACAACTTTCCTCCATCCCCTCACATCCCATCTTCCCTCTCTCAGCCATGATCGCACGCATCGCTCTCCCAGTCGGCCTCGTCGCGCTCTCGCTGCTTGCTCGCGCCGACCCCGTTCCTTCTGAGCCCGGTCCCGGAGAGATTTTCAACGAGGGAGCTAACTGCCACGTCGCGTGGACACCAGACCCCACCGGCCTATGGAAGGTTACCAATATCGAGCTCATGACAGGCAGCAACACAGCCATGGTGCACTTGACCAGTGAGTTTCATGCGTTTTCATCTTGCGGTCGACGCTGCGCAGGCGAAGCGGCTGACCGGCGGCTAACCCGTGATGCCGTTGTTTTCTGCCCACATGCTCCGAGTCCCACATGCCATTTCTTCTGATTTTCAGGGCGCTATGCTCGGTTCATCGCTGACGAAATTCATTTGCAGCCGTGGCGACAGTCGATACGACGGGCACCACAACGTCTTTCGACTACCCCTGCCCTGCCGTACGCCTGCCTTGTCTTTATTCCCATGCGCGACGCTGACTGTTCTTCCTCCAGGTCACGATCAACAGTGCCATCTACTTCTACCAGTTCACATCGCCCGCGGCGCCCAACCGCACTTGGACGACGCGCTTCGCCATCGCCGGCGCGAACGGCGAGACGGTCCCCCCGCCCAACGCAGTCGAGCCTAACGGCCAGGCCATTCCCTGGGGTGACGGCGCCCTCACCGACCCATCGACTGCGACGCCCCCGCCAAGCTATCTCACCGGCGGGACGTCGTCCGCCCCAGCGTCCTCTGGCTCGGCCAGTGTGTCCGCCGCCCCCTCCTCCTCCTCCTCTTCCGCTCCCGTCCCGTCGGTCGCCCCCTCCTCCTCGGCGTCCGGCTTCGCCACCGTGTCGGCCACGCCCTCCGCCACAGCGTCGTCATCGACGAATAGCACCGCCGCGAACTCGACCAGTTCGTCGGGAGCCGCTCAGCCCGGCGGTGCGCTCGCGCTCGATGCCGTTCCCTCGCTCGCGCTCCGCGGTGCGATGGCGCTCGTCGTCATCGCAAGCACCTTCACCTTTGCCCTCTGATTCCGCGCTGCGTCTCGGTCACGAAACGGACTTTGCATGTCGCTTGTGTTTTGGTTTCATGAAACGAACAATGCTCCGATGCAGAATGTCGCTCCTTGTCGCACGCACGTATCTATTCTATACCCCACGGGCCATCATGGTCAAGGTGTTTAGCCTCGCATATAATCATTTTTCTTTGGGTGCACCACGGAGAAGAGATCTAGTCAATGCTTGTATTTCACACATACCAGCGCTCTATTTACCTGTGATCCGGCCATCCAGTTGGTGCTGCGCACATATTATTGGGTTTTCTTTTCACCGTATGTACCATGGATGCTTGAGGAAACATTATCTGGATTTGCTGACAAAACAAGCTGCACCGCAACTTTTACCTTTTACCTCCGGAACCCTTTTGCTCTCTGTCATCGCACGTACTTACCGTGAGGGCGCGGCAAGCTTGCTGACAATAACCACCGAAGACCGTCGAACACGACAGATAATTGTGGCTGAGCAGACCGCGCGTCCTGCGATCCGACTTTCCGTGCTGCATCCCCGGTCCCAGGATCTTCACTACCTACAACTCATTACCCCTACACGCGATGGCGAGCCCGAAGACAGAGCGGCCTCCGAAGGCTACCACACCGTCACGGCCAGAGAAGCTCGAGACTCCGTCCGGCGGGTGAGTAAGCTATCTCGCGGCGGTGTCCTCGTCTCACAGACGGGCGTTCGATTCGAGCAGGCTAGACGTGCCAAAGGGCCCCAACTCGCCTGTCGACAGTCCAATGACGGACGCACACTCCGAGCTCGCAGAAGAGGACGATGACGACTCCGAGGAGGAGGATGAAGAGGAAGAGGAAGAGGAGCAGTCTAAGTCTTCACCGTCGCCCGAGCCCCCACGCGACCCCGCCGAGATCGCCGCTGAGGCAGAGAAGTTGAAGGAGCAGGGCAACATCTCGTTCAAAGCGAAGCGCTACGGCGAGGCCATCGACCTATATACCAACGCAATAGGTGCGTCTGCGCGTGCTCACGCGATCTCCGCAACCTGACATCTCCCCCCGCGTCTGGCAGAGCTCGTGCCCACCGAGCCCGCATACCTCACCAACCGCGCCGCCGCGCACATGGCGCTCAAGAAATTCCGCTCCGCGCTCGATGACTGCCAACAGGCCGCCACCCTGCAGTCCGCCGCGCCGTCCACCAAGACGCTCGTGCGACTCGCGCGCTGCCAGCTCGCGCTCGGCGCGCCGACGCCGGCGCTCTCCACGCTGCGCACAGTGCTCGAGCTCGAGCCGAAGAGCACCGCCGCGCTGCAGCTCCAGCAGAAGGTGCTCGAGCTCGAGGGGCACATGCGCAACCTCGCCGGCGCGCGCGAGCGCAAGGAGTGGGGCATGGCGCGCATCGCGCTCGATCGCTGTCTCGCCAGCGTCGAGGCGGAGGGCAGCGAGGTGCCTACGGAGTGGCGCATATGGCGGGTCGAGCTCGAGCTCGCGCGGGGAAACTGGGACGCCGCGAACCAGGCAGCAAAGTGCGTGGCCGCGTCCAGTGAGTGAATTGATCGTGCTAATCGGTTGCGGGTACAGCGATGCGCTGCGGATGCAGTCGAACTCGTCGGACGTCCTCACATTGCGCGGCTTGGTGCTCTTCTTGAGCGGGCGCCTCCCGCAGGCGCTGCAGCACGTCCAATCTGCGCTGCGCTACGACCCCGGCCACGAGCGTGCGCAACGCTTGCGGAAGCGTGTGAAGGACGTCGAGCGGCTAAAGGACGAGGGCAACGCAGCGTTTAAGACAGGCAAGCTGCAAGAGGCATTGGATCGGTATACGGAGGCATTGGAGGTGAGCAGTGGTGTCCCACATCTGCGCCGCGTACTCATACTGGCCGTCAGCGTGTGGGCGAGAGCGAGGAAGAGGGCAAGGGTGGACAGATCCGCGCTACGCTATTGTCGAACCGCGCCACAACGCTTGTCAAGGTAAGCCCCCAGCACACAGCCCGTCTACCTGTCGTTTATTTGTACACATAGCTATCACGCCACGAAGATGCCCTCGTCGACACCGAGGCGGCGCTAAAACTGCAACCTGGGTCATACAAAGCCCTGCGCACGCGCGCTCGCATACACCTGCATCTCGAGAAGTACGACGACTCGATAGCGGACTTCAAAAGCGCGCTCGAGCAGGCCGAGTTTGAGGGTGTCGACGCGGACGTGCGCTCGCTGCGCGCGGAGCTGAAAAAGGCGGAGGCGGCGCTGAAGCGGAGCAAGACGAAGGACTATTACAAAATTCTCGGTGCGTTGCTGGCTGACATCAGTACTTGTTATTGTGGCGGAAGGCTGACCATGGCGCAGGTGTCCCACGAGATTGCAACGACGCCGACATCAAGAAGGCATACCGACGCGAATCGCTCAAGCACCATCCGGACAAAGTACGTTTCTCTCTCCCCGCGTGCTCTGACGTTTCCTTACCTCCGTGTCACAGGGCGGCGATGAGGAGAAGTTCAAGCTCGTTGTGGAGGCGCACGCGGTGATCTCTGACCCGCGGCGGCGCGAGCGGTACGACCTTGGCGAGGACGAGGACGGCGCGATGGACTCATCCGGCATGGGCGGCATGCACGGCGGCATGAACCAGGCGGACCTCGCGAGCATGTTTGCGCAGTTCGGCGGCGGCGGCGGCGGATTTGGCGGGTTCGGCGGGGCAGGAGGTGCAGGGCGGGGCTTCCACGGATTCTAGCCAGTCCTGCGGGGGTGGGCAGCGGCGAGTGTACGCTGACGCTGAGCGCTGGACGAGATCTTGTGCATATATTTTTAGTGATGGTGGGGCAGTAATTCAATCACATAGATAGTCTTGGGTTATCCCTCTGCCAGCCAACCTCCGTGGTAAACTCCTGGGTTCTGTGAGGGCCGAAAAGCCAGGACTCGCACTTGCCGTCCTGTCAGTCAACTCGCGAGTGAGGAAGGTGGCGGCTGGAAGAGAAACAGTTCCATTGTGAAAATCAATATTCTAATGCACAAGGCATGCCTTTATCCACTAGAGTCACGACATCCGCCGGGCGTACATACGGGGCCCCGACCCCGCGAGCGCTCGAGTCGCGGCAGTGTTCGTCTCGACGTGCTACACCGTTTACTCGCCTAAGAGTGCCTTCTCCAAAGCCTGCACCGCATCAACAACCTCCTGCGCCATAACCCGTACCAATCCGTCTGCATCGGTCACAGAGACATACCCCAGCGTGACCTTTGCGCGGCGCACCGGGAACTCGAGCACCAACGCTGAGTCGGACGCATCTCCGCTGTACGCACGGACGGTATATGCACGCACAAGCAGCGCGAGGAAGTGCAGTGCAGCACGCCGCAGGGGCGGGAACTTGGCATTTGAAACGGTAGGCTGTATGTCCATGCTTGGAGGTGGACCTGGCGGCGCAGGCTGCTCCTCTTCTGTATCGGATGAGCCGTCGTGGACATTTGGCCGACGACGTTTGGTCTTCAATTCGAGTGCGACGGGCTCCGGTGCGACCGCAGGCTGCTGTTGAGGCTCGGGAGCAGCGGACCGCACGCTCTCAATCTGCAGAAGGTCAAGCATCGCGTTGGACAGGTCCGCGGCGTATGGCAGCAGCGCGAGATCCGACGCGTCAGCGCACTGTGCCAGAAGAGACAATGCAGAGGTCCGAATTGTTGTCGGCAAGTGGGTGATGCGTACAAGCGCGAAGAGGGGCGGCACGAGAAGACTGGCTGTACGCAGGTCAGTCAGTTTCATGTGCACATAAAGCGAGAGGCGACGCACAGTAAAGAGAAAGCGCCCCTCCGCATCTCTTGATCACCTGTCCCAGCGCCTCGCCGACTCGAACACGCACATCTACATCCCTTTGCGTCATCGCCGTTCCCGCAATGCCATCCAGTCCGTCCACATATGCCCGCACGAGCGACCGCAGCACGTCGCCCCCGAACCCGTCGACCAGCGCAGAAAGCCCCTGCACGGCGTTCAGGAAATATACGAGTCGTCGTCCTGTATCGATTGCAGGAATATGTCCAACACCGCAGGAACGAGCGGGCGCACAGCGCGTGCGGTCGCTTCGGCGGTCCCAGGCGGCGCGTTGCGCGGAGGAGACACGAGCTCGCGCAGAAGCAGCAGGCCGTGTGCGCGCACAGGCAGGATCGGGTCCTGCAGGAGCTTCAGGGACTTCTGGTAGGTCTCCTTCAGGGACTTCTGGTAGGTCTCCTGTACGCGCGCGGCGGTGTCGTCGGGTTGCTTAGACTTGGAGGCGGGCGAAGAGGATGTGGATGCGAGGCGCACGGTGAGGACCATGCGCGCTTCGCGGGCGAGTGACCGAAGGGTGTCCGACGGGTATTTCGTGAGTTGTTCGATGTGGGTTAGTATGTCGCCGAGAATAGGTGTCGAGCGCGCAGATAGGTCGGGGTTCGCTGCGAGGCAAGTGCTCAGGATAGTTTACACTTGGCATGCAAATAGGACGAACTGACCTTCGAGGATGGATAGCAAGAGATTGATGGCGGTCGCAGTCATCTCATCGTCCGGAGGGACACCTTCTAACCCAGGCGTCTCGTCGTCGCTGTCCGCGCCAGTATCGATGATTTCTTCTTCTGCAACGTCTTCAACGATGCGCAGATCGTCGAGAGCGAGCCCCTGGACACGAGGTACCGCACTGCGTTTCCTCTTGTTGTCCTGGGTCTTCTCAGCCAGGGTCGTACCGCTCTCAAGCGCGTGCTTGACGAAGGACAGAATATGCTCCGGCTTGCTGAGGATGTTGCTCGAAGCGTCTTCACCGGCGAGTTGCGTCTGCATCTGTATCACAAGCTGCAGGAACACCAGCGTCCTGGTGCACACAAATCCAAGTCAACGACTGTCAGCTACTCTTGAACAAACACTGACGACAAACACTGACCTTGTGGGGTCGCCGTCCCGGTCGGACTTCATATCGCGATAGCCCTCAAGCAGCCGCACAAACAGCTCAGAGGACATGTCAGCTCGGTCAAGAGCTTTCAGAAAGAGCACAAAATGCGCAGGATCGGGCCGCAGACCAAGAATATTCGCGTCCGCATCCAGCTCTCCATTTTCCTCGGCACGCTTCAGGTCTTCCGGCGTGAAGAGGGCGAGCGACGATGGAGCCTGTGGCCTGCGTCATTGAAAAAAATGAGAAGAAGACGCACCAAAACCGTTAGCAAAAAAGGCGGCGTACCTTGCTTCCCGCCTGATTGTCCCGGCGATGTCAGCCGCCCAGTCCCCACCTTGGTCTTCGACACATGCCCAGAGCACGGCGATGCCCTCCTCCGCGGGAATCACACGGCCCCATGTCAACAAGAGCCCGCGGACGCCTTCTTTCAGCGCTGGATCGACGGTCTTCAGGCGCTCTAGTGAACTGAGAAGAGAGTACAGCGACGGGGCGATCGGGGAGAGAATCAATGATATGAGTGTGGGGGAGGGGTCCGTGTTCGTGAGGAAGATTTGCAGGGTTTTCAGTGCGGTGGCAGGGGGTGCTGCTGTTGTGCCCGTGGTCCCGTCTTCTGCGACGAGAAGGAAGGGATCGTGCAAGATCGAACGGATAATGCCCGATACAAGCGCATGGTTGGGAGACGAACCGTCCGTGACAATCATGCGGGAGAGTGTGAATGCCGCCGCACGGATGTATGAAGGTGGGACTTCCGCCCCGGGAGAGATGAAGTGAATCAGAACTGGCACGACGGTACCGTAGTATTCCTGTGCAAGTTTGAGAACTCGGCAACAAGAAAGAGGTCGAGACGGTTACGCACTTCAGGAGGTACAATTGCAGGCGCGGCGCTGAGCACGCGAGCGACGTGCGTCAGCTTTTCCAACGGCGCATCATCACCTGCGCCCTCTCCCTCTCCAAACACGGCCGCGCACAATCCACGAACTCCGTCAGGACGCAGGACCTGGCGACTTAGCAACGACGAGCACGACTTTTGCACGTGTGTCGGAATCGCTGACGCGTTGGCCAAGACGGCGCCGAGCGATGCGATGGTTTGCGAGGGCGGGAGACTACCGAGAATCGCATATGGTCAGCATGGCCAACGTACCAGATAACGATGGCGCGTACATGAAGAGAAGACGCATTACGAGTGGCCGGAGCTCGTCAACTGCTGGTGTTGCCTCCGTGGACAGCGTCTTTGGCACCCAGCCCAGTGCGATGCCCGGTCGAAGGAGGTCCGTGATGTGCCGGTTGAGGATGGCGGTGGTGATCAGCGTACGTGGAAGATTTCCATGCACACCGCGTGGCATAAGAAGAGCAAAAATTCGCTTGGATACCAACGTGAGTGCACGGTAATCTTCTTGGGTGCTAGTGAGGTCGACGAATTTGGGTCCGTGGTGTGATCGCGGGGTAGGCTTGGTGGGCCAGGCGGACTGCACGCGACACAATAGAGGCTCAGTCCCCCACTTGAATATGATGGAAAGTAAAGTACGCAGTTGCGAGATATCTCGAGTGCCTATAGCTGGCTCGTTTGTCGGCTTGTCAGCCAGATTGGCTGCCTCATCAGCTGTTCCGTGCCCGCCGTCGTCCAAGATTTGCTGGACTCGCTCAACGACGTAAAGAGCTTTCTCAGCGGTCTCATGTTGCGCCTGCTCGAGCGACCAGTTGCTGGTGTCCTGCTCTGGCAGTCCAAGAGATGCGCGGAAGCCAGAGAGTCGTGACAGTAGAACGGCCGTGAGATTTGGAGCGGCCCCCTTGTCGCTGTAAATGAGGAGTGCACCTGCCTTCAGCGTTCGCGACAATTCTTCCATTCGAGCGTACCCAAGCAAAAGTAAAAGTTTGGCTGAGAAAGCACAAGGCAAAACCTACCGTGACCGTGATCATTCGCGCTGTGTGACATATTGTGGAATCGCGTGACATAGGTGACTATGTCACTGCCGCGCGGCCTGCTTTAGTCTTAAGCTTAGTCCCTTAGACAGTGACCACCGTTTTATTGCGCTTCACGATGTCTGACAAGGATGTCCTGATATCTATGGGTTTTGATGCCGCCCGTGTAGAATGTGAGTCTTTGCAGACAATCTTCGCGAAGTGTCTACAATGAATGCCGCTCGGAATGTAGGGGCACTACGCGCCACGAACAATCGTGGTCTGCAGCCTGCGATGGACCACATCCTCGAGCACAATGATGACCCCATTCCGGATCCAAGTGCCCAGGCGAGCGCACCTGCGCCAGCGCAGCCGCAAGGTGAGCCGATGGACGAGGACGACGATGACACCGCCGCGCTACGCGCCGCGTACGGCGGCGCAGGCGCGTCAGGCTCGAGTGCCACGGCAAGTGATCTAGAGGCAAAGGTACGCTCATTCATCATTTGTGGAGGCGTTTTCGATGCTCACACGCGCCTCGTAGAGTATCAAATGCGTGGAATGCGGCAAGACGTTCAGGAATACGGCAATGGCCAATTTCCACGCCGAGAAGAGCGGGCACGACCAGTTCGAGGAGTCGACGGAAGAGATCAAGCCACTGACGGAGGACGAGAAGAAACAGAAGCTCGCCGAGCTGCGCGAGAAGATGGCCGAAAAGCGAGCGAAGAAGGCTATCGAGGAGGCGAAGGACGCAAAGGCGAACGAGCAAATCCGTCGCAAATCCGGAAAGGCGGGCAGTCTGCGTTTCTGCCTTCGGCACAGACTGACTGTTTGTAGGATGCGGGACAAGCCAAAGAAGACCTCAAAATGAAACAGCTCACAAAGGAAGCTGAAGCGAAACGTCGTGGTACGTCCTCAAGTGTACTCTTGATCAATCTCGCTCACGCTGGCGTGTAGAAAAGGTGGAGGAGGCCAAGGCGCGCGCAGCGATTAAGGAGCAGATCGAGGCTGACAAGCGCGAGCGGGCGGCGAAGGCCGCGCGCGAGAAAGCGCTGCGCGATGGGACTCCTCTGCCTGGCCAGTCGGCAGGGCCATCAAGTGCTCCCGCCGCAGCTGCACCAGCCCCTGCTGTCGCGGGACGGGAGTTCAAGGAGACGCGGTTGCAGATCCGGCTTGCGAGTGGCGGGCAGCCATACACAACGACACTGTCCAGTGACGCCAGTGAGTATCGCCCAAACAAGGTGTACGATGAAGATCTCATCATCTGTCCAAATCTAGCGCTACGTGAAGTTGCCGAGTTCGTGGCAGGGCAGACGTTGGCGGTAGACGTCGAGACAGTCACTTTCGCGCAGCATTTCCCCAGGTAAAACGATCTTATCCTCTGTGCATCACGCCTATTAATTGCCTCTTTGTAGGAAACAATTTTCGAAAGCCGACTTTTCGAAAACACTACGAGATTTGGGACTGACACCTTCGGCAGTACGTTGCTCGCCCTGACACATTGCGTCAAAATTACTAACTTGGTGTACAGGTCCTGATAGCATCATGATCACACAAAGCTGTTACAAGTAGCAATGATACAAATGTATGTATTCTACCACAGAAAGATGACCTTCATGCTTCTTCGGCTGCCAACCATGGCATTACAACTTAAATTTATCCATTGAACATCACTATATCCCTTCTTTACGTCACTGCTGGACCTCGACATAATTCGCTACCACCAAACATCAGCCCCGCGTGCACGATGGACTCAGGGCAACAAAACTCACCAGGGAACAGGCCCTCGTTGCCATACTGATCGGAACCCTGCCACCAGTCATCCGACACTGCCTCGATCCTGACGATCCGGTCGCCTTCCCGGAATCCGAGCTCATTGTCCTCGGCCGCGTCGTAACTGGTTCATATAGTCAATGGGAGGTTGTGGCGTGATTACGCCAGCGACGTACTCATAGACGGCGATTGCAACGACGCCCTCGTCAGCAGCGGGTTCGGGCTCCGGCTCCGGCTCATATGCAACCGGGGGCGGAGCAGGGGCCGGAGGCTGAGGCGAGGAAGCATACGTTAAACCTTTCTGTGTTTTCTGCGTATATGCGTGTGACTTACCGGTGGAGGCGGAGGTGGCGGCGGGGGCGGAGGCGGCGCCTCTGCTTCGGGCTCGGGCTCGGGCTCGGGCTCGGGCTCCGCGGGCTGTTCGACGATCTCGACGTACGTCGCTGGACACGAAATCGATTGAGCGGTGGCAAAGGTACACGAGAAGGAGGGAGAGGCTTACCGGGAACAGACCAGACTTGGTGCCATCAGCGCCGATGCCGGACCACCAGCCTTCGTCGAGCTGCTCGATTTGCTCGATCAGCTCGCCTTCCACCAAGGACATTTCATTTTCTTCCGCAGCCTGTTCAAACCGACCAATCGTTCAGAGATGTACTCCATTGGACACGGCTTGATCTCACCTCGTATTCGTACATCACAACAGCAGTGAGGCCCTGACCGTGTGCAACGGCTGGGGTAGGCGGAACAACCTCTGGTTCTGGCTCTGGCTCTGGCTCCGGCTCTTGCATGCTCAAATTAGACAGCTAGCGCGACATGAGCTCAGAGGCACCCGCGCGACGATGAGAAACCTACCTGAGCAACCGGAGGCGGTGGAGGCGGCGGCGGTGGAGGAGGCGGAGGCGCCTCGAACTCGGGCTCGGGCTCCGGATCGACGGGGCGAGTTGCCGCTGGAGGCGGGGGAGGCGGCGGCGGCGGCGGCGGAGGTGGCTAGAAGAAGGCTACGATCAGCTTTTACGCAACTACAGTGACCAAGAGCATATGTACCGCTGCTGCCTCTTCCTCTTCTTCAGGCTCCGGGTCGTTCACAGCACTAAGCACCGCGGCGGTGGCAGCAGCAACAGTAGCGCCTCCGACGGCAGCGGCGGCGAACCTCCCCACACCGGGCGATGCTGCAGCTGGAACGGACCGCGTGTATGAGGGTGTGGAAACCGGCGGCACCTTGGCGCTTGCTGCGAGACTTGCGGCCTCCTCTTCGGCGGCGCGTTGTTTCGCGAGAGCCTGGCGCTCGGTCCAAGTGAGCTTTTGTCCTCCAGAAGGCGCGCTGCGAGGAGGCGGGGTGGATTGCTGCTGGGCCTGTGCCTCAAATTGAGCAAATGGGTTTCTGAGCTTCTTGGGTGCCGGGAGGGAGACGGGGGTGTACGCGGTGCCCTGTGTGAGGTTCTAACATCAGCTTGAATGCTGATCAGGACACGCAGTGCACGTACGACGGGCCCGATGCGGTCTTCTTCTGCCGGCTTCGTCGGCGTCGTGGACGACGCGGCTGGAGCAGGACGGATGACGGAGGGAGCTGCCGCCACAGGCTGAGGACGTGAGGCGGCCGCCACGACAGGCGGCCGAGACGCAGCGGGTGGAGGGGGCGGCGCAGGCGCAGGCACAGAGACAGGAGCAGGCTCGCCCCACGCATCAGCGGGTGCGCGGGAGGCAGCGCCGGAGGCGGCAGGGCGCGGAGCGTACGCCGCGGGCGTGGGGCGTGGCGCAGAGGGCACAGAGGGCTTGGGTGCCGAGGCGGGCGGCGTGTCGCGCCGGAGCGCAGCGAGATCCACCTTGCCTATGGGCGTGTAGCTCGTCCCGACAGGCGCGATGGGCTCGAATTTGCGTGCTTGCTCGTTGTGCGACGAGTATTTTGCACCCGAGGCGGACTCGACGCGCTTCGTGATCAACTCGGGCGTAACATCCGACTGATAGAATCAAAGTGAGCAATCAGTCTTAACGGGAATGCCAAAATAATAGGAATAGCGATGCTCACCTCGTTGCGCGCATTGATCACGACGTGCGTGCCTGTCAGATACCGCGCGACTGTGGCCGAGTGGGTGTGAAACAGTCCCTTCTTGCCCTCCGGAACGCCGTCTCCACACCAGTTGATCTGAACTAACTTGGGCAGCTTGCTCTGGCGAGCAAGTTTCGCGTCAAAAGTACGGTGATCTGCTGCCAGAACAATACTCACATTGGGGTCCGTCACTTTGGCGATGGCATATTGTATCCTATGAGGAATCGTCATAAAATATTCCAGCAGTATGTGTAGCGGGACACACCGTCCATCCGAAAACTCCTCCTCCAGATCTTCGAGTCCGCTGCCCGTTGCCTGAACGCGGAGATCGTTGGATCCCTTCTCGTATGTGAAGATCGCCCAGTCGATGCCGCGTGCGTTGACAACATCCTGGTACGCCTTCGCAATGTCCGGACTTGATAAATTGACTTGAAGAGACATACTGTCGCGCTCCAACGACGAAAGTGAAGAAAGACAAGCCTGGAAGCGCAGCTGCGGCAGTGCGGATGGTTTAGGGTCGTCATGGGTTAGGGTCACATTACGTCATCTACGACGATATGTCAATAACTTGAACTGAAGTTTCTTGAACAAGTCAGCCACGCGTACGGCTAACCCAGTGAACAGCACGAAAATCGCAAGAGGCGCTTATGTATCGAAGGGACCCGCATTGGCCACAAGGCTTGCAATTGCAAAACCTCGGATGAGCCTGACCGAGCGACAGACCCCAGCTTGCTTCAAGTATGTAGTATTGCCTACTTCAAGAGACTGACAGTGACCGACAGCGCTCAGCACTCAGCGCCCGGCCTGACAACTGGCCTGACAACTGGCCTGACAACTGGCCTGACCCATCCTACATGCCGTGACGCATCGCGGAAGCCTTCCGTCGCCGTCTATTGGGAATGCGCGGACACATCCGTCAGCCGAACACAAGCCGAACATGCACTTGTTTTCCCGCTAAGTTCCTCCTTGACCGATCAAAAATGGCTAGTGAGCAAATGTATATATGAAACCAACCCCTCAAGCTCACATCAGTCCTAACAACGCAGGCAAATCTGCCCTTATCATCGGCGCAACAGGCCAGATGGATGGCTATCTCTTGCGCGAGCTCCTGGACTCATCTGTTTTTAATCGCGTCGGCGAGGCGGGTCGCCGCCTGACGCCCCTTGACGACCTCCCCGCCAATGCAACGGCCAAGCTCGACCAGAAGACCGTGGATTTTGAGAATATAGAGGCGGCGGCCTTGCACGAAGGGAAATGGGACGTCGCCTTCATTATGTGCGTCCTTTCACGTTGTCAATGTGCCCTGCAGAAGTTCTCATGGACTATCGTCAGGGTGGGGACGTCGCGAAAGAATGCTGGCTCAGCCGCAAACTTTGAGAAGATTGACAGAGGGTTTGTCTTTCACAATCTTTTGGCTTGGTGTATTACTGTAACTAACCCCTTGCTAGATATGTTTCGAACTCTGCAAAGACTGTCATGACCGATGGGGAGCAGCGCATTGTCTATTGCTCTGTGCGTGTAATCGCTCCCCGTCGGATGGCTTTCACTCTGACCCTGGTCGCGACACAGACCAGCGGCTCAACATCAAGTCACCCTTCCTGTACTTGCGCAGCAAAGCACTCACGGAGCAGGCGCTGATGCGGGAGCCAGGCTGGTTTCCACTTTGTTATCGACTTTGTGCGCCTCGCTCATTCCCCACCACGTTCTTTCTGTCGCACGAGCATATGGCATGTAACGCAATTGTGGGTTTGTTTCCTACCTGCACTTGAGCCTCGAGATTGGGGTACGTTCCTACCTGCACACCGCGACGCACTCCGCTGATGCTTTTTGTACAGGTTGAAAAGCTAGCGAAGAGCATGTGCATCGCTGGCGAGCTCGGCTCCGCCAGGCTTCCTGCCAGGGCGGAGGCTACGAAGTTGACGTGGGATACCAACAAGTTCATCGTGATCGGTAACAAGGGCTCGTTGCTCTTGGCGAATAAGAGTAACTGACTAGTCCTTGCTTGATCCTCGTCGTACCTCGGTATTCTACTTACCGAAGCGTAGGCGCATCCATGGTGCCGCCGCCGCCGCTGCTTCAATTCTCAATTCCTGGTATCCCCCTCGCGGATCACCTGCATATGTATCAAATTCCATATATGTGTGCAGAAGTTCTTGAGGAAAAACTTCGCTCTAGTAACCTACCAAAGCACACTGGCTCCTCTCGAGATTTGGGCGGCTGAGCGATGCTGATGGTGCGTCGTATTCCGCTTCATGTCGCGTGCGTGTAGTATAAGCCGAGAAGCCGCGGTGTCGTGGCAAGTCCTCGCGCAGCGACTTACCGCGCACCCACAGGAATTAAGGCAGAAACGCAATCATGTTGCTGGGGAAAAAATTGGTGCGACGACGATGCTGTATTCTTTGCGGCTACACCTCGTGGTAGCACTCCACGAGGCGGTGACCGACGGCATCTCCTGGGCACACGTCACTCGGCATCCAGAAGATTTGGACGCTTGTATCATCCATGGCGACATGGGTGTATTGTGCTAGGTTAGAACGCCGAAGAGCTAGAGAAGACCGGCAGACGCCTTGACCTCGCCACGGTCGCTATACTTATACTATGTCCCTGTGTTGCAAAAAAAAATTGACCATTCGAGATATTTGTGTTCACTCGTTGAAGAAAGAGGGAAAGAACTCAAAGACTTGGCCGATAACAACAACAGCGGGACACCGTCCCTGGAGCAGTCGGACCCCGTACACCGCCAAAACAACTCGAGGCAGCAATATTAATATTGGTGATGGTTCATGGTGCGCCTTTCTGCTCGCAACAAATCGTGCGGTGGAGTACTCACAGAAGTGCATAAGTAAGTATTGTTTAACGATGGCCCGCCAAGGCATCAAGACTACTGGCAGTAATCGCATACGAGGGCCGAGCTACTGCCGAGCTACACTGAGTACGCAGTGACTAAAAGTAGTGACGGCGCAAAAGCCACCTTCCACGCTCTGTCGCCATCTCACACTCAGCTGCATTACGCTTCCACTTCCGGCTCCACGCCCGCCGGTGGTTATTTGGAATCTTGAGTGCTGCCGGAGATGACGTATCCTGAGCCGAACATCATGTACGAAGCGCCTGATTTCGCTCGCTGTGTCCCCCCTTTCTCTCGTTCCCTCCAACCGTACACCCAGACCAACGAAATATGTCCGGTAAGCAAATATAATACATGCGGCACACAATTCTCCAAGCTCACTTCAAGCCTGACGACGCAGGCAAATCTGCCCTTATCATTGGTGCGACAGGCCAGACCGGTCGCTATCTCCTGCGCGAACTCCTGGACTCGTCCGTTTTCACTCGTGTTGGCGAGGCGGGTCGCCGCCTGACGCCCCTTGACGACCTCCCCGCCAATGCAACGGCCAAACTCGAGCAGAAGACCGTGGATTTTGAGAATATAGAGGCGGCGGCCTTGCACGAAGGGAAATGGGACGTTATTTTCATTACGTGCGTTCTTTCACGTTGTCAACGTGCTCTGCAGATATGCTCATGAGCCATTTTCAGGATGGGAACGTCGCGGAAGATTGCTGGGTCAGCTGCAAACTTCGAGAAGATTGACAGAGAGTGCGTCTCCGATGTTTTGGCCTCAGGTCTTAAATAACTTACCCTCGTTAGATATGTTTTGAACGCTGCCAAGGCTGTCAAGACAGATGGAGAGCAGCGCATCGTCTATTTATCGGTGCGCCCGATGATTGCTCCCCAGCCGCCCCCCCTCTAACCACTGTCCCAAACACCAGACGAACGTGTCTAACATCAAGTCTTTCTTCTTATACTCGCACAGCAAAGCGCTTACGGAGCAGGGAATCGCAGATCTGGGCTACTCCGACACGATCGTTTTCCAGCCTGGAGTCTTGAAGAACCTCAAGCGCCCGGATTTCCGCCCGCTGGAAGTTGCTTTCGGGTGCGCTGATTCATTTGGCGGTCTTAGATCACACAGGTGCTGATGATGGAGCCAGGCCCGTCTCCACGCTGTTATCCTACTTCTCCTCTAATGTCGAGATCGGGGTATGTTCCAAATTCCTCGTCACGACAGGCGACTGAGCTCATGCTTTTGTACAGGTGGACAAGCTTGCGAAGAGCATGCGCATCGCTGGCGAGCTTGGCTCCGCCAAGCTGCCAGCCAGCGCCGAGGCTTCGAAGTTGACCTGGGATACCAAGGAATTCACCGTGATCAGTAACAAGGGCTCAGTGCTGTTGTCGAAGTAGAATCTCAGACCAGCCCTTGCGGTACTTCACTGCGGCGTACCTACCGAGGCGTAGGCGCATCCACTTCCTGGAACGGGTCGTTCCTGCGACGCCGCCGTCACTCCAAGTCCTGGTATCCGACTCGCGGATCCATCATGTATAGCTCACTTCATATAAGTATGAACCCAGATTACGGATTTCCCCATGCGTGTTGTGCATGATTTTCTGAACTTCTTCGGCTCCGATCGATGACGTTTGAGCGAATCTCTAGTGCTCGCTTGGCGCTGGCGGGAACCGAACAATACGCATGCAGACCATCCTTATAACGACTTGACTCTCGACTAACCCTCTCTAACCCCGACCGCCTTGCTCGTGACCCGAACCCTTGCCCATACCCACAGTTCCTCATCATCGCCGAGATGTCATCCGACCCTGCCCTACCCCCACTCATCTCCAGCAGCGTCTTTCATATCCAGTCTTCGATCACGATCGATGCATCCCCGAAGAAAGTCTGGGACGTTCTCATGGACTTTCCAACGTACAGTCAATGGTGTGTTCCGTAGACACTTTTATAGCCATAGCACTGATCTTGCCCTAGGAATCCATATCTGTGCGCGCAATGTGTCACTCAATCCGTCAGCAGCTCATGACCGTTCGGTGTCCTCCGCGACAGGCGCACCCAGGTCGTCGAAGACGAGGACAAGCAACCCCTTGTCACACAACGTGCTGAGGCCGGTAGACGTCTTCACTTGAAGATTAATCTCCCGCCGACGATGGACGACAGCGCCAAGCCCTCAGAAGCGACCGAAATCATCACCGTCGTCGACTCGGAGCACTTCCGCTTTGCATGGCGCTTCGCGACCCCCGCACGCTGGGCTTTTCGTGCAGAGCGCTGGCAGACCCTACGCGTGGTCAACGGGAAGACGACGTACGAGACGTGGGAGGTGTTTGGCGGCATCCTGGCGTACTTGATATGGTTCTTCATGAAGGGGAAGCTGCAGAAGGCATTCGATGAGATGGCGCAGTCATTGAAGAGCAGAGCGGAGCTCGTGGATTGATTGTGTGTATTGGGATGGGTCAGTGCCTTGTTCATCCCACTCAAGTACATTCTATTGACAGTGAGCATGTTCATCGCGTCTAGGTGTTTTTCGAAATTTCCCGGGCGACCGAGGCAGTCGAGTCTGACCCGCGTTCTCCTAATTGCCGTGCTCATCCTCCTCTTCGTCATCGTACCCCCCGTCGCTAGTCCCTCATAATCTCAGCCACTCTCTTGGCGACTGGCAAGCTAACGTCCTTCCATCCGGCCTCATCCCGCAGGCGAAGCATGCGATCCCTCGTCGTAATCTCGAACCGATCACCCGCCCACTTGCCACTGACGCTCGGCGGGTTCGGCATGGTGTTGTCGTAGACGTCCGACCAGCATATGAGCGACAGCAGCACATGCCCGAAGTCCACGTAGGGGATCTTGGCGAACGCCTCTGCGCGCACGCACTCGAACTTGGTCAGGTTGCACAGCATCCACGGCTTGCCCAGCGGGACCTTGCCTAGCATCTCATTGACTGGCTTTTCGTCGAGTCGCCCGAGGAGCGCTGCGCGCCGTGTGCGGTACGTCGGGAACCTTGTTTCCTTGAAATCATTGCTGGCCCAATGGTAGATGTTGTTTCGCTTGAGTTCCTTCTCTTCGGAGGTGGTGAGCATACCCTTTGGTGTGCTGTCAGCGTAGTCGCCGGCGCAAATAATGCGACTGCCAATCCATGGCGCAAATTCCTGGGCGTGGAGAGCCTCGACGCGCTGCATGCCGATCGAAAGGAGATGTTGGTGCGCGAGGCCAAGGCAGATGGCGTCCGCGAAGTTGTCGACCAGTTTGAATATGTGCTCTATCATCTCAGGTGGGATGGTCGCGAGCAGTCCAAGGACAAGCTCTCCGGTCGACGTCGTCAGCTTCGAGGGCCTGTCAGCGCGGGCCCACTCACCGTCAGCGCTCAAGGATCAATTCAATCGGCAATGGGACACTCACGATGCATTCCGCAACGATGCTGGAATGTAGAGACGCCTGACGACGCTCGCAAGGCCTTCCTGGGACTGAGGAAAGAATTCTCCCATTTTCCCCAGATGCTGCGAGGTCTCCTTTCTGTCGAAGTTGATTCTGAATCGTCGTCAATACCTTGTGTGACGTAGACGACTTGTGGCGAGCGGAAGCTCACATCCGCCAGTATTGACCCATTGTGAGCGATGATATAGGGGTCTGTTGTTGGTGTGCTCGAGGGGCGGTCTCGGGGAAGAGAAGTACAGGCTGGGGGATGGGCGGATCAAAGGAACAAAATATCCGGCTCAAACCATGGTTTAAATGTTGACCAACCTCGTGCCTTCGTACTGTACGTACGTCGTAGAAACATGGATGACTTGCCTGGGAGCCAAGGTCGGTCACGTGCCACAAGAACGACGTCGACGGAAAGGACAAGACTGCGCCTCCTCCCACCGCGTCCGGTGCATCCGTCACCGAGCTGCTCTCCGGAATGGTTGTGACGCCGCCGTCCACGTCGAAGAAGGGTGTGGCGAAGGAGAAGCAGACCGGCATCTTCGGCACGGACACGCGTCTCGCCGTCATCCTGAACGCGATCGGCATGCTCATGTTCTTCGTCGTGCACTGCACCTGGGTCACCTCGAACGCGTACTCGTCGCCCTCCGTCGTGCTCGCGTCGCACAACGCGGACGGCCTGCAGCTCATCGACGACTTCCGCGAGGCGTACTACTGGCTCCGTCAGAACACACCCGAGACGGCGGTCGTGATGAGCTGGTGGGACTACGGGTACCAGATCGCCGGGATGGCGGACCGCCCGACGCTCGTCGATAACAACACGTGGAATAACAGTGCGTTTACTTATGTGCGCCTTTCAATTCGAAGAGGTCTGACACCTCACGCTCGCTGTAGCACACATCGCGACGGTAGGCAAAGCAATGTCGAGCTCCGAGGAGGTCGCGTAACCGATCCTGCGCAAGCACGACGTGGACTACGTGCTTGTCATCTTCGGTGACCTGATCGGCTACTCGGGCGACGACATCAACAAATTCCTGTGGATGGTGCGCATTGCGCAAGGCGTGTGGCCCGACGAGATCCAGGAGCCGAAGTACTTCACGCCGTCCGGCGACTACCGCGTCGACGAGCAGGCGTCGCCTGCCATGCGCAACAGCCTGATGTACAAGATGTCGTACTACAGGTACGGTGTGCGCACCTGATGAGGTGGTTGGGGCTTACTTTGTGGTGTAGGTTCCACGAGCTCTTCGGTGGCGGACAGGCGACCGACCGCGTGCGCAACCAAGTGATGCCGGAAACAGGTCCGACACTGGACTACCTAGGTTCGTCTTTCCGATCAAATTAGTTGTGGACCCTCCCTGATCTTACATCTCTCTTACAGAGGAGGCGTTTACCTCAGAAAACTGGATTGTGAGTACCCTGCGCTGTGACATCTCTGATGCGGGTTTGCTGAATGATTTCCGTGCAGGTCCGGATATATCAGGTGAAGAAGGAGGATCCCCTCGGCCGGGATCTGAAGACGGCGAACGCGTTTGACCAGGGAAGAAGCGGAAGCGGACGCGCCCACCGGTGCGCCGTCGGTCGACGGCATGAGCGCTGCACGAGCTCGTGTAGTGATTATTTAGATACGCAATGGAACGTACCTCAGCCTGTGCTAGCGATGCAAGCCGAGCCATCTGGATGTTAGTCGCGCTTGCCGCGGCGACCAACTTCATTCGAGAGTCGAGACGCAATTCTCCCGAGGCTCACTACTGTCTTCTCACTGCAGTGCAGTGTTCCCTCCGCAGTCCATCATGTGCGCGCGCTTTAATATGGCAGGGCCTGTGACAGATCATTCGATCTCTGCCTCCTGCGTCGACGGTCGTGTTCTGCCATGGCCCACCACTCTATCCTTGTGTCGCTTGCAATGTCCTTGTTCTCGGTCTCCCATTCTACTCTTTTCAGCGAGCAGGACACGCTTACGGTCCAGGAGCCCCCATCCCATATGATGGAGGGCTGGTCCTGGTCGACAGACTGCGGTAAGTACTGCCGGAACCTGGTGGCTGTCCAACGTGTTCTGACTACCTCTGTTCTTTCTATCAGGCTCGCCTTCAGACTCCGTCCAGATCAGGTCATTCAGCGTCTCCCCCGATCCTCCAAAACCTGGTCAGAACTTGACGGTCATTGTCTCAGCGACCCTCGCCGGCGTGACGGTGAAGGTAGGTGTTGACTGAACTTCCTGGCGTCAAGTCTTGCCTTCGTATCCTAGGATCCCTAATACAACTAAAGGAGGGCGCTTATGCCGATGTCACCGTGAAATTGGGTCTTATCAAGATTCTGAAGAAGCAGTACGACCTCTGCGAGGAAGCGTACGTGTGCTTGCGTTGAATTACCCCGAAGTCTTGTTGCACAGCGCAATGCTGACTCCCTGTCGGCCCAGGTGACTACACGGTCATTCAGATAGTCCAACTGCCGAAGGAAATTCCTCAAGGTGAGCATATTCTCCAGCGTCGTCCGCCTTTCCGTCCGGACTCTCTCAAGTCGTTCACTAGCCAAGTTTGCGATCAAAGTGGATGCTTACACACACGATGACGATGCCTTGTTCTGCGTCGACCTCATGATTGATTTTGTGAAGAACTTTCCCTTTACTTCGGCCGGTGAACTCGCATAAAGATTCACGGCCGTTTCTTTACACCCTTCGCGTTTCCCTTTACCTCGTCCATGCATCATAAATGGCACCCCTTTGTTGTATGAGAACTCCGCGAGTTAAATTTCGACCCCAGTACTTCGTGGATGAGCGGTCGAGCGCAGGCCTGACACCTTTTCGTATCCTTCGCGGTGAGTGCGCGTTCTTGGCCGTCTAAACTCAGTCGCAATGAAGGACTTGTGAATCTTACCCCGCTGGCTCCTAGCCGTAGCGAACGCGTACACGAAGGGGAGGATAGCGAATGGCTGCGCAAGTGTGTCGTAGCCTCCGCGTAGCTACTAAGCTTTGAGTCTGAACTATTCCGAATAAGCCACGTGACCGCGACTGTGGCTGCATTGTTTGCAGTGGTTCATGGTTGTCCCCGCCATCGACCATCCTCTCCATCCAAAGCCTCGTCGTCGCAGGCGTCCCCGTCTTCCCGCTCACGCCGACCGACGCGAACAGTGGACAAGCCACGATGAGCGGCATTCCCCCAGCTCGCTTCTACAACAACTCGAAGAACCCTCGCACGCCATCCAAGAAGAATGAGCCTCCTGGGCCTCATTGGCGCGTCAACGAAACAGAGCCGCCTTTGGAGGCCACCCCGTTCCGCAGCTCTTCGGGCACTGGGGAGACCAACTTTGCACAGAACGGCGACAAACCGACGGTTAGCGCTGTGGAGGTCAGGCTGAACGCGGAGCTGGCGGGACATTGGGTCAACATGGGCGGTGTTACTGCATTGCGTGCGTTCCTTCTCAAGTGCCTGCAGCCTATGGCATGCACACTTCCTCGAGGCTGGGGAGCGGAGGTGAAGAGCTACGTCAGCAAGGCCGATGTTCTCCACGCTGTCCCGATCAACCCTCGCAAGGAGGCCCCTCTCTACGATCCGTACGTCAAGGAGTCGAACAAGATAGCGAAGTACTTTCAGCTGGACGCCGGTGTCTCGGCTGAGAATACCAGTCGCAAGAATATTCTCCACCAACCGTACCTCGGCAACGAGCTGTCTACGAAGCCCGACCTCTCGTTCGTCGACACGACCAAGCGCAAAAGGAAGACCGATGACCTGAGCTATACGCATCTTCGTACCGTCTGGGATGCGAAGATGGACATCAACCAGATCATGGCGCCGGGTCTCCAGCTCGGCATGTACGCTCGACAGATCCTGGCCGAACAGCCTGGCCGACGCTTCGTCATCACGTTCGCCATGTCGGGGCAGCACTTCCGCCTCTTCTTCTTTGATCGCTGTGGCGTGATGTACAGCGACAAGGTCGACATCCGCGAACACCAGGACATCTTTGTCCTCGCGGTTCTCACTTCCGTCGCCACCTCCCCCATCATCGGGATGGATCCCACCATCAAAGAGCCCACGATCTCGACCACGCCCTACTCGACGATCTCGCTTACGAACGCAAGCGTCGTTGGCGATTTCAAGTACGTCGGCCCGTTCTTGGTCGAGAGCCAGCCCGCGGTCGCTGGGCACACGGTCCGCGGTCGCTCGACAATTTGCTGGAAGACGAAGGACGGCCTGTACATCATCAAGGACTACTGGCGCGCTCAGGACCGCCTGTTCGAGGCGGAGTTTCTGGAGGAACTCGCTGGTATAAAGGGTGTTGGACAGCTTCGCGCGTATCAAGACAACCTGGGCCGCGTTTCTGATGTCCGCGGTGCTGGTCACTTCCTCAACGACGCAGCGCGCCAGAAGGGCACAGCCACGGAAATCCCCGACCGCATCCAGTGTCGCCAAGTACTCGACCGGTATACAGGCGATCTGTCGTGCGCGACGAACCCGTATGCGATGCTCATCGCGTTCCGCGACGCCGTTGTAGGTTGGTTGCATGAATTTCGTCCTTCGGCTTCGGCTCCGGCTTACTCCTCTTCCCGTAGGTCACCGAGACGCGCTGCTTGTGAAGGGCATTTTACACCGCGACGTCAGCCTGTTCAACATCATGTTCGACAAGCATGCAACGGACGGAGTCCTGGGTCGATTGATTGATTTCGATTTGGCGAAGAAGTTCAAAGATCTTTTCGACAAGAATGCCACGGGAGGCGACCTGCGTACGGTATGTCTTCCATTGGGGCCCTGGCCTATCAGCTCCTTACGCTTTCCCAGGGCACGCGGATGTACCAATCTGTCAAGGTCCTTCGTGGGGATCCGAAGGTCTTCGGTGTCCACGACCATATGGACGACCTCGAGTCGTTCTTCTACGTGCTCATTCATCTTTCTGCTGCCTTCACCAGCGACTCCCGCGAAATTGACGCCTTCGCTCTGCCTCCTGAGCTCCGGAAGTGGAACAACGCGGACGCGGATATCTGCGCCGATGTCAAGGGCAACTTTATGTTGGTCAAGCTCAAAATCCCGATGAGGCACGAGCTTATTGCTACGTTTCTTCCGTTGATCGCCGAACTCCAACAATTCTTTCGCCCCCGTATTGAGGCCGTCAGCGACGCAAGTGGCACTATTCCAGACCCGATGCCGACGAAAGATTGGCTTCCCGCGCGCCATCTCGAACAGGCGGCACGAGACTACGAGTCTTTTCTGAAGATCGTCAACAAGTACATCGACGAGATGCGAGAATCAAAGAAGCATCCCGATCGGCAGTGGGTAGTGGCCACCGAGAAGATACTCGAGTCAGCCGCACATTCGAGCGACGAGTCCGTTGGGCGAGTGTCACCGACTCCCTCAAACGCGAGCACTGTCGTTGGTATGTCACGCAAGCGGAGCGAGGTGTTTCTCGGGGAGGTGGCGGGCGAAGATGATGTGCATGCCCAGCATGCACACAAACGGGCTCGTAGCGCGGACCAGTGAATGGCGATGGGGTCGGGCCGTTCTGATTACTTTTCGCTCCTTCGATACCTTCGCTTTGATACCTTTGCTTTGACGCATCTTACATTGTACAACACATATATACGACATGAATATTGTATTGTAGCTTTGCGCATGACAAGGAAAAAGACATCTCGCATCTCTTGTTTGTCATCGGTCGCCCGCCATAAATTCTATTGATCGAGGGGCGTGTCACCTTGCTCACACCGCGGATTCAATGCAATATCTGAGCTTATTTATTCGTACCCCTGCTTTTACTTTCATGCACTTGACGAGAAGAAAAAAAAAAACAAAGAACATAAGATACAGCAGTCTTTCAATGACCCACGTGACCGTGAATGTGGCTCGCCTGGCAACCGGGGCCGCTGGCATAGACAAATCGGACCATAGTCCATCCTCGCCGTCGTCCCAAGCGTCCCCGTCTTTCTGCTCACGCCGAACGATGCGAACAGTGGACAAGCCACGATGCCCTACTTCTACGAGAACCTTCGCGACCCGTCCGAGAAGAATAGGGCCCCTGGGTCTCATTGGCGTGTTAACGAAACGGAGCCGCCTCTAGACTCTGCCACCCCGTCCCGCAGCTCTTCTGGGGAGACCAACTTTGCACATGACGGCGATAGCCCGACGGTCAGCGCTGTGGAGGTCAGGCGGCTGAACGCGGAGCTGGCGGGACATTGGGTCAACATGGGCGGTGTTACTGCATTGCGTGCGTCCCTTCTCAAGTGCCTGCAGCCTGTTAGTATGAATGCACAAGTCCTCGTGAAGAGCTACGTCAGCATGGCCGATGTTCTCCACGCTGTCCCAACCAAACCTCGCAAGGAGGCCTCCCTCTACGATCCGTACGTCAAGCAGTCGAACAAGGTAGCGAAGTACTGGACGCCGGTGTCTTGGCGGAGAATACCAGTCGCGTTATTTAACATTCTCCCCCAACCGTACCTCGACAACAAGCTGTATACGAAGCCCGACCTCTCGTTCGTCGACACGACCAAGCGCAAAAAGAAGACCGATGACCTGTCAGATACATCCCCATTATCGCGTCCGTGTCGGAGCACCAGCCGACCGCCTGCCAGTGGCCGTCGTTCTTCATGGACCTGCACTTCCTCATCTTCATCTTCCCCGCCGGCGTTGTTCTGTGCTTCCGTGAGCTACGCGATGAGCACATCTTCGTGATCATTTATGCCCTTGTCGGGAGCTATTTCGCGGGAGTCATGGTCCGTCTCATGCTCACGCTAACACCCGTCGTTTGCATCTTCGCCAGTGCCATCGCCCTCTCGACGGTCCTCGACACGTACATCGACCCGAGCGAGCCGGACCTCCCCGAGGCCGAGGCAGACGATCATGAAGGCAATCTTGATATCACAGTATCTCGTAATACATCGCAGGTCCCATAGCGATAAGATATAAAGAAGATAACTTACAAATACACAGGTAATCAATAGCGAAGATGGAGAGAAACAACAAATACACAGTAGCGAAGGCGGGGAGATAAAGAAAAAAGAAGATGCGAATGCACATGTCAGTAGCGACGACACAGAGGCGAAGAAAAACAACGAAGACATAAGGGGAAGACGGGGTAGTTGTCGTGACGATAGAACTGTTGTGTCGGAAGAGAACAAAAAAAGCAGACAGGGTCTGCGGGTGGATGGGCGGCAATCGGGAGTGGGAATTGTGGAGCAGGCGAGCAAGGTCATTGCGGGTGGGTGAATGGGGAGCGAGGGCGGGTGTGAGCGGAGGCGAGGATATATGTGCACAGAGTTGTGAGAGGGCGGAATATTGTCGGGCATCGATTGCGGGGAGATGCGCTCGGTCATTGGGCGAGGCCTGTACAAGTGAGAGCTCCTTCGCGGATAGTAAGCTCCGGACGCCTAGGTAGCAAGAGGGCAGGCGTGAATGCAGCGGTATGTTTCGTGATCGTGTGTCGCCGGAGGAATGTCTTGTTCATCAACCCACGAGGTAGTTCCAGTGCTGAGGGTCTTCTGCTGGCCAAGTAGACTCCGCTACCTCGCCGACCACGATCGGCTCGGGGTTGACTTCGAGCGGGAAGGGCTCGCCATCCACTTCGATGACGATGCTCGTCTCTGGGAAATCGATTTCGATGTAGTAGGGCAATATAACCGTTTCGTCAAAAGACACTTCGTCGTCATCCTCGTCACCATCGCTGAGAGAGGGAATTGAAACTGTAGAAGACGCGGGTGTCGGGGCAAGGACGGGCGAAGGTGGCAGCGTGGGCGCGGGGGGCTGCATAGGGGCGGGGATGGGTGAAGGCGGCAGAGCAGGCGCGGGCTGCAAAGGGGCAAGGACGGGCTAAGGCAACATCGCAAGTGCGGCGACCTGGAAAGGCGCGGGGAGCTGCAAAGCGCTTGCTGGTCCGGGGTGCCACCGCTCCATGGTGTGAGAGAGGTCCCGGATGGGTGAAAATTGCACCGCGACGGGATGGTGCTCGGGCTGGGGCGAGAGATGAAGTGGATAATAGAGGGGCACAGCAGCAAGAGGGAAGGAGGGCGCGGGGGGCACGACCGTAACATCCTCCTGCTGGGCAACCTCCATATCCGTGGCGGCAAGAGATGAAGGCAAACTCCCAGGCATCGCCGGACCGTCGTCATCGATGGGGTTCCACACTCGAGCCCAATGCCGGTTTATGGACTCTTCGTGGATACGAGACCGTTTCTCCGGGGAGTCGGACTCTGCGGAGCGCTTGCGCTTGCGCGAGCCGAGCTCAGCGACATCGGAGTCAGAGTCAGAGTTGGGCGTCGAGTCTGATGGCGAGGAGGAGCCAGAGCCTGACGCAGACAATGGCAAAGGACGGCGGGGAAACGTGCGGCGGTGTGTCCCAGGTCGCGTCGGAGGTGTCATCGTTGCGGGTCGTGCAGCTGCGGTTCTGGGAGAAATGACATTCAGTACGTGCACGAGCAGCGAAGACGTTGGGGAGACGCACCCAGTGACTAGTCCACAGGCGAAGCCGGCGAAGATGAGGGTGAGGATCTGTTCTAAACTAGACATGGTCTGATGGCGCAGAAGTGTTCTCAAGGTCGGGACAGTGGGGGTGTGGGAGATGGAGTGACGGTAAGAATAAGGGAGTACTCGCAAACTTATATACTGCTCGGGTCTCAGCGCGAGGAACTACGTTGCCGCATAGCATCAAAGCGTGCGGACACCGCGCATGCCCCGTCGCCCAGAAAAGGCAGCCACCGAATGCAAAGCGGCACTAAATGAGCACTCGTCGCCCGTGTCTTTGCCCGTGCGCTTGAAACCGCGCATAGTGCTGCAGAAATAGGTGAATCATGCAATCCGAGACACTTGAAGCCTCATATTAGACGAAGAGGGAGAGGGGTAGGGGACGGGGGAAGGGAGTCGGGGAGGTGGACGAGGCTGTGGGGTTTTGTGGTGGCGACCACGAGGCTAGAGCATGTATTCAACACGTTGTCTCCCGAGGCCCACGCCACGGTCGGCATCCCAAAATACAAGAGCTTGGGGTGATGTCCATTGTCCATGGCGAGTCGGTACTAGATCTGTGGATTGAGCGCCTCCGAAGAGTCGGACTCGAGGAAGACCGGGAAGGAAGGAAGCCGAGTCTTTGCTTGTGACGATATTAAGCGTGTGCTCTCATGTACCGCACGTACGTTGCACTGTACAGTAGGCTCTGAAAATGAAAGACTGAGTGAAGTAACAGTGAACTCTGCAATACTGTTAACTTGAACGTTGCCTCGAGAAAGCAGGACCGGGGACCCTAGAAATTTGCCGGTTTTAAACGCATACTTGGACCCCCGTACACCGCTCCATCCTCCTTCCTCCCCCCCCCCCCGATGGCTAGTCGCAGTCCCATGGGCAGAGTGCGAAACAGTCTCGATAAATAATAGAGAACGAACACTTATACCTCAACGAACAAGCATACGCGTCGCGGTATCAGAGAAATTATCGAGCCTCGTCACGGTGAGTACTATATGTAGGAACATCGCACAGCCTAGCCCGACTCGCCATTCATCATCCCTACTATTAGTAGTATTCTCCGACGACTGACAAATAATGAACGCGGTTGATGGGCCTGCGGTCGCCTTGTCGAAGCTGACTATCGCGTCGGAATCCGTCGTCCACACATTTGCAGGCCTCGCCACCGTCCCGCTCGACATCCTACTCCTCATCTTCCGCAACCTCGAAGTCAGCGACATTTGCTCCCTCGCACAAGCAAGCATCTTCTTTCGTCATGTTGAGCCCGAAAACCCTGACAATTCCGTAGTGCTGTCACAGGTTGGCCACTCTAACCTCCGCGCGCCTAGTATGGCACAGCGCCCTCCAAGACCTCATCGCCTCGCATATTCCCATTCCACCATGCCTGCCACTAGAAGGTCTATCGGCTGAGGAGCTTCGCCACACCGCCCTGCATGCTGGAGCCCTACGCCGCGCATGGACGAGTGCGCACCCCACGCGCACGCGCACGCGCGTCCTCCGCGTCCTCCCGAATCTGACCCGGCGCATGCGCCCAACGGGCCTCAACCTAGTGCTTGGGCGCGGGCACCGATACGCCCTAGCGACGTATCACTCGCTGGACGCACGCCCCGACGACGACGCCCGGCACCTGCTGCAGTGTGTCGACTTTGGCGTGCCCGGGTTACGGGCGCGTGGAAGGGAGGACGGCGACGCGGATCCAACCGTCGTGGCATGGAGGTGGTTCAGCGGCGCACTGTCGTTCGCCTTGAACGAGGTGCGCGATGCGGCGGCGCTGGTAGCCGTGACGTCGGTGGACAGGTGCGCCAATTGTCTCTCGTCCATAGTGCGCTATCCCATCTGTAAAGATGAAGTAATCCCACAACCTACATCTTGGGGCTAGACGTGTCGTCTCGCGGTGCGGGACGCCCATGGGCATCGCAAGATACTGTGCAGCACGGGTTTACGACTTTAAGGCGCATGGAGACGCTCGGCATCTCGCTCCTCTTGCGCGGCGAGCTGCTCGTGGCAGGCGATCTGCAGGGTAATTTGTGGCTCTATAATGTCGACACGGGCGCGACGCTGTATGAGCTGCGTAGCCTGCGGGAAGCCGCGGTGCGTGCGTTCGTCATGCTCATATGAGTTTGCCCTCACATCCCGGCAGGACGCGGACACAGCGCGCGCGGACATACCACAGGTCGTCCTTTTACCCGACATGCTCCTCGCGTTCGACAGCGCCACCATCCGACAGTACACGCTTTCCGCCACAGTGACCGTCACGGATGCGGACCCTGCCGAGTACCCCGTTCTCTATCCCACCGTCATACACCGCTGGCGCTGGCGCATCGACACGCTCTCCGTCGCGCCCCTCTTGCACCCGCTCTCTCCGGCGCCCAATCCTCGGCCGCCCATCAACATCTGGGTGCGCTTCGGCTCGTGGTACCCGTGGCCCATCAACATGATGCACCACTACTCCCTCACTTCCGCCAGCGAGGGCGCGGCATACGCGCTCCCGCCCGCGCTCGTGCTGTACACCTACTCCGCGCTCGACATGTTCGCGGTGGGGCACGCCATGGTGGGCCCCCACGGGACCGCGCTGTGGACGGACACGCAGTCTGACGCGTTCGGGGAGGGTGTTGGGGGGTCGGATGGGTCCGGGCGGCTCGATGGGCAGCGCGTTGTGGCGAAGGTGCTGCGGTCCCTGCCGAGCAGCGTGCAGGTGCCATCGGACGGCGCGGAGGACGTGGGTTTGGTGGTGGGGGCGGTGGGCATGCTGAGGGAGATGGAGGGCGCGAAGTATGACCGCGGGACCACGACGACGTTTGGGCTGCTGCGGAGGGAACAGGAGCCTTGCGTGGTCGCGCTGGACGAAGAGGCGGGGAGGGTCGCTCTTGGGTTGAAGGGGGGAGAGATGGTGGTGTGGGAGTATCTGCCCATGGCGGAGCGCGAGGAGCGTGCGCGGTGAATGATTCTATTCTATTTGATGTGATATCTCACGAGCTTAGATGGATGGTAATGACATTGAACGTGCGTTGACAATCGGAGTAGTAGAATCAAACAGGCAGACCCGGACCTGGTCTGATCGGGAGTACACACTGCAGCATGTATGAATGAGACGATGCAAAAACGCCCGCTCACTCCTCCACTTTATGGACCTGATCACGTCTGATTAGCTCTACGACGCTACCTCTGCGAAGGCTATTCCACGCACCTCTGCAGCCAGATCAATCCACTCCGTCAAAGACCGCAGATACTCGTCCCTTCCCTCGTCCACCGGTCGATCGGGATGCCACAGCACAAATGAAGAGAACCGCGCGGATGGTTTGAGCACTCGCACGGGTTCGTCATCCGTCTCCGCCTCCTCTGCTTCCTCTTCCTCGCGCTGAGCGGCCTTCCGGCGCGACGACCGCCCACCTGCACTCTTGCTAGGTGCGCTTGTCACCACCTTCCCCCTCAAGTCTCTGTCTCCGCGTAAGACAAGCCCTGTGTAGCCGGAGGGCAGCGCAATCTCCACGCCGTGGACTGTGCGGCCGCGGAAGGCGGAGACGAAGCGCTTCGCAGTGGCTGAGATGCGCTGGTACGTGCTCCGAACCACAGGAGCACCTTGAGGGGCAGACAGGTCACCCTCTAGATTGTTTTCCGTCTCCCCTGTTGGATCTGCTGGCGCGGCTTGGTTGGGCGCGTCCTTTGAAGGCGCGGGTTTGACGTGAAAGTATGTCGACACGGGTGCAAAACCTGTGTGTTTTATATGAAAAGGCATAAGGTGCGGGGTGCGAGACGGAGGCGTAGAGCCTGATGCCGCGATGGAGAGTGTTGGCGCCGTCATGGTCTATATGCTGCCGGTCGTTGGGATTCGGAACGATGTGCGCGTGTGTGACAACTGCAGACAAAACCTTGTGACGCGTCGCGTTTGTCACAGTCACGTCACCCGTATAGGCGCGTGACCGACGGGTCACGCACATTGACTAACGAATTTACCGGCGTTCAAGTTGAGCGACCAGTTACTTCACTCCCCAGCCACCGCCATCTACCGTCACATTTTTCTGGCCCGTCTTTTGCCTCTTGTTACTGTGATGGGCCGTGGAGCCTCTCCGGCGCAGCTGCCGAAGGTTTCCTTCACGAAGGTGTCGGATGAAGCATCTACCCAGCCGGCCGGAGTGCATGACATGCAGGCGCGGTCTTATGGGTGTAAGCCTTTCGTTTCACTGCTTGTCAGTATCTCCCAACCTGTCCCTCCAGATAACGATATTGTCGACTTCAGGCGGCCGGAGCACTACGTCCGGTACATCGGTGCGTGTCTCATTTGACATCGCGCATAGCCTTATCTGACGCCTCTCAAAGAGCCGCTGGAAAGCGAGCTCGCCGTGCAGGTAGAGTATGATATGGATGAGCAAGGTGCGTAGCCGCGTTGTGCGACTCCGTGCCGCAGGGCCTGACCGCCGCAGACCAGGAATGGCTTGACGTCGTCAATTCCGAGCGCAAGAAGGAGCAGATCGACACAGTCTCATATGAAACTTTCGAGATTATTATGGACAGGCTCGAGAAGGAGTGGTTCGACTTGGCACGCCCGCTTTCCTTCCGACCTCCATGGACGCGCGTCTGACAGGTGCGTGTCTAGACCAAGAACATACCAAAGCCCGACATGGCGCTGCCGTCCGAAGACTCGACATGCGCAATATGCGACGACTCTGAGGGAGAGAATACGAATGCGATCGTGTTCTGTGATGGGTGCAATTTGGCTGTTCATCAGGGTGCGTGTGTGTGCTGACATTGCTCTTGCCTTTACTCATCAAATTTCGTGCAGACTGCTATGGTGTTCCATATATTCCCGAAGGTCAATGGCTCTGTCGCAAGTGTACAGTGTCCCCGGGAAACCCAGTGGTCAGTCCAAGACAATCGTGTGCCGACCGGGTACCTGATGCTCTCCCAGTCATGCGTCCTCTGCCCAAACGAGGGTGGTGCATTCAAGCAAACAGCTCATGGAGAATGGGTGCATTTGCTGTGCGCAATATGGGTGCCGGAAACGCTCGTTGTGAACGAAGTCTTCATGGAACCGATCACGGGAGTGGAGAAGATCCCCAAGCCGCGCTGGAACCTCGTAAGTTCAGTACCTCAGCTGTCAGATGTCCACTCAGAAAGGCATTACAGAAGTGCACAATTTGTGGCGTACGCGAAGGAGCGTGCATCCAGTGCAGCAAGGCGCAGTGTTCCCTCGCGTTTCATGTCACGTGTGCACGAAAGGAGAGATACCTGCTACCGATGAAGGCGACATCTGGCTCCGAGCCTCCCCCTCTGCAGTGCTTCTGCGAAAGACACATTCCGGCAAGTCGGTCGCTATCATATCCTTGCTTTTTCTGACGCCTCTCAGCGAGAGAACGCGACCGCTCGCCTCGAGGCAATAGCAGCCGAGGCTTCGCAAACGCCTGGGGCGGCCTCCGACCTGAAGTCAAATAAGTCTGCGCGTGCATATGCGAAGTCGTACAAGCCTGGTCCACCCATTGTACCGGCACTCATCGTCAATCGGATCAACCAGTACATCAACAAGATCAAAGTGCGCCGAAGGATCGAGTTCATTGAACTCGTGTGTCGGTACTGGAGCTTGAAGCGAGAAGCACGGCGTGGTGCACCTTTGTTGAAAAGGCTACATCTCGAGCCGTGGACAGCTTCTGCGAACGGGCGTGTCCAGACCGAGGAGGAGAGGGCGATAAAGCTTGAGGTCAGATTAATCTCTACTCGATACGTGCAGGCTTGGTTTGACGCCAGTATATTCGCAGCACATGAAGCGTCTCAAACAGGATCTGGAGACCGTACGGTCGATCGCGGAGCTAACGCGGAAACGCGAAAGTCGGAAGCTCAAGCAGATGGAGATAATACACGAACTCCTGACAACTTACATCTTTCCTCATGAATCTCGCCTCCGCTTCGCGTTCGAGAAGATAATGATGTATGTGGTATTTCTTGTGCTCCTTCTCGCCTGGTTTTCTGATGTCCTTCGATGAAGCCTCGATCGGAACGAGTATTTCAAGAACCCTGTATCGCAGACGCAGGTGCCCGACTATTTCGACATCGTGAAGCATCCCATGTGGTGGGGAGCTATTGAGGCGAAGCTTGACAAACACGAGTACTGGGATCTTGATACGTTCAAAGTCAGTTCTTTATCTATATGCTCGAGCTCGAGTTTCATGATTCGATAGGGCGATGTGTTCCTCGTCCTCGACAATGCTACACTGTATAACAAGCACGGAACCATTTACTACAAAACCGCAGCCAGGATCAAGGCGGCGGCCATACCCATCTTGACTGCCCTCGACGATCTGACCACATCTGCTCAATCAGAAGTTATCCTTTCCGCGGTGAATGCTTCCGCAGACTCCGTACACCCTGAAGAAGCATCCTCGTCTACACACCTAGTCGGCAACCTCGAACCCCCGCTCCAAATCCTTTCCCTTCTCGCATCCATGGCTATCGACAGCGAATTCGAATTCATACTCACCTCACAGCCCCTGCAGTATCTCTTTTCATATGAGTTCCCCGAACTCAAGCCTCCACCCCCACCGCCTCCGCCAAAGCCAAGACGGGATCGCAAAAAGGCTGAGCGCGAGCGCAGAGTTGCTGTTGCACAAGCTGCAGCGGCTCAGAGGGCGGCCATCGCGCAAGCACAGAAAGTCGAGGCCGAGCGGCAGAAATTGGAAGCCGCGGAGGCGCGCGAAATTCAGGAGAAATTGAATGCCTCGTCAGGCTTCCGTGGGCCCCCGCGGACGCGGCGTGCGTCCAAGTACGAAGCCGAGGTTACAGAAGGCATCGACGACGCGCCGGCCAGCTCTGCGCAGGGAGATGAAGTTCACCCCGAAGCGATCGAGGCAAGTACGGAAGGCGGAAGTGCGGAGGTCACTGCATCGAAGCGCAAGAAGCACAAGCGGCTGCCCATCGAACTACCCGGGCATGGAGAGCCTCCCGTGGTGTCAGACGTCGACCCGAAGTCGTCATTCAAGAATTTCGACAAGGGCTGGATTTTGGATGTCGGGACCAGGAGAGGTGGGCGGGTGCCTATTGAGAGGGGTCCGTTACCGCCTCCCAAGAAGAGAGCGAAGCACGGTGAGTTGGCTGCGTGCGCGGATCATAGGCTGAGAATCTCAATATCATCTGTAGGACCTGCGCCTACTGTGGAGACGCCGGCCAGCAGCTCTACGGTAGAAGCCCAATATCCGCAGCCGACGGAGGCCAAGCCAGGATCAATAGCGGAGGGTGAGCCGATACCAACAGCGCAATCGGAAGTCGATGAGCCTATGGCTGTTGATGAGCAACAAGCGGACGAACCCCCTTCTGCCCAAGCACATGAGGATGAACCTCTACCGGCTGTGCAGGCACAAGAAGACCATTCTACGCAAGCAGAGGATGATGAGCCAATGCAGGAGGAGACGATGCCTCTTGCTCAGTCAGAAGGGGATGAGCCGACGCCTCCCGACCACTTAGGAGTCGAGCCGATATCTACTGATCAAGCGCAAGAGGATGAGCCCATACCTCACGCGCAGTTACAAGAAGCCGAGGAATTGGCATCCACTGAACCCTCGCAAGCAGGTGATCCGACTCCTGTGGCCGCGGGCATCCCTGAAGTGACGATGGAAGAGGCGGTCTCCGACGTTTCACCAATACCAGCTCCCTCCATCGCAGCATCCTCACCTCCTTCCGCCCTCGCCGACGATGTTCGACCCTCAGCAACCGAGTCTGCGATCCTTCCTCAATCCATCGATCTCGCGGATCTCCAGATCGAATTAGAACCGAATGAAGTCCTGCGGAAGGACCCAGACGGCAAGCTCGTCATAGAGGAGCTCGACACGCCCATAACTCGACGCCAGAAAGCCCAACGCAAGAAGGCGAAGTTCGTCGCCGCGCAGGCCGAGGCGGGGCCGTCGCACATCGCTGGGCTCGACGGTGACTCGGAACTCAGCTCGCTGAGCGAAATGGAAAGCGACAGCGACGACGACAACGCTCGTTCGAGTAAGTCGAGGACAAGTCCCAAGAAGAGGAAGGGCAAGCCTGCTCCGAAGGAGAAGATCAAGTGGGGGAAGCGTGGTCCTGAAGCAGGAAGATTTGAGCTGAAGGAAGGCGAGATGTTGCCTGGAGGTACTCTCGGTGCGTCGCCTTTTTATCTGTCTAATCTGCGGACTTCTGACTGTCAAGGGCGTAGCGTGGGCGAAATTTGGTGAGCACGGTTGATCTGACCCCGACAGTTGAAGAAGGCTGACACGAAACACAGCGTCGTTCCCGTGGTGGGCAGCCGTCATTGTCGAGCCAGACGACCCGCTCGTCACCCCGTTCAAGAAGGTCCTGAAAGATCGCCCAAATCCGTCGAATGCAGGGCCGCACCTCGTGCGATTCTACGACAAGGACCACAGCTGGTAATCCTGCAGAAGTACTACACAGATTTCAGTTGCTGATGGAGCTGTTTCAGGGCTTGGCTGCATTTGGACGATCTCCGAATGCTCGGAGACGACGACGGTGAGTAGTCCCTCTTGCTGCATCGCGCAAGTACCTTATCAGCTTCCTCTAGAGTTCGACCAGTTTATACTGTACACACAACGGTACAAGAGCAATAATATTCGTGACTCGTGCCGCGCATCCTATCGGTGAGTGAAGTCGCTGCTGTTTGTCGTGGGTCCCTATCCCTGTCTGATCTATCTTCCAGAGAGGCGATGTCAGAGCGTGAGTCTGATGGTGGTGGTGGTGAAGAAGTCGACGGCGAGGAGCCAATTGTTGAAGTTGAAGATTGATACATCTCTCGAACCTTGCGTAACTTATTTCTCTCTCGAACCTTGCGTAACTTATTTCTCTATCCATTGTGCTTGATCATGTAGGGTATATTTTAGGGATGAATGTCTACTCGACGCAACTGTCACCGTGGTCGCCCTAAGCCTCTTTGGCCAGATGTAGGGCACCCTTATTTCCGATAAGCGTGAATTTATCCCCGCCCCAGTCCGTCCGCGACGCCTCTGCGACTGCCGGCAGCGCGTCGGAGCCGCGCTGGCCTGCAATGCGAATGCTTCGGCCAAGAACGTCGACCTGAAAGTACACACCAATTACTTATGGCTGACCTGTACACACGGAACATAAACAAGATAGCACTTACGTCGATGCCGACCTTATCACTGACGTATGAAAGACCCTTCGTGACGAAGCTGCGGTATTCGGAGGTAAGTCAATGTGTATGTTACAGGACAACGGGGGGCGACAAACCTGATTGCGCCTTCGAGGCGGTGCGGCTGCTCGCGGTTCAGGTTCTGCAGCTTTCCGGGGCGGAAGACAATCAGGTCAGAGTAGCCAAGGGTCGCAAGGCCCTGCTCTGTAAGGGCTTTGCTGCGCAGGAGTAGGAAGGACGAACTGATGCTCGAGGCTCCTGACTGTACCGCAGTCAGTGCTGGAACGCGTGCCGTGGGTGCATGAATACGAACGAGGTACACCAGGCGCTGGTTACTTTCGGTCGACTTCGCTGCTTTCGCCGCGTTGAGCACGTATCTGAATGTCCACATCAGCACAAGCTCTTCTACACGCAGACGAGAGCAAATTACGCACTCCCTGTCGATCTTTTCAAACATCTCCGCACTTCCCGCGCTCGCGCGAGTGGTGCCCAGCCTACCGCAGACGTCAGCGCACAGCAAACTCCCGACATAAGTACTGCGCACGCACGTTATGAACACGACGTCCCACTTCCCCGGCCGTAGCGCGGCCTCCAACTCGTCCTTCTTCTCAAAGTTGACGACCTTCTGCTCCAGCTTGGAGAGGTCGCTGGCAGTGGCCTTGAGCTGTTCAACTGGTGTTACGCGCCGCCCGGCCTCGAGGACCCGCGTAAAGTGCGGAGTGGAGAGGAGCTCGCGCAGGACGTTCCGGCCAACCTGACCCGTAGCACCAATGAGGAGCGCTGTCTGTCCTGAGGTCAAGACATTTTGTAAGTGGGACGAGACGTTGGTTCGATAGGAGCTCCTCAACGCACCGGACATTGAAAAAATACAAGTCTACGACTGTCTGAGAGTAGGATGGTGGGTGTAGGGCAAGCCTCCCAAGAGCTGCAGGAGCCACTTGATACCGAGCCTTAAGATATGTCTTCGAGATTGCGCGATTGAATGTTTCCTCCGGTTGATTGGTAACATACAGATTGGCGCCAGGAGAGGCCTATGTAGATGCCCACGCCTCGAGGAAGTGTTCATCACGAATTGCAGAAGTCTGAGAAGATAGCAAAGCAAAGCGCAGGGATTGTGCGAGAGACAGGCAGTGCCCATAATGCCAACGGCCCAGGGAAATCGTTGGCGAGAGGCTCAGCCGAATAGCCAAAGCAATATTGGATCGTCGAGTCGAGGAACATCAATACTCTGGCGCTACTTACGGTCTTGCCAGCCTTCTGCAAGCTAGCTTCAGCTTCAGGAGGCTTCACGGTGGTTGGTGCTCTGCGCGGAGGCAAAATTGAAAAATGAAAACATTTTGGTTGATCCGCGGCGGCAGGTCGCCGCGGCAAACTTGAAGGTGCCGCATGGAGACAACCTGGACTCGACGACTCTGACTTCAAATATGTCAGACCCTTCAACCGAGGAGGGGCGTAGAAAAGGTTCGTATCTACCTGGCCGCGAGAAATTCTGCTCACCTTTGAATTCAAGGCGTGTTCACGGTGCACTCGTCGATCGCGATAGACGCTCCGAGATCGACAGTCTGGACAGTGCTGCTGGACTTTGCTTCGTACAAAGAATGGTGGGCTGTTGCCATTCACCCAGCTGTATCAAGTGTGGCTAAGCTAGTAGTGTCCATCTAGGAACCCATTCGTGTGAGCTCTCATTGAATTTGGACCACGAACGCTGCGCATTGCTCACGTAGCATTCACTCACTGGCAGCCGGTCGCAGATTGCCTATGATCATTCCAAGACCCCACTCGTGGACACGCAATCCCTGGAAGTAGGGCACACTCTGCGCATGGATGTCCACATCCCGCCAACAATGGACGACAGAGTGTCGAGTCGCCACTCCGACGAGGTCGTCACCGTGGTCGACCACGAGGCATGCCGCATCGGCTGGCGCTACCAGCCCCCGGCCCTGCTCCCGTACGGCCTGCGTTGTGAGCGAATACAGGCGCTCACCGAACTAGAGGAGGGGCGGACGCGGTACGAGACCTGGGAAACCTTCGGCGGGCCTGTGGCGTATGTCCTGCGCGCGACGATGGAGAAGGACTTGCGCAAATCGTTTGACGCGATGGCGGAAGGTTTGAAAGACAGGAGTGAGCATTTAAAACCTAAGGAGAGGCCGGAGGAAGGTGGTGTCCGGTAGCAGGAGGCCTTGAGGCTACGGGTATTGCGAACGCGGCGGTGTTCGACGGTCTTGCGAGAGTGCTCACTTATCCGTCGATGCAGGTATGTGCATAATATATTTGCTCTTCTGGACGCTATGTCGTGATGTACGTGTTCGTCATATTACCTATCCTGCAGAAATATTGTTCTATGCCCCCAGAGTGTATAGCACGGCCCTACCGGGCGACGCCTGGTCCCGAACCCACCAATGATAGGTATTTCCTGGTTCTAAGAATCACTCGTCTCGTATGAAAGTCGAATTGAACTGGCATTTCCGCTGCCTTGAGTTCCTCTCTCGATGACATAACGCTTACAGCGACCCACGAGTATCTAAAATATATATATTTCTGACGTAATGTATGGGAGAGTTTGCTGGAGACGCCCGTCGGCTCCTCGGCTGTGCGGTTGCCTGCCCTAAAGCCACTTCTTTATAGTGTTCCGTGACAACACGATGCGTTCCCTTCCCCACTTTCATCATGGTTACTGTCTTTTCAGCTCTTCGTCGTTCTCCGTTTCATTGATTCCTTAGATCCATGACGCTGCCCCGTGAGCTTCCTGACCTTCGTGCAAATTCCGGGCTGGAACTCCGCAGCCCGAATGCGTGCCCGTAGGCCAAGGTGGACGCGCTGCCATTTGTCAATGTGAGCATGTACGGCGCTCCTTATACAGCTTCGTACTCACACAAATATCTGACCAAGCTGTCAATGCAGCCGCCTGAGTCGACGTCAGGCACGCACCGCGTCGTCGCGAAGGTCGTCAATGGGCAGTAAGTCCACCTCCACCCATGCACACCCCCTGCTTCTAGCTAACCACCTTGCCGCTCAGAAGGCTGATTCCCAGGCACGGACGTGAACGTCCCGACGTACGCCTTCCACTGCGACCTTGCTCACTTCAGCCTGCCCATGACGTGGCTGCTCCTCCACGCCCGCCGCTCTCGGCGCTCCCGGCCTGCCCACCCCCGCGCCGTTATCCATTGTGCACAACACCGACACGTTCATTCCGCTTTAGGCAGGCTCCGCGAATTGTGCGGGCCGCGCGCTCACGACCTTAGGTTCCGCTGTCAGTTTGTCATATATCATATAGTCTTATTTCCACTGTATGTGCACTGCCGTCGAGTCCGAACATTTTGCGGCAATGAAATTTCCTTTGTGCATATTCTCCCGCCAACTAACATTGTTGTGATGTATGCCCTCAAGAGTACCAAGTAGAGCTACAAACTGCTCGAGGAAAGGTGCCGAAGGTGAAGTTCCCAATGAGGGACTAGAATGACATAAGAGAGTTGCACGACTGAACAGGTTGTTGCACTTTACTTTCTTAATAGGGCTTGGGGCCTACCAAGGCCTGGCTCATCCCAGTTGAAGATGCAAATTCATAAGTCGCTCAGAGACGGGGACAGGGCACGTCAGCACGCGACACACATGCCTCAGGAACCGCCAAATGATTGGGAGGGAGCCGCCGAGTCAATGTGTAGATATACTTCGAAAGACTGTGAATAATCCGACAGTTATATTGTACAAGGGGAAAAAATCACCGTGTACAGGTGCTCGCAAGCATTGACCCACACTGGTGGAAATAATTCAGAATTTCTTGACCAGTGTCTTGACGGTGGTGTGAGTCGAGCGTGGCCGTACGGTAGTGAAAGCACGACCACGCGCCTGGCGCTGACTCGTACCACCGGACCGGCATCGGTGCATTGTGACCTTAGCTGACAACCTGCGCCAGGGCAGCCGTCTCGAGAAGATTATCGTGGTCCGGTCGAATGTAACGTTAACGACTCGAGAATTATAGTGGGCAGGCGGGACGGGCACTGACGTCGCAGATCGGGTGCCAGATCTGAGACATATTGCTCTGGGCCTATCTAGACCGGCCGATCGCCGTACTCAACGCCGTACCCCGGCCGTACAAAAAACCGCCGTACTTTCCATTTCCCGGATGTCCTCGGAACCGTAAGATCTCATTTGCCACGGCTGACAACCAGGTTATTACGAGGATGTATTTGTAAGGTGCGGCATTCTCTATCGGGACACGGAGCAGCAAGGCGGGCTTTGACTCAAGTGCGGATGGTCCGCAATGCGGTTGAACCGGGACCTTCTTGCTCCCTGCGAGCTGATATCAAAACAGCAAGAGAGGCGAGCTCAGGGCTCGTTTCTTCACCCCTTCACCGCGTTCTGAACGCATCAGTCCCGGCCCCCTCTCTATTCTTCATGTCTGCGGTACAGGCGTTTGCATATTGTTTTGCAGTCACTCTGAGACGTTGATGGGACCCTGCGCTCTACAGGCACGTAGATCGGACCGCACACCGCAAAACACACAAACCCACAGTCCACGGGAACAAGCAGAACCGCGCGTAGTCCGGCGTAGTTCGGCGAAGTTCGGCGAGTAGCGGCAGAGTACAGCGGCCGCAGCCAGTACTGCCAAGGGGACACTAGGGGGAGAGGCGCGAAGAGGGACCTAGAGCGTGAGAATCGAAGGGCGAGAGAGCATATAGTGTACTTGTACCGCTGATGACAAAGGAATCCACCCCTTGGGAGACGACACCCGAGACTTCACAGCACAAAAACAAGGAGCTCAACGTTAGCGGGTGTTCGGCGAACCAGGGGACAAGTCAGCGATATGCCCTAGCGGATCGGCGAACTGGTCATCATTCGAGAGGCAAAAGCCCCGGCGAAGAGTCACCAAGTCGAACTGACTTAGGCGAACACGGCGGGCACAACGGAGGGGGCGGAATGGCGCGATGATTCTCTAGGCTGAAGGTATAGGTACTACGTTCTCAATGTGACTAACGGTATTGGGCTAGGAGAACGACAAAGGCGACAGCGCACAGCGCGAAGAACGGGCGCGCTGTGGTTAGGGGGATTTCGCCAGCAATCGCAGGCTCTCACGCTCTCTCTCTCTCTCTCTCCTCTCGCCCCAGGCAGTAGAGTCCACCTCACCCCAACCCTCGACCTCTCCAGCGCCCGCAGTGGGGGTTGTCTCATCATTTGTGGAGCCCACCGCGAGGGGCTCTCTCTGCTCAAATTCACAATGGGACCGAAGGCCAGAGTGGTAGTGGAGCCCACGAGACGACAGCCGCTTCGCACCTCACGCACGGACGCATATGCGGTGGCGCAATTCGCCGAAATGCCAGGCCACTTCGAAGACGGGGGACAAGACAAGAATGCGGCGGGTGGCAAAACCGCACTCGAGCAACCTAGGGAGGACGAGGGAAGCCGTGGAGAGTTCGACGAGAGCTACGCACCGCGACAGAGCCCGCCATTGCCCGGATACGAGGGACCGGATGGTCGCCCAGCGGAGCAAGACGGATGGATAGAGTCGAGGATGCTGCATAAGGAACTGTTGCGCATGGGCGAGAGTCCGGCCAGGCTCAGGATTGGTCCAGAGGAGGTGGTACGATCACGGCGGGGCGCGGAAGCAGACGATTCGGAGCCCGAAGTCGCCGATATCATTGATGGGCGAAGGGGACAGCAACCATCAATCGCAGGGTCAGGGCGAAGTAGCCCGGTTTCGCCGAACCACGGGCTGTGGCGAGGTTTATTAGGCGAGCGTCGGCGGGGTGGGGCGACTGCCTCTTCCCCACAATCAGAAGCACCCAATCAGCCAGTAAACCCGATACTATCCAGCAAGATGACCACCCCGATGCCCACTCGCGGTGACAGGCGTGCTCCTACGTTCGATGGGAGCCGCCCACGGGAGCTACCCCGCTACTTCGCCGAACTCAAGCATCTGCTTACGCAGGCCGGAATCACGAGCGACGAAGAAATGAAGGCACACGCGGTCCGTTACCTGGACGTGCTGACGGCGGACCAGTGGGTGATACGCCCAGAATTCGAGAAGGGCAAAAAGTTCGCGGACTTCGAGAAAGCTATTACGGCCCTATATCCTGGCGCGGACGGGGAACGGAAGTATGTTCTCGGCGATCTTGACCGATTGGTTGGTCAATACGCGGGAGCTGGAGTGCTGTCTCTCGGTGACCTGAGCCACTACTATCGGGAATTCTACGCTATCTCCGAGTTTCTGAAGCAGAAAGGTCGCATATCGGCGAGGGATCAAGACCTCACGTTCCTGCGGGGCCTACCGAGGACGCTGCAGGACAGGGTGGATCAACGCCTACAGTACAAGGAGCCTGACCATGACCGAGACGATCCGTATCCGCTGGATAAGGTACTGGCAGCGGCGGAGTACCTGCTGCATGGTACGACGACAACGCCGCGTATCCAGACGGACTTGCCGTCGGTGACCGCGTCCGCGGAGACGCAGCTACCGCCGGCGAAAGTCGCCGAACCGATAGTCAAGGTCGAACAGTTTGGGGCGCTACTGGAGAAGGCGACGGAACAAATTGCGAAGGCGTACCAGGCGGGAAGGGCCGAAGCTCTAGCAGGCGGTGGTGGCGGCGCGTCGAACTTCACGCGTGGACCCGCGGGACCGATGCAGGTGGCTAATATGGGGTACGAGCGGCCACGACCGGGTCCCGGACAAGGAGGAGCTCGTTGCACATTTTGTGGTGGACCGGACCATTTCATGCGCGAGTGCATGGTTTTACAGGAAAGCATCGCGGACGGAAAGGTTCGCCGAAACAACCGTGGGCAGGTGACGCTTGCCAGCGGTCTGGAGATACCATGGGGCAAAGGGACCTTGCAGCAGCTGGTTGACGACTATTATCGAGCGAACCCAGCGGCGCTGCGGCCCGAAGTCGCGGCAAGACTCGGAAACGCAGTAACCGAGAATATGATGCTAGCCACGTCGGGGCCGATCGCGGTCACCGACTATCCGCTGAAACCTGCTCGCGACCAACCGGTAGCAGGGATGATTCAGATGATACCTCAACTCACGGATGAGGAACGGATCGCACAGCTGCACCAGGAGGTACAAGTTTTGATGAATCTACGGGACAAGAGGGCGGAAGAGAAAGCTAGACGGGAGCGAGCTTTGGCAAACGGGGAGCTCGCCAAGCCCATAGGTCCCCTACCAGGAGAAAGGGTTAAATCGAGGCGCATGGTCCCCGAAGTAGTCATTCCGCCGTCTAAGTATACCGCGAAGCCGAAGAAAGTCGCGTTCGCCGAACCAGAAGACGCCGGGCAAGTGAACGATGCGGGCAGGTCGGTAGAAGAAGAACCCGAGCTGGAGGCCGAGCCCATACACCCGTTTGCGATGGTACCAGATGCCACTTACGTGGCTACCGAGGAGGAGCGGCGCGCAGAGCGAAATAAGCGGGCCACGGCGGCGTATGTTAAGGATACACCGGTCCATGAAGAAGGCATAGCCTCGGCAGTGTACGAACGGGCGATGGCAGCATCGGTCACGCTGACGCAGCGGGAATTATTGTCGTTAGCCCCGGAGGTGCGGGCCCAGATAAGGCACGCGGTCACGCCACGGCGCATCCCCACAGGCCACACGAAGGTGGCTCAGGAACAAGTCGCAGTAATGCAGGCCGATCTACAGGAGAGACAGGACGACTTCGCCGAAGCGCTCGGCGAACTCAGCGAATTTAACGACGGCGACAGCGAGCGAGGAGCCGAGCGGAACCGCGTCCGTGGAATTACCCCGCATATGCCGGCGTCGTTCATGCAAGCAATGGGCTTCCAGACCGCGACACCGCCTGAGGGAGCCCTCATCTTGTCCGACCCGGTACTGTCGCAGTTCCTGAATGCGACCGAGAGATCGCCCGAGCCGCTGATCGTGGCTAAAGAGTCGTCGGCCCTACGAGCTGTGTTGCCACTAGTGGACAATCAAGCCCATATAGAGGCAATCCTGGATCCTGGATCGCAGGTTATTTCGATGTCGGAGGACACGTGCCACTTTTTGGGTCTGGCCTATGACCCCACCATCACACTGGATATGTTGTCGGCAAACGGGGCAGTGGATAAGTCGCTGGGTTTGGCCCGTAATGTCGCGCTAAAACTCGGCGAAATCACTCTCTACGTGCAGATACATGTCATTCGCTCACCGGCGTACGACATCCTCTTGGGGCGACCGTTCGATGTGTTGACGGGCAGTGTAGTCCGCAATTTCCCAGATGAACGGCAGACCATCACGATCACCGACCCCAACACTCAGGAGAGGGCGACGGTACCCACGGTAGAACGCGGATCAAGGCGAATCGTGGAACAGGAGCGGAAGGCGGCGGGTTTTCGGAGCTAGAGGAGTCGTTGACGGATCAGGCGGAGGTGGCGCTAGTGGTCTCGTTCCGACCCGGTGACATCGAGGAACTCAAGATTGAAAGCCTGGTCCCCTTTGACTCCTCGACGGGAGCTAATGAATTACGCGCGACATATCTATCCTTCTGCGACTTGCCCAGTGATATCCCGCCACTATTTAAGACATCGCCGGTAGATGTCACCAACTTACCCACGGATCCTTTATTTCATTTCGCGGCAGCAGAGCTGCCGTCGCGGGCGACTTACAATGAGGTCGCCGGAGCCGAGCCTATAGAACAGAGCGGAAAAGCGAAGGCGGTTTTTGCAGCAACTAAGAAGAAGTACAAGCCGGTCCATCTCAAGGTGAAACCCGTCCTGGCAGATTTGCCTCAACAGTTCCGCATAGTGCGCGACATCGCTGGCGATCCGCTGGCGGACCTGCCGATCTTGCCGACCCAGCCTTCTGAGTTTTCGCCAAAAGGGCGATACACGGCGGAACGGAGGGCACAATTCGACGTCGTGCATTGGGCCGGACTTTCTGTGGCCGGAAGAGCGCAAATTGATGCACCACTTTATGGGTGAGCACAACGAGGCTTTCGCCTGGGACGATACAGAGCGGGGGCATTTCCGCGAAGACTTCTTTCCGCCAGTCACTATCCCAGTAGTCCCGCACACACCATGGGTACAGCGCAACATCCCGATTCCACCTGGCATTTACGATCAGGTCTGCGAGCAGATTCGCCGAAAGATGGCAGCTAACGTTTACGAGCCGTCTAACTCATCCTATCGGTCCAAATGGTTCTGCGTGGTCAAGAAAGATGGCACAAGTTTGCGCTTGGTACATAGTCTCGAACCCCTAAATGCTGTGACAATTGCGCACTCGGGCGTTCCGCCGTTCACGGATCAGCTCGCCGAACAGTTCGCCGGGAGAGCGTGCGGAGGTATGCTGGATTTGTATGTCGGATATGACGAACGTACCCTAGATGCGGCATCACGGGACCTTACCACGTTCCAGACACCGTACGGTGCGCTGAGGCTGGTTACTTTGCCCATGGGGTGGACGAACTCGGTGCCAATATTCCACGACGACGTCACCTACATCCTGCAGGCCGAAATACCACACGTCACGGTACCCTTCATCGATGACGTCCCGGTCAAAGGCCCGGCCAGCAGGTACCAAGACGAAGAGGGCAACTACGAGACCATTGCTGACAACGAGGGGATTCGCCGATTCGTGTGGGAACATTTCCAAAACCTCAACCGTGTGGTACAGCGGATGAAGTACTCGGGAGGAACTTTCTCGGGTTGGAAAACGGTGCTCTGTGCACCCGAGATCATGGTGGTCGGCCATCGCTGCACAGCGGAAGGCCGCATACCAGACGAGGCCCGCGTATCCAAAATCGTGAACTGGGGGCCATGTCGAGACCTGTCTGATGTGCGAGCATTCCTGGGGACAGTGGGGGTCCTACGAGTATTCATCCAGCACTTCGCGCATCGCGCACACGCGTTGACCCACCTCACGCGGAAAGATGTTCCGTTCGAATTCGGTGCGGAGCAGGTGGCAGCCATGGAGGACCTGAAGGCCGCGGTGCTGGAGTCACCGGCGCTACAACCTATCGATTACCATTCCGGCGACGCGGTCATTCTTGCAGTGGACACTTCGCCGATCGCTGTGGGGTTCTTACTTTGCCAGGCCGATCATGACGAGCCGAAAAGTCGCAAAAAGCGCCATTATGCACGATTCGGCTCAATAGCCCTTAATGATCGAGAAGCACGGTTTTCTCAACCGAAACTGGAACTATACGGACTCTTCAGGGCACTGCGCGCCCTGAAACTGTACCTGATTGGCGTGCGGAATCTGGTGGTGGAGGTGGACGCGCGATACATTAAAGGCATGCTCGACAATCCGGACATCGAGCCGTCGGCGAGCATCAACAGGTGGATTATAGCGATTTTGATGTTCCACTTTGTCCTGGTGCATGTTCCCGGGCTGTTCCACGGTCCGGATGGGTTATCGCGCCGCCGTCGCCAACCGGGCGATCCAGCGGAGCCCGCTGACGATCACTTCGAAGACTGGGTGGATGCCTTGTACGGGTTTATGCACCTCATCAACATCTACGTGCCCGGGGTTCGCCGAGACTCGTCGGCGGAATGGAGCGAAGCACAGCGGACCACCGTGGCCACATTCTTTTCGCTGAATCAAGGGGCGTCGGTCTCGTACGACAAAGTGGAACGCGACGCCCGCAGCAAGGACGCCGACGTGCGCATCGACAAAGTGCGCGAATGGCACCGCACGCTGCAGCGCCCGGCCAATCTGAGCGATCAGGAATATGCCACTTTCTTGCGGTACTGCACGGAGTTCTTTCTCGATGGCAGGAGCCTGTTTAAGAAGGAATCCCAGGGGCGACATCAGTTGGTGCTGCCCCAAGAGAACAGGATGGCGGCTTTGGAAGCATGCCACAACGACGTCGGTCACCGGGGAGTCTATGCGACACGCATGCTACTATTGGAACGTGCCTGGTGGCCGTTCCTAGACCGCGACGTAGCATGGTTTGTGAGGACGTGCGGGATCTGTCAGACACGGCAGGTTAAGCACGTGCTCATTCCGCCGAAGGTTGCCACGCCGGCCAGTCTTTTCGCAAAGATGTACGCCGACACAATGCACATGCCGATGTCCAAAGGTTTCAAGTACTTGGTACAAGGTCGCTGTTCGGTCTCCCACTTCCCCGAGTGGCGGATGCTACGACAAGAAAACGCTGCCTCCATCGCGAAGTGGATCTTCGAAGACGTGCTGTGCCGATGGGGCGCCCTGCGTGAAATCGTCACGGATAATGGGACCCCGTATGTGGCGGCGCTGAAGTCCCTGGAAGACCAGTATGGCGTACGACACATCAGGATCTCCGGCTATAATTCCCGCTCTAATGGGCTCGTCGAACGATCTCACTTCGACATCCGTCAAGCCCTTTATAAGGCTGCGGACGGCGATGCGGCTAAATGGGCGAACGTAGCCCACTCCGTGTTCTGGGCTGACAGGGTCACGACTCGCCGTCGCATGGGCTGTTCGCCGTATTTCGCCGCTACGGGCACGCAACCGTTGCTGCCCCTCGATATTGTGGAAGCTACTTACCTCCTCCCAGCGCCGGACTCAATCTTGTCCACGACGGATCTCATTGCGCGACGGGCAGTAGCATTGCAGAAGCGGCGTGCGCAGCTGCGCACTTTGCACTCTAAGGTGTACGAGACTCGCCGAATCGCAGCGATAAAGTTTGAACGCGACCATGAGGCCTCCATCAAAGATTACAACTTTCAGCGTGGCGACCTGGTACTACTACGCTACACGCAGTACGAGAAGTCGCTGGACCGCAAAATGCTTCCCCGGTATGATGGGCCCTTTATCGTCGTGGCAAGGCGAAAAGGGGGGCCGTATATTCTTTGCGACCTGAACGGTGCGCTCTTTGACCGACCGGTCGCCGAGTTCCGCGTTATTCCGTACTTCGCCCGGACACATTTGGACTTGCCTCGGTTGCCAGACTTTATCGATGTACCGATAGCGAGGGTCGTCGCGCTTACGACCGGACACCTGTCACCAGACACCGCAGCGGAGGCCGGGGAGTCGAGTTCGCTGGGCGAAGTTAGCGCGGCCGATAGCGATCGCGCTAGTTCTGGAGGCGATGCGGCGGGCGACGAAGAAGGTTAAGCGCTGGGGACAGCGCCGCGGGTTTCAGTTGGGGGGAGGAGCGACGTGGCAAATCAATGGCGGGAAAGCGGGGCTTGGTACAAGAGCGGGAAGCAAGAAGAACATTTACATTTCGGCGCGGCACAAGCGCGGGACGCAAGAAGCTATATACATTTTGGCGACGACGCGGAAGCAGTACAGATAGCGACAGGGCAATGGGGCGGGTAACAAGAGAAATCACAACTCGCGCTCGAAAATATCCTCCGACGGACCACGGGCGGCCAGAGCGTGCGCGGCCGGTACGTCGTCATCCGACACATCCATGGTCCGGACTGGAAACATCGGAGACCCGGCGTCGGAAGCGGAAGTAGCGGTGGCGCCGGGAAGGAATAGGCCAGGGCGCTCGTCAGCGCTCCCAGTCGGGGAGGCCCCTGTGGAGACAAACCCCTCAGCGACGGAAGGAATGGGTATGGCATGTCAAAGAAAGGGGGACTCACCTGAGCCCTCTCCTCCGAAACCCACGAAACCACTCCAGTACTCGTCGGCGAGGGAAACGGCACGAACGGAGGACGTTAGGGCTCGCACCGCGTCGGTAGGGGAGCCAGGAGTAGGGGCGCGGGAAAGGGCAACGACGGGAGGTGAGGCCGTACGAACGAACTCACGGGGGCGAGTAAGGGGAGGAGAGAAGGCCGCGAGGATAGACGGCAGGGCAGGCGGAGCAGGCGAGGAAAAGGGGAGCGGGGTGCCTAGGGGCTCAGCGTCCTCGGCGGGAGTCTGCGGACGAACGCCGGAAGGACCAGCTATGGGCGGCGAGGTGGAGATGACGCGGCCACCAGGAGCCACCCTGGTAGGCGGGGCTGTGGCCGGGGCTGGCAGGTGCGGAGGAGAGGGAGAGCGGTCGAGAGCGGCAGCGATCTCGAGCGAACGGCGGTGGAGGCGGTCATGGCGAAGTGCGAGGACGCGGAGGGCGTGCGAGTTCGCCGACAGCTCGATATAGAGCCCGTTGAGGTCGTGCACGGTGTCGCCGTAGTCCGAGATCGGCGCCAACAGGGACGCCCACTCGGCAGGTGACGCTTCGATCTCCGCGGCCATGTCGCGCAAGAGCGACGCTACAGGGCCGTAGGCGCCTATGGGAGAGGATTAGAAGCGGGAAGGCGAAAACAAAGAAGGGGCGGGACGTACTGGGAAGACCGGCAAATGCCAAAGCCTCGGGGAAGGGCATCATCGCGGTACGAGAGGCTGGAGAGAGACCGCGGTGGTTGGGAAGCGACGGCGAACCCGGGGGGTGCACCACACGAGAAGAGGGCGGAGGGTTAGCGCGGACGCGTTTGCGCGGCGGGGGACCAGGCGAGGGGGAATCAGCGCGGGTACGGCGTTTGGGCTGCTGCGCGTAACCGCCTTCCAATACAGCACCACCGCAGTGCTTCTTGTGCACGCGGCACTTGACGCACTTGGCGAGGCTGTGAGGTTTGAAGTAACACTCCGCTGGAGTGTCGAAGTGGTAGCGGCAGTAGGTGCACCGCTGACTGGTCTACGGCGAAGAAGTGGACGGTTAGTCATGGACGAGGCAAGGAGGAAGAGAGGACCCACCTGGATGCGTTCGCCGGCGTACCGCTCGACGAGTGTGGGACGGATGCTGGACACGCGGAAGAGCGGGTCGCCCTCGTCGTCAACCTCACTAGACATGGCGTCGGCATCGATCGGGGCGCGGGTTTTCGTGCGGGCTTGGCTCCGAGCGCGTTTGCGAGGGTTGGGAGCCGCAGGCGCGGGCCCGGCAACGACAGTAGGTGGCGCGACGGGGGCCATACCGCCCGCGGCACGCTCTCGGCGGGCTGCGAGTCGCTGAGCACGCTCGTCACGCGGGGAGAGCGGCGCCGATTCGGGGACGGGGGACGGTGCCGCAGGCGCTGTGGCGACTACTGGGGGAGGCACGGCGAGAGGAGTCGGGGGTGGAAGTACGACTTCGACGCGAGCCAACTTTTTGACGGACTGGAAACGGGGCCATTAGCAAGCACGAAAGGGAGAGCGATCGTGAGCTTACCTTCTTCTTACGCGGTTGAACCGTAGGCCGGGCCGGGCTGGTAGCAGGGGGAGAAGGGGCTGGGAAGGAAGTGAGAGGCGCGAAAGTCGGAGCTGGCGCCGGAGAGGTGGGGCGGAGACGGGAGATGGCGTTGTCCAGAAGGCGGAGGCGGTCCGCAACACCGGGAGGCAGCGCGACCGCACGACCCAGCAGCGCCCAGAGTCGCTCCTGAGGGGTGTTTAGCACGCGAGGACCGGATGCTGAGAGGAAGGGCACTCACGGAAACGACGGCAGCTCGGGCGCACCAAGTTTGCCGCTCAGCAGTTGTACCCGACACCGGGAGGTCGGCCTCCACGGAAGCAAGGTCGGCGACGACAATATCGCGCGCGAAATCAGCTACGGCGGACGGGCTGGACATGGTACGCAGCGCGAAACGGAGGGAAGAAAGTGAGAGTCAAGAGCAAGAAGCGGGGCGCGGCGAACTTGTGGCACGAACAGGCGCGGATGCCGTACAGGCGAACCGCACTGGGCTCGTGCGTAGCGCGCGAGTTTTTGCTTCCGTGTGAGGCGCCCGGACTCGGCAATGGCCGGCGGGCGCGATGACGCAGGCACGCAGATGCTTCGGAGCACCGCCTCACCACGGCACAGAACTTACAAGTCGGAAGCGCCCGCGGCCCGGCAGGCAGGCGGACCGTCCACAGGGAGCCGCTGTCAAATGCGAAAGGCCGACGATCGCTGGACCGCAACGCGCGAACGGAATCGCACAAGGACCTCCTATTGCAGAACTGGGTATTAAGACACGCTGGGCTCCCATTTCGAACACTACGCGGAGCGGGACCAGCTTCGCCCTTCGCGCGACGGTGCCAACGCTTTTACGGCGCGGGTTCGTTCCCCCCGGCGTTCGCCGGACGAGGACGGAATCGCCCTGCCCGACGCACCGGAGGAATGTATACGCCATCTTCCCTAGGGTCGTGGAAGTGGCGAACTCGGCGATCAGGGTCGCCAACTGGGACGAGGTCTTCCTCTACGAGAAGGCCAGTCACCGAGGGCGGCAGCCCGGCAGCGCGAACGGACCGCTCCAGCGACGTAACAAGGCGAAGGCGATCCAGTATGGCGGCCCACTGCGTCATGTCCCGAATATGCTCGCGGGTGCTGGCCTCCAACTCTTCGACAGCGCGGCAAAAGGGGGCGCCGTAGGCGAGGTCGGAAGTGGGCGAGATGCGGACGCGATGGATATAATCGAACGCGAGGCGGAGGTGGACTAGGGAATCTTCGGCGAAAGTCAGGAAGGAACCGGACAGCGCCCCTGCAATGAGCTGGAAGGAGCTGGCGAGGTCCACCGCGGTGCCAGCAACCGCGGGAGTAACCGCGTGGTGAGCAGCAGTCAGGACAACCTGGATGCCGCCACGTTCACTCCGGAGTTCGGCGGAGCAGGCGCTCATAACTTCGATGATCTCTTCACCGACCGCTACGCTGCAGGAGTCACGACGGACGACAGCATGGGAGCGGTACAGGGAGGCTAGCTCCTCCTGATAGGCAGCGACGGAAAGTTGTCCACCCTCTAACAGTTTGAACAGGACGGATTCGCCGAGTCGCACAACGCGCAGGCGGGGGCCTGGAAATCCGGGCAAGGCAAAAGGTGCTGGAAGAGGTGGGTCACGCGGCTCAGGCCCTTGATCGAACGCCGGAGGAGCTGCGGATAACACAAGGGGGCCGCCCCACACGACGAATGCGTCTCGGACATGTGGAGCGACAACGAAGACCGCCTCGAAGACGGGGATGGTGACCATTGCAGCCAAACGCGTAAAGGTGGGGCGCCGAGACGCTTGAACGCCCTCCTGGGTAGGGCATCAGCGAGCAACGGTAGACCGAAAAGCGGGCGCAACGTACGATAGCTCCAGCTACGCGGCGTCCCCAGGTTTCTCGGGTTTCAATTATGGCTGGCACGGTAAGCGCCTCCAAGGACAGCGAAGGCGGCGCAAGGAGGAGAGTGAGGAGATCAAGGGAGCGGACGGACAAGACGAACGGCGAGGACATGACTGGCGCTACGTGCGGGTGTGGGCCACACGTATCACGCTTTATATCGACTGGAGTCGCCGTGAATCGCCGAAGCTCTGATACTCTATTTGTCCTGTGGACAGGCCATGTTTCAGTTGGGGGGAGGGATGGCCTCACGTGTGGGGCTACACTAGTTCGCCGAGTTCGCCGAGTTCGCCGAAGAATCGCAGTAGGTCGCCGAAGAGGGGACCCAAGAAGCAGGATAGAAGGGACGCGTCAGCGAAAGGGAAGGGCGATGAGGAATCGATAAGGGCGATAAGGGCACGGAGGAGCGGAGGACAAACAGAGCCGCCCAGGTCGGATCAGAGCAATCAGAACGACAGGGGGAACAGGGCGAACAGCGAGGCCGTACTATTCGCCGAAATTCGCGAAAAACGGAGACCGATCAGCGCACGCCGGAAGAAGGGGCAGGAAGGCGGCGAAGGCGGGTTCAAGAACCGGAGAACAGCGTTGCATTGGGCAATAGTAAAAGGGGGCTGAGGTACACGGCTATACGACGCCTTAAATCTCCTCCTCCACCAAAGCGACCTCCGCGGCCGAGACCGCCGAACTACCCCTGGAGCTAGAAGAAGCCCCGAAGGAACCATAGAACTCCTCGCCGTCCCCCTCGGAGGACTCCGATAGGTCGCCACCCAGCAACATCATCGCTACCGCGGATCCGGAGAACGGATCGGCGACTGTGAGGGTAGCCGGAAGATCATGGAGGAAGCGATGGTAGACGCGACCGCGCTCGAGGAAGGCTATGAAGCTACGCTCGAGGACGGCGACGGGCTCAGCAATGAGGTCGAGGAGATAGGGAGCGTCGACCCAGGCGGCACGGATACCGTCTAGGGAGCGCAGGGCGGAATGGAAACGATCCAAACTATTGGTGGCTTCCGCCGCGAAAGCACCTAACAGGCGACCGCTAAGGCCGGTAAGATGACGGCCTCGGGAGTTGCGCGCGTTGAGCTGGGTAGAAAGCGAGGAGTGCTGATCGACGGTTGCCACTAAGACGCGACCGCCCCCGTCCGAATGATCGATGATGGTGGCAGCCTGGAAAAGGACTCGGCGGAGAACATCGGCGACAAAGGTCTGCATACCGAGGGGACGGTGCAAGGGGAAGGTGGCATGAAAGGAGGCCAACTCGGTCAAATAGGAATCAACGTCGCTGGTGCCCGCGCGAAAAACCGTCCAAAGGTCTTCCTCCACGATGCTCGCCCTGAAGAGCAGCTCGCGCACCGGAAGCTCCGTAGCGGGGCCCAAAACGATGCTCCAGGGATGCATAGGAACGTGATACGCGGAGTACTGACGGAGGAGGGGTCGCGCCCATTCGCTAAAACTGGCCGTGGATGTAGGGGCACGCAACATGGCCTGTTCTATCAAGGGCATGGCAATCCGCTCGGCGGCAGCGAAAACGCTGGGCGAACCGTGGCGGTCCAGATTCTCCTGTGAACGAGGGAGAGGTAAGGCGGGGGACGGGAGCTGGAGGTTACAGAAGTGGATACCGTACCAGCAGAGCCACCAACTGGCGTCCCCAGGATTCCAGCGCAGCTAGACCCTGGGCCGCGTCTTCGGCAAGGACGAACGGGCGCGGCACTTCGGCTATTTGACGAAGGACGTGGAGCTGGAAGGCAAGCACGGAAGGGGAAGAAGTCATGGTAGGAATGGGGAAGGGGATCTGTGCGCTGCGACGTTAAAGTGGGGGTGTTGAGGGGTCTGCCTGCCGCAGAGGAGATGGGTTTTTCAGGTGTACGTTCGCCGAAGGTCGCCGGGAGTCGCCGGAATTTGTCAAGAAGGGAGCCCGACTGAGGACAGTCGGTAGCTCAGTTGGGGGGAGGAATGATGGGACCCTGCGCTCTACAGGCACGTAGATCGGACCGCACACCGCAAAACACACAAACCCACAGTCCACGGGAACAAGCAGAACCGCGCGTAGTCCGGCGTAGTTCGGCGAAGTTCGGCGAGTAGCGGCAGAGTACAGCGGCCGCAGCCAGTACTGCCAAGGGGACACTAGGGGGAGAGGCGCGAAGAGGGACCTAGAGCGTGAGAATCGAAGGGCGAGAGAGCATATAGTGTACTTGTACCGCTGATGACAAAGGAATCCACCCCTTGGGAGACGACACCCGAGACTTCACAGCACAAAAACAAGGAGCTCAACGTTAGCGGGTGTTCGGCGAACCAGGGGACAAGTCAGCGATATGCCCTAGCGGATCGGCGAACTGGTCATCATTCGAGAGGCAAAAGCCCCGGCGAAGAGTCACCAAGTCGAACTGACTTAGGCGAACACGGCGGGCACAACGGAGGGGGCGGAATGGCGCGATGATTCTCTAGGCTGAAGGTATAGGTACTACGTTCTCAATGTGACTAACGGTATTGGGCTAGGAGAACGACAAAGGCGACAGCGCACAGCGCGAAGAACGGGCGCGCTGTGGTTAGGGGGATTTCGCCAGCGATCGCAGGCTCTCACGCTCTCTCTCTCTCTCTCTCCTCTCGCCCCAGGCAGTAGAGTCCACCTCACCCCAACCCTCGACCTCTCCAGCGCCCGCAGTGGGGGTTGTCTCATCAACGTGGCTGGGCCGGGTCACACCCGGGTCACAGTGCCGGCCCGATTTGGCCCAGATTTGTCAACGCGACTGCTGCTCGCGCTCTGTCCGCCATGGCACCTCGCATCTCGCCGCAAGTCAAATCCCTCATAGTGTCCTGGCGGACAGAGCAAAACAAGACAGTTGAAGAGACAGCCGAACTCGCACATTGCTCTGTGCGCACTGTATACGACATTCTTCGACTCCATCGCACATACGGCCTTGTCGACAATCCATTCGCACGCCCGACGGGCCGTCGACGGTCACTTGGCACCGAAGATGTCGACTACATCTCATCGCTGATCACAGCAAACCCCTGCATCTTCCTCGACGAGATCCAGTCCCGCCTTCTCCTCCACCGTCAGGTCGACACTTCCATCGCCACAATCTCCCGCACCATCAAGAGAACTGGGAAGACCCACAAAAGTGTCGCAAAAGCAGCCGCCGAGCGGAACGAGCTCTTGCGGGCTACATGGCAAGCAGAGTATGGGGACATACCAGCCCAGTACTTTGTATGGCTTGATGAATCAAGTGTCGATGACACCACCAATCAGCGGACAGCTGGTTGGGCTGTTGCAGGGCGCGCATGTGTCCGCCGTGCGACGTTCATGCGTGGGGAGCGCTTCTCAGTGCTCCCTGCACTGACCTGTGATGGCATCATTGCCTTGGACATTTTCGAGGGCTCCGTGAACAAGGAGAAGTTCATCAGGTTCCTGCGCGAGCAATTGGTAATTGATTTATTTCCTTCAAGTCCTGCATTTCTATCGCTGATTTTCTCTCAAGGCTCCATGCTTGACCCCGTATCCGGGCCCGCGCAGCGTTGTTGTCTTCGATAACTGTGCAATCCATCACGACACGGAGGTCCGTCGCATCGTCTGCGATGAGTGTGGTACGTTGTTGCATAACGTGTGATGCGAAGCTCATCTGATCACGACTAGGTGCTCGTTTGGTGTATCTGCCTCCGTACTCACCCGATTTCAATCCCATCGAGCAAGCTTTTTCCTCTATGAAAGCATGGCTCCGCCGACACGAAGATGAAGCCATTAGGAAGACAGTCAGGCCCTGGTTAATTGAGCAGGCCATAGCCTCAGTGTCGAGTGCAAAAGCACAGGAATGGATTGTCAACTGCGGATACTCATTTAATTAAACTGGCTATTAATTTACATCTAAATCAATTGAGTGGGGGTGGTATATGAGATGAGAATGTGCTCAAGCATTGGCGAGCTTCGGAAAGAAAAATGTCCGGTAAATTGTAAGGCCTACTCAATCCTCCGCACGACGAGAATGGTAAGCGCGCTTCTCGTCAAGCCGCGCACACCAGCTCGTGCAAAAGGTCTGAAGTTTGATGACCCGGCCCTCGACAGCGCCCGTAACTTCACACAAGCGGGTGGCGGAGACATGCGGGATGACATCGGGGGTGAATTCGAGGGTGAGGAGACCATCCTCGCAACCGGTGAGATCGATACCCTTTTCGTCGACAAAGTCACGCAGGCATGCTCGGAGCTCGTAGCCAGCCTTCGGAGGGGGAGAGAATGGTGTAGGGAGGATGCGAGGGCGAGTCGGAGTGTGTGGGACACGAGAGCGTCTGGCATCAGGGGACAGTGAGCGCGAATGTGCACGCTTCCCTGTGATGGCACCTATCAACGCCGCGACGAGCATGTCGGACGTGCCCGTTGGAGTACTTGGCCCAGCCACTGGGGTCGGGTATGGCCCCGATCGTCCGCGTGCCCGTACATTCGATGTACGTCCATCACGGGCGGTGTCAAAGTCTTCGGTGTTCGGTGGCACATGCTTCGTCGCATCATGCGCAGCCTGTCAGAAATCCATCAGAGAATGGCAGGTATGACATCACAGAAGAACTTACAATGGCGGCCGACCATAATTTTAGCTTTCGGCTGTTGAGGCCGATGTGCTCGCCGGTCGGCGCAACGTAGCAGTGGCCGGGCTCATTGTGCTCTCCAAGATGTGTCTGACAGGAGTGAGTCTTCTTGAGTTCCATGATGATGGCGCCGTGGAGCTGTGCCGCGTCACTGAAGGCGCCCACGGTGGGGACCTATATCATATAAGAAGGCCGTTGCGTGGAGCACGGAGGTCATAACGTACTGCTGTGCCTTGAGTCAGTTCGTCGGTGGCCATGCTCGGAAGAAGTTCTGTAGCAACGATCTGGACTATAATTAGCTACTGAAGAAAGACATAGCAACTGAAAACAGACCTTCGTTCGGAAGCCCTCCATCTGGTCCGTGTCGAACTCTACGCTGACCGAGCAAGTTTTCCTATCCTTCCGGAGCAAGGCCACCAGGGCCTTCTCGAAGTCCAAATCTGTTAGGATGGTGAGGGCCCCGGCCTTGCCGCCGCTGCATGCATAACTCAGACTTGTGTCACTCTGATAAAGGTGGCATGACCTACTTAGATCCAGTCCACGATAGCTTAAACGACGGCCCGGAGATGGGACCGGCATTGTACTGCTCGGCGATCGAGTGCGTGCTGAGGAACGACTCAATGAATCGCATCCGGGTGGTCTTCTCTTGAAGCTCGAGGAAGTCGAGTTTGGTGTCCTTGCTGCGCTTCAACACGATCTTGCCTCCACGAGCGGCCGCCGCCATGTCGACCGATGAGAAGTGCCGCGTGACGTAAACGGAGTGGGCAGAAGGGTCTGCGTGGGTATGTCTGAGCGTGTTGATACATAGAGACGCTAGGTGTGACGTACTATTTTGCCCGAGTATGGGATTTTGCGCGGTGCTGGTGCTCGTGGCAACGGCATTGGAGACAGGATAAGTGACTAGGAAAGGAAGCGTCAGCAGTAATCAATGGTTAAGCAGAATATTACTTACTGTCTGGTATGTCTGTAAAAGGAGTCGGAGCCCGTGCAGGGATTTTGACACCATGAGCGATCGCGTCTTGGAGAGCGGCCTCAATTTCCGCCGGCGAGTGGTAGAACCGAGGCGGGTTCACTCCCCCATCTACGAGCGCATTTTAAGCATCATACATATTGAAGAAGTCAATCACGAACCTATGAATGCGGGGTTGCGAAGCCAGCCTTCGGACGGCGGCACATACGGAGGTGGCACCACCACTACAGGTGCAGCGACTGCGGGCCCACTTGGGGGCACAGTTGCTGACTTCCGAGCACTGAGTCCAGGAATTGTGATCTTGAGAGACATGATGAGTTCGAATCGAAGGTAGAGCGACTGTCCAAAGGCTGCTGACAACGTACCATTGCAAGGCCGACATTTTATACTGCTCATTGAGCGGGACCCTCCATCCATGGAATCGTACGACAAGCCATATCTGCATGCTCCCGACTATATTCAGGGGGCCCACGGCGATATTTTCAGCCCCGAGACAGCTGAAGGGGAGCTAGTCACGTACCTTCGGAGGACAGTTGAGACTTGTACCTTGGCAGAGTATGAGGGCCTGACTGCGGCGGGAGGGAAGGTCGTGTTCTGAAAGGAGGTGCAGACAGTGTGCTCGGGCGGGTTTTGCGAGAGTAGACGGGTCGCAGACGTCGTGGTAAACAGTGGCGACGGAAGGTAACTGACGACGGAAGATACTGAGTAAGCGCGCGCACACAGCCTCAGTCGGAACTCGAAAATGTCACGCAAGGCGAAATCGCGGCTCTCGGAGCTGCAGAACAATATGCAAACGCCTGTACGTACATCAACCGCGCAACCGCGCACGCACGGTGGTCCGTATCCGCCGCCAACGATCAGTCAAAAGGCCAAGAACCCTGCAGCCTCCACAGACGTCATCGTCATTTCGTCCGATGACGAGGACACTCAACCAATCGCTAACCTTCAACGCACGCAGCGTGAGAACAAGGGGAAGGGGAAGAGTAGAATGCCAGCCGCACGAGCTTCGCCAGAAAACAACGAATCTTCAGATTGGACAGTGTCGGTGGCTGTCGAGTTATCCTCGCCGGAAACCAAAGAACCTCCCTCGGACTGGATAGTTTCCTTGGCCGGGGATTCTTTATATTTTGGGACCGATTTAGCAGACGTGCGTCTTTTCCTCAGTATCTTAAGCGACCCTTGCAGACATCTAAGTATAGGCCACCACCAAATTGCGGGCAGGTGTGGCACAGCTCGACCAGGTGCGGCCGTTTCGACCTCCCCTGTTTAGAGCTGGTAATGGATGGTATGATTAGGAAATCGTGCGTCTTGAAAAAGCGCGTGTGCGCGAAGCCCACAATTTGCAGGCGCAAGTGGCAAGGCTCCAGCAGGTGCGGCGGTTTCGGCAAAATGTGTATCTAATTGACAACGGATGCTGCGGTAGAAGCACGCACGCGCTGAAGAGATTCATGTGAATGCGGCCAATAAACTGCACGTACAGACGACACAGCTCCTGCAGGTGCGGCGGTCTCGGCAACGTGTTTCATTTGGCACTGACAGCGGATGGTTCGTTAGGAGAACGCACATGTTCGCGACTCGTTGAACAAACTGGAAGAGCAGCGTCTGCACTACCAATATCAGATCATTGTCCGAGAGCAAGAGAACAAAAAATTGCAGGAGGATGTGACGCGGTTCCAGCAGGTGCGGCTGTCTGGAATGCTCTTGGTATCTGGAACTGACGACAAACGGCACGGCAAGGATAATGCGCGTTTTCAAGACACAGTGAAAAGATTGGAAGAAGAGCAACGGAGCTACCAAGAGAAGTTGAAGACTCCACGTGTGCCGGTGAAGGAGCTCGAGGACGCCGTTATTTGCCCAGTGTGCCAGGGCACAATGTTCTCTCCTCATTTGTGCGAGCGTCATCTATCCTGTTTTCCGTCCAGACTGCTCATTTGACCGACAGCATGCCTGACTGCGGCCACACATTTTGTCAGGCGTGTATCGCAGGGTGGTTCAGCATCACCCGCAAGAAGCACATCGAGCGTTCTCTTCCCTCGCTCCCGCGGTACACTTGCCCGATGTGCGTCACGAAGGTGCGCACCTGCCCCGTCAAGTGCTACGCACTCAAGACCGTCGTGGATGTTGTTGCGGCCGCCGTTGGAGGGATCGATCCGCAACCGGAGGATGGACAGGCGAGGCAAGGGAGCATCTGGGACGAGTATTTTTGACTAGTTACTGAAGTGTGGTGCGAACACGGGTGAGTGAAGCGGACGCGATTCGGTGGTTGGGCGCGCTTGTGGTGTTCTGTAATTTGTAGGATAGGGGAAGATTGAGCAATCCAATGGTATCATCATCTGGGCGCAAGCCATGAGCATCGATTGGTAATGCGAGTGCAGTTCGTGGCAGATTAGGGTCTGGGGCTGCAGAACAAATGCAGGCGGACCGAGTGCGCGCGGGATTTGCGAACGCCGCAATGACAGGAACTGGGCAAAAATAGATTAGTACCCCCTAACAGAGGCAGTTATAAAGCTCTGTTTCTTTGCGCCTTGTGACACCTCCCCGCTGTCAATTTTTATCTGCCGCCATGCGTCTTCGTCGTTGAGCACTTGTGGTGGAGATTGTGAAAGCAGATGGTGCTCGGTTCTCAGAGTGAGTCGTACAGCAAAGGATAATGTCAACGCTGATGGTTTTGGCAGCTATAAACGTTTCCTGCAGAATTGGTCACAGTCTCCGCTGTCATACTTTGCATTGCGCGGGTTACCTCCGTCTTTGCTCTGGCACGGCGACGGGCCTGAAAATCGCCGTCGTCTTCATCTACCGAATTGTGGGCAAGCGGTAACCCTATCGTTTGTGGGTGAAGTGTCGCACATCGGCGTTGCGGATGAACGCGCGTTTACCATGAGGGTTCTGCCAAGTTTCGAGGATGCGAGAGCATTGAGAGCTCTTCTGTGGACTAGCTCGACGCACCCGTCGGTTCTGAATGGTGAGTTAACTGTGTTGAGACCTGTCCCGGACTCATCAATCATATAGAGACTCGGCTGGGACCTCTATTTCATGAGACACTAGGCATACTACTCTCTATCCCGACAGCCCCGCGGAGGCCGTTCTATTTCGACGGATCCCATCGGTGGCACCCTTATCATGTTAGGATGCCTGTCCTCTCAATCTGGGACCTGCGCTTAGGCGACGTAGTGATGGTAGAAGCCCAAGTGGGGCGCGCTGCACATACGACAATACTGGGTAGTCATCTCACCGCATATTTGGTCCCGAGGGCTGTAACTACTCTGCGCGGTTCTAGGGACCGAACAAGTTACGGCGCCAGGATGTTGATAAACAGGGTGTAAAGGCACGTCGGCCAATGGCCTTGATACGTTCTCTATATATTATGACGTTTATGTTTCGACACTTGAAGAGGACGGCGGATGGCGCGGACGACTGGTGTCGGAGATGACGCAACATCTGTCTTCCCTATGCTGCTGGGTGTGTGCAGGCAGCGGTACATGTCTACGACCACACGCGTCACGGTGTGCAGAACAGTTGCTATTCGCGTGTGGAAATAAAGGTTAACAACGTAGTGACGACTGTCCGTAGGCACTAAGTAGTATTGAAAGAAAAGAAACGCTGTAAGGATTTAAAGACACAGATAGAGAACAGTCGCTATTTGTGTGTGGAAGTAAAGGCTAATGATGTAGTGACGACTGTCCGCAGGCACTAAGTAGTAATGAAAGAGAAGAAGCGGCTGCCAGCGATCTCTTCTGCGAGGGGACTGCCACCGTGAGTTATGAGTTGTTCGTAGGAGTCGCGCACTCGGTCCAGTACGTGGTCATCGTCTGTATCAACCAAGTGCCTCACGTCCTTTTCCATGCGCAGCAGAGGCCCGCCCGTCAAACCCAACGTGTATGCGGTGTGCATCACGCAGATCACAGTTGTCCAAAGCTCCGTGCTGTTGTCGATCCGGCGGTCGATGCCCATTACTACTTTTGCGTAGTACAGCGCCAATAAGCCGCGGATGACGGAGGGTAAGGCCTGCGGGACCGTTTTGAATCTGTTTGCACACATGACAGCCACGAGGGGAAATTTGTTCGTGTCCAGCTGCCGGAGGAGGATGTAGTGAGCGGAGAGCTCGCGTCTATTGGCGACGGCAAACTCGAGTGCGATGCGTTGGAGCAAATTTTGGTCCGACAAGGAGACGGGGACGGGTAAGTCCATGATGTGTGCGTGTGTGTTAGATTGGACACAGGAGCCTCACGCGTTTTGATGTAAGATACGAGTGACGTGAAATTCCAACGTTGAGATCTTCGTGACTGTGATTGTGTTTCAGGATAGTCATGTCCGGGGCACTGAAAGAGCACGGAACGGAGGGCATGGAAGTCGCGGACGGAAAGACGGGAACGGAGGGCGCTGACGGGCACGGAGGGCACGGAGCGGAGGGCGCGGAGGAAACGGAGAGATGGGTGATCGGATGGAGGACGGCCCGGATTCGGTCGGGTCGACAGAGGAGGAGGTAAAGGCATGATGTGGAACGGAATTTTGGCAGTGTTAGGGGGAGTGTCCGTTCGCACAAGGAATATTAAGTTGTTCCAGGATTACTCGCATGGAGCACAGTCTGAAAGAAAAGCTGTCGGCCAGGTTGTAGTTTACGGTGAAATCTGCTTCGGCCAATGAATCGCATAGACGATCGCGATAGGACGGCGGTTCCAAGACGCGAAACGGAGCGTCGACGGTAATTTCGGGGAGGATTACTGTGAAGCCCTCGCGTCTTGAGACCGTCCTATGCTCTGCCATGCGTGCAAGGCCTACGACATGGTCATTGATCGTCGTCCAACTGCGACTTGGGACCCAACTATAGTCTTTCATAGAACTTGGTAGAATTGCTGATGGGATTTCAGACGATTGCTAAAATACCAGTCATAACGAGAAATTGTATTCAAGTTGGAGCATGAGATCAGAGGCGAATGCGGCGCTGCAACCTTGTATCGGCCGCTCGGTGCGATGTCGCAGCACTTTCAACAGACGCTGGAAAGACTTGTTCCACAGAGGAGCAAACAGATCATGGCGCGGCTTTTCATTGAGAAACGTACTAGCGGTGTGCTCGTAGACAGTGGAGGAAGGTGTCCAACCGTCTCCAGGGTACAGATGAAAGTTGTGACGCGCGACGTCTCCTACAATTCGGATGGAAGCCAGATTGGAGTCGCTATCGAGTAGACGATCTCCGGTCCAATGAACGTTGTCCTTCAACACGGGTAGGCCAACGAGTTTGCCGTCCGCAAATATGCGTCGCAAGTAGCGCGCAGGGAGGGCATGAGAGAAGGAAGGGACGAGGTTTCCCAGCAATGGACAGTTTTATATCTTGTTTTACAGAACATTGAAATCATATACGATTCGGCGCCGTCCTGCACACAGAGAGCGATACCGTACAAAATTACAATGTCTTATTCTCGACATAAAGGTTCATTTAACAAAAAGGCCATTCAATCTGCAGATTGTTTCTGGTTCAAATAAACAAGCAGTTCGACGCGAAAAACGTCTAGAATGAGATCAGTCAAGTGTCGTAATGAAAGCATGAAGGACGTACTCAATCAAAGACCCCGTTCAAAAGCAACCTTTTCCGTGTTCCTGTGACCGGGCATTTTCCTGCACAGAGTCGACCTCCCAACTTCCACATGGGCACGAGCAAGGGGAACTCGCACTCGACGCTGTCGTATTGCTTCAGGTCGAAGGTAAGACGTAGGCATCCTGCGTCCGTGAACCGACGGAACATATGAGGGCAATAGAGCGGGTCGTCACCACCGCGCACGTGAACGACGCCATTCGCTCGGAAGTTGGAGACCTGGAAACCCCGGGCGACGTATTTCGGAACACATTTGCTGTTGACGTGACCGTCATGGATACGTGAGGCGGTGATGCATGCCTTGCCGCGGAGGGTGAGACGCGGATACGCGAGACAAAGGGTGTCCGGCCCGACGTAGTTCATGACGTGGGTTCCCCAGAACTGGGAGATGGGGACAAGTGGTGCATTTTGAGATGAACATACGATATCCACCCGTCGCTTATCCCATCGTTGGAGTTGGACGACGGACGCGATGGATCCTTCGTAGCAATGAAGGGGCGCATCGAGATGTGGTACGAGGGGGGTGTTGTGGATGACCTCGTAGTATTCTTGTTTTTTGAAGTAATTGAGGACGGTGTATGCTGATGAAAGAGGGCAGTACACGTCCATGTCTGATTCCTCCCAATCGTCCCAGTCCGTTCTGCGAAGCAGGAATCGCAAGGCGGTTGAGCCGGATACCACGGACCTCGTCTGGCGAAGAACGTGGCGAAATTGAAGCGGATCCGTGACATAGTTGCGGAGACGTTGGTTCCATGCAACGCGGATGTGTTGCTTGACGAGTTGTTGGGCGTGTCGACACGCACCGTGGACCATGAAGAGGTCAGCCAAACACAGATAGTCGAGGATGGCGAGCCATATGTCGTCGTTGAGGGAAAGCAACATCTGTACGGGGGAACGGGGAACTAGATCGGAGAACCTTTTATATTTCGATACGGAGACGGAGCGATTCCTAAAAGGTCACGGGGCGATCGGATTCTCCGACGGACAGTGTTTATAAGGGCATCGGAGCAGGTTCGCTTGCTACGGCAAAGGTCATCAGTCATGCCCTCAAAGGTGAGCACATGTTCCGCGAAATTCGGTGTATACTCATTGGCGATAGGACACGGTGCGCACAATCCGTGCGGTTTATGTGGGTTCGGGGGTCGAACCAAGGATTGTCTTCGTCAAAACCACACATTACCAGCGGAATGGGTTGAAGCACAGCGTACCTGCGGTCCGCGACTGGTTCACTCACCCAGTCCCCTTCCGCTCGAGGCGCATGGTCATTGACCGTGGAAGACCACGGTCAGCGACGCTCGTTCTTTTCCATACTGAACGATCAATGTGTTTCGAACGTTCGGCAGCTGTGGCAAAGGCAACAAGGTGCAAGAGATGGAGAGGGGAATTTTTGGTTTTTAGGAAGGCCGTTGTTGGAGAGGGTTTAGTCAACATGCGAGGTAGTGATCCTATCATGGCAGTGAAAATGATCAAACGGTCAGCTTACTGCCGTCCATTTGAATGAAGCGTGTTTGCTCATGAGCCCATAGATTCGTAGAAACGGAGACAGTACTCCGCTCTGCATAATCTCAGATGGTGAGTGCGCACTTCAATACATACGCTGATGCACTGACTGACGTGTGAGGAGGGACGAAGTTTGAGAAATCGCGAACTGTTCTGGTTGTCAGTTGTCGTCAGTTGTCGTCGAATACAATACGCTTTACATGCTTCAGAACACGCCCTGGCTTCCCCGAAGTTCTCGTCGGTTTTCCGTAGGACATGGCGGGTGTAAAACGTGAAACGTATGATTTATACCAACTACGCTACATAAGCAGCTCAGGATATACCTCGATGGTACGTAGTATAAAAAATGGTGACAACAACACCGGAAAGCCTCGTCAAAGTGACGGTAATGAAGATGAAAGAACCAATCGTTCATGATCAGTCTCACCCAGGATTTCTCTCAGGGCGGTAAGCGCCTCGACGACGGCTTGTTGAAGAATCCTCGAAGGTTCCGTAAAGCCGGTGCCAAAGTATCAGTAACGACTGAAAACGAATCCTTAACCGTGTCTTGAGCGGGGATTGGGGAAAGGGTCGGGGAAGTCGGCTGAGGAGAATGCGCGCACAGAAGTGGAGGAGAGGATGGCCTACTCGGAATAGGAGGTGTGCCGAAGTGGATGATAGTAGACGGAGTGCCGGCACAAACGGCGTCCTCGTTTTGCGAAGGTTGAGTGTGATCGAGTAGGGGAGCAAATGTGTCGGGTAGCTCAGTGGGATGGGTCTGGTGGTGCACACTCGTGGATTCAGCAAGCATTGATTGCATGGCACCAAGAATGTGCTCCTGTTGCTGCTGATACGCGGCCAACTGACGCAACTGTGCTCGATACAACACATCCAGCTCCTGAACCTGCCATTGTAGGGCCTGGAAATCGCGACGCAGGCCTTGGGACTCCTTCATCATTATCATCGTCAAGGGAGGAGGTACGCCAGCCTCCTTGGCTCTCCTATCCTTCCTCCGGAGCCGAAAACGAGCGCAAGAGGCGCGATCGTCACCGTTCGGCATCCAGGAACTCATTCTGAGGTGCAGTGGGTTAGACAGGTGGTTAAGGGTGCGTGGTGGTAGCGATGGTGTCGACTCGCTGATGATGGCGGTGATGGCAGCAGTGGTGGCGGTGGTGGGAGCTCTCACGGACAGGAAGCCTCTCCAGCGTTAGCTAGAGGTAGTCAGTGGTAAGAAGAAGTAGTTAAATTAGCGGTGGCGGTGGTGGTGGTGCAACGCAGAAGCCTCGTCTAGCAAGCGGCTGCGTTCTGAAAGACCCAATGATGACTATGTAGACATCGACGACGATGTTGACGACGCCGCACCGGATTCGTCTTTGGTTCCTCGTGGCGCGGCTATCAACTTCAGTGCACTCACCCGCAAGCTCGCCCAGGAGCGTCACACGGGTACGGTGGACAACGGGGGCACCCCTCACCGACGGCAACAGGATGCTCTTGTTTCCCATATATTCATGGATCAGGACTTCTCGTGGCTGCACCTCAAGCCAGACCACGCCTCGCGTACGTTGTGGATCAGCCCCGAGGACGGCCACATCATTCTGGAGGCATTTTCACCCATCGCTGAGCAGGCCCAGGACTTCCTCGTTGCGATCAGCGAGCCTGTCAGCAGGTATGCATAACTGAGCAGCGGTTGTATACAGATATTTACTGTGCCGTCCCGGGCCGAGCGGTAAGGTCTCGTGACTACCTTTCACGTATCTTAGATCTAGATTGCGAGAACCTCGTCACGTCCAGCAGTGCGCGGGTCATATGTGGCCGAAGCCCACATGTCGTAGTGAGTGCTGCAAATCACTAAGAGGCCGTTCGGCGCAGCTGCAAAGTTATTGATTCTTTCTCAAAGATCCAGTGGTGCGGTATGGGTTCCCATCGCAAGTTACCTGCGATTTGTGACCCACGTCACGCGTCACACGGACCTTGTGAAGCCGAGGCATCCGCATTCCGGAGGTCCCTTCTCTTCAACCTCCACAGCCATGTCCGACGTGCGTGCCACAACTGTCTTGTGAGCGGCATGCATTTTTCGTGTCATATATACACTAATACAACGTTCAGATCAGTTAACTCTGTTACGAAGATGCGTTCTACTATACGGGCACCTAAAGACATCTTCGACGCGGATGATTTGCACGATCTCGCGACCTTGTCGGGCAAGAATTGTTCGGGTGCGGCAACTTGTCTTGGTCTCTCAAGATAATCTTCTAATCTTAGGGCAGAACATGGCATAGGAAAAGCGAACGGCGGCATGATGGAGAAATGGTATCGCGCGAAAGAGGAAATAGATCGCATGATGCAGTCCATGCGTGTCATGTGTGAGGAGGCGGATTCATTAGCACAATTTTCGAGGTCCTCAGCGGTATTGCCCCGTAAAGGGGCAGTAGCCTCGGTCGCGAACGAGACCAGCGTGCCTGAGACGTATTCAATGCATAGTACGCCACAAGCCTTTCCTAGTATGTGATAGGGGTATCTTTTTTTTCGCGACCTCCTCTCATTGATCATGGAAGAAGAAATTCGATTTCGGCGCGCGGCTGCGCGCGTGGAGAACGCGCTTAAGTTCATCCTCTCGTTGGACGAGCCGTCGCGGGCATGTCGGTACGAGTCGTTTGCAGAAGAAGTAGTACGTCGCGACTCACTCAAGCTGTTGTTTGATGCTGAACCGGGATACAGCGCAGTGCACTGAGCTACAGACGAGCCCTCTGTTCCTCCATTGAAATCCCGGCATCGTTGGCGACCGCTATAGACATCATACACAATGCGTATCTCAAGGATCCATGTGCATGGAATGTCGATCTGTCCGATGTCGAGATGCGGACCCTACCGTTCACCGAGCCGCTTTTCGATGACGCTCTCGGCCCAGACCAGTGGTGGGTAGCAACGAAGGGCGTTGCGGACGTCGTGTCTCCGGAGCAGGTCCAGGACAGAGACGAACTTCGAGACCAACAAACTGCGCCGGTTGCGAACGCGGTACGTCCATCCGTTTGCAAGGAAATTCAGTCCTTATATGTCGAGTTACAGAAGGCGTGCGACGCATGCATCTTCAGGAAATCTCCGTGTGTAGCCGGGGAGTACTTTGCCTGTGTGCGATGTACCAGAAGGCGAGTAGCATGCTCTCTCGTTCCGCCCTCTGCCAGGCACAGACGCAAGAAAGAGAGCAGGAAGACGAGAAGTGAGGTCATGTAATATTCTTTTGTACAAACAATGAGTTACAAATCGTATGACATGTCATCTGTGTTGTTGACCTGAAAATCTCCCGTGCCACGAGCAAGTAAGCAAATACACTCCAACTCGAATTTGACTTTGCAATCGTCAGTCACTTTCCCGTCGACCTTCAGATAGTACCGCTGAACTGCAACCTCTATGAGAACGACATCGCCGACAGTGACGTCTTCCCGCTCAAGAGACACCATTGTGGCTTTGGACGACAGACGTTCCGTCGCATCGTAAATAGCAGTAAACGGTTTGTTCTAGTAAATAGAGCTAGTCTGAATACGGGATCGATCGTAAGGATAGGTTGGACGCACTATTTTCACCTTTGTACCGCGAACAAATTCTGTTTGCCACCGTGCAGCGTAGATCGAGTCTACGATGGCCACATCTAAGGGTATGGTATCAGAAGGGCAGCGGACCAGACACAAACGATCGAGGAAACGCACCAACGGGGGGCCTTGATCTCTCACGGATAAGACGGGTAAGAATACCCAAATCGTCTGCGCTGAGAGGTACTACAGACAAATTGACTTTGTCTGGTTCCTCGACGGTGGTTGACACGAGCCAGACTTTCTTGACCTCTCCGGCAATGAGCAGTTTGAGCGGTTTTCCGTCAGACCGGTTGTAAAGAGAAGTGCTTTTACCACCGGGACCCCAACAAGTAGTGTCGGGAAGTTTCCGTGGAGCATACACGGCTCGGTCCTCGTCGACGAAATCGAGAATCTTAGGGATGCGACTACAAGAACAAGTTAACCAAGAATAAATGGGCCAAAGTGCAGAAGTAAAAGCATGCCTTTTAAGTTCATCGCTAAAGTAGTCCCGTTGTGCGTCGTTTGTCACAATGTCAGGGACAGTGCCAACTGATCCATCGGCGTTCATGTTGGCATTGAGCTCAGACAGTAGAGTAGACTCCTCTCTCGTTTCTCCATCCCCAGACGAAACAGTCTCGGACGAGGAGCTCTTCATATGAGCGACCACGCGTTGTCTGCCGCATGTTTCATGAGTTGAGCGATCCCGATAGACAGAGACAGCGTGTCTCACCTTGACAACTTCCGCGAGGGATCAGGCGTTAAGGCTTTGTCGGCTTTCCTTTTACCAGAAGACATAAGTGACAGACTTACGAGCACGCAAAGTCGTCTCCGTTGCATTTATAACCGCACGAAGGGGTGTTCGTCGATCAACGCGGACGCCCCGGAGATTTGATCGAGACGGAGGCCGTTGTGAGCAAGCGCGCGTCGGGACAGCACCATACGGAGACGCCGTATTAGTCTAAGTGCTCCGGATAGATACCCCGAACCCCGAAAAGTGATTGTCCTCCGCACCCGGACGGGGCATGGAACCGACTGGCGCTCTTATATGCAACAAAACGGGGAGATGGTCGACGTGCATCAACTGATGTCGTTCATTCAAAGTGAGTCAACTCGTACTGTTATTCGCGGTAATTTGGAAGCCAAGCTTTTGCAACACAGCTTCCAACGGACAGGGATTGTTGTATACGCGCTGGCCTCGTCATTTCCAGCGACAATGGGTCAATGAAAAAACACACTATGACCTGAAACCGTGGCAGATAATGCCTTCCGACCTTTCAGAACTGCGCCAGTGGTGCAGATTCACGGAGGCACCTGAAGCTTATAACAACGAGTTCTGTCCATTCGTCTGCACATACACCGCCATTCCCTCCATGCCGTCACACGCAAGGGAACCTTATCGCTTTCCGGTGACCGTTCGACTTCAGGGATATCTTGGTCGACATGAGATGGGCGCCTATGGTGATTGGAGCGGGTAAGCCTACGTTGTTTGCTGCCGAACTACCTCATGGACGAGAGCCAGGGAAGAAGACACCGCGGACACTGCCACCCAAAACCTTATTCTTCATGGAGGATATTTCAAGGAAATTTTCAACCGGGAAATCGAAGTCGTAAAAGCTTTGTGCTTTTGGGCAGAAAGCAGCCTATGTTTTACGTCGCCTTCAACGCCGATACTATGCTCCGGTCAATCGGAAACCGAGGACAGTATTTTGCTCCAGCGGCACGTTTTCAGAAGGGTAATGTGCGCTAGTCACTCATACAAGGTCTAGAACTGACACGCGGTGCAGGTGCCCCGCGCTTCCAGGGGCCACTGGCCTTTGGCCGGTTCACTGGAACAAAGAGCGAATGAGATACGTACCAGATGGCACCGTACTCGAGGGATTGCGCGATTCGGATACCGCGTGCTCGGTGGAATAGTGAAGGCAACGGACCACAGCGAATTTGAAGAAGGCGATTTTCTCGAGGTCATAGCCCGCCCTATGGTCGTCTTTCGAAGGGGTGACCACGCTTTTCCCTACGCCACGGTCATCTTTGAACCCGTCGAGGTGATCATGATGTCCAAAGCCTCATCGACCGCGCTCGTGAGTCACTCGTATCAAACCTGAGAGGATTTACAGTATCACGCTGCAGACAAGGTTCAGTTACTAGTAGCTTGCTACCACCGGTATCGCTTAGTCGCGTACAAAAACAAAAGTACTGGCATCGAAATTAAAGAGTGTGACGGCGCATAATCTGTGAGATTCAGTCATTACGGTGTACCGTTGGTAGAAAACTTGGCGGAGCGCAGGCATCTTGGCGGCGAAATTAGTATCCGGCTGCACCCTCCGACGGAGAAAAGCATGCGCCGGAACGGGTAAGGCTCCCGTGACCAATCCGCTATACTATAAAGGACGACCGAAAAATGTCGATGTCCCGGCTGAAACCCTCGAACAGAAAAATGGCATTCATCCTTAGTGAGCCATTTTGTATTATAATTAGCGTGGCGATACTGACATGAGTATAGCAGCCGACGGGGACGATATCCTCTGTCGACAGTGGCTCGGGGATTTGTCGAAAGGATGGCTCACCACGTCAACAGCCCCTACACTGTCACCATGGGAAAAAGTGCCCGCTGATCTCAAACAGCTAAGGCATTGGTGTTGTTTTTCGCACAAAGCCACCTGTGACCGCAGTCGAGAGCAACAGTTCTCTTGTATCCACAAATCAATTTACCCAAACACGGACGAGCACGAACCTGCATTCTTTCCTGTCTACATTCGCCTACAAGGCTTTTTGGGAAAGCATGATATTCGGGAGTTTGGCGACTGGACAGGGTAAGACGGTAATAATTGTCTATATGATCTTGCCGTTTACTGTCTGCAGCGAAGAAGAGACCGCTGGCGCTGCCACACAACGATTCGTTTTGGAAGGGCGCTATTGCAAGGACACATTCCAAAGACAAATGGAGACGATCGAGGCCTTCGTTGAGTTAGCGGAGAAAACGCTAGGCTTCTCGAACATTGCCAAAGTGACCTCGAAAGGGTACGAAGAACGCAAGATCTACTGTCAGAGGGATGTGTTTGTCAAAGTAGGTTATTTTGTTAGGTTTGCTTGTGGAGGTTCTTGTCGGACGCTAAAGTCAGCGATAGCAATTCAAGCGCAGCGGAAATGAGCAACCTCTCGAGGGAGACTTGGCCGAGCACGCAGCACAGATGGAACCTCGGTGGACCACAGCTCTGCCTATTTGGTACGGACACAAAATTCGGAACAGCTTCGCGGAACGATGCAACAGTGGTTTTGTGCGAGAGGGCGACTTCGTGGACATGGTTGTTGCCATATCCGTAGTCATGTTGACGGGCGAGGACGGTCTACCTGTCGCGCAGATTCATGTTGAGCCTCGGAAAATAGTGTGTTTGTGTATGGCAACAGACGTCAAAAAGGTATAACACCTAATTTCCTGCGTCAGGGTCTGTATCTTACTCTAATTTTGTAGTACATGATTCACGCCAAGATCTCAAAGAGCCAGACGAAACGAAGGAAGCGGCCTGTCGTTGGGCCAATTGTAGAAGGTCTGGACCACATGAGCACCGAGTAATGTACTTGAAGTGTTACATTGGGAGCCATGGTTCGCCCGCTAATCGGCAGTGCCCACGGCAACTTTCAAAGCACGGCCCTACCGGGCATAGCCTAGTCTCTTGAGCAATCCGCAGAAGGCTTTGTCATTGGACGGGAGCAGCATTGTCGCTGGACGGGAGCAGACACGCCAGGGTCGCAGCGTAGTATATTAGGACCGTACAGTACTCTGATAGGCCGTCATGTGTGTCTCCGCAAGGCGGGCTTCTTCCATTCGCATTCCCCTTTATTGCAACCTTCCCCTCTCTCGTCCGCCTGAGTTGATCCTCTTTCGTCCTACTCCCTCGTTTTTACATCCGACGTCTGCTATGCGTTTGACCGACCCCGAGTACTGTACTTTTTCGACCTTATGTTCGTCACAGCGAGACTTGCTCGATGGGGCCGGGAGGTTTCCGTACTGATGTCATATATTCCTAGCTAACGCGCACAATGTACCAGTAATGTATGTAATTAAGACCGAAACGTCATTGTAATAGATGCAATATCGGCAGGAGGAAGTTCGTCGGAGAAGGAGGGAGGCATCGGCAATGCCCCTCCTCTTGCGGCACGGCGAGGCAGTAAACAGGCATCGGGCAAACGACTGGAGCAGGCCGCGGAAGAGGATAAGCAAGAAAAGACTGATCAAATGCATGAGAAAACAGTGACAAGGGCAAACGTGAAATTCACCATTGGCAGCATCCGACGACCGCGCACGGCATACGGGCCTGGGGTCATCAAGAGGAGAAGCGGCTCGCTTGAGGAAAGACATGGAAAGAGCAGGGCACGGAAGAAAGAGAGGAAGATGGGAAAGCTAGGGACGAAGCACGACCGGAGTCAAAGGACGGCGGGTCCGGGGAGACAGGAGAGGTCGTCCAAATAACGGGCCGCTACCGGGGAGAAAATTTCTCGGTTAGGTCGAACTATGGCGCCCGACAGGCCTTGGCCTCTAACGAAACCAGGGACCTCGGGCGACCTTTCCCTAGACACAGAGTTGATCTGGATGGCACGGGGGTATCGAGTGCGTTGCTGTACTGGTTGATCTGGAAGTAGAGGACGTCGATGGAGTAAGCCCGGTAACTTTCAGTCTTCGAGACCAGGTCGAACCTAACCCAGCCTCCGAATGATACACGGGACGGAATAGAGTACCCGCAACCTATCCTGTACCGTTTCGTGTGAGCGTTCCAGACTTGTCGACAGCCGCACACGTCGGAAAGCGGACTCCTGAGGCGGAGCTTTCCAAAATGGTCGGCAGCCGCACGCGTCGGGAAAGAGAACGTATACTTATAATGTGGTCTCAATCTATGCTCCGCGGAATTCGAAAAGATGTCTTTCATCCTTAGTGAGTTAAGCTTCGCATGGACGGTTGTTACAGGTGTTAATCTCATCGCAGCTCCCGACGGAGGTCAACTTCTCTGTCGAACATGGCCCGGAGACATGTCGATGGGATGGGTCACCGTCCCGACAACACCTGGATTATCACCGCGCCTCAAAGTCCCTTTCGACCTTCGGCAGCTCAAGGGTTGGTGTTACTTCAGACCCAAGACCCTATGGAGAGAGTTCGACTGTTGCCATTCACCGTGTCCCTGCAACACATATGGTGGTGTCCCTACGGTGAATATCCATCTGCAGGGTTTCTTGGAGAAATTCGATATTCGTAAATTCGGCGATTGGACAGGGCAAGACCATCATATTTATCTATGCGACCGGCACGCTTACCCGTTGACAGTGAGGAAAAGACGGCAGGCGCCGCCACCCAACAATATGTCTTGGACGCTGGCAATTGTCGCGATACATTCCAGAGACAAATCGACACAATCGAGGCCTTTGTCCAGCTGGCGGAAAAAACACTGGGTTTCTCAAACTCATCTATGATAATCTCGAAAGATGTTGATGGAGGGAAGCTTTACTGCGAGAAAAGTGTCTTTGACAAAGTACGCATCTGTCATCATTGTCCCGGATCTAGAACATCGCTCAAATGAACAAAAGGAACCCGTGCCCGACGATCCCGAAACAGTTCTCAAGGGTATTCTCAAGGGTACGAAAGCAGAGCGCGCAGAACAAATGGCACCACGATGGTCTCTGGCGTCCCCGATCTCCTACGGACACATGTGTCGTCCCGGCAGCATCGTACAAACTGACCAAAAGTTTATTCGACAAGGAGATTTTGTGGACATGATTGTCTCGATAACCGTGGTTATGTTGTCAAGTGAAGATGGCCCACCCGTCCCCCAAATTCGGGTCCAACCTCGGGATATAATGGTATTGAGTATGTTCACAGATAGTAGTACGGTGAGGCGCATTCCTCTTAGTTTGCAATTGATTCTCACCTTCGATCGTGACCCCGTTGGAAATTTCGAAGACCCAGAGAAGAGTCAAAAAATTGACACGCGCCTGTAAAAGGCCCAAATTTTAACGGGCCCAAAGATTAGTGTGCACATGTTTGCCAACTGTAGTAAAATGTAGCGCCAACGCCAGAACCCCCATCCCTATCCCCAATGTCTCTGTACAACTTCCTCGAGCAATACTCATCGCACGTTTTCTCGACTGTCAACAACGATCTATGTCAATCAGTCAAATGGTCGACCGAGTCTGACTACTTACTCAATGAAGCCGATGGACGTCAAGCTTGTCTGAAAATCGTGGGCGATGTGTCACGAATGAATTTCAACCTCTATCCCGGGGGAACATGGGACCCCTTCTACCCCTGGGACATTCATTGTGCAACGACCAGCCCATGATCTGCTTCGTCCTTTGCGGCGAAAGAGTATCCCGAATATCGTAAAGATAATGGACAGGCAGACTCCTTCCTCCGGAATAGACGCGAGTAATAAACCTTTTCATTGCACGACCCAGAAGGGCGCTGACGCTACCATGGCAAACGGAATGACGGATGCCTGAGTTTTCTGATGTCTAATGTAAGGAAAATTTGTATCAGTCTATGCTATGTTGGTCGCAATCCATCGCATGAGTTCACGCTCCCCATACACATCAACCACTTCTCTTCCACTTCGGTGGTACCACCATATGGTTCGAACGACCTCATCGACAGAGATCTCGTCACCTAACCACGATCCTCCTCGCGGACCGTTCTTGATTACAACAGCAGGCCCGTACAAGGACTTCCGATCACGAGGCATGATCATGGAAGCGACAGTGTTAGGGCGCCGACCAAACTCCCCCTCGCTCCGGAACCCGTTACGATTCCCTTGAATCGTTTCTTATGTAAGCACCAGTCGCGGTTTTTGACCCCCCCTGTAACTTTCATCTTTGTCCCTATATATAGAGATTTGTTCCCACGCTTCTCGCGGCAGTTTCCTTTGTATAATATATATAGAGATATGTTCACACGGTCCAATCTCACCAGCAAACACATTTTCCCCTCTTCGCTGATCAAAAGACTCCCGTTTCAGACAGTATTTTGCATTTTGTAAGCTAACTAGGATAGATATGCATATAATTTCTGTCACTCTGAAGTCAGAAGAAAATGCTCTGCAATTTCCCTTTTCGGTAAAAAGTTCCCACGGTCGATGAGAAGCATGACGTAGTTTATAGCAGGTGCTCCCGGAAAACTACGTCATGCTTCTCCTACTCCGGCTAACATAGCCGGAAAATACTTATAATTGGAAAAGTGTCTTTACCAAGATTTGAACTTTAAGCCTCTAGATCTCAAAAGGCACAGAGCATTATTACCACTAGACTACGCATGCATTCAAAATGCATCAGGAAAATGAGATGGAGTTTGGTTCCCCCTCTTCGGTCTTCCAAAGACTCCCGTTTCAGACAGTATTTCGCATTTTGTAAGCTAACCAGGATAGATATGCATATAATTTCAGCTGCTCTAAGGTCAGAAGAAAATCATCCATAGTTGCTATTTTCGGTAAATAATTCTCACGCTTGGCCCAGAGGAACCACGTCAGTCTCGGATGCACTGCACAGTGCATCCGTGACTGACGTCATGTCTCTCCGCTCCATCTCTGAGTTACAAAGAATATAGCACAGTTACCACTAGACTACAGAGCCATTGATACTATATATATAAATTTATACCATATACTGTACCATTTCAATCGGTTCGCCGGTCACGCGTCACAGGGGGTGTCCGGCGAGGCGAAATTTGGGTGCTGTCACGGGTCACAGGGCAGGGTGGCGAAAGCCTCCAGCGAGTCTCGAGCTTGAGATTAAGGATCTCAAGGGCCTCAAAAATAGCACTGGGAGGCCTGGAAATCCAAGTTACTATTGAGGCCCTTGCAGAGTGCGAGCTTTTATACCTAAGTGCTACTAGACTACTTGTCTGCTTATCTATCACCCTTGGTAATCTAATCTAGTACTTTCGGGGGTTGCCGAAAGGCTTCTCCCGCTAACTACAACATTGTCTCAGCTTCGGTGTAGACTGACACAGACAATACACATTTTTGGGTAGGCTAGCTAGCTCCGAACTCTGTCACTTCCAAGTCTCATAGGTGTGGCGAACCTATGCATGAGGTGAAAAGCTGCCACGGTCACGGTCACACCTGGTGAGCGGCGAACCTGAAATTTCGCCAGTCGGGTCACAGTCACACCGGGGTGGCGAACCGATCGAAATGGTACAGTACACTGTCTGTGGACATTTTTCACAGCCTCTCAAGTCTCTCACCTTGCCATTCATGCATCTGGAAATGCTCCAGGCAAAGTACTGCTCGGACTGAGATACTTATATGTTCAAAAGTGTTTGCATCAGAGGTTGAACTGCAGACCGTGCCCTCAATCAATCCCTGGTGGCCTGCGCGAGCTTGCGAGCGAGGCCGGCCAGGTATTGATTGAGGGCACGGTTGTATCTACGTTTTACGGACCAATGCACAATGTTGTTGGGGAAATTGGTGACTAGTCTTTAAAAGGCCATTGCAGAGCATGGCAGGACGATTCCTTCAGCACATTTCAGAATATCTCCTGGCTTTATTGCATCTATCTTGTGTGAAATTCATATGTAATTCCAGGGTGAAATTCATATGCAATTCCAGGTGAAATTCATATGCAATTCCAGGTGAAATTCATATGTAATTCCAGGTGAAATTCATATGTAATTCCAAGGTGAAATTCAAAAGATATTCAGGGTGATATTCAGGAGAAATTCAAAAGATATTCAGGGTGATATTCAGGGGAAATTCAAAAGATATTCAGGGTGATATTCAGGAGAAATTCAAAAGATATTCAGGGTGATATTCAGGGGGAATTCAAAGGTGTCTAGACACTGATTAATTGACAATCTTCCTGCCATTGGGATAGTATTAGAGATATGATAGATCAATTATTTTGCTTTATATGTATAATGCAAGTGCTGCTGTGCGTCCTTCTGCTTCATATATATTGATGCTTTCCCTTGGTCCCTCATGGTTGAACCTGGTTTTTGTTGTCATACCATCATGATACCAAGTTTGATCTTGAAGGTCAAATACACGTGCAGTAAAATGGAACCCACCATGATATATAATACCTGCCAAACGGTAGACACGTGTTGCATGGTCTTCAGCAATATGTATGCTTTTACTAAGTACAACATTATGCTTTGAGATTGACAACATCAATACAGGAGGTAGCTCACCAACAAACTTAGTGACTATTGTCAAATGATCTCTACATATAGAACACAAGTTCTCTGATTGTCTATGATGTGTATTCATAAATTCATTGGTATTAGTGGCACCAGAGTAACAGGGATCCCATAAGGCAGCAGGTAGAACATGCCGTTTGTCAATACGATGACACCTTACACAACTTGTTTCATCGACCACAGAGCCTTTGTCATTTTTGAATAATTCTATACACATGCTTCTAATATCTGTGCCATCTACAGCATTGTTGGGAAATTCACGAGGGTCCATGTTACGTATGCTCATGCGCACAAGGTCACGTTCTGCCTCTGCTGTCCTACCTCTCACAGGATGTGACCACAAATCATTCATAAGATCTAAATGTTGATTCTTTCCCAGTATGTGTGTATTCCAGGTACTGCTTTCTGCTGCAAAAACATTTCTAAGAATTGTAAAAGTACTATCATAAGCACAGCTAAGAGTCTTTTTATCCCATCTCAATCCTTTGATTTTTACTTCAACTACTGTGGCTGCAGAGGCAGTTGCAGTCTTCCTACGTTTTGAAGAATTTTCTGGTGCAACAGTTAGTATATCTTTCACAACTTCAGTTTCAACTACCTCTTGAGCATACTTATTAATTGTACTTACTTTTGGTGTGGTAGTAATAGAGTGTGTGTTTGCTCTGTCAGTAAAAGGGAGTTTTGTCTTTGCATGTGCAGGAGGCTTTTTCAGCAAAGTCCATTCCAAGTCTGGTAGTACTGTCACTTTATCCATGGGCTCTTTTGCAGACCAGGATATGGCATTATGCATGTGCTTAGGTATGAGTGGTTTGCCAGAGTTGCTCCTATAATCCTGATACTGTCTTACTAGAGCAGTACGAGTTTTAGCATTTATACCTTCAGGAAGTTTACCCATATATCTCAGAGTGGTAATATGGTCTAGAATCTCCAATTCACGAAAGTTTTGCCGATCCCATCCAGATAACCCTCCCTGAATCTTGTGTGGGAAGAAGCCTTGTACAATCAGTGTTCCTTGTAAAGATGATCCTCGTGACAGTGCAGTGTAGTATGACTGATGAGTGCGACAGTTGTGCAAATCTACTACATTGTATTTGCGAGTTCTACCTTGGGAAGCAAAGTCTGTCATTGCAAAATTGGGAATTACTGGGACTTGCTCTCGACTTATACGCCAAGGTGTGTCATCAGGCATCTCACAGACCAGATCTTGTTTCTGTTGTGACACAGGTACTACATTTTGACTCAAGCCAGGTAACTGAATATCTTGGGCAGGATTACTGAGATGTACAAAGACAGTCTCCAGTGCTTGCTTGTCATGTGCAATGTCTTTTGCATGCCACCCTATAACAGTACCTTCTGCACCATTTGTTACACCAAGCTCAGTAGCTTCATTCTTCTTGATCATTATGTGCATGCCTTTACATAAAGACAGTATTCCAGGATGGTGATCTGTTACAGCATGAGGAAGATTCCACAGTATTTGTTGTGGGCCAAGAGCAATGGCATTTGATGTGCGCAAAGGATCAACAATGTCTGTATTCTTCCGCTTGCGACCTGGCTTTTTCTCTGAGTCTGTATTTGTTCGCCATTTATCAATTGAATAGAAATGTGTGAGATGCTGGTGATGATCCTCTGCAAACTGCCGACTATTCATTTCGTTTAGACGATCACGATGTGAATTCAGACCAGTGATGACTGATACGTATCTAAACTCAGGATCCCAAATATGAGGTTGATCTTCACCACGCCCAGCAATCCGTGTACGTAGCAATGCAATATCTGCGTCAGTGCATGAACGGTATCTCATATTTTCAAGAGCTGTGCGAAACTTGGCATCTTCAGGAGTCTGAGTCTTCTGACGCATATTTTGGCGAAGTATAACAACATGTGTTGACTGATGCCAGGTAGCTTTGCCCATAATACTTTTCTGCACCTTGTGACTATTGGTTGTATGTAAAACAGCATCTGGAGTCCTTGAGTATAATGCAGGACTTGTAGAAGGTGGGGGTAGCTGAGCAAAATCACCTGCAAAGACCATGTTTTTACCTCCATATGCAGTATCATGAATCTGCATTGCAAGACACATCTGAGCACTTATATTGTACAAGCTTTCACAATCTACCATCGAGATCTCATCCAAGAACACATATTGAACATGCTTAATACGCTCATGGACTTCATTCAAAGCCATCCAACTTTGTTGTGTTCCAAAACCATTAATACCTAGCACTGAATGATAGGTTGATCCTGAAACTAAAGCAGCTGCAGCACCTGTTGGTGCAAGAACTAGAAACTTATATTCTTGCTTCATTTCTTTGAAAAAATGCATAAGTGCCTTTATGACTTGGGACTTGCCTGTGCCTCCCATACCACCCAAATACATTTTAAGCTGTTCAGCAGCAGGGTCAAGGACATGGTTTGATACAATACGAAATGCGCGCTTCTGTTCAGTATTCAAAGTAAAAAGTTGGGCAGTCTTAGTTACAATTTCTCGCTGCTCTTCTGTTCCTGCTGTATGAGCCTCTGTTAGATATGCAAGGTCCACCAATCTCACAGTGTTTTCCAAGTCCTCCTTTTGCCCTTGTGCTGAGTTTGTGGCACTTGCTGCAGATGCCTGTTCAGCACGTTCATCTATTACCTTTTGCTTCTCTAAAGTTAGTACTGTTTTCCAGTGTGCAGCTGACTTTACAGACCCATCAAACAGAGGCTCAGTATCAATATCCATTGGAATACTGCCCTTGCGTTCAAGCCAACCAGTCTCATGCATTACCTTTTCAATCTGAGTCATCTGGGTCAATCGATTCAAAGTCTTTTTCCCGATCACCTGCCACTGACTTTCCAAGGCCTGTGCTAATTCTGTAAGATCTATTCCATTAGTATCACCATCATCTTCAATAGTCTGATCTAAATGCTCAAACATCTGATTGAATATTTTACCTGTCATATCTCCCTCTGCATTACCTGCTTTGCGCTTAGCAGCATAATCATCTCGAGCATCATTGCATTCATATTTGATCTGCATGAAATCCATGACGCGCCTTTCGTTGTCAGAAAATTCATGACTCTCAAATGTGCTTTGCCATGTATCTCCACTATCTTTCAAGTCTTGTGGGACACGCCAAGGTTTGAATAGAGCTAGCATAGTTAAACAGTACTCCTCAATGTTACCCTGATCACGTCTTGGAAGAGATCCCCCTAAGAAATTTGGCACTTTTGATTTATCTTCTTTACATATCCTAACTTCATGTGTACCATGTTGAGGATGCGTAGAAATAAATTGATAAGACTGTGTCTGACGGGGTTTCTTAGTCTGTTTGGAACCATATGGAGTGTAATTTGAGTCAGGATCTTCCTCTGCAAGATGGAGTCCTTCTACATCCGAGTCAGTGGTGTAGACAAATGCCTTGTCATCATTATCTTCAGATTCTGTATCTGCATCCCTTTTATCTGCTTTAACTTTACCAGGTTTTGCTCTAGATCTACGTTTGAGTGTTTTAGTACATGTTCGAATCCAGTCATAGACATTCATATTTGTCAACTCTTTTGGCCGGCATGTATAGTCCGTAATAGCACTTTGGCCAACTATAAATCCTTTGATATTCTTCACAACTACTGTAGCATCTAGTTCATTATCAGAGGCATCATCCGGTGACCAAAACCGTAGAATCTCATTGATATAGTTCTTCCAATAAAGCTTGGCAAACAAATGCATGGTATAGTGGTCAGGATGTCCTAGTAGATATAAAGACGCCATTGGCCCTCCGATCTCTAGACGCACATTCATATTATTCACAATCTGTACCATGAGTTTCTTTGCTTTCTGTAAACTAGTCAAGCTCTCATCCTCAAGTGTAGCATTCCTTTCAAATACAGTGCGAACAGCATCAAACATGACATGTGTTTTGAGAGGTGTCTTTGTAATATAGTCTGTGATGTATGCAATAATGGACTTTATTGCTGTGCCTGATAACAGACTTGTGACATCTGAGTTGCACCGAAGCAAATAAGTGAGGACATAAGAAAATGTATTGAGCCATGCTTCATTTTGACGCATATTGATGCTGCCCGTCTCAGAGTCAACTGTGGTTGTAGGATTTGTATCTCGCGGAAATCTGGACTTACATGTTTCATGTTTTGGATCAGTACATCCAGCATGATGTTTGTGCTTGTTGAGACGAAAGAGAAGGTCGTCAACAGTAGATTCAAATTCTCTTTGCCACTGAATATATGGCTTACAATTTATACAAGTGTCATTACTTTCATCTCTGTGACGTTTGCACAATTTGGGTGGACATTTAGGCAATACAGAAGATGGCTTATTATAGTCATGTTCCTTTTCAGCTTCCTTAATTGCTTCTTCAACATGATCTATGGATCCTGTCAAGAATTCACCTGCATGTGCACTCTCAAGATATGCTATCATCTCCCGCTGAAAGTCAGAATTCCGATCAAGAAGTTTATCACGTATCTCTTGGGGAGTAAGGACACCTTTTATCCATAGTAGCATATGCAAATGTAATGTAAGCCGCCCTTGTTGCTCAACAGTGCCATAATAGCCGGCAGTGTCACCATAAAGACCTGAGTGCTTAGAGCCAACACCCAAAACATGTTTGATGAACAAGTCAACCATAAGTTTGAAGAACTTGGCACCTGCAACAGGGTTATTTGCTATTAACCGTACCCTCTCATCCTGCTCATAAAATGTAGGAAATATAGCAGATGGCTGGCCAGCATAGTATAGTGCAATAGGGTGATTAACATCAGATGGGGCAAAGGTAATAAACCAAGATGGGGCTCCAAGGTAAGAAATCAAAGACCATATCTCACTACGCATATTCTTCTTGCTTGCCTTTGACCCTGGTACACCTGCAGCAACAAAATCAAGATCATTCAATATTTGATAACATGCACTCTCAGCATCAGTGGATGCCTTTACATGTTCGCCTTTTGCCAGACGTTCAATCAGCTCTGTAAGAACACTGACATCAACCTTGGCAAGTCGATCTGCGATGCGACCAAAATTGGCTTGTTTTGCCATAAGGTATCCTCCCAACGCACTGCTCTTGACCTGCTGATGATTTAAAGCAACTAGAGGAAACATTGGTTCTAATTGGAAACGTTTGTCATGGTACAAAAGCAAGTGGCGCAATCGTCTTTTATCGCTCATATGTTTGGTGCCATTATCATTTCCGACACCACCTAGACCATATGGGAACAACCAAGGAAAGATCTGTGGATAAAGCTGAGGATTATCATAGGTAGACATAGGGGTATTGGACTGTCCAATTCCAAGAGCCTTACCTCCATTAATAAGATGTTGCATAGCTTGTGCCTTCAGCTGCTCTGTAGACATCCTTTCAATTTCCTTTCCAGTCAGGGCATGTACTGTAAATGGACATGCACCATCAGTTGTAGCCACATCATTATCTATATTAACAGATTTGTTTTCACCAGTTTCTCCATCTGTGGATAACTTATACTCTGTCACAATAGGTACACCTTCTTCCTCATACTCAGCAAGATTGGCATAGGAGATTTCAAGATCCCGATAATCGATATGATTACATTTGAGCCACTCAAGAGCAGATGCAACTTTATTTCTCCGCACAAGTAGAGGGGTTCGTCTAAGGTCTTTGTCTGTTGGTTTCGTCTGACCAATATATACAAAGCCTATAATTTCATTAACATCCTCGCGCTTGGGTGGCAAAGCTGCATATACCTTAGGAGTGGGTGTCGAAAAGAAGACAGCATTAGCACTCATCTTATGCATCCCAGAAGACATTACGCGAACTACACATCGGTTGTGACAGACCCGAGAAATCAGCATTTTTTCTGCCCATGAGAGTCCTTGCAGTACTGACGGGATATCTCCCAACCAATTGCCATTAGCTAGCGCGGTCACCGGAACAGTACCCTTTTTCAAGCAACAAAGACAATCCTTACATATGAGACTGGAGTGATGTAGAAGGGGACCATCCAAAGGCAAGATGGAGTCATCAACAGATGAACGTGCCTGGCGAGCTATGTATATATTTTCTGTTTTTAAAATATCCATATCAAAGCTATCTGCTGTAAATGAGGTCAGGTCGATCTGTCGATAAATAGTGGCGCATACCGCACAAGCGCTTTCAGATATTAGTTCTGGATTCAAACTCGCACAGTAGTCAGATATAATCTGGTAGATGAGTGATCTAGATGGTGGCTTTGGAGGAAATTTTGGAGTATCCACAGTGTCTTTCACTGTCTGCCGATATTTCTGGACTCGCCCAGTGCTAGTACTCTTCTTGTGTGGCATATAAGTGGTAAAGAAAGTAATGTGATCTGCACATTCTTTGGTGTGTACATGGTCTCGCAATCGTGCGCGAAGAGTACTCACAGGGATGGATGTTGCACCAGGTATGTCATGTAATCTGCAGAGCTCAACTAGTTTCTCGCGTGTTAGCTGTAGGAGCATCTCAAGGGGCACTCGGGCTTTAGTATACACATTATCATCAGGGGCTGCAGCAGTACCAGGTCTATGTGAGATAAATGTGAACAATTCGGTACTTGCAGGCATCATTTGAGCATCAATAATATAAGGATTTAATTCTGCTCCAGTCCATGTAACGACTTTGCGACCACCACCTACCTGGGATACTGCATGGTGCTTAGAACTGCCACAATCACTGAATGCTCGTCCGGATATATACCACATAGCTAAGAAGAAAACAGTGCCTGGAAGTGTACTGGCAATTTGCATTGCATTTGCAGATGTCTGTCTCAAATGTGCAACTATTTGTCTGGGATGTAGAGGGCATAATTTATGTTTCGCAGTCACTTTGGTTATCACTTTATCTCTTATTACTTTGAACATCACTTTATATCTTGTCACTTTGGACATCATTTCAGATAATGTCACTTTGGACAACAGTGTCCCTCTGGATGCCGCTTTAGGCAACATTGTCCCTTTGGATGCCGCGTTGGGCAACATTGTCCCTTTGGACACCGCGTTGGGCAACATTGTCCCTTTGGACGCCGCTTTGGGCAACATTGTCCCTTTGGACACTGCGTTGGGCATATAGCATAGAGCCATGTCGACGTACATCTCGTACACCTTGGGAAGGTTGCTGCAGATGAGCTCGAGCCTGACACACACAATGATGAGCAACGGAGTAAGCACCTGACACGTCGTCCATCAGCTCATGCATAGAAATTGATGAGAATAAGCTAAGACGTACTGCGAGCTGTGTGCAGACATCCATGCCCGTATGCGTGACAGCGCTGTGCTGGAGGCACAGCACAAGTGTGATAGACGTCACTACAGCCAAGAGTTTGCCGGACACAACAATCATACGTGTCACTGTCGCAGAGATGTTGACCGCAAGATCAAGCGCCCAAGCGGCCAGCCTGATTGTGCTGTCTGCGCTCGGCCGGCATACGAGAATGGCTGCGCTGCGTGCGAGGCCTGCATGTGCCATCAGTTATATGGTTATTATCTCGGGATATGATGGCAGAGTACGAACCCATGTGGGCGAGCTCGACAAGCTCGACAATCATCTGTAAGATCATTAGCAGATGCACAGATGTAATAGACTTAGTACTTACTGGTGTAACCCATTTCGTCCCGTTACAGCTCCATACAATGGACAGAAGCAAGATCTAAGGACTTCCATTAGTGGCTGCAATGACAGGAGAGGAGTATGTCTCGAACAAGGATAATATCTCGCAAGGAAACCTTCGTGTGTAGGATGGTTAGTGATGTGCATTGTACATGAAGTTGTATTACATACTGTTGTGATAGTCTTGTAGACTGCTATATGGTACAGGGCCATGTGGAATAAGGACATTGTGTCGTGAGGCAGGGTGAAATCCGATGTGTGCGTGCACAAGATGGGGGCTGGCAAGAGTCGACAGTGACTCTGACTCACGCAATCACAGGTGCCTGATTGGGTACCGGCATCCGCCTTGCCCGGAGACACGCCCGGACACTGATGTTGACAACATTCACGCATTGATGGCATTACTATACTGTATTGGACTAGCTATACATGTACTGATAGGATGCTATGTGATAGTGCTACACTACAGGAAAGGGTGGCGGTGGCAATGTGCAGTTGGCGACGGGCGAGGGCGGTTGACGATGGGCGAGGGCGGTTGGCTGCAACGGGCGAGGGCGGCTGGCAACGGGCGAGGGCGCGGTTGGCAACGGGTGAGGGCAGTTGGCAACGGGCGAGGGCAGTTGGCAACGGGCGACGGGCGAGGGCGGTTGGCGAGGGCGAGGCGACGGGCGAGCACAGTTGGCGACGGGCGAGGGCGGTCGGTGACGTCCAACTGGCAACGGGCGAGGGCAGTCGGTGACGTCCAGCTGGCGACGGCGAGTGCGGTCGGTGACGTCCAGCTGGCGACGGGCGAAGGCGACGGGTGAAGGCGACGGGCGAGGGCGGTTGGCGACAGGTGACGGGCAAGGGCGACGGTCGAGCGCGGTCGGCAAGGCAATGGGCGAGCGCAGTTGGCGCGGGCGACGGGCAAGCGCAGTTGGCGACAGGCGAGGGTGGTCGGTGACGTCCAGCTGGCGACGGGCGAGCGTGATGGGCGAGCGCAACGGGCAAGGCGATTGTCGAGGGGTACGGGCGAGGGCGATTGGCGACGGGCGGTTGGCGAGGGCGATGGGCGATGGGCGAGGGCGGTTGGCGAGGGCGATGGGCGAGGGCGGTTGGCAACGGGCGAGGGCGGTTGGCGATGGGCAAGGGCGAGGGCGACGGGCGGGCACTCACCGGATTTGGCCTCCTGGCTGCTCGCTCTGTGCGGCCATACTCCCCTCTCCGACCTCTGACTCGCACGCGCGGAGCGCAGTGACGTGGGGCCCGCTAATGAGAGCGCATGTTGATGCGCTGGCACTTGTTGAGCGGGGGCGCGGGCGCTTGGGCGCCGCTCGTAGGCTGTGGGTGCCGGTAGGTGGGTGCCGGTTGTAGGCTGGCAGTGGGTTGTGAGGACGTGACAAGGCGGTGGGCTCGAGGGATGTGGCTGTAGGAGGTAGGCGCGAGCGACGCAGGTGACGCGCGTCGAGTTCAACTGTGACGCGCGTGTGACACAACCTAGAACGGTAGATAAGATCAGATCATTGTAGCTCGGATCTAATCAAAATACCGGAACAGACCGGGTGCGAGCATTTTGAGCGTTTCACGAATTGGCTGAAAAGGTCACATTAGTAAACGATTCTACCTTCGTTCCTCAGGGAATCGTAATGGACACAACAAGATAATAGGGTGGTACGTAGTAGAATAGACACAACCCTAAATGGCTGCAGGGGTTTTGTGAGTCAGTGTGCGAGCAAGCGTCAGGGGTCCTGGAACAGGCGTAGACCGTCTCTGATCAAACATAAAGTGCTCCGATCAAGAGCACGCAGTCATAAAGGCATTCACGACTAGCATGAGTGCTCCGACCGATCAGAAGATAAGTCACCAATGGGTCAAGATGAGAGCGATAAGAGAAGAAGCGAGATTGGAAGGCAAAGGCAATGGCGATGGCAAAGGCAAACGCTAAGGCTAAGGCATGAGAGAAGTCAACCGATGTTGACTCTTATACAATATGACGATGAATGTAGCACATGAATTGTGCTCGGAGCAATCAGGGGGGAACAAAACTTGCATTGCAGTGAGTACGCCACAACTATTCATATGTTCCAATGAGTATACTGTACCACTTCGATTGGTTCACCGCCCTGGTGTGACCATGAAACAACTGGCAAAATTTCAGATTTGCCACTCATGGGGTGTGACCGTGACCTCAGTGGCATTTTGCCTCATGAAGAAGTTCACTGCATCTGAAGAGAGTGAGCTGCAGGCTGGTCAACGCGACCGGACTGAGGTCCGTAACGTGAGCTGTCAGTCTGCAAGTCCTCCATCCTGAATCATTCACTGTCAATTCATTGGGTAGGTACAATGCACCACTGCATCATTTCGTTGCTGTCATGCCGCTGTGCTGTGCAGGCTAGAGCTGTGCAATTCGATGTTGTTTTGCTGCCCTCCCGGTGTCATTTTTGACGCCCTTGTGAAATCCTTCAGACGGTTTCACCACCCTGCCATGTGACCTGTGACAGCACCTATATTTCACCACGCCGGACACCCCCTATGATGCGTGACCAGCAAACCGATTGAAATGGTACAGTAGTACAAGTCCGATCAGAGCAGTGCTCTGTGGTCGAAGGACAAAGGGAAAGATAGCGGTGTTGTAGCATATGGCACGTACAATGGGCGGGAGTCATGCAACGGTTACAATTCCTACAAATTGTTGCTTATGTCATCCATATACAGTGTTTTTTTGACCCCATGCAATGATCATCTGTGTTGCCTTTTTTGGAAATCCACTCCCACGCTATGTCAACTCACGACTTTACACCTCCTCATTTGCTCTACACAATACTGTACCATTTCGGTCGTAGGCTCGCAGGGGTCGCCGCGTGACCAAAAATTGCATAGGCTCGTTTGACCTCCCAGGCTCGCAGACCAGGGTGATGCGTGACAATCAAAAATAATAGGCTCGAATCTTGGAATCAAGCAGAGAATAACGGGTCGTAAGTACCACAGTAAAGTATCCGTAGCTACACTGCAAACACTCAAAGTATGAGACACAGATGTTAGGCAACTTACACAGCTGGTTTGGCCCCGGCTATGGTACAAAGTAAGCACAATTGAAGCATAAACCATCAAGAGCAAGTAGTAGAATTTGTTCTTCATTTTGCATTTACAATACAAGCTACAATACATGGGCAATGGTAGAATGCCTAAATACACTGATTACTAGGCCATGCAACATATACAGAAGTTGCAGAACAGTGATGTTGCGACAACTGAGTTGTACCAGACAACACAGGCAGAAATACAATGATGTCAGTCATCGCTCTTGATATCACAACAACCACCTCAGCTGCAGCTGCACACCCAACTTATGTAAATTGTATTGCCCTCCATCACTTGAATATGGTACCAGGGCCACTCCCAGTTGCGTTTTAGTGTCCAGTAGTGTTTCAAGACTATTATTTGAGTATATATTTAATTATGTAACCAGAAACCCCCTCAGAGTGGAATCGTACTGCCGCGCTACGTGTTGGCCCACTCCCAGCAAGTACAAGGTGTAGTACCATTGATAAATGTCCGGGTTCCTGTTGTAAAAGTTGATGATTTCCTCTAGGCCATCTCCAGCTATTTCCCAGAGTTCGGATTCTTTTACCATCCCGGTGTCGTCTGTGTCCAACGCGCACAAGTCGACGCGATCGCGGACGTCGTTTAACGAGGTGACAGCAAGTTGGTCATCATCTCCTGGAAAAATGAAGACCGCATTCCATCCATCTGCAACAGGGAACGCGCTCATATTGATCTTCGTACAAACGACGCTCGATTAGCGTTGACTTATAACATTGGACAAGGTACAAGGACTCACAGTTCAAGGCACGACACACGGTATGTACCTCAGTTCTCCGTGTGAAGCTCACCTATATACCGAACCCATACCGAGGCCCGCGACCACTTTCGGAACGGTTTTCTTGGCACAGAGACACCGCTCGGAAATCTCACCTGCATCTTCGACCATCCCGCATATTGATTTGTACCCACTGATTCGGACGCGCACCACGGAACGGAGAAAGCGGCCTTTTCGCGCTCAGTAACCGGAGCACTCAGCGGTCCGTCTTTAAAAGGCCAAAGCGCTCAAACTGGTTCTTATCAATGAAACATGTCTTTCGTACTCAGTAAGTTGTTTCTTTGCAAACGCCTCATGGTTTGACTGACAAGGTACACTGAAGCTGAGGACGGTTTACACTTGGTCCGCGACAAGTGGCCAAGAAACATTGGTCGTGTTGGACAAGACTTGTCCGCCTTTGAAGACCTCAAAGAAATACAGAAAGTGCCGAGGACCTTTGAGGAGATGTTTGATTGGGCGTTTCTCGTGCACGATCCCTGTGCAAAGGACCATTCCCGTCAATTCGTGCTGCTGTACCGACCAACCATTTCAGGTTTTCCGGACCCACCGGTACGACGGGTCGAAGTAGACGTACGCTTCCAAGGATTCCTCGGCTCACACAACCTGAGTATATTAGGTACATGGAAAGGGTACGAGTTGGCTCATGATGTCGGAACACAGCCTGACGTATTCAACAGAGGTGAAGCCGCCGCCGCCCGTGCGCAGCAATACCTCAATCTAGTGTCCGGAAATCTAAAGGACACGTTCGAGCCACAACAGCATATGGTGAAGAACGTAAAAACATTCGTACTTCGAGCTCTGTCGCATGCGCAAGGCAAGGACTCTCCAATGTTGGCAGGTGTTGACCGTGCGGACTGCATACATCTTCAACGCCGGGTATTTACCAAGGCCAGTACGAACAAATTCTGAAGACACGGCGAGTGAACTTACTTGTATATCGCAGTTCCGAGGCAGTGATGACGGACCGCCTTCGATATTAACCGATGTAGATGATCCGTGTGGCCGCGCAGACGAGATCGCTTCCAAGTGGCGCGTGGTGGACAAGATCAACTTTATGCGGGCCACAACAAACAACCGGTTGGACCCGTGTAACCCGTTGATATTCACCACGGGCGATTTTGTGGATGTAACGGCCAAAATCGAAATCGCAAGCATCCGCAACCGCAGAGGGCAGCCAGCCATTGCGGTATATTTTTGTCCGGTCCGCGTCGTTCAACTCTGCAAAGCTTTAGACGTCAATGAAGTGCGGACAACCTTCGTTGTACGATGTACATGGGACTGATTCCTTGAATTTCACAGAAAATGGGTATCAGTCCACCATCACGCACTGTACAAGCTACCGCACTGTCCGCCTCGACCATATCTAAACATCAGGATTTGATGGAGACACTTTGATAAATATGTCCCTATCTTAGGCTCTCCATTGACTTGGTGTCCGCACAAAATATCAAGCGCAATCTATCGTCTTGTTCCCAAAGAACTTAATGTGAGATGTACGAGATCAATCTAAAAAGCGCACAAGATCTTCGCTGTTTCATCCAAGGATGAGCTCGCGGACAACAGCCATCAACCCTGTGTACAATGACGAGCAGGGTGGCGACAAGCCCACCCTAAACCCGTTTGCGGTAATCGGAATCGCGCCAAGGTAACAATTCGTCGCGGACACAATTCCACTGCGTTTCGAGCTGACGCAAGTTCTCCAGAGTACACCGCGGAAACAGTGTTCGGGATGTCCATTGGTGATAGAATGCTTTGTAGGTAGTAGTCACATCGCTAGAGAGAGCCAATGAGAATTGTCACCCTGATGAGGGGACCAATGAGAACTTCTGCGCCCTAGGAAACACGCTGATAATGTTTCCCACTAGTGTTGTGGTGGGAGGTTTCCGGGCCGCGGGGGAGGCACGTGCTGCCAACACTGGGGAGTATCTTAGTTGCACTATAGCCTAGTACTGTAAGAAAATGGTAGTGCTCTAGCTAGGGGGCATAGTGCAAGTACATCTTAGTGTATATGCAGTTTACTATAGTGCTAAAACCATATTTATATGAACTGTAGTGTTCAGACTGTGTGGGGACCTATAACTGTAGTGTATCGTCCGATATCACTGTAGTGTATGCTCAATACTGTATTCCCTATACATCAAATTGCAGTGCATATCCTCTTAATACCACCATAGTGTATCACTCGGGTATCTACTACAGTGCAATATAGGAGTAAAGTGTTGGCTACACTACAGTGATCCGTGTACTTACCAAAGAATACCTTGTTATTTGTGATACACAGCAAGGCTCCGTATCAAAGGCGAGACCGTGTATTGCCATATCACTAGTAGTAGAAGACCGTGATCAATTTTTGTGCATTTAATCGACTTGACAGGACAGCTAAAATGTTCCCTCAACAGGCATCCTCAAGGTAAATACACTATAGTGACACCAACGAGCCTCAAAGATGCTAAGACGAGACACACATAGCCCGAGCACTATAGTGACACCAAAGTGCCTCGAAGATGCTAAGACGAGACGCACATAGCCTGAGCACTATAGTGACACCAACATGCCTCAAAGATGCTAAGACGAGATCCATCATATAGCCTGAGCACTATGGTGTATACAAGCACACAAGAGTTACAACACCTTCGCTACATGATTACAATACAAACAGTGGAGAACTGTGCATGACCGGCAGCATGCTGAAGCGACCTATAGAGCACCGACATCAACTTCACCCTCCGACACGTCGACCTCCGACTCATGCTCGCTCGCCTCCGACTCTGAGTCACTCTCTGCGATGCCACCCACAATCGAAGCAGTAGCCATAGCCGCGAATGCCTCCACCCCAGGCCGCGTGCTCCGCAACGGCCATTCAATGGACAGGCCGTGAGTAGACACGACTTTTGACCATATGTCTTGGAACGAGGTTGCAAGTCCCTCAAAAACGGCGGATTGTCGAGCTGCGTAAGCAACGAGACCGTCCCGGAGATCGTCGGTTACCTCTGTGCGCACTGACGCTCGCTGTGACCACCAATTGGCTTTCCAGAGTAGAAAGCGGACGGAACGAGGCATCTCCAGCAGGAGATGTTGTACCTCTTCGTCCCACCGACGGACGCGCGCCCGGGCCCGCACCCAATCTATGCGTATACCTAAGGACTGGTTAGACAGGACAACACGGTCTGTAAAACGGAGGCGACTCACTTTCGTGGACCTCGTCCTCGGTCAACTCCTTCGTAGCCGCCCCAGGGATGTCTTGCGTGACGTGTGAAATTGTGCGCCAGATCCACGGAATTTCTCTGCGCCCTTCGCCTGGCTTGGGCTTTTCGTCTTCAGGGCGCGGCCCGACAACGTCCTCGCTCTTGAGCTTCAGGAGTCGGAGTCGCCAGTCGCCCTCGGGATCCAGCACGCACAGAGCGTCGTAAGCCGCCCGATACTGCTCTGCGTACTTGTCGATCCGTTCCTTTAGTCGGCTGATTTGCCCCCGCGCACGTGTGTTGGCTACTTGTCCAGGGCCATCGACGAACACTTTTTTGTAGTGGATCATGCCCAGGCGAAGCCGGAGCTGGCGACGAAGGCTGTGGAGTGCGTCCTCTGCTTGAGCAACGCGGAGTCGTATGTTCTTTGCGATGAGGCCATTGTTGAGACCCACGGCCCACATAGATCGCGGCACCGCCGTCGGCAACCACAGTGGCTCGTCCTCGGCCTTCGGTCCACTGCTGGGTGGTGACGCGGCCCCACGGCGGCGTTTGCGTGTCGGGCGCCTTGCAGTCGACGATGTGGCATCAGCTGCGGGGGCCGCAACAGCTGGTGTGGAGGAAATTGGCGTGGCAGCAGATGGGTTTTCGGAGGGCAGCAGAACAGAGGAAGCCCCAGCTGCGGGCGCGACTTCCGCGAACGGCGCCGTCGGCGATGGAGCGGTGATTGTTTGCACAGCGGCGGCAGCCGCGAGCGCAGCGACAGCCGGCATGTAGATTTGCTGAATGACCCGCCAGTTGGTGATGCGATACATCAACGCGTTTCGCTTTTGTTGAAGCGCAGCCTTGCCAGCAGGTGTCTTGGACTCGTCGTTTTTGGCGCTCACGCGAAGCATGCGCCTGTGCAAATGATGAGTCGACATGCAATGTCCGCGGCAAAGGGCACGTACTGCTGATCTTCTATGTCTAGTCCGGCATTGAGGAACACACTTGCAGACATCTGGTGCAGCGAGACGACGCCTCGCTGCATGTCCGCGGCTTCCTCTCGAGCCAACTCCAGACGGATGTCCGCAAGCGTCGTCTCTACGAACCTGTCAGTCCTGGTAGACCGTGGTTCACCGGCGCATGGGTGTACCTATGACTGGTTCTTTGTATGGGTTCCGCCTGCTATGATCCTGATCCCACGCTACAACGTCTGCTACCCACCGCTCCCGAATGTCGGCGGGAATGTTCAGATTTGCGTTTTCTAGGATGTCCGTGTGCGTCTTGAGCGCGAGCACGGCCTCGTGTAAGTTTTTCGCCAAAAGTTTACCTATGAACAAGCAATAAGTTGTCAGTTTTCGCAGAGAAGGGAAAGACTCACCGAGCCCGATAGTCTTTCTCCAGTTGATGGACCCAAACAAATTGTCTAGGGCCTCTCGACGAGAGGCCGGCGACATCTCCCGCGTACTCAGCGCTAAGCCGTTTGTGTCGGCCCAACCTGATTCAATGCCTTCGCCACATGTCCGTCCTGATCCCTCCTCGTTGTTGAAATCGAACTGGGACCGGCAATCTGTGTCGTGCGCGAGCAGGTGGAACTTTGGCACAAGAAATGAAACATTGATGTCGTCCCAATTGATCCTGATGGCTTCCGGGTACTGCAGCATGCGGTGCGCAAAGTTGACTGAGAATTGACATGCAATGTCGTAAGAGATGACGATGCTCCTGTATTCTGATGCCGTTTTTGCCAGGGAAGCGAGCACCATATAGTCCATGTTGCAATACCTTGAATGCAATCAGAACATCGAGGGCCTCTGATTGCAAAAAAGAAACGCACCGTTCGCCCTTTTGTAGATCTCCTACGCCGGATCGTCGATAGAAGCAATGCCGGGCGCATATCACAGCGCCGACACCATTGACCGCGAAGCGTTTGTGCGTGGGCATGTTTGCGTGATCGACGGCTGCAAATGAGGACGCGCAGTGCTTCATCTAGCTCGAGTCTATCAGCATGGATGACGTCTGAGGCGAGGGAAGCATACACACCTCTTCTTCATCGACATACTTGTCGATATGCCGCTGATACGCCTTGTTCTCCACAAAATATGACCATCCGGGGGCGAGCTCGACGTCGTCGAAGCCGCGAGCCTTGAGCTTCAGCTTGAAGTTGGCATCGACCGCCAAGAATGTTGCATATTTCCACCTGCCAAGCATGAGACGGATTGTCTTTGATCGAGGGACAAAACACGTACTGTTCTCTTTTAGGGACGTCTTTCCAACCATCGAGGAGGTTGCGACCCGGCTGGGGACAAGCTGGACAGTCGACGACCAGCTCGCCAACCTCTGTTGCTGCCATGCCTGCCGTATCATGCCCACGGCCACCTCGCTTGCCCATTCGAATATTGCGGTAGCACCTCATCACGCGAGTGAAATCTTTGTAGTGATCCTGCGACAATGACATCAGAGACATGCTCGAATGAACTGTAGTGAGTAACGTACCTTTACTCGGGTAAGCCCGCTTCCGTCCGTCACTCGCGAGATGCCGAGCCAAAAGTCATACGCGTTGACCTTTCCTTGGATGTTGAGCGCATGGAAGAGCTCACACGCGCGGAAGGTGACCACAGTCCGCGGGCGAACGAGAGTTGCGGGCCACCAGCGCATTCGGAGGAGCTGGACGTAGCTGTGGGCCGTTTGAACATTACCGCAGTCGCAGAACCGAACTCGAATGGTGTGCACGCCGCTGACGTCGATGACAGTCAGCTCTGTCGTGGTGGCTCGGGGGTTGGGGCACGAGAGACTCCCGTGACCGACCTGGATGCACAGGCCGAGCTCCGAGAGTGAACAGCGCTCGAAGAAATGTCCATTCCATCGCTGTCGTGGATTGTCAGAGCCTGTTTGAGATACGTATATGGAGAAAATTGATCACACCTCGACACGGTGACACGGTTGATTGCTGTGCGCGTGGAGCGTACATTCTTCGCATACCATCGCCGACCCCAAGCAGTCAACGCATCTAATGGCAGCTGGACGGGGCGATGATGTACAGGATCCGCACAGCTGAGTATGTTGCCAATCGCCTCTCCCATTGTGCCGAATTGTCTCGTCAAGGAAAACGTCGCGCTTCTCGACCCACTCGTTGAGCAAGTCAACCTAGCGCGGGCGGGGTCAGCCACTTGACATCAATACAGATGATATAGAATGACTCACCCTCTTCTTTTTGCGTGTCCGACCGCACCGTCCCTTCCTCCTGCGCGGAGTATTCCACCACATGTCCGGGTCGCCGATGTCGACGTCCTGATGTTCGAACTCCTGGGACTCCTCGGCAGGCGGTATCACTGGCAGAGTGTCACTTCCTTCACCTTGAGGTGCTTCTTGTGTAGACGCTGTTGCAAGAGCTTCTACGGCGTGATGAACGAGCGAGTGTGTGGGTCTTGATGTCGCCCGGACTTCAATATCCATGTGTCGCGCGGTCGTGACGGCTGCCCTTTGATGGCTCTGCGGGGGCTTGGGAACTCGCATTGGGGTGATTTCGATGCCATCAATAGCCTTGCGCTTGCGCCCCATTGCATAGGCCCAGGCAGTGTGACGGGCGATGTGTGATGAGGACTCGAAGGTACACTTCTCACGCCTGGGTCATCGCAATCACGTGAGCTTCAAACTGTACGGTAGCAAAGCCTAAGTACAAAAGCAAGACAGCCTAATAGTCACGGGCAAATCGTGGTATAGCTAAATAGCTAGCGTGCCGGTAAATGATACACTGAAAATACAAAGCGGAAAGTGGGCAAACCAGATTCAGGGACATGGCCCAACTTGAGCGGCAGCGCGATAGCCTACAAGAAGTACGAATGCGGCAACGACTTGGCCTCAAAAGCCGTACAGGATCTTGAATTCCCTCTGTTTAAATCTGCCGGTACATACGTGAGTATCGTCAAAGCACATGGATCGATCTGTGAGTACACACACCTGCATCCCTGAAGGATGACTCGCTTGGCGTCGAAGCGCTCGCAGTTGCGCACAAACAGGATCTCGTCGTGAATGCCAGCAATGATTCGACGGAAACCATGCAAAGACCGAAACTGAGCCAGCGGAACGTCAATCGGCATCATCCGAGCCTGCTTCGCTCTATGCAGATAGTCGTCCCGCATGACCTCCAGGTCTCGAACGTACACGTCGCGCCAGCTTGGTGCCTCTCCAGCGCGCGCGGTCTGCTCTCCATTGGGGGCGGTCTGCTCTCCATTGGGGGCGGCCTGCTCGTCATCGCATCCGGCTTCCGCTGCATCAGGCGGGGGGAACGCAGGATTGCGCGGGGTCCCGAACGCAGCATCTTGTGCGGCTTCCTTGAGGGCACGGCACTTTTCGAGGACTTCATCTTCATCCATATACATGATCCCAGTACGCTCAGGGTCTCGTTCGCCACTCTTCCATGCTAGATAAGAGGCGGCGTGTCTGTGAGATAGGTCAGGTTGAAGGGATATGCGCAGAGCCAAACATAACGCACTGAACAGTTTCATCGGCACCGTTGGACGCATGGGCATTACGAAGTCGAAGTTTGTATTCGCTCTTTGACACCTTGCGACGTCCCAACGCTCTGTGGGTGGCTGCGTATTCGCGCGCGCGGGCCTTATTGCTGCACCACGGCCCTGCGATGAGATGCGCGCTCGACATGAAAGATACGGATATATACCGCTCGGAGTAGGACAAAGCATTGTTGGTTGTGCCTTGCACATGCGCGGAGTGACTCGCAGATGGTCGTTCCATCCGTAGGCAAGGATCGAGGATTGTGGTTGAGAGTGAGTCAGAGTAGCAGCCGGAAACAGAGCGACGCGCCGCGCCGCCAAAGCGCGCACGCTCGCTCTACCTGCTGTTGACAGAACTGTGAGCTTGCACAGTCTAGTCTTCCGTGATATTTGGCAAGCATATGAGGGCACGCTATTCATGACAACGAGAATATTTACAGATATTCGGCAGCATGTCTGCCTTACTTACAGCCGAAGGAAAAGGTTTTTGGCCTGCATACACTAGACGATACGAAGCCCGCCCATCTGCTCAGTAATAGTTGGGCCGTAGAAGTACTCGCTTAGTTGCAATATTATTATTGTTCAGGTTTCTAACAGAGTAGACAGGGATCAAGGTGTCAACACGCCTGCGGCGACTATATTGGGTTCAACACAAAGACACGGTGTACTACAAAGTCCAACAACTTGCTATTGTACTAGTCCGACAACACGACAACAAAAACAACCCCTGCAACAGCTCATGTGAAACACATAAATATCGAACATCGCACAAGGCTTCGACGCGCAGGCCGTTGAGCTGCAAGAAGAGGAGCACGAGAATAGGAACACGATATAGAAGCAAAGCGCGCGGCACAACAAATGATCAGCAGGAATATGTACAGATACGGAAAAGGGGACAGCAGACACATAGTCAAGATATGGGGCTGATTGTTCGTGCAAGATCATATGGACAAATGGCGAGAAGGGAAAGCGGCAGTCATTCGCCTACTCAGACGTCGTGCGCTGGAGGAACCAAGCAAGGGCGGCCACGTGGGTGCGGAAGCCGCGGAAGGACGCGTTGTCAAAACCGTTGACGAGGTTGCGAATGTTAGACCTGTCGATTGCTACGCGTTAGAGTGCATCAACCGCAAATGAGCTCAAAACGCACATGGGGCCGCGAAAGACGCCGGTCTCAAAGCCTGCAGCCACAGCATACCACTCGTCCCCGTCGTCTGCGGCGTTGACGGCGGCTGCCGCGATGCGGGCTTGGAGGTAGCTACCAGCGCCGACAAAGCTACCCTCCGCGGTGCCGACACTGCTCGTGGGAGTGCGTGCTCCGTTGCTGCCACTGTCGACACTTCGCACGCCGCTCCAACTCCCTCTTGGCGCCAAGGGTTGACGGCGTGGCGAGCCAGGGATTGCAGCTGAGGCGCTCTCCACGTGGGGGAACTTAAAGTCAGGGAAAGGACCGGCGGGACCCATAGAGGCGCTGTCCGAGAGCGCACTGATGTCCGTGAAGGAGGACACAGAGATCGACGGCGTCGCTGGTGCGGCGGCCCGCGCCTTGCCCTTGCCAGCGTCGCGCTGGTTGGTGGGGCACGTGGAGGCGGCGGTACGGGAATGCGCGGAGGCGTTGGCGGTGTCGAGCGCGGTCAGGACGTCAGGCTCGTCCTGTAGGTAAACAGAGTTAGACATGCCAAAATAGATGATTATTGATGGGTGACATACCGGAACATTGTGCTGCACGATCACGCGGCACGGGGGCTCGTCGCTCGACGGGTTCGGGTTCGGGTTGACGAGAAGGGAAACCTTCATGACTGAGGACTCCTCGGGACCTCCGTCGTCACGATGGCGACCCCTTGCAATTGCGAGCAGGTCCTCGATGTTGACGTCGCGGAGGGTGTTGGCCAACAACTCCAGCTTGGCCTCAGACGGACTAAGAGCTGACGGCGCCGTGGGAGCAGACGACTGCGCCAAGGAGGCTGGTGCGACAGGCGTGGGAGCTGAGGCTGGAGCCGCGTGAGTCGCAGGGGCAGGCGGGCCGGCGTCCTGGTTCGCGAAGTGAAACACAAGACTCTGGGGATGCTCGGAAGGGAAGTCAACGCGCGACGACATGGCACCGTGGTAGGCGGTGCAGGCCTTTACATAGTCGTGGTAGCCTTTCATCTGCGCTCCGGGCCATCCTACGGCGAGGGGCGCGGCAATAAGCCTACCATGTAGCATCAGTGGTGGCCCTCGCGAAGGGCAAACATAAGAACTCACCAGTCGACAAAGACGCCCACCTCGGAGCCCTCGGAGACGACGTAGTACTCAAAGCGACGATTTTTGCCGGCATGAGGGACATTTTGAGAACCTGCGGGCGGAGGGATACCTGGAGGCCCGTTGGATGGGGTAGCTGGAGTGGTGTCAGCACTCTGTTTGCGATGAGCTCGTTTACGTACCATTTGAAGACATTTTTTTGGCGCCGAACACGACGGCGGCAGGGCAAGAAGGCAAGAAGATAAGCGGTAGATAAAAGCGACAAGCTGGGGGAGCGCAGGAATTTGGAGGAAGACGCGGGGAACGGGGCGAGGACACGAGAGCTGCAGAGAACAACGGGGGGAAAACAAGCGATGTGCGGTGTGGTGGTGGTTGGAAGTCAAGGAGCCACACCGCACCGGCCACGCACCTTGGCTGCTTTTGAAGCACCTGCTTCGGGATTCTCCACCGGAAAGAGGGCGGTGCGACCACGCGGCAGCTCGGTCGGCCGGCTGACCCGCTCATCCCTGCGCAGATCCACGAGTGCCACCTAGATAATACTGGGGGGAAAAGATGAGCGTTGTTCCACTTTTCCCTGCCCGCAGCACTACCCATCATCCAAGTCCTCCGCGCGTTCCCCTCTCGCCATGGCCAAACGCAAAAATGCCAAAGTCAAAACTGTCGGTGTTCCACCAAAGGTCAAAGTCAACGCAAAAATGTGGACGAATCTCGAGCAGCTAGAGCTGCTGTGGGAGTACTTTCCCGCTTACCAGGAGCACCAGGCGGAGAAAAGGACCGTTGACTTCTGGCCTGTGCTATTTGAAGCATGGTTCCTGCGCTGGCAGGACGGCGAGCACGACAAGACAGTGGTCACCGAAGACGGCGAACCCCCAGCCATTCGCGTCGTGAGTTCGTTCTCCTGCCTCAGCGCACAGGGCATGGTGGTCTAATATTGCGATCAGCGCCTGAAGCAGTGGTACAACAACCATACACGTGGCGCTCACTCACGCAGCGCGTCCGGCACGCGGGGTGTCATCGACCTTACGGGCAGGTTGTCCAGGCGTCTTGCACCGTACCAGACTTACCAGACTCTGTACTGGGCATCCAAGCTGCAGGCCATCGTCGAGCCGGAGTGGAAAAAGTTCCTCGAGACAACGCCTGGGGAGAAGCCGAGCGGCGCCTTGGCGTTTCGGAACAGGCGGTGCCGGGAACTCCTGGCCGATGAGACGGATGAGGTGAAGCATGCGGTTGCGGTCGCATTCGATGACGGTGTTGGGGTCGAGGTTGAGGCGGATGCGCCGACTCTCGATGACGCGAAGCTGAATGAGTATCAAAAGTCAGTCCGCAACTCGTTCGAAATCACCACGGAACATACTCACCTAGGCATACAGAGCAATTGAAGCCCTCCCGCGGACGCTTGCCATCGCCTTGAAGGAGATCCAGAGGCAGACGGGCTGGGCGGCGACAATCCTGGTCGGCGGTCCGGCGCCTGCCCAAGGCGGCCAATTGCAGTCGTACGCGTAAGTGGGATGTATAAGCGAACAGGATTTGATACTGATTGCTCACTAGGATGCATACGTCGACCGTGAATCGCTGCACATTCAAGACAGAATACAGTGGGTTCGTGTCGAAGGTAGAAGAGCCGTTTGTAGCGTACCTCAACCAAATCTTTTGTAAGCCGCTTGTCTTTGCGTGCCGCGCGCAAGTCAACTGAACGGTCTATCTAGTAACGACAGCGACAGCAACGGCCTCGACTCCTCCAGCTCCCCCGCTTGCTTCCTCGTCCACCATCCCTCCGTCAGCAACTTCCCCCGCTCTTGGCCTGCCGCCCGCTGTACCGGCTGCATCCACCAACGAGCCGCCGAAGACGGCGTCACCTACGGCCGCATCTGTCGAGCGCGAAGAGCGCGAAGTGGAGGAGCCCATCCCCGAATGGCGGATCGCTGCGGAGGAGCGTCAGAAACGCATAGCGGCTAACAAGGCCATTATCGCGGAGCTTGACTTGGCGAACGCTGGCAGCAGGCTCATAGCAGAACTGCAAGGAGTGGCGCCGGTTCAGAAGAAGAAGACAAAGACGACGAGGGCGCGGAACGAGAAAGTTGTCCCCCCGCAGGCTCTCAGGAAATCGCTAAGGAGGGCAGGCGAAGACAGGTTCGTCCTAAATGTAATCCACCGTAGCCATCCACTAATTGTATTGTACACAGCGTGCCCCTCGTCACCGAAAAAGACCTTGACCGCGCAATCCAGATGGAGGTGGATGATGATCCCGATGCCGATGAGCCAGAGGAAGGCAATGCTCACGTGGAGGGGACTGCCAGGGGTGCTGGGGCCAGCATGTACGTTTGCATCGTCGTCCTTTCGCGGCATGTACTGATCTCTATTCACACAGCATGCACAATGTCACTGGACAAGAGCTCGACGCCGAAGATAACAGAGCGAAGTCTCCATCCGTCACCGTCACCGCCGTGCCCGCCGACGTTTCCCCAGCGCACTCCGAAGCTGCCGAGGGCGAGCCAGCAACTTTGGGCGCCATGCTGTCACCCTGCCACACGTCCTTGCTCCCCACCAACGCGCAGTCCGTGCTCACTGTCACCCCTTCCGCCACCAGCAACGCTCGCCCAGATGCCGCTGCCCAGGCGGCGCCGGCGGCGCCGGCCATGGCCATGGCGACTACGGCGCCGCCAACCCCAACCGGACTATCAGTTCACGTCAATGCCGCTTCTGGGCCAACGCCGAATGACGAAGATTGGGTTCGGGAGGCGTACACATACCTGGACAAAATAATCACGGAGCCGGAGTGGGAAGCAGTCTTGCAATGCTGGCTGACGCTGGAGAGGCAGCTCGGTAGCGTTGATGCTCGTGTAAGTTGTCATGCATTCAAGCGTCTAAACATAACTGACTACAATTGATCAGGACAAGAATCATTGGCTGAACTCCGACAAGAAAGTGCGCCCGCCGGCTGTCGCTTTCTGGTTCAAGGAAGGTCGGCACTACGACAAGTGGCCGACCATCAAGAAAGCGTCCGCATTCGGCCGCACGTGGCGTCAATGGTGGATCAAAATGAACCCCGCATGGCGTGTGGGCAAGCAAGATTGGCCGCTGTGTCGTGATGTGGTGGCGGAGGAGACATGGCCAGAGCTCAGGAAAGGCGGGCGCAATGGGTTTGTTATCGTGCTGTTAACTCTCGTGTGGTGGACTGCGGCCGCGAATGGCGATGCGGAGGTGAATGAGGTAATCTCTGCCCTCGAAGATGTCGAGTGGGTCTTGGGCCAGATCGTCGGCGGGGCAATGCAGCGTGGCGAGAAACGAGGGGCAGCCGATGACGGCGACATCTCGAGCTCGAAACGGTGCGTGTCCTTGAAGTGCAACGCAAGTGGCAACACTGACCACTGGTGACACAGGCTGAAGGTGTAACAACGCAACGTGCTTGGTCCTGCCCCCGATGTTTTGTCCGCGCTGATACGTCATTTCTTGCTCTCTCACCCTGTGTCGCCCCGTGATCTCCCTGTGACATATGTGAACCACTTTTTGCTTGCGATGTTCCGTCATTCCTTGCTCTCTCGCCCCGTGATCTCCCTGTGATATATATGAACCACTTTTTGCTTGCGTCGTATAGCTTTTGCCGTAGCTAGCGTACTAAATTACCCTACGTCTGAATATATAAAATAATATAAAATCCGTGGGATCTAAGAGGTGCGTAGGAGCACTACAGTCGATGCGCTGGCGTCGCTCGGGTGAGCCGAGTATGCACTATAGTGAATGAACAATGCACTGTAGTGCAGTGAGGTCTCTCCCGAGCACAAGTACCATAGTACATCTAAATCACCGTAGTGCTGAATGCAATAGGACGCACTGTAGTGGATCAAAGGCAGCCCGGCGGCAACCCATTTTGTTCTGTACACTGTAGTGCTGCATATACATATACACTATAGTGAATAAGAAATGTGCGGTGCAGAGACCCTAAATTATGTGAATCACTACTATAGTGAAACTTAACAGGAGGTGTGGTACCTACACCGTACATATGATAACCACTATAGTGAAAAAGAACGGCTGCATCATGCACTATAGTGAAGAAGAAATGCGCGGTACAGACACCCTACATTATGTGAGTCACTGTAGTGAAATTTCATGGGTGGTGTGGTACCTACACCGTACATTATGATAACCACTACAGTGAAAGAAAACGGCTGCATTATGCACTATAGTGTGAAGTGCAACTCGCACGCTGGCTATGATACTATGGTTTTGCTACAACAGCAGGGCAAAAGTGAATAAAGTAGGCCCTACGGCTCGTGCTGCGCACGTGAACCGACGCGTTTTCTAAGGCGACAAATCGCGCGTCCAGGCTTCGGCACGAAAACCTCGAGCTGCAAGCACAGGGAGCACTCTGAACCGGAACTGCGGATCGAGGAACCACCTGTACAAGCGCTAGGGTATGGTGGGTGGGTCGAAACTTCGCGCGCGAGCGCGCGACGAAGACGTAGGAGCGCGAGAAGCGTGGGAGTTGCCCAGCACTAAGTTCACTGGCTCCCATGACACACGGTCGCCTCGCGGCGCCGACACGCTCAGCACTACTACGCTACGAAGCCTCTGTACAGGGCTCTGCCTCGCAAGCTCGACTCGCCCGGTGCCCCAGCAAACGAGCAAAGCTCTACGAGCGGGTGTACAGGGCTGGACAGCGCGAGAACCGCAAGAAGCGAAGATACATTGAAGTACGGAGACCGCGACTTATGAAACTTGTTAAAAATGACACGGCGCACAAGCACAATTTGATTTTACACTAATCTCTGCGAGCAGGTCGCAAGCACAGGTACAGTAATAAACGGCATACCACGTATGAGACTCATGCGCTCCAATTGAAAGTAAATCTCATAAGGATGACTCGTCTCATAAGGACGCACGAGTTCACGGCATATCTGCAACTCCTGAAGGACAATGTCGTACTTGTGGAAACCAGATTCATTCATGGTCGGCATGGCACCGTTGATCTTGTACTGTCTTCTAGCATCAAACAAGCCCACGCCCTGCGACAAACAAGTCAGCATAACTTCATGTCAACGGTAAAGCCACTGTACCGGAGCACTCGACTTATCCCGGGACTTCTCTGAGAACAGCAGATGGGGCTGGACTAAATTGACAGCGACATGGTCAACTCTAGACAGTGCGATTAACAGCGGTACAAAGACAACACTCACCTGGATAGCCCAACATAGACAAAAGATTATAAAGCGCTTTCACGTCCCCGGGGAACGTCAACTTCAACGTAGATACAGCCTTCTGTGCCATTTTGCCCCTGTCGTCCTCGGTGCGAATCGACATCAAGCTCCCCACGCACAAGATCGTTAGCGGCAGGTGCGAGGTAGCTTCATGCAACGACGAATTTCCACTGGGCCAATAGAAACCGGTAGTTGGCAACCTCGAGAGCGGATACTTGCACAAATCGGGACTGTTGCGAGTCAACAATGTCCCGAGATTGATTTCTTCTATTCCCAGATCCGCGAGGGAACCGAATCTGGCCTGAGTATTCGCAACGCCGTAATCGACCGAGTCCCGGTTCGACGAAGGCATGTTTAATTTTGTACCTGTGTGCAAGTTCAATATCCGAGCGGCTTTGAATAAGAACGAACACACTTACAACTGTTATCTATGCCCGCATTCGGATCAACGGGCTGATTGAGTTGAAAGGTGTATTCGCCCGACGAAGACCCACTCGTAACCCCCGACTCTTGACTGGCCGCACTTTGCCCGAAAGAGTCCGTGGGCGAGGGAAAAGGCTCAGTACCGTACGACGAAGTCGACCCGCTACAACCTGAATGAGCCGACGAAACAAAAGGAATCAAGCCGACGTACACCGGAGTGCTAAAAGTGTCCGTCGTACTGTATCGCGGTCAAGGTCATTGATGTAGACACAAAGCTAATTAGGAGCTCTCACATGCTCCGCAAGGTCGGGGTCTGTCGCGACGGAAGGTCCAGGTTCATCACACGAGGCTCATGGAACATACTAAAAGGGAAGATGTTGATGAACGTAAGTCACAATGTGCGACTCAGGAAAAGGGAACGAACTTCTGGAAATGTGCCTCGGCTAATTCGCGCACGTGTCCTTTATCGTCGAAGGTAGAAGCCGAATCGCCTTGACCATACGCAGTAGGGGGCGGCACATCATACGCAGTAGGGGGCGGCACCGCGGTGCTCCCAAAAACATGCTCGTGGCTCTGGAATCGGCCACCCTGCGGAAGTTGAGCGGCGGGTACCTTCGCCTTTGCGTTGCGTGCAGTAGAAAGGTGGAATACGACCGGCTCGTCGTCATCGTCGGCACCGCCCGCCGTGAAGGTCCTGTACACATGGATGAATTGTCAATCCATGTCATGAAATGAAGACGCGGACAAAACCTAACGAGCTCACATTGGATTCATCGGGTGGTCCTGCGTGCGATAGTGAAAGGACATGGAAAGTGACAAGACCACCTTCCGAACAGCGGACGGACGGGTTAAATACACGGCTGAGCCATGCAATCGAGGCTGACAGGGTGAAACTCGATCTATCCGAATCGAGGCGGGGCGCAACGGATGGTCCGCAAAAGCGGGTCAGACGTGTTCCTGATCAGCTGTGGCGCCCGCACACGAATTCAATTAACCTGTCCAAAAGCGGGCGAGCACCCTCGGTCTCGGACATTGACCACGGAAAACGTGTGCGCGCAGAAACCACAATGGCCGGACGGAAAAGTCATGCGGAACGGAGAGCCAACGGGCACCGTCGAGCGAAATGTGCGGATGCAAAGAGCTCCGTAGGAACGAACGGACGCCGCAATATCCATGGTCCACTTGCAGAAGGTGTTGTGCAAGTTTTCTGGGACAACTACATCAATGCCATTCTGTAGATACACGCGCCTGTACTCGCATAACAGAAGACGACACGGGCCGCTCTTGGTAGAATCCCATTTTTGCTTAGTCGAGGTTCTCAACTCACACATCGCTCCTCACACGAGACGCGGCATCGAACCATGACTTGGTGGCCGTAGCCAGCCTATCTAAACGATCAAACTCAGACCGAAATTCGGCACCAAGTGGTCTATGCACGGAGGAGGTAGGGAACCAGCGCAAAATAGCCAAACCTTCCATGGTCTTAACCCGGGACAGCATCACATAGGAATTCTGCACCAAGTGAGCAGACGCTATGTCAACGATCACGCGGTCGAGAGAGCGCCCTTGACTTTTATAATCCGTATACGAATATGCCGGAATCAAAGGCACTTGCATCCGACTGATTTTGTGGGTTACACCGTCCAGCTCACTCTTGTATTGAAATGAAGCGGAAATCGGGAAGATTGGCACAACGTCGCGCTCAATGCCTCGCAATCTTAACCCGCAACCAGGAACATGGACGTAAGCGCAGGTAATGTGTTTATCTCCATTCTCGTCGGTATCAAAGTCAACATGCCTAACTGTGCCTTCAGCTCCATTCACAATGCCATATCTCATGACCGTGTTCTCCGTGATCATTACTCGCATGCCAAGAAAACAGGGCAAAATACCCCACAATTCGTTTGTCATCCTCGAAGGAAGTCGTCGCAAGCGGTGACGCTCCGGGCCGCTGATAACCCTCCTTTTTTTAGAGTCCGTGGATGTAAACATGGTGACAGGCACGGTTTGCCTTTTGGCGATGCTCAACACCGTTCTCATGTTGATCGCGTCCCGCGTTTGTTTATCCGCCACTATGACAGGGCAATCTCGAAACTTGTCCAGCTCTGCAGCATTCGTCTTCGCCAACACGTTCACAAGCCTCCCTGACAACACGTCATAATCAGATGACAATCCCGCAGTTGACTTCAGAGTGCCCTTCCCCTCGCGTACACGACCGACAATGGCCGCGTACGTAGGGTCCAGCATTTGCCGCATATTCGTCTTCAAACACACAACTTTGTTCACCTGACGCCACAAATGTGCCCCGTGCAATGCACTCTGTCCTTTGATCGACTGGCCTTGGTTGGCACCAATCCTGGAGACAAGAGAATGCGAGAACAACGTCTGCGCGCGCACGGGGGGCAGCTGTCCAAAATCTCCCATAAAAATGACGTTGACGCCTCCAAACGGCAGACTATCTGCGCCGCGCTCATAACCTTTGGCTTCGCATATCCTGTTTGAAATTGTCGACAACAATGTAGCCGATACCATTGACACCTCATCAATAATGAGATAGTCGACATCTTTCCACACGGAAGCCAAGTCGTCTAGCTTAGCTTGGCTTATCTTTCCGGACTGTGTCAAGAAACTCAACGCATGGAGAGTGTAGCCATTGATCAAGACAGATGCGATTCCTGTCGGCGCACTCAGCAACAATTTCGACGACGATCCGACTCGCGCAAAAAACTCGGCGATAGTTTTGATGACATGGCTCTTGCCAGTGCCTCCCACACCAGAAACATACATGAGTAATTGGTCCGTGTCTCGTCTCATGAAATGCTCGGCAACAATTCTAACCGCTCGTTCCTGCTCCTCGTTCCCACGAATATGCCTTTCATCCAATAGCGCATCCAACAGCTCATCGGGGTGAACGCTGGAATCTATTGGCAGACCTGTTTCTTCCTCACGCTCGCTGCCAGTGCTAAGCTCCCTCTCGTCGTCGTGCTGTATAGCACCCTGCTCTAAACTCTCAACACCCGTCTGAGGCGGTCGGTTTGATGGTCCTTGGCGTGACTGCTTTCGACCACGCACAGGTCTCTTCTGTTTTTTTAGCTCAACCATTCGCGCCTGATTGTAACGACGTTGAGCCTCATCCGGCAGCCGAAACTCAGAAGTGCCCGGGAACGGTGCGAGGCCTTTCTGATGGCCAGTAAGATCAGCAGTGGGTAATATGATTCCAGTTCGTTCAAGCACCGCAAGCGACGTCCGTAAGTCATCATCTCTTTGTCGGTCGACCGTCTCCCCCATCATATCCCCTTGGTTGTCCTCACCATCGTCCAGGAAATAACCATCCAATCGTTGATCCATCATCAACGAAGCGTACAAATGACTATCGTCAACATCAGCAGGGAGCGCTACATCCGTGTCACCCATAAGAACAGCTCCACTCGATCTCCTGACATCATCGTACCGCTCTCTCGCATCCTTGCACTGATCCTCTACGCGAATATTGTCTATCACACGCTGCAATTTAGGGGCAAATGTATGTCTCTCAAACGCATCTGTCCACGTCTCATTCACTCCCTTCAAATCACCTATCTGTCGCCATGACTTGAAAATGATCAACATCGCTCGACACCATTCTTCCTTCTCCTCGACCGACCGGTCCGGACGAGGTAACGTTGGGCCAAGGATCACAGGGATCAACGAAGTCGGACGCAATCGACTAAAATGCGTACCAAATAACGGATGATCTCCGTTCAGATACGGTACCCGATCCGCCGCATTTCTCCCTCTGACGGTGTCGACGACCCTATTCTTCAATCTGTGTTCTTCTTGTAACATCGTCAACCAATGAACCGACTGACAATGCTCCCAAGGAGACAGTTCCTCAAACTCAGGGTGATCTCCCCGCAGCCTATAATCTAACAAGAAGTCGTTCACGGTCATGGCTCGTCGGGACATGAGCACTGTCACGTCTGAAGTCGCCTCTGTCTGTGAGTCACCTGTCGGTGCATCGTGCCGACTTCCACCGGCGTGTACTGCAACCGGCTCAACAACGGCTTCCTCGTCAGTGAAGCCACTACTCTCCAATTGTGGCCCCGTCTCTATTAAAGGTTGTGAAACCTCTCCCAAGTGACTCTCCTCTTCCCTGATGAATCTATCCAAAGACCCCCAAGGAAGGATTCGAAAACAGTGGCTAGTGTAATGATCACCCCCGCCGACCAAGTAACTCATGACCTGTGCATGCGACAGTTCCTGACGAGCCATCATACCATTGACGATCTTCATTAAGAAGCTGCGGTGCACGGATGCGGTATCGCCAGCAACACCTTGCGCGCCAACCTGGCCTGCCTTTGAAATGGCAGCGCAAACTGCTCTCAAAGCAACATTTGTCTGTAAACTCGACTTTGTGATATAATCTGTCACATAGTAAACGAGAGCTTTTGCTGCTTCACCCGACCCGACATACTTAATGTCCATATTGCATCGCATGAGAAAAAGGACAACATCATTATAACTGTTTATCCATGGGTGCAGTCGACGAAGGAGAATCGCGGACGTCTCAGAGTCAAGATCTGTCAGTGACCTGACCTGCCCGTTCATGCGCATCCTACAGTTAGAGTCAATATGTTCCTGTCCTGGCTTTAGATACTTCCAGCAAGTGTCACGATGCTCGTGCCAGTTACATGCGACAGCTAGTTCCTTTACAAATTCCTTGAAACCATCTTCAAAAGCAACTTTCTCTCCATCCGTCATCTCTCCCATCGGTATTCGAGGCGCGTCCACCGTCCGCGGATCATAATTCTCTTGAGGCTGAGGTTTCATTACAGCGCCAGGATCACCCTCAAGAGCTGTGAACATTCCAGGCAACTCGCACTTGATAACAGATTCTAGCCACCCAAACACCCTCTCTCGGAAGCACTCATCAGCCACAAGACGATCCCTCAACTTCTGAGGGGACATATTCCCCTTGATCCACAAGAGCATGTGGCAGTGAAGCGTTCCTCGACCTTGAGCCTCAACAGTGCCATAATAAGCATCACATCTTCCGAACAAACCCGGTTTCTCTTTTCCGTAACGCACAATCGTATCCAGGAAAGCTTTCATCATGATATCGAAGAATATTGCTGCAGCCGCGGGGTCCTTTACAACAGTTTTAGCTCTCTCCGCCGCTGTCAGCTCACTGAATGTGGCCGGATCTTCGCCAGCCAGTGCATGCACCAATTTATGGTGAAGATCCGAAGGATTCAAAGTAACAAACAGCGCGGGAGTTCCATGCGTTTTCAAAAGCGCTCGAATCTCGTTCCTCAATCGTAACTTGTGACCGTTCGATCCCCTCAGATCACGCGAAAGAACCTTCAGCTTGTTCAACAAAATTAACGCCCTTTTCTCAGCACGAGTTGTCGCCTTCGCGAACACATTATTGGACCACTTTTCCTGCATCGCTGACAGCAGATCAGCCGAACGCAGAACCTCGTCACATAGAGATCGGTAAGTGTTATCCTTAACGCGAAAGTGCATAAACTGAGAGTTCTCATGCTTCTGGATGACGTTCCATCCAACGTACGCAAAACTTGGGTCATTTGCAAACGGCCCTTCAAAACGCATCAACAAATTTTTCAACTGACGTTCAAACGTCAAGGTTTGCTCCTTCGTCCTCTTAGGGTTATAGAAGCCGCCCAAACCCCACGGATCGAGGTGAGGAAACACAAACGATAACATGCGGTGATCTCGGTCTGGAAACAGTGCCGTTCCTCCCCGCACACTGAGAAACGGTTTGCCGTTCAGACACCACCGGACAGCGTCCAATTTATTGCTCGTGTCCCCGACAACATTTCGCGCTGTACCTGGAAAGCCAACGGTATCCATCAACAACGCATCCTGGTCTACAGGCGCCGCATTTAATTGACGATCAGCATAGTTGGATACCACAGCATCCGAAGCCCTAGACGAATCAAGCCCATCGTCACGGTCGCAGACGTATTGTAACTCGACCGCCGTCGTTAGCCCGCTGTCCCCACGAAACCCTGACGTCAACGCGTTCAAATTCTCTGCACTGAACTGCAGTCCATCGTCTTTGTAATGCTGATTCTCCGCCGTCAAGAATCGTACCATCCTCTCCACCCGTGTTTTGGATACAACCACAGGTCCCAATCTCGCTATATTATCCGCGGTAGGCTCCTCGCCGCCGACAAACAAAACACACACTGAATATTCAAGCTCTTCTTTCGTAGGAGGTAGGACGCGAACGAGACCTGCGACGTCCTGCGGTATAATGGCAACATTCCCTTTGACATATTTCTGCGCAGTGCCTCGGACACCTCCCCTAGCTGCGGTATAGGTGTACGATAACTGTGTTGCCCGGCATGCTGCAATGAGTTGTAGTTCATGCGCCGTGGCATCCTTAAACGCCTCTCTCACGTCCACCGGCAACTTTTCGTGGGCATAGTACTGGTAGTTTGCAATAGCGTCCACAGGCTGACGACCTTTGTCGAGGGAGTGACTACACGATGAACAAATGTCCAAGTCTCCAAGCCTTTCTGTGTCGTGCATCCCGTGCCTGCACAGGAATGCACGCCCATACAGTGCAAAATTGTAGTCATCAGGCCACAGATTACTGGGAATACTGTCATTTCTGAGAACTTCCAGCGGTATTTCTCCTACTGGTGTTCTGGTCAACTGCGCGGGGAACTTCTTCTGGCCACAAACAGCACACGCTTTGTACGTCCACTTTGATTCGTCCGTAAACGCCTGAAAGTCACGGATGATAGATACCCTTTCAGATTCACTGCAAATTTCAGGAAACTCGTCAGACCCTGTATAAGCATGAACAGGACTCAACGGCTCGGCCCCCGGCGCTGCGTCTACCTGGCCCGGAGAAGCCCTTCGCCTACGAGAGCAAAATGGCGCCACCCTCCTTGTAGTACGAGGACGGAACAAGTACCGGGTACCGCCACAACGACCCGCGCACTGATGGTCAACCGTCAAGAAACGGACAATCTCTGCCTTCGAATTCCGGCGACTCAAAGAAACACCATGTTCTTTTGCAATCTCCAATAGAGCAGGTTTATTGAAACCAGAAAAGCCGTTCAAAAGCTGATCTAAATCGCGAGGTACAACTTCGATCACGTTATCCTCCCACGTCGGGATATTCGGCTCGGCCGAGTTGACGACGGAACAAAAATTGTGCCAGGCATTCAACCTAGATATCAATATCCGATCCGACGCTATGTCACGCTCGACACAATCGTCTCCATCAACAGCAACAGACGAGTCAAGCAAGACTCGCCTCGCTAACAGCAACACATTCGTCGAAACGATGGTACCGCAAAACTCAAGTGTCAGCGAACCCACGGCTTTAACAGTCAACATGATATACGCACCTACACATTTCGGGCGAGCCGGTTCCCTTGCCGCATTTCCTCCCCTCGACGACTCATTCTCCACGTCCGATACAATGTCCGACGATCGAGATGCCGGCAAACGATTCGCAAACACTTCGCCCGTAGGACCATACGACGCTTGAACAGGAACAACGAAGTTCCTCAGAACACCTGATACATCATCATTAATTAAAAGGAGTGCAAGAAGCCGCGGCACTTACCGCATCGACTACAATACCCCCTGGTACATGGGATGCCATTCAATCTTGGGTCCCCCATTTGCAGCAGAATCGGCGCGTCCGGAGGCAGAAACGGTACAACAAACTCTACAAATGACATCAAACGTACACACATCAACGTAGACACGTAGCAGACTCACCATAAGAACACTCACACCCAACTGTATCTTCCTCGACAACGACTCCAACACCCCTGGAATGGATGCGTCTCCTCCTATTCTCACCAGCTAGAAAGCTCCCTCGTCTTTTGGACATAGCAGCGTTTACCATCCATAGGCCACGGCACTCCGTTATCTTATACGGACCGTCTCCAAACCGGGATGGTCGAATCCGGACAGGCTGCCGCACGGAACGGAACGTCCGTGATCTCTGCGACGGCAGTATCACGGAGGGGGAGGTCCCGACCTGACATTACAGTTCACTAGGAACCATCACAGAAGCGGAGGAGCCGACCTTAAATAAAAGATAAACCCGTTTACCAGGAAGAAGCGACACGGTCAACATGACACATCAAACAAACACTCGAGACTGTCAAATGGACTTCACCATCTTCGCTCAACCTTTGCCAGGTGATCCTCACAATCAATCAATTTCTCCATCCACACTCGCCTTCGCATTCCCCATCATTCATCGCTACTGCAATTTCGACGCGGGACAAGTGCAGTTCATCACGGACACGCTCATGACCTGGTACAATCAAACCCAGAACATAAAGCCGGAGCAAGCTGCCGGCGCAAAGCATGCCCTGTTCATTGCTTCATTACTCCACGACATACATCCCGACAAAGTCAAGCTCCTCATAGTCTGCCTCCAACGCCTCGTACGCGTCCGGCGTATGCTTGATGGGCATGGCGCTCCAATCCACATACCTGCCCCACCTATCTACACCGAAACAACCCGTCTACAAGGAACGACACACGCTCATCGTTCATCACTCGAATCTTTAAAGACGGTCAGAGGTCAACTGACATATTCCCGTGCTCAATGACTGACCTCACAACAATAGGCCACGTTCACATCCTCAAGCGTGCGATCTGACTAGTGACGATGCATCATGGCCAAACATTAGGGCACGTTCTCTATCTTGTATCATGAAAAGTACGGGGACATGGGGGGACAAGGAGAGCACGGGTTCATTACATAACCCAATTTTCATTATATATATATACCCCTGTGTCCTTCTTCACGGCAGCACCAATCTTCATCGCAACGCCAAAATCCAACGCTTGTACCCCTGTGTCCTTATCAACGACAGCACCAATCTTTATGGCAATGCCAAATTCCATTGATATATCTACGCTCCTTGCGAACAACCCCGACGTCGCCTTCTTTGAACCCCCACGCTCAAACAGCATCACTTCCGTCGCCAAGCGGAAGAACGCCGCTGCGTCCTTTCACTTTGCGCAGACACTGAAGCGAGCCCGCTCAGAAGAAGCAGACTCTAACTCGAGGTCACGCAAAGGACAACATGCGTGCGATCTCTGCAGGCGACGCAAGATAAAGTACGGCCCAATCGACATCAGGACAACGAGATAATCTGAACTCTTTCCAGGTGCACTTACCATTCAAGCTCTATCGCTTGCGATCATTGTGAAGGGAGGGGCCATCCGTGCACATACACGCGTACGGACAAAACGACAGGCCAAAAAAACAAATCTACAATGCCGAAGAAGTCGACACCGGCCACAGGTACACCATACGCCTCTATCACTTTCCAGTCCTACAATTAAATCCTAGATCTCCACAACAACGAACCGCAAACCGCGTCGGTCACATCGGACGAGGACTGAGCATTGGAACAAGAAAGAGAGAGGACGTCTGACGGGCGTGAAACGAGCACTCATACAGGCCCCCACCTTAGCCTTACAAAATCAACCAGCATTCATGTACACCTCACAATTTCTATATGTGTTTCATCCTACGGACCCATTATATCTGGCGAAGGACGGGGGCTCCAGCTCCGCCCGTGCGTTCGACTATTCACGGACGGCTGATTGAGCTTTCGGAACGACACGATCTCCGTCAGATCTCGACCGCACCTCCGCTTGATTATGCACAGGGTCCGAAAACGTATATTTGAGAGAACCTGTCGCGGAGCACGATCAACCAACATCATGAACGAACCCACCCAGTCATCTTCCAAGGGCGACGCAGACATGCAGCTTATAGCGCACCAGCTTGCGCCCCTTTCCCAACGCGAAATCGCACTGCACTATGTTTTGCTTCGTCAACTGGACATGAAACAATACCCCAAGGTCGCTCACATGTGCGCCAACAAGTTTCGCACACAGACCGACGCTCTACCATTCCTTATCACCTGCCTTGCAACATTGTATCTTGCACGCGTCATCCTCGACTTGCAGACGGGACCCGCCGATAACTGCACGACAACTTGGGGATTAGTGCACGACGTTATGCACAGAGCAGTCGAATTGCAGCTGACCAATGAAGCAGGCATGAGCATGGAGGAAGACGTGAAGGACATGATACTAGAGAACGAGAGTGCAGCGCTGGACGAAGCATACGCCCATTACGAGCTACTGGTACTTCACGCCGATCGTCCCTTGTCCGCTCAAATTGCTCGTAGCCGCTTCTTCACGTTCACTTTTAACTACATCAATTAGCTCCTACCACGTCCAACGTTACAGAACCCGGCTACCTACAAAATATCGCCAATGACCTCCACAATGACACGCCGTACTTTGTCACAGCACTTACGAATCCACGTTTCCCATGAACAACAATCAAACTTCTCATTGAACACTCACAACAACCTTTTACACGTAAAAGGCAGCAGCGACCTGCATTTCGGCTCCTCCCCTATCCACTGTTCTTTGTCACTGGCAATGTTAAGCTTGAATGACAGGTTAACAGAGACCCGCAGAAACCTACCCGGTCACATGATTATCCCATCAACACACCGAGACAAAAGCGTCATCTAACATCTGGACATCCCATGGTTAGAACAGCAGCAACGACCTCTAAGCACGCGTCAATGCATATTGCAACAAAATCAGTGGACCGTACACACCAAGCAGACACCTGGTCTGCCTCGATCCGGACTACCTGGACCATTTGCCACCTCCAATGACCGGTGAGTTAATGCTACTTTTCCACAGGAACAGCTCGCTCACGCCTGGGCAAGATGGTCCGGCCGAAGCACGTACGGGCATTGAAGCACAGTTAACGGACCCGAAGTAGCCAGTTCGCGTCTCCATCCACAACGACCGTCCAGTGCCCGCCAGGCCTGTTCCTTCAGCACGAACTGGTGTAACCATCGGCGTCCTCCAGCTGGCAACTCCAGGCGCCGATCTTGAGCTGCACGCACCAGACCCCTCCGACCTGCAACTCTCACAGCAAGTCCGAAAGTTGCCATGCAGCCATCTCCAAGGCGAGCGGATCCTGCAAGCAGAGACTCTATTCGAGCGACGCATGCGCGATCTGGCCGGGACAATTACAAGCGGAGAATAGGCGGCTATACCACATTGCCGACGACAGCGAAGCATGTACTGAGCCACAAGGCATGTAGACCCGTTTGCACCCCCGTTCACTGGCATCTACCCATTTCTGCCATCTCTTTCACTCTTACCGCTTAGCTTCTTTGGACAGCGTTGAAATTCTCGTTGAAGCCATGTCTCTGTGTTTCTCCACATTCCCCAATTGAAACATCCCCACGATTATGAAAACTGGACTCTTGATAACGTCGCCGTCAGCCTTAGCCTCTTATGACAGCGTCATTGACGTATCGTAGAAGATGTAGGAGTACCACTACAATGTACCACCACCCTATGCCGCTCTCTCTCCTACCATCATATCTCGATCATGCCTCTGATACACAGCATCTTGACTCGCATCTCGCGCTTCCTAGTGCGTTGTCCCAACCGGAGCACAGAGACTGAATCAACAATGCCGCCGGCTTGACATGGCAATCATTCGTATCCTGCGAGACTCGACACGGAACGGCGATAGCTCGCCTCCCCTACGCCTTCAAAACGGAGCACGGAGCCTTAGCCGAATTTAGCAATCACCCGTATCCAACGACGGTAACTCGTCCCCCGTTCGCCTTCAAAACGGAGCCGCGCCTGAATTTAGCGATCACCCGTATTTCAAACAATGCACGGAAATGATCGAACCCGGAAACGGAACACTTTTGGACAGAGCATGGAGACACCACAACGGGCTTGCTGATTTTAGCAATCGCCGTTTCCTGGACTCAAAACGGAGCAGACCTGACCCGCATCCCGTTCACGAAAACCATCATTGGATTGCGGAGGGCACCGCATACGGAGCGGGGCACGGAGACAATCCGCGGCCCCGCTCTCGGCTGAAATCAACGATTCGTTCATGTCCAGAGGCAATGAGAATAGACACGAGTTCAATTACTCGTTACGCAGCGGCACCGGACATCGACCACCCGTCAGCAATTTCGGATGAACGATCTGTTCTATGGAACGGAGCATCCGGCGGACCCGCCACGCAGACGGACAGGCCGAACAGTAAGACGGGTGAGCCGACTTCAGGCGAGCACCGATCCCATCAACGCCCTTTGTAAATGAGCCGTCTCCTTACACCAAGATCGGTGCTGATGAGACCTCTATCGCAGCCACTACCTACTCACAACCGATACCACGAAACCAACCCACCATGACGGTAAGCTGCAACAGCCCTCCTTCTCGTGAGGCTTTCGCCTAATCGCCGGCATAGGTCTCCATCGAACCTACCCTGTCAGACGAGACGTTCCACCGCATTCTTAGGCGGATGGTTCCGCCGAACCTTGACAGCTTCACGCAAGAAATTATCACCAAGTTCCTCGAAAGGACCAATCGCCACGTATCATGGATCGTCTTCCTTCTCCGCTTCATGGGCGGTGAACATGACCAGGACCTCGCGGCCGGTCTCGCTGGCCGTCTGAACCTGGACGTGTCCGAAGTACCACGCGCAATGGACGTACTTGCAGCCCTCCTTTGCGCTGTAAAAGGTTTAGAGGCAGACATCGACTCTATGGACAACGACATGCAGTACGCAGTTCGCGGGCTCACAGAGCACATGATACAAAGCGAGATGTGGCGTCCGGTCATGGACCGGGTAAGGAACCGCCTTGTCGGTTCAATTTTGGACATACTTTAAATCATCTGAGAACTGAACGACCTATGTATTTGTACAACACACGATAGAGAACACAGCTGGGAAGCCACGATAAAGACTACATAGACAGCCATCAATCCCGCACAGACTGTTACCAATCAACCGGTCTCGTCACAGTTGAAATGCAATGCGACACAATCTATCCGTGCGCACAGTAAACAACTCGTTCAGATTATTCACCGATGCCACGGTGCATTCCAAGCGATCCGCGTGTTCCTTCACCACAAACACACGCTCCCCGATATGCGCACAGTCCCTGTTGTCCCCAGAATGCACGATACCCGTGACCTTGCCCGGCATTCCAGGTCTCAGCTTCTTATCCTTGCCGAACGACAGAGGCTGAAGCCAACACCGCCGTACACAAATCACCTCCGCGTCGATTTTTTTCCCCGGATTCGCTTGCACCTGGACATAAACGCAATGAGGCTCCGGTTCATCGTAACCATCTATCATGCGAAGCGTCGTTGCAAATGCGTTGTTCCGAGGATGCGTCGGTTCTTTGATTTGCACGTCAAACTGGAACTCCTCCATCCTACCCCGTACGTGGTCATTTGAGTTCCAGCAGGACAAGGACGCTTCATCCGCTACCTCCACACTTGGCAGTTCCCTTTCCTCATGATCATCATCCATGACGGCGAACGCGGAGTCCGCAACAGGAAGTGACTCTTCAAACGGTGCATCAGGAGTCAGCGATCTTGGCACCGTCGGTGGCGGCGAACGAAATCCAGCCGCCCGCCGCGTCCACTTGTTGTTTGAAACATCCACTGCAATGTCAAGGTTGGGACTGTCTCTAAACGGAGCAAGCAAAATAAGCGAAATTAGAATAACCCCGTACAAAAAGGTTCCACGCACAGCAAAGTTAAGCTCTCCCTTCTGATCTCCTGAAGGGCATGGACGTTTGGCGAATCTACCGCCACCATGGCCGTTCCCTTGTTCCGGTTCCACTCCTTCACTGTTCCCGTGAGTCCTTTGAATAAATCGGGACCCACAATCCGGACTTGTTTACCGTAAAGGTACGGCTTCTTGACCTTGCATGGCCGACTGCGCTTCGACTCAAGAAAGTCCTCCTCGACCTCGTCATCTGCTCTGCAGCCTTCCGATGGGGGGCGCCACGGCTCACAAAACGCCATAGGAACGGATGTCTACCCAAAGCGCCAATGAATCAGCGCACCCTCCACCACCCAGATTGAACAAAAGTTCTTACCAAGACATATGAATCTATGTCCACCAAATAGACACGTCCAGTGCCCACAGCCTCCACAATTCCATGGAGTGTCTCATTGCCATAGACGACTTCAACAAGATCCCCGGGCTCGAATGCGCGCTCGATCTCTGGAAAGGGCACCTCGACGATATTGGATACGACCGGATTTACGTGCACCGTGTGTTCCCCGAGAGCGGACACGGCCCCCACAGTGTGAATCAACTCTCCAGACACAATGCGGACCCGATCACCCAAAAACAGACTGCTGCGGAGTCGACTCTGCGCAAGAGCACGCAAAGGCTGCCGTATGTCGAAAAAGCAATGGTCAAAGTGCTGTAACTCCCGAACCGACGGGGGCCCAGGATAGAGGTCGACCTCGGACACTGAACGCCGGAGGATGAGACAGCCATGGATGAACGTGTGACCCCGGAAGGAACACTCAGGTGCTTCCCTGTCGCTGTAATCCCAAGTGACGGTCTCCGCATCATAACACGCTGGAAGCCTGTCAAACGAGTCAAAAACACGCGCCTCTGGGCGATGGCAGGCATCGCCACCGTCGAACAGATCCTCCCTCGGCTCCCGGCCAAGCCAAAATCGCGGAACAACGGCAACTTCCAAATCGTCCCTGTGGTTGAGGACAATTGCAAGGTCTCCGTCATAGCGCCCCGAAATTATGCGAACGTGCATCCCTTTCCGCAACACGACCAACAATGTCCCAACGGGGTCCGCAGGAACAGGGCTCTGGACGGCGTCATCGACCAACATCGGAGCGTGTCTGCGAAGATGATACAAAACCGGCCCCCTTACGAGCTCGTTGACATCAAGAAGGGTGTGCGCACGGACGTAGACATAACCGACCGCCAAGGGCTTGACGTCTACGGCTATGATGCCAGAGAAACGGTCGCGACGACGCGCCAAATAAGGCTGCAATCCTGCGCGAGCCCTCAATGCATCTCGCACGCATTTTTCTTTCAGACGCTAGGCATGAGGTTAACAACACCGTGAACATTTGACTCAGAGTCAACATACCTGCGCCCGCACCGCAAACAGAAACCCGTCACAGTCCAGGACCACGGATTGCGCCACAGCTCGGCGACGAAACTCATCAGCCAACGCATGCAACAACGGGGCTTCATCCCGAGCACCATTCTCTTGCAGAGCGGACGGATGCGACTCATGCAACGACTCCCCAACCGCGTTGTCTGGCACAACGTATTGATGCAGCTCATCATCCTCATCGTCCTCCTCTTCTTCCGCGCAATCCTCGACAGCTTCAGTATCGACGAATCGATTCACCTGACATATCTGTCAGAATACATAGACCTGAATAAAGCCCGACGCGCACCAGCCGGCTTGCCTTGCTCCAAGACATGACTTATGGGCCACGGACGTCCCGCTAAATGCTAGTAGACCGAACGATCACGGCCGATGATAGTCGATGAGCCGGTACTAGCTAGATCGGTCCGGCGACGGCGAAAAAAACCCCACCATAGGGTTAGCCACATGACCAACGTGTACATTGATCACTCTAATTTAAGCCTACACCGTGAAGACGCGCCCAAATGAAAATCCCCCACAATATGCAGCGCCGAATTCTGTGGCGCCCTCATGCTCGCGAGTCTGCCCCCTTGGCTTCTATTGGAGTTCCAATCTGTGAGTGGAGGTAATATGTCGCATGCATTCGCTGTTGCATTGACGCTACCTGTCCTCCATATTATTCAGTGAATATTTTTCTATTTTACTTTCCCAAGTACCCAAGTAGCAAGTCGTCGACGAATTTCATCCGGGTTGCCTGTCAACTTAGAAACTACATACAGACCCCACTCGATACAGCTGCTCTCTCTAAAGACAATGACACTTCCAATGGAACAGTCCTACACTGCCACAATCTCCGCGCAGCGGCGCGCAACGTGCGCATAGACCTGCGCGAACGGCGGGCTGCGGACGGCCGTCAACGTGCGCAGAAGGGACCTCGACAGAAGAGCGAGAAGGGCGCTCCGTCGACGAAGCGCGGAGGCCGGAGCACCGTCTCGCGCATGCGCACGGGGTGGCTGGCAAATGCGTCAGTATAATGAAACTGCGAAGGGAAGGACACGCACCAAGAGCGACAAGGCGCCGTTGAAAGCAGCCAACGCGTCTACCTTACTCTACGGAAACGCATTCGGGCTGCGGAGTTCCAGCCCGGGGTTTGCACGAAGGTCAGGAAGCTCACGGGGCAGCGTCATGGATCTCGGGATTCAATGAAACGGAGAACGACGAAGAGCTGAAAAGCCAGCAACCATGATGAAAGTGGGAAAGGAAAAGCATCGTGTCGACACGGAACACTATATAGAAGTGGCTTTAGGGCAGGCAACCGCACAGCCGAGGAGCCGACGAGCATCTCCAGCAAACTCTCAGAGGACCCCCGTAACTTGCGCCAGAGGTATGATTTTCCCACGGTAGCTAGACGGCGCTTTGCGCCGGAAGCTCTGAGGGGTCTGAGGTAGCTGGGGGCTAGAATTTGGGGCAAAAGTATGATCCTGATGTGGTAGGTAGGGGGCGCGGTGAACCGATGTCTGATCACGGAGGTAGTTGGTCCGACGGCAGAGATTTTTGACCCATCAGCTACCTTGTTAAGGTCTAAGTACCGGTTACCGATATACTTAATTTGTACGAAGTTAGACAGCCAAAATTTACGTGGTCCGGGTCATAGCGCATTAATTCCCTCGCAGCCAACCCGGCAGACGTCCACCGGGCTGCGTCTCTCGACACTCGGCCAATGTCACGCATGCTGCTCACAAGGGTACGCCGCCTTTTAATATATGGCCTGATTCTTGTCATTGAGGCAATCTGGCTGATATGAACTGTGACTTGGAGTGGAATGGCTGTTAAGTCCTTGCCATGTACGCGAAGTCGAGCGGTAAGAACAACAAATGGTTGAAATTCCTCTATACAAGGCTGTCCGATACAGCCTCACTGATTCTGTGAAGAACCCCCCGGGCTTCGACTTCCTGCACCCTGATCAGCGTCAGGTGAACTGGGAACTTGTGAGAACGCCTCGAATCGGAGAAGGGCTGGGAGAAGGCCAGCTGGGAATACAACACGTCGTCCTCCTGAACGGGAACCTGGGATCCTGAGTCGAGCTGCGACGTGGGGATGGCGCTGGTGTCGGGCGCGGGCCATCTCAAGCCGTCTCACTTCCTCTTCACCCTCGACCAATCTGGCACAGTCTGTCTAGGAGCACCGATGACGGAGGCTCGCTTTCCGCATGGTCACCGTGGCACAAGGCTAATGTGAGTACTTAGTTACTAATGTGAGTAGTTACACAGTGTCGCGGGCGCGTGGCGGGCCCCGCTCACTAGTGCGGACGGCAGCGGACGGCAGTGACAACGGTGACGGCGCAGTGACGGCAGGTAAGGGCACAAGATGCGCATAACTCTGCATAATTGGCAAGCTCTGCACGGCGCAAGCGGAATCCCTTCGCGGGGCGCGGGCACCACTCAGCTGATCACTGGGCATCAGCTGCAGTACTAGCGCGCTGAACGGAGCCGCGCTTCCTCTCGCCCGACGACCAGGGCCACGCCGCCGACGCCTGCATGGCTCAGCGAGTGCGGCATCGAGGTCACCGTGCACCCCGCTGGGGAGGGTACAAGCTTAGTTCCCCAACAGTACGGTACGGACATACCCGTATGTTTACGCATTTCGCAGTCTGAACATATAAGCTAGCACTTCAATTTCAGTTGTTTCCAGAGCATTTCAGTCCCGTCATCGCCGTGAATATCATTCGTGCTACATATCAAGAGAACAGGCGGGTGATGATGAATTAGATAAATTGCGAGTTTTTGCAATTAAATACGATTTGTTTGGCTATTTTTAGAGGTATGATCCTATTCGTGGTAGCTACGGACCCAAAACGGAGGTCTGAGGGGCGAATGGTAGCTGGAAGGGGTCGCGAGGCGAAAAAAAAAGTGGTAGTTGACCCCGTTTGGCGGATCATACCCCTGGCGTAAGTTACGGGGGTCCTACTCTCAGCCACCGCTGACCAACAACAAACACGTTATGATGACGCCCCAGGCAGCTCTACCCGACGTTTTTCCGATCTTATTCGCACGCCATCCCAAATAGGAAGGTGGACACGAAATACTGCAATGGAAACCTGATCCCTGACGGGACCAGGCATACAATTGAAGAGACTCGTCCAGCCTGGGCAGTGATCCAGCCACTGAGAGGAAAAGTAGGGAGGGGTACGAATAAATAATCTGAAATACTGCATTGAATGGGTGAGGCAAGGTGACACGCCCCTCGATGATAGAATTTATGGCGCACGACCGATGACAAACACGAGATGCGAGATGTTTATTTCCTGAGACGCGCAAAGCTGCAATACAATGTTGTATATGTGAGATGCGTCAAAGTTAAGGTATCAAAGCAAAGGTATCGAAGGACACGGTATGGAACTCCGGCGAAAAGTAACCAGAACGGCCCGACCCCATCGCCATTCACTGGTCCGCGCTACGAGCCCGTTTGTGTGCATGCTCATCTTCGCCCGCCACCTCCCCGAGAAACACCTCGCTCCGCTTGCGTGACATACCAACGACAGTGCTCGCGTTTGAGGGAGTCGGTGACACTCGCCCAACGGACTCGTCGCTCGAATGTGCGGCTGACTCGAGTATCTTCTCGGTGGCCACTACCCACTGCCGATCGGGATGCTTCTTTGATTTTCGCATCTCGTCGATGTGCTTGTTGACGATCTTCAGAAAAGACTCGTAGTCTCGTGCCGCCTGTTCGAGATGGCGCGCGGGAAGCCAATCTTTCGTCGGCATCGGGTCTGGCATAGTGCCACTTGCGTCGCTGACGGCCTCAATACGGGGGCGAAAGAATTGTTGGAGTTCGGCGATCAACGGAAGAAACGTAGCAATAAGCTCGTGCCTCATCGGGATTTTGAGCTTGAATGCCATTAAGTTGCCCTTAGCATCAGCGCAGATATCCGCGTCCGCGTTGTTCCACTTCCGGAGCTCAGGAGGCAGAGCAAAGGCGTCAATTTCGCGGGAGTCGCTGGTGAAGGCAGCAGAAAGATGAATGAGCACGTAGAAGAACGACTCGAGGTCGTCCATATGGTCGTGGACACCGAAGACCTTCGGATCCCCACGAAGGACCTTAACAGATTGGTACATCCGCGTGCCCTGGGAAAGCGTAAGGAGCTTATAGGCCAGGGCCCCAATGGAAGACATACCGTACGCAGGTCGCCTCCCGTGGCATTCTTGTCGAAAAGATCTTTGAATTTCTTCGCCAAATCGAAATCAATCAATCGACCCAGGACTCCGTCCGTTGCATGCTTGTCGAACATGATGTTGAATAGGCTGACGTCGCGGTGCAAAATGCCCTTCACAAGCAGCGCGTCTCTGTGACCTACGGGAAGAGGAGTAAGCCAGAGCCGAAGCCGAAGGACGAAATTCATGCAACCAACCTACAACGGCGTCCCGGAACGCGACGAGCATCGCATACGGGTTCGGCGCGCACGACAGATCGCCTGTATACCGGTCGAGTACTTGGCGACACTGGATGCGGTCGGGGATTTCCGTGGCTGTGCCCTTCTGGCGCGCTGCGTCGTTGAGGAAGTGACCAGCACCGCGGACATCAGAAACGCGGCCCAGGTTGTCTTGATACGCGCGAAGCTGTCCAACACCCTTTATACCAGCAAGTTCCTGCAGGAACTCCGCCTCGAACAGGCGGTCCTGAGCGCGCCAGTAGTCCTTGATGATGTACAGGCCGTCCTTCGTCTTCCAGCAAATTGTCGAGCGACCGCGGACCGTGTGCCCAGCGACCACGGGCTGGCTCTCGACCAAGAACGGGCCGCCGTACTTGAAATCGCCAACGACGGTTGCGTTCGTAAGCGAGATCGTCGAGTAGGGCGTGGTCGAGATCGTGGGCTCTTTGATGGTGGGATCCATCCCGATGATGGGGGAGGTGGCGACGGAAGTGAGAACCGCGAGGACAAAGATGTCCTGGTGTTCGCGGATGTCGACCTTGTCGCTGTACATCACGCCGCAGCGATCAAAGAAGAAGAGGCGGAAGTGCTGCCCCGACATGGCGAACGTGATGACGAAGCGTCGGCCAGGCTGTTCGGCCAGGATCTGTCGAGCGTACATGCCGAGCTGGAGACCCGGCGCCATGATCTGGTTGATGTCCATCTTCGCATCCCAGACGGTACGAAGATGCGTATAGCTCAGGTCGTCGGTCTTCTTTTTGCGCTTGGTCGTGTCGACGAACGAGAGGTCGGGCTTCGTAGACAGCTCGTTGCCGAGGTACGGTTGGTGGAGAATATTCTTGCGACTGGTATTCTCAGCCGAGACACCGGCGTCCAGCTTGAAGTACTTCGCTATCTTGTTCGACTCCTTGACGTACGGATCGTAGAGGGGGGCCTCCTTGCGAGGCTTGATCGGGACAGCGTGGAGAACATCGGCCTTGCTGACGTAGCTCTTCACCTCCGCTCCCCAGCCTTGAGGACGTGTGCATGCCATAGGCTGCAGGCACTTGAGAAGGAACGCACGCAATGCAGTAACACCGCCCATGTTGACCCAATGTCCCGCCAGCTCCGCGTTCAGCCTGACCTCCACAGCGCTGACCGTCGGTTTGTCGCCGCCCTGTGCAAAGTTGGTCTCGCCAGTGCCCGAAGAGCTGCGGAACGGGGTGGCCTCCAAAGGCGGCTCTGTTTCGTTGACGCGCCAATGAGGCCCAGGAGGCTCATTCTTCTTGGATGGCGTGCGAGGGTTCTTCGACTTGTTGTAGAAGCGAGCTGGGGGTATGCCGCTCATCGTGGCTTGCCACTGTTCGCGTCGGTCGGCGTGAGCGGGAAGACGGGGACGCCTGCGACGACGAGGCTTTGGATGGTCGATGGCGGGGACAACCATTGAACCCGGGCCAAACAATGCAGCCACAGTCGCGGCCACGTGGCTTTATCTTTATCGGGCGCGCACTTAGCACTACTAGTACTACTACGACTTGCCATTTGCCATCCTCCCCTCCGTGTACGCGTTCGCTACGGCTAAAAGCCAGCGGGGTAAGATTCACAAGTACTTCATTGCGACTGAGTTTAGACAGCCAAGAACGCGCACTCACCGAAGGATACGCAAAGGCGTCAAGACACAGGTCTGCGCTCGACCGCTCATCCACGAAGTATTAGGGTCGAACTTTAACTCGCGGAGTTCTCATACAACAAAGGGGTGGCATTTATGACGCATGGACAAGGCAAAGGGAAACGCGAATGGTGTAAAGAAACGGCCGTGAATCTTTATGCGAGTTGACCAGCCGAAGTAAAGGGAAACTTCAAAATCGACCATGAGGTCGACGCAGAACAAGGCATCGTCATCGTGTGTGTAGCCACTTTCATCGCAAACTTGGCCAGTAAAGGGTATGAGAGAGTCGAGACGAAAAGGTAGATGAAGGTGGAGAATATGCTCACCTTGAGGAATTTCCTTCGGCAGTTCGACTATCTGGATGACCGTGTACTACACCGTGTAGTCATCTGGGCCGACAGGGCACGTCACGTCAGTGTCAGCATTGCGCCTGCGCAACAAAACTTCGGGGTAATTCAACGCAAGCACACCGTGTACCACGTACGCTTCCTCGCAGAGGTCGTACTGTGCCCTCCTGTAGTTGTATTAGGGATCCTAGGATACGAAGGCAAGACTTGACGCCAGGAAGTTCAGTCAACACATACCTTCACCGTCACGCCGGCGAGGGTCGCTGAGACAATGACCGTCAAGTTCTGACCAGGTTTTGGAGGATCGGGGGAGACGCTGAATGACCTGATCTGGACGGGGTCTGAAGGCGAGCCTGATAGAAAGAACAGAGGTAGTCAGAACACGTTGGACAGTCACCAGGTTCCGGCAGTACTTACCGCAGTCTGTCGACCAGGATCAGCCCTCCATCGTAACTTATGGGCTGGGGGCTCCTGGACCGTAAGCGTGTCCTGCTCGCTGAAAAGAGTAAAACGGGAGACCGAGAACACGGACATTGCAAGGAACACAAGGATAGAGAGGCGGGCCATGGCAGCACACTCGGACGGAGGAGACAGGGATCGAATGATCCCACCTGATGTTTGTGCGTCACTGTCACGGACCCTGCCATATTGAAGCGTGCGCACATGATAGACTGCGGAGGGGATACTGCACTGCAGTGAGAAGAAAGTAGTGAGCCTCGGGAGAATTGCGTCTCGACTCTCGAATGAAGTTGGTCGCCGCGGCAAGCGCGACTAACATCCAGATGGCTCGGCTTGCATCGCTAGCACAGGCTGAGGTACGTTCCATTGCGTATCTAAATAATCACTACACGAGCTAATGCAGCGCTCATGCCGTCGACCGACGGCGCACCGGTGGGCGCGTCCGCTTCCGCTTCTTCCCTTGGTCAAACGCGTTCGCCGTCTTCAGATCCCGGCCGAGGGGATCCTCCTTCTTCACCTGATATATCCGGACCTGCACGGAATTCATTCAGCAAACCCGCATCAGAGATGTCACAGCGCAGGGTACTCACAATCCAGTTTTCTGAGGTAAACGCCTCCTCTGGAAGAGAGATGTAAGCATCAGGGAGGGTCCACAACTAATTTGATCGGAAAGACGAACCTAGGTAGTCCAGTGTCGGACCTGTTTTCGGCATCACTTGGTTGCGCACGCGGTCGGTCGCCTGTCCGCCACCGAAGAGCTCGTGGAACCTACACCACAAAGTAAGCCCCAACCACCTCATCAGGTGCGCACACCGTACCTGTAGTACGACATCTTGTACATCAGGCTGTTGCGCATGGCAGGCGACGCCTGCTCGTCGACGCGGTAGTCGCCGGACGGCGTGAAGTACTTCGGCTCCTGGATCTCGTCGGGCCACACGCCTTGCGCAATGCGCACCATCCACAGGAATTTGTTGATGTCGTCGCCCGAGTAGCCGATCAGACCACCGAAAATGACAAGCACGTAGTCCACGTCGTGCTTGCGCAGGATCGGGTACGCGACCTCCTCGGAGCTCGACATTGCTTTGCCTACCGTCGCGATGTGTGCTACAGCGAGCGTGAGGTGTCAGACCTCTTCGAATTGAAAGGCGCACATAAGTAAACGCACTGTTATTCCACGTGTTGTTATCGACGAGCGTCGGGCGGTCCGCCATCCCGGCGATCTGGTACCCGTAGTCCCACCAGCTCATCACGACCGCCGTCTCGGGTGTGTTCTGACGGAGCCAGTAGTACGCCTCGCGGAAGTCGTCGATGAGCTGCAGGCCGTCCGCGTTGTGCGACGCGAGCACGACGGAGGGCGACGAGTACGCGTTCGAGGTGACCCAGGTGCAGTGCACGACGAAGAACATGAGCATGCCGATCGCGTTCAGGATGACGGCGAGACGCGTGTCCGTGCCGAAGATGCCGGTCTGCTTCTCCTTCGCCGCACCCTTCTTCGACGTGGACGGCGGCGTCACAACCATTCCGGAGAGCAGCTCGGTGACGGATGCACCGGACGCGGTGGGAGGAGGCGCAGTCTTGTCCTTTTTCGTCTTCTTGGGAGTGTCGGTGGTGGTCTCCGACGGCGCGCTCGTCTCGTCTGCCTCGGCCTCGGGGAGGTCCGGCTCGCTCGGGTCGATGTACGTGTCGAAGACCGTCGAGAGGGCGATGGCAGCGGAGATGCAAACGACGGGTGTTAGCGTGAGCATGAGACGAACCATGACTCCCGCGAAATAGCTCCCGACAAGGGCATAAATGATCACGAAGATGTGCTCATCGCGTAGCTCACGGAAGCACAGAACAACGCCGGCGGGGAAGATGAAGATGAGGAAGTGCAGGTCCATGAAGAACGACGGCCAGGCGGTCGGCTGGTGCTCGGACACGGACGCGATAATGGGGATGTATCTGAAATAAACTCAATGTCAGGTCCAAGCGCTCTGTGCGAAACATGCGTACTTCTTGGCATAGCCGGTGTCCCAGAGCGAGTAGAAACGCCCGGTCCAAGGGGCGATCCAGCCCATGTAGGTCAACCCGACAATGGCGAGCGCACCAATAACGCCGGCACCGACGGCGAGGGCAAAGAGCAAGTCGTTGAACTGCTTCGAAGACACATGCGAGCGGACGAGCTGAACGAATGCGACGATCTGCAACAGGCCAAAGACGCCTGCCGGTGGAGAATAATGCCGTCAGCGTCTCACCAAAATACGCAGCGTATGATCACTGACCAAGAGCGCCCATGTGCTCGCTAGTGCGCACCGGCTGGAAGCCGACGAAAGGCACCTGCATGCTAGCGAGCGTGCCGATGGCATACCATGACGAATACGCGACATAGAGGCGGTTGGTGAAACGGCCCATGAGGAGAAGCGCCAGCGCGTGGAGCGGGATCATGTTCGTGATGAACGCATATCCACCTGGATAGCACTAAGTACGCCACACGGGCACCTGTAGGAAAGAAACGCACCCCATGCAGCAACCATGTAGAAATAGAAGACGGCTGCGAGTGTGCCAAAGAGCGCACTGCCCTGCTTAAGTGCCTTGATCCAGAGGAAGAAGGTGAACATCAGAAGGAAGATGGCGATGGCCTCGTTGTCATATGAGCCTGCGACGGAGCGCGAGATGTAGCCAGGGACGATGCCGATGAAAGCTGCGGCAAGCAGTCCAGCACTCTCGTCCTTCATCTCCTTGGTGAACCTGCGGCGCGGGGCGTCAATTGAGGTCGAAACGAGACGTGATACTGCCGCGTCGCAGGAGCCAGATGGATGAAACAATGGCGCCGCAAGTGTGCGGACGCGCCCAGGTAAGAGCACTCACATGTAAGTGGACCAGGCTGTGAGGGCACTGAAACCGGGCGCCAGCATCACGCAGATGTTGCGGATGTCGACAGGGATATGGATAGCCAGGAGAAAGTTGTAGATGACGCCGCTGGTAGCCATTAAGCCAGGGTAAATGGTGCCGCCAACGACGCGTCCCAGTGGATACCATGCTGTGGGATCAAACCAGTTCCAGAATTCCTGCAATCGTGTCAGGTAAAGGATAGGACAGGAGTAAACGAGCTACGCACATAAAACCCTTTGGATGCCAACACTCGCGTAGCGCGACTGTATATCCGTCAGTTACCGCGTACCGGCTTCCGCAGCGCACGTACTAATTGAACCACGGATCGCTGGCATAATAGATGTTAGCAAGACAGTCAGCCGGAGACAGTCACAGCACGCACAATTCATGGATGATACTCTCGAAGTTGATGACAGCGAATAAGCGTGAAGCAATGGCCGCGCCCGAGATGAGTGCGAATGCGACGATTCGGACCAGCGACTTGGTGTTGGTGACCGTCGCCGGCGAAAGGTCAGTAGGGAGCGGATAGGCCCTCGACATGGCCAACAGAAACCCTGTGGTTTCGGACGGAAAGTGAGGGTTGACTGTAACGTTGAGCAGCAGTGTGCTGGCGCTGGTGCGGGTGTCGTGTCAGTGTTCCAAAAATGGACATGACCCCCGGACAGCCCTGGGCAGCCCTCGTCTGCTCGTTCCCGACACGACCACGGCGCAACATAGTCGCAACATCTCATCAGAACTCTGTGCGACCTTCTTTGCTATTGAATCTGCGCCCATGTAAGCCTGGGAACTGGGCCCGACAGCTCGTTCGACTGCTAGGTATAGTACTGTTCGTGCCGCCATGCACGGCATACCTGTAGCTGAGATACTCAGATACTCACCTAGCCGCCCGGCGCCCTCGCCACCATCAAGGCGATGCTATGGCGAACAGTCTTGCATAAATCTCTGCAATTTAGCAGAATGTGCCCCTGCAAGCTGGCGCATGCGTCCAATCGGGGGAACGATCGGCACGGTGTTTCACCTGGTTCTTATATGAGGAAGCCTCGCGTGCGGCAAAATCTCTGCCTTTCCTTCCCTCCTCACCCAAACCCCCCTCACCTCCTGGGGACCCTTTCGACGTCCTTCATGCTCAATGGGTCTCGACGCCTCGCTGGGAGGTGTTCTCCTCGGCACCTTATTCGCGGTCATGTACGGGCATGATGGAACTTGCTCTCCAGCGCGGCTGAAAATGTCAACAGGCTCTACGGGATGACCCTGTTGCAGGTTCACAACTATTTCAACGATAGCCACCAGGATGGGCTTATGTTGCGGCTTCTAGTGCGTCTCATGCTGCCTCGGCAGGTCTCGAAAGCCTTCACTGATGCACTTGGACAAAGGTTGTTGCTGTACTGTGAGTGTTAGACACGTGGATGAGTGGCGACGCGTTTTGACCTTCAATCTTTTGGTTTCAGGATTCTTGAGACGATACATTCAGCGTTCTGCATATTCAATATATACGCCATGACAGTGACGCACTTTGGCGACTTCGCAGTACCCGGGCGGATACTATGGTGCGTCACCAGGCTTGTTGCATCAGGCCTAACATCAATCGACTTACCCCAGGGGCGAACCCGTGAGTTCATTTGCGGTATCTACACGAACTCGGGTTTAATGGGTCGAATAGGCGCTAATATTGACAGGAGTAAGTTCCCTCCACGCGGTGCCCACAAGTATATCCAGTCCCTGACGTGCTCTCAGGCGCTGCTCATGTTTGCTGTACACTGGTGCGTTGCTTGCGACCGGTGATACACACCTGGCGCTGATTGGTTATTAGTTTCTTCATACGACGTGTCTGGAACAGTAAAATCACCTCCCCTTCTTTTGCGTCCCAATTTTCTCATCTCCATTTAGTCTGCGAGAAGCCCCTTCTGTTGACGGCATTTATCGTGCGCGAGTTTCACGCTGTGTGCCTTCCATTTACTCACGGTTGACCGTAAACGTTGCAGAGTACCATGGCGTTGGCACACCTCGGTAAATAGCCGACCATCGATCAATGCTCATCACTAATTCTCTCTCCGCCAGGATTTGGACTTGGTCAGCTGCCACCGCTCATTTTCCTCCCGTTCAATGCCTGACGCAGCAAATGAGCAGCCACTTACATCGTAGTGTAAGTCGCCGCCAAGACCTCGCAGCGGCGGCGCCTCAACCACCCCCTACAGCGCACGCTTTGACACTTGGGACAGCTTCAAGGCTTCGAACGATTCTTTGGTGAGCGGTGAGCGTGTGATACCGTCGGCAACGCTGATTGCCTCACAGATCGTCGTATGTGGTGGCTTGGGGAGCTCTTCCCTCACGGACATCCTCATTGCTTGGCTGTTGTTTACCCACTTGCGCCGAGGCCGGGACGAAACTGACCGGTGTGCCCCATTCCCTTCGTCCGCACACATACCGCGCCTAAACACCCGCCCAGAAAATTCTCAAATGCCATCAATCTGCTTATCTTCTATGTCGTCACAACTGGGGCACTGACTGCGTGAGTTTTGCTGCACGCTATCGTGCTACCGCTTACGCCTGCGCAGCATCACCTCCGTTGGAACTGTGATAGCGGTGAGCTTGCGCGCCCCCTTCCGTCCAGGAAGCAATATATTGACAAAAGTATGTCTAGTTCGCTTCGGGCAGCGATACTGGTATATTTATCGGCATGGCTACGATTCAGAGCAAAGGTATGTGAATCGCCGCAATGTCGGTCGATTTCCGTCTTACTGATTTGCCGGCGGGTGCAGTGTACGCTAACTCGTTTTTGACAAAGTGCGTGAACCATCTAATGCTATGCTGCTTCCTCTTTTTCAAATTCCTGATGGGTATTGAGCACAGCCTCAACACAAGGAGGAGCATACGCAACAGGCTGCATCTCACCGACGACGACGTAGAGTTCACATCGATATTGCCTGTTGGCGTGAAAGCACCCTCGTCGTCAAGCTTCAGCGTGCGTCACATTGCACATTGGCAGCAATAAGTTTCCTTGACAGTCTTTCATCAGTCTTCCGCACGAGCGCGAGATCTAGCGGCATGGGACCACAGAATAGCGGACCCGTTTACGGTCAGTCGCGTGTTATCTTAAATCTTACTTGGGCTTTGCACTGACTGGTGGCTCTTTTGCGTAGGATGAGGACAACGTCCACTGACAAGATACACGCTGGCGGCGTGGTCGAACCATAGACAAGCAGATATGATGTCCAACTACCCATATGCAGATGTATCATTACAGTATACCCGTTGTATTAATATCAGGGTTTACAGTGGGCAGCTAGTCGTCGCAGCACCAGACATCAGCAAGGTATCCAGCGGAACGAGAGGGAAGCAACAGGTGGGATATTGTCAGTATATGGATTGAGATTGGGCATCACATCGAAGAGCGCTACTCCTCTTCGCTTTGATTCTCTAAGAATGCCATGATGCTTTGTCGAGCGTTCCGCTTCGCATCAGACAAATCAAGTCAAGACCGTGTAGCGGGGAAGGGCCAACATTGGCACGCACCTTGGCTTTCGGTGGAACCGCGGCCGGGGCATCGCTCTCCTCTCCTTCCTCCTCCGCGCCGTCAGGTTCCTCTGCTGGTTGTGCATGTGCGGTTCTCTGTGCTCGGAAGGGCCGGCCCGTGGTCACAGCATCCCCGAACTTCTGCACGTCCTCTGCGCGAAACGACGTGAGACGCATCAAATAAAAGCATGCCGCTCACACGCACCAAGCTCTTTAGCGAGCTCGCGCTTCTCCTTGATTGCCTTTGCCTGCTCGAGGCTCATACGGCCGGTCATGCCGAGGCTGGTGAGGATGGCGCGAAGGCGCTTAATCTGCTGCTGGGGCGTGTCCAGGCCCTGGAACTCCTTGGACCACATTTTGCGCACGCCACATGCCGTCACAAAAGACTGACCAGCGATCAACCCTCCATCAGCTAAGGGGGGGAGGAAAACGGTGCGCGCGAAAAGATACCTTGAGTCGCTTCAGAGTCTCTTCGTCCTTGCTCAGCTCTGGCGCGACCTTCTTCGCTCGCTTTGGCTTTGCCGTAGCCTTCTCTTTCACTGTCTGCAATTGAATGAGCGCGCAAGGACGTGAGGATGGGCTGAAAAGCGTACTTTTCCCTTGCCTCTTCCGCGCTTCTTTGGAGGCGCCTCGACTTCGGACTCGGGCTCCGGTTCGGATTCATGAACCTGATGCTCGTTGATATAATAAGGTCTCAGTCGGTGCTAGGTGCGCCCACCTCCTCGTCCTCGACCGGCGCCTCGGCAGACGGTTCCTCGGGCTCCGGATTCTTGGATGATGAAGCCGTACGCGGGCCATCCACGTCGGAGTCGCTCTGAGAAGCTGTCGGCCAGTGCAATTGCTAAGATGAGGAAATGCGCACCTCGACGATCTCCGCTGACTTGTACTGCTTCCGCGAAGTTGACTTTCTCGGCTGGGCGCTTGTGTCGCTAAGCCGGGGAGCCACCTTCAGCCTTGGAGGAGGTGGTGCAGGTTTTGTCACCACCTTTGGGGGCTGTAGAAAAGACCAAATTAACAAAGGGAGACATGGGACGTGGGTAGACGATGTGCGAACGTCCGCAGTCTCTACGTTCGTGGTGACTGCCGGCTTGGACGTCGAGGGCGCCGGCTCTACGTCAGAGAGATCAGAGTCGTGCACAAACTCCTGTGCATCCGTACGACGTCAGGCAATGTATTTTCCACAAGGTGACGACGCACGGCAGACTTGTAGGCTTTTCTGTAAGATGGGCGAGCATCGTTCGACTTGCCAGTGGTTGGGCCCTGCTTGGCTTCTGAGGTACGCTTACGCTTCTTGAGCGCTTCGTTCTGCGATTCTTCGTTGTTCATGTCTCTGGCACCAAATCAGATGACTATCAGCGTTCATGAATGTAGCGAGTAGTGTGCAACTCACCGTTGATGCTCGGGCCCCAGCCTGCGCTGCACTGATACTTAGTGGTCAAACGCCAACCGTTCCGACTCGACGGTTTGGTGTTTGAGTTGGGTACCTGTACTGACGACAGAGCTTCAGTTGCATAAAAGCGAGCACAGAGGCTGATACAGACACAAGTTCGTCGGCCAGCAGCGTTCAAAGGACCCAGACGACTTCGTTGATCTGACACAAGTCGATTCCGCCGGTGACTTGTTCTCAGACAGGATCACATCTGCGTGACTGCGTGACTGGTCGCGTTCTAGTTTCTCACGGACACCCGGACGCGCCGCGGAGCGCGTCGTCCAAGGCAGTTCCTGCTCACTGGCGCCCCACGACGCGAACAGTGAACAAGCCACGATGCGTCCCGCTCACGTCTATAGGAACCCCCGCAAGCCATCCGAAAAGAATAGGCCGCCCGGGCCTGTTTGGCGCGTCAACGAAACGGAGCCGCCTCTGGAAGCCGCCCCGTTTTTCAACTCTTCCGGAACCGGAGAAACCAACTTTTCACAGGACGGCGACAAACCGACCGTCGCAGAGGTAGATGCCAGGCTGAACGCGGAGCTGGCGGGGCATTGGGTCAACATAGGCGGTGTTACTGCATTGCGTGCATTTCTTCTGAAGTGCCTTCAGCCTATGAATTGCACACTTCCTCAAGGCTGGAGCGCGGAGGTGGAGACCCTCGTCAGCAAGTCCGATGTCCTCCTCGATGTACCGACTACCTCTCGCAAGGCGGCCCCCCTCTATAATGCGTACGTCAAGGAATCGAACGAGATAGCGAGGTACTTCAAGCTGGACGCCGGCGTCTCGGCGGAGAATACCAGTCGCGTTAGCATCATCCATCAACCGTTCCTCAACACTAAGCTGTCCAAGACGCCCGACCTCTCGTTCGTCGACACGACCAAGCGCAAAAAGAAGACCGATGACCTGAGCTATACGCATCTTCGTACCGTCTGGGATGTGAAGAAGGACATCGACCAGATTAGGGCGCCGGGTCTCCAGCTCGGCATGTACGCTCGACAGATCCTGGCCGAACAGCCTGGCCGACGCTTCGTCATCACGTTCGCCATGTCGGGGAAGCATGTCCGTCTCTTCTTCTTTGATCGCTGCGGTGTGATGTACAGCGACCAGGTTGACATCCGCGCACACCAGGACATTTTTGTCCTCGCGGTCCTCACTTCTGTTGCCAACTCCCCCATCATCGGCATGGATTTCACCATCAAAGAGCCCACGACCTCGACCACGCCCTACCGGACAATCTCGCTTCCGAACCCAAGCGTCGTCGGCGATTTCGAGTACGGCCCGTTCTTGGTCAAGGGCCAGCCCGTGGTCGCTGGACACACAGTCTGCGGTCGCTCGACGACGTGCTGGGAGACGAGTAACGGCCTTTACTTCATCAAGGACTACTGGCGCGCTCAGGACCGCCTGTTTGAGGCGGATTTCCTGAAGGAACTCACTGGGATGAACGGTGTTGGACAGCTTCGCGCGTATCAAGACAACCTGGGCCGCGTTTCTGATGTCCGCGGCGCTGATCACTTCCTCAACGACGCAGCGCGTCACAAGGGCACAGCAACGGGAATCCCAGACCGAATTCACTGTCGACAGGTGCTCGACCGCTATACAGGCAATCTGTCGTACGCACCGAACCCGCTTGCGATGCTCATCGCGTTCCGCGACGCCGTTGTCGGTGGGTTGCAATTATCTATCTCGTTCGTACTAGGCATTGGTTCCGGCTGACACCTCTCCTCAAAGGTCACCGAAACGCGCTGCTCGTGAAGGGCATTTTACACCGCGACGTCAGCCTGTTCAACATCATGTTCGACAAGCGTGCAAGGGACGGAGTACTAGGTCGATTGATTGATTTTGATCACGCGAAGAAATTTGAAGATCTGTTCGACAAGAATGCCACAAGAGGCGACCTGTGTGTGGTACGTCTTTCGTTGGAACAGACCTATCAGCTGCTTCATATTCTCAGGGTACGCGGATGTACCAATCTGTCAAGGTCCTCCGCGGGGATCCGAACGTCTTCGGCGTCCACGACCACATGGATGACCTCGAGTCGTTCTTCTACGTGCTAATTCATCTTTTCACTGGGTTCACCGGTACTGGTCCGATCGATGCCTTCGCGCTGCCACCGGTGCTCCAGAGGTGGAACAATGCGGATGCAGCTTCCTGCGCTGCTATGAAGGCCGCCTTCATGATGGTCCGCCTCGCCTTTCCGATGAGGCTCGACCTGATTGACGCGTTTTTTGCGTTGCTCGCCGAACTCCAACAATTCTTCCGCCCCCGAATTGAGGCCGTCAGCGACGCAAAGTGCATCATACCGGAGCCGATGCCGACGAAGAATTGGACTCCTGCCGAGCATCTCGACCAGGCGGCACAAGACTACAAGTCTTTTCTGACGATCGTGAACAATCACATCGCTATTGTGGAGAATTCCTTTCCTTGGTGGGCGGTGCAGACCCAGGCGATGGTGGATGCAGCTCTGGATCGGAGCGACTCGGACGAGTCCGCTGGGCGAGTGTCACCGACTCCTCCAGACGGCAGCACTGTCGTCGGCCTGTCACGCAAGCGGAGCGCGGCATTTCCTGAGGAGGGTGCGGGACAAAATGAGCAAGCCCAGCATGCACACAAACGGCGGGCTCGTGGCGTGGATCAGTGAATGACGATGGGAGTCGGGAATGGTCAGGTAATTCGTCTGCTAGCAGTGGAGCATACTGCAAGTTGACATTTGTCAATACCATACCATGTCCTTCGATACCGTCCATAGAGGGATTGATTTCGTCTACATGTGAAAGTTTCAAGCCCGTGATGCGGTCCGTGAGGAACGGCGATGTCCATAACATATCTCTGCATTTCGCTTCAATGTGAAGATGCTGTAACAGCGGCACATACCCATCCAAAAGCTATGCGGGATTTCGTCGACGGACATCTCCATGCAAAGTATTTGAAGTAGCGGCGCGGGCTTGGTGAGTGCAGGAAAGGCCTGGTCGCTGTCCGCGATGCACAAACTTTGCATCCGCGACACGTTTTCCACCAGGAATTCGAGCTTCCATGGACACAGGGGATGCACGAAGTCGTCGACAGAAAGCGGGGAAGACCGCGCGCGCGCAAGGAATGTCGCTACACAGTCGGGCGAAAATTCCAGGTCGATGTCTGCCCACAGGCTCGAGTGCTCAAGGGCCACTTACCACCAGCGCCGGCAGACATGCGTCACTGGAAACCTGAATTTCAAGGAAAATTCCAATGCATGGGATCAGCAAGTATGCTCGGGTGCAAATAGGCAAGTGAAGATGGAGTCAAGGATCTCGGGGGGAAGGCGGGTGACGGGGAGAAGGGTGTTGTGCTGTTGGCGGAGCGCCAGCAAGGCTGCGTCAATGGCTTCATCGCGCACCGCCCAGGGCTCCCTCAAGTCGGCGCGACGATGTCGACCTTTTCGTTGTCCAGCTGAGTGCGGAGATCGCCCTTCATCTTGAATAAATCGGCCTGTGCGATTTTAACGTCGTCGAGCGTCGTGTACTACACCTTGTAGATTGCGTCGGGCGGAAAGCAAGGATTGTATGGAAGGCGAGCTATCCTGGGGCGCGCAGCATCTGGCAAACTACCTCCGAGGTTAGCAAGCTCGTGTGTCTGGGGACGAAAGGGATGACCTTTGGCTAAGTGTATCCGGGGCGACCATCGTAGCTGAGGTTCAGCTAAGCTTTACACTCCAAGTTCGACAAGACAAACGGTTCAAAGCTTCGAAAGTTACATTGTAGCGGCTTGCATTCAAGTTGACGCCCACTGAACGTGGCGGAGTTCAAAACAACCTCGCGGCCTCACTGCAGCGACCTTCCTCGACCACTCCCGTTCAACTCCTCCTCACCTCTCTGATAAACTGCTTTAAATTCAGCGCTTTCTTAGATACACGCGTTACGACGTAACGCTGGATACCTCACCTTTCTGGCAGCCGGTAGGTCGCGCGCGCTAGGTTGAACATCTGTACTGATTACGCCTGCAATTTCTCGCTCTATCTCCCCCCGCCAAGCTCACAACCCGCCTGGCGTGTGCCCATTAGCGCAAACCAGACAACCCGTCATGGAATCGTCTCTTGGCAATGGCGATGAGGCGATGGAAGTCGACCCGCCGGCGGTCCCCGCACGCGCCTCTGTGAGCCTGAGCCGAGGCTCGGGCTCCGAACTCGACCAGCGCGCGACCTCCCTGCCCCTCCAGCACACTGTCTTCACCGTCGGGTACGTATATTCTTCCGAGATGATGCTGCACAGCTCCGAGGAGGACCATCCGGAGCAGCCGGAGCGCGTCGAGCGCGTATACCACATCCTCCAAGAGAACGGCTGCCTCGCCAGCATGAAGCGCATCCCCATCCGGCCCGCGAAACGCCAGGAGGTCCTCCTCGTACACAGCCTTGCACAGTGGCAGTCCGTCATCAACCTGCGCGGTGAGTCTCGTCGCCCTCCACCAAGCCAGGTACTACGCTCACGCGCCACTTGCGGCCGGGTGGCTCAGACCTGACGCGTCAGGACATTGTCAATTCCGCGGCGTACTACGACGGCCTGTCGCTTTACGTGCATCCGTCGACTCCCCGCGCGTCGCTGCTGAGCTGCGGTGGCGTCATTGAGGCCACCCTGGCGGTCGCGCGCCGGGAGCTGAAGAAGACGTTCGCGATTGTGCGGCCGCCGGGTCACCACGCCGAGCCCGAGAAATCGATGGGTTTCTGCTTTTTCAACAACGTCGCTGTGGCCGTGAAGATTGTACAGCAGCTGACGCCCATCAGGAAGGTTTTGATTCTGGATTGGTGAGTAGTTCTGCCTCCAGAATCGTCGCCCATTTGACTTCACGTCGCGCAGGGACGTCCATCATGGTACGTGCATTTTAATGATACGGGGCGTTCTTCTCATGCCTGTCAGGCAACGGCACCCAGCGAGCATTCAACGATGACCCATCTGTGCTTTACATCTCGCTGCATCGTTACGAGCAAGGTCTCTTCTACCCTTGTGGCCCGTTCGGCAGCATGGAATCGTGCGGAGAAGGAAAGGGGATAGGCTTGTACGCAAATCACATCACGTCTTTTCGCCTGTGCTAAGACGTATCGAAGCTCTGTGAACATTCCCTGGCCCGAGCCGGGCATGCGCGATGCAGACTACATCCACGCGTTCCAGCAGATCGTGATGCCAATTGCCACGGAATTCGCGCCTGAGCTTGTCATAAGTGAGTCCCACGCTCCCGGAACATGTTCTGATCTCATCGCGCGCAGTTTCTGCGGGGTTCGACGCCGCAGATGGTGATCAACTCGGAGAGTGCCATGTCACGCCCGCAGGGTACGCACACATGACGCATATGCTCTCTGGGCTGGCTGGCGGGCGCGTCGTGGTAGCTCTGGAGGTACGGTCACGATTTAGAGTCCGCAGAAGAGAGCTTATTCGTCACAGGGTGGCTACAACTTGGACGCGCTGTCCAGTTCGGCTCTGTCAGTGGGCCGTACCTTGCTGGGCCAGGCGCCACCAGAGATGTCGAACCTCGTGGCTTCAGAAATTGCAGCCGAGACGGTGTATCTGGTCGCGAAGGAGCAGAGCCGCTACTGGAAGAGCATCAATGTAAAGGCGTGCGAACCACGGGATGGTAAGCGCGATCGTTGGATGTGAGTTTACTTATGGGCATTGAACGCACAACGATAGAAATCGAGAGCATCACGTTCACGATTCCAGGTAACAGGAGTTGCTTGAGCGTTTCGTGCCCATTGCTCACTCGTCCCAAGAACTATTGAAAGCACATCGGCAAGAGTACATGTACCGGGAATTTAACATGCTGGAGGTCCCCGTAATGTTGTACCCCGACATGGAGGACATGTTCTCGTCACAAGTCATGTGCTCGTAAGCCATCCTTATCCTCCCATCTCGCTGAGACTTATAAACCTTGACATTTAGTGATGACTTCTATGGCGAGAAACCGCTAGTCATCTTTGCGCATGAATTGTAAGTAAATTTCCACTGATAGAGGAGGAACCTATCTGACACGGCCGTAGCGGTAATATCCGCGTGGAGATCGCTGATAATATCAATTGCGACCTCCATCTGGAGCATTCATATCTTGTGCGTATGCGCTAAGTCATGCTCAGTCAATTCTTCTCCTGATTCACTGCCTCGCTCAAGGTCGACGCGTCAAAGCAAATAATCCAGTGGGTCAAGCAAGAAGGTTACGCACTCCTGGACATCAATGTCTTCCCGAAGCCTCCACGGCTTGCACCTGACGTACTGCAGCGACCTGGGATTATTCAACCAGAAGCTAACGTTGCCATTGCCCCATGTAGCCTACGAAGACATCCGAAGACTATGCCGGCGAATTGATCGTGTACCTCTGGGACAATTACGTTACGTACGCGCTATTTTCTTGTCTCCCGCAGTTCACGACCTCAGCAGTCTGCTATCAGATTGAGCCCGTACCCACGGAAGATTGTCCTAGTCGGGCACGGGCCCGGCGTTCAGGCAATCAATCGCCTCCTCCACGAGCGCAGTATGTCCTTCGCCCTCATACATACCCAGGGCTAATGTGCTGCAGTGCTTGGCATAATGAGCCGGGTCTCGGTCATAGTCCAGGTGGTCGGTTTCGCGCGCATCCCTCTGGTGCCGAAGGGGGACCCAGAACTGACGGTGTGGTATCGTGAAGTCCGTAGCATTTGCCTCTTCCACAGCTGGCCTTTCCAGACTGATACGAATATGTTGGCCCAATAGCACTCCTTGGTCATCGTTCCGACGGGCCACAGCACCGTGCGCGACAGCAAACAGCTCAAGCGGCACGGGAGAATCACGCCTATAGGCACGTCTCATGCGCGCACTTCCTCTGGCGCACTCTTACAATCGGTTTACACAGATGAGGAGAAGCCCGTGAAGCTGTTGATGCGCGCAATGCCGATCATCAAGACCCATGTTAAGTCAATGATCGGCGGCGCACAGAACGGACGCACTCGAGTGCCACCAGCAAACTGAGATGACACGGTTGCTCTGTCTTGTTTTCAAGTTTGTTATGCATCGTTCATCGGAAATTTGGCGCCATATAATATTTTCAGCTGAGACGTCGATGATTTCAACTTTGCTACGTACGAATGGGCCAGAGCTTCAGATGGCCTGCACACCGCTTCGGTGAGCAAAGCCGATTCGGCCTTCGATACACGATATACAGGTCGCGCTTCGCACGGACCTGGATGTGTGGCGAGATACAGTAATTGATTGACGAGCCCCTCGATTGTATGTATCGATATATAGGGTATGTGGGTGAGGATGGATGCTCCCAATCCACGGCGGAACCCAGCCTGGTTGAAGGCGCTTCGAAGTAGTACGACGGTCTCTCCAACGTGCTTCTATGTAAGAACGTTGCTCGAGGACCAGAGCCATCTTTGTATTTGTTGAGTGTCTGCTTGTATATGTTTCGCTGCATCAGGAGTCTCAGGCAGGGGAGAGTTGTGGAGGAAAAGATGGTGGTTGCCGCGGGCCGGCCCAGGCCGGTTGGGGCCAGCGCTGCCTCTAGGCTGGGCCACGCGGGCGACAGCTGGATGTCTGCTGAAGGAGCTGGACGTGGTGGAATGTGATGTTGACGAGGCATGGGTGGTAAACATGAGAGAGGCCTTGCCGAGGATGCTTGTGAAGTGGGACGAACTTGAAGGTGCGCACGAGAGGGCGAGCCTGTACGAGCCTCAGCCAGCGGTAGCTAAAGGCATGTAACTGACCTTAGGGAATTTCGGGGGTTCGATGGGGTAGCGTCCTGTAGCACTAGATGCACTTGATTGAATCCTGAGAGCGAAGAGAAGACGGCCGCGCGACTCGTAGTCTCATCACCCATGGGCGTCTCTGCCCAGGCTAGGCCTTGCCCGCCTTCCACCACCACCACACGACGGCAAAAAATTATACTAGCTCTCAGCCGCCCATCATTTCATTCAGCGCAATGCTTGAACCTGAATCTCTCTTTAACAGCAGGTTGTCACATACCCTCACCACAATGCAGAGTTCACTGACGCCAGAACAGCTCGCAAGTTAGGGGACTCGGATGCAACACCATCTCATTGGTCAACGTGCAAGACAGGATCTCCCAGCTAGAAGACATCCCCCATTATCCGCCCAGCACCATCTACACTACACTCGACAGTGTGAGGGCTGCAGAGAGCGCTCTGACCGACTCGCAGGCCTTTCGTCGTGAGCAGTTCCAGCTCGAAGCGGCCGCTATCGAGAAATCCAAGAGGGCGCTTCTACTCGCCCTCGAGAACTCCAAGAAGGCCCTCCTCCATGCATATGACGCGCAGAACGAAGCCGCCCACGCAGCACAGCTTGCCCTTCGTCAGCAGCACAACACTCGTCCCGGTCGCCCGCCTGCCCCCTGAGATCCTCGCGACAATTTTCTCCTGTCTCAAGGACATAAGCATCCCATCGATGGTCCGGACATCGTACTATGAGTCGTGTAGCTCCCTTGGTTGGCTCGCGGCGACGTATGTATGTCAGCGCTGGCGACAGGTAGCCCTCCAGCAGGCGGTCCTCTGGACCGACATCGCATTCGGCCTTGGGCGCGGATGGGCCTCCAGGGCCTTATCCCTTGCGGGGAACGGCATGCTTTCCATCAAGGCGTCCGATGTGGATATACCATGGCAGCGCAACTTCTTGGTGGATAATATTTGGCGCACTCAAAGTCTGTGCATCAAAGTTTATAGCGCAAAATCTCTTCCTGCTCTTGACATAGAAGCGCCGCTCCTCCACACCCTCGACATGAACCTACAAACTTGCTCCACATTTCCGGACTGCTTTCTCGGGCGGGGTGCGCCGGCACTGCGGCACCTGCGCTTTACTTCCTCCACCGGAGCACCACCCTGGTCGTTGCCGCCATTCAGGCATATTATCACTTTGGACCTGGATTATACTTACGCGTCACTAGAAGATGTGCTCAATGGATTGTCCCATTTGTCCACCCTCGAGCGATTGCGCATTCGTTTGGGCAGTCAAGCGAACATGCGGCGGACCCTGGCGCCAGTTGCGCTTGCGAAATTGGCTCATCTCGAACTATGGGGTAGTGCGCTCGACGCAACAAAATTTCTTCACCATATCTTGCTACCATCCCATGCCATCATCCGTTGTCACCTTCATGACAGTGAACTAGATTTCGACGCGGTCGCCCTCAAATCCGTCTACTCTCACGCCGACTCAGCATTCGAGAACTGCAACGCCATCACGAGCCTAGGCATCAAGGTGTCATTCTCTTCGCGCGAATCGACAGAGGTGGCAATCAATTTGCGGAAAGACAACAGCTCACTCCACGAGCCAGCCCTGTCCCTCCATCTCCCATCGTTGTCCTCGACATTATCGACATTATCGACATTGGTGCCGATGGTCATAAGCGCGTTCTCGTCGGCACATTTGAAGGAGCTCATACTCGGGAACACGCACGAGATTTTCGATGGACAAGCATGGGCGGACTCGGTGGGATGTGCACCTGGACTGCGGAGTCTGACAGTGGCAGGCAGCGCGGCGATTTCATTCTGCGCGGCCCTGCGTCTAGCCAACGCCAGCTCATCCCGTCGCACGCGCGCACGGAGCAAGAAACGTGATGCGCCACCATTCCTTCCCGAACTCTCCGTCCTCATCCTCTCAGACATGCGTCTAGGCATCGACGACGCTCTCATAGGCCCGGAACTAGAGGACGAGGGGGATCTGCTAGCCTACGCGCTGCCAATGCGCCTTGCCGAGCGCGCGGCAGCCGGGTACACACTGGAGGAGCTGGACGTGGCCAGCTGTGAAGTAGAAGAGGCGTGGGTTACGAGGACTCGGGAACTGCTGCCGGGGACGCGTGTGAAGTGGGACGAGGCGCGCGAGAGGGCGAGAGCAGAGACGACGGCAGCATAGGAGAGCTGGTCTGCATGCAAGCACATTATTTGCGTCGGACAGGTTGCGTGCTTATGATCGAGAGGGCACACCTACGAATAGAACATAATACTCGACATCTTATTAATAGAATGTTAAGAACATCATGAAGACGAAAGGCAACCGCGCGGTGGAGGATGATACAGCTGCAGGCGAACTGTCACGGTAGCGAACCGTCCGCACGTAGATGAGATCGCTGTAGGAAAAAAGTCCTCGAACAAGAAGCCAAGGTCTCCGTCGCGGAGGGCCTCCTGGTGGAGACGGCCTTGCAATGAGCGCCTCATCCTTGCGGACTACTCCCGCTGAATGATCACGACATCCCTAGGTCGAGAGAAACCGTTGAACCACGCCGTATGCCGCCACTAAGCTGCATCCAGCCCAGCCATCCGACTGGCCAGCAGCGGGCGACGTGGTGGATGATCGAGATGACGGGAGACGATGTCCCATGAGGTTGGCACACGTGCGCATCTGCCTCCCGTGGGCAGGACGGGCGCAATGAGCCTGAGGAGAACTCAGCCCGCATATATCTATAACGTTGTCGCAACGCACCGTATAGAATCGTTATGCGTCCGTGACCACCATGGGCATACAAAGCAGAGGGTTGGTGGCTAGTGGGGAGGAAGAGAGTGGAAGAGTTGGTGAGACTTGTACAAGAGTTCAAGTTTGTCGCTGCAACTCAGAACGACTATCTTCTGATACCATAAGGTCAAGCTACGGAGACTACGCTGCAACTAAATATCGGCCGCGGCCGACGACTGGCCGACGACCTCCGACCACGACCCACTCACTGGCCACTGGCCAGGGCCCCTAGCCTTCACTAGCTTCACTGGCACTACTTAGTACTGCTCGACAAGCGCGCAGCTGGCACGGCAGCTGGCAGTCTCTCTTCATGGGACTCGGGGAAAAACTCTGCGACACTTGCCCAGCTGTGCCCAGCTGGCAGTAGCATGCATGAATCATGATGCGTAGCGGCTCACTCTCGCACATGGCGGATACACGAACATGATCAACTTCAAGGACGCTCATGGCATGGCGAAGGCCGCCACCGAGAGCGAAGGGTGAAGCTGGCATTCCTTGTGCACTGCTTACTGTTGTATTTGTGTGCGTGCACCGGAATCGCGCGCCTCCTAGCGATGCTCACCACCGTGCTCTTCACAGTCAATTGTACTCGGGCGCTTGGCTCTTTGGAAGCTTAAGTCCCCGCAGTACAAAAACAACACGTCGCAGTACAAGACCCTCAAACCATCCAACCCTCCTTCCCCCTCCTCGCCATGAGCGCGTACGACTGTCACGAATCGCTCCATTTATTTCGACTCTCTTGACTGCTATTCGCACCCATCATCGATCACGGACCATGATCCAGACTTCTCTCTGATCCAGAGCTTTCCGGACCCTTCCATGATGTTCTATGGCGAGGCTGTGCGCACTATTGTTCACATTGTTCTCACTTCTGATTGTTCTCCATCGTCATGGTTCCTCCCCTATTGTTCCGCTTCCTATTGTCCTGCTGTTTATTCTTGTTTGGCCTCACTTAGTATATAAGGACTCGCGTTTCTCTCTATTCTTTAGACTGTTCACTTCGTCTACACCGTACGCAATCTATTGCCTGCGCTGTTGGTCACAGCACTCTCACTCATCTCGTCCCTCTGGTCCGGTCGGTGACTTGGGCGGCTCTTTGTGTGTTCCTTGACGCGAGTCTTGACACTTGAACAGTCTCTCCTACGCCCACCTCACCTCTTTATCTCTCTTATCACTCTCATCTCCGCCGTCCACGCGACGTAAAACTCCATCGACACCACGGCCTCCCACGCTTGCTGGCTGATATATCAGCAGAGGTATCTCAGCCCTTATCACCTTGATCACCAGCCACATCTCCCGCAACCAATTGATCTCGCCAACGCTTCAAACTACATCCTCAACGTCCGCGACCGTTGCGAACAGGACCTTTGGGCAATACACGGAAAGTGGGCTCTGATAGCAGAGTGGCATTGGAACCACAGTGCGGTCAGCGTTTTCTTATACGTCCGCATCAAGGTAGTCTTTGACGTTGATCTAAATCGGTACAACTTCGACACCACGGAGTACGCGTACCATCAACCATTTCAGCTATCCCCCATCGATCAGTACATTGATCCTCGCTCCAACCCGGTGCACTTTGTTGTTGGCGGACGACCCACACCCGCTCCAAGCCCTGAACCCACGATCTCCCTCGCTCAACGACTCCGTCGCCTCACACGCCCCGCCCCGCCCTCAACCCCTCAGCCACGTCCTCGTCGCCCCGTAGCGGCGGACTTCTTTTAGACCACCATTGATCCCAACGACGACCTCGGGTTCCTCACTGCAATAAACCAGGTTCCTAGCGAAGTTCATCAGGAAAGCGACGGAAACTTTGTCCTTTACACAGCAACAGGACCACGGCAAGCAGAGTGGGCCCAAGTCAACCACCAACAGTGGGAGTGGTACTTCCTTGACGACCTCTCACCCATCCGTGACGACGATCTTCGCGAAGCACGGGCACTACAAACCCCGCTCCCTCCATCGCGCACTCCGAGCCCCGAGTCCCCTGAACCCCCACCTGCTCCCCGCACCACACCCGCAGTTGTCCCGGAAGGCATCCACTTTGATCAACGCACCAACAAGTGGTACGCTTGGCTACGCAACCACTCTCGCCGAGCAACATATTGGCAGCCACGAGTTGGTGATCCTACGCAAGATTGGTGGTTCTGGGTGAGTAACGATCGCCTACTTTCAGTCCAAGAGCTCGCCACCTGTGCCATAGTTTCCCGCGACATTGCCGTTCAGCAGGCCCTACGCTCGAATACCCTTCGATCCGCTACCCAGACTCCCGTACCCACGCAACCACCGACTCGTGTCCCTACCCCCATTGCACTTGCGTCCACCATCATGGCAGGCCCTCCTACTCCCCCTCCCGGTAACCAGACTACGACAACCTCGGCCCCTGCCAAAGGCGAGATCGGTGTTAAGCCGACACCGTTCACTGGTGATCGTACCATGTCCAAACACTTCAAAACGCGCATCCGCATGTTCTTGCGAGGCAACGCCACCAAATATGTGACGGATGACGACAAGATCACGCTGTTCCTTGACCTTTGCCAAGGAGACAACGCCGGCAAATGGGCTGAGGCTCGGAGTAACGAGATACTCGACGACGACGACTCCTACTTGGCAAGCAACTCTCACGTGCGTCGCTTTGATACGTTCGCCAAACTCCTCGCCCAGTTCGACATCGACTTCGCACCCCTCGACGAGACGAACTCCGCTCGCGCGGAATTAGATCATCTCAAGATGAACACGCGAACGGTCACGGAATACATCACGGACTTTGACGCGCTGGTCCCTAGGACCAAGTACACGGGGGAGTCCCTCGTCTACTTCTTTAAGAAAGGACTAAACTCAGGGCTCCTTGACGATTGTCTTCGCGCAGACCCCGTACCAGCAACGCTGGAGCAGTGGAAGAAGAAGGCAATGGACAGAAACGCCGCCTACATCGAGCGCGTCCGTACAATGGCGGCAACCAAGCGCCCAGCTAGGACTTCATTCTCCCCGCCCACCACTCCGCAGAATCGTCCGCGTGTAGCGGTAACTTCCACCTCGTCCCAGGCTCTCACGAAGCTCACGGAACCGGAGCGCGAGCAGTTACGATTGACACGTGGTTGCTTCAGATGCCGCCAGGCAGGGCACATCGCGGTCAATTGCCCGCAGAACCCGCGCAACACCCCTACGGTCCGAGCGATAGAAACCGGCCCGGCGCCGGGAGTAGCTCCTGCGACCACTCACGCGGAGATACCGCCGGTCACCCGTGCCATCTCGGACTTGACCGCGCATATCAAGAGGCTCGAAGGAGACGAGGCAGAGGAAGCAAAGGCCTTCCTAAAGGACATGGTAGAGGGTTTTTGAAGCGCCCCCCGGTCGCGTCGTCCGCGGGTGGCTCAAGGTTTTCGTTAAGTTCATCGAATCGTTATGCTGTACTCTCTTCATCGGACATTTGTGAGCAATCGTACCCCTCTGCGATCTATATGTCCGCTGTCACACGCAACAGGCAATCACCCTCGATCGCCCTTCAAGTACAGCTACGACTCACCGAACCACGAAAACTCATCGACGCCGATGCTCTGCTCGATAGCGGAGCAGAAGGAATCATCCTTCATCCCAAGTTTGCCACTGAACACAGACTTCCCTTGAAACCCTTACCCCGGCCATTCCCCGTTCGCAATGTCGATAACACCGAAAACATCATGGGCTGGGTACGCTACTCAACGACTCAGACAATTCGCATCTATGCCAAAGACTCAACATCCTATCATGAGGAAGAAGCTGAGTTTTTCCTCACTGACATCGGCGACTACGACATGATTCTTGGCACAGACTGGCTGGAATTTCACAATCCGGCAGTCGACTGGCGAAAAAAGCGCGTCGACATGACTCGTTGCCCACCATCCTGCAAGTTGCACGCACCACCGGTCAAGAATTTATCAACACGCACAGAACGACAGACTTCCAAACCGCTTGCAGCGCCACGGCCTACTACCAGGCCGCGCCATGAAGTTCCACCACCTCCACCAACAATGCCAAAGTACGTTGTTCCAGCTCGTCGTGTCCATGGAGTACGTCTTCGCACTACGCGATCCCCAACGCTCGGCGCCCTGTTCACGGAAGATGATGAAGAACGATTCACCATGGAACATGCGTGGATGATGCACGGATTGCAGCTCGCTGGTGTGTTACCCGCCTTCGATATTCCGTTCACTCCCCCGCCTGTCGAACCAGGACCGGTGCACGTACGAGCAGCTTTCACGAACGCACAGAAGCTCGCCGAAAAAGCTGCCGGACCTTCAGTGCAGAAAGAATTTGAGGAATTAGTTCCGCCCCCGTACCAAGACTTTCGCGATGTCTTTGACAAAACCTCTTCTGAACGTCTTCCGGAACGCCGTTCATGGGACCACGCCATTGACCTCAAGGACGGCTTTGAACCACGACCAAGTAAGGTTTACCCGTTGTCGCCAGCTGAGCAAGTGGAACTGGACACCTTTCTCAATGAACACCTGGAGAAGGGCTACATACGCCCATCCAAGTCTCCCATGGCGAGTCCATTCTTCTTTGTTAAGAAAAAGGATGGCAAGCTACGACCAGTTCAGGACTATCGCGCACTGAACAAGGGGACGGTCAAGAATGAATACCCGCTGCCGCTTATCTCTGAAATTGTCGACAAACTCAAGGGTGCCAAGGTCTTCACCAAGATGGACGTCCGCTGGGGTTACAACAACGTACGCATCAAGGAAGGCGACGAATGGAAAGCGGCGTTCAAAACTAACCGCGGACTCTTCGAACCATTGGTGATGTTCTTTGGCCTCATGAATTCACCCGCCACGTTCCAAGCAATGATGAATGAACTCTTTAAGGACCTCATCGACCTCGGCAAAGTCATCATCTACATGGACGACATTCTTATCTTCACCGACACCCTTGAAGAACATCGCCGCCTGGTACGACAAGTCTTGCAACGACTTCGCGAACACGACTTGTTCTTAAAACCCGAGAAATGCACCTTCGAACAATCCTCAGTCGAGTACCTGGGTCTGATCATTTCCCATGATCATTTAGCTATGGATCCAGTCAAGGTCGCTGGAATTGCAGACTGGCCAGCGCCACGAACGGTGAAAGACGTCCAATCCTTTTTAGGATTTGGGAATTTCTACCGGCGTTTCATCCGTGACTTCTCCAAGATTGCGCACCCACTGTTTGCCCTAACCAAGAAGGATTACGCCTGGAACTGGACAACCGAATGCCAAGAGGCCTTTGATAACCTCAAAGCTGCGTTCACCTCATCCCCCGTCCTTGTCATGCCTGACCCTACCAAACCATATTTGGTGGAAGTCGACGCCTCAGACTACGCAACAGGAGGCATACTCTCGCAGCGTGGTGACGACAACCTCTGGCATCCAGTCGCATATCTGTCCAAGTCGCTCTCCGACCCAGAACGCAACTACGACATTTATGACAAAGAACTCCTGGCCATCATTCGCGCCCTCGAAGCTTGGCGCCACTACCTCGAAGGCGCTCCAGATCGCATAGAAATCTGGACGGATCACAAGAATTTGGAATACTTTCGCTCCGCCCAGAAGCTGAGTCGTCGACAAGCTCGATGGGCGTTATTCCTTACACGTTTCGACTTCGAACTGATCCACAAACCAGGAATCTCTCAACGTGCTGATCCCATGTCGAGGCGACCTGACCATAGAGAGGGGGTGGAGGACGATAACGCGGAACGAGTACTACTGGACCCTCAATTTTTCCGCATCCGCGCTACTCGTCCTGGCGCTGTCACCTCCCTTGGCAATCACAACCTCCGACGTCGCATCCGAGAAGCAAAGACCAAGGACATAGAAGTTGTCAAGGCTCTCGACATCATACTCGGCAATGGGCCTCGATCATTAACAAAGAACCTAGAAGAATGGAACACCGAGGATGGACTGGTCCTGTTTCGGGGAAAAGTCTACGTCCCTGCGGACGATCAACTGCGACGTGACATTGTTCGGATGCATCACGACAACCCTTCAGCAGGACACCCAGGACGCCACAAGACACATGAACTAGTTGGACGCGAATATTGGTGGCCCGGTATGTCAGTCTTCATACGTGACTACGTCGACGGTTGCGCTACTTGCCAAGCAACAAAGGTGCAGAATCATCGAACACATGTTGAGACCATCCCGAACGCCATCCCCAGTCGACCATTCCAAGTCATCACCTCGGACTTTGTAGTTGAACTCCCACCCTGCGACGGATTCGATTCAATCTGTGTCATAGTTGACAGGTTCACTAAACACGTCACGTTCACACCCTGCAACAAGACAATCACAAGCGATGGCACGGTGGACATTCTCATCGACAAAATCTACCGTCATTACGGCCTTTGGGATCGACTTATCTCCGACCGCGGACCTCAGTACGCAGGAAAAGTTATGCGCGGCGTACTCGACAAGTTAGGCATCAAGTCGGCCCTCAGTACAGCCTACCACCCGCAGACAGATGGCGAGTCCGAACGCGTCAACCAGGAGATGGAGCAGTTCCTACGAGTGTTCTGCAACTATCGACAGGATGATTGGGTGAAGTGGTTAACCTTCGCTGAATTCTCGCATAACCATCGGGTTCATAGCGCCACGAATCGGTCACCCTTCGAGATGCTCCTTGGATATACGCCTCATGCCATACCCCCCATTCACTCTACGTCGGCCATTCCTACAGTAGAAGAACGCCTTCAACACATGGAGCAAGTACGTGCGGAGGTCGAAGCCAGTTTACGCTCTGCAGCGGAGGTTATGAAACGCAACAATGCCGACCATATCAAAGACAGTGTACGCTTCAAGGTGGGAGATCGGGTATGGTTAGATGGGAAACACATCAAGACGACACAACCAAAAGCTAAGCTGTCACCGCGACGTGTAGGACCTTTCGCAGTCACTGAAATCATCGGACCAGTGAACTATCGATTGAAGCTTCCCCCCACTTGGCGAATCCACCCTGTATTCCATGCATCCCTTTTGACTCCTTACGTCGAAACCTCGGCTCACGGACCCAACTTCCTTGCACCACCGCCCGAAATAGTCAATGCTGAAGAGGAGTACGAGGTAGAAGCGGTCCTAGACGCAAGACTCACACCCAACAAGCGTGGCATTCAATACCTTGTCAAGTGGGTTGGTTATCCCGACTCCGAGAATCAATGGCTCCCTCGGACAGCTATGACCAATGCCACCGGAGCAATAACCAAGTTCTACAAGGACCATCCGCGGGCTGTTCGCCCTCCTGCGCTACGTGGACTCATCTATTTCGATGCATTACAAGCTGATCATGCGCTCCAGGAGAAAGCGCGTCTTAGAGAGGGGGTGATGTCACGAATCGCTCCATTTATTTCGACTCTCTTGACTGCTATTCGCACCCATCATCGATCACGGACCATGATCCAGACTTCTCTCTGATCCAGAGCTTTCCGGACCCTTCCATGATGTTCTATGGCGAGGCTGTGCGCACTATTGTTCACATTGTTCTCACTTCTGATTGTTCTCCATCGTCATGGTTCCTCCCCTATTGTTCCGCTTCCTATTGTCCTGCTGTTTATTCTTGTTTGGCCTCACTTAGTATATAAGGACTCGCGTTTCTCTCTATTCTTTAGACTGTTCACTTCGTCTACACCGTACGCAATCTATTGCCTGCGCTGTTGGTCACAGCACTCTCACTCATCTCGTCCCTCTGGTCCGGTCGGTGACTTGGGCGGCTCTTTGTGTGTTCCTTGACGCGAGTCTTGACAACGACCCTCTACTCAAAAACTTAGATCCCTCCATCGGTCGCGACGACCCGCGGCACCCCTACTACCGAATTGAAGAGACCTTGTACGACCACGAGATACGATGGAGAGACCGCGCGCACTTTCTGGAGGGTCGAGGCTACCTCCTCCGACCACGCCTGCAACCAGGTTGGCAGCCCTCATGGGTCGGAACCAACAAGAGTTATTTCAGAGCAGAAGACGGGCTTTCATCACCGGTGCAGTTGTTCATCTACACACTCATGAAGAAACATATCTCATCTGATAATTAGCTGCGATTCCCCCTCATTGACGCAACGCGCCTTTCCGACGGCAAGATGGTCTACATCAAACGCGTACAAACAGGCGATCTGGAGTCCCGAATTGCGATCAAGCTCTCAACTGATGCTTCGCGCCGGGACCCCAGGAATCACTCCGTCCCGATTATCGACACGTTTGCGGACTCGGAAGACAGTCAAATCTCATATATTGTCATGCCATTCTTGAGGTCTCTCGACGAGCCTGAGTTTGAGTTTATTGGCGAATTCCTTGATTTCGGTGAACAGATCTTGGAGGTGCGTTTGTCGCGTTCACTTCTCCCTGGCATAAATCAATTTCCTTCCCCAGGGCCTAACTTTCCTTCACGACAATGGAATTGCTCACCGGTAAGCCAGCCTCGAACTCCGGAGTTCTCATAACTCAAGCCGTCATTCATAGGGACGCCGCGTCGCCCAACATCATGATGGACGCGAGCGCGATGTTTCCCAAAGGATTCCACCCAATCAAACAGACATACCTACCAGACATGTCGGAGGTGGCACAGAGCCGCTCACGACTCTCCGCTGGTGTCAAGTACTACTTCGTGGACTACGGTATTTCATCCGAATTTCCTCTGGACATCGATCGGGCATCAAGACTTGTTGTCGGAACGCTGGGGCGGGACCAAGAACCTCCGGAACTCTCGGACACCGTTCCCTACGACCCCTTCAAGCTGGATATATTCGTCCTCGGGAATCTCTTCCGGCGCGAGTACTATGAGGTATGCGTGCCGACGAGTCGTATATTCAAATGAGTGACAGCTCTGATAACACTATTTCCAGACATCCGCAAACATGGATTTTCTCCAGCCATTCGTTCTAGCGATGACCAATTCAGACCCCAACTTGCGCCCGCCGGCTCACGAGCTCCTCGAGCAGTGGCGGCTCATGCGACGCAGATATTCGGCTGTCAGCAGACATTGGCGTATAAAGCCTCGAGGGGAATCTGTCGTAAAACGACTCTTCTTGGATGGCATATACTCAGTACGACTCATTTTTCACCTCTTGAAGTGGCTTGGAGGAAAGCGTTATTCGGGGGCATGATAGTATCCAGGAGTTATCGTGCTTCATTGTGTTTTCTGTAAAGTCTGGTGTATGGCTCGCTTTGGATATCTCAATGCTATGTTTCTGATCGCAGGCAACAGCTCGCAGGCAGCAGCTCGCAGCGAACATACGCAAAATGAAATGCGGCAAGGACAACAAAACTTTCCAGCGCGTGGCATGGCCGGATAATTTCTTGGTTGTGATGACCGTACGCAGACGGACGGATTAGTTTGGACTTAGGGCGTCCCCCTTTCGTTACAATGGTCCCGGAAATGATTGTGCCGCACAATGGACATGAACGCTTCGCGGAGAATACAACAAGTGTGAAAGTTAGCGGCGCTCGCAGTCCGCGACCGACACAAGGACACGGTGCATCAGTACTTCGTCGGATTCACTGACAGCGGCAGTTAAGCGCGTTCAGGGGCGTTTCAGGGCGTTTCAGGGCGCGTCAGGGCGCGTCAGCTCGGACCCGGTCAGTAGGTGCAATTTGCTTGTTCAGTGAATTGCGACTCGGCTGCGTCAGTAGGCGTCAGACCGGTCAGTCCGGTCAGCAGTGGTCAGCTGGGTCAGAGACTGGATTGTTGAAATGTCTAGTATTTGTATCTTAGATGTATATTACACTGGATCTGAATCCGAAACAACGTGAACACCACCCGCGACTGCATCTCCCTCGCGCGGTTACCCCGTCACGCATTCGGCACGACCCTCCTGTGCTGAGCAGCCGCCAAGTGGGTATGCGGCACCGCGCGTGCGCCATGCGCTGGACGGTGCACGCGAGTTGTGGCAGGGACAGCGTAATGACAACCTCACATTCGTTAGTCTGCGAGCGGGAGATGGGGCTGGCGGGCAGATGGCATGGGCAGATGGTGGCGCGGGCTGGCGGATGAGCGGCATGCTGTTGAGGAGCAGGCGCCGGAAGAGAATGTCATGGTGATGGCATGCACGGTCCTCCGCATGGTCGGGCGATGGCTAGGCGGCAGCGGCAGCGCACACAGTCAGAAAGAGAGCTGTAGAAGAAAGACACTACAGTACCTGGGTTCAAACTTCTTCTGGGCAGCCTCATCGTCGTAAATCAACACGAAGCCCGTGCTCCAGCCACCACCAAAATGCGTCCTGAAGCCGTGAGGGCAAGGGCAGCGCGGTCATGGCAGCTGGTGGAAAGGATGGAGGCAGTGAGTGAGTGGGCTACCTCGAGGCGCAAGCGCGAGAAAGCTGTCAAAATTATGGTCAGCATCGAAGATCAGCAGGTGAAGAGGACCAGAGAGGACCGTGTAAGGAGGCGGTAGCATGAAAGGGAAGGATATGCCGCATGTAGATTGAAGAGAAACCCACATTGGTATAGATTTACTGCAAGGGCTGCCTCAGGCTGTGCCTCTCCTCGTGTGCTCCGTGCTTATCCATGGGGGACGCAACATATGTGTGAAGAGGCCGACGGCCGTCATCTACTGAGAGGAACGTTGGGGTGAACGGGAGATGAGGGAATAGTGTAGCCACCGAGCCAGCCACTGCCAGCGCGCGAAGTCAGTTGTTTGCTTGTGTTTACCTCAAGTTCGACTCGCCAGCACTCGAGTCGTGTCTCTTCCAGCTCCTCTGCCACTTGCTATCTCAACGCCTTAAACTCTCTCCACTCGCTTCTGTTGGGCAGCCAATTGCGAGGCCTCCGCAATGAACGCGCACCAGAAGCAGGCGCACGACTCTTCGACTGAGGTCCACGTCACCTTACCACTCAGATCACTCGTACGCCCCATGTTGATCATACACCAGATGGATACTGACTGATATGTCTCTGATAGCATATCCAATGCCCAGTCTTCTATCAGCTCAACCCAGTCCATGGCAAACATCCGCGCTAGTCTCATCCCCATAGCCGTGACCTGTCGCCAGTCCTTTGTGCTGTCATCACCCACCGCCTCTTCCTCTACTCGCCACGCTGTTTGCCCCTGGCCACAGTTGCTCGGTGTGTCGAAGATCGCTGTTAAGTGGAGAAAGGCACTGACTTCCATCACCCAGACTGCACAGTGCGAGCATGAGGTTGACATCATGCCTCGCAGGATCCCCACCGCCGCCTCTACCCGCTTGCGTACCCTCCGCTCCGCGCCCGCCTTGACTTTTCATCCCATCACCACAATAATCTGCGCAGGCCTTCAAGCCCACGCATCTCCCACCTAAGTCATCTTGACCATCCGCAAAGCCGCTTACCTCACTCCCACCCTCCATCCTGACAGACAGCTCCTGATGACAGCCTCCAGGGGTGAGCATGTCCGGTCCCACGTCGCCACGCGCATACGCACCCCACGTGGTGTCGCGCATGCTGCACGCGATCGTCGACAACGTGCAGCCCAAGGGCATGCACGCTGTGTAGTTTGCCGGCACCGTCAGCCGCTGCCCAAATCTGCAATATCTCGACATTTCGTGCTTGGCCGCAAAGCCGGTGCCCGAATCAGAATCCGTGCCCACCGCATCGCATACTGACATGCCCTCGAACTGCTGCGCATAGGCCCCGCGATCGCTTCGCTCCGACTTGCGAACTGGTCGCACTCCCAGCTGCTTTCCATCTACCCCGCAATCCGACCTTCTCGCTTCGCGGGACCACGGCGACCCTGTATTCTGCAGACCCACTGCACGACCTCCGCCTCACACTGCCAGCGGTTGTGCCATACAAGCGACATAGCCCGCAGCTAGTCCCCGCCATTACCGCGCCCATATTTGACGCAGTCTGCGCCACCATACCCTCGACGGCGATGCAGATCTGCGCATGGCGGGGTGCGCGTGCGAGACGGCGGTGGCGGGTGCTGATCGACGTTGGCACCGCAGGGGTCTTGCGGGCGCAGGGTCCCGGCGGCGGTGGCAGAGCCGACGGTGTGAACGGCCATCCCGCTGAGCCCGCAGTCTTTATATACCAGCATGTGTAATTACAATAATAATGTCAGCAAAATGTCGAGAAGTTGCTGAACGAGCTGACCAGCAACTGAAGCATCTGACCGACGCTGAAGCAGCTGACGGGCACTGAAGCAGCTGAACAGAATTGGTCAGCTGATTTCAGCGCGTCAGCTTTAGACAAAGTACTGATGTGCCCACGCACCAAATCACTGGCGACCGTGATGACACGTGGAGGCATGTGTATCAGCGAAGGTTAGGAACAACAGACCATGTACGTATGGCCCCACGATCGGCTACCAGAGCGTCCCACCTGCTTTGATTGCGACCGTGCGACAGTGCACACGGGAATTGATTTGCGCCCCAACGCCGCAGAGAAGGCAGATCACAGCATCCTTGCCCAAGTATCGTCCATCGCGTAGAGAAGCACAGGAGTCGTTCAGGAGCCAAAAGGGCGTCAATTTTCGAGACCCCCCGGCAGCTGTAAGCGCATGCCAATTAAATGAGCACGTAAACTAGGCTGCCAACAACACATACGGACACGAAATTTTGTTGTGGTTGAGCACGGATAGGATTTGTCCTTCGGCACTCGACATGTTGTAGAGGCCCTGAGAGCATGAAAATTGGTCGGTGGTCTTTGTAAGGGAGCGAGCTAACTTCAAGCCCGTATTTACTGGCATATTTTGTGGCCTTCGGAGACATCGTGAGACACGCGCTACCCCTGCATCTGATATATTCCAATCAGTGCTCGAGGCCACGGCATAGCCCTGTGCGGAAAGGAAGCGCCACGCGGCGGCGGCGCCGCCTTCCATGTCTGTCAGCGAGCCCATATGTTCGCGGTGCAGAAGGTTACCCTTAAACAATACAAAGGAAGCACAGGCTCGCGTGCATCGATCAGCTTGGGTGCGCCAATGCGCGCTTTATGATTGAGATCCAGCGTCGCGCGTAGCCAATGCGCGGGCACACCCACTTGAGTGAAGTGGCATCACGAAACTATCCTGCTGAATCGCGCCGATAAAAAAATGGGATCAGACTTCCATAGTGAACAATACGCACGCACCGCGTTCCCCCGCGCGCACACCGAAGCCTTCCCTGCTGTCAGACGGCCGTGTCTGTGATTTCTGCCAGATTCTATAGCCGCAAACATAATGGCAGGACCATTGTACCACTTCGGACACTTCGGCGCTGCGTGACGTGGCGGCACGCACCATTAATTCTGACCGGGACGGACGACGGTGATGACCGTGCGCCTGCAGCATAGCGCAAGTCAGACATACTGTTGCTTGCTTCTCCGATGATAGAGCGTACCTGCGCTCCCTTGCAGCTCGTAATTTATCCACCGTGTGGTATGAGTTGGTATGGGCTCGTCGCCCACGGTCACGGTCAAGCCGCCGTCGCCGGCCGCGTTGTCGGCTCACCGGTCGGAGATCAAGTTCCCGGATATCGCTTGGATATCGCCGTAAGGTCGCGGAGTCGTAATCGCTCCAGCCTCCTGCCCTCGAACTTCGCTGGACCTTTCATCGGCGAGGGTAAACAGGTGCACCTTGTCGTGAACTTCATGTGTGTCACTCCGTGGTCCGGTGCAAGAATTGAGCTGACAGGCGGAGCGCCGCTCGCGAGACGCAGCTGCTTTCGGTCTGGCTTGTGTTGTTTATCTCCTCCGTGGCATCGTTCTGAAGCCTAAGAGAATACCATAAGTGTGCAAATAAACGGAGCGCTCCTCCGAGAGTAAGACAAGACAACGCGCCAGAACATGGGCGGTCGGAACGTGGAGACCTGAGGATCAAGAACACATGTGCTCTGGGCCCCACGATCGGCTACCAGAGCGTCTGACTTGAACACAATGGCCCTGTATTGTATTGATTGCAACCTTGTGACGTGGTGTGAGAGAAAGCGCGTCCCAGCGCCGTACAACTCAGATCGTACAGCATCCTGGTCCGTTCGTTGTGCTTGATGTAGTGGAATCGCCAATGCAGGGGCACCAGAGCGGTGTACCTTCACGACATTCCGGGCTTCGGCTGTGTGAGCAAGTAGTAACTAGGCAGCAAACCAACACCGACCCACATTGTTCTTCGTTGAGAATCGACAGCTTGAGACGTCCCTCGAGACTGCCGAAATAAAGGGAGCGTAGAAAATCGTCAGCGGTCCTTGTAACGCCGCCGCGTTACATCCTGTACCGTTATGACTTGCGGGCATTCGGACGGCATATCAATTACGCGCCACCGCGGCTGTCGATCGGGATCTTCCAATCAAGTGCGATGCCACGGCATAGCCATGCGCAGAAGCAGTACAGCGTGCCTGCCACGCCTAGCGAAGCGGTCTGTTCGTGAATTCTGAAGTCAGTCTTAAACCAAGAAAGAACCGGACGGTGGCCGTCGACGACGACTAGTCATTTTGCAGAGGGTCAACGAATATTGATCGAGCGCCATCGCCGCGGGGAGCCGATGCGCGGGCACGCCCGCTCGGTTAAGAAGCCATCCTGCTCGGGCGCGACGACTCCACGGCACAATAAGTGTTACGGACGCAAGCGGACGCACCTGTATGGCATTCGCTGCAAGTGATGCCGCCGATAGGCGGCGGCAATTGGGTCTGCAACCACTGTCAGCAAACTGTCAGGTCCGATGGATCAGATCAATGGCTACATCCGCAGAGCAAAATGGTACAGTAGAAACGGACCACGGCGAACGAATCTGCGCGTAGATTGCGTACCCTGATTAAGTTTTGCTTGGATGACTGACCACGTAAGTGCTCTTCACGACGACGGCGCCTACAGCGCACCACGGATTAAGCCTTTGCTGAGAGGTGGACGCGACGCGATGTTTCTGCAGGGCGCGCGCAGCGGTCCGCCCCCGGTCCGGGTATCCTTTTCTGGTAGAACAGTGGTAGAACGCGCTTCATAGGGATTCAAACTCAGTTCTGCCAGTCCGTCTGACGACGATTCCTCCCCCTCTCAACATCGTCGTCAGTACAGCTGGTTACGAGTCTACGTTGCTGAGGCTCGCTTCAATTGGGCTCGCTTATCGAAAACAATTGTGCCCGGGCGCTTGGGTACCCCGACTTTTGAATCTCCGCGGTGCAAAACCAACTTGAACAGGTCGTGGCACCAACACTGGCAACAGGCTGTTGAGCCCTACAAACTCCCCCCTCGTCGGGACCATGGAAGGCCCTCTACTAGGTGACACCAATCCTCCAATTTCAGTCACCGACCCCAGACATCCCGGCAACCGCCTTGGCGCGATTCTACTTGATCACGAGATACGATGGAGAGACCGCGCGTACTTTCTGGAGGGTCGGGGATACCTCCTACGACCACGCCTCCGACCAGGCTGGCAGCCTTCATGGCTGGGAACCAACCAGCTTTGGGTTGACGTAGAAGACGGAATTGGCACACCGGTACAGTTACTCTGCCTCGTACCTGGAACATGACTCATTTGACAAATAGCTGCGAGACCACTTGATTGACGCGACACGTCTCTCCGACGGCAAGACGGTGTATATCAAACGCGTAAAGACGGGTGACCTAGAGTCCCGCATTGCCATCAGACTCTCGTCTGAGCCTCTGCGCAGTGACCCCAGGAACCACTCCGTCCCGATCCTCGACACGTTCGTGGACTCAGATGACAGTCAAATCTCGTACATTGTCATGCCTTTCCTGAAGCCCATCCACCGACCGGAGATTGATTATATCGGCGAGTTACTCGATTTTGGTGAGCAAATCTTGGAGGTGCGTTTGCCGCATTCTCTCTTCTTGCATGTCCTATATGAAAACGTCATTCTCTAGGGCCTTACCTTCCTTCATGAGAACGGAGTAGCCCACCAGTAAGCCGGTCTCGTATTCCTAAAGGACGTACATTGATCCTGCTTCACAGGGACTGCGCATCAACCAATATCATGATGGACGCAAGTGCGATGTATCCCAAAGGGTTTCATCCGGTCGAGCAGGAGTATCTACCAGATCACTCCGGTAGAGCACCCAGATACTCCCGCCTAACCGCTGGCGTCAAGTACTATTTTGTGGACTACGGTATCTCGTCCGAATTTCCTTTGGACAGCGATCCAGCATCGAGACTGGTGGTCGGAGACCTGGGACGGGACCAAGAACCGCCAGAGCTTTCTGACACCGTTCCCTACGATCCCTTCAAGCTGGACATCTTTCTCATTGGGAATATCTTCCGGCGCAAATACTATGAGGTATGCATGCGTACCGATGAATCATCTTCGAACGAGTTAATGACGCCATGTTCAGGTTGCCATAAATCTAGGTTTTCTCCGGCCATTCGTTCTCGCGATGACCAATCCCGATCCCAATGCGCGCCCGAAGGCTCATGAGCTGCTTACACAGTGGCAGCTCACGCGCCGGAAGTTCTCGGCTGCTAACAGACATTGGCGGATAAAGTTTCGAGATGAACCTGTCGGAGAACAGCTCTTCTGGGATGGCATTAATTTGGTACGCCTCTTTGTGCACTTCGTGAAGTGGCTTGGAGGAAGCCTCTTTCCTGGAGCGTGACGGCGCGCAGAGTTAGATTTCTGTATTATGTTATCCTTTTGCTCCGACTGGTTATGTCCCTTTCAATCATAGTAACTGGTGTGCGGCCGGTACGGTCTTAGCAGGACCATGGGGCAAACATGTATGCGGCCAAGATATGACGTCCTCCGCCTGGCGGATGCTTGCACAATTGTGACGACCGCACGGGAGACATGACAGGAGGGTACGTTTGGACTTGGGTTGTCCCCCTTTCGTTACAATGGTCCCGGAAGTGAATGCGCCGCACGATGGACATGAACGCCTCGCAAAGAATACAATAATTGTGAAAGATAGCGGCGCTCGCAGTCCGCGAGCGACACAAGGGCACGGCGCCCAGACGCACCAAAATACTGGCGACCGTGATGACACTTGGAGGTATGTGTATCAGGGAAGGTTAGGAACAACAGACGATGTACGTATGGCCCCGCGATCGGCTACCAGAGCGTCCGGCCTGCTTTGATTGCGAGTGTCGCATGCACACGAGAATTGATCTGCGCCCCCAACGCTGCAGAGAAGGCAGATCGTACAGCATCATTGCCCAAGTATTGTCCATCGCGTAGAGAAGCACAGGAGTCGTTCAGGAGCCAAAAGGGCGTCAATTTACGAGACTCCCCGGCAGCTGTAAGCGCATGCCAATGAGCACGCGACTAGGCAGCCAACAACACATACGGACCCGCAGTTGTTGTGGTTGAGCATGGATAAGATTTGTCCTTCAGCGCTCGATATGTTGTAGAGGCCTTGAGAGCATGAAAATTCGTCAGTGGTCTTTGTATGGGAGCGAGCTAAGTTCAAGCCCGTATTTACTGGCATATTTTGTGGCCCTTCGGAGACATCGTGAGACACGCGCTACTCCGGCATCTGATATATTCCAATCAGTGCTCGAGGCCACGGCATAGCCCTGTGCGGAAAGGAAGCGCGACGCGGCGGCGGCGCCGCCTTCCATGTCTGTCAGCGAGCCCATATGTTCGCGGTGTAGAAAGTTACCCTTAAACAATACAAAGGAAACACAGAGTCGCGTGCATCAGTCGGCTTGGGTGCGCCAACGCGCTTTGTAATTGAGCGCCAGCGCCGCGCGTAGCCGATGATCATGCGCGGGCACGCCTGGCACTCGAGTAAAATGACATCACGACTCAAGCTATCCTGCTGGATCGCGCCGGTAAATAATGGGATCAGACTTCCACGGTGAAAACAATACGCACGCGCACCGAAGCCTTCCCTGCCGCCAGCTTCTGCCAATAGCAATATCCAGAAACATCAAGGCAGGACCCTTTTACCAGGTCGAACAATTCCGCTGCGTTGCGTGGCAACACCCTAAGTTCTGACCGGGACGGACGACGGTGATGAGCGTGCGCCTGCAGCATAGCGCGGGTCAGACATACTGTTGCTTACTTCTACGATGATAGAGCTTACCTGCGCACGTCTCACACTGACAAGCGACAATGCTTCCCGCGCGCGAAAGCACTCGACCAAGACGCGCGTAGCGTGTATGTGGGTGAGAGTTTGGAACCGTATGCATGTCACAGTCAAACGCACCTGCACGTCGCCGTGCCGCTGACGAGATAGACGCAGCGTACCACATAAGAATAGCCTGTCTTTGGCAGCTAACGCTTGCCGGGGCTGCGTCGCTCACGGCGCCGGCGCAGGAGGCGCTATCGGCCGGCGTCGGAGATTAAAACGCCCGGCTCTCAGGCCGCTCAAGTACTGCGACAACTTCGAGTTCGCGAACCACCGCGACCACAAGGAAAGGACGCTGTGAATCACGCAATATGGATTCAAAGATTGCGGCGCAACTTCGTTGATCAACGTGCAGGCGCGCTGGCTGGGCCACTGCGCTGACCATCGTCATTCCCGAGTAGGTAGTAGTACCACGATGCTGCTTGCCTCCCAGGACCCTCACCACTTTTATCGCGTAGTTCTTCCCTACGCCCCCTCCTCCCAAAAGCCCGAACTACTTACAGACTCGGCGAAGAGCGACAAGCGCACGTTGGACTTGGTGTCGTATACAATGGGCTCCGCGGACGACAAGGCGCTCTTTTGCGCGGGCTAAGACTTCCTGGCGCATTGCGGAGACAGGAAGGTGCTCGACCTGGATGAAGCGGGTGTTGTTTGTGTTGCTTTTAAGAGTGGCATGCACCTCGTGAAGCCTGCTTCAACCATCTTGAAGGTAGCTCTTAGTTTATATTCGTAACCACGCTCTGCCTGACGCATCTTCCTAGCCCTACGCCACAATACAAACAGAGCGCTTTATCACGGGCATTGGCAAATCTGAGGCAGGTCGCAGCGACAAGGATACGTGGCAACAACATACACCAGCTCTGCCATTGTTCTTTTGTTCTGCCTGTCTTTTATAAGTACCTCACATCCGAGTCCGGCGATGTCCTAACAGAGTCTTCCTCTTACTTCACCGCCCGCCGTGAGTATGGACAACCCATTACCAGACGACATGGATACCTCGATGCCTACCACCGACCCTCGGCATTCATACAACAGGATTGCAGAGACCTTGGACGATCACGAGATACGATGGAGAGACCGCGCGCACTTTCTGGAGGGTCGAGGGTACCGACTACGACCACGGCTTCGACCAGGCTGGCAGCCCTCATGGGTGGGAACCGACAAGCTTTTCATTGACGTAGAAGACGGGATCCCCACACCGGTGCAGTTACTCTTTCTCATTCTCCATGAAACATATCTCATCTTCTGAGTAGCTGCGTGACCATCTTATTGACGCAACGCGTCTCTCCGACGGCAAGGTGGTCTACATTAAACGCGTACGAACAGGCGACCTAGAGTCTAGGATCGCGATCAGACTCTCGTCTGAGTCTCTACGCAGCGACCCCAGGAACCACTCCGTCCCGATCGTCGACACGTTCGTGGACTCGGATGACAACCAAATCTCGTACATTGTCATGCCATTCCTGAAGGACACATACCATCCTCCGCTTCAGTATATCGGCGAGTTTCTTGATTTCGGCGAACAGCTTTTGGAGGTGCGCCTTTCGAATCCTCTCCTTCGCATCCTCCCTTAGCTTATATCATAGGGCCTCGCTTTCCTTCATGAGAATGGAGTTGCGCACCGGTGAGGCAGCCTCGAACTACTATCCCATACCCTATTCAGAGTCGTACTTTACAGGGACTGTGCGTTGCCCAATATCATGATGGATGCGAGCGCGATGTATCCAGAAGGATTCCACCCTATCGAGCAGGGATTCCTACCAGATAGGTCCGCCTCGGCACCGTATCACACCCGTCTATCTGCTGGCGTCAAGTACTGCTTTGTGGACTACGGTATTTCGTCCGAATTTTTGTTGGACAGCGATCCAGCACCGAGACTAGTGGTCGGAAGGCTGGGACGGGATCAGGAACCGCCCGAACTTTCTAACATCGTTCCCTATGACCCCTTCAAGGTGGACATATTTCTCATTGGGAATATCTTCCGGCGCGAGCATTATGAGGTATGCTTGCCGACGAACACTTTTCAACTGTGCTGACAGTCCGAATTACAGGCATATGCAAACTTGAATTTTCTCTGGCCGTTCGTTCTTGCGATGACCAATTCAGACCCCAATATGCGCCCGCCGGCTCAGGAGCTCCTCGAGCAGTGGCGGCTCATGCGACGCAGTCATTCGGCTGTCAGCAGACATTGGCGGATAAGGCTTCGAGGGGAGTCCATTCTAGAACGGCTCGTCTGGGATGGCATATATTCAGTACAACTGGTCGTGCATTTCTTCAAGTGGCTTGGAGGAGAGCGCTATCCAGGGGCATGATTGCGCACAAATTGCTTATGTTTTCTGTCATACTTGTATCGCTCACTCGATAAGTACCTTCGATTGATCGGCAATCGTGGCCCTCGACTCCGAGGCTGTCAGAGCTCAGCATCGGATTTGTGGCGGCTTACCTCCACCACAGACGTTGGGATCAATCTGGCCCTGGCCGCCCGACAGAACGCGACTGCTGCAGTTGAGGATAGCAATGTCGACATTCAGACTGTGCTGAGTCCGACCTTCTGGGAGTTTGAATGTGTTTCAAATAAGGATACGCGTACATGGTGGTTATCAACGCTGACCCTACAGCTCGTCCTTTACGTGCCCCGACGACGTAGCATCAACATCCGCAGGCTCAGTCTCCTCCGCAGGCTCGGGCGTGCCATCAGGCTCGGTCTCCTCCGCACACTCAGTCTCCTCCTCCTCCGCAGGCTCAGGCGTGGCCGCGGGTTCGGGCGCCGCCTGCTCTGGCGCCGCCTCATACTGCTCCTCGGACTCCTTCACGACAGGCGCCTCGGGTGCAGGGACTGCCTCAGATGCTGCCGACGGCGTCGCATCAGCCGCGCTCGCCGTCGCCGTAGGGATGTGCGGCGCGTCCGTCGGCGCCTCGAGCACGATCTGGCCCGCGTCGCCCGTCTTCGGCATCGCGCCCTTCTCGCGCTCCTTCTGCTCCGCCTTCTCGCGCTGCACGCGCAGGATCCTGTGAATCGGGTCCTCCACGCGCTCATCCTTGCCCTCGGCCTCCCCAGCAGCGGCCGTGTCTTCGGCGTTCTTCTTCTTCGGCATGTCGCCGAGCATGCCGCCGTACCCGTGCGAGTCGTGGAAGTCCGTCCCGTACTTCTTCACCGCCTCCTCGAAGTCGATCATGTCTGAGAACCCGCCGTGCGCGAGCGCGAGGCGCTGCGCCTCCTGCTGGCGCTCGATCTCCTTCTCCTCCTCGCTCAGCTCGAACTCCTCCTCCTTGGCGGCCTCGTTCGCAGCGCTGAGGTCCGCCGTGCCGTCGATGATGGAGTCGAAGAACTTGGAGATGGAGTCGTATTTCAGGATACCTGTGGGCTGGGTGAGCAGCTGAGGAAGGGGAACCGGGGAGGACCACACCTTCGAACAGGACGGGCTTGGCGGCGCCGGCGGGGTAGACGAGGACCTTAGACTCCTTCTTCGAACCTGCCTCGTAACCGAGCTTCACGGACGTCCTGCCTTTGCGGTCGCGGTGGCTCCCGAACTCGAAGTTGTCGCGATACTTATTCGCGAGCACCTTCCACAGCAGCGGTACGTCCTTGTTCTTGCTCAGCAGTAACACCCGGTCCTTGTCTGAATGCTGCGTGCGCGTGAGCAAGAGAAGGGGATAAAGAGGAGGGGAACGCACCTGCTGGACCCAGGGCTCAATCTGCTCATGACGGTACAGCTTTTGGTTGCGGCTGGGTACGCGGCGTGTCGCGAAGTAGTAGAAGCCACTGGCGGTGCGCTCGGGGCTGTCGTAGGGAACCGCGGGAGCATATTTTCCGCGAGGGAATAGCTACAGAAACATGAGCGATAGGAAAAATTTAGAGCAGATGGACGCACCTTGACAGTCGGGAATCCTTGAACACCCTGAGCGGGCGTAAGCCTGCGGAATAGAGAATCGAACGGGGAAGACGCACCTGCTCAGCGCACAGTGCTCGGTTCTCGTCACAATCCACAGCGTAAACAGGAATTAGAGGGTACAGTCCGAGCGCAGCTTTGCTGTATTCCGGCACCATTCGTTGACAGTGCTAGACCCTCCGTCAGTCGAAGATCTCCACCAAGCAGCGCAACAAACGTACTCCGCACCAATTTGCAACGAAGGCCACGAGGGTTGTTTGCTGAGGGACTGGTCAGAGCGGTATCAGGTTCTGAAAGGAAACCACGCACGTTCTGCTTCATCGCCGACCGGAACGTCTTGGTGTCAATCATCTTGACGAGCGAGTCTTTGGGATAGAGCGCCCCCGACACGACGGCCGGGGCCAGCGCCAGCGTCAGCGCGAGGAGATGGGGAAGCATGGCAGCTCAGAGGGCAGAGGCAGATGGCCGGGGCAGAAGAGTGTCTGGGTTCTTATAAAGTAAGCTAAGTTTCGCACTGACGTGGCAGTTGCGCCTCCCAATCGCTCTCACTGCGAACCGCCGCCGAGTGGAAAGTTCACACCTGTAAACCTCTGCGATTTCTACGATGGCTGGGAATGTGAACGCGCGGTAGAAATGGTCATTGCATTCTGGACGATGGCGGTTGGTTCAATGGACGCAGGAGCGTGGGCACGCTCACCACCGATTTCGGCCCGTGGGCGCCCGGATGGCACCACGGGCATATGATGCACACAGAATCCTTCAGTGCGTTCGGGCATCTTCATGGGCCGTACGTGGCGGGATTCTGGAGGCGATGGCTGGTAGATGGGCAGCAGAAAGGTTCTGTCACAGTCCTCCGATGATGGATTTCTGGGATGACCCAGATAACATACGTCCGGGATCAAAGGAAGCCTAGGTGGCCACTAGTGGGTCTGAGCAGAAGGACGTTGCATTCATGCATTGCCAAAAAGTCTCTGTACTACATGAGCTAGTACAGCATTGCAGCTCCTAATGAAAGCGTCCCACAAACAAGATAAGATTCATTAAGAGAAGGGTGCGATGGCCGGTACCGACCTCGTGTGAGCGAGCCTCCCATCTCCAAACCCGACGGCGATAACAAAGATAAACCCGAACAGGATAGACTAGAAAAAAACCTACAACTTATGTATCCTGTGGTCCGGCGTTCCACTCATCCATACTGCAGGTCGAGGGTGTTCACTTGATGAATATATGTCTCAGCAATAAAGCTCATACACAGTGGCAGTGATACACCCACCTGAACTTGGGGAATTGATTGGTTTCAGTCCGAGCTGCTGTGACAAAAATAAGAAAGGCATACTACAAGAGTGGCCTGTATACTATTGCGTCCACAACCTATGCCAAGCTTCGCAGCACGGTACCGGAAGCTGCGGCTGGATACAGGCGGATATCCCAGAGAAGAACGGCGCATTAGTATCAAGCCAGCCACCTCATGATGCGGCTTCCAATGTAGTTGTCACGGTCACCGCCTGTCGCCTGCTCACCCAGCGAAGCAGTTGCGTGGCCCATCACAGATAAGAAGGTCAAGAGGATGAAAAGCAGCGAGCTAACGCACGAAGGCCTCGAATTGTATTGCGCCCCGAGGATCACAAGAGAAAGCGCGCAAGTGCAAGGGACGGAGACATAGACCCGCAAGGGATAGCCCGTTCCGTGGTGCCGATCTCCCGTGCATGTGTCGCCGCTCGCCCTGCTACAGGCAAGGCACTTATCGATGTTGTAGAAGATTATCGTGTCGGCTGAGAATCTTACCGCACCCGTCCGGCGTCCACGTCGCACTGATGCGCTGCAACAATTGCACACACGTCAATGTTAACGCTAGCATAAGCCAAGTAGGGGATCCAACATACGTTTATCGTCCCTATGAATCGTCCGGAAGGGGCGATTGAGGTATTCAAGACGCTGGAAGCGCTTCGAGCATTCTGGCACTGAGCAGACGTGTTTACGAGCGGACAGACTATTCGACCAAGAGTTTTCTTCGTCATGTACGGAGGTAGCAGGCGCGATTGAGCGTGACGGCGGCGACGGCGGCGGCAACGAAGACGACTCCGCAAGAACGCTGGGGCTGAATGATACCGGCGGCGGACCTACAATGAGCCTGATGTACCGGATGCGGGTCGTTGGCCTGACGATCCAGGTGTTCTTGGATGCGGTGCAGACGCAACTAGAGTAGAAGACTGATCTGAGGGAGGCTCGCAAGCGGCATTTGACTGAAAATGATCTGGAAGCTGAACGGTGCGCGGGGAGCTCGAGGTGATCGCGAAGGGCGAGAGGGATGCGAGAAAACGGGGAAGAAGTTGCAGCAGAGTCGGATGCGGGATCGTGATCCATAACGAAAGACGGCAGCCGAGGCGAATGCGATAAGAGATCAAAATCATCTGAGAAGAGCAGAAGCGCTAGCGCGGGTAGGCGCGGGTAGATCCAGAAGTCGTGTCGGCGGGGATGATAAGCGAAGTCGCGGAACTGTCTTCGAGTTTGTCTTCGTCAAGAATTCTTCGCATCCCTGCGGTCTTGACACGTGCTCTTGCAGGTGAGAAAGGCGCCTGTCGGAAGACTGTCGTTTCCGAAGCGATATAGGAGTGGCAGGCGCGAAGTCTCTGGTGGGTATATGCGCCGAGATCTTAGTATGGGAAAGAGATGGGGAAGCAGGTGAAAGGGGCGATGGACTGAGATCGGCAAACTCGGAGCCCTTGCATGCCTCCGGGTGGCCGCGTGTTCACAGCGGACGATTGAATTAAAGGAACAGCATGATCTCAGGCGACGGGGATGCAAGCTCCAGAAGTGCCTCGTCCCACGGTTCTTCCACGCTCGAGTCGTTCAGCGGCAACGTGGAGTCAGGAGCACTGATACCAGCAGGTCCCCTTGCTGCAAATGGGGATTGATGTGCATGTCTTCGCGTCTCAGTCGGCGTGTTGCTACAACCGTCCGAGGGCGCGCAGAGAGCCTGAAAGGGGAAGGCTCTTGCGAGCATCATAAACAGACTGCGCGCAGCGCGCGCAGTATTAGCGGTGTATTTTATGAAAGAACCCATCTAATTGCGCACCCTTCGCTGTACCTACCACCTCATTAAGTGTCCTGGCAACAATGTGGCAATCCCGGCGCTGCGCGAACGAAAGCTAAAGAATAGATATCCAGTCAGCAGGTTGGTCGGGAGAACAGCGCGCACAAGAAAATGAGGGCAACATACCAGTCTGAAGAGACCCGCAGTGGGTACCTCGGACTATCTCGATGTTCTCGACAAGTAGCAGGTGACAAGACGAGGCGAGGGTGCGACGCTGCTTTCTCAGTCCGGACCAAACGCGGCCCGACTCGGCCGATAAATCATTTTGTTTTCTCGAATTTCTCTGCATATAGAAACGTTTTGATATTCGGAGCGTCCTTCGCGTGTACCCGGGCTCCCCACATGCACAGAACAGAAGTACGAGCCTATAGCTGGCCGGGAGAGGGGCCGCGTCGTCGTTGGCAGAGCTGAATTTGAGAGGCCGACTCGCCGGGCACGCACATATTGTACACAGCGGATTGCAGTGGGTAGCGCGTACGCATGCTAGAAAACCAAGGCTACGGAACGTGTGCGAGGGTACAACTACATATCTGTAAACATCTCCGAAAGCAGACGGACGCATGGACAGCAAACTCGGAGCTCGTCACAAAACAAAACTGCAACAAGAACTGGTGCTGCTGGTAGGTAGCATTGGATTTAAAGAAGGATTTATCGTCGGCGGCAAGCATAGCCGTATTCATAATACAGTACTTTACGCTGCACACTATACGCAATCATAATCAAACAGTACGCGAGGATAGAGAAGTAATAACCAACGGTCGCAATACACACAGTCCGCTTTTGACTTGGTGATACATGTACAACGATACAGGCATGATGGAGTAGATGGCGGTGGGTAGGTACAAGGGTACAAGGGCAAATTGATGAATGGATGGGACAGTGGATGGGTAGGTGGATGATGGATGGATGGATACACAGTGGCAGCAGTCGCGCAATCCGCCAGCAAAATAGAAGATAATCGGGAGCCCAAAGAAAGGAGGACGTCGGGGAGGTCGTGGGGGCAGGCGACACTCAAAAGTCGTCCGGGACGTACCCCTTGTGCACGCGCATGTGCTGCCCCAGATTGTCGTGTCTGCTGAAGTCCTTGCCGCACCCCGCGACCGGGCACTTGTGCGCTACAGCCCCCCAAAGCATCAGCACCGCACAGCAGCAAAAGCAAAAATGGACGCACGCTTTTCGTTCGTGTGTATCGAGCGCACGTGGCGCTTCAGATGCTCCCCACGCGCAAAGCACTTGCCGCACTCGTCCACGCGGCACATGTACGTGCGCAGGTTCTTCTGCACGCCCCCGTGGTTCACGAACACCGGCGCAGTCGGCACGCGACGCCCGCGGCTCTTCTTCGTCAGATTCGGCACGGGCACCGGAGCGGTTAGCTTGCCCGTGCGCGGCGCCCGCGACGCTGACGTGCTCGACGACGTGCGGCGTCGGCGCGGCGGTGCGCCAGACGACATGCTCGAAGTGCCCGCCCGCGTGCGCGCGCGCGCGTGCGGGACGAACTCGCCGTCGTCGGGGTCCGGCTCCTCGACCTCGCTCTCGCCGCTTTCCGACGCGTCGTCGTAGTCCGACTCGCCCGTGAGCCCTGGCGGGCTGCTCGACCCGTACGCATGCGCGCGCGGGAACGCGATGGACGACGGCGGCTGCGGCTGCGGATGCGGCGGTGCGGCACCGCTGCCATATGCGGGCACCGGCGACGGCGTGAGGTCGGACGGGCGGATGAAGCTCACAGGCGGCGGCTCGAGCGAGGACGGCACGATGCTGGCTGGGGAGCGCTCCCGCGGATAATGGAGCGACATCTCGATGTCCATGGTGTCCATCTCCGGGTCGCTGCCGCTGCCGCTGCCACTCGCGCGGGCGCTGGCGCCCGCGCGCGGCGGAGAGGTGGGGTAGAAGAGTTGCGGCGGCGAGGCATCGAGCATCGCCTGCCCGTGCATGCCCGCGCCGGCGGCGGCAAAGGACATCTGCGGCGACTGCTGCGGGAAGGAGAAGAACTCGGACGGCTCGGGGAGGGAGGAGGCGGCGGTGGAGAAGCCGGGGTACGGCGAGCGCTCGAGCTTGATGAGCTGCTGCGGGGACATGCCGCCGGCGTTGAATGAAGCGTTTGGGGACTGGGGGAAGCGCATCCTGTCGTCGTGCGAGAGCTGGGGACTGTGTGCGGCCTTCTTGACGTCGCTCGACCAATCCATGAGATTGCTGCTGTCGAATAAGTTGTTCTCGTAATCATTGCCGCCGAAGGCAGCGCCCATCTCGCCCATGGAGTCAAAGTACTCAAAGTCGTTGCCCTGGGAGGCGCCGCTCGTCGATGTGGGCATGTGGGGGGAGTACGGCGACGATGCGTCGTAGATGAGCGGGTAGTGGGAGGGCGTGGGGGAGATATGCCGGGCGAGGGGAGCAGCGGAGGGCATAGTGCGGTGGTGGTAGGCAAAGGCAGCGGCGGGCGGCGGCGCGGGCTGCTGGTGGTGGGAGTGATGGGTGTGCGGAAGAGAGTGCGGCGGGGGCTGCATTCTGGGGTGCCTAGAAATAGGCCTGTGGCGAAGGTCGGATTGAGACCAGGGAAACGGTTGCTGCAGTAATGTGAGATCAGCGGATTGTTCTGGGTAGAAGGACGGCGGGACGTACGGCGGACATGACCTGCGGGCTGGCTGGGTGGGCGAGACCGGGAGGCACTGTGGGACGAATATCACAGGACCTCGGCAGGCGGAAGCGATCGAGAGGACGTTGAGTCAGAGAACAGATATGGGGCGGAATGTGTGCGAAAGTCGGATGCGACTTGGTCGTGCTGGGCGGTGTGTTCGTTTCGTCTGGGACGTGCGGTTCGTTTCGTGGGGATGTGCGCGGCGGTCGCGGCGGGTGGCGGGAGCAGAACGGTGCGGGCTGTGTGAGACAGCGCGCGGCGGCGGGAGGAAGTCGAGGGCAAAGAGGCCGCCTGCGGTGCCAATGGCAAAGGGAGCGACGAGGAAGAGAAGTAAGAGCTGTAAGAAAGAAAGGAGAGCGGGCGCAGGCGGGCGAGCAGAGGCCTTATACGCCGTCCCAGACCACCGCCCCGTGTGTGTATCCTTATTTGGCAACGCCTGCCTCCCGGCCCGCACCTGCCTCTTCCGGCGCTCTCGGCCACCCGCCTGCACGCCCGCCCGCCCGCCTGCCCGCCTGCCCGCCCGCCGCCGTCGCGCGCAGCGTGTCGGACACGACGCTACGACGAGCTACCCGCGCTGCTCGCCGTGCGCCACGTTGGCCACCGCACGCAGCCCATCGAGATCCCGACGCCACTACAACCGCTTCCGGCGTGCGCTGCCTCGACAGTCACGCGCACGCACAGATCCATCCGCGATACACAGCAGCTACACTTATCGCCTTCGCGCGCGTCTCTGCCGCCATCTGACCGCGCACGCTGCCCCCCGGTCTCTATCCCCGCCCTCCAGAATACCCTCGGCACACTGATCGGCACCCAACCCTCACCTGATTCGCCCTCGCACCGCGAATAAGCAACAAGCGTGTCCCTCCCAGATTCGCGAGATAAGTCCTTTGCTCTCCCGAGTAGTCGCACGCGCCGCGTCCTGTGCCCGCTCTCGTACACGCCGTGGTCTTCCCCGTCGGACATGCGGCTGTGCTGCAGCGCGTGGGAGCACACTCGCTGGCTTCCTGCTGCCAAACCGGCCGTCCACTCCTTGGACGAACGTGCCACAGCGCGCAAAGGGCCCCAGCACGAGGCCGCCAGGACGAGATGCGCCTTTGCATTGCCTGCGCGGGGCCTGGCACGCCAATCACGCGCAGACGCGTTACGGCACCGATTGTGAACGGCCGGGGGGACGTGCGCCGCAGAATAGGCGTGCGGGGCGCGCGAAGCCAGGCAGGAAGCGGGGAAGCGAGGGCCTGGCACGCGAAGCAGCGCACAGGGGGCCCGCTGACTCGCCCGCAGGCGTCCACGGAACGTACTCGAGCTGCAGCTGCACACTCCGGCCGGCGAACTGCGACGCGAGAGCTGGACGCACGCCTGCTTATCGCGCCGAGAGTACGAGTGATCCGTCGCGCGCCTCTGGCCACACCACGAGCCCATCTAATCTGCCCGCGCCATCTGGCATGTGCGGCCGGCCGATTGGTCTGGATAGCGTGCGGCGCGCCCACACCCGAACGGACCTGACCTGCTTCGGCGCCCATTCATTCATGTTCGTCCATTCACTCACTGCCTCCAGCCTGCTTCCCTTCTTCTCTTCTTCCGGTTCATAACTCGCGCACGGGGTGCCTGGCTTCGCGGGGTTCGCGGACTCTTCACGCTATCGATGCGTGTGACAGATCCGGCCGCCCGCCGCACAGAGCCGGCGGGCGCTGCGGCGGGCGGCGGCGCAGTGACCAGTCATCTGCGGCTGCGCGTGCGCGTGCGCGATAAGTGCAGCGCGCGGCGTGCCCCGGCCGTGCGGCCGTGCCTGGTGCGCTCGTGCTGGACGAGAGGGCTCACGCGTGGGCAGCGCGTGAAAGGTGCGGGGTTCGCGTGGGTGGGCGACGAAGCGCGGGGAGGAGGGCGGGAAGCAGGGACGACCAAGAGCGCGGACGTGCGGACGTGCGGGCCGGTGCGTGGCAAGTCATCGATCTGCCAATGGAAAGCCATGTGGCGGAGGAGGACGTGGAGCACGGATGCGGGCCGCTAAAGCCGGCAGTGGCAAGTGCGGGCGCTGCAGCCAAAGTTCGCGTAGATGCGGCGGCTGAACTGTAGTCTCCGTGGCTGACCTTAATACACAGAAGACAGTCGTTCTGTTCTGTAAGGCTGAACTGGTGCTTCGAGCTTGAATATCGACCGGTCCGGGTCAAATGTGATGCGCCAGTACTGTATGACTTGCGTTCGATCAAGGCAATATGTGCGGCCCCGACGCAGACACCGCCGTTGGATCGATGCCGACGGAGTGACGCGTCAGTTGTCGTTGGCCTCAGGCTGATTTGTGCTCGGTCCACGCCAAGCCACTGACTTGGCCGAAAGATACGCTGTCGATGCCGATGCGACGTTTGCCCTGCCCCACCGCCGCGGGCAACATCGGCGCTAGGCTGCGTGATGGAGACTGCTCCCGGGACACGACGGAGCCGCTACCACGCACCCGCGCGGGCAAATGCAGGCTGTGCGGATACCAGGCACGCGCCGCGACGGGCGGAGCTCGCCCACCTGTGGCAACGCCCCGTGGAATGCAATGCACTTAATGCACCGACGCAGGCGACGTCGACCGACCATCGGACGCGACCTCGGGTCGGGCCGGATGGCGGGCACGGCGCGTGAGACCTTCGGCGCGCAGACAAGGCAGCAGGTTTACAGGCACAGCGGCGCGGACATGGACCCTCGATTCGCTGCCCGCCGAGGTGCCGCGCCAGTCGATGACGGGGCCCATGACAGCGGCGGGCCCGTGGCCGATCGTCGGGCCCGCTGCATTCCTAGCGTATTAATTCGCATCCGCCGGGGTGCGTGCGAATCGCACGCCGAGGGCCAGCTCCAAGTTCTAACTGCGGCCCAGGCGCGAAATTTGCGGACGGCGGCGGCGGGGGGTCGGCAGGTCTCCGTTGCCGGTCCTGCGCAGTGGAGACGAGGGGAGCTCGAGGGAGACCTGCGGTCCAATTTGAGTTCGAACACCGCGCCGGAAACGGCGTTATGCGTTTTGTTTTGTTTATCCTGAGCCGTCGGTTCGCCGTCTGCAGAAATTCGTCCGCGAGCAGCTCGGTTTGTCAGATGACGCAGTGGCGCGGGCCCGGCGGGGTGGCCGGCGGGGTGGCTGCGTGCGAGGGATCATGCGGCGTGGCAAAAGGGATCGGAGGGGCTTGGGTGCGGAATGAGATGTCAGATCAGGGCTTTAATTAAAAGCATCCGTTGGGCGGAAGTATGAGAAGAGACTAGCTCAGGCAAGCGATGCCAGCTGCAGAGTCTGGCCACGAAGGGAGCGGACGAAAACAGCCAGTCCAAGCGAGTGCGACGATTGAGTGCTGGTGCGCGGTTGTCTAGAACAAAGCATTTAGTGTACATAGCGCGACAACGCTGCAAATCGTGCCTCGCTGTGGCTATAATTCTCGATGTGCGTTTGTCGAATGCAAACGCATCGCTGTCAACCGTCCATGCTCAGAGCAATCTAGACACGGGTGCACAAAAAAAATCTTCACGCACCTAGGCCATCACATACTCTCTAGTCCATATACGCGACATATTGAACGAGCATAGGGGACGCTAAGATCCCGAAGAGAGATTTCATAAACCCCACAATGCTGCGGGTCGTTGTAGAGTTGAGCAGCTTTCGGGCTTCTAACCAACTACGGAAGCTGCAAGTCTCGGGAGGCAGTGGCGCGTGCACAGCTGCGAGGGCCTGGGGCAATCAGATGACAGTGAGCTCGACGGGTTGTATGCGCCCAGATCCGTGGCACCTGTGGGCTTGATGCATCCGCACGCCTCGCACGGAGCTCCGCTGCGCACAGCGCGCAATGAATCCTGAAATGGGGCGGCGGTGTCTATGGGCTGCATGCACCGGTGATGAGGAGGAGGGTGAAGAGCGGGGAGAAATGCGGGGAAATGACGAGGAAAAATTGAGGCGGGCCCGAAAAGGCAGCGTGTAGGCGCCCGCTCAGGGTCGGCATCGTCCATTTCCCTTATTTAAAGAACGCGAAAGCAAATTAGCCAGCAAGACTTTGACGGTTTGAACCGAGTTATTTGGCAGGCATCGTCGTTGAAAAGAGTATGCGGCATCACTGCTGCCAGGTCTAAGGCAGGATGCGCGAGTCCGTAGTTCGCACGTCCGTCTGTGACTGTAGTTGCTGATCTCAGATACAACTCCATGCTTCCAGCAGAGTTCTGGGTTATTCTGTGGCTTGTCATCGACAGCCGCGATAGTGCGTGAGCTACTTTCCATGATGTTCTCTACTTCTTCGGCAGTATTGAGACGGGAAGCCGCATCGTTTCCAACGAAGCATAAGTCGATCTTCGTTGGTCCGCGTTATCTACGCTGCCTATTTGCGCGCTCACATGTGCAAGCACGCCCTCGCCTTTGTACAGTGTACAAATGGACGATGGTCGCAATCAATTGGGACAGGCGCTCTTGAACGATGCTAGAAAGTTCGGGCGGTTCCTGGTCCCGTCCCAGCCTTCCGACCACTAGTCTCGGTGCTGGATCGCTGTCCAACAAAAATTCGGACGAAATACCGTAGTCCACAAAGTAGTACTTGACGCCAGCAGATAGACGGGTGTGATACGGTGCCGAGGCGGACCTATCTGGTAGGAATCCTTGCTCGATAGGGTGAGATCCGTCTGGATGCATCGCGCTCGCATCCATTATGATATTGGGCAACGCGCAGTCCCTGTAAAGTACGACTCTGAATAGGGTATGGGATAGTAGTTCGAGGCTGGCTCACCGGTGCACAACTCCATTCTCATGAAGGAAAGCGAGGCCCTATGATATAAGTCAAGTGAGGATGCGAAGGAGAGGATTCGAAAGGCGCACCTCCAAAAGCTGTTCGCCGAAATCAAGAAACTCGCCGATATACTGAAGCGGAGGATGGTATGTGTCCTTCAGGAATGGCATGACAATGTACGAGATTTGGTTGTCATCCGTGTCCACGAACGTGTCGACGATCGGGACGGAGTGGTTCCTGGGGTCGCTGCGTAGAGACTCAGACGAGATTCTGATCGCGATCCTAGACTCTAGGTCGCCTGTTCGTACGCGTTTAATGTAGACCACCTTGCCGTCGGAGAGACGCGTTGCGTCAATAAGATGGTCACGCAGCTACTCAGAAGATGAGATATGTTTCATGGAGAATGAGAAAGAGTAACTGCACCGGTGTGGGGATCCCGTCTTCTATGTCAATGAAAAGCTTGTCGGTTCCCACCCATGAGGGGGCTGTCAGCCTGGTCGAAGCCGTGGTCGTAGGCGGTACCCTCGACCCTCCAGAAAGTGCGCGCGGTCTCTCCATCGTATCTCGTGATCGTCCAAGGTCTCCGCAATCCTGTTGTATGGATGACGAGGGTCGGTGGTAGGCAGCATCGAGGTATCAATGTCGTCTAGTGAAGGGTCGTCCATTCTCACGGCGAGCGGTGAAGTGAGAGTAAAACTCTGTTAGGACATCGCCGGACTCGGATGTGAGGTACTTATAGAAGACGGTCAGGACAACAGAACAATAGCAGCGCTAGTGTATGTTGTTGCCACGTATCCTTGTCCACTGGTGTGCCCTTGTCCATCGCTGCGGCCTGTCTAACGCCCATGACGTCATGGAGCGCTCTGCGATTGTGCGTAGGGCTGGGAAGGTTGCGTATGAAGGCATCAGGCAGAGCACGTTGGTATATGAATTAAGAGCGTACCTTCAAGCCTGCATGCCACTCTTCAATGCAACACAAGCAACACCCGCTTCGTCCACGTCGAGCACCTTCCTATCTCCATGTTGAAGTCCTAGTCCGCGCACTCGAGCGCCTTCTCGGCCGTGTCGTCCGCGGAGCCCTTACGACGCTAAGTCCAGCGTGCGTTTGTCGCTCTTCGTCGAGTTTGTAAGTAGTTCGGGCTTGTGGGAGCAGAGGGCGTAGGGAAGGACTACGTGATGAAAGTGGTGAGAGGCCGGGAGGCAAGCAGCATCGTGGTACTTACTCGGGAATAATGATGATCAGTGCAGTGGCCCAGACGGCGCGCATCCACGCTGATCAACGAAGTTGTGCCGCAGTCTTCGAATCCGTATTGCGTAATTCACAGCGTCCTTTCCTTGCGGTCGCGGTGGTTCGCGAACTCGAAGTAGTCGCAGTATTTGTCCTCGTGCACCTTCCACAGTAGCGGTACGCACTTGTTCTGGTCGACCAGCAATACACGGTCCTCATTTGAGTGCTGGGTGCCCGCCTGAGCAAGAGATACGGATGACATGGAGGAATGACGCACCTGCTGGACCCAGGGCCGAATTTGCTCATGACGCCAGCGGTGCGCTGAGAGCTGTCGCAGAATGTAGGAGGAAATTGCCGCAAAAAAGAGCTACAAGAACGCGACCAATAGAAAAAGGCTAGAGCGCGTGGAACGCGACAGTCGGCATTCCTTGAGCACCATGAGCGAGCATAAGCCTACGGGACAGCAAGCGAACGAGGAAGACGTACCTGGTCAGCGCGAAGTGCTCGATTCTTGTAGCAATCAATGGCATATACGGGAATAAGAGAGTACAGTCCGAGCGTAGTCTTGCTGTATCAGATGGATGAGGCTGAAGAGTATCACACTGATGCGCCTCCCAATCGCCCATGTCGCAAACCGCCACTGAGTGGTATGCTCACACATCTAACCTCTGCCATTTTTTGTTTTGAAATGGTTGGGATGCGAACGCGCTGTAGAAACGGACTTTGCATTCTGGACAAAGTTGGACGCAGGCTAGTAAGCTGTCGACACCGATGGCAGAGGGCTCGCGAGAGCCGGGCGTTTTGATCTCCGACGCCGGCCGGCGAGCTCCCTGGCGGCTGCGTCACGGTGCTAGATTCACCGCCCTCCTGGGCCGTGAGTATGAAGGCATTTATCGGACAATAATATTATGATCATAGCTTTGCCACGTTGCACTTCTCCTTCAGGATCCCGAGGGATCCTGGATGATCCTGCATGATCCCGACCCAACTTGCGCATTGTCATAGCATTCAGGAAGTTCAGGAAGTTCAGGAAGTTCAGACAGGCTCCGGGATTATTCGGGATCCCGACACCGCAAATTTTTGCTTATGGCTAATACAAAGTGCCAAACAGCTCGGGATCCCAGATTTTCACTGTTCGGGATCCCGAGTTTTTTCCCGGACCATGCTCCCCGCTTTCTCCCTGCTGTTACATAGTATGCCCTCTGCCTACCGGGCACCCTTCAAGCGTCTGTCTTTGTACTTTTGGTGCTGACTCTACGCTCCCGCCAACTCTTCGCTCCCAGCGTACCACCCATCCACTCCACAGCAAATTCCGCTCTTCTCTGAGACCATGTCTTCTATGACGGACTCTAATCTTACTAGCTTTTAGAGAGCCATTGCTGAGCATGGCAGTACGATTCCTGAAATCTCTCACATATGCAAGGCAATGCAGTCACAAGACCATCAGCATGTGGTGCCTCTTTGTTGTACATATAGCAGCTCAGGCGCTGCAAGACGTGGCAGCCCCACGCCAAGCATGTGTGTGGCGGCCTTCTGTCGTGCTCTCCCTCGCTGCTTGAGACACAAGACATCGCCTGTAGGCAGTACATTGATTCTCAGCGCATATATTTGACTACTTATGCCATACACGCCGACCAGTCCATTCCTCCCAGCCCCCCGGGCCCCCTTCCACATCATGTTGCAGGTACTGCGATGCGCTGCCCGACAATGTGCTCCATGCGTGCATTGTACCAGCAGCTCGTGCTCTCGCCCCCGCGCCGACCTGTGCGACATCGCGCCGTGCATATATCTTGCCGCCGCCGCCGTTATCTACGCACTGTGCTCCTGCTGTGAGGCCACACCCACACCCTCTCACTCGTCTCCTTCGCGTCTGTGGTCGCGCCTTGGTGCACTTCGTCCACAGTGTGCGCCATCTGAGCACGGGTCCACCCCGGTGAGCTCCCACCATGATGCCGAGTTGCGAAGGCGCGGTCACAACGCCTCATTGGGCATCCAGTCGCGCCTTGATGTGCCTTGTCCACGGTGCGCACCATTCCAGTCGTGCGCACCATGGTCCAGAGGCGCATCCCGTGTCGCGCTCAGATCCCATCCAGCGCGTGTTGACGGCCTTGTTCATGCCTGGCGGCATGCACACTTGCCCAGCCTGATGCGTGAGCGACGTCTTGAACGTGGCCCACACATCCGTGGGCCTCATTGAGGTGCATCCAGGAGCTGGTGCAGGACTTAGGAGTGTTGGCATAGGCCGCCGCCACTGCACGTCCAGCAATGACGTAGCCCGTAGCTGCATGATGTTGCACACATCTTCTAAGATCAAGTAGGTTAGTTGAATAAATTATGTACAACGCGACGAGGTACGTATCTAGGAGCTGGGGTCTCTCAGAGCAATGCTGCGTTGGTCACACAGTGTGCGCAGTGTTGCACACCTTGTCAAGTAATTTCCAGCTGTGCGCGTGAGCACCGGCGTGTGGCTGCACGGCCCGCGAGGCATCCAGATTATACGCACGCGCCGGGCGATCTTGAAGACACTTGGTGACGCGCTGAGACTGTGCGTCGTTGCAGTGCCTTGTCCAGGGTAATATGGCGCCTACAGAGTTGTCCGCTTGGCACTTGGGACACTTGTCCAGTGCAGTCGTGTGCGCTGTTGTCCAGAGACACATCGCGGGTTGGGAGACAGCTTGCAACAAGGGTCCAAGCTAAAGAAGCAGGATGGACGGTGGCGCATTGCGAGCACATATCGGGGGCTGCGAAGGTCAGGGCAAAATGCGATGTCGATGGCGATTGCAAGGTGCAGGTGAAAAAGACGCGCAGGGCGTTGCAGCTGTGGGTGGTGGACAAACAGTGGTCTAGTATGCATGCATGCGCACGCGCTTGTTGCACGTCGTCAAGAAAGCGAGAGAAGAAATTCAGGACTGGGCCAATAAAAGGGACCACAAAACAGGTGCTGTGCGTACAGCTCATGCGAAGTAGTCGCTGTGCGGCGCTACGCAGATGCGAGCGACAGCCGGCGGCACAATACGGTCCTCCTTGTCTTCATCTTTGTCATTGCCGTGGTCCTTGCCATGGTGATTGTGGTCATGGTGGTGATGCTCACCCTGCGGCGAGGAGACGCGGTGCCAAGCGTTGTAGCATGAACGGCCAACAGTGAAGGCAGCAGGGTGAGCTGAGGAGGCCAGTGGAGGTGTGTTGAAGGCCGGCGTGCGCAGGAGATTGTGCGGGTGCTGCAGAGGAAGTTACAGGGAATGGAGAGACGGCTGTGGAAGATGTGGTGACCTTGATTGCTTGTGGTGCTGGTTGGCATGGCCACAGAGGACGGCGCCTGCACAACTGACACATAGATAATTAGTCCTACCAGGTGCACAACACCGTGAATCATTGGTGCGCGCAATGCGGAGCAGGGCGTGGTCATGCGCAAAGCTGGCACGTGCTCATCAGTACTTTCCTCAGAGCTCTGAGATGCTCTGACATCAATGAGTCAGTGATGTCAGGGCAGGTCAGGGCGTCCATATGTCAGAAGTCACACATGGCACACAGTTCGATTCCTCGCGCGACGACAAGTCGAACACCCTCGTTGACCTCTCACTCTTTACTACACGCTACGCACTGGTAATCATACTCATCCCTTTTTAGAACCTTCACCAAGTTCACCTTACCATCACTGAGCGTCCTATGGGGAGATTGTGACCAGTTTTGGTAAGTAAATCAGTCAGCATCATGGGTACTTACAGACATACTACTTACCTACTCACTGGCAGCGCACCTGTCTCCCCCGATTGATGCTCTCATGCACCGTACCCAGCATACTCCCAAACGTGTCGTTGAAAGGTGTAGAGGGGCTCCAGTGCCGTCCAGAGGAGGAAGTAGGGAAGTTGTAGAATCGACCAGGTACGCAACCCGCAGCCACCTCTTCTCCCCATCTTCACTGCACATCACCAGACCCATATCTACACTCTTCCGGCCGCGTCAACTTGCAGGAATATTCTCGAACAAGCACCGCCATGCCAGTGTGCTTAGAGCGCAATAGCACAGCCAGTACCATGACCCAATAGCCAACATCTACCCCCGCTCGACCCTCTGAGAGCCCTGTGCTCCCTGCCTCCAGCCTCGCATGTCTAGCTCAAAAGCCTCGAGGATGGAATGATCGAGATGTAGAGCAAGTCTGGCGCCAACCATGAAGAACTCCGCATGCTGCGTGAGGCGAACAAGGAGCTCGTGAACTAGCCAGCTGCAGCTGGCCGAGGCGTCACGAGTCCCCGCCACGCCCCAGAAAAAGCTGCCCTTGCCCACGGACGAGCGCGACACGGAGCTCGCCGCACTGCGCTTCTGCCACGACAAGACAGAAATCCTCACCCGGCGCGTAGCTTGGCTCGGACTGCTCGTTTGTGGGCGGCGCGTGGGCGTGCTCGCGCTGCTGCGCGACCGCAACCACCTGGATGAACCCACCGTCGTGCAGCTCTCCGGGCAGGTGTGGGCCATGTGGACTTGACGCACATTGCGGTCCGTGACGTTGGCTGGGGAGACGCGACACAGTTGCGCCCGCACTCTCGCTGAGCTCTCGGCGGGTATGAGCTTGATGAGCGGTGCATCGTCCGCCATCTGCTCCCCCATCGCCCTGAATCTGCTGCCAACCCCGACCGCCACTGTGACGATGCCATGACGAGCAACACCCCCATGCCACATGACTTCCTCCTCCCGCCCAACCCCGCGCTCGCCTTTGGTCCACATCCTCCATGTCTGCAGCATCCAGAAGGCCCTGCGCGGTGGCGTGTAGCCGTTCGCTACGATAGCCCTCACCCACCGTCTGCCTCACTGACAGTGTCATACCGAGCACGGCCCTGCTGGCGCGGATGGCCCACATGGACGCAAGACATGTACATAATAGGTCTTTCCATAGACTCTAGAGTAGTCTATAGACATCAAAATAGAATACCTTTGCGGCTGCTGGTACAGTACCAGGAGATGGCTGCGACACCAATCGCGCTGCAATGGCAGGCTGTAACGGTATGTCACGCGTCAGCGTTTCAGAGCTTTCCAGCAAAGTCAGAACACGTCAGCCCAAGTCAGCCATTTTGGGAAGTACTGATGCTGTGCTGATGCACAGAGAGGGCGGTGTGCTGGGCGGGCGAAACAATTGCGGCGTGAGGTGCATGGACTTCAGCGCGCAGGTGCATGGGTGGCGGTGGCAAATAGCGCACAAAGTTGCAGGTGGAGGGCGCAGGGACGGCGTGCGGGAGCGCCGGGTGGAAGACGGCCTTGAGCACGGCGAGCCTGGCGCTGAGGACAAAGTCAGAGATGCGCGGCCAACTTCGTAGGATTGAAAGCACCTGGGGCGACCGCGCAGCCGTACATGTTCGCAGCCGCATCACCTCCCGCACATAGCAAGCAAAACCCAGCTAAGAGCTTTAGCAGGTGTAGGAGGCTGAGGGCACTGTCCAGTCGGTTCGTCGCGCCGGTGTGCAAGGTGCTGCCTGGCGTTGCGGCGTCGCAGAACGTCTGCCAACGGTGTGCAGACTGCAGAGATCATGCACGTTGATGGTATAAACATGAACACGCGTGCGTGCGAAGGCTGTCTTGCACACAGTGCCGCACCCAGGTAGCCTTGACCCGATGCTGGATGACCCCCAAACCGCACATCCTGAGAGTTGACGGCCTCATGCACAGCCTGAGAGTCGATGGCCTCGCCCATGCAGCGGCGGCACAGTCGCGGGTGGGTTACAGGCGCGGACCTGTCCAGAGGTGGGCTCACACAGCGCGGGGTCCTCGACGGCGGGGGAAAAATGTGTGGGCGTGCGGGAGGGCACGGGCGCGTGCGGTGGCGGTGCAGGCGTGGGAGCCGTGCGACTGTCAGGCGCCCACATCGGGACCGCGTGGGGACTGTAAACATCCCGGAGGAAGGACGATGATACACCTGGTTCTGAGCTGGGCGAGGATATCACCTCACTTTTCAAACTTTAGACAAGTCGAGTGGTTCATTTCGAAGTCACGTGACTTCGACTTTCGAACTCGCACCGCTCCCGGCCCGCTAGCACAGCCTCCACGGATCTTTCCGAAGTGCCCGCACGTGATTCGGTCCAGACTTCGAAGGCCCATCATCATCAGACCCGCCTCAAACATGATCGAAAGTTGAAACACTCCACGAGATTGTTAGGCTGCGCCGCACCTAGGCCATGTCAACTCCAGAACATTGCCCCCTCATTCCTAGTATTGTCCCCCCCATTCCGGCTCTATTCCTACCCCTCCAGATGTGCTTCGAAGCGTTCCTAACCACTTCGAACCGCTACGCAACACAATACTTTGGAAGTTCGCACGATCACCGCAGCGACTTCAGAACATATTCGAAGTTAGGCGCACATTTCGACAGTGGAGTCCCTTATGTTTCATCATCTTATGTTTCATTTCTACTCTTCTCAGGCTCTCTAGCAATGGTGTTTGACTTACTGTTTGATTGCGACTCACTCACTACATGTGATCTTGACCCACTTGCTTCGTGTTTTGTTCTACTTATACTCTGGTTTGTTCTCATGGTTGTATATTAGTTCGGACTTGTTCGTAGTATATATAGGCCTCGTTAGTACGATATTCGGGATCAGATCAATCCCCCTGATCATATCCTATGCCCCCTTTGTCCCCCACATCTCGAGACTCTCGCTAGAGCCTCTCCTCGACCACATGTGTTGTCAAAGCGCTTCTGACTTCGCACCTTTTGACTTCAACCTCGACTTCGCCGCATGCCGCATGCCGCATGCCACACGTATAGTATTTGACTTCGACTTCGGATCTCGACTTCAACTTTCGACTTCGCCTTTGACGCACGTATAATATTCACCTTTTGATTCCACCCTCGACCTTCGATTTCAATTTCGATTCACATCTCGACTTTGATTTTGACTTCGGAACTCGACTCCGACTTCGATTTCGATTTCGCCTTCGATGCACGTATCCTATTCTCATTTTGATTCCACCTTGACCTTTGATTTGGATTTCGATTGACACCTCGACTTTGACTTTGACTTCGGATCTCGACTCCGACTTCGATTTCGATTTCGATTTCGATTTCGCCTTCACCTTTGACTTTGACTTCGCCTTCGACGCACGTATCCTATTCTCATTCTGCATCCACCTTTGCCCTTCAACTTCGATTTCGATTCCAACCCAGACTTCACCACTTCGTCACTGCCACACTTCGAATTCGACTTCGGCACTTTGACTTCGACTTTGGCACCTTGACTTCGACCTCGGAACCTCGACGTCGACTCGACTTCAACATTTCGGAACCTGAACTTCGACTTCGGGACTTCGACACTTCCACTTCGACTTCAACACTTCCACTTCCACTTCGGGACTTCGACTTCGACGTTTCGGAACCTCGACTTCAACCTCGGAACTTCGACACTTCAACTTCGACTTCGACACTTCGACACTTCGGCTTTCAACTTCGCCTACACCGCACGAACGTTCGACGCTCCACACATTGTTTCCGAACACACAGATCGTAACATCCCCCCACTTCCCTGTCCTTCCTATTTCGGATCACTCCCGAACACATTGCCTTTGCCTTTCGAACACCTTTCCCCCACTTCGGAGACGCCCCCAGAGACTTCGGGACCACTGACGACTCGCCCCTCACACACACACAACGGTACCGTGCGCTGCGCTCTAGGGACAGGTATACAAGACATTTACCGCCCTACTACCGGCTGGTACCCATCAACGGGTGGTGGTGGTGGTGAGACAAAGAACACGGATGGCGGCATCTTGGAGCGATGAGCGGGGTTAGTGCCGGCGGTCCGGGGAAGGCGCCACAGCATCTCTCAGCAAAGCACCTGGACCCGCTGTGCCGCCGGCGCCGCAAATTCTCGCGCACGTGACATTGGTTCATTTTTGAACACCCCGCAAATTGCTCTGTAGCACCTTCCACCCTGCGCCGCTTGCTTAGGTAACTGCACCATCTTATTTGCATTGTAAATATGGATCGATTGATATACATATGTTGCTATACAGGAGAGGGGACGGGGGAATGTCGAGCTCGTCGTCGCCGTCGACGACGACGAGGCTTGGCGCAGCGAGCGGGACAGGTACCAGCGGTCCGGGAAAGGCACCGCGGCATCTCTCTGCAAAGCGCCTGGAACCGCTATGCCGCCAGCGCCGCAAATTCTCGTGCACGTGACATTGGTTTGTTTTGAGCACCCCGCCAATCTACCCCCCCCCCCCCCCCCCCCCGCACCTCGCTTGCTTAGATAATGGCACCATCGTATCCGCCTTGTCAATACGGTTCGATTGATATATACATGTTGCTATACAGGGGAAGGGACGGGGGGAATGTCGAGCTCGTCGTCGTCGTCGACGACGACGACCCTAAGCGCGCGGCGGGGAGCGTTGGCGCCGGTGACGACAGGCGCGGGAACGCTGGCAACGGGGCGGGCACGTGCTTGATGGCGTTGCTCTGGCACGTTCGGGCCGGCCGGACTGCACTGGTAATCAAACCGGCGATCAAACCGGCACCGGCAACTTATGACGGAATAGATGCAGGCACCGACTTAAGAAACCCCCTAGTAAACGATTCTACTTCGTAAACTCAGGGAATCGTAATGCCACGTGCTGGTTGCACGGTCTGCCCCGATTGTGGAGGCTTCACTGTATTCAGAGGTGGCAGCACAGCCATTTATGTACGTCATTGAAATTCATTGAAGACAGTCGACGCTGTTTTTCCATGACTGACGAACATATCCCTTCAGTTTGCAGCTCACAGTGGAGAGAACTGCGCGTGCGGCCATCCGTGGTACTCTCACGCACAGCTGCCGGCCGTCAGGCCTCATGCGAACTCTCGGGGTGCTATGCCTTCAAAACGATGCGCGGTGTTTTTTGCGGTGCGTTGTTCACCAAGCACTGTACTTCTCTGCTCCTTGCTTACGGTTAATGTCCCCATCACTATGTTCTTTCGCAGGCTGAGAATCCCGAGGACTGGGGTTGGGACTCGGTCTGCGTGTGCGGCGGCAAGTGGTCCGTTCATGCAGCTCCAGCCGTCCAATTTGGGTGAGTAATGTCATGTTCACTTTTGACTCTTGATGTCTTACACTGGCCGGTTACACTCCAGCGAAGTGAATGTCATCCAAGAGGCCGCAACCGGAGTTGGCGTCAGCATGGCTGTTGCCCGCGCTGGTCCCATTCCCGCCCCGGCCAATGTCACGCCAGCTGTCACCTTCACGCAGCCCCCACCTGTCACCGCATTCTCCGGCCTGGAACATCGCCCCCCGGTCAGTTCACATCGAGCAGACTCTACGAACGAACGCCGTGTCAATCACTTCACGGAGCAGAACAGACGCATTGCAAGCCTCGGAACCCAGGCTGCCCGCACGTCGCGCAACAAGCCGGTCACTCGCCAAGGCCAAACCCAGCCTACTCCTAAGGCTGCTCCACATTCTGCAAGCGGGCCTTCATCTGCTGTCGCAGGTCTGTCGTCAGCTGGCCCTAACGCCTTCGGAGATAGCCCCACGCCACCCGCACAGGAGGTGTCTTTCCTCGTCGGACTGATACCCTTCTTGGTGCGTCTCCTGTCTCGGTTTGTTCTATATCCGCCCCGCTGATGCTGAATATCCGGTCTGTGCAGCCTCCTCAGCTCAATGACAATGAGGCGGACATCAGCAGTCCCCCCCTCACTTTCAGCACAACGATGCTCGGTGAATTGCAGCGCGCTCTGCATAAGCACCATCTCGTCTTCCGTGTCCGCGTCCCTGCGGAGGGTATCATGTGGGAGTTGTTTGATAATCAGGTCCAAGCTCATTGTGCGGCCAACAGTTTGGTTCTCCCTCCTCGTCCTCTCCCAAGTGGCATGCGTGGGCCCATTCAGCGTCATCCTGACTCCCTTTCCTGGCTCATCTTGAGCGTCAATACACCCAGGAAGAATCTGATCCAGCACACGCTCAATCCCAGCTCCACCGATCATGCGGCCGCTTTCACATTCAAGAAGCTCTTTACCCACAACAAGGGTGCTATAAACCGCCTGAACAGTCCTGAGACTTCTCCAGACGACAAGTTCCTATTTGCAGGTGTGTTCCAAGTCTTTGATACTCTATGTCAGGTGACAATGATTATTTAAATATTCTGTCTGTCGTGCAGCTCCTCGCTTCGGACATCTTCGTGGTGCTGTGTTTTCCTTCATCATCACCCCTGATGGGGCCAATATTGAGGGCGACGCATTCTCCCCCCACCGATGCTTCGGCGGCCGTGTCCTCTCAAAGGTTCTCCCAGATGCGGACATCCCCCGCAAGTGCCTACTGAACTGCGTGGAATCGTTCACTCCGTTGGCCACCTCAGGTGATACCGCAACCGCTTTGGACCTACCCAGTCCTGCAACATCTGACATTGATGTGTGTGCTCCTGCTACCTTATCTCCATAGGCCATACTAAAGGCTCCAATTGCCAGTTGCCGGACCATCTGACGACACCTTCTGTGCCAGCAGCAACTTCTGTGAACACAGATGCTGCACCAAATCGAGTTCAACATGACCTGAACACTGACCATGACCATGACCACGTTGCTGGCACGGGTAGTGGTCGCGCGGCCATTACAGACCCCAGTCCTGCACCCCTTGTACCATTACGCAGGGGCAGATCTCCGCCTGCCGAGGTGCGCCTAATTGTCAGAGGCAATTAGCCAGCACGTCAACTTATATACTCTTAGCATGCTGACGCCTCGCATTCTGCTGCTGCCTCAACCTCCAATTCTACTCGCAGTGTCAGACCCCGCCCGTCGCCTGCCCTCATGCGCATTCGCGACATCAGAAGAGGCACTGCGGCGTCATCCACAAGCCAATCCTCAGTGCACCGTGCCACGGTGAGCCCATCCATGCATACCGCCGCCCGCCCACACTCATTGTCTCACTCATACACCTCGTTTCAGGATGCTGGCCCTCAGCAAAATAGCGCTTTCATTGACCTCACCGGGGATGACACCAACAGCAGCGGATCACCTGCACAGGCTCCCGTCTCAATTCTGCCTGTTGCCAGCGCGTCGGTGGACTCGACCGTGCCGGTGCCGGTACGTCCATACTTTGCCTCATTCAAGCCTTACGTTACATGCTCTGTTTCTTACACAATACATTGAACTGATACTCTGTGCACAGCTCCTCCTTGCACTGCACTCCCGGCTGCCAGAACCAGAGGCATTCATTGATCCAGGCACTTTGTGGAGTGGTACCAAGCGCATGCGCACCTGGGCATCCGCTACTCAAAGGCGTCTTCATGCTGAACACTCCCGCGACGACGGTCACTTTCATTTAAAGGCCTTGGACATCAAGACAGCTGCACAGGCTGTCAACGCCTTCATTGCTTGGCACTGCGGTGTCAGGGAAGGCCACACCTCCCTTTCTGACCTGCTGCTTGCTACGGTCGGTCCTGATGTCAGCCTTGCCGAAGTCCCGCTGCTTGCAATTTGTGCATCCCCGTGCACATGGGAGATGTGAGCGTCCATTTGTATGCTTTGCTCATGATCAGTTGTCTAACTCCATATGAATCCTCAGTGGCTCAGGCTTTGGCAAGGCGCCGCTGCGGGCCGTCCTAATCCAAGCCGTTGCGTTCTGCACAGAGCGCGCGGACTTCTGGCGCGCCTCTGGCGAAAGAGATTCATATTATGTTCCAGATCTTCATCCTTCCACCGATTACGATGCTGCGCGCTATCAAGCTTTCCAGCACTTCGGAACCCTCGCCTTTATCTTCATGGTTCTGGTTGAGCTCGGACCAGACCCTATTTCTCCTTTCTTCATCCAGTACATTGTTGATGGTCGCGCGGCGTTCAACATTGACACTGCATTCATCAGCCGCCTTGAGCCTGAAAGGCTGCAGATTCTGAAGCTCTGGACCGCGTGGCGTGATGGCCCATGGTCTCCTATCCATCCAACCTCGCCGCTTGGCATGCTCCTTGCGGACGCAAGCATAAACGTCTGTGACGTCCATCCATCCTTGCAAATGCACCCCGTTTCTGACAAGCGCACAGGTTTCCCGGTTCTCTCGAGCACCTGATGACCAGGCCCAAGCCAAGGCGGGCATTGAGCGGTCCCTTCTGTCATTCATGCTCTTCGGGCACTCGGACCCGTCGCATCATCCTGATTTCATAGCGTTTGCGGCAGGCTTCAATTGTATGGGTGGCATGCAGGTATTCATCTTCTGCTTTGCTCAAGGAAGTCGGAACTTGATGCTTTCTAGGATATTGAAGGAACCGCCAAACCTTTCATTGAACACATGTACAACCGTCGCATCCACGAAACAAAGGATGTACTCGACATCATCACCTTCACATCCCCAGCACGCAGTACCGCCACTGATCGAAAGTACGAGACAAAATTTGCTGAACGTCTGCGGCAATACCTTCGAGGAACTGGCCATCCCAACCACCAGCAAATGCTCATGATATTTGGGCAGTCGTTGGACACGTCCGAGCCTCCAACCCTGCCTCCAATCCAGGGCAATGCAGCCACCTTTCGTGTGCGCCGCCTCATGTACGTCATGACTGGCATGGAGCTCATGCCGCCGCGCGGCGGGGCTCCGGGTAACGATGCATCTGGAGTGCCACTGCGGACGAACAAGAGGCTTGAGGTGCGCCACAGCTTGCTGTCAGCCCAGGTTTCCCCGCTTATGCTATGCCGTCTCATCTTGCCAGTTCACTTTCAAGCATGTCCGCGATAATCTCACCAGAGAACAGTTGATCACCACGGAGGTCCGTTGTTATACTGCATACTGCATTCGGTCAGTTCGGCAGCGTGCCATGTCTGACTTGACATGTCCATAGCCTGGAGCTATTGAGTGGACCTCGTGTTTCAACAAGGGCACCGTCCCCATGAACTCAGCACTTCGCAACCTTCTCGATGAAGATGTGCCTGTAGGGCAAGCGAGCTACTTTGACGTTTGGATGCATGCACCTTTGATCTTGGGCACTGGCGGGGATATTGACACCTTTGATGGTGAGCCTTCTTTTTAATTCGTAGGATTGCGCAAGGGTGCAAGGATGCAATAGGTGCAATAGGTGGCATCGGTGGTGGTGGCGTCAGTGGTGGTGTCCGTGGTGCACAAAACATTTTGTACAAATTCAAAACATTTTGTGTGCTCTCTCTCTGGTATTAGCATGGCTAGCCACCTGAAATTTTGCTAGCAGCTGAATATCTCCCTGAATTCCCCTCTGAATTCCCGCGCGACTTGCCACATTCCCACGCTTCAGCCCTCAGCACAATATACCTAAGGCCATTCGTGCCATTGCGATCCTGTCGCTTTATTGCACCAAAGTCGGGACATGCACTACAACCCTCAATACAAGGTCTCCAGACTTGGTTCCATGTACGAGGCCTCCTTGTTGAATATCTCCCTGAATTCCCCTCTGAATTCCCGCGCGACTTGCCACATTCCCACGCTTCAGCCCTCAGCACAATATACCTAAGGCCATTCGTGCCATTGCGATCCTGTCGCTTTATTGCACCAAAGTCGGGACATGCACTACAACCCTCAATACAAGGTCTCCAGACTTGGTTCCATGTACGAGGCCTCCTTGTTGAATATCTCCCTGAATTCCCCTCTGAATTCCCGCGCGACTTGCCACATTCCCACGCTTCAGCCCTCAGCACAATATACCTAAGGCCATTCGTGCCATTGCGATCCTGTCGCTTTATTGCACCAAAGTCGGGACATGCACTACAACCCTCAATACAAGGTCTCCAGACTTGGTTCCATGTACGAGGCCTCCTTGTTGAATATCTCCCTGAATTCCCCTCTGAATTCCCGCGCGACTTGCCACATTCCCACGCTTCAGCCCTCAGCACAATATACCTAAGGCCATTCGTGCCATTGCGATCCTGTCGCTTTATTGCACCAAAGTCGGGACATGCACTACAACCCTCAATACAAGGTCTCCAGACTTGGTTCCATGTACGAGGCCTCCTTGTTGAATATCTCCCTGAATTCCCCTCTGAATTCCCGCGCAACTTGCCACATTCCCACGCTTCAGCCCTCAGCACAATATACCTAAGGCCATTCGTGCCATTGCGATCCTGTCGCTTTATTGCACCAAAGTCGGGACATGCACTATAACCCTCAATACAAGGTCTCCAGACTTGGTTCCATGTACGAGGCCTCCTTGTTGAATATCTCCCTGAATTCCCCTCTGAATTCCCCTCTGAATTCCCGCGCGACTTGCCACATTCCCACGCTTCAGCCCTCAGCACAATATACCTAAGGCCATTCGTGCCATTGCGATCCTGTCGCTTTATTGCACCAAAGTCGGGACATGCACTACAACCCTCAATACAAGGTCTCCAGACTTGGTTCCATGTACGAGGCCTCCTTGTTGAATATCTCCCTGAATTCCCCTCTGAATTCCCGCGCGACTTGCCACATTCCCACGCTTCAGCCCTCAGCAAAATATACCTAAGGCCGTTCGTGCCATTGCGATCCTGTCGCTTTATTGCACCAAAGTCGGGACAGACTTGGTTCCATGTACGAGAGGCCTCCTTCTCATGAGTACCATGGTCACATGGTCACGTACGTGACAACCGCGGCTGCTGTGACTCTGCATTGTGCTGTTGCGCTTCTCCCGCTTCTCCCTCTCCCACCTTTGCCATATATCCTCCTCTGAGTTGCTTTGCTTTGCTTCATGTCCGTAAAAGTCCACTGTATTTGGAGTCTGATTTCCTGCCGCTGCATGTTGACTAAGTATGCCGAGCTTCGCTTTGCCTGTGCGGATCGATCTGTCTCATGTTTGCTTCCGCTGGGCTGGTACACTGGGCGCAGATCCGGCAGCTCGTCATCCTGTGCACATTTTGCCTTTGCATAGTTATGTGAGTCTTCGCAAAGCCATCTCTTACGGTCTGCGCACTACACTACTCTGCTGCATCTGGTGTGGCTCTTCGCCCTGATCTTCCCTTTGGTGGCAGGCATACTTTCCTCTGGTGTGCCTCGGCCCGGCACCCGAGGGTGGTAATAAGGATGTCACACAGTGCCAGGGGGCCGGTGGTCCGTGCCCCCATATGCTCGGGTGGGCATTTCCAGTTTATTTTCCGACCGCTACCGCGGCACTCTAGTCCCCTCAATATCTCCTTGTTCTCTCTCTCTCCACTGCCCTCTCCACTGCCGTCTCATCTCACTGCCGTCTCAAGCAACAGAGCCCATATGCCTCGGGGACAATCTCGAGGCCAAGGTCGAGGACGAGGACGAGGACGAAGACGAGGGCAGCCGGGGCATGGTCAAGGTGGTAGAGGTAGAGGAAGGGGGTCCAACCATCCTGCTGGTCCCTCTCAAGTCCCTCAAGACCCCTCTGCTCCCACCGCTTCACGTGGATATGCATACGTCCTCCTCGAGGACCTTGACAATAAACCCCCTCCACCGTTGACTGCCCGCGATTTGCGTGTACAACAGCGCGATGAGCAGCGGAACGCTGCACCTCCACATGCAGCCCAACAAGGAATAGTCCCTGATATCAATGACCATGGCACTGGCGGTGGCACCAGCACTGCTAGTGGCCCTGCAACTTCCACATCTACGTCCACTGCCCCATCGCCTCCCCCGCCGCTGTGCCCGTCTCCAGCTCCACCCCCACCCACAACGCTTCCTCTAGCTCCATTGCACTTGCTCAACCACAGCTCCCCCAGTCACTCTAGTCACCATTCATCGCCTCCCAACTTGTCTCCTCCAGACACATCCAGTATAAGACCCCCTGCGCAAGTCGTCGAGCATCATCAGGACATGCAGGCCCCTCAATTTGTAGCGCCAACATTGGTATGGCGTCGTGCCACCTCTGCAGCACTGCCAGCCCCGGCCGGATCCCTACAAGTATCTGGCTCTGGCACCTCCCACCCCACCAGCCCAGCAGAAATGATTGGGTGCCGCGCTGAGGCTGAGGACCATGAAACACAGCGGACTGTTGTACAATCAAGCACGAGCACGGACATGGCCACCGCCAACATTAATACCATTAATACCGCTTACGGTGGTTTTCTCGAATCATCGCTGCAGCAACCGGACAGTCAGCCTTTCAATTCCGGTCTTTCAGTCCCAGTATCCGACAGCAACTTTACCAGTTCCCATATCCCTCCTGATTCATCCATTCCATTTTACTTCCAGCCGCCATTGTCACCCTTGCCCCTGGTGCACACTGAAACGGTCCTTGTTGCGGTGCACATTGGGATCCTCCCTGCTGTCGGCGATCCGATCGATATAGTCATGCGTTGTCTCTCCGTCCCAAATGTCCCAGTGTTATATGGCGAGCCATGGTTTTTCCTGTCCAATCTCCTTGACGCTATTCTTGACGAAATATCCAGCAACCCCGTGCACTGTTTTTTGCCCAAATCTGTGCTTGATAGCATCATCAGTCCTCCGGACCCGGACGGTGCCATTTATACCATTGCATCTTCGCTGGTTCCTTATCCCACTCACAGCAAAGTCTGGCTCTGGCTGGAGCAGACTCTCACCGGGTGCCAGTTTCACGGCCGTCTTCAAGAACGCCACAACTGCATGGATCTTGTCCGCTATGCCAACTCAAGCAACCCTGTCGCTGTGGATCTTCGATCAAAGCAACACATACCGCTGAACATACCCCTTGTGTCTTTATATATCTTCCCCGAGTCTGAGTCTGTGGAAGCGGTGAGTCAGGCCACGCGGAGTATACTGTACCCATTGACCGATCTATTTCCGATGCACAGCTGGATCGTCTGCCCTCGACTTCAACCTTAGTGCCCTCTGCGAGTAGCACTCCGGTGGCTTCTGTGCTTGCCAATATGCAGCCTCTGCCCACACCTCCCACAGCTGCAACAGTCGCACCTGCACCTTCATTATTGCACTTCAAGTTGCCTGCCGCCAGCCACGGCCAGCCTCCGGCAGCAGGCTCTGATGAAGCTGCGCAGATTGCTCGTGAATTCCTCAGCATGCGGTTCCCAGACATGCATCAGAGGCTGACCGACATGCGACAAGATGACACAGCCAGTGCATTTGATTGGATCCGCTGTGTCCATCAGGTGGCCAACATCCGCAGCGCACTTGGCTTCCCTCACCGTCGACGCTCGCATCAAATTCCGGCCGGCCCTCTCATTGAGCTTTCTCACATAGTCGAGTGGGTTGTTGGTGGTCCCTTCAATGCTCATACTTTTGAGAATATCAGGTCGGAGGTGCGTGTGCTTGGTTGGTCGATGATAATCCCCAGCCTGACATACAGTGCTCTATCATCAGGTGAAGGCCATGGAGGCTATCACAATCAAAGCCAAGAGCACTATTGCCAGGGCTGAAGCACAAACATACAGCGCGCAAGACCGACGCGACATAGCCCTGCTCGAGCTTTTGGTGGCCGCGGCAGCACAAGGACCAAGACCATCAGATGCTCTGTCCAATGTAGACAGAGACCTCATGGCCGAAGCCCGGACTCTCACCAAAAACAAAGCAATGTCAAAGTTGAGAGATCTGGCACGCGCACATCCCATACTGAGATAGCGGCAGGCATGGAGGCAGGTAGGGCAGCAGGTACTTAGTAGTGAGTAGCCAACCCGCGGCGGCGAAGTGCGTTAGCCCCTCAATGTTATCTTTACTATATTCTGCCACACACCGCCCACACACCGCTTGCTTGCCTTTATTACCACTTCCATCATGTACGCCACGGACTTTGCGTGCAGGGCAGTGAAGTTGTGCTTGTCTGCTTGTTGTGCCAAGCCAGCAGCCGCTCGAGATGGGGCGCTGCCGCGGCTAGCTTCTCTCTGTCTCCCGGCGACACCGGCATTACAATACTCCTCCCTCCCCTCCGGTGTTGTGCCCCCCTCCGCTCTGCATATGACTTTTGCTGCCTTTTGCGTGATGCCGCCGACTTCAAGGGCGCCTCTGCCTCCGCCATCCTTTTGATGTCCAATGGAGATGGAGATTGCCACCTGGTTGGTGAGGTGCGCATACTGGGGTTTGTAGGCTGTCTACCCAATTGCAATTGTGCACAAGTTGCTGGGTTTTCGCTGCGCGCAGCGCACCTTTGGTGCGCACGTTCCCTGCTCGCATGACGCGCGGCACTCGCACCGCTTGCTACCACTCACACGCTGGCTGGACGGACGTGCCCCTTGCATGCTGGACATATGACGTGCCTCTTGATGGCTGGATGCCACCAGTCTCTTTTCCTGGATGCCCTCGCCGGACGGGTTCATGAGCAGCAAAAGTGCCGAGCTCGCGCATCGGCGCCTATTGGGACGTGCATCGGATGACCTCGCGGTACAGTACGGGGTGTAATAAATGCACTAAAATAAGAGGAAATAAGGAAACGCAAGCCCAGTGCCGTCAGGACTCGGCAAAGCCTTTGTGCTCTTGTTGTTTTCATCATTTTCCGGTCCCAAATTAACATCCTCTGTACGGACGGCAACGCCAGCTTCCGCGGCGTGCGCTCAGCACTCAGCATCAGTACTTTGTCCCTGGCTGATGCGCTGAAACCAGCTGACCAAATTGGTTCAGCTCAGTCAGTGCCGTCAGCTCTGTTCAGCTCGGTCAGTGCAGTGCTGTTCAGCTTGGTCAGTGCTGTTCAGCTCACGGAGATGAGGCTAAATATGCTCTAGCATATGATGAATTATTATCATTTAATCTATCTACGATGGCCGTCCTCTGTAGCAAGGCATGTGGTGACAACACCCCTCCATCCATCGCCGGCGCCGTGCGGGCCCGCCGCGTCCTCGCGCCGCAAGATCCCAGCGGCACGCCCTGTCACCGGAATACCCTGCCGGCACCCTCCAACGTGTGCCGGGCTGCATCTTGCGACCTGCGCTGGCGGCACATCCCCGACTAGGACTCGACGGTCTCGTCCACCGCTGGAGTGTCCTCGGCGCCGTCCAGCCTCGTCCACCGCAAAAATGCGTCGTGAGCGCCGCTCGAGCTCGTGGCTGTCGTCCAGGTGCGCGAACGGTCACCAGCGCCGCCCGGGCGCGCCACTAGCCCGCCCAGCCCGTGTCGAGGTGTGCGCGTGTTGCCGATGCGCCCGGCCGCCTTGTTCGTGAGCCCGCCAGTGGATGTGCACGCCGCGAGGGACCGGCGCGCGTCGAGCGCGACGGCGACGGTGCCGCCCGGCATGAGCTTGAGGAGCGGCTCGCCAATTCCTCTCCTCCTCGGGCAGCCCGAGCCCGCGCCGGTGCTCACGCCAGCGCTGGGCGTTTCAGAAGTACGCGTGCGCGATGGGCGGCTCGCCTCGGCGTGCGCGCGGGAGAGAAAGGGGTGCTGCGGCGTGAAGCAGGCACGCCAGGTGCGAGGGTTGGGCGTGCGCGGTGGGGTGGGCGAGCGCGAGAGCGCAAGGGGCACTTCGAACTCGTTCTGCACGGTTGATCTGTGGTTAGTACACACATAGAGCAGTCGCGGGAGTTGGGTAAGACACACCTTTCCAGCGGTTGAACACTGCGCCCTACTCCAAGCATATACTTGAGCAAATACAAGAGGCTGATTTCCTGGCAGGCAGCGCTCTAGGTATGAAGAGAGCGGTGCTCACGCTCCAACAGGTCTTCTCTTCCAACTCTTCCAACGTATATTACCACTCAGCCCGCAAATACAATGAGATGATGTACTATATGTGACGCCGCTTCTTGCGGGTGCGTGGCAACTCCTTCAGAATGGGGTCAAGAGTAGGATGCACAGTCCGCAGGGTTCCAATCCCTCGAGTGATGCGCTCTCGCTTTCCATCTGAGGAACCAACATCGGTCGCCTCACTTTGACTGACGACGTAGCGATCGGCGGTTTTGCGCCTCTTCTTCAGCAACCGGGTGGGGGGCGGCTCCGTCAATTCGGGCGAGCTCGTTCTGGTCAGGGTGGAGGGTAGGATGGAGTAGTTTGATGCTGGGGAGGATGGCTGTGAACACGGAGCAGAAGATGGAGGCAGCTCCGAGTCGCCCAAGTCCAAATCTAACTCTAAGGGGTCGAGCGAGGTAGATGCGAGTGGTGTGAGAACGGCGACAGGCTGGACAGAGGTGGGTATCATGGCAATCTTGATCTCTGCTTGCTTGCGAATCTCACGCTGAATGCGGGATAGGGTGGTCTTGCGCTTGGCACCCTGTACGCCGCTGCTGATGGTAGCCTTGCGACCACCAAGGGCTTTCCGCTCATTGGCCAAAAGAGCTCGTCGAACGAAGAATTCGTTGACAGAGCCCATTTTTCCGCCGTGACAAGGTAGGACTCTGTGGCAGAAGTCAGGCGATGGCGATGGCAGCGAGGAAAGAAGACATGGACGTACTTGCTGATACGATGACCGGCCTTGCCTTCATATATCACAACGCCGCTCCCGCAATACTCCAAGGGGCCTATCGCGACATCCTTCCTGTCGGACAGGATACGCTTGAACAATGCGCGCTCACGCTCACGACCGGTGATGGCCTGTATAGGTCTGCCCGTCTAAAATAAGATTACTGAACATGCAAGATTGGGGCGCAGGGTTCTCACTTTGTTCCAGCTTGAGCGCCAAAAGGAACAGGAATCACGGCCCATATCTGCTTGCTGGCGCGAGAGAAATATGTCGGTCGAACACATTTGCGCATTTGCAACGCATCATCCAGGAAGAGATTGGACGCATCATACAGCTCGAGATCCAGATGGGTCTGCACGAGCGAGAATCCTTTCAATGCCCAAGTGAGACAATGCGCGCCGAGCCACTGAACTGGAATGCTGACGACGAACCATGTTTGGTGTAAAATTTGTAGATTGGGTTGAGGGCAAGGGCTCCTCGGACCGTGTCGTCAGGGTGCTGGGTAAGATCGGCCCACTTCTCAATGCCGAATACAAGGGCACCAAGATGGCCCGGCTGCTGCAGAGCACTCTGTAAGTATGTTGGCTCAAAGGCGTCATAGGCTGAGCCAGCGAGTGACTGCCCCAGAGCGTGTCAGGCAGAGAATGCAGCAAGGAGATGAAATGCACACACCCTGTGAGCGTCAACAAGCAACGCATGTCGCCTGGACATCCTGACATTGGACTTTGCGTAGACATACAGCCAGGACGCATACGACCGCCGTTCTGAATCCGTTGGGGCCTGGATACCCTCACGAACGGACCGTTTGACCAAGTCGTCCCTGTACACAGTCAGCCCTGCATGTTACCACGAGTGCGGGAGCGCCGTACCACACACGGTGCGATGTTGCGGCATAAGTATAGTATGCTTCCAGCACCCGCGCGAGCATAGACGGTGTTTGCATCACCTGGCGCTCCGTGGCATAAGGGCTGACGCCTATGCAGATAAACTGAGCGAAAACGTAGTAAAAAGGGGCATCCGGTAGCGGCGCACCTGCGAGATACAGCACCTCTGAGGACGTATACACCCCCACTCCCGGAAACACGGCATCGTGTTTGCGGCCATCATTGCAATCCGCGGGTAGGGTTGCGTCGCGCATAGCATCAATGAACAGCTTTGATGTTCCCTTCTTCATGCCGCTCCATCGATGTTCCAGCCAGTCCGCCACGGAGCTGACAAAGGCAGGCCATTGACGGACAACGTCAATCTCGCGATAGGGAAGTGCAGCTTCGTTCACAGCCCACTTGACCTAATGTGTTGTGGTGCGTATAGCGACAGTGACATGGTCAATTGAAGGCTCCTCACCTGGAATACTTGGTCGCGCGATGGGAACGCAATAACGCAGTGTGCAAACACAATTGCGAGGCCAACGCGGAATGTGCGAAGCTGCTCATCACAACTATCAGATACGACATGGAGATGTGTGCGTAAGGTATAGCACGCACCTTGACCGGGATTCGCATCACAGTCTCCCACATATCCAAAGAGTAAACTTGAATCGAAGTATGGAGATAGTATTGCAGCTGCAACCATCGTCAGTGATTGATATCTCAATAAGCAAGACATGACGCACTTGCATCCACAAAGGCCCCAATCCCAGTATCACAGTGCGGGCAGTATACTTGACATCGCAGAGCACCAGAGTTGACAGATCGGTGACGCCGCTGGGCCATAACTCTGTTTGCGAAGTGTTTTGACCGCGCAGAATCTTCAAGTCCGGCGTCAGGATGTCGACCAAGCTGTCCTTGATCCGCGGGCGCCGACGCTGCAGCTTCTCGACCTCTTTCTCCGACGCATCAAACCAGAGCTCCCTGACAGTCCAGTCAGCGCCGGGGTACGCGTTCTTGAACTGGTTCTGGAGATACAGGCCGCTGGCGTAACACTCCCGGTATTCAGGCATAGCGGAGCGCGCGGGAGAGCAGAGCTGTGAGATCGGGGAAGACGCGGGAACGATCAACAAACGTCCAACGCGTCCAGTCGCGTGCCGTCACAACATTTGTCACACAGTGTGACCAGGCGCCATGCTCAACAATACCCCGCTCACCGCAATTTATTGGAAGGCTTCATTGCTAAATATTATTTTGCATCCTTAGAAATGAGCTCCCAAGCCGTCTACAAAATTTTGGGCCTTAAAACGACCGGTTCGCACCTCTACAATCGTCCTTAGGACAGTTTCCCACGGCTAGCGGGGGCGACGCGCGGTGTGGGCTCTGCGTGGTGGGAAGGGCGCACGATCCTACGCAGCTGAGGATGCTCCGTCTGCGTCTGCATCCGGCGACACTCCGCCGGGAGTGGCGGCGCAGATTGAGAGGCGGGTGGAGATACTGGTGGTGCGCAGGGTGCAAGCCGAGAGAGCTTGCGGCGGGAGCTGATCGGCCGCTTGTCCGACACGTAACTAGTACAGCATGTACAGGTGTGCGGTATGCTCCGGCAGCACAGGTCAAAAAGCGATATAGGAATATATTACTGCGCCAATCCTAATACACTGGGGACTATCCGGGCGACCAATCTACACATGTGTCCATTGCAAACTTGGAGGACACCCTGTATGTCTGATGGCACATGTGGGAGTGCGATAGCCTCAGCATGGCGCGGCATGCCGGCGGCGGCACAGTACGATGACCGCCGGAGAGCGCAACCGATAGAGACAGGCCGTCGCCCGTCAGAGCCTACCAAAGCCATGGCCGTTTTCAATTCGTCGGCATCTTGAGACACGTAGTGCGCAGGCCGTCACCGCTCCACTTGGCCACCTCGATGAGAAGCTCGCGCTTCTTGTCCGCCGCAACGGCCGAGTGCAATTCGTACAGCGTGGCTAGGGTTTACTGTCAGCAGTCGGCTAGTTGCGAGCGGAGGATACGGGACGTACAGAGATTGAAGAGGAAAGGCTGGGCCATGGCGAGCGTCGATGGGGCGCCATGGAGAGCTGTCTCCAGCACATCGATTCCCTGCACATCACACGATCAGCCAGGAACAGGTCTCCGGCGTCGAGTTGAACTCACCTCCTTTAGCTTTCCTTCACCCAGCAGCACCACCGCGAGGTTGTTGACGGCCTGCAACCGTTCACATCAATCAGCGCAGACAAAGACCAGTGTCCACAGACAGCCCACCGCAAATTTCTCCGGGTCGAGATCGACGATGTCTCCGAGGATCGCGTTGGCGCGGGGCCAATCGCCGCGGGCGGACGCGCGAGGAACGCGGTGTTCACGTCCTTGAGCGGCTGCGGGACCGCGGGGTCGCGTGCAACGGCGGCGAAGTGGCGCTCGGCGGCGGCCAGCTGTCCTGCTTGGAGGTATATGCGGCCGACGGCGGAGCGCAGCACGTGCGTAGGATCGGGCTGCGCGAGCAGGGGCTCCAGCAACCATGTCGTGGCGGTGAATTCCTAACGGAGGCTGGGTCAGTGCTGTCAGCGCGAGCAAGAGAAGGAAGGAGGCGTACCTTCGTCTGGACGAATTGGGAGGCCACGATCAGCGCGACTTGGGTGCCGCGCTCCATCCACATCTCCCTGTCGCCCTGCCTTGCCTTCCGCCGGCACTTGCGCAGCAGCGCGCTGAGCGCGTCCGTATACCCGCGCGGGTCGCCGGACCAGTAGCGCATGCGCGCCTGCAAGACCTCCAGCTCGAACGGAAGCAGCGTGTCGAACACGTACGCGTGGGCGGCGGCGCGTGGGCGGCGGGCGGCAGGCTCGTCAATGGGTGGACTGGGCGAGGCGACGTAGAGCTCGCTGGCCGCCGATGCGCGCGGCGGTGGCGACGCGCGTTCAAGCAAGTTGAAAGCAGAAGATTGTTGATTGTTCTCTGACATGGTGGTGGAGAAGAGAAGGATGATTCGCAAGAGTTCTGAGGGCGGGCGGGCAGCGTTGTCGTCGTGCAGTGCAGCGAGCTCGCTCTACGGTGGCGATACCTTAGATTGGCAGGACATACCGGATTTGGTTGCTTCCCAGGTGCGCGTAAGCGTATCTCTGAACTTAACTTGCCCATCAAATGGCTCTCGTTGTAGGCAATGACGCCAGCCAGTGCTGTTGTAGTTGGTAACTAGACAGTAAATGTTGCGCAGGCTGGGCAGACGCTTGTGTGTGCCCGAGTGTGGCAAGGAGTCTAAGGACTTGATTTCGGGACCCCGGAACCGGTCGCCTGGGGTGACATCGGTGGCGTAGACTCCGAGTCTGCCGTAGAGCGGAGGTACAGCGACAACACTCAAGCTCGCCGAGGGTCAGAGCCAGGGAGTCCTGGCCTCCAATCCTCACAAAAGAGTCGAACCCGGAGATTCGGCATGGGGCAAGACGGAAAAATCATGAGGCCGCCGCGCCCGCATATCGGCCAGAGACTCGCTGACATTTGTACGTCCAGGCTCTCCCTACTGCATCTACTCCTCGCATTCTGTATTTACATATCGACTCATCGTCTTCCCCTATAGTCAATGCCAACAAAGCCAGATTGGCCGCCAACTCGCGCGTCCGCGCCGGCGCATCGATTGCCAGCACCAGCAGCACGCTTCCCCCACTCAACGATGCATATCCCGATCCCAGAGACACAACTGGCGCGGCGCCGGACCAGGTAGGCCAGCTAGTCGCCGATATTCGTACGTCATTTTCATACAACCTCCACACATACTTGCTGTTCTCGGTCACTTACCGTCCTCCGCTCCAGTAAATTCCAACAAAGCTAAACGACTCAGCTCTAGTTCGCGCCTTCCACCCGAGCCCGTCTCCGTGTCGCCATCCTTCGTCCACGGTGCACCTGACGCGAGCGGGAGTGTGGCCCCCTCACTCGTCGGCCTCACAGAAAGCACCGCGCTAATTACGCCGGAGCCTCCCGGTGAGCCGGGTGAGGTGACAAAGGCTACCTGGACAGGAAAGAAGCGCGCACGTCTGGAAGTCCACTGGGATGAGGATACGCAGGCGTCGAGGAAGCGTCCTGCTTCAATTGCGGCTCGTGACGACTCGGAGGACGCCCATACCGACGAGGGCGACGATGGCTGGCTGAGGGAGAGGCTGGCGTCGCAGACGCGGGACCGTCCGGCCGAGCAAGATGCAGATGGAATAGTGGCAAAGCGCACTGGCAGGCATCGGATGCCAGAGCCAGAAGAACTGAACCAGGTCAACCAGCCTGCGTCGAAGATACATGTCACGTACGTCTCTTTCCTTATGGCCCGTTCTTGGTGTCTGAATGTGCAACAGGAAGGGCAAGAAGAACGCGTTACAGGTCGCTCAAAAGGTACGTCCAAAGTCCCGTATCCTGCCTCATATATAATTGTTGGGTCAGTCACTCCCATCCCGCACCGTCAACGAGGACGCCATGCCTCTGAGACTTAGCGCGACATCATATCCTGTCTCCCAGTCCAAGGTCAAGCACAAGACTAGATCTGCGTTGAAATCGCCCTCGAAGCCCAGATCTTACCCTACCCCCAAATTCAATCCGTCACAGGAGGGTGAGGACTCGGATGACGAAATTGACTTCTTGTCGCCGCGGCGGCCATCTTCGTCGCTGCCAGCACGTTCCTCTAACCGTGATTAATTGGTTTTCAACCTAACGTTCGTTGATCTCGCACCTTCTCACATATATGTCGGATACTAATTCTGTGTTGTACGCACTCACCGAAAAGCACAACACTATGGTTTCTTGTCGCAGTACTTGTATGACTTGGTGCAGTTTGGCTTCGGGCAGCGGAAGTCTGTCGACCAGTTTCCCTTGTGCAGGAGCCCACAAAGAGCAAGATACCTCGGAGGAATCGTCTAGTATGATGAGATGAAGCGGAACATTCAGCCTGCGTCAGATCTGCAGCACGGTGCCATCTGCGGTCCCAAGGGCGAGGACGAAAGCTATCCACATGGTAGTACGAGTCCAACTTACGACTCGGGGTATCAGAGGACCTCTGTTAGCAGAACGCCAGTTTCCGGGGTCCCGCTCGACTTCTCCTTCACCGCACAGCTCCCTTGGAGGAGCCTGTACGCCTCGATATACACGGTAGGGCACGATGATTTCCGCGCCACGACCTTTGGTTTAGCGTCGTGTGCCGCGGCTGGCACCTTGCTCGCCGCCACTAGATGCCAAATCGCAGGGGGACCGAAGGCGGCGCGACGGACCATCAGACCGATCCATTTCCGTCTCTACTCTCTCGGCTCGCCACAGGTTCGGCTTTTCAGCTGAAGAGCCGCTTATACTTGATCCCCATCCTGCCTCTCAGAGAGATGTCACGATGACCACCACACAATCACCGTCAGTCGACTATGGCGGCGTCCTCTGACTCGTACTCGGTCTCAGCCCTCGGAAGTGAGTGCATTATAATTATACTGCGGGGAGATTGATGTTGATGGGCTGTGTGACAGAAGGCGCAGATCTGTGGGCGCCGTTTCGCCTTCAACAGTCGAAGCGCACCGCGACGCCCAGATGCGGGTGGGCGGCTTGGGTGGTCGAGTCTCGAATCACGGCGATGGCAGCTTATCTCAACGAGGCGCTGCTGAAGGAATACTACTAGCATCTCTGTAAGTGGACGCACATACCAGTTGTCTATCGTGTTTAAATGTGCGCTGACCGTCATGCACCTGCAGTTCCTGTCGAGCATTATGGTACCGCAGTCCGAGCTCTTCTCGACTCACCGCGCGTATCTCCTCCAAGAGCAACAATCTTGTCGCGGTCACCCATTGCGCTCGCGCCGTGGCGATGTGAGCGCACGCACGAATTTCCCTAGGATCCAATACTAAAACGCAGAGACCAGATTCTTCGTCGGTACAGACCGGAGCTGCGGCCCCATCTCCGCTCGGTCGTCATAAGAGCCGTGCACACCAAGTGAGCACCAGGCGCACCAGGCCACCGCCATCAAGCTGTCCAACGGTAACCGACAGGCGCAGTGACGCTCGCGCGCAGAGGGCGTGCGGTCCTGCGCACGCCCGCGGAGAACCTTGTGCCCCGAGGCGCTCGACATCATATGTGTGAGCCGGGTTTCCAGTTAGCTTGTCGAATGAGGAGCGGTTGCTCACGCCCCGCCCGCATGCGCAGCAGACGCATTCCCACACCGACATCAGTGGTGTGTGGGTGCCGAAGATGCCGCGGACACACGAGAGCGCGGCGTGGGCCGCCTTTCACACTACGGCCGCGCTGGTGCGGCGCCCGGAGCAGATGGTCGCCAGCGCAACTCGGTGTGCATCGTCGGCAGCGGCGAGAGGTTCTGGTGCGTGCGCAGGCTGGCAACCAAAGCACGGGACGCTAAAATGCAGGACAGGTCTGGCGGGAGGGATTGTCTGCGGGGGCGCGGAGGTGCGAGTGGTCGAGGGGGCATAACACTATGTGAGTGGCCGCTGGAAGTGAAAGCACACGAAAATTGCTGAGCGGTGGGGTTTTCGCGCAGGTTCCTCAGGGGAAGCTGCATGTGGTGCTGGACGTCCTCGGGCGGCTGTCCAGCGCACAACTCGCAAAGTTTTGGATGATATGTAGAGTCGGCGGTCAAGATCATCGAGCACAGAAGAGCAGAGAACATACAGCTGTGGGACTGCAGAATAGAGTCACGGTATGCATGCCTTTGTTGCTGGTGGATGAGCGTGCTGAAAACTTAGGCGACACGGGGCCTCGTGTCCTGTTCCCGTTCCACCGCTCTCACCGCTCTTCGCATTCAACTGTACAAGGCTGATGATCATTACGGGATTGCTCACTTTGGTGTGGGCAGTCGCATTCTGGCTCTTTCTGCTCGACTCGCCCAAGTCAGCATACTTTCTCACAGAGAAGGAGCGGCTCACCGGTGTCAAGCAAATAAGAGTCAACCAGGCGGGCGTGGAGAACAAGCACTTCAAGAAAGAGCAGTCGCTTTCGCTCACTCTCATGAGCTGCATGGGTGCTCATGAGTGGTTGCAGGTTCCTCAAGGTTCTGCGTGATCCAAAGACATGGCTATTCTTCGCGTCCGTCCGTGCCATCAGCATGACGAACTCTGTGAGCCCTTTCCCCTATCCTGAGAATTCCAGTGGCTCACAGAGCTATCGGTCCTCAAACGCAGTTAACAAACCAGTGCCAACTAAAACTCCACATCTCTCGGCGTTGCGCAGTCACCGTGCTCTGTGCCGGCGCCGCTCTCTCATTGTCGCGTTTTGGGCGCTCCGGCGCTGCACTCGCGACGTCCTCCCGGGCATAACGGGCTGTGCGCTGGTCATCCTACTTCCGGACAGTGACCGTGTCAGGCTCCTCTTCTCTTACTGGACTGCGTGTACGTGTTCACACCTCCGCACGGATTGGTGGGCTGATTGCCATGTAGTTTTTACGATCGTACCGTACGCGCTGACCTTGTTATGGGCGGTGGTCGTTGGCACCGCGGGGCACACGAAGAGTGAGCGTTCACAACTTATCGGTCGTCGCGGCGCTCACCGCCCTGCTGCTCTGCAGAAACGACCACCAACACCATCTTTATGATTGTTATGATTGCCTACGCGCTCGGCAGCGCTCTTGTCCCCTTCATGTGGAAGGCAGAGTACCAGCCACGGTGCGCCGCTTTCCTTCCCTCCTCGGCCACGCCAAAGCCTCCCACGTCACTCTTGTCCTCGCTGATCACCCTCAGGCTGCGCCTCTACCTCGCGCGCGAGAATGCGCGGCGCGAGAATGCGCGGCGCGAGAATGCACGGCGCGAGCGCAAGGCGCCCGACACGCGCTTCGATGTGGTGTACGTGCGCGCAGCCGACGGCGGCGAGAAGCGCGTCGACAGGGTGCGTCCGCAGTAGAGGATCAACAGGCATATTTGGATCTGACGGATTGGCAGAACCGCGAGTTCCGCTATGAGCTATAGGGTCCTCGGCCCGTAGGCTCAGCTGCAGGTACATCCCTTCATTTCTTGGCATACCACACGGACCGGCTCGCGCATAGTTGATTTATACACGAATACATCCTCAACGGTTTTGGTATCTCTGCGCGATTCCATGTCCGTCTGATGCATACAGGCTTGAAGCTTTCGAGAATCGCTAGGTTCAAGCTCGCGAAGGGTCTACTTCGCCCTCAAGGAGACTGGCCGCGACTCGAACCTACCGGCTGCGGTGCTGTAAGTAGTACATATCGTCAACCGCAGCTCGTGGACTGTTCATCATACCACACAGACTGTCTCCGAGGCATTTCTGCGCGACTTCACGTAGAGCTGCTCCGGCATGGCGACTCTGCGGCGGCGACTCGGACACGGAGGGCAGCGGGACCTGTGGAGCAGAAAAAAGACGAGTCAACGGGTTCGGAATCATGTACAGTAAAGTGTTTATCGAGGATGGTGGAATGAGGACGAGGAGCGCGGGGATTACGACGATGGAAGTGGTCGATTAACTCGTTCTGGATAGTGGGAATGTCGGAGAGGGGAATCCATGAGTTCTCGTACTCGGGAAGCGACTTCCAGCGGACGAGGTATTCGTAGCGATGACCAACTTTGCGCGAATCGTGGCATGACTGGACTTGTAACGCGGGATCTTCGTCGAGTTCGAAAGGAGCGGGTGAGGAATGAGGATGGAAAATGGAAGGATCTTGGTAGGGTTCAAGGAGTAAGACATGGAAGACAGGATGAAGGCGAGAGAGATAGGATGGGAGGCGGAGGTGATAGGAAGAGGAGCCAATTCTGCGAATTACGGGATACGGGCCGAGACGACAATGGTTGAGTTTGAGAGAGGGACGGGTCGTCTTGATATTGCGGCGCAGGAGCCAGACGAGCTGGTCGGGATGGAACTGCGGAGCAGCGAGCGCCTTCTGGTTGTAATACTTTGATTGCTTGTCTTGCGCGAACTGCAGTTCGGCGCATAGTTCGTCGTGAATGACAGCGAGTTGGGTTGCGAGTTCGTCCGCAGGCGGAAACGCTGGAACGTTCAGTGAGTTGGGGCTCGAAGGTGGGATGATAGGCGAAGTTGGCGAAGCAGGGAGTCCCCAGAGGGAGATAATCGACCCAATCGTCCTGTTGGTAAGAGCAGTATGCACGTAAGTAGGTCTCGAGCGTCTGATTCGTGTGTTTCGTCAGACCGTCAGTCTGCGGGTGATACGCCGTCGACGTGCTCGACTCAATCTTGAAAAGCGAGAGAAGTTCAGTCCAAAAGCGTGAAAGACATATCGCACCATGGTCAGAAACAATAGAATCAGGAAGACCGTAGTACCGAAATATTCTGTCAAGGAATAAGCAAGCCAAACCGGGCGCATCCCGGGCGCATCGATCGTCACTTTGCAAGCAATGAAAAGCGCGTAGCGCGTGAGACGATCACAAATAACCCAGATGGAATGTTAACCATGAGAAATAGGAAGCTTAACGATGAAATCGATGGTGATTGCTCGCCGATGTCGAGCGGCTGGAGAAGGCTGTAAGGCTTGTGACGCGGTGTCTTGATACGCGCACACGTGTCGCACGCCTCGACGTAGCGACGCACGAAGGTGTGGATACCGGGCCATGACTAATCTCGTGAGACGAGCCCGAGCGTGCGCGTGCGTCCAGGATGACCTGCGGATGGCGAGTTGTGCTGAGCACGAAGAATATCAGCGCGTAATGGTCGAGGAACGAACAGTTTTCCTTTGTGGAACACGAGTCCACCCTCTGCAGTGAAGTCCGAGTTGCCTTGAACGAGCGCTTTGCGCCATTCGACGTCCTCGCGGAACGCATTCTTGAAGCGTTCGAGCAGTGCCGAGCTGTCAATAGCGAGTGTGGTGAGCGCGCTGGTCGTCGCAGCAGGAGGTGTGGATGGGATCTGTGAAGGAAAAAGAAGTTCTGTATGTTTAGCTGTGAATCGTCCGATTCTGCACCAGAAGGGTGTCATCTCCCTTTCTAGGGACGAAATCAGCACGCCGCGACGGAGGGTCCGCAACGTTCGACATCCCGGGGGCTACGTGCGAGCAAACGTCCGGCCATACAGCCTGCGTGCACGCCAGCGAGCGACAGAAATGCTCGACGTGGACGCAGCTAGGCACCGTGGCCAGCGAGAGTAAGGGAGACGTGGGAGACGCAGGGCTGGGAGCGTCTCAAGCAAGTGCTGTAGGCTTCGGCCGTGCTCCGCTGTCAGTACTTGATCCATCACGTCGAGAGGCAGAAGGCTCCGACCGCATCGTCATCGTCTCAAACACGTACCATTCAGACGCCACCGCCCTCTTCTCGAGCAGACACAGACAGCGCGCACTCGACATTGCTGCGGGTCTGCGGCAAGACGGCCGCCCCCGGCTGCGACGTTTTTGTGGGCATGCAACACCCAGATCAAGGGCACGCCGCACTAGGCACTAGCACTAGCGACACAACTCGGACTCCCGCGTGCGTCCACATCTTCATTATTGAGCCTTCTCAGCGTCTCAGCATCTTCTACCTACCAGCTCTCTTCACCATTCACCATGCACAACCGCCAAGATTCCTCGGTCCACACATGCAGACCCGGCTACGGGAGCACAGTGCAGGCTGAGGAACTCAGCTCCTGGACATTGGGTTCGGGAAGATGGTGGGGGTTACGGTGAGAGCTGCTAGAGGCGCTGCCTGAGCCTCTTGAGGCGGAGTTTAAACGTTGACACTCCGCTGTGGCATGAAGTGCTCCTGGCCCGTTCACTGCAAGAAGGGGTTTATATGAAGGCTTCATTGCTAAATCGAATTTTGCACTCTTATAATCTGCTCCTGAAGCTGTCTAAAAAATTTCGTTCATTAAAACGACCGGATCGCACCTGTATGATTGTCCGTAACACAGTTTCCCACGCCTAGCTGGGCCGACGCGTGGAGCTCGTGCCCTCAGGCTGTCACCGCAAGCACCCTCTGCACTCTGTTCCACCACGAGTCTCACATCTCTTCACATTGAGCTCTGTGTTCCCCTCAAATTGAATGCCGGCAGAGCTGAGCCCGACGCTGTGAGCTCTTCCAGTCAGACGTGTCACCGCCGGGCAACAACGCCGCCGGAGCCACACACGTTCCTGAGCGCAGCGGCAGCAGCAGCGTGGCTTGCGGCTTACAATGGGCGAAGGTCTGCCAGGCCATGGGGCCGGTTTCTGTGTGGTACTTGCCCGTCGTGATGCCCGCCACTGCAGCCCCTGCTTCTGTGCACTGCCAGCATCAAAGCGGAAGTCTCGATCTACGGTACACCTTACTTATTACAGCTGATGCACGTCACAGAAGACAACGAAGTGCCGAGGACAAGGAGGGCTGAGAGACGATCCCGATGCACGGCAGCAGGTGGGCATCCGGACGGCGGCCATCGACGAAATGAAAAGGTGGAGGGGGAGCTGCTGGACGCGACAAAGCGGGGCCTGCGTGCGCTTGCGGACAAGCGCAAGATGTGGGGCGCGCAGACGCTGGAGGACATGAGCAAGATGTTCGTGCTGTGCAACTGTTTGACCTGGCGCACCCGCTGCTCATTGTGTCTCAAGCGTGCGGGATCTGGGGCTGAAGTTGTTGGCGGGGGACAGCAAGGACCAGGGCGCGGATGAGTGAAGTGTACAGTGTTGTACAGCTCGGCATGTAGCGAAGTTATTCTAGGATATTGGCATATGCTTTGACGCCATCTTGACGGACCTGCCCCCACGCCCATCCTCACCCAGGCCCGCACCAAGAAGCTTGTCATGTGCACGTCCGAGCGCAAAGACATCTTTGTGCATCATGCATCAAGGCTGTACTGGATGTCCACAGACAACGAAGACAAGCGCGCTGCGCACTTGCCAGAGGTGCTGAGCGTCCGGATCAGTGGGGCAGCGGCATACGATGGGTCAATTTGCGTGGGTCGATTTGCGCAGGGGTTTGCCTCTCCGATGACGCCCCCAGCGCCGAGTGGCAGATCATGGTCTACACTGTGGAACATTCGAAGCCTCCCTCCTGTCCATCAACTCTGGTTGTCTTATCATTATACCCTTAATCCAAATGCGTTCGAATTCCATTCATTGTCATCGTATTGCAAAGCACTAGGCTACCAATCTGCGCGTGCCAGGTACTCCAGTCGCTGCACATTCATTTCCTCTGTGAGTATGCTCAAGTCTACTGTCTGCGTACCCGGCCGGTCCCATGGCAAGGCCTTGTCCAACCACCTCGACAAATCCGCAAGGCGTATACCGTTGGCAATGCAAATCGGCTTCAAAATTCGATATGCGACAATCACCTCGATGTCATCCTCATACTTGGCACCTGGAGGTGGTGCCGGGGCACCGTCCGCAATGTAGCCGTTGCAATGGACTATCATCTCAGCAAGTGCCATGAGTGATGTTACCGTGATTTCTGATAGAGAGTCAGATCGCAACAACCGGACAGTACTCAGCGCACTCACGATTCCTCCAAAATTGGATGGCCATTGTCATTCTGGCCAACTTCCTTTTGACACCGACGTGGTCAGCATTTGTAGCATAGTCGCCGACGTTTGGCACGTGGTCGATGCGGCGGGACCAGAGGGTGAGGTGTAGTGTGTCGTAACACAAGAAGTGGCCTCCGTACATTATGGTATCCACAGGTGTGTATACCATATGCCAGGTGCCAGGGGGCATCACACTGTTGCAATACAACAGACACGATTAGTTGATGGCCGGTTCGAACAGCAGATTGAAGCACTCACAGGACCATGCCGACTTCCAGCTTGACAACATGTAGTGAAAAACCGCGGCCCTGCATGACAACGCCGGACGCGCCAGAGTCGACAACTTTCCTGAATAATTCAAGGATCACCTGCTTGTTCCTGACTTCGTCCGTATTGTGGATGGTGACCACCCCCCATATCTTCACTCCGCACCGTGGGGCTGCCCAGGTAGCAAGGCCATTTGAGTCATGATGAGTGCGCGTGTACCCACCCGCGCCTGACACGATATGCCACCCTTCGTAGTTGTCCGCCACCCTCATAGCTGGTCCGTTGACATCTGGGGCCGGGTCTTCTGCTCGCATCACCCAATCCAGTGTTAGGTTGGTGTGGCATTTCTCCGCGGCGATCCTCCGCGACCGTTCCGAAGATGACGGTCGTTGCCGTTGCTGTTGCTGCTGAATCGCCATCGCCAGGTCGGTCGCAAACTGCAGGCCTGGCATTGAATAACCCATCCGATGCGTGACGTTCCACCCCCATGCGTCATCTTGGATATCTCTGTGCCCATGTGTCAGTCAGATCTAGAGCGGAATCCGGCTGCGCTCCGCTGCGCAATGGATGACATACCGCAAAAATGTAGGCTGAGGACCGCTGCACCGCGGAAGATCCAGAAGGTTGACACACTGGTTTGGGTCCCTCACTTTGTCCCAAAACTCTTGCATTGTTCCCGTGATAGTTGGGTTCTCCTTGGGCTCAAGCATTCGCTTTTGCATACCTAGAGTCGATCGATCAGTTCTATCAAACAGGATGAACGCAAGAAAATGCGCGCACAGTGCATTTCAACCCGGATTTGCGAAGATCCAGCCAGGTTCACAACCGTATCTTTGTCAAATGTGAGCCTATGAGCGTCACCTTGGTCGCAGAAAGCATTGTTGACCACAACCGTGAGGCCTCTGGCCAGCGATGCGCGGATGGTCGCCGTGTTGGATACAGGCTGGTCGATGCTCCAATCAACAAAGACGAATGGCGAGCCTTCGTCTGTAGCACGCGGAGCATTGGCCATATTCAGGACCGCATCCCTGTCCAAATCCAAATCACCAGGCTGCCGGCGATGAGCGATGAGCGTACATCTATTTGGACATGATCAAATATTGAGACATACCATGTGAAGCACTTTCCCAATGTATGGCAGAATGGTTTTGAATGCTCCGTGCCATATGGTATAGTCCACATCAATTGGCCAGCACCCTTGACCAGGGTCTGTGCATGACACGTCCACGGCGGCATGCACATCAACGTCAACGTCAACGTCGTCGATGCTGACATCGGGGTCGGTGTCAGTTGCGAGCATGGCGGCGGTGAAGGCAGGGGATAATACGGGTTCGTCAAGTGATGGCATGGGGGACAGCGGGGACAGTGGGGAGTGCTGAGGGGATAGGCCTTGCTGTTGCACGGGGGCAAGCGCTGGGGGCAAGAGCAAGGGCCCTGGTGGGGAGTTCGGCGACGGAGACTGCCCTGACTGAGCTGATGTGAGATGTGGATCAATGATACCTTCCATGCTGGATTCCCGGGCGCGCTCAGCGTTCGTCTCGACTATGCAGGGTAAGATGAGAAAAGGCGGACAAGGGACAAGGCAAGTTAGGGAACGCTTACTATTCACTCTGGTTGCCACCGGCGGAGACGAGGAGGATGTGTGTTCCAATGTGCGCTGCCGCTTCCTCCGAATTTTTGGGTCCGCTATATGCATACGTTGAAATGGTAAACATATCTCAAGAGCGGACTGGTAACTTACCACTATCTGTGCCCGTGTCATCTAGATCTATGACTCGTTTGTATCGGCAGATGACATCTTCAGTTGTCGCCTTGCGCTCGCCCTCGCCGTTCTCGATCAACTGGCGCGTCAACTTGAGCGCATTCTTTGGGAGACAGTCCGTCCGGACATATGTCCAACCCTTGCCCCAGTTGTAGGACAAAGAGGTTTGATCATGCAGAGGATGTGCCACGTCACCCCCTTGCACCACGTTGCCACCAGGTCCCGGATCTTCCCTTCGTTTGCCATGGAGAAGGGACCATGGCACCCAGGAGCCATCAATTTGAGAAACCCATACCCCTTGAACATTGTTTGTTTTTACCCAGACATCGCCAGGTCTATCGCAGACTACGGGTGGTGGGCTGACAGGACCACAGTAGACGGCATTGTAGTGTGGCTCCGGCGCTCCTCTCTCAGAAACGACTTTGAACCAACGCGCGTCGACCACAATGCCAGCTGGCAGATCTGGGACAGGAGCAGGGCGCTGAGATGGAACAATGAATATGGGAGGAACCATGCTGTTGTCACTGAGAGGGGATAAGGGCAGAGTAACGAGAGGAAAGCCATAGAACGCACCCGGTGCAAATTTTCATTGCGAATTCCCGTGATTACCACGAATTCCCGCGCCCCGAATTCCCGTGAATTACCGCGAATTCCCGCGCCCCGAGTTCCCGTGAATTACCGCGAATTACCGCGCCGCGAATTCCCGTGAATTCCCGCGAATTCCCGCCGCAAAATACAGAATGCCTTGCATTTATGCAACCACTAGTCTACTTCTAGATCACTTTCACCATTCACACAGCCTGAAGCGGCGGTGCATTGGCATCGTGTAGATTGCAATGTTGACATGTGTCAGGCATCGTCGTCATTGTGTGTGCCACTAAACCGTGAGAACCTGTGCTAAGGAATATCATACAGGTGCGATCCTGTCACTTTAATGGTCCAAATTTGGCAGGCAGGTTTGAAAGTCAATTATAAGGCTGCAGAAAAATGTTTCAGCAATGAAGGCTTCCTAGAAAATGTTTACTTTTGACAATAGTAAGCTGGGTGCCTTCATGCCAGCTGCGACCGTTGCGGATATCAGCCTGCATCCCCTCTCCTCTGCCATGCTGTCCGTCCTGCGCCCTGACGCCGGGCGGTGCGAACACGATGGGGGTCACATTGTCCGGCTCGGACAACAGCGTGGACGACGCACTGTCAGCTGCGGGAGTAGGACACACTGTTAGCTGCGGGAGTACGTACAGCAGCGCGTAGAACAGTAGAACATGCCTGGGCCGGACGCCGAGAACAGCCACAGCGCGATCACCATCACCGCTACCTGCACGAGCCGGTCAGCCTGGGGCACTAATATGGACAGAAGGAGCAGACACGATGCACCCACAGAGCGCAGTTGATGAGCGCGTACACGGCGATGAACAGAGTCGCGTAGGCAAACAGCGTATTACCATGAAACCATGAATCCCGGTGGCAAACTTGCGGATTCCTGACAGGGACGTAATCGACAAGGCTACTGGCTCGTACTTTATTGAAGATGTTTACTCTGCTATACAAATGCCTGGCAAATTTGCAATGCCTCCTGCCAGACGATGCGCCGAGCGAGCATGGAGCCCGATTGCATGTCCACAGTGGCAGATAGCTGGGTGCGCAGCTGCACAATCTGCTCGGCGGAGAGTGGGCTGGACGGTGCCTCGCATAGAACCTCGGAGAGGTGAGCTGGAGTGGTGCCAGATGCGAAGGGACTGACGTCGGCTGCGTCATCCGTGCGTTCCTGTGGGTTGTGCTCAAGGAGGTGCTCCATGATTTGTGGGTCACTTGCAGCCTCCCAATCAATGCCATACTCCGCTAAATCCCCGGTTTCCTCGTCATCCTCTGGTGGTGGGGCGAGGACGTGCTGGATGCCGCGAGGACCCTCGCGAACCATGCCGAAGATGAACAGTTCACGGGGGCTAGCCCGAGGCTGTCCGCGACGTTGGAGGCGATGGGAGTTCCATGCCTGCGCCCAATCTTGCGCGTCCTGATTGATGGCGGGCAGGAAGAGGTGGTGCAGAAGCCAGATGTGTGCAGGAGACGAGGGATTGAGACCAGCATTCACCTCAAGATCAAGGAAAAAGCGCTTCCACTTGCGCCCAAAGCCATTGGTGACGTCGTACCAGAGGCGTTCGATTCTTGTGTTGTGCACGCTCCTGCAAAGCACGTAAGTAATGTCAGCTGATTGTCACACATATGGGTCGGACCAAGGACGCACCTGCCCCAAATGTACGACCCTCTTTCAACGCCAAAATTCTCCTCCATATACCGAGCTACCTCCAAATTTTCTGTCCCATGATCTCCTCGAACGCGACTCGGTGTACCATGCGTGGCGATGACGTCCATGAATAAGTCCAGAACTGTTGATGCACGGTTGTTATTGCTCACGCGAATGCCGGTTACATAGCGAGAATATCCGTCGATGAAGCAATGAATAACGATCTTGAACCGGATGAGACCTGGCAGTGGCACGTCAGAGGAGAGGAGAGGAGGTAACACAAAGAGCAGAGCAGAGGGATCACTTGCGCACCATGCTGGCCATCGTGGTGTGCCAGTGAGTTCGGGCCGGGAACACGGTAGACCTTGCGGACGATGCGGCGGCCTGCGAACGTGCCAGGAGTGCCGCGGACGCGAACACGGGATGCAGCAATGCGAGGACGAGGAACTCGGTGGCCTTGGGCTCGCAGGTGGCCGTCTATCATGTTCAGCCCAAAGTCAGGGAAGGATGTCAAGATAGAATGGATGATAGCATCCAGGGCGTCGTCGGACAGGGTGGACACAGGGCTCGATGTGGAGGTGTGCGCCTGTTCCACGCTGCCGTTGGCACCGGTGACAGCCTGTCTGACGGGAGCGCCCGGGGTTACAAGACCTGCTTCGATTGCACGCCGGCGCACAGTCCTTGTGCACACGCCGAGGACGGAGGCCAGACGAGTGACACCACGCATATCAAGCGAGGCCTCGAGAAAGCGCTCATCTATGTGTATGCGAGGGCGCCCGGGACCGCCGGTTGGCACAACAGACATCACCTGGAGGGATGGCGCGTCCGGAGGGTCCGCTGATTGGTGCGCAGCCTGATCGAGTGCAGACAGCATGCTGGCAAGGCTGGTCTGGAGAGTGGCAAACTCCTCAGCCGTAAACACATTCGGGTGCTGCGCGCAACGGTCATTGTCTACGCTTGCCCAACACACAAAGGACTTGCCTGATCCGCCGCAGACGAGAGGGAGAGGACTTCTGACCTGACATGGCCGAGCTGAGTGGGGTCTCCGACTTGTGTTCGCAGTGCGGTAATGACGCGGTGGTTCAAGACATGGTACGATGCACGGATGTTGGTCAGAGGGTCCAGTGGGTCCGTTGTGCTCGCCATGAGCGGGGACAGGCGCAGAGGGAAGGTGGATGGAGGACTCGGACCAAGACGGGTTTGAACAGCCTGCGGGCAAGAGCGCCAGAGTATGGGGCAGGCACGGCCGGGAACTCATGGCGGTGTTCAGGATCTTCAGGATTGTTCGGGAAGACGGGCTGGGGTCAATGACAAGCGTTGGGTATGGACACAGTCCAATGTGCAATGAGCCCAATGAGCCCATTCAGGATCCCGAAGGAACCTGAATATTCCCGAACGTCGTCAAATCATTTGGCAAATGTGCAAACTCTAGAGTTCATCGCAAAACTCCTCGGCATTCCCTCGGGATCAGGAAGGATCCTGAAGGATCCCGACTCACGTGACAAATTCCCGAAGGATAATGAAGGATAATGAAGGATCCCGAGTGATCCTTCGTGATCCCGAGTGTTTCACCACTAGACTTTGGATTTTGTCCGATATCGCTCGTGAAACGTGAGCGACTCGGCGCAGGCGTTAGCTGCCAAACTAGACCAGCTATTCTTATGTGGTACGCTGTGTCTATCTCGTCAGCGGCACGAACTGAAGTTACTTCATCCCCCAAATTCAGGATATGCGCTCTTGCATGCGTGGAACGCGGAACCGAAGGTCACATAGTGATAGAATGTTCATCGCTCGTCCTCTTCGTCGAGATTTTCGTCGCACACAACCGTCGGGCTTGAAGAGATGGAGGCTCACGCGAGGTGGGTGCCAGCCACTACATGCTTCTCTTGCTGATGAACTTATTATGCTTTTGGTCACTTTTGGTGACCGCAGCGATGCCGTGAATCAACGAGTCCGCAGAGCCGACGTGCAGATTGTTGAGTAAGAGTACGCGAGCGACACAAGGGCACGGTACCTTGGCGCGGCGAAACACGGGCGGCCAGACAGAACGGAACAATAACCCATGTACGTTGGCCCCACGATCGGTACGAGAGTCCTGTTTTGATTGCGCCCGTGCGACGGGGTTGCGCACCAACGTCGCAGAGAAGGCAGATTGTACGGAACGCTGGCACGGATATCGTCCCATTGTGCAGACATGAGTCGTTCAAAGGGAGGCCTAGCAGGGGGCATGAGGGCGTGCGCTTCACGATACTCCGGGCGTCATATGGGCAGCTGTAAGCGCATGTGAGCATAATTAGGCAGCGAACAAACGACATGGACCCACGAAATGGGAGCATGAAAACCGTCAGTGATCCTTGGAAGGCGGCGAGTACCGCCCGTACCGAGAGGACTTGCGACCCTTAGGACAGCATCATCGCAGGTTTCGATATCCTCCGAACAATGGGAGATGTCATTGCACAGCCGGCGCAGAGCTGAAGCACAACGCGGCTGCGGCGTCTGTCTTCAACGATACAAGGGAAGCACAGGCTTGGTACGTAGCCCGCCAACCAGCACTGGAAAATTATCGAGAATTAGACTGCTCTATGATAGATCCGCGTACAGCCGATTCGCGGGACGCCCACTAGGTCCTAAAGAAATATTCTGCTCGCTCGCGGCCGTGGATCAGGCGGGAACAATACTGCGAAACGCACCGGCAATGCATTAGCCCCAGGTACGCAAAAGATGCCTCTGCCAACAGCACCGAATTTGATCTGTAAGGTCTACCATGTTCGGTCAGAAACTGCAGCAGCAGACACAGTGGCAGGGCCGTACCAACTATGGATCATTGCGTGGCGGTCGATGCCCGCGTAAGGACTTTTCACGACGACGGCGCGCACCTGCAGTAGAGCACGGGTAGAGCCACATCAGATCATCGCTCACTCGACCATGAGCTTTGAACTTACCCGCGCACCGTCGAAGTAAGTCGAAGTTGCGTACTTACCGCCGCCTTTGCCTCCAAGTCAGCGTCCACCTCCATCGGCCTCACCATCAGATCACATCGGCCCCAAAAAAATTAGTGCCAATTGCCGCCCCTCGGCGCACGCGCGCTCAGCCCCACACCCTTTGAGGAGCGGCGGCCAGGTGGGCTCAGACGTCCGCCATCCAACAGTATGTAGATACCACAGCATCTGGACTGTTAATCCTGGATAGTCTGTGAGGATTGTTGTCAAGACGCGCCTTCTGTCAAAACACAAGGAGTGCTCGCTGTGCAAGAGTTGGTGGGTAGTTCAAGGGCAAGAGCGATGTCGCCAGCAGATCGGCCATAGCCGAGAGTTTCGATCTCCGACCGGTGAGCTGGCGGCCGCGTGTCGACGACGAGCTCATACAAACACGCTGTACGTCGGTACACGGAGTTGCTGAGCTTCAAGATGGCGCAGGTGGTGTCTATGTATAGGAGTGTATAGGTGAGAAAGTGTCTAACCGTGGTATGTTGCAAGCGCCGTCATCGTGAAAAGCACTTACGTGGTCAGTCATCTCTAATCAGGGTACGCAATCTACGCGCAGATTCATTCGCCGTGGTCCGTTTCTACCGTTTTGTTCTGCGGGTGTAGCCATTGACCGAATCTGCTGGACCTGACAGTAGGTGCAGACCCAATTGCCTATCGGCGGCATCACCTGCAGCGAATGGGATTCAGGTGTGTTCGTAACACTTATTGTTTGCCGTGGAGGTTACTGATCTATCTTCGCGCCCTGGCAGGATGGCTTCGAAAGGCCATCTTGACCACGTGCCCGCGCATCGGCTACGCGCAGTGCTGGCGCTCGATCAATATTTTTTGACCCTCTCCAAAATGTCTCGTCGTCGACGGCCACCGTCCTGTTCTTTCTTTGTGATATTTAAGGCTGACTTCATACATCGCAAACAGACAGCTTCGCTAGGCGTTGCACCCATTGTACTTCAGTTCCGCGCATGGCTATGCCGTGGCATCGCCCTTGATTGGAAGATACCGATCGACAGCCGCGGTGGCGCGTAATTGATATATTTCCCGAACGCCGCAAGTCATATTGGTACATGATGTAAGGTCGCCACCTTTCCAGGACCACTGACAATTTTTAATGCTTTCACTTTATCGGCAGTATCGAGATGCGAGGACGTGTGTTGTCGATGAACAATAGGAACTTCTTTGTGGGTCCGTGTTGGTAGTTCGCTGCCTAGTTACTACTTGCTCACACAGCCGAAGCCCGGAGTGTCGTACACCGCCCCGGGTCCCCTGCGTTGGCGGTTCCACATCAAACACAACGAACGGGCCATGCTGTACGATCTGACTTGTACAGCGCTGGGACGCGCTTTCTCTCACACCATGTCACAAGGTTGCAATCAATGCAGGGCCGTTGTGTCCAGGTCAGACGCTCTGGTAGCCGATCGTGGGCCCAGAGCACATGTGTTGTTAGGCTCTGGTTGATCTCCACGTTCCATCCGACCGCCCATATTCCGGCGCGTTCTCTTGTCTTACTCTTCGAGAACGAGCGCTCCGCTCATTTTCACGCTTATGGTATGCTTCAGATCGATGCCACGGAGAAAGAAATAAACAACACGGGACATCCGAACACAACAAGAAAGCACCTCGCGCATGAGAAGAGCGGCGCTGCGGCTATCCGGCTGTCAGCTCAATTGTTCCACCGGACCACAGAGTGACACACATGAAGTTCACGACAAGGAGCACCTCTGGACCCTGCCGGAAGTCGCTCGCCGATGAATGTCCAAACGCGTAGTTCAAGGGCGCGACATCCGGGAACTTGATCTCCGACCGGTGAGCCGACGATGCGGCCGGCGATGGCGGTTTGGCCGTAGGCGACGAGCCCATACCACACGCTGGATGAATCACGAGCTGTAAGGGAGCGCTCGCAGAAGTAAGGAACAGTAAGTCTGACCCGCGCTATGCTGCAGGCGCACGGTCATCACCGCCGTCCGTCCTGGTCAGAATCAACGGTGCGTGCCGCCGCGCAACGCAGCGCCGAAGTGTCCGAAGTGGTACAGTCCTGCCATTATGTTTGCGGTTATTGAATCTGGCAGAAATCATAGACACGGCAGTCTGACAGCAGGGAAGGCTTCGGTGTGTGTGCAGGCAACGCGGCGCGTGCTTATTGTTTACTGCGGAAGTCTGACCTCGTTATTTACCGCCGCGATCCAGCAGGGTAGCTTCATGATGCCAGTTTATCCGAACGGGCGTGCACCGGCTACGCGCGGCGCTGGCGCTCCGATTATGAAGTTCATCGGCGCACCCAATGCTTTTGAGTGCCGATCGATGGACGCGAGCCTGTGCTTCCTTTGTATTGTTTAAGGGTAACCTTCTGCACCGCGAACATCTCATTTTGCTGACGGACATGGCAGCCGCCGCCGCCGCGTGGCGGTCCAGTTCCGCGCATGGCTATCCGGGCATCGAGCAGTGATTGGAAGATATCGGATGTCGCGGTGGCGCGTGATTGACATGTCTCACGATGTATTTGAAAGGCCACAAGTTGCTCTAAATTGGCTCACTCCCTTACAATGGGCCACTGACGAATTTTCATGCTCTCAGGGCCTCTACAGCATATTGAGCGCCGAAGGGCAAATGTTATCCGTGCTCAACCATGCCCTTGTGTCGCTCGCGGACTTCGAGCGTCGCTACTTATTGTATTCTCTGCGAAGCGTTCATGCTCCATTTTGTGGCGCCAGTCATTTCCGGAACCATTGTAACGAAAGGGGGACGACCGAAGTCACTTGTCCCTTACGGTCATCGCAAGTTGTGCAAGTGTCCCCGCATAAGGCCAGGCGGAGGAAGTGCTATATTTGCTGCATACAAATTATGTTTGGCCCACTGTCCTGCTACGATCGTAACAGTAACCATGACTGAGGGACACGGCCCGCAAATGAAATGACCAGTCCCACCAATAATATAACATAATACAGAAATGTAACTCTGCGCGCCGTCACGCTCCTGGAAAGCGGCTGCCTCCAAGCCACTTCACGAAATGCACAGCGAGGCGTACCAAATTTATGCCGTCCCAGAAGAGCTGTTCTGCGACAGGTTCATCTCGAAACTTTATCCGCCAATGTCTGTTAGCAGCCGAGAACTTCCGGCGCGTGAGCTGCCACTGTGTAAGCAGCTCATGAGCCTGCGGGCGCGCATTGGGATCGGGATTGGTCATCGCGAGAACGAATGGCCGGAGAAAACCCAAATTTACGGCGACCTGAACATGGCGTCATCAACTCATTCGAAGATGATTCATCGTTACGCATGCATACCTCATAGTATTTGCGCCGGAAGATATTCCCAATGAGAAAGATATCCAGCTTGAAGGGATCATAGGGAACGGTGTCAGAAAGCTCGGGTGGTTCTTGATCCCGTCCCAGCCTTCCGACCACTAGTCTCGTCGCTGGATCGCTGTCCACCGGAAATTCGGACGAAATCCCGTAGTCGACAAAATAGTACTTGACGCCAGCGGTAATGCGGGAGTAGCTGGGCGCTCCACCGGAGTGATCTGGTAGATAGTCCTGCTCGATAGGGTGAAATCCTTTGGGATACATCGCACTTGCGTCCATCATGATATTGGTTGATGCGCAGTCCCTATGAAGAAGGATAAATGAGGTATTATCATAGGAATTAGAGCGTGACCTACCGGTGGGCAACTCCGTTCTCATGAAGGAAGGTAAGGCCCTAGAGAAGGAAGTTCATGTCGGACACACAAAAGAGAACAGAATGCGGCAAACGCACCTCCAAAATCTGTTCACCAAAATCGAGTAACTCGCCGATATAGTCAATCTCAGGCCGGTGAATGGGCTTCAAGAAAGGCATGACGATGTACGAGATTTGACTGTCATCCGAGTCCACGAACGTGTCGAGGATCGGGACAGAGTGGTTCCTGGGGTCACTGCGCAGAGGCTCAGACGAGAACCTGATCGCAATGCTGGACTCCAAGTCGCCCGACTGTACGCGTTTGATGTAGACCATCTTGCCATCAGAGAGACGTGTCGCGTCAATCAGGTGGTCTCGCAGCTACGCGACAAATGAGTTATGTTTCAGGCGAGTACGCGGCGAAGTAGCTGTACCGGTGTGCCAATTCCATCTTCTACTTCGACCCAAAGCTTGTTTGTTCCTAGCCATGAAGGCTGCCAGCCTGGTCGGAGGCGTGGTCGCAGGAGATATCCTCGACCCTCCAGAAAGTGTGCGCGGTCTCTCCATCGTATCTCGTGAGAAAGCAAAATCTCTGCAAGGCGGTCGTCGGGATGGATGGGGTCGGTGACGGAAATCGAAGGATCTATGTCGCCTAGTCGAGGGCTCTCCATGGCCACAACGAGGGGGGTGTTTGTACGGCTCAGAGCCTGTCGACCTGCCTGTTGGTTTTGCGACGCGGAGATTGAAAAGTCGGGGTACCAAGCGCCCGGGCACAATTGTTCTCAGCAACACGCGGAGCGCCTGCCAAACCTTCTTGCATAGGTATCTCCTTGTTTCTCTTGAGACTTCCGGTTACAGGCAGAGTGCATGATGTCTCCGAGCGTCGAACTCATTCTTGTTCGTCGTCAAGGGCCGGTCTTTGTATTTGGGACTCTGGCTGGGCCGCATGCCGTTACAGACCCATACTCTCATAAAATGTGTGGTCGTCTCCGCTCGACAGTATCCTTATCGCAACCCCTGGGACCTTACGTTTCTTCTCTTTTCTACGACCTGCAGGCTGGTCCTCTCCACGATTTTCCACAGCGGTCTGTCTCAACTCCAACTTCAAGTTCTCTCATCCTCAACACTCGCTGCTCGCTTCCAAAACGGTATGCACTCTTCCATCCGACTACAGTTCTTCTGGGCTCGGAGCTCAAGCGTTGTATAGATGGGATGGGCAGGCGTTAACAATGCTTCCAGCATCATGTCCTTTGTTACCACGGGAGTCAGCATTATAGCGTTCGCTCGCAGCAGCACAGCATGGGCGAAACTACAAGCCGCCGAAAGTTGGCTTGAAAGGGTTGACAAACTGCTCAAACAACTCACACCGGAGCAGGAAGACATAATTTATAAGGCCAATCCGGATGCCCTCGAAAAGCTACGTTCCACATACCGCAGGTAAGCAGGCCTCCGAGTCTTTTTGAATTCCTTCAATCTGAGCGAATGAATCACACAGAGTTCTCCGAAAGAAGTATCTCTTCTTAGAGAAATACACGCAGTCCAGCTTTATGAAGCGCACGCAGTATTGGGGTGATATCTATCGGGATGCAGGTGCTCTCATGACGGCCAGCGAGGACTTACATCTAGATGCCATGGTAAGCCTACCCTCCCGATTTTCGGCAGGAACAGTGAGAATCCTAACGATCTCCTGCAGAAGACGACTAAAATCGTGGACTTGCTTGAGGCCGCAGATGTACAAAGCTCACCCGTTGATGGTGAGGAGTCTGTTTCAATCTCGGGACTGCATCTCACAGACGTTGAAATATCAGTAGCGGATGTCGCCGATGCAGTCGAGTTGCAGCGTCGTTTTCCTTCCGGCCCAGTTTTGCCCTTGCACCATCCGCCTGGGGAGCCGGCCCCGTCTCTGCCGGTTTTACCGACCGCTACTCGAAGCACCTCCCCGTCGAACACCGCTCCGCAAGTCGCGCCACAAGTCACTCCCCCGACGGCTGCAGTAGAAACGCCTATTGCCAGTGATGACGTGGTCGAGGAGGTCGAAGCCGCGACGAAGTCTGCTCCGGTGGTCGATGAGTATGACGAGGCGTGCGAGACTGTCATACAGGACATGCAGAAGATCCTTGAAGCTGACGATAAGGCGGTTGCGAGCGCGCCGGCAAGCATCGAGGCTTCGCGTTGATTTGTCACTTCTTAATGTTGTTCTCGCCTTCTGCTTGTACATCTTGCCTTCTCTGTAACGACAGCGTATCATAACCTGGACCTACACTCTCTTTGTAATATTGCCAACTTGTCTTCGTACGTGATCCGCCGGTGCCTGTACGGTCGTGCGACCCCCACCGCAAGAGCGATCGGCCGTGAAGCAGTGCAGTTCGAATGTCCGAACAGTTGCGCATGTTGCTGACAAGCATCTACGGGTGTGGTATCAGCATAGAGAATGTGTGCACGCAACATATTGCTTTCATAGATCGCAGCGGATGAACAAGATCGACGGTGCCCCAACTGCAGCGATAGTTCGCATATGCAAAACTTGGGCGATGAAGTGGCTTCAGTTCGTGCCGCTGACGAAATAGACAAAGCGTACCACACAGGAATAGTCTGTCCTTGGCAGCTAACGCAGCACGACGTGCGCCGTCGATCGCGTCGTGCCAAAACTTCCGACGCGCGTGGAGCACAATGTCGACGTCGGCGGACTCCGTGGCGCGCACGGTGATGCGCATGTCATGCATTTGGATTTGTTTTGGGGCTGCCGCCAGATGCGTTCACGGCGGTGCGCGCCCAGGTCTCGTCTCGTGCCGCAAGTACTTATTTAATCTAGTTGAATTCGATGAGAAAACACATGCCGCAACCAGAGGCACGATGAACCCACCATGTCCCTAATGTGCACGCACGCGGCACACGGCGCCGCGCTCGGCGACACCTCGTACGCCGACGCATCCCATAGATGCGCATGCCAGCGGCCAGCTCATACTGCCAGCGCCGTCGCCCATGTCGAGCCAGCTGGAGAGGCGATGGTGGGTCGCCGGGCACGAGACGTTGGACGGGTACCACGTGGGACTTGAGTGTTGCCGAAACCGTCTGTGTCGTGGAACGGGCTTCGCGCAGTCGAAGCTAATAGGTGGTGAGTATTTGCGTTCGCCAATAACAATATGCCAAAGCGCACCAGTTAGACAACTTCAGGATGATAGCTTGCGCTTCGCGCGTAGACGTGTAGCTGTGGAGGTAAGGCCACTCGCTCGCGTCCTGTCAGATGTCGAGCTTACGCTGATGTCTGCAGGTGAACCGTAACGCGTAACAGATCAGCCACGTATCCGAAAGATGACGAGTACGCACTCGGCCCCGCAGGGTTGAGCACACACCTGCAGTCCAGCACGCGCAGTTGGTACTTGGTGCAGAGCATGCGCCAGGAGGACAGACGGGAGAAGTAACTTGAATAAAAGAGGGAGAGGAAGACTGGGCCGGTGTCGCCGGGCGTGCAGCCGCCCGACGGTGGCGGTGCCCAACGCCTGTAAGTTATGACCGTTGCGTCCCAATCCTTGCCAGGCGAGAACGACCCATGCTGTGAGTGCTTTACCATTCTCTTATTGATATCTTAACCTGGGTTTCATACACGAGAAGACGGCACAGGCAATATGGATTCAAGCTACGAGAGGTTGCTATCATTAGACGCAGAACGGCGATAACCGAACATTTCTATCTCCGACCGGTGAGCGAACGGCGCGGCCGGTGGCCGCGTGGCACTCGCACACATGTACGTATGATCGCTACGTCAGTACACAGGCTCGCTGACCTCGCAGGTGATGTCTACGGCTAGGTGAGCAAAGGCTTAATCCGTGGTACGCTGCAGGCGCCGTCGTCGTGAAGAGCACTTACGTGGTCAGTCATCCAAGCAAAACTTAATCAGGGTACACAATCTACGCACAGATTTGTTCGCTGTGGTCCGTTTCTACCATTTTGCTCCGCGGATGTAGCCATTGATCTAATCTATCGGACCTGACCCTGACAGTGGTTGCAGACCCAATTGCCGCCGCCTACCGGCAGCATCACCTGCAGCGAATGCGATTCAGGTGCGTTGGTAACACTTATTGTTTGCCGTGGAGTCGTCGCGCCCGAGCAGGATGGCTTCTTAACCGAGCGGGCGTGCCCGCACATCGGCTCCCCGCGGCGATGGCGCTCGATCAATATTCGTTGACCCTCTGCAAAATGTCTAGTCGTCGACGGCCACCGTCCGGTTCTTTCTTTGTTTAAGACTGACTTCAGAATTCGCGAACAGACCGCTTCGCTAGGCGTGGCAGGCACGCTGTACTGCTTCTGCGCATGGCTATGCCGTGGCATCGCCCTTGATTGGAAGATACCGATCGACAGCCGCGGTGGCGCGTAATTGATATGCCGTCCGAATGCCCGCAAGTCATAACGGTACAGGATGTAACGCGGCGGCGTTACAAGGACCGCTGACGATTTTCTACGCTCCCTTTATTTCGGCAGTATCGAGGGACGTCTCAAGCTGTCGATTCTTAACGAAGAACAATGTGGGTCGGTGTTGGTTTGCTGCCTAGTTACTACTTGCTCACACAGCCGAAGCCCGGAATGTCGTGAAGGTACACCGCTCTGGTGCCCCTGCATTGGCGATTCCACTACATCAAGCACAACGAACGGACCAGGATGCTGTACGATCTGAGTTGTACGGCGCTGGGACGCGCTTTCTCTCATACCACGTCACACGGTTGCAATCAATACAATACAGGGCCATTGTGTTCAAGTCAGACGCTCTGGTAGCCGATCGTGGGGCCCAGAGCACATGTGTTCTTGATCCTCAGGTCTCCACGTTCCGACCGCCCATGTTCTGGCGCGTTGTCTTGTCTTACTCTCGGAGGAGCGCTCCATTTATTTGCACACTTATAGTATTCTCTTAGGCTTCAGAACGATGCCACGGAGGAGATAAACAGCACAAGCCAGACCGAAAGCAGCTGCATCTCGCGAGCGGCGCTCCGGCTGTCAGCTCAATTCTTGCACCGGACCACGGAGTGACACACATGAAGTTCACGACAAGGTGCACCTGTTTACCCTCGCCGATGAAAGGTCCAGCGAAGTTCGAGGGCAGGAGGCTGGAGCGATTACGACTCCGCGACCTTACGGCGATATCCAAGCGATATCCGGGAACTTGATCTCTGACCGGCGAGCCGACAACGCGGCCGGCGACGGCGGCTTGACCGTGACCGTGGGCGACGAGCCCATACCAACTCATACCACACGGTGGATGAATTACGAGCTGCAAGGGAGCGCAGGTAAGCTCTATCATTGGAGAAGTAAGCAACAGTATGTCTGACTTGCGCTATGCTGCAGGCGCACGGTCATCACTGTCGTCCGTCCCGGTCAGAATTAATGGTGCGTGCCGCCACGTCACGCAGCGCCGATGCGTCCGAAGTGGTACAATGGTCCTGCCATTATGTTTGCGGCTATAGAATCTGGCAGAAATCACAGACACGGCCGTCTGACAGCAGGGAAGGCTTCGGTGCGCGCGCGGGGGAACGCGGTGCGTGCGTATTGTTCACTATGGAAGTCTGATCCCATTTTTTATCGGCGCAATCCAGCAGGATAGCTTCGTGATGCCACTTTACTCGAGTGGGCGTGCCCGCGCATCGGCTACGCGCGGCGCTGGATCTCAATCATAAAGCGCGCGTTGGCGCACCCAAGTCTATCGATGCACGCGACTCTGTGCTTCCTTTGTATTGTTCAAGGGTAACCTTCTGCACCGCGAACGTATGGGCTCGCTGACAGACATGGAAGGCGGCGCCGCCGCCGCGTGGCGCTTCCTTTCCGCACAGGGCTATGCCGTGGCCTCGAGCACTGATTGGAATGTTTCAGATGCCGCGGTAGCGCGTGTCTCACGATGTCTCCGAAGGCCACAAAATATGCCAGTAAAAACGGGCTTGAAGTTAGCTCGCTCCCTTACAAATACCACCGACCAATTTTCATGCTCTCAGGGCCTCTACAACATACCGAGTGCCGAAGGACAAATCTTATCCGTGCTCAACCACAACAAAATTGCGGGTCCGTTGTTGGCTGCCTAGTTACGTGCTCATTGGCATGCGCTTACAGCTGCCGGGATTCTCGTAAATCGACGCCCTTTTGGCTCCTGAATGACTCCTGTGCTCTCTACGCGATGGACAATACTCGGGCGAGGATGCCGTACGATCTACCTTCTCTGTGGTGTTTGGACACAAAGCAATTCTCGTGTACATGCGACACTCCCAATCAAAGCAGGCCGGACGCTCTGGTAGCCGATCATGGGGCCATACGTACATGGTTTGTTGTTCCTTACCTTCGCTGATACACATGCCTCCGCGTGCCATCACGGTCGCCATGCGTCTGGGCACCGTGCCCTTGTGTCGCTCGCGGACTGCGAGCGCCGCTTATTTTTCACACTTATTGTATTCTCCGCGATGCGTTCATGTCCGTCGTGCGGCGCATTCATCTACGGGACTATTGTAACGAACGGGGGATGCCCTAAGTCCAAACTCACCGGTTCATCTACGTATGGTCATCAGAATCACAAGAGTATCGGGCCATGCCACGCGCTGGAGAACTTTGTTGTCCTTGCCGCATTTCATATCGCGTACGTTCGCTGCGAGCTGTTGCCTGCGATCGGAAACATAGCATTGAGATATCCAGAGCGAGCCATACACCAAACTTTACAGAAAACATAATGAAGCGCGACAACTGTACGATCATGCCCCCGGATAGCGCTTTCCTCCAAGCCACTTCAGGAGGTGCAAAACGAGGCGTACTGAGTATATGCTATCCCAGACGAGTCGTTCTACAACATTTTCTCCTCGAGGCCTTATCCGCCAGTGTCTGCTGACAGCCGAATAATTGCGTCGCATGAGCCGCCACTGCTCAAGGAGCTCGTGAGCCGGCGGGCGCATACTGGGGTCTGGACTGGTCATCGCAAGAACAAATGGCCGGAGAAAATCTAGGTTTGCAGCGGTCTGGAAATAGCGTCGTTTCGTCAGCGCATTCTCCAAGACAAACTCGGTAAATCAAACCTCATAGTACTCGCGCCGAAAGACATTCCCGACGACGAATATATCTAGCTTGAAGGGGTCATAGGGAACGGTATCCGAAAGTTCCGGAGGTTCTTGGTCCCTTCCCAGCGTTCCGACAACCAGTCTGGATGCCGGATCACTGTCCAAAGGAAATTCGGATGATATACCATAGTCCACAAAATAGTACTTGACGCCAGCGGACAGTCGGGAGTAGCTCGGTGCTACCTCCGACATGTCTGGTAGGAATGATTGGGAGATGGGGTGGAATCCTTGGGGAAACATTGCGCTCGCGTCCATCATGATATTTGCCGATGCACAGTCCCTATTGCTCATGAATTCGGTATATAAATTCCGAAGTTCAAGGCTGCCTTACCGGTGAGCAATTCCGTTCTCATGAAGGAAAGTTAGGCCCTGAGAAACGCCATTGATTTAGGCCAGGAGGAGAGAACGCGATAAACACACCTCCAAGATCTGTTCACCGAAATCAAGGAACTCGCCAATAAACTCAAACTCAGGCCGGCCGAGAGACTTCAAGAATGGCATGACGATATATGAGATCTGGCTGTCTTCCGAGTCTACAAATGTGTCGAGGATTGGGACCGAGTGATTCTTGGGATCCCTGCGCAAAGCCTCAGTTGAGAGTTTGATCGCAATTCGGGACTCCAGGTCGCCTGTTTGTACACGTTTTATGTAGACCATCTTGCCGTCGGAGAGACGCGTTGCGTCAATGAGATGGTCTCGCAGCTGGTTATCAAATGAGATATGTTTCAAAAGCATATAGAAGAGTAACTGCACCGGGGTTGTAATGCCGTCTTCTACTTTGAAATAGCGCTTGTTTGTTCCAACCCATGAGGGCTGCCAACCTGGTCGAAGGCGTGGTCGAAGGAGGTACCCTCGACTCTCCAGAAAGAACGCGCGGTCTCTCCATCGTATCTCGTGGTCGTATAAGCTTCCTTCGGTTCGGTGGTAGGGGTGTCGTGGGTCGCTGATACGGATTGAGGGATCTAAGTTGGCTAGGAGAGGGTCGTGCACACTCATGGCGAGGAGAGGTTTGCGGGACTGAGCGCCGTGGGAGCCTTGTCGGTGCGACTGTTGGTTTTGCATCGCGGAGATTCAAACTGTCCCAAGCGCCTGGAGAGCGCCTGCCAAACCCTCGGTGTTCCCTTGTTCTTTTTTGTGTTCCACGCAGCGAACTTTATGTCTCCAGATGTCTCCGAGCAAGTTCCTTGTCGTCAGGCTGCTATCTTTGTATCTCCTAGTTGGAACAGCTGGACGTGCCGTTACGTGGACCCATGGCCCGGCCGTATGATAAAAACGCGTGGTCATATCCCCCTCAACCCTACTCTTATCATCCCTGACACCGTATCGTCTGTCTTTCCTGGAACCCTTCTCAACACCCCGCAGGCTGGTCCTCTCTACGATCTATATATCTACTACCGTCTCAATTTGTCTCCGAACAAACCGTCGCCCTCCTGTCTCGCTCAACGGTACGAGTTTCTTCCGCCTGCTCGTCGTGTCCTGGAGGAGCTAAAGTGTTGTAAAGATGGCCTCAGGCTGGGAAATCATCAATGATGCTGCCAACATCTGGACCTTCGCTGGCGTCGGCGTCGGGTATTCACTTACAGCTATCCGCAGCTCCACGGCATGGGCAAAACTGGAAGAAGTCGAGATCTGGCTTGCGAAGATTGAAAAACTGCTGGATCACATCACGCCGGAGCAGACGACCAGAATAAATGAGACCAGACCGACCGCTCTGCGCACTCTACGTGCCAGATTCACGGAGTAAGTAGCTCTTTCTTTCGCGTCTTTAATTTGAGTAACTGGTTTGCCTAGAATTTGCGACGAAAGGGACTCTCTCCTTCAGGACTACTTGGATGCCAGCTGGCATAACAAACAGAATCCTTGGGGCAAAATTCGCAAGACTGCGTTGGAACTTAGGGAAGCCAGCATGGGCCTACTTTCGGATGTCCTAGTGAGATTGTTTTGAATTATGCGAACGAGGTATAAGATTTTTAACGATCTTCTGTAGAAGACGACGAATATGGCGAAGATGAGGGCAATAAATCTCGACTCCTCGCCCGTCGATGGTGAGCAGTCTGTTTCATCATCGTGGGACTGCATCTCATGGCTGTCTCGCGATTCAACAGCAACATGCGACAATGCGCTCGAGTTGCGGCGTCTTCCTCTTTCAACCCTTCCCCTATATCATACGCATGGAGCGCCTCCGACTGGCCCTCATCCACCAATCACCGACTCACTAAGCGCGCCCCCGTCCAGCACCGCACCAACACAGGTCAATGACGTGGTCGAGGATACCAACGGCGCGGCCGAGGAGACCGATGGCGTGGTCGAGGATGTCAACGGCACGGCCAAGACCGATGGCGTGGCCGAGGATGTCAACGGCGCGGCCGAGACCGATGATGTCGTCGACGAGATCAATGGCGTGGTCGAGGAGATCGAAGCCGGATTGAAAATTGCTGAAAATTTGGCAGCGGAATGTGAGACGGTCATACAGGAGCTCCGTGCAGCGGGTGATGAGCCTGAGACGGTTGCGATTGTGCTGCCAAGTATCGAGGCTTCGCAGTAATTTGCCTCTTTTTGTTATGCGCCACTTTCTTGCCTTCGGCTTAGACACCTTACCTTCTGCTCGGACAAGTAACAACAGCGTATCATAATACGGACCTACACTCTTTGTAATGTTGCCAACTTGGAGAATTGTCCTCGTAAATGATGGTACGCCGCTGCCTGAGCGATCGGCCGCGCAGCGCCGGCAGGGTACTAGTAGCTCGAATGTGCGAACGGCTGCGGGTGTTGCAGAGGAGCAGATACCGGTGAGTGGTCGGGATCTAAGAGCTAACTTGAGAATGTGCGCACGCGATAACATAAGTCCAACAGTATCAACGTCGCCCCAACTACACCTAAGTATATTTCGCTGTCACACAATCCTGCTAGGACTGCGCTCAATTGAGGGACGTGCTTTGAAAACAATACCAGCGATAGAATAAGAAATTACAGAAAACATACGGAAATACAGCCGCCATCAGGCCCCCGGATAGCGGTTTCCTGCCAACCACTTCAGGAAGTGCACAACCAGGCGCACCGAAGCTACGCCATCCCAGAACAGCCGTACTCCAACAGGTTCCGTTCTAACCCGTAGCCGCCAATGTCTGCTGGCAGCCGAGAACTTGCGGCGCGTGAGCCGCCACTGTGTGAGCAGCCCGTGAGCCTGCGGGCGCATATTGGGATCGGGATTGGTCATTGCAAGAACGAATGGTCCGAGAAAACCCAAATTCACGGCGACCTGGAAACGGCGTTGTCAGCTTGATCGAAGACGATACATCAGTACCCATACCTCATGGTATTTACGCCGGAATATATTCCCGATGACAAAAATATCCAGCTTAAAGGGATCATAAGAAACGGTATCAGAAAGCTCAGGCGGTTCTTGGTCCCTTCCCAGCCTTCCGACCACCAGTTTGGATGCTGGATCGCTGTCCAAAGGAAATTCGGATGAAATACCGTAGTCCACGAAGTAGTACTTGACACCAGCAGACAGTCGGGAGCATCTCGGTGCTACCCCAGACTTATCTGGAAGGAATGACTGGGAGATAGGGTGGAATCCTTGCGGAAACATCGCGCTCGCGTCCATCATGATATTGGGCGATGCGCAGTCCCTATGAGTGACGAGTTGGGGTACAAAAATTCTGGAGGTCGAGGCTGACCTACCGGTGAGCAATTCCGTTGTCATGGAGGAAAGTTAAGCCCTAGGAATGACATTGATTTAGGAAAGGAAGGAGAGAAAGCGGCAAACACACCTCCAGAATCTGTTCGCCGAAGTCAAGTAACTCGCCGATATATTCAATTTCAGGCCGGTCAATGGGCTTCAAGAAAGGCATGACGATGTACGAGATTTGACTGTCATCCGAGTCCACGAATGTGTCGAGGATTGGGACGGAGTGGTTCCTGGGGTCGCTACGCAGAGGCTCAGACGAGAGTCGGATAGCAATGCTGGACTCCAGGTCTCCTGTCTTTACGCGCTTGATGTAGACCATCTTGCCGTCGGAAAGGCGCGTTGCGTCAATGAGGTGGTATCGCAGCTACTTAACGAATGAGATATGCATCAGGTGAGTACGCGGTAAATTGACTGTACCGGTGTACTAATACCGTCTTCTACGTCGATCCAAAGCTTGTTGGTTCCCACCCATGAAGGCTGCCAGCCTGGTCGGAGGCGTGGTCGTAGGAGGTAACCCCGACCCTCCAGAAAGTGCGCGCGGTCTCTCCATCGTATTTCGTGAGTAAGCAAAACCTCTGCAAGTCGGTTCTCGGGATGGTTGGGGTCGAGGAAGTTATTTGATATGTCCTCTGGTGGAGGGTCTTCCATGGTCACGGTGAGGGGGATGTTTGTAGGGCTGAGAGCCTGTTGATGCACTGTGTTGTTTTTGTACCGCGGAGATTGAACGTCGGAGGACCCAAGCGCCCTAGCACAATTGACTGTTAAGAGCACGGTGGTGAGAATCATAGGGAGGCGCGTGATTTCGTGACACGCACGCAAAACAACGCTGAGCACAAGAAGGCCGGCAGCTTAACACTCGCCCTCGGTGGCGGCCATCGCCTTTGCTCTCCTGAAAGCCAAGCATGGACCCGCCGTGTACGAATATGAGCCGCGCGTATTATGCTTCAAGTGTGCTCGCTGTGTGTAGACTCCAGAGTAAGTGAATGTAGAGGGTGAGAGATGACGGGAGACGCACATCCGGACAGGACAATTTTGTTGGCACCAACAAGGCAGACCAGGTCCTGAGAGCCCTTCGTACCAGTCTTCGACCCGAGGTGGATGATCACGGAGGTCTTGGCGGATCGCAGTGTTACGCTACATAGCGCCGAACGCGACGTCTTCCGGAGCAGCAGCAAATCCTCGTTTATTTGCGGATGCAGGAATCCGGCCTTGTCTCGGTGCTGCGCATGCCCATGAGCGCACGGTAAGAGGGGAAAGGAGGAGAAGGCGCACGCATGGCTCAATCTGCTCGATGTCGTCAATTTTGTGAGCGGCTGCCAGCTGGGCAAGCGGCGTGCAGCGAGCAGAGTTTTTCCGCGTTCTGATGAGGAGCAGAGAGACTGTCGACCGCCAGCTGTGCGCTCGCCGAGCCCAGTGGCGTTGAGTTGGGTCTTGGTGGAAGGATGTGAGTTGGCGCTGTGGGATTGACGGGCGTCTTCCTCACGGCGCCCCTTCCTCCCGCTCGCCACCATGGAGTCCACTGCCTTGTCAATGTCTACAGGCGTTTGCATATTGTTCTGCAGCTCCGAGAGCCCTTGCGTGACATTTTCGAGCTCCGACTGAGGCTGTGTGCGCGCGCCTACTCAGTATCTAACTATCTTCCGTCGGTCAGCAGTACCTTTCGTCGTCACTGTTTTATATACCACAACGTCTGCAACCCGTCTACTCTCGCAAAAATCCGCCTGAGCACACTGTATGCACCTTCCGATCGGGCCATACCCAACCCTAGTGGCCGGGCTGAGTACTCCAACTGGCACATCCGACATGCTCGTCGCGGCGATAGGTGCCATCACGCTCTCGTGTCCCGTGCACTCCGACTCGCCCTCGCATCCTCCCCACTGCACCCTTCTCTCCCCTTCCAAAGGCTGGCTACGAGCTCCGAGCATGCCTGCGCAACTTTGTTGACGAAAAGGGCATTGATCTCACCGGTTGCGAGAATGTCTCCTCACCCTCCCGATGTCATCCCGCACGTCTCCGCCACCCGCTTGTGTGAAGTTACGGGTGCTGTCGAGGGCCGGGTCATCAAGCTTCAGATGTTTTGCACGAGCTGGTGCGCGTGGCTTCGATGCATACCATTCTCGTCGTGCGGAGGAGTGAGTACAGTATGTAGGCCTTTTAAATTACCAGACAATTCTCTCTCTGAAGCTTGCCAATGGCTTGAGCACATTCTCATCTCATATGCCACACCCACTCAATTGATTTAGAGGTAGAGTAATAGCTGGTTTAATTATTATAAATGAGTATCGTCGCACATCGACAAATCTCAGCCAAGGCACAGGATCTGTGACCCAAGTGTGACCCGGCCATGCCACGTCTCTCAGGGACTGCAAAACAATATGCAAACGCCTGTAACCCTGGCGTTCACGGCCGCACGACAGTCTTACAAGGTGCGTCGCCATAGTGTCACAGAATACACGCGGGCTGAATCGTGTCCCCTCCAGCGTCCGCCGGGAGCTCATCTGGCTCATCTTCGTCATGCGCTGCTGCACTCGCCCCATGTGCGCCCTCAGAACTAGTGCTCATCACAATGACACTGACAAGTAGGCTCAGGGATCGCAATTGTGCCTACTACATCGATCGCAGTGTCGCGCGCGCGAGCCAATTTCATGCGATGTCGTTCCCGGTCATCTCGACTTGACCTCCTTTCGCGCTGCCGGACAGCGCGGCGTGGCGCGGTGAGCGTGCTGGCGTGGTTGTTTTAAATGACTCAGATCAGGGAGCATTGATCTCAGCGAGAAGACACCATGGACATCCGGTTCAAGTTGCCGCACGACCAAGTAGCGCGGCAGGCAGCATCTTCGGCCATTGGTTGCACCACACTCATCAGTCGCAAGTCATCTCGGTACGGGCTACAAGGTGTGCACCTTCCAAGGGTCGCTGACGATTTTCCATGCTCTCACTTCTTCGGCAGGATCGAGACGCGAAGACGTAATCAATCGAACTGCTTTGTGGGTACGTGCTGGTTGCTCTCTGCCAAGTTACTGCTCAGATGCGCGTCTCATATGACCCTAGAGCGTTCTAATGCCCTCTGCTTCGGCTACTGGATCGACGTGTGCTTTACAGCAAGGGATTAAAACCGAATCAGGATGCCGAACGACCTGTCCTCTCTCCGACGTTGGGGCGTAAATTCTCGGCGATCGTGGGGCCATACGCTACAGTACATGGGTTAATTGTTCCCGTTCCCCCGTCTCCGCGTCCCATCTGGCTGCCCGTGTTTCGGCACGTCACACCCGTGCCCTTGTGTCGCTCGCGGACTACACTCTACGAGCACTTACTTACACTTGCCCTTTATGTGCACCGCGCGCTTATGACAGGGATGCGATTGGGAAATACGAGGAACGGATTGGTTCACAATATATGATAGGCATAGCTAGCGGTACACCAAGATGTTACCAAAAACAGACTGAAGCCACTGCTCACTATCATGCCCCGGGATAACGCTTTCCTCCGAGCCACTTGAGGAAGTGCACGACCAGTCGTACTGAATATATTCCATCCCAAACGAGCCGTTCTAGAATGGATTCCGCTCGAAGCCTTATCCGCCAATGTCTGCTGACAGGCGAATAACTGCGTCGCATGAGCCGCCACTGCTCGAGGAGCTCCCGAGCCGACGGGCGTGCGTGGGGATCTGAGTTGGTCATCGCAAGAACGAATGGCCGGAGAAAATCCAGGTTTGCGGCTACCTGAAAATGACGCCGTCAGCGCACTCCAAGACAATAAGTCGGAATAACATACCTCGTAATACTCGCGCCGAAAGACATTCCCGATGACGAAGATATCTAGCTTGAAGGGGTCGTAGGGAACGGTGTCCGAAAGTTCGGGTGGTTCTTGGTCTCGTCCCAGCGTTCCGACAACAAGTCTCGATGCCGGGTCGCTGTCCAAAGGAAATTCCGAAGAGATACCGTAGTCCACAAAGTAGTACTTGACACCAGCGGACAGTCGGGAGTAGCTCGGTGCCTCCCCCGACAAGTCTGGCAGGTCTAACTGGTTGATAGGGTGGAATCCTTGGGGAAACATCGCGCTCGCATCCATCATGATATTGGGCAACGCAGCGTCCCTTGAATGACGGATCAGGGATGAAAACTCTGGAGTTCGAAGCCGACTTACCGGTGAGCAATTCCGTTGTCATGAAGGAAAGTCAGGCCCTAGGAGAGGACGTTGATGCAGGCCAGGGAGAAGAGAACGCGGTAAACACACCTCCAGGATCTGTTCGCCGAAATCAAGGAGTTCACCAATAAACTCGAATTCAGGCCGGCCAACAGGCCTCAAGAATGGCATGACGATGTACGAGACTTGACTGTCTTCCGAGTCCACAAACGTGTCGATGATCGGGACGGAGTGATTCTTGTGATCGCTGCGCAAAGCCTCGGTTGAAAGTTTTATCGCAATTCGGGACTCCAGGTCGCCTGTTTGTACACGTTTGATGTAGACCATCTTGCCGTCCGAGAGACGCGTTGCGTCAATGAGATGTTCTCGCAGCTAGTTGTCAGATGAGACATGTTTCATGAGTATGTAGAAGAATGACTGCACCGGTGATGAAATCCCGTCTTCTACTTCAAAATAACGCTTGTTGGTTCCGACCCACGAAGGCTGCCAACCCGGTCGCAGGCGTGGTCGGAGGAGGTAGCCTCGACCCTCCAGAAAGTATGCGCGGTCTCTCCATCGTAACTCATAGTCGTACAAGGTCTCTTCAATTCGGTAGTAGGGGTGCCGCGGGTCGTCGCGACCGATGGAGGAATCTAAGTTCCTGAGTAGAGGGTCATACGCGCTCATGATGGCGAGGAGGGGAAAGGAGGGTTGATGCCAGTCTGAGGGTGTTGTACTGCGACGTGTTGTTTTTGTACTGCGGAGGCTTGACGTGCGAATGACCCAAGCGCCCCAAGTACAATATACTGTTTAGAGCACGATGGTAGCATATGCATCGCTAGGACGCGCGCGACTCCGGCACGCAGATACAACACTCGTTTGATGCTCAGAAACAGCACGCGATCCTCTTTGGGGCCTGTATATGCCCATGAGGACACGCAAGGAAGGGGAAAGGAAAGGAGGAAACAACGCACGCAGGGCTTGATCTGCTTGATGACCTCTCGACCGCTCTTGTGAGCCGCTGCGGGCAGGGCAGGCGGAGAGCGAGCAGAGATTTCCGCGATCTCAATGTCACGAAAAGCAGAGAGAAATATTCATGTCAGCCACGGTGGGCTAGCTGTGCACTCATCGGGCAGTGCCAGGGATGGCAGCGGTTGAGTGGGTTGCAGGTCGTGGTGTCGAAAGAGACCGTGACGCGTCGGACCACAGTGCGCCGCCCCTTCAAGTTCCTCACCAACTCATCCTCCCCGCTGGCCGCTAGCCCACTGCCTCGTGTACTCATTATGGTCATGGACTCAAGATGATCCTACCCAGTGCGTTGCGCCGATGTCATAGACATATGCTGGCTGAGTTGCCATGTGCAGTAAGTACTCCGTGAGCTCTTTAGCCTTCGGGCTCATCTTTGTCGGACTACGATAGTCTTCGACACTGGCATGTACGCTCAAGAGTCTCATTTGTGCCGACTATATCTATCGCGGTATCGCGGTGTCGTCTTCCAGTATGACGCCCTAAACGCCCTTGCCGGAGTCGCCGCGGACAGCGAGATGCTCTCCACCTCCCCAACACCTCTCGATCTTCCGCCTCGTTCCCCGCTGCCAGCCACCTCGGCGCAGCGGGATGGCTGGAAGCCAACTGGAAGCAGCCTAGTGGTGGCGCCAGGGCACGGTTGGTTTCTCGAGCGAGAACTGTCGTGAAGCTTCAGCGGGAGTATTCTATCCTATCATGAAGCTCGTACGTCCGTTCCTCACCTTCCAAGTCGTGCTCACCACCCAAACGCATCCATAGTTCGCCCCGATCAACTCCTGACTAGCACGGAGTATTCAACGTCAGCGCTGGCCTTTGCCTCCATCACATCACGCGCGCCAGCCCGCGCTATGCCCCGACTTCCACAACAATGCATCGCCTTGCCTTCTATCCGACACGTGCCCGATCCCGCGCCTCTGCGATTCAGTACCACATTCAGCATCCCAGCATCTCCGTGCTCGTGTATGCACACCGTAGATGTCTCCGCTTGCAACGCCGACCGTGTTGCCTTCCTCTTCCGCTCAAGCGCACTGCGAGACTCCCTTCGATGAGGCCCTCGTTGCAAGGCCGTCCCGGAGACAAAGCGATCAAGAAGTTCCTGGAGCTCTATCCACACGATGTGACTGCAAATCTTCAGCGCTTGCCTCACACATGGCGAGCAACGCACCTCAGCGGTGAAGAGTGGCCCGCCTTTCCCAGTTGGGTAGGCAGCTATCCTAACGTTAGCAACGGGGAGGGCAGCGCCCATGGCTTTTCTAGCCGGGGCGGAAGCCAAGGCGGCGTGGATGGTCACAGGAGTGGAGGTCAGCGAGGAGGGGACGGCGGTGCTGGGAGCGCACGCAAGGGTCAAAGGCGTCACTCGCAGGGGGACTCGCAGGGGGACATGCAGGTGGACATGCACGAAATGCACCGCTTGCAGTCCAACGAGGTCTCCTGTGTCCCCTACGTGGAGCCTGGGGTTCTGCTGGGTAAGTGGTTCGGCAGAGCACAGACGCCTCACGCGGGATTGCATCAAGCCGGCACTGGAGCAGCCCAAGACGGTGCCGGTCAAGAGAGCGGCGGTCCAGAGGGATGCGGTCAAGTATGCACTCGGGACGGCGGCGCCCAAGGTGCTGCCCGCCTACCCGCCTGAGTGAGCAGGACTTCCGAGTCGGTACCGTCATACTAGTACTGTCGTCTTTTCTGCAGGCGCCCTCATATGTTGCTATGTGTATTCAACCTCAAAGTTTCTATCTCAACTAGCAGCTAACATGTACTGTAACCGGCAAAGTTTTCGAACTGAAATAATCCCTGGTCTCGAGTTTGTCGGGAGGCAAAAACCCGACCTCATGCTCAGGCTAACCTGAACTTGAAGCGTGTTTCTCATCCCCGGCCTCGTTGACAGGTTTGCTTTCTGAAAATCATCCGTGCTGGACGTTACACTGACAAACCTCCAATGCGAATCGCTATCATTCCATTAGCTCCCACACGCACCCTCAACACCCGCACACGGAACGACTGCTGTCTCGCCAACATCTATAACTCCCATCCCACCTTCCTCCCACCACTCACCCACATACGCCGACTTGCCATCCTCGCCCGTCTCGCGGCCAAAGAGCTCCTTCGCATGCTCAAGCTCGACAATCGGATCGAACGCCTCGATGTCGCTGCCGGCGAACGTGGCGAAGTGCATCGCGAGCGTGTGCCGCGAGCGGAGCGCGCCGTGCATGCGCAGCGCCTGCGCGGGTGTCGCGTGCAGGGCAGTGAGGAACGATTTCGGTGTTTCGAGGAGCTGGCGCGGGGTGAGTTATGCAGCGCGGAACGAGGGCGGGGAGGAACAGACTCGGAGGCCTAAGCGCGCTATGAAGGAAAGTGTTCCGCCGCGCCAAATGGGAAGCATGGCGACGTCGAACGGACCATACCGCTCCCCGATATCTAGAACCTGTCAGCGGGCACTCCAGTACCTGAATTGGTCTTGCACTGACCTTCAAATATCGGACAGGGTCCATTCGTTGTCATGTAGCCGGAATCGCTACGGATGCCGCGGATGAAGTCAAGTAAGAGCAATGACAGCAAAGATACATACCCAGCGAAGTATGCCGACACACGCGCGTCCGCGCCATCGGGCTGCGGAAGACTCTGCTCTACGACCCAGCTTGCCCAGAGCGTCGTCCGAGTATCCATGAAGCCGCGCCCTGATGACCGTGTGGGTATCTTCTAAATGCGGCAAGAAACATTCGTCACGTACCGCTGGTATGTTGTGCAGGCGTGCACACGAATTTCAGATGCTGTGATGACCTAGGAGCCACGGGCAAGGTCAAAGTATCCCACCAATCCATCTCTGTAACCTGTGAAGCGGGTATCCCTGTTTCCAAGAACCAAGCCTTGTTTCCTGCGATTGCGCCAGTGAGCAGACAAGCAACGTAGCTACGGTGTTCAGGAGCTGACCTAATGGTACAATGAAATGCACCCCAGTTCCGCGCCATGAGTAGATAGACTGCAACGTAGGAAGGTCCAGGTGGTCGTAGCTGCGCGTGATGAGCATTTACCGTAGCAGAGCAAGCGTCGTAACTTACTGGTTATGCGAGTATACGACGAACTGGACGGTTGGGAGCTGTTCGACCGTACACGGGGGAGGAAGGCGCCGGTGCACTCCCACCCACGGAGAAGGCCCGGCGCGATTGGAAAATATGGGGTCGAACAGGACGCGCGGAGGCTCCTCCCCATCACTCGAAGACGTGCCGGGAAATTCGACAAGGAAGCTCTAGGGCAAAACGTCAGAGCGCAGAAAGACTGTAAACAGAACGCGACGGACTGCATGCCCAAGCCAAGTAGCCTTCACGGAGGGCTCCGAGCGTCCCGAAGACTTAGTGGCTCCCCAATCCGGCTTCACAACCTTGACCGGTGGGTGAGGGTGCGCCGGGTGGGCTCGAGCAAACTCGAGAGGGATATCAGATATAGCTGGAAGACTTGGTAGCGCAGGTAGTGGGAGTGTGAACGCCCGGCGAACAGTTCTCCCCTGGGGTCCGGTGTTGCCAGTAGGTGGGGCGGCGTCGGTCTCTACGATGTTCCACGGATTCTGAAATAACATGCGCGTGTCATCGGCATGATGAGCGGGGCGCATGCTAAGTTGAAGGGTATCTCGGAGACGGTGGTGCTGGTGGTAGGCGGAGAGCTTGAATGTTGAACGGTTCGGAACGAGGCTTTAAAGCGAGGAGCTGCGAGGCTGATGTCACTGCTGAAACCCTAACCTAGCGAACACTTCGCCCGCCGAGCAAGAATTCTGAACAAATGTTGTACACGTCAACGAGGTCTCCCGATGGAGTACAGTTTCGGAAACATACGCATACCTGGCAGGTACATCCTACTTATGACTAACCATGACCCTTGAACCGTCTCGGACTCGTATCGGTATGGCACGCGTCGAGGTTACGAGATTGCGAGGGTCTGTTGACTCTAAGCTCCCCCGGACGGATTGGCACACCCGTGCAATGGTTAATGGAGGTCGCCACTTGGCATGAAACGATCTTGACGGCCGCGATGTAAAACGTTCGGGATGTGTAGACGGGTGGTGGACGGGAAGGAGGATTATTGCTTTTGAACTCCGCCTCTACGGCCGCGCCGGCCCGTTCCGGAGTCCCAGCGCATCGGAGTGTGGCTCTTCGCGTCGTTCGTGGCTAACCCACAGCTCCCGAAGCCGTTCAGAATGTGCAACGCACTGAGGACCTCTACATGTTGTGCGGCTCGGATTCATTGTTCGCAATGTCTGCAGAACTTTCTAGCCATACCCTCGCAGCCTAGTCTCGCTAGGAGGTGCGCCCGTCACCCGTCACTCCTCTCCTCACCTCGCTACTTTATGCCATGGAATATGCACGCGTCCTGCCTTCCAGCATCGGAGAAGTCATTTGCCAACCGAAGTATGATATGCCCGAGTCTCGTAGACTGACGACCTGGCTATAACTGAGCATGAGCGAGTGACGAGGTGGCAGGCAACTGCTTACAGGTCTCTCCGTCTCTTTCCCGCCGCTATCATCCCCGGTACTTCCCTCAACAGGCACACTAATTTCTCGCTAACATCGAGCCATCTGACCAAGTCCAGTTTTATCAGCTCGTACATACGTACCCAGCGCGCTTCCGCGCCGCCAGGGAAAGCGGCAGCGCGTGACTTCACCCCCGGGCGGAGATAATCCTTGCACCCTCGTCCCACTTCACACGCGTCCCCGGCAGCGCCTCCCGCGTCCTCGCCACCCATGCCTCGTCTACATCACAGCGGACCACATCCAGCTCTTCCAGTGTGTACCCGGCCGCCGCGCGCTCAGCAAGGCGTAGTGGCAGGACGTGGGCCAGCCGCTCGCCCTCGTTCTCTAGTTCCGGGTCGATGGCAGCGCCGTCGATGCCGAGGCGCATGTCTGAGAGGATGAGGATAGAGAGTTTGGGAAGGAATGGCAGCGCAGCAGATTCGTCGCCCGGTGCGTGTGTGTGAGGAGCTGAGCTGGCGCTGGCCAGACGCACGGCCGCACAGAATGAAATGGCTGCGTTGCCTGCGACTGTCAGAATTCGCAGTTCAGGTGCACAACCGACCGTGTCCGCCCATGCTTGTCCGTCAAAACGTTTGTGTGTGTTCCCGACTACGAGCTCCTTCAGATGCGCCGACGAGAATGCCTTTATGACCATCGGCACCAATGTGGATAGTGCCGAGAGCGGGGATGTAAATTGGAGGGACATGGTTGGCTCGTGGAGTGCACTGTTGTCTTTCCGCAGAGTGATTGCGAGCATTGCCGTCTGCGTCAAGTTGCAAAATAACACTTTGACGGCCAGGCTCGTGATGGCATTGCAAATCTCGGATGCTGAATCGGCGTGAGAGTGAACAGATTCCAGTGCGACCGGAAAGAATGCGTCTAGATCTTCTAGCTCTCGGTCATGCAAATCAAAGCGGATGGTGGCATGGGATGGTAGCAAGATATGCGGAAGAAGTATTGTCGCGTCGAGAGCACTACTCGACAGTTCCAGATGAGCCAGTTTTGCAAGCGGGACCACTCTCTCTGACGCCAGTGTCCGCCCCCGTCGATCCATGGTCAAATGCATGCGCAATCGCTCGAGCGTGGACATATGGGACAGTCCGTCGAGCACATCCTCTAGGGGCGCGAAACGATCATCCAGCTGCAAGCTGATAAGATGCCTGAATGGCGGCAACGACCAGGGCATGTGTACGTCGTTGGAGGAAGTAAAGCGCAGGTGCCGTAGTGCCGGCGCCCACCGCCCGAGAAAGTCGTCCGGAAATGAGAAGCAATGGTGTACGTTTATGTCAAGGGTGTGGAGGAGTGGCGCCTCTATGCGGAGCGCAGCGAGAGATCTGTCGCGATGAGCATCGACGCACAGACTTTGGGTGTGCCACATGTTATCCACCAAGAATTCTAGGTGCCATGGTACATCCACATCAGACGTCCTGATTGTAAGCAGGGCGTTCCCCGCAAGGGTGCTGAACCTGGAGGCCCATCTGTGCCCGAACGGAAAGATGATGTCCTGCCAGAGGACCGTGTGTTGGAGGGCTACCTGTCGCCAGCGCTGGCATACATACGTCACCGCGAGCCAGCCAAAAGAGTCACACGACTCGTAGTGCGATGTCTGATCCATGCGGGGGATGTCTATGTCCTTAAGGCAGGAGAAAATCGTCGCGAGGATTTCGGGGGGGATGCGGGCGACCGGGACGAGAGTGTTGTGCTGCTGGCGAAGCGCGAGCAGGGCTGCGCACGTGGCTTCGTCTTGGATGGCATATGCGCGGAGGAGCGCCCTCTTGGACTTTTCGATAGCGGCTTTTTCGAGTTGGGACTGCAAACGGCGAAGAGCCTGCGCGTCGGTCAGAGCGCCCTCCGCCGCCGTCACACTGTCGAGTGTAGTGTAAGTGGTGCTGGGCGGATGATGGGGGGTGTTTTCGAGCTGGGCAATCCTCTCTTCCACGTTGACCAACGAGATTGTGTTGCATTGCCCTAGTATTTGCGAGCTGTTCTGGCGTCAGCAAACTCTGCATTTCGTTCGGATGTGAGGGTATGTGGCAACCTTTTGTTATTTAAGGGAGATTTGTGGTCAAACATTGCACTGAGTTAGTTGCAGGTTCGGTGGTGGAAAGGCACAGAGCTTGAAGGACAGCGACCGACGACTCCCGTGTATGATCCCTGCCAGTGGACCGGGTTAGCCGGACCGGATCCCGCCTCGCCTCGAGCCTCGATCCTCCACCGACGTCTGTCTCGCATCCAAACAGTTCTCTCTCTCTCCCGTCTATGGATATTACAAGAGTGTTCAGCGTGGACAGTGACATCATCCCCGTCCAGCGTGCTCCGGGCAAAGGTGAACTTTTGAAATTTGATGAGCTTACCCAAGTTGGACTTTTCATGAAGTTTATGTCTGTGGATTTCCGTGAGTCGATCTGCCCGCGTACGCCTGGATAAGGCGCGCTGATTGTCGATTAGCATTTTTGCGACAGTGGTCTGTCTGCTCAAGAGGCCAGAAGGTGGCGAGGTTGGCCGGGACAGTGGGCGATGAGGCCGGTTGGGGTCGGCTGCTGCGCACCAATCAACGACTGAGTTTCACCTCTTTTTATTTCTTCTTGGAGCTGGAGGACCGCAGGCCTGTCTCGTGTGCTCTGGCCCTCAAATAGAACCCTCGAGCAATCTCTGCGCTCTTGACCAGCTGCGATCTACTCTCGAGCCCTAGGTCGCCGCTTTCGTCACAAGCATACGCTCGGATAATACGGAACTGCAACGCGTGGTCGGTGCGCCTATTTAGCCCTCTTTGACCCTTGGTACATCCGCAGAAGACGCGAACCAAATAACACCGCCCACGCTCTGAGTTTGGCATCGAACCGATGAAGCACGCCGATCTTGGCCTTCACGTTTCAAGGAATTGGCAGGCAAATCCAACTCCCAGTTATTACTCACCGTCAACTCGTCCGGTTCCCGAGCACAGCTCTTGCCCTACCTACGTCTCTCGGTCATCATCTATCCACTTCGAACTCTGTCGGGACGGTCGGTTAGATATAGTCTTCTGCCGCTACTCTGTCGGACCGAAGGAAAGCATCTGCACGTACCTGAAGTCTGCGGCGCGCTGTCATCGACGTCGTCTACACGGAACCCGCCGCGAAGAACATCACTGAATCAGACTGTCGAACGTGAGCCCTCCGCCTTCAAGCACATTGTGCTTCTATTGACGCCGCTTGTTCTAGAAATGACCAATGAGCCCACGTTCTTCCTCACCGGACCCGCGCTCGTGGGCAAGACCTTACCCCGACGCCCCGACCCGCTCGCTGGGTCTTTGTGTCACATTGTCGCGCCGAACATGCGTGTGAACGGTGGCCCGCTGGCTCTGATGCCCATCGGTGCGCTCTCCACATTGTCTTGCCCAACCGTTTGATGACACTGGCTGGCTCGGCAGTTATACCATCCTGTTGTTCGAGGACTTCGCGGTGCTCTCTGCTCTGCTGCTCAACGCGACGACGGAGACCGCCTGAAGTTCAATCTCTCGCATTCGCACAAGTGAAGGCCTCGGCGCCCGTTGCGGGAGCCTTTTGGCTACAGGTCCCACAGACGCATCCACGTCGAACCCCTCGTCGTCGTCGTCGTCATCAGGCTTTAGCAGGACCCCGTCGCCAGGCTCTAGCGGCAGCTCCTCGCAGCCCAACTCGGCGAATGCTGGCCTGTCATCCGACATCAAGGAACTGGTCATCGTGCTCATGGCTATCAGCATCTACCCCCGAGCATGGTCTAATCGGGGTGGCGCCACAGAGATAATTTGGCGAGGAAGGCACCAGCTAATTCTTTTAATTATCCTTCGTAACCCCCTCATCATGGCATTTCGCCCTTTCTGTGTCGCTCATAACTCGTCGACCTATCGTAAACCCATCTGTTACTGTAGCAAAGCTCGCACGCGCCGTGGTCAGCTATTCAATTTTCAATGACCCGAGCCGCAGACCGCTTGCGGCGTAGGGACGAGGAGATGAACGGATGGCAGGGTGGGGGCGAGGACTCGACGAGGGCGATGTGAGGGCCTACCCGGCACATTATTTAACGAGAGCAAGGCATCCGGGATTGCGATTCCGAGTCTCCGACTCGCACACTACCACCCTCACGGGACAATACGGGTAAGTATACTGTATCACAATGGCGTAGCATGGCACCAATCAGCACACTCTCAATCAGAATCAAAGAAGAGGTGTGGGATCCACCTTCAAGTCCGGGGAAGATGTTAGTTGACCTCACGCGGAAGAGAGCAAGTCCTATTCTCGGCGAACGCACAGCGCCTCCTGATTGGCTCAGTTCGTTCACCGCCACCAGCACGGGTCCCTACCAAGTCCTAGTACCTTCTCCAGAGTTCACCAGATCGCAGTCGATCTCCACCTCTGCAACTGCGGTCCTCCTCTGTATAGTAGACAATCTACACTTATGGCGTTGCAAATACGCGCTCATACACTGTGTAGCTGCCTAGTCCTGGTGCGGTTCGAGCGTGTTCAAAATGAAACGCACATCGATTGATCTAAGACTGCCTCCTCGATGGCCCTTCTTCCAGTCTAACATGCACGAAGAGCTTTGTCCGGAGCACATCCAGTCGTCATCGCCGTCACTCACCGTCGCTGCGCGGCTCACAGCGCAAATGCGTGTGGGTCGGGCCGAGGCCAGCTCTCGGCCGCCCATTATCTCCCTCAGGCTGCACTGGCTGAACGCGTCAGGACACGCTTGATGCACATGCATCTAGCTCGGTCTCTTCGTGGCCGAACCCGTCATCCTTTCATTCTGCCAGCAAACGCCTGGACACAGCTGTCGGCGAGACCCGGTTAACCGGCTGGACTGGACTCCCGCGCCGCAACCCCTGCGTGTGATTAGCTCTGCCTCGACGATGACAACTCTAGGCAGCGGTCTGTAGCCGTCCCCGGCCAGCCTGTTCAATAATGTGCCCGGAGGCGGCACGACAGCTTCTCAGTGTCCTGTCGAGCAGGTATATATACTGAGCTGTGAGACACGGGGCACCCACTACCGCTCTAGTATCCCTTCGCCGCTTCAACCCTACACCATGCCTTCTTGTGCTATCTGTTCGGGGACGTATAAGTCCCCTACTGCGCTGCCGTGTGGTACGTCCATCATGGAACCTGTTCACCAGCGTTCAAAGACTGACGTTCTTCGCCTCCTTCAGGCCACGTCTACTGCTATGACTGCATCACCAAATCAACACGCGTCTCGACAACCATATCCACGACCGTCTGCCCGACCTGTCGCGCGCCCTTCTCCATCGCCTCAGTCGACGTGAACCTCGTCCCGCCACACCTCCGCCACTACTTCCTGCCGCCCTTCCGCCGCCTCTACCTCGACACCGCGCCGCCACCCGGCGGCTCGTCGCCGCGCTCGCCCGGATCGTCCTCGCCGACACAGCGCGAGCGCGTGTCGCCGCACGTCATGCGCCTGCAGGCGGAGAACCGCGCGCTGCGCGAGAGCTGCCACGCGTGGCGCCAGCGCGCGGAGGCGCAGGCGGCCGCGAGCCTCGGGCTCGCCGCGCTCATACGCGTCGCGAAGAGCCAAGAGCGCGCTGCGCGCAAGGAGCGCGACGAGCTCGCGCGGAGGTGCGAGGCACTCGCTGCGCAAGTGCTGGAAGCGTACGTGCATATCTTTGTTGCTGTGCCTTACTCGCCGCTGATACGGGCCTTTTTGTCGTAGGAAAGAGAGTTCAATGCTATCCAAGCCGCTTCTCACAGAGGTTACCAATCACGAGGATACCACTGTGCAAACCGACGGCAGACACAGTCCACCACGTTAGATTTATCTCGGATGTATTACTGTAGCGTTATTCTTTTGATAACTGTACGAGGAGGAAGTCAAAATTATACAGGATTTGACACATCAAAAAACTTTGATTAAAAGCATTTTATCCGCGTGGATGGCCAAAGTGGGGATCGAACCCAAGACCTTCGAGTTATTAGCTCGACGCTCTAACCAGCTGAGCTATTCGGCCGATGAAAACGATGTAAACAGTACTGTTATAAGGAGCAATAAATATGTGTACGGGAAACAGCGACGGCAGTTGCCGAATGCAACTGTACAGTTTCAAGCCACCGGTGGCGGCACGCCACCGACAAGCGGGGCCAAACACGGCACAGAGGCCTCAGACTTTCAAGCACACCGACGACGACGACCCCGGCACAGACGACATGGTGCGTATGTCTCTGCATCGACCTCTTCCAATGCTAACCTTCGAGCATCCAGGCCGACACGAAGACTGCCCCCACAAATCCCATGCGGGAACTCCGCATCGAGAAGTTGGTGATCAGTGCGTGCCCCGTCCTCTCAGCGTGCGCATTGCATCGCCAGACTGACGGGCGGCCCTCCCCGCCAGACATCTCCGTCGGCGAGTCCGGCGACCGCCTCACGCGCGCGTCGAAGGTGCTCGAGCAGCTCACCGGGCAGACGCCCGTCACCTCGAAAGCGCGGTACACCGTGCGCACGTTCGGCATCCGGCGCAACGAGAAGATCGCGGTGCACGTCACGATCCGCGGGCCCAAGGCGGAGGAGATCCTCGAGCGCGGCCTGAAGGTGAAGGAGTACGAGCTGCGCCGCCGCAACTTCTCCGAGACGGGCAACTTTGGCTTCGGCATCCAGGAGCACATCGACCTGGGCGCGCGGTACGACCCGGGCATCGGCATCTTCGGCATGGACTTCTACATCGTCATGGGCCGCCCGGGGAACCGCGTCGCGAAGCGCAAGCAAAGGACGGCCCGCGTCGGCCCCCAGCACCGCGTGAAGAAGGAGGACACGATGGCGTGGTTCAAGCAGCGGTTCGACGGTATCATCCTGGTGAGCGGTCTCCCTCTCACGGGGTGGGTTTGTCCGCTAGAGCTCATGCGCTGTGCAGAAATAAACGGGGCGCCCGATGTTTCTGTATGCTCTCGCCTGCTATGCCACATACGTACTGCCCGCCATGTATCACACATGCACCCACCAAAAATGCATCATATTCCTTCGGGTCTACGTGCGCGGGGCGAGCGCATCTGCTGCGCACCACGCGATTCACTCACCGGGTGGCAATGAGATGCATCTTTTCGTCGCAAATAAGTAAAAGACCGCAACAGCGCCATTTTGCCAACTGCGCAGGTGAATCGTCACTGCACGCTTCTGCGCTGCCGTGACGCGCGCGTCAGATCCCAGACAGCAATATTAATCCAATATGCAGCAACAAGATATACAACGCAATGCAACACGCAAAGTCCCCAACGGACGGTGACGCTACCGCACCTCGTCCGCCGCCGCCCACCGCCACCCGCGCACCTCGACCGCCCACCCGTGCCGCACGCCGCCCGCGTCCGGCGCGCCCAGCATGCGCACCTCGTCCGGCAGGAACTCGACGTGCGCGCTCGCGAGGCGCGGCGCGAGGAGCACCGGCGTGGCAGTGGCATTTTCAGCCCTCGCGGCAGTCGTACTGTGGCTGTGGCTGTGGCTGTGGCTGTGGCTGTGGCTGTGGCTGCTGCTCTTCGCCTGGGCAGACGGGGGCTTGGCCTTGGGCAGCGGGACGCGGGCGCGCGCGGGCGGCGGCGGCGGCGACAGCGCGAGGCCTGGTTTTGTCTCTGTGGGCGCGGGCGCGGGCGGGGCGAGACGAGCGGTTGGAGGGTGCGTGTGCGAGTGCGAGTGCGATTGCGGCGCAGACGAGGACGGCTCTGGAGTGGTGTCGGATGACGACGGGGCCGGGGGAGGCGCGGGCTCCGACGGCGCATCACTCGACGTCTGTCCCCCCACTCCAGGCTCCGCGTTCTCAGGCGTCGGCGCAGGCGCGAGCGCAGACGGCCCGGCCCGCGGGGTGTCGACATCCATCGCCGCCTCCGCCTGCCCATCCTCCGCCTTGCCCTCCTCCGCCTGCCCCTCCGCGTCTGCGGTGGCCGCAGCCGATTTGAGGAGCCACATGTCCCACCGCCGCGCCTTCCCGCCGCCCGTATCCCCGCCCTCGCCCGCGCGGTTCTCCTTCTCCGCCTCGCCCTCGTCGGACGGGCGCAGCAAAAACGCCTCCGCAGCGGTCTCCAGGACGACGGCCCGATGCGCCGCGGTGGCTCCGTCGACCCGCCGCCGCTTGCGCGGCCACCACGACTCGCCCTCCTCTGCGTCCGGCTCGGGGTCGGGAAACAGCAGCCCACGCAGCACGTCCGGGTCGTATTTGAACCTGCGTCGACTCAGCACGCGCGCGTATACCGGGGACACAAAGAGACCTACCCCAGCCGGGCGTCGACGCCCGCGAACACGATCGTCGTGTGCGCCGCGATGCGCGCCTGCGCCGCGTCCTCGTCGGTGGCAATGTCAGCCTCAGCACCGGCGTCGCTTCCGCGGACCATGTGCGCGCCGTTCGGCAGCTCCGCGAGCGCGCTGGCGGTGCGCATGACCTCCGCGCGCGCCTTGGAGTATTCGACCAGCCGCTGCTTGCGGTTCTTCCTCCCAAGCGCAGGCGCGCCGTGTGCCGTGCCCTTCTGTCAAGCGTTGGCCACACCACACCATCACCGCAGCCACGCAACACACGCACCTTGACAAACGAGACCTCGAGCACGGCCATCCCGCCGCCGTCGTGCCCGCTCCCCCACCCCCCGCTCAGGATGCCCCGCCCGTCCTCCTCCTCCGCGTCCTCCTCGACGTCCTCCGCGTCCCGCTCCCACTCGCCCAGCCCGCCGCCGCCCTCCGGCCCGCGCGCGCCCGAGCCGCCGACGTACCGCTCCGCGCGCGGCAGCAGCGCGACCTCCACGCGCGCGTCCATTCCCCGCGCCCGGGCGGCGCGCAGTGCCGGCCACGCGACGAGCCCCGCGTGCACCGCCGCCGTGAGCACGTCCGAGTCGTCCGTGTACACGCGCCGCGCGCCGCAGCCGCCCCACACGCGCGCCGGGTCCGGGCGCGCGGTCGGGAGGAAGCCCGACGGGATGTAGATCGTCGCGCGCGGCTCGCCGCCGACGTGCAGCCCGTTGAATATCGACGCGGGCAGCGACGTGGAGGGGAAGGGCAGCGCGGGGTAGACAAAGGCGCCCAGGTGCGGCGGCGTCGCGGGGCGCGGTGGCGGCGGCTGTGGGGACGGCGGGCGCCGGTGGGCTTGCGGGTGCGAAGGCGGGTGTTGATGCGGGTGGCCGACTGGTTGCGCAAGCGGGAGGGCGTGCGCATGTGCGTGCGAGTGCTGCGGTGGGAGAGAGTGATGCGGTGGGGCTGCAGCATGGTGTGGTGGCGGGTAGGACGACGACGAGTGCGCGAGCGGTGCAGGCGGCGCGGTTGGCGTAGGACCGAAAATAGTATGCGATGGCGTATGCGCCTGTTTGAGCGGCTGCGCGAAAGGATGATGCGAACGTGAGTGCTTCACCGCGTGCTCCGGCGGAGGATACGGATGGGGGGGTTGATATTGCGCGTGCTGAGCATCCATCTCAGCTTTCGTCTGGAGCGGCAGGGTGAGAACAGGAAGGCGCAGAAAGGAGGTTGCAGAATGCAGACACACACCATATACGCATGCGGGCCCTCGTCGGGCTTGTTGCGCGCCGCCGCCATCGCCCGGATGTACTCCATATCGTCACGCTGCCGCTGCTGCAACGCCACCTCGCGGTCGCGCATGTCGCGCTGGTGCTGCTGCTGTTGCTGCTGCTGCTCGCGGATCATGTCGCGCTCACGCATCATCTCCCGGTCGCGCGCCATGATCTCCCGGTCGCGGTCGCGGTCGCGCTCCCTCTGCTCGCGGTCGCGCTGCTGCTCCCTTGCGCGCCCGCGCTCATACTCCATCTCGCGCGCATACTCGCGGTCCACATCCGAGCGCCGCCCGCTGCCGCTGCCGCTCGCACTCATGCTTGAGTTCGCGCGGCGTCCGGCGTCGCCCGCACTCGGGCGACTGCGCTTCTTCTTTGCGCCCGGATCGCGCTCGGCGTCGTCGCGCGCGGGGATGCCCAAGAGGTCGCGGTCGCGGTCGCGCGGCATTGCCATGGGGCCGCCGATGCTGCTTTGGCTGTGGGTGTGATGGAGGCCGCTCGACGGCGGAAGAAGCGGTTGGTGTGGCGGAGGACTCCCACGGTCACGCGGCGGCTGCAGGCTGGCCATGGCGGGGCCCTCCGCCGCGTGCCGGCGCCCGTGCGCAGGGGGGGGCATGCCGCCGTAGGACTGGGGGGCAGGCGCGGGCGGGGCGAGGCGGTGGTGGGGCGGGGCGAGCGGCGGCAGGCCGGTGTACATGGAGGAGGGCTCGTGGAGCAGTGGGGGGGCTGGCGGGGGCGGGGAGCGCGGGACGTAGGGCGGCTTGAGGTGCGGCGGGGGGTGGTGTGGGTGCGGCGGGCTGTATTCGTGCGGCGGGCGGAGGTGGTGCGGGTGCAGCGAGGCGGTGGGCGGGGGGAGGTACATGGGAGAGGCGGCGGCTGGCGGTGGGGGGCGTGCTAGGGCGTAGGGCGGGGGGAGATGTTGAGGGGGGTAGTCGTCGGCAAAGGCATCGGGCGGGTAGTGTGGCGGGGTGCGGTGGGTGGACGGGGTGGGACGCTGGTGGGGGTGTGAGCGATCGGTGTCGCGCAGAGACGGGAGCTGTTGTTGGTGATGCTGTTGGGGGAGCTGGGCGGGGTCGTGGTGGTGCTGGCGGTGGTGCTGGTGCTGGCGACGACGCTCGCGGTCGTCTGAGGGCGAGTCCTGGAGGAGGGCGGCGACGTTCATGGCGGCACAAAGAGAGAGAAAAGCGTGGGCGACGCGAAACCCAACGTCGGAGCACAGGTACGATCGAGATCTATACATTTCAGTAATATCAAACACGTGGCGACCCCGCGCGCTCCCGAGGGCCGACGCACCCGCTGGCCACGCACAGCTGCGACGTCGCTGGCCGTCGAGTTGTACAAACGGACCACAACTGTCCGCGTCGACTGGGCTTGTGGCAGCGAGGAGCTCGAGCCTCGCATATCGAGGATCGGCCGCCAGCCACGGACAATGATGCACGCCTGCAAGCGTGTCATCCCTCAATCACAGATTGTCCGGAGCCATAAGCGAGTGTTTGTGCAGTGCGTGCGACTCGCCCCGGGACTCGTGGCCAAGCAGATCTGAGCCATCCGGGCCCTGCGTGCTCCACGGTGGCCGGCAGAGTCTTCTGTTGATGTAAAAGTGCACGGCGCTGCGGTTGACGCGGAGGCGCTACGTCTGCCGAAAGCAGCAAGTGAGCGAGCGGATCTCAGATCGCCCATCCAGTTGCCGAAACGGCGAAACGAGATCGCATCGTCCGGGGCAAATCCCGCTGCTCCCGAGAGCCCCGACGCTGAGCCTCGATATGCCGCATATATACGCATGCAATCTTGCACCACATCGCAACGGCACCAAAGACGACGCCGTGCTGTGGATTTGCTTCCGTGCTGGGCGTCCGAGGAGATCAAGTCGTTTACAGGATTCACATACAGTAAGCACTGGAGTATTCCACCGAAGCCTTCGACTACTACATGCATCTCAGAGCGTATCCCCGAGAGGGAGAACACGCACGTAATCCGTCTTGCACTATGGCCGCAATACCGCGCATCACAGTCGCATGCATGCGCACCTCAGACGACGAAGCGTGCGCGCAGCACGCTCTTCCGGCGCACACCGACACACTGCCCCGATGTGGGCCCACGTCGTCCGCGCGTCTCGTCTGGGGGTCGCCATCCACTACACAGCAAGTACGGCTGCATCACGGCGAAGAGCTGCCGCGTGCGGCGAAGAGTTGCATCTAGCGGCGTTCGAGGCAAAGCAAGGCGCGAACCAGGCCGCTTCTGGAAGAGCGATACGTAGCCTCAAATGGTGTGCACGACCGTCGACGGGTGCTTGTTCAAATGCAGCTGGATCTCGGCACAGCGCTGGGGGGCGCGCCATGCGGATGGTCGTGGTCGTGGAGAAAGAGAGCCAGGCTGCCAGTGGGTTCGGTCTGAGCGTGCTGTTATCAGGACGCTGGCTTTGCTTGCGACCCATAAGTACTCACGCCATACATTGAAAGCGCGCGCGACGTCAGCGCGACGCGCTTGCATCACATGACGCGCCAGAGACTCAGAGCGTGACAGAATCTTCTACAAGCCAAACAAGATCTAAATACTAGTCTCCGCGGCTGACCCTGGACAGAAGACAGTCGTTCATAACCTAAATACCGCCGTGCCCACTCAATATAAAGTATAATCGAACGCAAAGGAAAAGAAAAGAAAAAAATTGGGCGGTTGGGACTCCGATGCATAGTGCTCATTGTAAGTTATGGAGCTCAGGAAAGATCCTGCAGCAGGATCAATTTGGTCGGCGGCCCTGCGGGATCTGCGAGACGTCGTCGACGGAGCTCAATTCCGTCTTGCCATATCGCTCGCGAAACTGACGCGCCTGAAAAAAAAAAAAAACGCAATCTTTTGGATTGTATAACATATCCATCCACAGCCCAGCAGCACAGCACGTATATATCAAAGCAACGGACCTGCACCTTCGCAGCTCCTTCCCCAACTAAGACCTCCGCTGCTGTCCGCGGCCGACGAATGTCGGTGTACATCACGGTTCTGCAGTGGGTGCAGGCGCAGGCGCCGCGTCGCTCGGGATGTGTTTCTGTATCTTGGCGAGGAGCTCCGCGGCGGCTCTCGCGTTGCCCACCTGTCACAGGGTCAGCGGTGCCGGGCGAGGCGGGCCGATCGGGGCACGCACCCGGAGATTGTAGTGCCGCACGTCGCCCTCGATCACGCTGAAGCGCAGGTACCGCGGGTCCTGCGCGACGTAGCACTGCATGCCCTTGAACAGCGCGACGTTCAGCAGCACCGTGTACACCGCGTCCTTCCGCATCACTGCCATCCACCGTGGGGTCAGCCGCGCGAGAAAAGAAAATCCAACAGCAAGCACGCAATGGACGCAACGCACCGAGGCGGGCGGTGCCGTCGAGGGCGCTCACATTCAGCCGCAGGGTGCCCGTCCCGCGCTCCTTCCACTGGTTCTGCGCGCCCAGGACGAACAGCTTGCCGCGCACATGGTGCGCCGTGTCCTCGTCCTCCTCCCCCGTGACGACTGCGCCGCCAATCCGATCAGCACATCCCACACACACGGCACAGCGCAGCGCACCTTCCTGCTCCGTGAGCCCGGCGCGCCAGCCCTCCTCGTCCTCGGCCCGCGGGCCGAGCACCCCGCCGCCCGCCGCCGCGCCCTCCTCGCCGCCGCGCGCCTCCCGCAGCCGCTCCCCGAACGTCTTCTCGCGGTCGCGCCCCTCCGCGCCGTCGCCCTCCCGCCCGCTCTCGCCCTCCCCGCTGCCGCTCTCCCCGCGGCTCCGGCTGCCCTCCTCGCTCACACTCCCCTTCCTGCTCGCGCCCTGCCGCTTGCTGCTGCTGCCCGCCCCGACCACCGCCGCGTCGCCCGGGCTGCCCGCGCGCGCGCGCTTCGCCGCTGGCCCCCCGGTGCCCCCGCCCGAGCCGAAGAGGCCCTGCGCGCCGCCCTTCGCGTACGACGAGAACCCCCCGCTGCCCCCGCCGAGCCCGCGCCCGCGCCCGGGCGACCTGCTTCGCCCAGGCGACGTGGCGCGCGCGCCGCCGAACACAGGCACCGTGCGCGTGCTTGACGACGGAGTGAACGCCTCGGACCCCGTGCGTTTGACGGAGCCCGGCTCGGGCGACGAGCGCCCGCTGCCGTTCGCATTTGCGTTGGCGAGGAAGGGGTTGCCGGAGGTGTATGCGGCGAACGGGTTTGTGGCGGTGCTAGTGGTGCTAGAGGGTCCGGGGGAGGCTGCGGAGCGTGAGGAAGACCCGCCGCCGCCGCCGCCGCCGAATAGGCTAGGTCCTTTGACAGCAGCAAAGGGGGAGGCGGTGGATGCGTAGGCAAGGAAGCCGCCGCTGCTCTGTATACAAGAAAATCGCGTCAGTTGGCGCAAAACATCCCCACCACGATGAAGAGGAAGCTGCCGGCACATAATGATTTCATGTGCCAAGCGAATGCTAGTAGTAGTTAGAAGTCTCTCAGGACTTTCGGCTAAGCACGCCTGTGGCATCGCTCCGGTCCTCTTGGGAACAGGCAGAAGGAAATGATGTGAACGAGGAACGTACAAATGCAGATGGCGACTTCGCTGCTGGAGCAGGAGATCGTGCAGGCGATCTCGGTGTTGGTCTTGGGGAAGTTGGAACAGCCTGTTCCACCTTGCTCTTCTTAACACCCTCCTCGTCGGCAGGTGGCGGCGACGGCCGCTTCGTCTCGCGCGGGTTCGCGTCCTTGTCAGCCTCCTCTCGAGGCCGTTTCCCTGCGTCAGGAGGGGAAATTACTGGTGCAGGAGCGACGGGCTCCTGACTAGGCGCGCGATCAGCAAGCTTGCGCTTGCCGGTTAGCGCGCTGCCCTTGTCGTCCTCGTCCTCGACAATCGGGATATCGGGCAGTGTGGTGCCGACGGGCGGGGACGGGGGGCGCGATATGACGAGCGTGGGCTCTGCACGGAGCGGGCGTGTGGCGACGGGGGTGCCGGGCGCCACACTGTCCTCGGTGGTGTGGATGTCCTCGACACCCTGGCTGATCTGCCGCATCTTCGTCTCGTGCGGAGGCGACCCATTGGCGCTGCACGGCGGCGTGTCCTCGGGTTTTGAGCTCACGGCCGCCTCGGCGCCGTCTATCTCGGCGATGTCCTCGTCGGCCTCGACCTCGTTCTCGTTGTCCTCCTCGGCCGTGCTCGACAGCTGCGTGCTTGCCGTGCGGTTCTTCTTCGCCGGCATGCGCGCGTCTTTCTCACGCAGGCGAGGCGGGTCCGTGTCCTGCAGAGGGGGCGACCGCAGCAGTCGCAGCGCGTCTGCGTGAGCTGCAGAGTCAACGATGCGGCAGGATCGGGACGCACGACATCGTCAGGGTGCGGGGTCGCCGGTTCGAGGGAAACGGAACGCTCCCTCTTCTGCGGTATAGCGAGATCCGTCCCTGCGCGAAGGAGACGTTGAGCGAGCACGTCGAGACCCGACTTGATAACGGGCACGCACCTGCGCCGCGTGGGCTTCCCGGAAACGGTTCCAGCGACGGTGGCGTCGTCGGCGACGCCGAGTGTCGTTGGGGGCTTGAGGGTTGGGCATCCGGAGCTGCCATGATGGTTGTGGTGGAGGGAGAAAGAAAGAGAGGAACGAGGACGTGCCAGCCTCCTGCCTGCCTTGGCCACTTCGGCGCGCAGAATGCCGTAAAAGCGACTCTCCTCTCACATTGTTATCCGGTCTTTTATTGTTCAGAAACACGAAACAAGGCTACCAGAAAGTGTCTACGGCAGCCCAGCAACGTCCCGGACCCACATTTGGAACTCGTAGTCCACGCCCTTCTCCTGCTGAACACCCTTCGCGACATCGAACCCTGCCCACGCCTCGAGCTCGTCGTGCGACGCCCGCCGCCACCCAGCACCCACAATGAACTCCGGCATGAACACGTCGCAGCCTTCGAACGCCGGCGACAGGATGCGCGTGAGCAGCACACGGTCCACGAACGGTGCCCGCGCCGACCCCGGCAGCGCGAGGGCCTCCGCGTACAGGCTCGCCCCACCGATCACGAACCTCCTATGCACCGGCGCGCTCGCCGGGCCCTCCAGGGCGTGCAGCGCCGCGCCCAGGTCGTGTTCGAGGAGCGCGACACGCCCCGCAGCTCGTGCGTCCGCCTCGTGCCTGCAAACCTGTCACCCCAGATTCTCCCCGGACAGACACGCATCGGGACACGCACAGTTGATACCCTGCGTTGCGCGATACGACGACGTTCACCCGCCGCGCAAGGGGCCGGAATCGCGCGGGGATGCTCTCCCAGGTGTTGCGCCCCATGAGCACCGCGTTCATGCTCCCTTCTGGCGCGCTCGTCGTGACCCGCGCGAAGTACGACGTCTCCTTGGGGAGCCGCCATGGAAGGCCGCCGCTTTGCCCGATTCCGTTGGTGAGAGTCGCGGCGACGATGAGCGTGAGGCGAGACATGGAAGGGCGGGCGCTGGTGAGACTAGGCGCGGTTCTGCCAGTGGGGCATGCACAATGGAACGCTTCTCCGAGTTCGGCACAATGACCAAGTGTGCGCCAGGTGCGAGTGGACTGACGGCAATAGGAAGAGATTGGAAGAGTGTGAGACCGCCAAAGTTTACATACTAGGTGAGGGTTACAGATAACGTGCAATCTATTATCATCCAATAGACTCAAAGCCCTTATAAGATAATTGCGTAGGGCCGCTTTGCGGCATGGCCCGCTACCATGCTCCTGTCCTTCAACTAACTTGCGGGCAGCAAACCGGCGACAAACATTTTCACATCACTGTGTTACGGTGCAGCAAAAGTATACAATCCATCTGCAAATGCAATCCATTGGGAAGGGCAGTGACCACGTAAGGTTTTAGTCGGGCACCTGCGCCTGCGCCGTACTGTCGAGAAAAAAAAACGTGGATGGGCACAGGAGTTCGGATTGGGCCTGTGCGACAACCAACATGACATGCTAGCACCGGCTGCGAACGGTGGGACCCATGCGGAGAGTTGCCCGTGTGCGTTGCTTGGCGGCAGGCAACGAGATGCTCAGGTGTCAGCCTGTTGAAGAGGTGTTGATTGGAGCAAAATACGCACAGAAGCCGTGGCACACGCTCGGTGCGTACAGTCAGTCTTGCTGGCATAAGAGCACACTGACAGCTACGCACCCTCAGCAGTCGGCCTCAGCGTAGGCCAGCGAGCATCAGTATCAGTGCGGGTGAGCGTGTCGAGGGAGGGCGAGGGCCCTGGGTGAGCAGGCTCTATGGGGGTACCGTAAAACGGGCCGCGACTGCACTGTAAAGACCTACAACTATGTTAGCGGGAATTCGAGCGGTTCTGTGTCGACTGTGCGGCTTGTAATAGATAAGACAATAACGCGTTCGTGGTCAAGGAGAAGAAGACAATGAAGATTCGGGAGGTGCCGAGGTTCGAACTCAGTGCACAGCTTTTGCCAGATCCACCCCCCGATTGCAGTAAAATGGGCCACGATTGCACTACAAGACCCACTACTATTGGTAGCGGGAATAAGGGACATCCTGGCACTCAGGGTGAGCCAAGTTCTCCTCCGACTCGGAGCCCCTTGCCGAGGCCTCCAGCACGCACACAGCATGCGAGCACAACTAACCACCCTGTTCTAAGCACCCGGCGGCTCCCCATATATAAAGCAGGATATATATTGGGCAATGGGTTTCTCCGGTAATTACTGCAGCCTCTGGTGAGCTCAAGTCGTTCACCTCGTCCCTCTTCTGTATGTTGAACGTCTGGTAGTGGTTGCCCGCTCGTGGATGCGTGTGTCGCCTGGTATGAAGAGATGGGCGATAAATGGCCACCAGATGAAGACACGGAACGGTACAGGCCGTACCCAACGAAGACTGCTGACGAGACGTTTCTCGGAGAGATGGCGACGTGTGGGCTGACGGCGTCGTTCTGTCGCGCTACTTCGCAGACAACGGCTTTGTGAACAAGGGAGGGTGAGTTTTCTCGCGTCTGCCCACCTTGCTTGAGCGCTCGACACCTGCCAGATCCCGGTGCGGCTTCAACACGCCCGAAATCGACGGTGAGGAAAAGAACTGGTGGGAGGAGGATGGTGCGGAGCCGTACATCATCCTGCACCGGATCTGCCTCTCACTCCTCTGCCGCCGTCTCGACACGAGCCCCGAGGGCGTCTGGCGCTCGCTCTTCCCAGCTGCGCACACCGTGGAGCGGTTGTACCCCGCCTGGCCAAACAACGAGCACCTGGAGATCGAGGACCACCAGGGGCAGGAGTTCCAAGTCATGACATACCACGTACGCAAGGTCGACGACAACAAGTGGGACTGCTGGTACGACACCTCGCTGATAGAGGAGTGCGGGTGGTTGCTCGCGCGGCCGCACGTGTCCCCGAAGCTCACGAAGGCGTCCAACGCCGCCGTGCGTCTGCCGCCGGGACCGTCTTGCGGGACAACCTCTGCCCCCGCACTGCGCGTCTTCGGCATCAGCGAGCTGTTCACGCACGTCGTGTCCTTCCTCGACTCGCCCCCGCTCGCCAACTACCGCGATGCCTCTCCGGCTGGGCACCCGCACGTCCTGCGCGCGTACGCCGCTCTGCAGCGCACGAGCCGCGCCTTCCACGCACTCATTGCGGGCCGGCAGGCATCTACTTTGCGCTCGCGCGCGCGGCCGGCTGGATGCTGCCCGTGACGCCGCGGGACTGGGCCGAGTGGAAAGCGGCCGGGAACCCGGCGACCCTCGAGCTCGCGCAGTGGGACTGGAAGGCGTACGTCGCGGGGTTCGTGACGCTCGGGGACCCACATGTGCGCAGCAGGTGGCGGGTCGAGCGCTCGGTGTTGCAGTTTGGCGTGCCGTCGGAGGCGTGGCCGTCGGTATGGCCCGGCGAGATGTGGGCGGTTGGCACGGTTGAGGAGGTCATGTCACTGGAGGAGCCGGAAGCATTTGAGTGGGAGGAAGGCCTACCGGAGAAGGATAAGGATGACGAAGGGGAAGGGGAAGATGCTTGATAACTTAGGAAAAGTGCGAATGGAAGAGGATGACTCTCAGCACACGGATTTATTTTACTGCGGCATCTCGCAAGTGCGGGCAGAGGGTGAGCACACGGTTATGGATACATATGGCTTGGGCCGAATGTCCTTCGTAGAATTCAATTTCGCACCATGGACATATGATTTGAGTAAATAAATGTACGCTAGGATGCGACCTTGCGATGCCCTGAATTTTTTTAAAAAACGACCCTAGGAAAGAGCGAACCAAGACGTGTATGGATGGCGACCAGCAAGGCGATGCAGTGAGAGGGGAAGGTGGGAAAGTGATGCTCGGGATGATGTATATGCAAGATGAGTTACACAGATTGACAGATGACAAAGATGCAGCGACGACTAGATGACAAAAAAATAATGTAAGCGGACATAGGATGTCACTACGGACCAAAGCAACCAGGTAAAAAGCAATATACTAGAAAAGAACCGTAAGACGTCCCGTAACACTATGCTGGGGTGGACATATCGGCGCTGCGTGTGATGCGCCGCTCGCCAGCCTTGGCGAGCATGCCCCTGAGACTCCGCTCAAAGACAGGTTTTGTCAGTACACTGCGAGATGATAAGTTGTCAGTAAAGAAACGTGGAAGCCGAAACCCGCAACTTACTAATCTACTCCTGCCTCTAGATATTCCTCTTGATCCGATAAAAGAGCATTACCTACGATGTGTGTCAGTACGACGACCAGACACAATGGCGCTAGCGCGATTCCACGCACCAGTTACACCGACAACGAAATCCTTCCTCCCAAGCTCCCGTAATCGCGCAACCGCCTTCAGCCCAGACATGACTGGCATCTGGTTGTCCAAGAACACCACCGCATACTTGTTGACCACCTCCTCAGAAGGCGCCGCCTCTGCAACCTCCGGCGACACGAGCGGGCGCTCCGAGCTCACAGACGGATGCCGTAACGAAATCCGTACCCGCGGCGGGTCCCGGACGTGTCCCAGAATCATCTGCAGAGCAACCTCTCCGTTCTCCGCGGTCGCGACCTTGCAACCCAGCCTCGTGAGCATACGCGTCATTAGCATGCGCGTGAGATTATCGTCGTCGACTACCAGGACGTCCAAGCCTGGAGGCACGACTGGCGGTGGGTCGTGGGCATTGGATGCGCCACTCGGATTACTTGATGGGCCCGATTGACCATGTAGGTCGGAATTGATGGCAGTCGAGGCGGTCGATGTCGACACTAGAGGAGTCGAGCCCGGATCGAAGGCGGGCTCAGGCATAGAGATGACAGAATCAGGACCAGGACGCGCTCTAGGCGTCGGGACCTCTGAGGAAGGTGATGGGGACGCGGAGAATATGGGTGAAGGGGGGTCTATTTCTTCTTCCGGGGTTGCAGGGAATGGGTGGTCATGAGGAATGGTATCGTTGAGGGTCCGGGTAATCACTTGGGTCCTGCTTCCAGGCCTTGTGACGAGCTCCACAAGGCCACCTAGGCATTACCGTCAGGACCTGGAAGAAACATGTATTCGAAAGATGGGACTAACCTTGCTCCATGAGGCTTTGCATTGCGGACGAGCTTCTATGCGACGCGTTTGATGTCCATGGCGGCGCAGGAGGAGAAAACGAGCCAGTAGCGTTGGACATTAAGCCCTTCGCGAGCGAATCCGATACAGAGTGGCCATCGCCTTCATGATGTGGCTGCTCCACCGGATAGGGCAAGTAAGGAGACGGACCGGGGGGCGCGCTGTTTGCCTTTGATCCTATACCTAGAGCTGTAACGAATCAAACAATTAGCCAGAGGCGACTTGGGGAGATGATGCTTAGGGATAGAACGTACGCATTTCGACCCAGAATGTAGAACCCTTCCCAACTTTAGAACGCACACCGAGCCGCCCGCCACTGCGCTTGACAATCTGGCGTACAAGAGCAAGGCCGAGACCCGTGCCTTTCCCACCCTGCTGCTTCCCTTGCTCCGTCTGGTTGAATGCCGCTGTGAACGAGACACAAGTTAGCCCTAGAGCCCTACTGTTCACAGAGATGCGCCGACTCACAGAACAGTTTGCTCTGCATCATGTCCTTCGGCGGTATACCGTAGCCACTGTCTGTCACCTCAATGCGCACCACTATCCACTCCGGCGGTTTTGAGTGCAGCCAATTGTGGTGGCTGAGCGTGTGCGCAGACAGCGGTGACCCGCCCATTTCTCGCGCCGGCTCATCCCCGTGTCCATCCCACTGGCCCTCCTTCTGACGCTCCTTTCCCTCCTCCGTGCCGTCTGCACCGCTCTCCTTCTCCTTCCCTCCGTCCGCCCATGAATCGCGGTCGACGGTACTCGATGGCGGGTGCCCGTGCAGCAAGATTGGGCTGTCCGGGGCGGGAATGAGGAGCTTCGTCGTGACGCGTAGCACGCCGCCGGGTGGCGTGAACTTGCATGCGTTACTCGCGAGATTAGTAATAATCTGCATTAGCCGCGTCTCGTCACCGACGACGATGCCGTCCTCGTGCGGATTCTCGGCGATTTGCTGCGCGATCTCTTTGCTGTCCATGCCCCGCGCTAGGTATAGCGCTTGGCGAGCAATCTGTAGATGCGGAGGGCGATGTGATGCATAAGTGGTACATGTGCACGAAGTTAGAAGCGCGCACGTCGTCTATGGTTCGGTCCAGGTCGGTAGAAAACTCGAGATGCCGTGCATCTGCCGCAAGCCGGAGTGGCACAAATAGCGACCGCATTACCTGGTGGAATGAATACGGCTGTGCGGCGGGACAGGCATGTGAGTTCCAATAAAGAACTCCCTTCGCTGTCTCAAAACGCACCTTCGACACCGACTCAAACCTGCCGCTGTCCATGCGGTTACTGGTGGCCATAATTAGCTACCAATGTGCGCAAAGGACAGACAGTACTCACAAGTCTAGAACATCATTCAAGACTGACAGAAGCGCCTGTCGGTTTAATGGAACGATATGGACGAAAACGCCACGGACCTTTCGACATCATACTCAGACTGCCCTCGAGCGCCCTGAACTCTACCTCTTGCGAGCGTGGCACGAGGCCTGCGGCGTCCATATTCTGCACGGCGAGCACTGGGTGCGTATCAGAAGCTGTTCCTTGAACCTAAGATGACAACTCACGTGCGGTGTTCAAAGGCACACGGACCTGTGAAAATGCCTCTTATGTCAGTCCTGCGTCATCGTGTAAACACGGCTACGACTTATCATGGAACACGTAGCTGGGACAGAAAATGACATTAGCATGCTTCATGTCAAAAGCAAAGGCGGGGACTTACGAGGTCAACCGTCGTTTGGAGTCGGCAGCCTTACGTTCGTTGACCTGGGCCTTCTGCGTCGCGCGGAACTGGATCTTCAGACGGTCGCGAAGGATATATAGCCTGCGCTCGGACTGGCAACAGTATCAGTCAATCGGGTCAACACAAATGCACAGTGGCATTACATACCGTTTCAAGCATGAAATGCACGTAGATCAGGAATGCTTGGAATAGAATGAAATTCAGGATGTCTTGGAAAGGTTAGTATTGTCGCAGCGACGTGAAAGTGAGATCGCGCCACTCACTCCGAATCCACGTATGACGGTCTGGAAGGATGAGTCCAAGTGCCCTGTGAGTGTCGTCAGCAGCTTTTGAGATATGCAGGGCTCAAGCGCGTACAATCCAGCCCAACAAGTGGCGCATATCGCTGCTGGCAATCGCTTCATCTTGAGTCCAAACATGGCCATCGTAGAAAGGCCGCAGAGATAGCTGCACAGGGAATGGTAAGTATTACCGAATCGCTGTTCCCAATAGGACGCACTAGAATAAAGCCAAAAAGTCTTTGTTTCCACAAGTGAAGTGGGAGTGCTTGATGTTGTAGCGGCCGCACAGGTAGCTACATAACGTGAGAAACACCGCCGAGGACAACATAAACGAGCATACATGAATAAGACCTGATACAGTCCCCTGAAACACGAATGAGCTTGCCCCAAGGGTGGTAGCAGCGTGACACATACCACATCCATATTGCGATGCTCAGGACGACCTGATACGAGTTCGGGCGGTCTCGTGGCCAGTCGTACATGATCATGAGGAGCAGGGGGAAGGTGAATGCAGGGGCAATCCCGTAGTAAAAGACCTTGTCGTAGAGGACGCGGGGGGTCGGGATAAAGATCGTACCGAGCAACCAATTTACGATGAGGAACACCGATGACCACAAGGCCAACGACTAAAGGAGCTCAGCATGTGTGTTAGAGACAAACGAACGACAAATCGCACCTTCCTCATGAACCAACTCTCCTTCACATAATACGACTCTGCCCTCTCATCACAGAAGCGAAGTGAGAAGAACTGGACCACCGCCGGCCATATTCGCCACCGGATGATGATGAGAGGCGTCCACATCCCCCAGCACCCTTCTGCATGGATCGCGAAGCTTTCATGGTCGGTGCTGGCCCCTCCGACGGCATGGCTGCTGGGCCTCTCGGGGGTGTCGCCCATGTCCGACTGACTTACGGAGCTCTTCATCTCCTCGGACCAATTCCTATCCACCACCACCTCGTCTACTTCGTCGTCATCTCCGTAACTTGAGAACTGCCGCTGTTTGGTGTTGCTGCTGTCGGCGGCGCTGTCGTCTATAACGGAAGACGTAGAGGGCGAAGTGCCAGTGCCCAGACGTCGACGGATACGGGCCCAGTGTACCCGCAGGCCGCCGGTCTCCACGCGCGCGGACTTTTTGCGCTTGATGGATGGGGAGCCTTCACCTGCTATGACGGGCGCAGGTAGCAGTGAGTTGGCTTTGACGGCTGCGGGCGTGAGTGGAACAGGAGGGCCCTTGAAAGAGTGGTCAATGGGAACGCCATTTGTCTCGTGCCCGGTATGATCCTTCATGATGTAGTCCTCAGTCCATTTTGTGGATGTGCTAGAGGTGTACGCGGTGTCGCCGTTGGAAATTGCGTGCGACCAGGCGGATACGGACTTCGGCATGGAAGAACGTGCGCAGGCCGTGGACGAGGCGAGCGACTAGCCCAGCGGATCCAAAAGAGGGGACCGAAGGGGAGGTGAGCGTCGGGGCTGGTGGTGGCAGGAAGGACCCCTCGAGCTCAGTTAATTCGCCCGCGGCGTCACATTAGGCGCATGCCTAGCTAGGCGTGGCCGCACAGCCCATAAATCTCTGCAACTTGGTATCGGAACGCCTCGGCGGTCATCTATGGCTCCAAACATAGTCTGACAATGCGCACATATGCTGCAATTCTCCCGGGCACAGCGCTGTAATCAACGAAGAAAAGTGCACAAGTTCGGTACGTACGGTGGCGGTGGTGGCGGTGTCGGGGCTTGTTGCTTAGGCAATACGGGAGTATTCGGGGTCTCATGCGCAGAGTACAGCACAGCCTGTAAAAAGTACAACCGTGAAATGTGGTGAGACGGGAAGCGACATGGCGGTAGAAAGTCAAGAAGTAAGAGGAAGAGAGAGTACGAGTCTCACATTCGATCGAGGATCGCTGGAACTGGCAACGGGATGGCCGAGATGGAATGATGCTCATGCCGAGAAGCCGAGTCCCGCTGCACAAATCCAACCGCTCGATATACTTATACCTCATGGCATTGCAACGGACGGACGAGCAGAAGTGTTCACAGAGTGTTCACATTCAAGAATAGTCGCAAAAAATTGCCACAAGTCGCGGGGCGTGAGCTGATGTGATGTCTACAAACCAAGCGCCGGAGTGACGACGGGGTGGTCCGATGAGCCCTACGATTGGCCATAAACTAAGAGGCCAGCGGACAATGGTTTCTCATTCATAAATGCGTGTAACAAGGTCTCTGTCACCTACTTACTCTTGGCCGTTGACGTTGAGCCGTCGACCGACGAGTCGACGTGAACAAGACGAAGCTGACGTAAGCAAGGTGGACAGAACGTCAAGGGCAAGGCGAGCGAATCGTGGAATATGAGGAAGACAAGTAGCACAGTCATGTATATGTCCTGTGACAATCCTAGTCGAATTAGTGGTGTCAGGGTAAACAGACTGACCAGTGATGCTCATGCCCGCTAGCGCTGCCTCTGCCCATCGAAAGCCTGGCTCGAACACAGCGATGGATGCACACATTCAATTAGTAGCACAGCACAAGATGAAGGATGTCTTCACTGTCGGTAGAGCAGTATTGTTGTCGCGAGGAAAGATATGGTAGAGGACGATGATTTGGGCAGCTCCGTGTGTCGGTCGGAGTTTGGATCCTACGACACCCATGCTCGCGGCTCTGGCCTCCTCTTTCTTTCTTACAACCCTCTGCTCCCCTTCTCCCCGCCAAAAATCCCCGTCCCATCCTTCATATCCTGTCCTCTCTCTGTTACAAGTTTTCTCATTATTCTGCGTGTCTTAGAAGGCAATTTCTCTTCCTGACCATTACTCACGCCCCCCTCCAACGATGGCCGTCCACATAACTCTCAAGAATGGAGAGCAGGTCAAAATCAATGGTAAAATCATTTCTCAGCCCATTCTTTTCCCTTCCTGTGACTGAGGCACATTTTTTCCTTGCGTTTTGAAAGACCACGTTTACTGCTCGCCGAGCTGGTCTGTTCGCGACGGGACCCCTTATTCGGTGGCGCGCATCATGGAGTTTATGCACAAAGAAGGCACCACGCGCGGCAGCACGCCCGCGGGAGGTAGCAGCGCCTCTGCGAAGGGCAAGGGCAAGGAAAACGTAGGCGCGAGCACCAACGGCAACAATGGCAACCACACCTTTACGCGCGTCCGCCTCGCGTGGTACTACCGGCCATCGGACGTGAGCGACCGCCCTGTCGCCGACTCGCGCCTCTTGCTCGCCGCAATTTATTCAGAAATTTGCGACGTCTCGCAGTTGCGCTCCAAGTGCTTTGTCGTGCACAGAGACAAGATCACGGACCTCGCGGGCTGGAAAAAGCGCCCGGACCGCTTTTATTTCAATAGGTTGTTCGACCCTTATATCAAGAAGGAGTTCGAGGTTATCCAGTCAAACGACGTGCGAAACCGTAAGCTATTTCCGTAGAATACTGGGAGTGTTTCTCGACGCTGATGTCGTTTTAGTTCCGCCTAACATTCGCGAGGCATTAACCACCAGGTACGAATACGTCGTCGCCGAGAAGGAGATCGTCCCGGACTTGACGGATACCCTGCGACAATGCGATACCTGCTCCAAATGGTGTCCCCCGTGCGTGCTCCACCATTCTGCCTCCTCAACCCTGCCCCTTCACAACGCGCATCACAGGCCCGAGAGCGTGCGCTGCGACCGGTGCAAGCACTATTTCCATATGGGCTGCGTGCAGCCCCCGCTCATCGCGAAACCGACGCGCGGGTACGGCTGGACGTGCGGGCCGTGCTCGCGCGCGCACGAGCAGGCCGTCGAGGGCCACGAGGTGCGGCACGTCACGCCCGTTCCGAAGCCCAAGTCGAACGCACCACCCGCGCGCGGGCGCGGCCGTCCACGCAAGGACCGCACGCTGGCGGAGAAGGAGGAGAAACTCCCGATCAAGCACTTCAAGATGTGGCCGTTCCGGTACTTTGGGTGCGTACTTCGTGTCCGGGATGACGCGTGGCTAATGGATGTGAAGTATGTATACCGTGGCTGAGGATACGCTAGGTCAGTAGCGATGCTTGGAGAGTGTGATGAGGACGCACTGCGGATGCTGAGTGGGGTATCTGTTGTCTAGATCCCGACGACCTCATCTTCCCCCGCACGACCACTCGCGTAGGCCCGAAGTATCAGGTCACCATTCCCGCTATGTCCACCGCCCGTGATCCAGGTGGGTTCCTCATTGTCGTGCCAATCGGTTGCCGTTGAGACATGAATATGATTGCCTGTAGAACTAGAAGAACGAGGAGGAGATGCGACCATCGAAGTGCTGAGCGTAGTGCTCCGGATGCCAGAAGACGAAGGTAAGCGTGCGAACCTTGTTCACCCGAAAATGGCAACTCATCGGCACCTCGGCTGTAGTGCGCGAGCGTACGTTGCCATGCCCGACTTTTCAGAGATCCATTGACAGACTGTTGGCTGCACAGTGGAGGCCCGGAAAAGTCGGCTCACCTCGAAAGTTGAGGTGTCAAGCAGCGTCGATTGGCTCACGGAGGTAGTAAGGCGCCTCTCGGATGCATGGCTCAACGACCGCGAATTCTCGACTGTGAGCATGTCGAACCCCTTCCGTCTGGAAAAGGTATCTGTCACGGCAGTTCTCTATGGGCGTCTTTCTAACGACGTCACTTACATCGCCTATCAGTTGAAGAAGGTCGAGACAAGGTACACCGATCGCGAATGGGACGATGACGAGAAGGCCGCATTCGAAGATGCGATCCTCGTGCATGGTGCGGAGCTGCGCATCGTCCGGGACGAGGTTGGCACCAGGACTATAGCGGATGTTGTGCGATACTATGGGCACTGGAAGAAGTAAGCCCATTCCTTGCGCCGATCAGGGTGACGAGAAGCTGACACCCGGGCTAGCGAGAAGCTCGGCGAGGAGAATGAACGTCGACGACAGCGCGGCCCTTCCTACAAGCCCGAGACCAATCAGGTCTCCCAAATCGATATCGACTCTGACGAAGAGGGCTCTGTTGTCAACGTGTCCACCAAGTCGAATAGCAGCTGCGGGGCATGCCGCAGCCGCGAGTCCAAAACGTGGTGGAAAGCGCCCAAGGGCCTCGCGTCCAATGTGCTCTGCGACAGCTGCGGCCCGAGCTGGCGCAAGTATGCAGACCTGAATCATCTCAGGCCCATGCGTGAGGAGACCGTCGCGGCGAAGACGAAGACGGGCGACAAGCGCGAGGGCACGCCGCTGGCAGCTGCTGCTACCAAGCGGATAAAGGTTAGTTGTCTACCGCCAGAACTGTAGGCTTTGAATGACGGAGCGTGATCAGACCACCGGATCGAGTCAGGCAACGCCACCTCCTGGTCCATCAATTCCTCAACTCCGTTGTCTTGCCTGCCACAAGAACGGCGCAATCGGAAAGGTCCTCAAATGCCAATCATGCGGGACTCGAATGCATGGTGGTGAGTGAACAGAGTACACGAATCAGCACCTCATCTCACGAGCGAGCTCTTGGAAGGCGCGTGCGGTGTGCTGCCTGACCCCGGGAACGCTGAGAACTGGATGTGCGACCTCTGTGCGAACGAGAAGAGCGGCGATCCTTCAGTTCTCGTAAGTTGCCCATTAGGCAGGTCAATCGTCGGGCGCTCCTGACGAAGGTGATCGCAGACCACGGACTGTGTACTGTGCCCGCGCCCCCGACGTGATCCCAAAAACAAGGATCCCTTCCCACAGCCAGATTCGTTCCTCCGCGCGTGCAAGCCGACCGAGGGCCAAGGCTGGGCACATGTCGCATGCGCTGTCTTCACACCGGAGCTGACCTTCTCAGACGCCGCGCGTCTGCGTGTTGTCGAGGGCGTCAGCGCTATACCACATAATCGGTGGTCGACTGTAAGTGTCTTTTTTTCAAGCCACTTTCTCGTGTGTGCTCATTGGGCGGCAGAGGTGTGCACTGTGCAATCACGCGGGCGGGGCGGTGGTGCAGTGTGGTGACTGCTCAAAGGAGTTCCACATCGCTTGCGCGTGGAGTCGTGGATATAAGTTTGGCTTCGAGGTACAGGGTGTGCGTGCCATTTGGTTTCTCTGTACGGACGGCACGCTGACACTCATCTACAGCTCAAGAATCGCAAGGACAACACAGCGCCCATCACATTCAACGAGCATGTCGGGAGCTTGCATGCTGTGATAAGGTGCAAGGACCACGATGCCAGCAAGCGACCGATCCTGGACATATGCGAGACAAACGAGTCGAACGAGGTGCGCCCGACGTCCATCTTATGTTCCCACCATGCTCATCTACATATACAATGCAGACGGCTCTGCAGGTGTACTGCAAGACATACAAGCAGGCGCCGATCAGTCAGTCTTACGCGCTTCTGCGGAAGGCGCGGAGGCTCGATCATATCATTGAGGAGAAGGACGTTCCCAGCCCGACCAACGGGCACGTATCCCCACCAGACGCAGAGCCGCACTGTCACCGCTGCCGGACTGTCTTCTCCCCATTCTTCCACCCCGTCCCACGGCACAATTCATCTGGCAGCAGCAGTGCGCCAAAGTACCTCTGCCATCGGTGTCACTTCGAGCAGGAACACCCGCAGGCCAACGGCCACACGGAGCTCATCGCATCATCGTCCTGAAATTCTTGTATCGTGCCTAGTTATATAAGATTACATGGTGTCCTGTTGTATCGATAGTATTGTTGAATGGAATGCGAAGATGAGCAATGGGCAAATGCATGTGGTCGTGGAACGAAGAGCGAAGTCAGAGTAGCATGTGGGTTAGACCGGAGGCGCAACTCAGGCTTTCACCCGCTTGTAGTACAGGACGTAGGCCGGTTTGCCCTGCGATACGGTGTCAAATGGTTAGAGTAGCACAGCGAACGACAGACTTACCACAACTTCTTTAGCGCTGGACGGTGTGACCCGGCTGTCGTCACAATACAACCAGCCTCCGCGAGAGGAGACGAAGGCAGTATCTAGAGCGCAATTCAGCCAGAGTCAAACAAATGAGCGACATGATCTTACAATGTCCACTGCTCAGGCTTCCAAAATGATTGGTCACCCCGTAAAGGTCATACTTGTATGGGGGTATTTGCAACCGGGGATCGTCCACACCGAGGTTTTGCCCGAGATGCCCACGATCCACACCCGCAGGTAACGGTGGAGGTAAGTAACTTGTCAGATCTAAGCCCTTAAGTGGAAAGTCGATGAGCTTTTCAATTTTGTCCGTGAACGGGCCCTTGAACGAGAAGCGCTTGAGGTGGATGAGCAGCACAGGCGGCAACCGTGAGAGCGAGAGTTGCTTTGTCGCCTTGCGGAGCACCTTACATTTGGGGCAGTTCCTATCGGCGATAAACATTAAGACGTTAGCCAATCACACGTGGCTGAGGCGATGGCGGCGTACCAGGCATCGGTCTTCTCCATCACTTCTTCCTTGACGAAAGCATCGAGGCAGTGCTGCAGAGTGAGCTTACTGTGCTTCGATGCTGGGATCGGTAGCGAGAGGTACATGAACGTGTTATAAGTTGTCGAAGTCTGACGAGAAGAGCGATGGCGATCAGGGCTGTCCATCCTGCACGAGAGTGAGGTAACGCACCGCATGGCAGGTCATGCACTCCAGACGATTGCGGAACTGCCCCTGGAAAAAGTCGACGATGAGGCTGTCGTTGCGCATGCGGTAGATCTTCCACTCCTGCTCGCTTGCGATCTGCTGAGGCAGCTTTTCGAGCTCTTCCTCGCGCGCAGTCGATACCTCATTTTTCGGCTTCTGCAAAATCCGATTCAAGTCCTCATGCAATCCATCAAGCAGGAAGCTCAGGAACTCTTGCGAGTCATGTTGCTCGGAACCCCCAAACTGTGCTGCATGGAGGCAAATAGATTTCTACACCTGGAATCAGCACCGTGTTTCTGCCCAAATTGACGGACACGTACGCGGAATGGGTATGGAGAGATGTACGGCATCTCTTCGTGCCACATTTCATGCAGGATGCTGGCGAACGCGAAGGCGAGGTTGCCCTTCGTGCCGAGCGGATTAACCATGTTCACGGCACTCTTCCACCGGCCATCTGGGACACAGAGCACATGAGTTATTGTAGATATTCACCAAATTGATGTGCCATACCTGTAAAGAAGCGTGCAAATGGCACTGTCGCGCTCAGGCATTGAATGGTCGCGTTCATATAACACGTGTTCCCAAGATTCTTCAACCCCGAGGTTCCGATTTGCACGTCGGCCCAGTACGTCACGGGATAGTCCGACGGGATCGTAGGCGGAGGCGGGCCGACGGTGTGAGGAACGGAGAACGAATGTGCATGCTGTGAGAGCCGTGGCCGCTCCTTGCGCTCCTGACCAGGCGACGCAGCAACAGGGGGCGGGCGTAAGATATGCTGGGAAGACAGATCTGGATAGTCGATAGGCGTGCGCGCACCGTAGCCCGCGAGGGCTTCCTGTGACTGGTCGATGAACGTGCTCCGCCGCCGCGCGATTGGGGAAGGGTGAATGGACGCTTGAGGTGGTGTGATACCGTAGTTGCCGCCGGAGTTGTTGAAGGAGGACGGACCACCTGTCAGGTTGGGTGACATGGCTGTTTTGGCGAATTGCGGGTATTGAATGCCGTTGGTCATAGGTTGGGGTATCGGCGGGGAAGAAATCTGAAGAAGTTTGAGTCAGCCACCATTGCGCTTTTCGAGCAAAGCAACTGACGCTGTCAGAGAGGGTACGTGAAAGAGAGTTTATGGAGGAGATAGAGGGTTGGTGGATCATCGTCGGCTTGCGTTGAAGGCGCCGGGCTGGCTCTTGAGGGAGGATGCCATTAGCGTCAGGCGTGCTGTTCGACTTTGTCAGAACACACCGCGGGGCATAGCACGGGTATGGAAAGGTAGGCACATACCTTGACGGCCCCGGCAAGGCGTCGAGATGTGGCCGCTGTTGCTCATCCGGGGGAAAGATCAAAGGCTTGGCTGCCGCCAGTGACGACAGGGATTCCGTTCCAGGTCGGTGCCGCAGAGGTAATGGACTCCGGGGAGAAATCTGGGGCGTCCTGAAACCGTCAACATGAGGCGTGGGTGGTGGTGACGTGTAGGCGTCGACGCCACTTGGTGATGGGGCATGCGCGGCAAAGGTCGCGGATGCTGAGTCGGTTTGGCCGTGCACAACCTGGGAATCGCCAAGCTCGCGTTTCCAAGCCTCCAAGCCGCCGACGATCAGGATAGGGAACTTCTTGAGTATCTTCCGAAATGCCGTCTCGTAAATCGCACGGACGAGGCTGGAAAGTGGGGACTCAAGTGAGCCAAATGTCTCCGAAGAATTGTCATAGATCGCGATCAAGTCAAACTTGTCCCGGTTGCAGAAGAGCACCCATTCATGCCGCGGCGCGACCGTAAGAGAGTCCTCTATCGTTTGCCCGCTGACACTGTAGGACACTGCGTCAGCTTGGCAGACGGGGATTCACAAACCTCAGGCTTACTTGTCGCGCAGTAGTACTGACGGCTCGATGCACACCACAGCGTCCCCTCTAATGTGTTCTTCATCGAATGCCTCTCGCGGTCGCACATCGAGGACGAGCACCTTCAGTTCGTGGGTGTACATGTAGTCGTATATTTGCCGCGGCTCGGCAGTATTCTTCGTGGGGAGATCCACTGCGGGCGGCACGGGCGTGTGGGGCATGAGCGGCGAGCGTGACGGCCGGAAGCGGAGCGCGGGCGAGTGCACGAGCTTGCTTGGAGACGACGGGCGGCTTGCGAAGTGGTCGACAGCGGGCGTGATGGGTGTGCTCGACGGTCGTGGGCCTGGGTCCACAGGAAGCACGGGGAACCTGACCCCGGAGCGCCGGCTCGAGCTGCTCGCGCCCGTGTCTGCAACGGGCAGCGGCATCTCCTCGAGCTCGTCGATCGACGGGAACGTCTGCGCAAACTCAAACGTGCCGAAGGACGTCGTGAGCGGCGAGGACGACGTGGACGACGTCGGCGAGGGCGGACTGAGGGTCGACGGGGAGACGAAGGCGTGGGACGGCTGTTGAAGGGACGGCAGCGACGACGACGCCGACGCCGACGCCGGCGGGCTGCCCATGAGGGAGGACACGGACGCACTGTGCGTGACCGTCGGCGACGACAGGCCGAGGGTCTGCATTGTGCTGCGAATGGTCCGCGTGCCGTCGGGAGAGGACGTCGTCGGTGAGAGTGGGATGGCCATAGACGGCATCTCGCGCGAGATGCGCTTGCTCGTGGACACCGACAGACCCGCATCCTGCAGGGAGCGCATGCGGTCTGCGATGCTCCCGCCCGACGCCTTCTGCACTCCCGAGTCAGGCGCCGCCGCCGCATCTTGGCCATTCGGTCTGTCGCGCGAGATGAACGCCCCGCGGGACGACGGAGAGGGCAGCGTTACGTACTGAGTCGCGGGCTTGTCAAGCTGGTTCAGGCGGCTTTCGAGAGCGTGCGCGCGCCGTGTCAGGTCGCTGCCTTCGTGCTGCAGAACCTGGGTCGGACTTGCACACGAGACGAACAGCAATGCCACGCACCTGCTGAAAATCCACAAACTCCTTCCACAGCACACCCCTCTTCCCCGGCAAGTTCTCTGCCTTGAAATCTGCCGTGTCCATGAACACCTGGGTCAAGCTCGCGGCCTTGGTGAACGCGCTGAGGGCGCTCTTGAGATCGCCGGCCTGTTCGAACGACTGCGCAAGGTGGATCTGGACCTTGGCGGAGCGGATGAGCGACATGGCGGAGACGCCCTTGCTGACTCGCTGGGAATGTGCGATGGCTTTCTCCTTAATCTCTGCGACGGACATGTCGTCGAGCGGTCGTGCGGATCCGTTTGGTAGAGCTAACGGAGGCTGATCAGATGCAAGCTGTGGTCGCAGGGCATGAGCTTACGGGAATTAGGTGAAAAAGAGGGTCCGAAACCAGCGAGAGCGGGTGACGCTGGCAGGACAGAAACGCTGGGCATGTCTCGAGAGATACAATGAGGAAGAATAAGGATAGAGCTAGGGGAGTCAAGTCATTTGGCTGTGGTAAACCGTTGGAGGAACTGGGAAGCGGCTAATTAGTCCTCAGACCCCGGACAGTCCTCATTATAAATCAAGTACAAATCAATGTGTGGCAATGATACGTCGACGTAAATATCGCAGCAAGCTCGTGAAGGGAAATTGTAGAGCATGGAGAGGGCACAAAGATGGAACGGCATTGCGATAACTACTACTTATCGTCTTGGCAGTCCTGTTACGCCACGGGACTATATACTTGGAACCAAAACAAACAAAAAATACTCAGTCACACAAACTCCTGAGTCAAATCGTTGGAGTTTAATAGCAAATATCTTGGCCTGTTGTGACCGGGAGCGTAGTATCATTAGATTTGATCTTTTTGAATTATAATGGGGGTGGATCACGTGACTGTTTTCTAACGCGTCGGCGGCGCGGCGCGACGCGAGCCGAACCAAGCTGCGAAGTTCGACTTTGACGACGACGACAACGACGACCCACATTTGCTTGTAAGTTTGCTCCACTATATCTGCGCTTAACTTTCTCACTCTTGGTGGGCCACTGTCAGGCTCAGGGATGGAGGCCGCAACACCCAAGAAACTCGTGCACTTTGCTCCCAGCCCTTCCCCCTCATCCATCGGCTCCCCGTTCTCCGAAGGCACATCTTCCGACTCCGTGAACTCATCCTCTACCCTGCAATATGTCAACGCACAACTCATTTCGCATGGATTCACGACGGCACCAGGGCTGGGTCTGGACGGGCTGTCAAATGGAGACTCCGAGAGGGTTGTGAAGTGTCTGTTCGCGATGTTGAGTCAACGAATGGTGCGCCACGCTTGCCTTCCATTTGCTGTGATGGTGATTAACTTCTCACAGGAAGACATGAACCGCACAGAAGAACTGACCACGAAACTAAGAACTCTGTCCTATGACCACGACCGTCTTCGATCGCTGCATGGCTCTGCCACTGAGAAGGCTGCTTCTGCTGAGCGTGAAGCCTCAACCAGCAAATCCAAACTTGCGTACGTTCTTGTCGCCTTGACCCGCCATGTTCCATTGTCCGACACACCTTAGGACCGCCACGCGCGCCCTGCAGCAATCTGAGGCCGCGCACAAGCACACTACCAGCGAGCTTCAACGCACACGAACTACACTGCAAGGGCTCCGCTCGACGCATCAAGCCGAGCTGAAGAAGCGCGACCGGGAGGCCGAACGGATGGTCGAGAAATGGTCGAAGTTGTCAGACGCGCAACTGAAGCTCGGCAGCATTGGCAGTGGGATGACAATTCGTGGTGCGAACGCTGAAGTCCTGGATAGTTCAACCATCGGTGTGGTTGGGAAGGGAAAGGGGCTGGTAGAGACAGCACTCGAAGAGGCCGAAAGCGCATGCAAGCAACTTCGGGAGGAGAATACAGAGCTCAAGAACTTGATCATCGACATTGCCAACGCCGTACGGAAAGTTCTCCACAAAGCCGTCAGTGAAGATCCAGACGACTTTGAATTTGTGAGTTCTGCTCCAGTCCGTGAAAGGTGTAAAATGACGGTGGCCTTGTAGCCGCCTCCCTTAGAGGCCATTGACCTCTTCCCTCTCGGAACGCCTGACGCTGCATTCGAGAGACTCAGCGCGCTCTTGACATCATTACGAGACTCAGTCGTTGCCCTACGATCGCAACCTATGACCCGGCTACAAGGATCTGACGCCACCAGCGACGATGAACATCAACACACAACTCAAGCCACTGCGAAGCGGCACGCAGCTGACATTGAACGGCTGGAGAAGACTATATCCTCCTTGCGCTCCGACCTTGGTATGTCCTGCGGACTTCTTAATAATGGCCATTCTGACTCTGTTGTGCAGAGAAAGCGAAGAGCGAATCCTCTGCATACGCCAGTCAAATAGAGTTATTACCTGCGCGCACATCGACACCAAGGGGCAGCGTGTCGAGTGAGAAAGAGAACATGGAGCTAGAGCAGAGGCGCGCTCAACTCGAAGACGAAGAAACCGCCTTCGCAGCCGCAGCTCTGCGTCTAGGGAAAGAAAAGGCTGAGCTCGAGGTGCGTCACTCCGCGTCCCTGCATCCTACAAATGAACTTACCTATTACAGGCTGAACGCATGAAGCTCAACGAGGAGAAGCGCGCATGGCGTGTTCACACAATCCTTCCCGACACACAGCCGCTATCGACCTCCACCAACCGCGGCCGCGCCGCAGCATACACACCCCCACTCCCCGAGCCCTTCTCGCCCAAACGCAGCAAATCCCCGCGAAAGCCCAAGGCACGCCTCGCCTCGTCCGCGCACCACTCCCCCACCAAATCCACCTCGCGCAAGCGCACGCCCGTCTTCCGGCGGTCCGCCTCCGGCTCTAACCCTACCCTCGGCGCCGGGCCCTCAGCCGCCTTCATGCCCGCGTACGAGACGGAGGTCATCCCCGCGACGCTCGCGTCCTCGCTCCTCCCGACGTCCTTCGTGCTCCCGCCGCCCTCGCCGCATGCGCGCATCCCCCCGCGCACCGACGCGCTGCTGGGTCTCCCCGAGGATGCGCATGCGGCGACCCTCTCCACCACACCGCCATACCTCGACGACCGCGCCCTCACCCCAGACGACTCGCCACCGGGCCTCGCGATGACGCCGGAGACGCCCCCGCAGCAGCTCGCGCCCACTGCCCACCGCCCGTTCCCCATGGCGAAGCCGCTCGCGCAGCGCATGGTGCACGCGTACTCCCCCGCGCGGCCCAGCCCGCTCAGCCGCATCCTCCTGCTCGCCGACTCGCCCGAGGGCGGCGCGCCGCCGCTCAAAGGTGCGGACTTCACCGCACTCGACGCGGTCGCGGAGGAGCTCGACGAGCCTCCGGCGCCGCCTGTGCATGTGCCGTCCTCGGACGAGGACGACAGCCCACTGCGCGAGAAGCAGGCCGTCGGCGAGCCCGCCAAGAGCGTCAAAGGCAGGTCATCCGGCGGCGCCGGGAGGAAGCCCGTCGCAGAGAAGAAGGCTAGCCGCACCGCGGTGCCTGCGGTCGAGAAGGAGAACACGATCAAGCGCAAGCTGAAGGGACCGGCGACGAACCGCGCGTCGGCGGCGGCGAAGTCGCAGCCAGCCCCGCCGGCAGCGAAGCCCGCCGTGAAGAGCAGAAGTAACGACAAGCTGAGCGTCAGTAGTTTGATGCCGCTTGGCAAGAGCGGTCCGAGGAGGGTGCCAATCGACAGCGCAGAGGCGGCGCCGATCGTACCTGGCTGGCGAGGGTGATCTACAGGTCGAACTTTAGTTGAAGCTCTGCATGATGAGTACACATGACATGTCCATTTTTATTGACGATACCCTGTTGCATTGTTACAATGGTTATATATGCTGGTCATTACATAGTTGTCCACACAATCTCCCCTCATCAAGCTGTCATGAATCCCGCGAAGTAGTCGTCGACTACGGATAGCCCGTCGAGCGGTGCGACGACGCCAACATAGCCGTCCGGCCGGACAACAACAATCGCGCCCTCGTCCGCGATGCCGTACGCCTCGTACATCTTGCCTCCCTGCTTCCCTAGCACATCGGTGTCGTCGACGAGCACCCTGCCACCAAAACCAATCAGCACGCGAGCACCAACGAAACTCCAACACAGACACTTACTTTGTCCAATGTGTGATCAATGCCTTCGGCACATCCACATAATTGATCTCCTCTTTCTTCCCCTTGCATATTGTCACCACATCGAACGCATCAAAGTTCCGCGCCTTCGCTTTCTGCAGGAACCCAGATGGTCTTGACAGGCCCTCGACCAGGCGCGCGATGCGCTCGGCATTCGCCTTCAGATCACCGATAAATGCGAACACCTTGAAGCGCGTGTCCGCGGGCGCGTAGTCCTGGATCTCGACGGCGCGCGCGTCGGCCGCGCGCACGAGCATATGCGGCGTGAGGCGCTGTCCAACGGTTAGGTGCGCCGTGGCGGATTGGTGCGAGGGCGCGACAATGGGAGAGGGCGAGTAGTGTATGCCGATGCCGGAGGAAAAGCTGCCGTAGCTCTGGAACGCTCTGTGCAGTATAGCGGGTAAGACCGCGTGGGTTTGGAATTGGAGATAAACGTACTCGAGGAAGAGATCGTGCTTTGGGTCCCCTGCCTTGAGCTTACCGGAAAACATAGCAGAAAATTTCTTATCAAAGGCGATGAGCTCCTGCGCGTACTTGCGTCGCTCGAATTCATACTGCGCCCTCCGTCAACGTGCGATCCCCCGAGATGGCAAGCTCACTTACGGTCTTGAGCAGCGACATGTCTGCCCAGCCTCTCAGCACGTGGGTAAGTTTCCATACTGCAACTCATGAGTCTAAAGGTCAAAGGTTAGGTGTGCAATATCACACACTTAAATTGTGAGTATCATTCATGCTGGCATTCATTCCCTGGCCTGCGCAATCGACGCTCAATTTCGCACGAAGGTGTGGGACAAGATCACCTACCAGCTTTGGGGGAATGGGGTGTGACAAGCATCGCCTGCGATGAATACACGTTCATGCGCCGAGAACCTGGATGCAACGCGTTGGCCGACTGTACTCGGCCATGAGCACTTCCTCCGGCACACCAAATAAGCCCGCGTTGATACTCACTGATATACAGCGTCCACCAATCGACATCCTCTGGCCTTGAATCAATGGTGAAGGGCTGGAAAGTCCTCTTCGCAACCTGCGGTATGTCGTTAGAGACAAGAAATGTCGTTTTCCGTTTGCTGCTCGCCTGCATCAGCTTCTGGGGGCCATACTTCGACAAATCCACGCGTCCCGTGACAGGATCAACCGCGTCTGTGTCGGTCAATTGTATATAAAGGCGGATCTTATCGCCCTCTCGAGGAATGATCATGCACGAGCCGTTGTTCGAGTGGATGGCAGTCTTGTTGCGGATGTCCGGGAAGTTGGTTGATTCCGATGGGATGATGTCGACAACGCCCCACACATAGTCTATTAGCCGAAGAAGCGGAAGTGAGCATCAGCGCATGAGTGACAATTGAAGTGCGTGGACTGACCTGTCTGCTCGCCATCCATGGTAAACCCGAGCGTCTTACGCACCCATGAGTGTGCTCCATCAGCGCCCACAACGACTTGGCTCGTAAAACGACTTCGTGTTCATCCTCCTATCAGCGGCATCTAGATGTTGCAGGACCACCTGCCAAACGATGTTCAACGATTATGATCCGTCAGAAAGGATCCGAGACACACTTTTACGGGATATGATTGAGGGTCCTTCAGCAAAGCTTCGTCTGTGGAAATTTCGAGGGACCTGGGCGCTATTGGCCTTTCCACTTCCAGACCTTCTTTTCGCATTGATGTGAGGAATATATTTTCTATTTCGCCTTGATGCAGCGTGGCCTAGGTATGTTGAATTACGACAAGTGACAGACAGACAAGCGGACGCATGCGTACCTCGAATGGATACCGTGCCGACGGAGCAGTGACATCGGGTACGCGGCCTATTCGCTACGACAAACGAGTTGGGGAACGGGCACATGGCCGAAGGGGTGGGCACAACGCGCACCTCAATGCCACCTGAAGACGACGGGTTGTAGAATGCCTATGTATAGCGCGGAGGTTTAGGCACAAGGACAAGTGATGTCATTGATCGACGCACCGCCATGACCATATGCGCTGCCTGCCGCAAGAGGGGCTCCGCGAGACCGTAGCTCTGCACAACATGGTTCCATAAAAGCATCGCCGAGGCGCGCCGGGTGAAGACGCACCTGCAGCACTTCGATTGTCCGTGGTTGGATGCCATCGGCCTGGCCTGCAGAGACCTTAACAGGTCTGTGAGAGCCTGTCAGCGCCGGTAGGAGTGGGCACGACGGGCTGCGTACCTGTTGTCGACGACGCGCACGCGCACGCCGGCTCGCGCGAGGCCATTCGCGCACATAACCCCTGCGGGCCCTGCGCCGATGATGAGGACGTCGACCTTGGACTCTTTCGTCGGAGCTGCGCCCATCGCTGCTGCTTGTAGAAGGAGGGGAGGATCGGTGGGACAAAGAGCAGGGGCCGGAAGGAGCTTGGATGATTGTGGACATGATCGTAGTGGATATACTTATGGCGGTAAGCTCCGGAGTATCCATGCTGCAGGGCCACAATTCTTCGTCTGAACGCAAACCGACACGGCTTGACTCAGGTCAGGGTCTGCTGACTTGCCTTGTTTGGATCTCCCGGTCGCCGCAACAGGCCGCACCCCGCGGGATATTTCACGACAATTAGGGTATGGTTGAGCAGAATTGAGCTGGCCGGCGCCGCGGAAGGGCTTGAAAGCTTGAAGCTTGAAGCGTGAAAGTTGAGCCGCCGCACAGAGCCCTACCGGTTTATGTAGATAACTATTATTATCTTCGATCGACAAATAATAAGTATTGGTTTACCGTTGAAAACTTGTCGCTCATCAAACGCACATGGCCCCAACGCCGCACATCTCGGTTGCGCGGCGAGTAATATTACCCTCATGGAAGATCAATACACTTACCCCAAAGTGAATATTGGTACCTGTAAAGCCGCGCCTTGCACCAATAAGGGGTCCGTTCACTCGCGCTTGTCGGCCAGCCGTCAGCCACATTGACATGTCTTAACTTTGTCTTACTTGTGCCAGTGGGAGGTCAGCAGCCTTAAGTGTCCAGCGGCGGCGGGGGCTGGGTGAGCCGAGACGTGCGGTCGCCCTCTTCTTGCCCAAAGATTCGTTCGGATTTGGGGCCCGGGGAAGCGCTTACCACGTTCGTCTGACGCTGAGGAGCCTCGCTCAGATTGGAAGGTGTGGAAGCGCGGCGAAATTAATAGAGGAATCTCGGGTAACACGGTACATATTGTACACACTATGGCGGAAAGCAGCGATTTCAGCACGGGTACAAGCAGGATATCGGGAAGTCTGAATGAGGCACCAATCATGATCAAGCACGGTGAGCGCGATGGCTTGCAGGAGACGAGGCGCATCGATCACGCGGCTGTTAGACCTCTTCGTAGAAGACATTCCGGACCAGCTTCACGTCTTCGATGCCCTCTTGGGTGTTCAGGATATCATATATCTGCAATCAGCATACAGTCAGTCGAAACACGGAAATATGCGAAGGGAAAAGACCAACCTCTTGTGGGGGGTTCAATCCCAGTGCGGCAGCACGTTCCCAGCGCTCGAGTCGAGTGACGCCAATGCATGGGCCGTATTCATACGACCTGTTGAAATGAAAACCCCGGCGCCGCAGGATCAGAGGCGTTATGCACAGGGAGAGATACGTACATACAGGTCGAAGACTCGCAGGATGTTATGCACCTTCGTTTGCCCAGCGGCATGTACTAGGGGCACGGTTAGTATATGCGCGCATATATGAACCTGGGGTAAACCGAACACTCACTAGGTTCAATGTGCCCCATTTTCTCCCTCGCCACGCCGTACGCCTTGTTCCATCGTTTGTCCTCCATATCCAGCCGCGCCCGCTTCACCGGGAGTGCGTTCTCCACACCGTCTCTGGCACGGGACGCCTCCGCCTGCGCCGCCCGCTCCGCCTCTGCGAGCTTGCGCTTTCTCGCCGACTGCCGCCGCTGCACCTCTGCCACGTCGACGTCGCTCGCGCTCGTGCTGCCCGGGGATGTGTTGACATCGACTATCGCGGCGGGCACACCGATCACCCGCTGCGGCGTGCCTTTGGACTTGGCTTTGGCGTCCGCGCCGCTGCCGGTGCGTTTGACCGAGGCAAAGGACAAGGTGCCTTGTTTGAGGGCGCTTGTGCTGCTCGATCGATGAGAGGGTGCCATATTGATGTATGTATGTACGGGAAGGGAGATGAGCGAAGGGGGGATACCAGTGCCGTCGTGGTTGAAGTCAGAACTGGCCCCTAATGTGCCGGCATCATATATGGACGCAGGCACCACCTTTGAATGGCCGAATAGCTCAGCTGGTTAGAGCGTCGAGCTAATAACTCGAAGGTCTTGGGTTCGATCCCCACTTTGGCCAGTTAAAGTTTGGGACTGCACGTTTTTTTTCGCGGAGGCTGGGCTTTTCTGGCAATGTACCATTATCTCTGGTGAGCCCGAATCGCTGATGTACGGGCCTAATCTCCTGTCGACCATCATGCAGTGGCTGCCCTCTCGCAGATGCGTATATTACCCGGTATGAGGGGATCGGTGACGCGGTGACGGCCGAGGACACAGGACTATACAGGCCGTTTCCGACCAAGACAGTTGCAGAGACGGTAGACTGGTGGATGATGCAGTCATTATTATATCGCGTTATTCTCTGACAATGGCTTAGTGAACAACGGATGGTGAGTTTGTACATGTGCTCTATATAATGGACATTCCGATAAATGAATGCGGACATCTGCCAGGGCACGAAGTCTTCCGTACGCGAATGCCTAAGATCGAGGACGTGGGTTAAGAAGGTCATAATTTGAGTGGGTGGTCAGGGCGATGACGGCGGCGGCGGCCACGAAGAGGAAGACGCTTGATAGGGAAGTGGGCATAAGTATTTACTTTTAAGTATCCTGTCCGTGACGGACTCCGGCTCTCGAGTGGGTAAGTTCGGATATCTAGATTGCGGTGTTTTCCTTCTCAAATGAAGGCATCTCCTCATATTTCTTAGTAGAATTCAATTTGAGACTGAAGGTTTCGACCTGAGGAAGAACCGTTTGAACCAGCCAGCGAAATGATCCTGCAGGAGGCATGAAGCTTCGTTAGGATTCTGTAAGAACAACTTGCCCTCTCTCACCATAGACCATGAGTGCTTCCAATATTGTCCTGTCGAAGATGCGTTCGTTATATACTTATACTAACCCTCGAGCAGAGAGCGTGCCGGTCAGTATAGGCGCACCTCGCCCCGAGCAGGACGTTCATTCTTCAGCAGGAGAAACAGTGGTCGTGTGGAACCAGGAATACTTACAGCCGAAAGAATAGAGCGAGCAGACTCAAGATCAGTTAGCCCGAGATAGCCGGTCGACGTGTCCACCTCGCGTCGCCTCATCCCGCCTCGCCCACCTCGCCATCGCCAGCGCGCTCGCTCCCGCTGGCGGCGAACTCAAAGCAACTCCCAACATTTTGACACATCTGTCTCTTCACTGGCATGACACCCCGGTACACCCCTCTCTCTACATAATCGCCTGCGCACCCTTTATCCCGCAAAGCAGAACGTTAGCGTTGGCGGTCGCGCATCGTGTACGATGGATGAGACGACTGCGCTGTATGGCAGCGTTGCCGTTGCTTTGCTTGTAGCTGCACTGACATCGGTGAGCATGATACTTCTTTCCGGCCATTGGTGGGCGCGAGGGGGGAGAGACGATGAGCACCATTTCATCCTTGTTCTAAGAGCTGCGGGCCGTTCGTTTCATCGGACGTGCGCCGCGGCGACGACGACACACAAAGGTCACGGTTCCTCGGAACCTTCACACTGATTCGTCCCCTCTTTCTAAATATTCAACTCGTCTTTCGGCACCCTTGCTGAACCATGCATGTTTGACAGGCATACATTTTGCTCCTGCTATGGACGCCGCCACCAATACCCTCTCACCCCTCCGAAAAGCAATTTCGCTCCCTTGCATCGTCCACGATGGCCGTTGCGCTCCCGTCGCTCCTCGATGCGCCGTCGCTCGCGCTCACCGTCGTCATCCCTGCGTACAACGAGACCGCGCGCCTCCCAGCGATGCTCACCACGGCCGTCGCGTACCTCTCTTCCTCCTTCCCCTCCCTCGCCTCCTCCAAAACCTCCCTACCAAACCACGCGACAAAGAACACGAGCAAGAGTGCGCCGGACTTTGAGATCGTCATCGTCGACGACGGGTCCGCGGACGGCACAGCAGAGAAGGCGCTCGAGCTCGCGGGCGAGCACCCCGGCGTGGAGATCCGCGTGGTGAAGCTGGAGCAGAACCTCGGAAAAGGCGGTGCGGTGCGCCATGGGATGCTGCACGGCCGCGGGAAGCGGCTGCTCATGGTCGACGCGGACGGGGCGAGCCGGTTCGAGGACCTGGAGCTGCTGTGGAAGGCACTGGACACGCTCGCGCCACAGGGCGAAGCCGGTGTTGTCATCGGGAGCCGCGCGCACCTTGTGAAGACCGCAGCCGTCGTGAAGGTGCGCTTCCATTACGATGTCCCGGCGTGCGCTGCTTGACACAGCCGCTGCGCAGCGCTCCTTCATCCGCAACTTCCTCATGTACGGCCTGCACACGGTGCTGCGGCTCGTCGGTGTCGGGCACATCCGCGACACACAGTGCGGCTTCAAGCTCTTCACGCGCGCCGCGGCGGCGCAGATCTTCCCGCGGCAGCACCTGACGACGTGGATCTTCGACGTCGAAGTGCTGCTCCTCGCAAAGCAGCTCGGTGTGCCCGTCGTGGAGGTGCCCATCGAGTGGCACGAGGTGCCCGGCAGCAAGCTCAGCGTCATGCGCGACTCGTTGCAGATGCTGCGCGACCTGCTCGTCCTGCGTGCGAACCAGCTGCTGGGCCGGTGGAAGCTTGATCTGCCTGAGAACAAGCCGAAGTCGCAATGACTGTATTTACGCCCCGCCACCTTGACGTAGGCATATCTAACTTATTGATCTTCATGACATGGGCCCGGTCCGCAGTTGCTGCATTGCCTCGTCTGGTCTCGGGCTCTGCGACATTCAAGCTTCCGTTTGCGGAGCAATTTGATTGCATCGAACATGTTTGCAGATACGGCTGAAAAGACTCAGATAATGAAGGAAGCGTTGAAACCAAGATGTTGAACCAACCATAAATTGAGAAAATGGAAGCAAGATAATGAAGTCAACGTAGGTCGACGGTGCAGCTTGCTAGGTGGAGCTCTTCAAGTACGGCGCCACGCTGACGCCGGTGCTGAAGCTTCCGCACGCCCGGTACATTCTGAAGAGGTCTGAAGCTTGAAGGCCGAGTCAGCAAGTCTCTCGCAACAAAATCTCTGACCGACGCGCCTACAAGCTTACACCGGCATATTCCCTTTGACAAGACGTCAGACATTTCGCATACGCTGGGCTGATTGGAGGACGCGTTCTGCAAACTGCAGCCATTCCCTGACCACAGATTGACCGCAAGGTGAATATCGGTCGTTGACTGGCCCAGAGGCATGTTGCGACGAGGAGCATGGAGAACAAAGATGGACTGAATTCTCGCGAAGGGTACGCAACAAACTCATTGTCAGTGATCATTGATCAACTGACTCATGCTCAGCAAGTAGCGTTTCTACCAGCAACCTCTGGTCATTTACCCTTAATTCAAGACCATCTCAGCTCGACAGCTCCTCCCCAGAATACGTCTCCACACTGCATAACGAGAGGGCATCCGTTGCATCCCTACTGTCCATTTTGGATTCCCGTATCAACGTGTCCGCACCCGTCTCTCGCCTCCCGCCCGAACTCCTTGTCGCCATATTCACCTGCTACGAATTTGTGGAGATAGAGTGGTGTGAACATGTCCATTATGCCCCGCGCACTGTGCCGTGGGTGCGGTTCAGTCATGTCTGCCGACGCTGGAGGCATGTTATGCTCACGACTCCTTCGCTTTGGCGCGACTTGATCCTCCCCCTGCCCCCACAATGGGCCCGCGCAATGATAGCGCGATCTCAACGGCTCCCTCTCACCATCTCCTATACTCACGACCGTTCGGAAATCTCGTCGGAATGGAATCTGCCACTCGACACTCTCAAACGCGTCAAGTCCATCAACTTTCATGCCGACAGCTGCCCTGCGACCCTTGAAACTCTGCTTTGCACACCGGCTCCAATTCTAGAGGTCGCCAACCTCTACAGAAGAGCACCAGCGCAGATTCGCCTCACTCCGCTCTTGGAGAGAGCTTTCTGCAGCGTAGAGCGCGTAGGGGTTTGTGTGGACGGCCAACGGTTCAACGTGGTCGGAGACAGCACGGATCTGGACGAGTCGCGGGCGGGCGGCATCCACCCAGAATGCTTCAAGCGCGGGCAGTGAGCATCTTTGGAACGCTAAGTAGATGGTCCTCTTTCGCTCAGCTCTAGATTGTGACTTATAAGTCCTCGCATGACAGCATCTTGTTCTGACACGTCCCTTCACGCCGCTTAAACGTCCCTGTCAGTGAGAGCACTTGTGTTCCATCAGCTAAGGAGCATAACACCACAAAAATCAAAATCCCGCCTGCGATTTGTGCGTTGAGGCCTTTGTATCGCGGAAGGAATCCGAGTCCGGCGGTCTGATTGGAGGTGCCTATTGACTTAGATTTGACTTAACTGGGAGCGAGCTACGTTGGAATTTTGGTGAAAGTGAAGCGCACTGGCGAATAGCGAAGTAAACTGTTGTCGTGGCGAACTTCAAGGAGATGTCGTGGCGTCCTCGTGGCACTTGCCACGCTACGTTGCGTCTGCCCGGCCGGGCCGCCGCAGACGCCATACGCCACTTCTCAACGTCCACTAACTTAAAGACCGCCCTCTGCCGTAGGTGTCCTTTGGAGGATGTTCGCCTCTTTGTCTCCTTCGTAGCACCGCAGCTATCCCTTGATTACGAGGCGCGGACTTTCCGCGAATGAACAGTCAATTATATAGAACGGTGCGTTCGCTGTTACTAGTAGATGCTCGACACAAATTGCAACCAACTTAACACATCCAGAACGAGGATTTCTGCCACACAGCAGGAATGCGAGATCCTTCGCAGTATCTGCCACTTCACCACTGGCCGTAACCGTCACCGATGGTGCTGTAGCCCGACGCAGGCCGCAAGTCGATATCCGCATCCATTTTGAAAGCATACCGATCTGCCCGAAAAGTCAGGACACGTTCACTTTCGTTCATCAAAGCACGATCCAAGCACTTACACAAGCAGTGTTCAGCAGAGTCGAGGAGGTGCCCGAAGCTCGTCTCGGTATGATAAGCCTGCTCTGGCCAGTTATCGTCACCGTCATCATCCCAGTCGTCTTCGTCTTCCTCGTCGTCTTCCTCGTCGTCTTCCATGTCGTCCCCGTCGTCGTCCCTGCTGCGCCGCGGGGGTTTGGGAAGCTTCGCCCTGCGATATCCGTGGTGCCTGCCCATGCGGTCGACGTGCTCGCACTCCGTCGCAGCGTAAAGCGTTTGGCGCTGTGCGTCCCACGCGAGCCCGTTCACCTCGTTATTGCCGGTGCTCAGCTCGTACAGAGGAAGCTTTGCCCGCGCATCCCAGACTTTGACCTGCTGCGTCTGCGTCCCGCCAAAGATGATGACTGCGAAAGTCAATCAGTTTTGCTGGGGGTAGGCGGGAAATAACGCGGTACTCACAGGGTTGGCCGCTGATGTGCTCGAGAAGAGCGTCATTGATGAATTCCGTGCTGTGCTCGATGGCGAGAACGGGAACGGGCTGGCGGACGTCGTACAGGCGCACGATGCCATCATTCGCAGCGGTCACGAACGCGTGTGGATCTTCCTGGCTTGTCCGGATGCTGGAAACATGCGCGCCGTGCCCGATGTACCGTCCCACAATCTGCTCCGTCTGCAGATCCACGCGCGACACGAAGTACTGCTCGTCGTACGTCACAATCATCTCGTTGCCGCCGCCCGGGCTCATCGCCCACTGGTTTATCTTCGACAGGGCAGACGCGCTGGAGCGCAGCGTAGGCGGGGCCCCGGTAGAGAGCTCGATGTTGTTGTCGTCGTTGTCGCGCCAGCTGTCGATGTCATCCGCGCGGCGCTTCTTCCCAACGATCTTGTTCCCTTTCGTGCCATGCGTGGGCAGCGTATCGACATCCCAAATTGCGAGCCCGCTTGATCCCGATGCCATCAGCTTCGCGCCATTGTCGCGCAGCGCAAGCGGCCCATCGAATCCGGACGCATTGAGAGTGTGCACAGCGAGCGTATTTCTTCCGTTGCTGGACACGTTCCAGCGGTAGGATTTGACCCGCGAGCCGTCGCTCACGTACACAAGGCTGCGGGATGCGTCCATCTCCATGTAGCGAGCGATGTCGTCCAGGCCGACCTCGACAGACTCGAAGGTGCTGAGTCCATCGTCATCCGGATCGTCGAGGCGGTACAGGTGCAGCATCGGGTCCCGGTTCTTCCAACCACCGGCACCTTGCACTGCCAGAATGTTGCCAGCTAGCTGCACGTTGATCGGGACGGTCAGATTGTCGAGCATGATTTCGCAGCGAGCTTCGGCGAAGGCGCGGAGGGCGGGCGATGCAGATTCAGGAATTTCGGGACGGTTGGAGACGAAGCGAGCAAGCGGCGTCGTGTTGGCGCTGGGCTTGGAAGAAGGATCGTACGGTGTGGTGCTGGAGCCGCCGAGTTTAGCTTTTATTTCTGAGACGAGGACGATAAGCACTTGATGTTTGGCAGAACGTAGGAAAAGGCAAGGCGTACCAGCGAGCTTTTTCGCTGCGTCTGCATTGGCGTTACCATCGACTGTTTTGAGAAAGAACTGCTGAAAGAATTGCAGCATTTGCGCCGATTTTCCTGCACCTGTGAGGAAGTGAATATCTTGTAAAACGATCTCTTATGCATGCTTTACACATACCTAGTAATCCAACCGAGCTGTCTTTCACGTTATTACCGCAGTATGCAGGGATGAAGTCGTGCAGATTCTCCCCGTTATAGTCGGCGGTTACGATTTCGTTCTCCTTCTCTGCCGCCTTTTCGACCAGGGAGCGCAGATCCGCCGCCCTCAGTACGTTGTCCGCGCTGGCCTCCCTGACGACGAGGCATATCTCTCCCAGGCTCCTCTCGATCGCACCGCTGACGTCCCGGTCTTCCTCGTCCTCGATACCTTCATCGGGGTCGTCGCCAAAGTCCATCGCCGACGTACAAGATTCATGCGCGGCGTCCAACCGGGACAGATATGCCTCAAGAGACGACATGGATGTGGGTGGCAGGGTGAGGAAGGGGAGAAACTCGAGAGCGACTTGGCCGCCGGCGGGGTTTGTTACGTTATTTCGCGTGACATAACGCGTCGGTCACGCACGGAAAGGCCACGTTTCCCCCCCCAAAGGACTGATATTACACCGCCAGGAATCCACTATTACTCAAAAGGACGCCACTATACGGATCACTTTGAAGTATGCTGCCGAAGAGACTCAAGAACTCTATGTCAAAGGTTTGTCAGGGCGACACGAGGGTAAAGCATGCACTCCATACCTACAGTCAATTCTCGACACTGCTTTCTGGGATCGAGGGGTCGACGTGCGCAACGCCGGACCGCATGTCGTATCTGTCCACCAAGCGCGCAAAGTCTCCTTGTCTCGCCATTCAAAACGTACATGGCACTACATGAGCGCACAAACGTGGTCTTCCCCTTCCCGTTCAACTGTTCATCTCTTTGCATCCACATGAGAGGCTGACAATCGAACATAGAGAGAACTGACTGATGAAGCGCATTGCGTACGTATTGAGGCCGAACACCTCCGAGGAAACAGGTGCATGGGAGAGAAAGAGAGCTGCGTGTATGCGTGAGATCCGACGTAGACTCGCTCGGATTTGATTCGTTCATGGGCTTCGGACAAGAACAAGGAGGTCGGCACAGCAAGAAAAGGAATCGATCAAGCACCCCTTCACCACCGGTTGTCGCTGCTACCGACACTACTGTAGCCTGATGCAGGCACTACGTCGATATTGGCGTCGATCTTGAAAGCATACCGATCTGCCGAAGAACAGGTTAGACGATGGATATCCTTCCCCAAGGCGAAAGCAGCACTTACACAAGCGGTTCTCCGCGGAGTCGAGGAGGTGCCCGAAGGAGGTTTCATGGTGATAAGCCTGCACCGGCCAGTTTGGGCCGTTATCGTCGTAGTCGTCGTCTTCGTAGTCGTCATCATCTTCAGCGTCCTCCATATCGTCGTCTTTGTTGTCGTCGCTGCTGGATCGTGAAGGCTTGGGGAGCCTTACCCTGCGATAACCGTGGTGCGAGCCCATGCTATCCATATTCTGGCACTCCGTCGCAACATACAGCGTCTGCCGCTGTGCGTCCCACGCAAGGCCGTTCACCTCGTTGTTGCCCGTGCTCAGTTCGTACATCGGCAGCTTTGCGCGGGCGTCCCAGACTTTCACCTGCTGTGTCTGCGTGCCGCCAAGGATGACAACTAAGTAGTCCAACGCTGAGTCAGTCGCGCAGGTCACACAGAAGAGGGTATACCACATACACGGATGGCCACCGATGTGCTCGTACAGGGCATCGCTGGCTGACTGCCTGACGTCGAAAACGGGCTTGGGCTGGCGCAAGTCGTACTGGCGCACGACGCCGTCGTTGGCGGCTGTCACGAATGTATGCGGGTCCTCCTGGGATGTCCGGATGTTGCCAACATGGGCGCCATGCCCTACATACTTCCCAACAACTCGCTCCGCCTGCAGATCCACGCGTGCGACGACGCACTGCTTGCTGTACGTCACGATCATATCGTTTCCTCCCCCCGGGCTCGCCGCCCATGCGCTGATCTTCGACAGCGCAGATGCGGAGGAATGTTGCGTCGGCGGTGCGCCGGCGGAAAGCTCGATGCGATCGCCCTCTTCGTTGTCGCGCAGAGTGCGGATGTCGTATAGATCCCGCTCCTCCCCGATGATCTCCCGTCCATGAGGACCGTGCGTGGGCAGGGTATCGATATCCCAGATAGCGAGCCCGCTCAATCCCGACGTGATGAGCTTCACGCCGTCGTCGCGCAGCGCGAGAGGGCCATCGAATCCAGACGCCTTCAGTGTGTGGACGGCGAGCGGGTCGTTCCCCTTCTCGCTCAGGTTCCATCTGTAGGATTTGATGCGCTTGCCGTCTCCAACGTACACAAGGCTGCGCGGCCCGTCGATCTCCATGCTGCGCGCGACAGCGTCCAGGCCGACCCTAACGGATGTGAAGCTGCTGAGGCGTTCGCCACCGTCCGACGCGTCGAGGCTGTACAAATGCAGCGATGGGTCGCAGCCATTCCAGCCGCCGGCACCCTGGACTGCCAGGATGTTGCCAGCGATCCGTAGGTTCATCGGAATGGTCAAGTCATCCGATGCGATCTCACAGCGGGCCTCGGCAAAGGCGCGGAGTGCAGGGGATGAGGATTCGGGAAACCTAGGACGATTGGAGCTGAGGATAGCGAGCGGTGTGGTGTGGGTCTTGGGTTTAGACGGCTGGAGGGACGACATGATTCCTGAGAGTGACAGTGGGAGGAGAGCGGGAGAGAGGCTGAGAGCGTTACGCGTTATTTCGCGTGACGAAACGCGTACGTCACGTCACCGCATCACCACAGCCGCCAACTTGAACCAGGTCCCAGAACGCCGTTTCACTATTATTACATTGCACGGGTTCCGCTCTTTCGTAAAGTTTGCCACACCACTCAGCGGATCACTTGGATATATGCCTGCCGAAGAACTATATGTCAAAAGGACTTTGTCAGCAACACGAGGGCAAAACGTGCACAATTCCTGCATACCTCTGTCAAGAACTTCGTCGATTCCTTCGGGGTGCGTTTCTGCGTCGAGTAGTCGACGTGTGTCACGCCAAAGCGCGTGCCATAGCCGTCGGCCCTGCGAAGGATGCGCGTCAGGCAAGCGCCAGAGATGCCGCGCGTGTCCTCCCTCCTTACCATTCGAAATTATCCAGAAGGCCTGCGAGACGAGTCAGACACAAAACGCGCGCTCGAATACGCATATACGCACTCCAGGCAAAGTACGTCCTCACGTCTACGCCATCTTTCACGTATGCGTCTAGCAAGGCGCTGGTGTATGACCGGTAGTACTCGATGCGGTCCGTGTCCCGCACAACTTCTTCGACGGGCTTGGAATTCTCATCCTTGACGGGGAAGCCGTTCTCTGTGACGCTGGCGGCGATGTCAGGACAACGGACGGCCTGCACGGAGATTCTGCGACGTACTATATGGGCTTACCATACGTCTGACTCGGTGTCAATACTACGGTATGATATCAGAAGATAGTACTGCGCACCTTGTGAATGTGCTTCAGCAACTACCGCCCGCCCGACTTCAGTTGAGAAGATGTCGTGGAAAAAATCGGATCACTCACTTCTCGGAAGCCCGGTGCATCTGAAAGCCGTGGATCAGTTTTCTTCTCGCAGCGTGTGACCTTTATGAGCTTACATGTTTGTAGCCATGCGACGTGAGCTGCTCGTCAATCAGCACCCAACCGATCGCATGCCGATCGATGCCACTTACATTTCGTTCCGAGTTGCGTGCCATCCGACCGCGTGAACGTCGTCGTCACCTTCCCATTCAGTTCATCCTCGCCGCCGTCCTCTTTGCAGGCGCATGAGAGTCGTTTACGAGCCGAAGTAAAGAGGTCGTACTGACTGATGAGTTGCGTTGTGTACGTGTTGATGCCGAAGAAATCTGACGAGGTCGTGCGGATGAGCTCCAGCTCGTCGGCAGAGAACTCGGGCAGACGGGAGCCGAGGATGTCTTTGAGGTTTTGCGGGTAGGTGCCCTTGTAAATAGCGTCCTGGAACATATACACGATGAGCGTGTCTTTACCGAGAGCTTCGATGTAATAGGCTTACCGCAAACCAGCCTTTAACAGCCATCTCAGCGGAGGCATAAAATAATATCCGGCGCAAGCTCACCTAGCTTGAAATCCAACGCACGCCGTGCGGCCGCGACATCTTGCAAACCGACACGTCAATCATACCTGTCAACCGCGCATTGATGAGCACTCACTTTCAGGCGAATCGTCCCAAGGAATATACCACGCCGAGTCGAGCGTGATCCCAATCTGCCCGCCTTGCTTCGCGCGGAAGTTCTTGTTATAAGCCGCAACTGTGTGAGCGTGCGCGAGAATCTCGTGATGGCCGACGCTGCGGGGCAGTGAGTTGTAGGCAAAGACAGTAAAAAGGCAAGTATACGCACATCCATGGCTCCGTGGAGCTGTCTCCCTCGGGCGAGCGCGCGCGGTCGCTGGTGCGGCCAGGCGCAAACCTTCCCGTACCGTTCCCGAGGTTGGCGACGCACCAAGGCTCGTTGATTGTGATCCTGTTCGCAGCGACATGTTTGCGAGGCGCCTAGACGTGGCAATGTGAAGCACGCACCAGTCCTTGACGAGGTCCCCGAAGGCCGCGAAGCACACCTAGCCGCCATGCCGAGCTCAGCGACTCGCGAGCGAAGATCCAGGGCTAGTAGACGGGCAGCTCACCTCTGCGTAGAACACAAAGTCCTGGATGATTTCGTCCTTGTTCAGCCATCCGTTGTATTTCTTCTGCAGAGCATCCGGGAGATCCCAGTGATACAATGTCTATTGGGAGTGCATCGATCGCGGTCAATTGCAGCGAGCAGACGCTGTAAAGTCACTCACAGCAAACGGCCGAATGCCATTATCCACCAACTCCTGGATGAACCTCCGATAGAAATCCACCCCCGCCTGGTTGACCTTCGACTGCCGGCTTCCCTCCGGCAAGATCCTCGACCACGCGATGGAGAACCTGTGGGCCTTTGCACCGTACGACTTGACGAGCGCGATGTCTTCCCTCCAGAGCTTGTACGACTCGGTCGCATGGTCCCCGGTGTCTCCATTGGCCGTCTTGCCCGAGATGTGGCTGAACGTGTCCCATATCGATGGGAGCTTGCCGTCGGCTGCGGGAGAGCCCTCGATCTGGTAGCTCGCTGCGAACGAAAATCAGCGGAGGCACAGGAGGAGCGGTTGAGCGAACCGACCTGTCGCGAACCCCCACTGAAAGCTGGGGGGAAGAAAGTGCGCTGGGGCTGTCATTACAGTCGAGAGTCGAGAGTGTCAGTGTCGTGCAAGTCGGGGAAGTCTGTCGAGAGTGTGTCGTGCGAGTCGGGGAAGTCTCGGATGCGATGTTGCGATGTTGCGGGTCACAAGACGCTACTGCGGGAGACTCGGACGCTTTCATGGCAGAGATATTGGAGCTGTAGCGATGGTAGTAGTGTATATAGATCAGTGGCAATTCACAAATTAAAGTCACGGTGTACAGTAGACGAATCGTAGCCACATTACGTAATTACGCTGTCACGGTGTTCCTCTGTAGCTCGGACAACTGCCGTGTCCTTTCTCTTCGTTCTTCACAACTTGCACAGGTGACTAGTATCCGCATCTCATTCTCAATAAGTCAGATCGTTTTTAACAGTCCGCTAAAGAGGCTAGATATATGACACGCTTTATCGTTGTAAAATCGACATCAGTAAGCGAAGCTCCGACCTCTTGATGCCGAGTGCTTACGCCGCTGTCGGGCGCACGGTTGAGACTCGAAGTCGAGGTTTTCAACCTGAGAACAAGCAGTTTCCGTACAAATGATCCCTCTGCCCCTTGCCTACTTTCCGTATATCAGTGGGATTTATTTCAGTAGATGAAAGATGTCCTATTCGCAAATCCACCGGTAAGCGCTACCGTCTGGTCGGCAATTGCTATGGTCTGATCGAGATCCGCTATGGTTGGTCGAGGTGCGCTACGGTGTGTTCGGGATGCGCTACGGTGTGCTCCGGATGTGCTACGGTCAGGGTCTTGAATTTGGATAAATTTGATATTATTTCATGGCTTTCTATGCTCCTTACTCATGGGCGAAAGGGCAGCATTGCAGTAGATTAGTGTGCTATCTAATACGTTATCGATTATCTAGTGGACCCTCGGCTTATCTGACTCTTATCACATTCGGCCCAATAGGCGAGTCCACCGTAGCCACACCGTAGCCACGTAGCAATCAGGAGCACACCGTAGCGATTCCCGACTACACTTTAGCACATCTCGGGTAAAAAAAGCGTCTACTGTACTGAGATTTTGTTGGCTACTGTCGGTTATTGGAACCTATTTGGTAAGAAGCACATTGGCCTGAAGCTGATGAGCTTGATCTCGGAGCTTCGAACTGGGGCTGTAATTTACAACGAAAATGGCTGTCATATAGATATGATGCCGTGGTCCGACTCGGAGCGCCCGAGCTTCAAGTCGATCAAAGCCGCGTTACCCACCAGTGACAACTTTTCCTTCATCACCGTCACTGCCGCTGCTCAACAATATCTATCAGGGTCAATAATGCTGTAGCCCTGTTGTTTTTGGTTTGTCTTCCAGTGGTTTTTTATGTAAATGAGGCTCCCGTACTAATGGCAGCGGCCCTATTTTCCGTGGCTGACCTTACCCTCAGAAGACCGTCGGTCTGTTGTATTCTGCGGTCGCTCTATTCTTCCGTCACCCCTCATTTCATATCCGTCACCTCTCGTTTCATGTCCATCATCTCTCCGCGACAATCTACATTGAAAACAAACGCCTAGTCTCACGCAATCCGTGCGTTTCCCTGCGCAGCCACTGAGCCAGGGCACCCGCCGGCACATTCAATGATCCACCGGCTTCGCTACTCTCGCATACCGCAGAATGTCAAGCTTGGTCATCGGGGTCGCATAGCATACATGCTCGCGACGCGCCATGATAAATTGCTGCGCTGCTGGGAATACGGTCTTCTCTCTGCATGACACTTTATTCAACGCACCAGCAACGCATCCAAGCGCACACTGGCTTCCATTCACATGTCTCGTACGTCTCGACGCAACTCGCCGAGATAGATAGCTAACTTGACCCTGTCAGCCTCTCTTGCCATCCACGTCGACCTCATCCCCAAAGACGGTCCCTCCGATGCCCTGCGGGCCTTCCTCATCAGCGGCAAGCCGCTTATTAATGCCGAGCCCGGAACCCTTCAGTGGTTCGGCTTCAAACTCCACGGCAGGGAGTCCTACGGCATTTTCGACACCTTCTCGAACGCTGCAAGCCGCAACGCGCACATCGAGGGCGAGATTCGCAAGGCGGCGAGATGTGCCAACGCGGAGGAGCTGCTCGCCGCTCCCCCAAAGGTTAGCCTCATCAACATTTTCGCGCACAAGGTGAGGCCCTCCGCTACGGGCCTTACCGTCGGCGTGCATATCCTTCTCAAGGCGAAAGCTGGAAAGAACGCCACCCTCAAGGCCGCTCTCGCTGTAAGCCGCCTCTTCCGCCCTCTCGAGCGCCTTCTGACTGTGTGATGGGCTCGCAGGCCCGCGCGGGCGGCGTTGAGGTTGAGGAGTTTACGCCCTTCTGGTACGCGTACCAGAAGGAGGGAGCAGACGGCTTTGGCCAAATTGCAGTGTTCAAGTCCGCCAAGGACCGTGCGGAGCACATCTCCTACGCCGGCACTCAGATGCTCCTGTTCGAGGACCTCCTCGAAGGCCCGGGGAATATCTGCCTCTTCAACATCATCGCATACAAGATCTGAATCTGTGCATAGGTACATGTTGTATATGTGCTCTAGTTGGACAGTCTAAACCGCAGGGAACTTTGGTTCTCTTGTGTTTCGTGTGCGGCGTGTACAGACCTGATCGTCTACAGAACATCCACATAATCTTGGCCGCTTGCTGCGCCCATTCGGATCCGACTCATCGCTGGCCTGCGCAGCTCCAGGACACCTCAAGTGTGGACTGGAGCTCGTGCGGGCAGAAGCAGCACCATCCGAGGGACTGGCGCCTTCGTCCTGCCTGCAAAAACACAAGAATGAGATCGGTCAGCCACGGGGAAGGCGCATGCGACGCACGACGCGAGGAGCGCAGATATGCTTCGCTTGAGGGTGCTATACTTGCTCAGCAGAAGGTCGTGCTCCGCGCGCGCGGCCGCTAGCTGCTCTTCGAGGTGCGCCGGTGACCGCTGACAGGCCATTTGCTCATTCCAGGATGCGCTTTGCTCGCACTCCGCGTCGGGGGCGGTGACATCATTGAGATATAGCTGGCGGAACGGGGCGAAGATGTACGGGCGCAGGTGACGAGGTACGATGCGAAGGTCCAATGGTTCTGCGGGGTCGTCAGAATATGAATATGATGCAAGAAGGTAATGCGGACGCGGTACCTTTTGGACAAGGCACCCGACACACAGGGCAGTACATATCCGACAAGGAACGCGACATGCGTGCTGCAGCATTGATGCATTCGAGACAGAAAATGTGGCCTGAGCGCTGGGTGTGAGCATTATCTTACGCGCACGCAAAACGCACTGATGGGGCTCACCACACGGCAGTGCGCTTGGTTTCTTGATCGCGTCGAGGCAAATAGAACAGGTTCGCGCCATGTCGGTGTACAAAGAAACGGGTTCGCTGGCTCTACCTTTAATAACCGGAACCTTCAGGCTGCCACCACCCGGTTGCGAGTTTCATCTCAGTACCCGCATGGTATAGCTCACAGAACACATGCGAGCCGCTGTAGCATACAGCCGCATGCCGCACGGCTCTAACAAAAACAGTCGACAAACGCGCTAGATGGTGTGCTGCCTTGTGCTGCCTAGAGGGAAACGAGGACGCGGGGTCGCTTTCAATCCGACCCGTGTGAGCGCCGCACGATGAGGACGATGCTCCGGGCAGCAGCGTACCCGCGGTAGTACCGGGGCGCCCAGGACCTGGGGGAGGTCCTTGAGCCCACGACGTAAGGGCGCACCGGTCGACAACTGCACAGAATGCAAATCAGGGAGACCACGAGGCACAGAAGGGCACAGATGTGGTTCGAATACGGAAACACGACCGAGATTGAAAAAAGGTGTTGAATTCACGAGCCAAAAGATGCAGCGTCTTGCAGCGCCCATGGGGAAGTGCGGAAGCGGCCGTTCGCTAAAGCCGTTCGAAGCCATGCAGTTGCTGGCCCGGTCCCCTAACCTTCCCCATACCGAGCAGAAGCGGCGACCCACTCCCTCCGAGTTGAGCTAAGGTCGTGGGTCAATGTTTCGTACTTTTCCGGAGACTTTAATTTAGACCTCTATTAGGAGACCTCTAGGAATTACCCCTCAACTCGGAGGAGTGGGTAGGAGTCTGGGCGGATACACGCATAGCATTATAAAGCGGCATATCTTTAATTTATATACATGCTGGGCTGGGCGAGGATTAGTCGAGATCATCAAGTGCCAAATAGGCTGTCCATCTTCAACGATGTCGAATTTCGCTGCCTGATCAACGTTCGAAGGGCTCACGATAAACAAAAGGAAATTCCTGAAGCGCGACATGGCTGCACTCAAAGACCTGCAAGAGACAGCTAGAGGTTGCCCAGATTTATGAGACCCAGATCAAGCTGCGCGGGGAGGAAAGACGCAATGGTCGAGAGCGAGCAATATTTCAATCCTTGTCAGTCGTGAAAACTCGGTGCGTAATCATTACGGGAATGGGGACAGTGCTCATAGCGTGTCTATAGGACAAGATATCACACCTGCTCTTCGAGTCGCGTACATTACCTCTTTTGAATCGTAGTACGCCGAATCGGATGATGAGCTTTGCGACGAGTCGGAGCCAGATTCGAGCTCGGGCGGTGGTGAATGGGAGACGGAGTAAGTGTAAAGATCCACCTATGCGTGCTCGTGTCTGACTGCCATCTCTTCCCCCAAGATCTGAGTCTAGTGAATAGCGGGGGCAAGCACGCAGGTCACGCTCGCGCTGTCCCCACGAGGTGAACTACCGTCACACGTTTCGCCTCGCACCTAGCATGCACATCACAGTTTCCGGGGAAGAGGAGTAAACGTTGTCGCCGTGTGGTATGATGTGCATTGGATTCGACCTGGATGACTGCGAGATGAACTACCTGAAGCCTTCCTAACCTTGGTATATTTTAATTCGAGGACGAGTATTTGCGAGTAAACTATGTATTTGTCCACACTCCACAGCTACAATTGTATATATATGATTCACTAAGACTAAAGTGTGAGGACGACAGGAAACTCACTCGAGTCAAGCCCCAGCCGATTTCCCTCACCGGTCACCGGTCACCTTGAAGAGGAGCCGCCGCCGCCCACACTGCCGGTGGTCGTCGTTCCACCAGTGTAAGTTGATCCAATGTCGCCAAATTTGATGTTCGAGTACGTGACCGACGCGCTGCCGCTCACGCTCTCGATGACTATCGGCTCGCCGGACGAGGCAATGCACGGGCCGCGGGTGACCCCGGGCGCAGTCGGCGACGCAGACGGCGGGTAGGTCGAGTCGAGCCAGAGCATGTCGGAGGTGTGGTCATCCCATATACTGAGCGCGAGTACCATGCCCGTGCTCAGCGCCGACCCGAGCGTCTTCAGCCCGCCTTTGGCCGCGAAGTAGTTCCGGTCGCCGAACGCCGACTTCTGCTGAGCGCAGAAGTTGTCCGTGATCGAGTTGACAGGATCGATGCCGGTGATACTTGTATTAGAGTTCTGGATGACCTTGCCGTTCTGGATGTAAAGGCGGCGGATCTCAGAGAGAGAGCCAGAGGAAGTGCGGTCAGAGGTGATGAACTGTGTGACGACCGTGATCTTCCGAGTGGTGTCGACGGTAAGGCCCTTGCCGAGGAAGCTCGTGTTACCCATACGGTAGGGGTTGAAGTCGCAGCCGTCGGCGTCGCATACGCCAGCGTAACGGTCGTCGCCCTGGCCGCAGTCAGTACCGGTGCAGCGCGTCTGCCCGGACACGCTGCAGGAGTGGGGCGTGTACACCGCAGCATTCGAATTGGCTTCCCAGATATCCATCTCGCTGCAGCATGTCCCCCAGTTGCCGGTGCCAGCATTGGCATCGTTTAGCGACGCTTGCCAGCCATTAACGTTAGCCTGTCAGATATCATCAGGGGCGACACTACGAGAATTTTGATTGAATGCGTACCAGGCCATTGATGAACTTGATATCGCGAGGACACTGCGCATCGCAGTATCCAGTGCCGTACTTGGCACCAGCCTTGTTGGTGGGGTACTTGGCCATACCGCCATCCGCGTCCATCTCGACAAGGTAGGCAGCGCCGTTGACGCCGCAAGGAAGGTTCGACACGTCGACATCAAAGGTGAACTCCTGGTTGAGAAGCTTGAACATCTGGTATGCCGAGTCGTTCGCCATCAGGTACACGCGCGAGCCGACATTGGAACCAGTCACGAATCTGAGCGTGAGCGCATTGCCTGTCGTGGTGATGCCGAAGGTGCCAGAGTAGTCGGCACCGTCGAGCGCGCAGTTGGCCGCACACGTCGCGGCGTCGGGACAGAGGGTGACGTTCCAGCTGTTGCCGATGTAGCAGTTGGTGTTGCCGCTCGTGCTGTGCAGCCAGCGCCAGTTGGAGTCGAGGACGACGGTGGTGGAGATGGTCTCGCAGCCGCCACTCGTTGTGCACCGCTGTGCTGGCAGCGACGGGTGGGTCTCGGCTGTGACGGTGCCGAACTGCTGGGCATAGGCTACGCCGGCCAGGAGAAGGGAGGATAGTGCAGCAGCGCGGAACATGGCGTGCTGAATATCATTTGAGCACGCATCCAGTAGATTGCGGACATGCGGGTGGACCTACTGTAACTGGAGAAGTGTAGCCCAGTCAAGCGGTGAATGCGTACTCGGTTGAAAGGGTAGCGATGCTCTGCGGTACTCGGGTGCCCCTCTGTGCGACGGTGTTACCTCAATGGCGAGCACATATAAGAACTGGCACCACCTGTGTGCAGTGCGGTCGCTTGACAGGTGCCTGGCACTGCGCTGGCACCCACGATCAATAAGAGGCGGACAGACGCCAGGCATTGTGACCTTGATCTTCGGTTGTGAGATGGACGGGACATTCGTCGGGCGTATACCACGCTCATTCGTCGGAAGGGAGGTCCGAAGCATGCCAGCACTTCGCAGTCTGACGCCTGAGGACGCGAAGGCTAGGCAAGTCAAAGATGAGGTTCTCGGTAAATCGGGGATATTCAGGGCAAAGGAGCGGTATGAAACGATACAGTGTATTCGCCCCATTTAAGGACTGCGTTGGCCAGCAGATGGTGGCCCGGCTCCGGATTCTGTTGCTCTGCGAAAATAAGCTCTGGAGTACGTACTCGGTACCAGAGGACACGTAGCCCTGGGAGCCTGGCATCAGCGATAATAAGGGGACCCTTCGGTCGATCTTATTGCGAGGATGCTTGGGGGCGAGAACGAGACGTCGAACCTCATGCTGCACCGCATGCAAGAGGTCCTTGAGATCTGAGTAGAATTGAAGGGTCTGTGATGGCATCTCAATACAAAGACAGATCAGCATTGACTAGCGGCACATTTGATACAAGATACATGACCAAGGACTCCATGCGAGAGTAAGGCAGAAATGTCCCCGCGCCCTCGGACCGGTACCAGACTGCGAGGCACAGCGGCAGACTATCGCTTTGAATACAGCTCATTCAGGTGCAACACCCAAGCTGCGCCTGAGTCCACCCGGACCGGTTGGCACACTCGGAGTCCACCGCACGCGCCGAGCAGTCACCAAAGTCTCTTCTGGCGCGTCTTCCTCGTCATCTGTGTCCTCGTCGGATGCTAGAGCCAGCGCGCTGCTCTGAGCAGCAGGAGGCAGGGCCGGCTCTGGGCGGCGGAACACTGGTGGCAGGGTCGGCTCTGGGCGGCGGAACACCGGGGGCAGGTCGATGGTCTGGGGTGATGAGGATGCGCGAGGCGCTGACGAGGCCGGGGAGTGGGCGTGCGCACTGGACGCGAGGCGCTGGCGCTTGGGTATGCGTAGCATGGGGCGGTCATTGACAAATTCGATACGACTCCCGCTGGAAAATGTTACTGAACACGTGGCGCCGGGGGATAAGGCGACAGAGGTGTCGAGCAAGGCCTGGGTGCTCGAACGCTTGACGGCGCTTGCCACTGGACTCGGAGGGCGCCTGCAGTGGTCAATTTACAGTCAGCACGATCGCGCAGACATGGGTGGCCAAACTATCACGTACTGCTCCTTCAGATCTCGGTACTTCACCTTCATGACTTCGTACTTCCGCTCCCAGTCACGCGACTCCTTCCGCACGGCCTCCATTGCACGACGCGCATCCCTCTCATCTTCGCGGTGCTTCTCCGCCGCTCGTAGCGCGCTCTCGCAGCGCTCAATGAGGAGGGACTTGTCCCGATGCAGCGAGGCCACCCGCGCGTCGAGGATCGCGACTTGTTCATTTAGCGATTCGATGGCCTCCGCGTCGACGGAAGAAGAGAGACCCTCGGCGTCAATGTAGACGCGTCGTATGCTAGGAGTGATGAAGAGTTTGTACTTGGAAGGGACGTGCGTGAGGTCGGGAGACACTGGGAGATTGATCAGTCAGAGCGGGCATCGGAGCTGATGGGCTCACCGATGGGGAAGGCAGCACGGCACGTAGGGCAATTCGACATGATGGGATCACTTGACGAGCGGATGTGAGATTTCATGCAGTTGCTGCAGCTCATGTGTCCTGCGCGTCGTCAGCTGCCATGCCGCATGAGAAGGGCTTGCCTGGCAGCGATGCTCACCGCATGGCGTGACCACGGGGTTCTTCAGTCTTTCCAGACAAATTGGACATTTCAGAGCATCGTCAGTCATCTTGCAGTGTGCAGTTGACGCGTTGACGACCGGAGGAGGGAAGACGACGTTGTGGCTAAAGCCTGCTTCGACGATTGGTGACTCTTGCGTGACCGCGTTATCACATGATCGTGAGAGCTGCCTTCCTCAAGACTCCTGACAAGAGGAGTACTAGTCAGACTCGTCTGCCTTCTATCTTTTACAGTAAATAGAAACGCGCTGCAGCAAGACTATATCTATGAGTTTTCCTCCGTTGCCGACCCCACGCGGAAGACAGTCGTTCCGTATCTATGAGGTACTTATCATTCTTCGACGCCCCCACTGCGAGATTGCTTATATAATAACGGTTTGCTCCTGGGCCAAATAACTTTAGTTATTTTCTCTCGATGTCCAGCGACGTTGGCGGTTCCGAGTCAATCGTCGGTGCGTGTGTCCAGTTCACATTCGTCCTGGTTCACACTTTGCGCGCATCCTATCCAACTCACGCTCTAGAGTCCTGGAAACAAAACACGATTGTGCCGTTTCATACCGGGGACACAAGTGGCATCCGCTTTGACCTGCATACAATGCATGCACCCTTGTTCATATTTTCGCTCGGAGTCACTTTCTCTGTGAATGTCCTGCCACAGGGAGACACAACGGCTTTGTCGCCGGCTTTATTAATCCCAGGCCCGTATTCTTGGTCGCCATCCTCGTTCTCTCTCTCTCTCGCAACCACAGCAAAGGCATGGCAGCGACGATGGGAGGCTCTTCGAATGCATGGGATTTGGTGGCTCCTCGTGACGGTGAGTGAGCTATCGTCATCGTCCCAGCCTGCGCCAACCTCACACATGCACATTATCAGACGACGGTAGTCAGGGGGATAGCGAGGTAGTGGAGTTCGCACTTCAATGTCCTTCCATCCCGTACGGAGCACCATTCGACGATGCTGACGCCGACGCCACGTTACGTTCCTCCGACAATATCACCTTCGCAATCCACATGGCGCTCCTTGCGAAAGCATCTCCTGTCTTCCGCTCGAAGTTTGCCATGCTGCCTCAAAGCTCCGACTCTCAACCGGAATGGGAGTTACCGTTTCCGGCGCGCACGCTCGAGTTCATCCTCCGGATGTGCTATCCTTTCCCTGATCCCGAACTGGCTAGCCTGGGGAGCATTGAGGACCTGATATCCGCGCTGCGGGCCGCGGAGCAATTCGGGCTGGCTCGCGCACGATCTTTCGCAGGCCGCGCGTTCGCCACTTCAGCAGACGTCGCCGAGCATCCCGCGAAAGCATTCGGCCTTGCTTGTGCGGCGGAGCTCGAGCCCGAAGCACGGCACGCGGCGCTGCTCAGTCTGCACAAGCCGATGAGCCTTGAAGCGCTCGAAGAAGACCTCCCGTTCTTGCGCGGCTACGAGCTGCACCACCTCTGGACGTACCGCAAGCGGTGCCGCGACCTCGCGACATCTCTCGTAGCGGATCTCTCCTGGGTCGGCCGCGCGCTCTTCGACTGGGCGCAGGAGCCATCGTGCAGCTGCCCGCGGAGCCCCCTCGCCATTGCCGGCGGCGACACGCACTACGCACAGTGCTGGTGGACGGGGTACCTGCAGGAGGCCATGCGCATCCTGCAAGCGCGGCCATGGGGTGAGGGCGTACGAATCAGCAGCGTCAATATGAGTAGGCTGCTTGGCGCGTCGTACGAGCTGGCGGCGCGATGTGACGAGTGTCGGTCTATCGCTATCGATGCCCTAACCACTTTCGGAAACGCTCTTGCGGGCGAGCTCGAGAGGCGGATATCAGCTGTGAGTCTTCGCGTCAGATCAGAGCCGTCGAAGTTCTTACCGCCCATAGGTTGATATTACGCTGCCATTTGACGAAAGCGATGCCAGCGAAACTTACTGAATGAGGAATGTACATTATACCCCTTAGAAGCCGCTTCATCTTATCAATGGACCCACATTATCCGTCACCGGCCCCTGGGGCCTCGTCACGGTAACCGCGTATGCCCTGAATACACAATGCAGACGACCTTAGACTAGTGACTAGTGACTATAGCTATTTGAGGTTCCGCACAGAATGGATCCCCCACAACACGTATTCACTTCTGGATCGACCTTCAATCCCTTTCAAAAGCCCCCAAGCCACGCAGGCGCCCAGCACCATGCCATCGTAGCAAATCTTCGAGAGAAGCGCCCGCTAATAGTGCTTTCTGGGCGCAGAACGAGCTCTCTTCGCCGCAGCCTCGTTCCGCTCTAAAGCGAGTCCGCGTACCTCGCTTTCAATTGGCAATCCCGCATGATGTAAATATATCGTAACAACGCGGCCTGCTTCTCCCTGCTTGTTCATCTTTTCCATTCGCCACTGTCAACCTATCCATTGACCCCTATTGACCCCTGCGTTTCTCATACTTTATGTTAGGTTCCGCGCTATAAAGCAATCTCTCGCCACCTCGCGCACCTCTCCATGTGCGCCATGTCTCAGAATACATCACCATTACCCGAGAGCACGACCGTGCTCATCGTTGGTGCCGGACCTGCTGGCGTGGCGTGCGCCCTCTCGCTGTGGCACAGCGGCGTCTACGACGTGGTGCTCGTCGATGACTCGCCTCCGCAAGCCGAGCTGACCTCTCGCGCGCCCATCATGCACGCTGCAACCCTGGAGGTGCGTTTCCCCAACTATCTCTGCGAGGAGAGCAGCCAGTGACCCGGCGCCAGGCACTCGACAATATCGAGTGCGGGGAGGCGGTTGCGCGGCTCGGCCTGCGGTGCAACTCGGCGCGGTACCAGGACAAGAGCACGGTGCTGTTCAAGGCGGACTTCGGGCTGCTGGAGGGCAACACGAAATACCCGTTCTTCCTGACCGTGCAGCAGTACAAGGTCGAGAGGGTCCTGGCGGAGAAGATCGCGGAGAAGGGCATCCAGGTGCTGCGACCGTACCGCGCGGTGGGGGTTGTGGAGCATGAGGATTCAGCAGAAGTGGTGTTCGAGGGCGGTCAGCGCGTGCGCGCGCAATACATCGTCGGGGCCGACGGCTCGCACTCCGTCGTACGTCCCAGTCCTTCCAGCGGAGGGACCGCGCATCGACTCCTGACTGATTATTGAAACAAAGATCCGACAAACCTGCGGCATCGAGTTCAAGGACCCCGACGGCGGCACGATGACGACCAAGGACCTCGACCAGACCCTTGCGCAGATGGTCTTCGCCGACGTGACATTCACCTCCCCGCCGCGCCTCCCCGCGCCGGACGCGCTCTTCACCACCATCAGCGCGGACGGCTTCCTCGTCTGCGCGCCGCTGCCGCAACCGCACCCGGGCGCGCCCGCGACATACCGCATCGCGTCCGGCGTGCCGCTCGCCCTCGGCACGCCGCCGCCGCGCCCGCCCGCGGCGTTCATCCAGCAGCTCGTCGACGCGCACGGACCCGCGTACCTCGCGGCGGACCCCGCCGTGCGCGTGCAGGAGGCCGTGTGGTCAACGCGCCTGGGCACGCGCAGCGCGCTCGCCGCGGAGGGCATGCGGCGCGCAGGCGGGGTCGTGTGTCTGATCGGCGACGCGGCGCATGTGCACCCGCCCGTGGGCGGGCAGGGCATGAACCTCGGGCTGCGCGACGCGATTGCGCTGGGCCCCGCGCTCGCGGCGCACATGGCGGCGGGCGGCGGCGAGGGCGCGGACGTCGCACTGCGCGAGCACGTGGAGGGGCGCAGGGAGACCGCGCTGGAGGTCATCAAGGCTGTACGGGGCATGATGGATATGTTCGGCGGGAGTGGTGGGGGCTTCGGGGGGTGGTTGCGTGTCTTTGTGAGGAGGTGGATGTTGTGGCTGGCGGGGCGGTTCACGTTCCCGAGCCGGGAGATGGCGTGGCGACTGAGCGGGCTGCGCACGCGGTGAGCCCGCGGGTGCGTCACACTGTAGTATTATACAGTCGGGAACGTAACTTAGAACAGGAAATAATCATAAAATACTATAGCTTCGCCCTAGCCCCGGACACCATCGCGCTACCCTTCTGTAGCTGCTCAGCGGCCTGCTCGACCATCGACTCGACAATCACCCGTGCTGGCAGGACCTCGTCAATGACTGCTGCAACATTGCCCATGAGGAACGTGAGCGCCTTGAGATACTTGTCAGGGTGCTTCTCCAGCTCGTGCTCGTTCGGGATGATGCCCTGCGACGTGAGCTCCTTGATCTCTGCCGACCGGTTCTTCTCCCTGCGCGCAAGTCAGGAACGGGGAAGAGCGCGCAGCCAAACAAACAACGTACCAATCCTCCACATACGGAGTCCTGCGCACACGCAGCGGGCGGCCGGTATATATCAGAGTGCGAACGATGTCCTCGTGGCCGGCCGAGAGCAGCGCCTTCTTGTGCGCGGGCGGCGCGCCCGCCTCCTCCGACGCGACGAAGCGTGTGCCGACCCACACGGCCTGCGCGCCCCATACAAGGTTTGCTGCGAGCCCGCGCCCATCGAACACAGCGCCGGCACCGATGACATATATGGGCTTGCCAGTCAGGGGCGATGTGCGGCCCTTGCAGGCGTCGACGACGGCGGGGATGAGAATCGACGCGGCGATGTCGCCGGTGTGTCCGCCGCCCTCGCCCGCCTGCGCACAGATGAGGTCGACGCCGACATCAAGCGCCTTTGCGACGTGCTTCGGGTGTCCGACCATCTGTTACAGCGCGCGCGCGTCAGGAGCCTGGCTCAGGAGGTGGGGAGAACAAGGCGTACATTCATAACGAGAATGCCGGCCTTGTGCAGCTTGTCGACGATCTCCTTCGGGGGCACACCGACCGCGGAGACGAAGAGCTTGGCTTTCTCCTCGATCAAGATATCAATAAGCTCGGGAAGCTGGCCATGCGTGTAGTCGTACTGTGCGCACCGAGCCACGTCAGTAAATAAAACGAGAACACGTCACGACGAGCACATACATTTGTCTTGCGTGCATTGCCGCCAACCTGGGGCAGGAGCAAGTCGACGCCAAAGGGCGCGTTTTTGTCCACCAAATCTTTCTTGATGTTGTGGATCTACGGGGCAGGACGTCTCATCGGCGAGCTCGGCACCTTCACATTACAGGACGCACCTGTGCTCGGAGAACCTTGGGGGTGTATCCTACACCGCCAATGACACCAAGACCTCCCGCGTTCGTTACTGCCGCGGCGAGCTCAGGACCGGCCGCCACGTTCATACCTGTGACAACATTTCGATTCCGGGCCGACTGGAGACAGAGAGCTGCACGTACCCGCAAGCAGGACAGGGTGCTTGATACCAAACAGCTCTGTCACTGGAGTCGAGATAACTGCCATTTTGTTGAGGAGAAAGATGGAATCTGGTTGTGGGGAGGTTGCGGGGAGGTTGCGGGGAAGTGAAGGTGGGGGCAGGGTCTTTTATTTGGCCGCAAAGTTACCGGCTATCAAGTTCCGAAGTTCCGAAGCGGAAGCGTCTGATAATCTGTGAGCGGCCTATATCATTATGTTCCTTCGCCGGCCCGTTACGTATACATCGTCTGATCATTTGATGTCGAAGTTCGCTGCGCGTTGAACATGAAGACGATGAGAATCTACGCCGCAGTGAAGCACCGTGCGGATGTCCTCGAGCGGTCGACCGTATTTTTTTTCTGGTTATGTCCCTCTAACACCTTCGAGGTTCGTGTTTCGAGATCTCATGGGATCATGGCTGTGGCGCCCCGTAAACCGAGATCGGAGACACAAACACATGGCATGTGATAGTCAAATGGTCTGTCGGCCTGGTGGCAATCCTTCTTTAGTCTCCCTGAGGGAGAGTAGGCAGTGTTGGGGCAGAGTAGACACCAATAAGACAGCTTGCACGATCGTCTGACGCGCCGCAATACATGCGGCTGTTGTTGCGTAAAATAATTGCCGGCGCCAATAAAGAAAGAATGTACAGTTGTAACGTCGAGCATTACGGTGGCGAGCTCTCAGTCGTCGTCACTTACCGACGCATCCGAACTCTATCGACACCTCGTCAGCAATCAGCGTGTATCCAACGTGCGCTGTAGACTCACCATGTCGTCTTCCTCTCTTTCCAAGCCTGAGCCCTCCCAACGCCCGGCCTCAATACCCATGATAGCCATCTCAGGACATGCCGCCTGCAGAGCACGCACCGTCGACATGCGAATGCTGCACGTCTGGTCGATATGGAACTCCTTGATAGGGGCACCCGCAGCAGCACGCTGCGCCAGTAGCTGTGGAAGCTCCCGCTGGCTGAAGGGGAGCATTTTTGCAGACATAGAGCGCACGGTCAGAGACAACAGCGTCGGAAGGAAGGGAGAAGGTGGAGGCAGATTGCCGGAGTCTTCGACGCCGTGTTCCGACCGCTGTGCGAGCAGATGCAAGAGCGACACGGCAGCGCCGCCCATCACCTTGACAGTGCGAAGCTTGAGTCCCGGTATGCGCTCCTCCAGCATAGCCCATTCACGCAATCCGAATGAGGGATCGTTGATGGTGAGGTCCTCGAGGCGCTCAGATGCTAGCGTGTAGACGGCCGCATCCCGATATCTTGCATTGTGCCCAATTGATATCGCTAAACTGGACGGAGAAGATGGGTGAGGTGCGCCTGGTGTCACCACAACACACATGTACCTGCACGGGCGGCCACCTGTGCCAGTATGATCGTTGATAAAAAACTTTGTTACTTGCCAGAGCGGCGCATCGTCCTGACGGCGAAGCAACGAAAGCACGGTGTCGAAGAACTTGGCCAGCGTTTGAATCTGGGCAATTTTTCGTCATCGTCGTCCATGATGTCTGCAGTACCTTCATTGTTGTCACCATCGTCGGACGTGGAGGCAGAGAGTGAGGATGAGGCAGAGGATGACGACGACGACGACGAGTCGTCCCCATCGGCAGAGGAGGAAGAGGAAGAATTGTCCTCAGAGGAGGACGACACTTGATCGACAGATGTGTCGTCACCGTCACCGTCATTGTCCTCGAAGGTGTACAAGGCCGATTTTGGATTTTCAGGCTGACCTCGGCGTTGGGCGAAATGTCAGATGTCGAAAGAATATGACAATGTCACCCATCGTTCCAGTGACAAAAGGGAGGTGAGACTCGGAAGTTCAGCAAAAAGATCAGTGGGCATCGCGTCGCGTTTTGGGAGAACAAGGTGGACAGCGAGCTGCTCCAGCTTCCGCACGTTTTTCAATGCACTGATAATAGTCGCCAAAGGGACCAGGTGATCCGCACGAGTGAGATCAGGGTAACCCAGAACCAGAGTTACCAAATTTTTCAGCGCGGGCGAAGTCCATGGGAAGTGCCATCCGACGAGGCAGAGGTGCCGCAGCCTCGGGGTGTCTAGGTCACGGTCGTGGTGTACACGGCTGTTGTTCATCATGAGGCGCGCGCTGCCCGAAAGCAGAGCAGAGGTTTACGCACATTGATATTGTTGTGCAGATTGCACGGGTTCTACTCGAGCTACGCGTGCGTGCGGTGATTCGCGATTTGAAGTGGGATAACGCGTTGCCTGGCCCAGGACGAGCACAAACCGAGCGCGGAGGCAGCTGTGTACCAGCTGTTACAAGTTGGCAAACTCCAGTACACTCCTTGCCGCCGGGTCGTCCGAGAGGTGGCTCGTTATTTGTCTCTGTTTTACGGAGAGGATCTTATCTTATCTGAGTCTTGATCAACGATATTGCACTTGCCACAGCTACCATCCGCACATGCACTCCGTGGCTCCATAGCTACGCCACGTTAGTGAACGCCGAGCTGTTGCGATGCGCAGCATCGACCTCAAGCCCGCTGACGCTGATCCCCATCTTCTAGGCTCGTGACAGAATCTCTCGGCGCACGCATATTTGTAGCCCCCGATGTCCGCAGTTGGAGACGATTCTTGACTACCTTCTGATACCATAAGGTCAAGGTACTTATGGAGACTGGTAGCCTTCCACAGCTTCACAGCTCCCACGGAAGCCCTTTGAATCAGATACTGGCTGTAAGCACATATCATGGCGTGAAAATTGTGCTGTGGGTACCCTTCAATCGCGGGCGCCCCATAGACCGGTTCGATCTGTCTGGAGACAATTGAAGAGGCGGAGGGTAATTGTCGTCAGACAGACCGGTAGATCTGGGTTTAAATTGGCAGGAGTCGTAATTTCCCTAAAAAGGCATAAGTCACATGATGCCGGAGCGCCCGGTTGTTAGGCGCGATGCAGCACGCTCTCCTCCGTATCCTCGACAACCTTCGCTATACAACCTCAACAACTCACCCATCTCAAGTATCCCTCTATGTCTACACTCCCTGTAACATGACGAGTCGACCAGTCCTCACCACCACTCACGAATAAGGTGTACTCTTTCTGAGGATGTCCGCGCACTTCAGAATGTAGCTGCCAGATGACCTCTTCTTGTCGTGCACAACCGACAAGGCCAGGCAGGTGTTCGTCACTGGAGAGATTCTGTGCCATGACAAGGCGCTGCTGTGGCTCGCGCGTGCGCACGGTCCGCACGGAGCACGAGCGGTGCGTCTCCCCTCTCCCTCCCTCCCCTCCCCTCCGCGGTGTCTTCTTTGCCTGGGATCTGACTCAGTGCGGTTGCGATTGCAGGGAGGGGCGTCGGGACCTCGTGCAGGCCGTCTTCGAGCAGTTCGTGCGTGCCCCCCTGCCCCCGTGGCGACTGTGCAGCATGCTGACCGTGGCGGTGTGGCTTTTGCGACAGCTCGCAGAGCTCTGCAGCGCGCTCATGGAGTTTATCGCGGGCCCGCACATTGCGTTCGTCGACCCACGCCCCAGCGCCGACACCACCGCCCTCGCCGTGCGCCCCCCTCCCCCCTGCCTTCCCTCCCGCCGTGGTACTGATCATTTGGTTTGGGCTGGGCGGCAGATCCCCGCGACGCCGGAGGGCATCGCCGCGGCGCGCCGCCTGCGCTCGGACAGCATCCTCGTGGCGCTCACGCTGCCCATAGGCGCGGTGCGTCCGTTCCCGGCGGTTTTGCTGATGGTTTTGCTGATGATGCTGCTGGGGGCGTCGCGATCAGATGCTGGACTGGCACGCGCGCCGCTCGGGCGACACGTACCGATGGTAGCGCGAGCCCGCAGACAGCCCGGGCGTCGCGGACGCCCAGGCCGTCGCCGCGTACTTCCGCGCGCACAAGCTCCTCGCGCTCCTCATGGCCGGCGCGCTGCACCACGTATGTCCCGTCCCCACCCATACCCAGCGTGATTGCTGACCACCCACCTATACGCTGCCTGCAGGAGAACGACGTATGCGCGCTGGCCGCGCCGCTCGACGCGTCAACGCCGCCCGCGCCGCGAACGCCTTCCCCACGCTCGCCCCGCCCGCCGCCTCGCACACGCATATGCGGGCCCGGTAGAGCTACACCGGACTGTTCGGCGCGCTCGGAGAGGCGTGCGCGGACAAGGGCGTCGTCGAGCGGCGCGTGCGCGCGGAGCTCGCGTGGCAGCGTGGGGTCCGTGGCAGCGTGGGGTCCGCGACAGCGCGGGGCGCGTGGGGCGCAAGCGGGCGTGGGGCGATGGCGATGGGGAGGATGTGAGGGCGGGGAGAGAGGAGGACGGGCGCGCGACGAAGAGGGCACGGATGTGGGTACCGCTGGACGACTTCGATGACGGGGGCGTGCGGTGGGTGTGTTCGTGCCGCTCGGCTCTGGGGCGGACGCGGTAAGTGCGTTCCCGACGCTGGCCTCTGCGGCAGATGCGCTCCGGGACAGACTTACATCTTGCTTCTGGCTGCATTTGGCACATAATTCTGTCGCCGTTGGTGACAGCATGTAGCAAGGAGGTACGCGTGTTGAGCAAGAGTGCCATGCGAATTCAAGAAAGGTCTGAGTGTGTCGCATTGGATCTGTTGGCTTTCTTTGATGTATCAGCATCCTTAATGTTGCATATGAGTTTCACTGGAGCTTGGTGCTCAGTACGTAGAGAGGAAAGTGAGTCGCTAAGCAAGAGCAACACCGCTCGGCGGGTGCTCGTTCCGCGCGTTCCGGAGGCATGTGACTTATGCCTTATTAGGCGATTTACGACTCCTGCCAATTCAAACCCAGTTCTGCCAGTCCGTCTGACGACGATTCCTCCCCATCTCAACATCGTCGTCATTACGGACTGGTTACGAGTCTAGGCGCCCCATATCCACGCTGATTAATTGCTGTGCCACCAGTGATCATGATACATCCGTCGCATTGGCGCTTTCTCTTTCGAATCACACGAAATTGGCTTGTTCTCTATACGCTCTCTGTGCCCGCACAGTGCCGTCGACGGCCATGGATCTGTCTTGGAAGCGCTCGGTTTCAGGGCAATCAACTGAAGCCCACTCAGCTTTGAAGTTCACGTAGCAACAGGTACAGTATAAAAGCAGAGCTTTGTTTCCCTCTCAGCAACCAACCCTCCAGGGCATCACCACTCGCCACACCAAACCACTCTTAGAAACATGGCTCGTACGTCTCGACGCATGTCGCCCACATATGTTGCTAATTATACCCCGCCAGCCTCACTCGCCATCAACGCTGTCCTCACGCCCAAGGAGGGCTCCTCACCCGCCCTCCAGGCCTTCCTCATCGGCGGCAGGCCGCTCGTCGATGCCGAGCCCGGAACACTGCAGTGGTTCGCCTTCAAGGTCGACGGCAAGGAGTCCTACGGTATCTTCGACACCTTCTCGAACGCTGCGGGCCGAAATGCGCACGCCGACGGCGAGATACCCAAGGCGCTCGCTGCCAATGTGGACGAGCTTCTCGGCGCTGCCCCGCAAATGGCGTTCACCGACATCCTCGGACACAAGGTGACGCCCTCCGCTACGGGCCTCACCGTGGGCGCACGCGTCCTTCTCAAAGCGAAGGCCGGATTGGCTGACACCCTCAAGGACGCTCTTGCTGTAAGTCGTCTTTTAACTCTTTTGCCTGCCTCGAGCAGTTTCTGACTTTATTGTGCGCTTACAGGCCCGCACGCGCTTTGTTGAGGCCGACGCGATCACGCCCTTCTGGTATGTATTTCAAGAGGGAGACAACGACTTCGGCATTTTTACCGTGTTCAAGTCCGCTGAGGATCGCACCGAGCACAGCTTGCATGCCGACGCCCAGGTGCGCATGGGCAAGTTGAACGACCTCCTCGAGGGCGAGCCAGATGTTTCCCTCTTCACCGTCCTCGCTTACAAGATCTGAATAACCCATATCCCTCGACTTTATAGTCGCCTATTGTGTCTCCCGAGCGTATATACAAAGCCTCGAGACGCGAGGTGTACCAGGAATCGTTGTACATGTACCCTTTGATCGTGCCGTCTCGCAGTTTGCTAGCAAAATGATCGTCTTCCCCACGATACAATGTCACTGTTGGCAACGGAACTAGGTCTGACGGCAGCGACGATATGCGGACTCCCGGGTGTTATGTTGCCATGTATACTCACAAAATCACGAATACCGCTCAGCCACAGGCCGCGGCTTTTGTTGGTGAGCGACGACTTTCCGGTGCCGGTCCGCTCGGCTTCACTTCCTCCTCCAGCATCGTCGACGTCGACATCCGAGCCATGGCTCTGCAGAACCCACCTCCCACCTCCCACCTCTGGCTAGCAATACCTCCGACACCGCTCGCTGCCGCCCGGCGTGCTGGGCCCTTCCGCTTGCTTCGCCCCCGCTCGGACGAACTGATAAATCTTCAAATCGCTATCCTAGGCACCGAGAACGCTGTGCCCATGCACTCCGTGCCTCCATAGCTACGTCTCTTTGTTCACGCCGAGCTGCTGCGATGCGCAGCATCAACGTTTACAGTAAATTCATTTTCAAGCCCGCTGACGCCGATCCACAGCAAGTTCTCTCGCTCATTCCGTGACATAATCTCTCAATCTATGGAGACTATGGTAGACCCACTTGAGACCCGCTCGCGACGCGACGCGTGCCTTCCACAGCTGCACGACACCCGCCGAAGCCATTCAATCAGATATTGGTCTTATTACGGCATGAAATTTAGGCTGTGGGTACCCTTCAATCGCGCCCCATATCCACGCTGATTAATTGCTGCGTCACTATTGATACAGTACCTCCGTCGCAATTGGCGCTTTCTTTTTCGAGTCAGGCTTGTTCTCTCTGTGCCCGCGCAGTGCCGTCGATGGCTATGATTTGTCTTGAAGCGCTCTGTTTCAGGGCAACAAACTGAAACCCACTCAGCTTTCACGTAGCAACAGGTATATAAGCAGAGCTCTGTTTCCCTCTCAGCAACCACTCCAGCGCGTTACCACTCGCCACACAAAACCACTCTTAACTTAGAAACATGCCATCTCGTACGTCTCGACGCATCTCGCCGACATATATCGCTAATTATACCCCGCCAGCCTCACTCGCCATTAACACCGTCCTCACGCCCAAGGAGGGCTCCTCACCCGCCCTCCAGGCCTTCCTCATCGGCGGCAGGCCGCTCGTCGATGCCGAGCCCGGAACACTGCAGTGGTTCGCCTTTAAGGTCGACGGCAAAGAGTCCTACGGCATCTTCGACACCTTCTCGGACGTGGCGGGCCGCAACGCGCACGGCGACGGCGAGATACCCAAGGCGCTCGCTGCCAATGCGAAATGAGCTGCTCGGCGCGCAAATGGGGCTCATCGACATCCTCGGACACAAGGTGACGCTCTCCGCTACGGGCCTGACCGTGGGCGCACGCGTCCTTCTCAAAGCGAAGGCCGGAATGGCCGACACCCTCAAGGACGCTCTTGCTGTAAGCCGTCTTTTCAACCTCTTTTGCCTGCCTCGAGCAGTTTCTGACTTTGTTGTGCGCTTACAGGCCCGCACGCGCTTTGTTGAGGCCGACGCGATCACGCCCTTCTGGTATGTATTTCAAGAGGGAGACAACGACTTCGGCATTTTTACCGTGTTCAAGTCCGCTGAGCATCGCATCGAGCACAGCTTGCATGCCGACGCCCAGGTGCGCACGGGCAAGTTTGACGACCTCCTCGAGGGCGAGCCGGATGTCTCCCTTTTCACCGTCCTCGCTTACAAGATCTGATCAACCCGTATCCCTCCACTTTGTTGTGGGTCCCGAGTGGATATACCAGGACTCAAGCCTCGAGACGCTAATCAACGCGAGGTGTGCCAGGAATCATCGTACACCCTTTTGATCGTGCCGTCTCGCAGTTGGCTAGCAAAGTGATCGTCTTCCGTACAATGTTGGCAACGGAAGTTTGACGGCAGCGATGCGGTGATGATGCTCACGATGATGCGGAGTAGCTTGTGTATCTGTATTCTGGCCCGCAGTGTTGTTTACAGATATGCCCACGTTCCCAGCAAGCAAAGAGAGTAGATCGAAAGCAAGAAGGCGACCATGGTCAGTAACTATATTCGAATGATCATGACATGATGTTAGTACAGAGCATGCAGGGAAGGACTCTGCGATAGGTCTCGTCCGTGTGACAAGCATTACTGTGCGGTGAGGTTAAGTATCAGGTTATGTACATCCGTGCGGTGTGCGGGAATTCAAAGGTATAAATAGGGTATGAAGGTGCGTGAAATGAAATAGATGCAGGAAATGAGCGAGTGGATATATGCAAGCAAGCAACCAAGAAAGCAGTAGATCTTCGGCGTTAGGAGAGAACGTCCGTGGGTGGGGCTTCGGGTGGTGATATGGATGCGCGTCCGGCGGCTTGCATGAGCCGACGCAAACGAGCAAGTTCTCCTGCCAGGTGCCTGTGCATAATCAGAACTGAGTCCAGAAAGGGAGGTGAAAGCTACGCACTCCGCCGTTGCCCCCGCCTTGTCCGTCACCGTCGACGATTTCACAACCTCCTCCCTCAACACCTTCAACTCCTCCCTGAACTCATCCTCCACCTCTAACCGCATCTTCTCGTCCTCCACCTTGAGCTTCTCCACTTCGCTCACGATGCCCTTGCGCGCCTTGATCTCCTCCGTCAGGCGACGATATTTCTTGCCCACGTCCTCTGCCTCGCGACGCCAACGCTCCTCGCGGCGCCGCATCTCCTCACGCAGGGCGTCGACGTCCGCGCGCCACCCCTCCTTCAAGTCCTTGAGACTATCGCGCAGCGTCGTGTACTCGCGCTCGCTCTTAGACGAGAGCGCGGTGGATTCTTGGAGCGCGGCTTCCATGTCGCGGATGCTCTTTTTGCTGGTAGCCGCGTCAGCTTTGAGCTGCTGCTTGTACGTCGTCGCCTCCGCTTCGGCCTTGCGGGCACGCTCGAGGACCTGCGTGTGGCAGCCGCCGTCAGAGCTGATTCCGCGGAGCACACGCCGCCACGCACCTCCTGCAGCAGCCGCTCCTTGCGCGCGACAACGTTGTTCAACCCCTCATTCTCTAACCGCAGCCGCTCCCGCACCTCCTTCAGATCCTCCGTTTGCCGCGTGAGCTGCGCGACACTCCGCTGCGACAGGCGCAGCTGCGCCTTGGTGTTCTCGAGCGCGTTGCGCGCGTTGATCACGCCGGTCTGCAGGTCCGCGAGCACCCGCGTCGTGCCGCCTGGCGTGAGCGAGATGCGGCGGTTCTCCGTGTTCGGCGAGTGCCCCGTCCCGCCGTGCGTGATGTTGGACAGGTCGAGCGGCCCAGGCGTGGAGAGCGCCTGCGCGTAGCGTGGTGGTGGCGCGGGCTGGCCGTCGTCTGCGAGTGCGCGCGCGTTGCCGACCGAAGACACGGGAATACCTGTACACAGTCAGCGAAACGCGATGCCATGAGATCTCCGCTGCGACGCACGGCTGAGGGTGCGTGTCGGGCTCATCTGGCGCTTGTTCGACGGGCCAGCGCCGAACTCCATCGGGACACCCTCTCGGATGCCCTCTTCGCGGCGTGGTAGCGGAAGGCTGGACTCTGGGCCAGCAATGCCGTGCAGGATGTCGTAGCTCGAGCGGCGTTTCAGCTTGCCGTTTGGTGGCGTTGCGGGATAGTCGTCCGGTAGGGGCGACGGGGGAGGCGACATGGCGGTGATAGGTTGACGCGGCGCACGCTGTATGAAGTTCTCGAGGCTTTGAAGCTGTCCTTGCTGGTGTCGGATAGTGTGTTTCAGCGTGGACATGTGGTTCCGGACAGACACTGGAGTGCATGATGGGAATCAGCCCGCGGCGGTGCAAGCCATGCATGTTGTAACTACGTACCCGGATCGTCCAAAGAGAAGGAAGGACTAGGCGCACGCGCTGATGTTGATGAGCGTAGAGAACTGGCAGAGGACGGTCTAGACGGCGGACGATGTGTGGAAAGAAAGGGAGTGCTGGACACCGAAGACATCCAAGGATTGCGGCGAAGGTGGGTTGGGTCGATTAGATCGAGCGCGTCGACGTCGTTGCAATATTACAGTATAACAGCCCTAGCTGCGCTGATAGAAGTGCTCAGAGGAACGGCATGGAGGGGAAGGAGGATGAACGCGGTCGCGCCGGAGCTTGCAGGACTGGAAAACCGGAGAAATTTGGAATAAGGACTAGATTTAGTCTGTATTTGGGTCAGATTTTAAAATATTGAAGCTGAGTCAGCAAATATCAGGTCCAGGAATGTCCACAACTTCGTAAGACTGAGAGTCTGACTTTCACCCGTCGAGCGACCCTCAGGCTTAAGCTTCAGCGCTTCAGCGTCGGCGGCGGCAGCGGCGGCCATCTGACAGTTGCACACAACTACGACGGCAGTTATGACGGGAAGATACCTCACAGCTTCACCGCTAGCAAGTGCTAGGATTGGGCGACTGACGCGACTCACCATTTCGTCGTGCCATAGACTGCCTTGGCTCGTGCTTTGGCTCGTACTTTGACTCGTACTTTGGCTCGTACTTTGGCTCGTATTTGTTCGAGCAGCATTAGGACGCGGGCGACTCGTGAATGTGCTGTGATCCTCGTCGACGCCCAATAGATGGTGACCCCGGCGCTACCGGCGTTTCGACGTCGACCGCGACAGCATCAACTCGAGAAGACCGTCCCAATATGATGGGCTCGGGAAGTGGACGCGCAAACGAGGCTACGAACTGCCATGTACGACTCGGAATGGGGTGGCAAGGATAGCTCCTTGCCTCTGCTCTACTACCATCAAGTGAGTCGACCCTCTGCTTGACTCCATTTCATTCCGACTGCTGACCCGCTCGTGTCCATCCATAGCTCCGGGGGGTCACTCCGTTTCGGCGGTGCTGCTCGAGAACATATAGGCATCATTATTGTGGGCGTCGGAGGCGCGTGTGCATATAAGCCGCCTGGAGGACAATACCCTCGTGCATTTCGACCCCCACGAGCGACGCCCATGGCCTCCCCTGCTGCGCACAAGCCGCGCACCCTCGTGCTGTGTTTCGACGGGACAGCGGACGAATACAGTGCCCAGGCGCGTTCTACGTCTCTGGCCTCCCGGTTATCAGCTGACTCGTTGCTCGCCACAAAAGAACACCAATGTCGTCAAATTGTACTCCCTCCTCGCAAAAGAACACGTTGAAGACCAGCTCTGCTACTATCAAGTACGCGTGCTCCCTCTTCTCTACTTCCCGCGCTGACCGGCGCGCAGGCCGGCATCGGGACATACTTCCAGCCCGGCGTCGTGAAGCCCGTCTTCCGCTTCGCTGCGCGTGTCCTCGACGAGGCGTTCGCGTGGTACCTCCCCGAGCATGTCATCAATGGGTACACTTTCCTCATGCAGAACTACAACGAAGGAGATCGCGTCTGCCTGTTCGGTGCGCTGCCTCGTCTCGCCTGCTCTGCGCACGCGTGCTGATGCGCATATATGCGCGCAGGATTCTCGCGGGGCGCATACACGGCGCGCGCGCTGGCGGGAATGCTGCACAAGGTGAGTATATGCGCCTCGTCCGTCCTCACTTCGCGCCTTGACGCGCATATACAGGTCGGCCTGCTCTCGAAAGACAACCACGAGCAAGTCTCTTTTGCATACCGCATGTACAAGTCGGAACACGCGCTTTCAGAGGGCTTCAAGCGTACCTTTGCGCGCTCCGTGCCTATCGAGTTCCTCGGTGTCTGGTGCGTGATCAATCTTCCCGCATCGGAGCGGGACTCTGACGACTAGCAGGGACACGGTGGCGAGCGTCGGCCTCATCAAGTCGCGCAGCCTGCCGTTTGTGGAGCAGAACCGGACGATCAAGACGTTCAGGCATGCGCTCGCATTGGACGAGGTGAGCACACATCTAGCGCGCGGTGCAGCGTCGGACTGATTCCGAGTCCAGCATCGCGCTGCCTTCCGTCCGAGCCTGTATCACCATCCTCCCCGAGCGCGCGTGCAGACACTGAAGCGCGCGAAGACTATCCTCAAGGCGCGCTTCTCAGATATCAAGGAAATGTTCTTACACAAGGCCGCTCAGAACGCCAGCCCCAGCGCGGATGAAGACGACGAGGACGATGCACGCTCGGACATATCGAAGCAGTTTGAGACGGACGTGAAGGAGGTGTGGTTCGCTGGATGCCACTGCGGTTTGTACGATGCCTCTCACCCAATTCGAGTGCTAAGCAGATCAAAACAGACGTTGGCGGCGGCTCAGTGCCCGACACCGCGCCGCACGCGCTCGCGAACATCCCGCTGCGCTGGATGGTGCAGGAGATCGTGCGGGCGCGGTGCGGCATCGCGTTCGACGAGGCTGCGCTCGCGCGCATGAACTGCGTGCCCCTCCCCTCCCCCCCGGTCAGCGACAAGGAGAAGCAGAAGGCGAGGGAGACGACCGCAGAGGAGACGGTCGCGGAGCTGGACGCGCTGGACGCGGTGCAGCCGATCAACGACCAGCTCAGGCAAAAGCCGATGTGGTGGATCATGGAGGTGATCCCGACCGTCGAGCGGTATCGGGACTGCGCGAACGGCGACAAGTGGGTCGAGCGGTGGAGGTGCGTCTCGTTTCCGTTCTCTCGGCCTGCATGAGGGGACTGACGTCGTGCAGCTTCCACTTCGGACGGGGGCGCAACCTCCCGTCAGGCCCTGCGTTTCACGAGAGCGTCAAGATGCGAGAGGAGAGCGAGGCGCAGATCGCGGGGTATAAGCCCCGGGCGCGCTTCATGAATGGTTCGGAAACGTACGTTTCTTGATGGTCATATTGAAGGGCGGCTGTTATGCTGTGGGGGTGTCGCTGGGGCTTGCGCGTCTACGTCGTCGCCGTTTCTCCAGCGCCGGCCTGTGCAGATTCTAGATCCCATATACCCATGAAGTCACGGACAACGAAGAGCACGAGTTCACGACTTGTACGACTGCTGTACGCTGCTAATGCAAGCATGATGAGATGTCTTGGTCACGGCTGCTTGACAAGATAGCGCTATCTTATCGCACACGGTCAGTCCTCATTTGAACAGGTCTCGTCTTCCTCCTCACCCGCAACACTTGGCCTCATATTGCCCTCACATGGCGATTACGGCGAATCCCTCGCCGCCCTTCGCCGCCCTACCCGATGGAGATAAGGCACATCAGCGCCTGCTCAACCAGCGATGACAACAAGGGCCTGTATGTAACGATAAGCTCTGGGCATGGCATCTTGCGCTTCACTCCTCCGCACCTCACCACCTTCCTCCTGTCTCGCCAGAATGAAGACGTTTGGGATCATCGCGGGTGCAGCGTTGTCGCTCATCGCGGGCACGAGCTCGGTGATGGCGCAGGGTCCGATTGAGGAGTGTGCACCAGGCTGGGATTGGGTGCGTCCAACGAATGATCGCGCCCCCATGGTCCTGACGCGCGGTGTCGCTGTGCTGCGATAGACGTTCAACAGCCTGGGCCAGTCGCCCTGCGTGATCGAGGCGCTGGTGGAGGACAACTGCGGCAATAGTGCGTGCTTTGTCTGCGGTCTGCGACATACGCTCATATCGTCCCCATTTCCTCGCCTTTGACGCATGTTGTCTATCACGGATGCATTGATTCCGATTACGCATTGCACACACCCCGTGATCGGCAGTGTGCGCCTGTAACACGGTCATCTACTCGCTCGCAAGCGCCTGCAGCGCCTGCGAGACGCTCAGCTGGGTCGAGTGCGTCGCCTTCATCTCATGCATCCACGCTAGGCTCACTTCTTCGCTCGTCTCGCAGCTGGAAGCACTGGTTCACGACAAACAATTGCACGCTGCTCCGGTACGTGCCGCCGCTCAGACAGCGGCGCAACTGATGTACTGCCAATCGGTTGCTAGGATGGACCTGAGCAGCTTCGAGATCCCAGACTCGACGCGCATCCCCCTCTGGGCGTTTGCCGAGCTCGGCTCGACGTGGAACAGCACGCGCGCCGAGAGTATCGGCGGTACGCCCTCCCTCCATCGCCTGCAACCGACACCCACTCACGCGACATCTTCCAGCGTACCCGGAAACACCCTACGTGAACTCGAGCGCGACGCCCACGCCCGTCTCCTCTTCGCCCGCTTCGAGCGGCCACCACGGCCTCTCCCGCGGCGCGAAGGCCGCCATCGCGGGCGGCGTCGTCGGCGGCGCCGCGGCGCTCCTGGTCGTTCTGTTCCTTGTGCTGAGCCGCCGCAAGACACGCATCGCGAGCAGGGGCTTCGGCGCGCGCGTGCGGGCACGGTACTTCGATATGAAGGTCAGCCCGGGGGTGGGCCTGGTCAACGAGCGGGACAGCGTGCGCATGCAGGAGGTGAGTCGGCTGTCTTATTATTGCGTGGAAGGGTGCTGATGGCGCTCATGTGTCGTAGGGGCCCTTCGGGAGGGAGGTGAGCAGCGTTGCGATGCCGGAGAAGTCGGCTGCATAATTCAAGCGTAATTCTTCTCGGAACAAATTGCACAAGGACTCGATCTCTCTGTATGTATAATAGATCACGCAATCTCATGAGACGATGTTTTCTGCCTAGATATTGACGATGGCTCCACGCAAAACGTATATGCGTATGTGGTCCACGGGTAGCATTGTAACTGACGGCCCGAACGCGACGCCGTCCACATCCTTTAAGGGAGCAGCATGACCCTCAGAATATTATAGTCGTAGCTGCATGACTCCATGTGCATCAATCTGACAGCTACGGCTCTTTAGAGAAATGCTTCTGCTTGCATACGCCACAGGCGTGCGTAGTCCCCATCTCGCTTCAGCAGCTGCTCATGTGTCCCTGTCTCGAGGACAAGTGCGTCATTCATATACCTACGGCGGACGAGATCAGTGCGGTGATGATCGTGTATGTATGAATGCGGGCTCACATGATAAGATCCGCATGTCGAGTAAGGTTTCCAAAGCGGTGGGTGGAGAACACCATAGTCTTATTGCCGCGTAGTTCCCGCAGTCGCGCAAAGAGATCTGACGAGAAGAAGCAGTCAGCAACATATATGTGCCAAAAGCACAAGGGATCTCACCTTGTTCGGCTTTGGGATCCAACGAGGCGCTGGGCTCGTCGAAGAGGAGCAACCCGACCTTCGGCTCAGACACCGAGGAGCGCATGAACGTTCTCGCACTGCAAACACGCCGCCACGTCAGCATCTCGCACCCGAGGAAAGCACACAAGGACCCACACTGCCAGCCGCTGGAGCTGACCACCGCTGAGGCCAAGGTCGCCCGAACCCTCGTGCCCGCCCGCCATATGCCCGCGCAGCCGCGCGTGGTCGATCGTGCGTCCAAACAGGGTCTTTGTGTTTTCGGGGAGCCCAGAGTACAGGTCGCGCACGGGGCGCTCGACGTAGGTGTCAAAGCCGTCGGGGAGGCGCGCGATGAACTCGGCCGCGCCGCCAAGGCGGGCAGCTTCCATGACTTTCTCGGGCGTCGCGGCGGCCGGGTCGCCCAGGGCGATGTTGTCGTGGATCTGTCGGTCGGGGTCAGCGAAGTCTAGCTCATGAGATGCAGAAGGCAGCTTACGGAGAGGGGAAAGAGGCTGTAGTCTTGGAAGAGAATCGCCATGGCGCGGCGGAGGTCGTCGAGCTTCAGCGTTGTGATGTCGCGGCCATCGATGAGGATGGTTCCCGATGTGACGTCGTAAATGCGTGCGATGAGTTTCAAAACGGTGCTCTTGCCCGAGCCATTAGTGCCCACGATGACCTAGCGGAAGCCAGGTGAGAATCAGTGTCCACAGGTGGCGCGAGTACTCAGGATGGCCTACACATAATTGCCCCGATTCCACCTTGAAGGATATATCGCGCAGCGCATAGTCTTCGCTACCCGGATATCGGAATGACACGTCCCTAAAGTGCAGCTGTTAGCACAGATCTCTCTATTTGAGTAGCAAACCTGACTTGAACTCGAGGGATACACCGTGCCGGACACTCTGCGCATTCTCTGGGAAAGGCGCAGTACCATCAGGGACTATGTTTTTTATATTGGCCGCTTCGTAGAACTTGCGTAGGCTGGAAAGGCGTTCCGCGACGGATCCAGCCTGCTGCATCAAGCCCGCCACGTTCTGCGTGAATGTCATGGTCGTCTGTTGCATAAGATGTAGGGAAGCAAGCGACACGGGGATGGAGGATGGGTATTGCACGGCTCGCAGGGTGAAAGCGATCTAGGACGCAAATGCGTATGTAGAATTCCACCAGCTATTAAAGCGGGATATGACCGCGCACCTGGGGAAGTTCTTCAAAAGGAAGCCGGACAAGGTTGAGGAAGCTGATCCTGGCTTTGTTCATATCGTCATGATATTGAGACCAGAAGTCGCTGGCGTTCTCGCCGAGACGGTCGACTAGGGTTCGGTACTCTGGGAGAGAGTCAGTTAGATAGCGAGTAAATAAGCGAAAACTTTCACCTGCTTCAAGTGAGTTGGAAATTCCACCAGCAACAAGCTCTTTACGGTGTCGACCAGAGCTAATGTTTTCTTCAGGCCCTCCATTCGGATGTAGTCTTGATTGCTCGTAGTAGCTGCCCAGGCACTTCCCAAGCCCATCTGATGAGTTGACGGTGAGTTTGCCGAGCAAATAGTCTGCCAATGAGATGAGCGCGAGCAACGGTCCGTCACGCTGCTCGCGTAGGACACTGAGGAGAACGAAAGCCTGTGTGACCAGACGCAGGCCGCTCGTCGCGGTGTGTGAAACGCCTGTAATGGCCGACCACGCAACATTCATGTGATTGGTGGGGATAGACGAGGATATCTGCTGTGAAACGACAGGGTCATCGAAGGTTGGCACGTCGAGGCGGGCCATGGAATGGAAGATGTGCGCAGAAAAGTGACGCTTCATGCGCCCGTTGAGTGTCGCAGAGATTTTGACTTGGAAATAGATAGAGCAGCGCTCTGCGACGGCGCACACGACGACACGCCCTCCTGCAACTTTGAAGAGTAGATGTTTGTCGACTGTACGCTCGTCGACAGCATTTTGAACCTGTAAACTTGCGTCAGACAGTTGACACTATTTGAGCACCCTGACACGCACTATCTTCAGCAGTTGTCCCGAGTACCTGTCTAGAAGGTCATATATAGCTGGTAAAACAGCGGTCGAAACGCTCACCACAAACTCAAGGCCGGCAGGAGAGAGATGGCGATCTGAACAACCAGGTATAGGACTAGCAAGTGCCCGCATATCGCGCGCACATCATGGAGGGTTCGCCAGAGGTACGGGAGGTCGTTAAGAATCTCTGCGTACTCTCGACCTTCCACGATGCAGGCAAGCGCGACAGTCTTGGCTCTCGTTGGATATACAGATCCCAGACGCCGAGATGACGGTGCTCGACGTGGTCATCGTCGGGGTCGAATGCCGGTCCTTTCCTAGATGACCTGTTCCTGCCGCCACGCATTCGAGCAGGCTGCTGTGTGTAGTAGAAGATGGGAGAAGACAAGACAAGTGTTTCGCAGCATCGTGGCCGGTTCCAAGGAACAAGTCACCCAGTGGGCGCTATTGGCGGGCCGCGCGCGCCCCGGCCGGCCGCCTTTGCCGCCATTCAACTTTTTGTCAGTTCAAAGTCTCTCCTCCTTTCCGAACTCGTCCCCAACACTCTCTCACCCACAGTATGCGCGTGTGTGTCCTTGTCATTCGTGTTGGTCTCGGCATAATCATTGCGCGTCACACAGCGTCCATACAGCAACCATCTGTTGACGTTCGCATCATATCGTAGGCCTAGCCTTCAAACTGGGCACGCCGTATCCCAGTCTTCATCCTCATGCAACCTCAAGGACCTAGATTTTGCATTATTCACAGGCAAGGAGGCCCAAGGTCTGAGCACTGGGAGGTCTGCAAGAAATCACCGAGTTTGGAAGAGACGACAAGTGGGCAATCACACATACGCACGGTGAGCAGCGAAGGTTGCCGGCTTCGCACGAGCCCTTCAAGTGATGTTGCTGGTATTGAGAGGACGCTGATCATGCTGGCCTACATTATGACAGTCGCGGCGGAAGTTCAGGAGTGCGATTAGACAACAGCAAGCGCTCAATATTGCTCATGACGAGCGCTCGAGCGACGAGTCCGAGTCGGAGTTGCTCTGCCTATGCCAGCTCAGCATCATCCTCTGACGACCACGACGCGCAAACAACCACCAAAATCTATTGACGCAGGACTAGGGGACGCGTTGTGACTTCTACCACACGACTGGAAGGTGACTGCCAGCCCTCAGCGCCAGACGAACGATCCTAACAATGCTAACATCACGACGCAGAGCCATGGATGATCAGGAAGTGCGTCGTCTGGCTGACAGGTACGCGACGACGTCTCGCTCCTCAGGTTATGACTTACCACCTCCCGCAGCGGTCATGCCAGTACGACAGAAGCCTGGCTGTCAACCCTTCGCTCCCAATTGTCTCGCATCGAGAACAGCTCCCTGGACAGTCTCGCCGCGCTGCGCAATGAAAGGGCCGCGATTGCATCCGTGCTTCAAATCGCTAAAGCCCGAATCAACGAGTCCGCGCCTATTTTGCGCCTTCCACCCGAAGTCGTTGTCCCCATATTCTCGTATTTCGCCAACGGAGTCCTGTCCGAGCGTGTTCCATCGATGGACCGCCTCCCACCGACTGTGCCGTGGGTGCGGTTGACTTGGGTCTGCCAGCGTTGGAGACACATTATTCTCAGCAGTCCGACGCTTTGGTGCGACATGGTCTGGCCGCTGTCCCCGCATTGGGCCCGCGCGATGCTCGTGCGGTCTCAGCGGCATCCTCTCTCCATTCCTATGGACACAAAGCGACCGGAAACGAAGCGCCTGAACACGAAGCACCTGCAAGCTCGCGGGGGTGGGTAACCGCGCCGTTCGACACCCTCGAGCAAGTCTTATCTATGCACATACACTTCGACGCTGCTGGCGAGTATTCCCAACTGCTTTCCACACCGGCCCCAATCCTCGAGGTTGCCTTCATGGACAACCCGGGAGACCTGCCTCGTGAGGCGCTCTTCGCAAACTGTGCACCTCGCCTGCGCAACCTGACCATCCGTGGTACCCCGCGCATCATCGCCTGTCCTCCTTCCCCCCTTCCTCTCCAACATCGTTCTTTGGAACATAGGCCTACTTTGAAGATCCACCCTCTCTTCCGGATTTCCTCGCTGCCTGCAACGGGCTCAGCGAAGTCGAGACGCCAAATTGGAAAACTGTCTGCACCATTTCTCCTCCGCGCCGATCCCCGCCTCCACAAAGGTTGCCCTTTTGCCCTCCCTTAACTTGTTTTTACCCTTTACGTCACTTTCTCTTCCTTTCTTACTGGTTCCTTCTTCCTCCCCTTTCCCCCCCTCCCCCCTCCTTCTTTCTCTCTTTTCTTCCCCTCCTTTTTTCCTTTTCTTCCTTTTCCTTTTTTTTCCCCTTTCCTCGGCGCCCGCATGCGGGTATGGAATCGAACTCATTTCGCGACACATGCGGTGCCGTTTTCTTACGGCCCTGCGACCTTACCTCTCTGCACGCCACACCTGATGCCGACCAATTGCTGTACGCGCGGGAGTTCGTTTTTGATTGGGGGAAGCTCACTAAGAAACCGCTTTTTGGTTTTGTGTCCGCGCTGTGCGTGGAAGTGCGGGCGCCCGCAATTGCTGCGCTTGCTTGTTGGTGTCCCGCTGTGGCCTCAATTGGGAGGAGATAATTTTGACTGTCTCAAGGTCCCACCGGAGGATTGGCTGGGATGATTGGGGCTGCCCGCGGAGCTGGCGAGTTGCATGCGGACCACATCGGGGCCCATTCTGTGCCAGATCTTACTGCCAGCATCCTCGACATGGGACGTACGGCCGTGGGCAAGGCATTCCGGTGTGGGCCCAAACTGCAAGCCTGAAAGCTAGACAAGATCGACCTATCGTTTTGCTACGAAGAAGACACTCGTGGGTCGAATTCATCGGGATGCGATGGACGAGGTGCTCTTGCGTTAAGCTCGAGCACCGGCGTCAGCGTGTGCTGCGCTCATCACACTCGCAGCCTGACACGAGCTGCGACTTCGACCCTGACTGGCTGCAGATGTGGAAAGAGGGTGGACCGCTGTTGGTCCCTGTTTATGATCCGAACGCGACGAGTAGTCCCGGGCTCCGAAGAGGCTGTCGCGTTTTCCATGTATTCTGACAATTCTTTTCATGCGTTTAGTTGGTCGTCAGGGCTTACTTGCGCCAAACTCGATGGCCAACGACCCGCTCGGGCGGTGTGATAGTGCCGGCGCATCTTCATACGGGCGAAACATCACCGCCTAACACGTGTAATGGCGGGTAAGCAAGGACCCAGCAAGGGCAGCTGTGCAGTGTGCGTGGATAATACCCCCGTCGACCAGCGTCCTCTTGATCACTCGTCCTAGTCTTCAGGATATGTCTGCACGACGTCCCACCGGCAGTCAATCTACGGCAGACCTTCTTCTCCGCTCAGCGTCTCAGGTCCTGGCTTTCCCCCCTCGACCGCTCATTCCTAAGCCCACTACTCTTGTGCCATATACAAGATGGTCGAATCCGGCTTTCTGCGGATGACCTAATTGCTTGCGCCTCGTACATCGGAGCGTTTTTGCGCCCCTCGCCACGCCCAGTATTCCGCTCCGTCGTCGCTGTCAACACCCCAGAGCGCGTCAGGGGCTGCTGCGGTTGCTCATGAGCCTCTTGGCCGCTACCTCGAGGAGTTCACGATTCCGCGACGCCCTGGTGACATTACGGGACCTGCTCCCCCAATCCGCCCCGGACAAGGAGTCACTCTGGCGGCGTACGTACCCACTTCGCATTTGCAAGCACCGCGCGTTGTCGCTCACCTTCCGATAGGCTTGAAACGGTCCTCAACACCCGCCGCACGGCTTCCTGTTGCGGTGTATCTTTCGCGGCCGTTCTCCCAACTGCACAACTGCCGCGCTGCGCGCCCCGTGCGCCTCAGCGCACTCGCCGCCTCCGCAACCACCCTCCTCGATCCTGACCTGAGCAGTCCAGCCTCGAAATGAATTCGGAAGCGTGGCGACGCTCCACTACGTGCTGCTGGAAGTCCTTACGTGCACCGTCCAAAAAACCCCTCGCCTCGTATCCCTCACCATCACAACCTCGTACCGCTGGATGACTCGCGGCGCTTAATGTTTTCTTTTCGCTGCGCGTCAGTGACCACTTAAAGAGCTTCTCGCTGGCGTCGAGGAGCTGCACCTTGGCATCCACGATGGCGGCGTTATGACACGACGCGTGGTACAGCACCACCATTTCTTGTGGGACTAGCGGGCGTCCTGATGGGCATGCAGGCGTTGACCGTGTGAGATCCGTCTGCCGGAGGCAGCTCGCGTCCGACACCCCTGGGAGGCGGCTACCGTTGTTCATGGATCAAATGCTGCTGCTGCGAGAGGTATTGTGGGAGCGGATTTGGTTTAGTTCGGAGGCGGATGAAGTGCAGTTTCGCCAGGAACACCCGGCGCTTGTGAAACTGCAGATCGCGCGTGCTCCGAGTCCTTGAACGGACCCATTGTGGATGGAAGCAGAGTTTGTGCTCATGTTATGGAGCTTGCATACAGTGACCAGGTATGTGAATGAATTTGCGACGAACGCTGTCTCTACTTAGAGCATTCGAGGGTGTCTCTTCGCCCTGTCAGTTCAATTGTTCCACATTAAACTGGCGATCGCCTCGAGTACGGTTCTTCCTACAGGATCCGCTGTCTGAGCTCATCGCCTCTTTCTAGGGTCTGCCCTCTACGACTTGCTGTTCGCCAAGTACGACTAGCCGACAGTGTCACCCATCCCGTGTCGCACTATCTCTACTCGTGAACATGATGATTGGGATTATGTGATTTTATCCTGCCTGGCCAGATAGGTAAAGTAATAAGTAACATGTGGGAACATTCGTGACTCGAGAAATACTAATACGATGTGTACAACGTTGATGCGAGGTTGAGCTAAACGCGGTGGCAGCACAAACGCGGATTTTATGGAGAAATCCGTGAAATATCCTCCAAAATGCTCGCTCGCTCGCTCCGCTAGGGGAGTCTGTCTATTACCAACACGCGGCCCACAACGGCTTTCACCTTCTGCAGCCACTCGGGGTCGGTCTCGCAGTAGCGGAGGTGGAGCGCGTCTAGTGCGGCACCTCGCTGATGCCGGTGCTCGAGCTCACGCAAGAGCACCTCGTCCACGCGCATTCCGACAAATTCGGCCCACGAGTCGGCGTCGTCGTAGCAAACCGATAGGTCTACATGGGCCAGTTTCAGGACTTGGAGCTTGGGCCACACCGGAGTGGCGTCTGCCTCACGGCTGTATGTCCCATCTTCCAGGATGCTGGCAGACAAGGTCTGGCACAGCATGAGCCCCAAGTTTGAATCCGCATGCAGCGTCTGCAGCTCCGTAGCCGCCCCGAGCATCCCCAGCCAATGCTCCGGCGGGACATTGAGGCCATCAAGCTCCCGTTCCCAAACGAACTCCAGCGACAACGACAGCGACAGCGAGTTGCGCACCCGCACTTCTGCACACATCGTGGATAGAAAGTCAACGACCGTTTCTTCTTCGATAGTGTGCCAAAAGAAATCGAACACCCGGTCGCACGGCGCTTGGTCGTCGTCCAGGTCGTTGTACGGGCGGTCGCACAGCGCTTGGTCGGCGTCCAAGTTGTGGCGCGCAGAGAGTGTAAGGTTGCCCGGGCCGCACAATTGGAACTGTATGTCGCGGAATGGGTTCAATTGGTACCCGCCCACGGGTGCGAGGAACGGGTACAACACAGCAAAGTCTTGCACTCCTCCACTTGCGGTGGCGTATATGTGCAGACATGTGGTGTCGGGTGTCTGCACGAGGCGGAGGAAGCCTACGCACTCCGAGACCGTGCCGCTGATTGTCAACAATTTTAGTGAGGTCAGTCGGACAGTCTGTGATGCGGCTGGGGTGTTAGGCGCGGAGGAGAAACAGTCCAGACAGTTGGACAATGCGAGCGTCTCGATTCTCTTGAGTCGTTGCAGTGCAGCGATGAGCTCCGGCAGAGAGGTTGGCTCTGACGATGGCCCTGCAAGGATGTGTATGTCCAAAGACACGATGTTGGGAAGGAATAAGGACAACGGCACTACGGGGGCACCGTGCATGGTCAGGTCAGGCGAGGTGCACAGTTTGCAAAGAGCGACTCACGATTATCCATATTGATGTATGTGACAGCCTCGAGGATTGGAGCCGGTGTGGAAAGGAGTCGGGAAAGATCAGTAGCACTGCCGTTGAACATGTACCCTGACAAGTGGATAGATCGGACTTGCTCGAGGGTGTCGAATGGCAGCCATGCCGCGCTTTGTGGAGGTTCCCAAAGTAGACAGGGATAAAAGACGGAGAGTGGGAGATTTTGAGATCGTGTGAGCATCGCGCGGGCCCATTGCGGGGGCAGCGGCAAGGCGAAGTCGCACCAAAGCGTCGGAGTGGTGAGCATAACGTGTCTCCAGCGTCGGCAGACCCAAGTCAATCGCACCCACGGCACACTGGGTGGGAGGTGGTCTCTAAATTGAACATCCTCTTCCAGCTCTGTGGTCGCGAGATACGAGAATATGGAAACAAGGAGTTCAGGTTGAAGCGCGAAAAATAGGCGCGGCGGACTCGTTGATTCGGGAATCCACGATGGAAAGCGCGGTTGCGATCGCAGCCACTTCGTTGCGGAGGGCGGCGAGACTGTCCGGGGAGCCGCTCTCGATGCGAGACAATTGCGAACGAAGGGTTGACAACCAGACTTCGTCCGCTGCGGGAGATGGTGAGTCAGGAGCTGCGGACCGAGACGTCGTCGAGTACCTGTCGGCCAGACTATGCACTTCCGGACCGTCCATGCTCCTTTTTCGAAAGGTCGCTACGACCAGTCGTCTCGAGCCTGACTGTGAGTCGTGATGTTAGGATCGTTCGTCTAGGGCTGGAGAGATGGCAATCACCTTCCAGTCGTGTGGTAGAAGTCACAACGTGTCCCCTAGTCTTGCGTCAAAAGGTTTTGGTGGTTGTATGCGCGTCGTGGTCGTCGGAGGATGAAAGCTGAGCTGGCACAGCAGAGCAACTCCGACTCGGACTCGTCGCTCGAGCGCTCGTCAGAGCATCAAGCGCTCGCTGTAGTCTCTGGATTGATTGATGTGTGAGTCGGAAGCAGTTGGGAATAAGAACGACAAGCAACTCTCACCCAAACTTTCTACTTTTTGAATGTCCATACTCCTCTCCTAAAATGCGGCGAGTAGTGTCTCCTCCTGCCAAGGTAGAGTCGTCTGATCCAACCTTTATATGATTGAGACGATTCAGTATCGTCTCTGTTGGTCGTGAGTTGAATTAAAATCACCATGTTGCGAGGTGGACATGTTCCCTAGTCAGATTTATAGCAAATTCAGACGTCGGACGTTTCGTCTCGAAGGGACTTGGGAGGACTTAATTGAATATATTTGCCTTTCCCAACCGCACGGCCCACACAGCGGCCCATCGGCCGGCATCACGGGCCGGAACAACCGTGAAGATGGCTTCCGTGGCCATGAGAGTTCCTCGACTTCCTCCGACATACTCACGCTCTCCAAGAGAGTTGACACGGTCCTAACAGTCAGGGAAGTTGTGCCATCTGCGTGCGGTCGCTTTTGTCGAAACGTGTTCGGTGAGCGCGAAATATGTCAACGCGTTCCGAGAGGCGGCTCCCGGCGCATGGAAGATCAAATGGACCCCTAGATCGGCGGCGAGCCCGAGCTTGGGTATGACGAGGTCCAAAGTAGTAGAGAATAACTCGCTTGGCACGTAGAACAACAATGATATGTACATTATGTATGAGAACACTGCGTAGACCAACAGACGTAGAACAACAGACGTAGAACAACAGACAAGTGGTTTGGAAATGCGTCAGTCAACAGGTACAGATAAAGAGTTACAATATCTTGAAAAGCAGCAGGCAAAAGCAACACAAGAAAGCAAGAAACACGTTACCGCTTGGTTGAGCATCGGCGCTCAAGCGCTCGACTTCTCTGGAGGCATATTGGCGACAGTGCGGCCGAACGGACCCTGCATGCCGCGATCAGCCAGCACGGCGTATCAGCATCGTACGACACGTACCTCGCGCATGCGCACATGCTCCAAACCAGCCGGGCCGACTTTCATGTCAAAGTAGCGCGACTGCACGCGCTCGCGGAAGCGCGAGCTCGTCTCGCGCGTGCGGCGGCGGCTGAGGAGCAGGAAGACCAGCACGACCGCGGCGACACCGCCGATAACCCCCGCAGCGATGGCAGCCTGGGCGCCGCGCGAGAGCCCGTGCGAGGAGGAGCTGGCGGCGGAGCTGGAGCTGACGGACGACGTGGGCGGGGCGTAGATGCCTGTGAAGGGAGGCGAGGTCGCGCTCGGCCGGCTGGAGGATTCGGGGTTGGCTAGAGTACAAAATGAGGTCCTCAAATTATGAACGAGGAGAACGTAATACGTACCGCCAATGAGTTGCGCGGCGGTGCTGTTCCAGGTCGCATGCACCTAGAGCAAGACCAGAACGCGTCAAGGGGGCACAGAAATAAGTAGCAGGGGCAGGGGCAGCGTACGTCTAAGTATGCCCAGTGAGGGATCTTGGTGGTGTCGGGAATTGTGACATGCTCCTTTCGAGCCTGAGCGGTCGCCATGAGCATGAACCGCAGCATGATGTTACAATACTCACTGTACCGATGTGCAGTTGTTGGCCGTGTACCAATGGCTCCAGCTGAAGGACATCAGCTACACGTCGTTAAGGCAAGTCAACGGCACGTACTTGCCCCAGGTGAGCGTCTCGCAGGCATCGCAGGCGCTCGCAAGCGAGTAGATGATGGGGTTGCACACGCAGTCTAGAGCAGGCGTTCAGGTGCGATTGGCGAGTGATGTGAAAGGAACTGACCGGTCTCGCAGGCCTCCTCTACCAGGAATTCAATTGTGCATGGCGTTTGACCGAGAGAGTTGTACAGCTGGATAAATGCGCATCGGCGACCGAGACGTCGTTGAAAGGAGACCGTACAGTACCCATTCCCAACCAGGCGCGCACTGTACGTCATTCACGACGGCCCCGCCAACCGAGCTCGCAAGCGCGAGCGCCGCGAGGACAAAGGCTCCTGTTGTGCTGAAGGGCAACATCGAGGGCAGGTCGTCGTCGTGAAGGTCAGGAGCAAGCCAACTCGAAGTCGAAGAGCGGAGCTGATAACGAGACGTACATAAGGGCTCGACCCTGACCTGATCTGTCGGATATTTCCCCTTTCTTCCCACCGCCGACCGCCGACGCGCACGACGACCGCCGCTCAAGCTTCGACCTTCAAGACCAGCAACCAGCAATCCTGGCGGCTGGCCAATCTCCATCGAGGGCGGCCCTGTGTTGTGAAGACCGATGCGAGCGCTTGAGTATTCGATCGTGCTCAGCAAGGAACTCGGACAGGACGACGGGGCTCATCGTCTGCGGGGCTGTAGAGTGCTCAGCTAGGATCTGGAGGGCTTTGGGGGTCAACGCATCATGGTGGAAAGCAAGGAGCCGCCGTCGGTGAGTAGTTCCATGCATACTGCCACGAGGCCGGTTTTGCCAGATCTATACACGCGAGAGGCCCACTTTGTATACCTGTTGTTCTACATACTACGTACTGTACTCTTCTGCACCCGATACCCAACGTGTGCGCGCCACCTAGGCAGAGCGTCGCTGAAGGCCATCGAGAGGCAGACCCGATATGCAATCCCGACGGTACTCGGATCCGGACTAAACATAGCTTCACAAGTTCAATTTGCCCCACCAAGACGCCCAAACCGAGCATACATTACACCGCCTCCGTCCGTCCCTAGTGCTCGAAACATCAGATGTCTTACCCGCCCGCACAACAGCGTACCGCCATCGTCATCAACTACACCACCAGTGCCACACACCGTTAGCCAGGAAGCATGTACGCGGAGAATTGAAGGAGAGTGCGTACGATGCTGAGCACGGTGGCCAAGGATGGCCAGCCCCCACTCCAACTGGGACGTCAGCGCGTCGTTGATAGGCGTGCCTATAAGCACTGCGCCCGCGCTCACGGCGAAGGCGAACCCCAAGTGTATGCTAGAACACATTCGCATTCAATCAGCTAGTCACGTCGAGTGCATTGCGCCGCTCACACGCACTCCCGCGTGCTCGTGCTCATCGTGCAGAGAACGGGAGGGAACAGGGAGAGCCCTGCCATCGAACACGACTCGATAATGATCAGCGCAGCGCAGGGAAAGGAAGCGGAAATCGGCCGTACATGCGCCTGTAAGGAACCCAGAGAGGGCGGCAGACACGCTCGGTCAACATAGTGCATGGATTGAGTGTACGCGCACGCACGAAAACGTGAACAAACAGGATCCAGTGGTGATGACGCTGCGGAAGTGGCCAGAGTCGTGCAGCATGCCGGCGGGAAGGCCCGTCGCAAGGAGGAGGATGAGCTGCGTCGCGCCGATGCAGCGGATACCTGCCGCGGATGCGACATGGGCGCGCGTGTATACGTCCTGGTAGACTGCGAACGTGAATGTGTAGCCGAACGTTGCGGCAATACTAGCCAGCCAGCTGCTCAGGAGCGCTCAGCGGGACGAGCCGGGGAAGAGCATGGCACGCACGCGCTGAACAGCGTCATCCATGCAGCGTGTACGGGACGGGGCTGCAGCTGGTTGGGGTCATGGTACTTGATGGACATGGAGAAGAACGACGGGGTCGGCATGTCATTGGCGCTGGTGGCAGTTGGTGGCAAACTTTGGTCGTGCCACTGGCGCCCACATATACTGTACCTGGGCCCCGCGCGCAGTTCTTACTGGTATGATCAACCGAAGCCCGACGAAACAGGTCAGTACCCTCGCCGCATTACCGCCGAGCCAAACATGAAACATACAAAACCAATACGACCGCATTTTATCGGACAGTAAAATACAAGGCCTCCCACCACTGCTCAATGATCTGGATCTCCTCCCTCACTCCCACCCGCACACTCAATTGGCGTGCAACACCGTCAAACCTGGTATCGCCCGTAGCTTCTCTAAGCACTCGCTGTCCACCTTGCACTGGTCCAAGTGCAGTTTCTCCAACGGATACCCATCGCATGCGCGCCATCTAAGCCACTTAGGCAGAGCGTCGCTGAAAGGCTCCGCATCCTTGAGAGGCAGGCGTGCCCCAGGGACCCCGTCACTGCGAGTGGTTTTGAACATTGAGTGTGCGGCAAAGTCGACGCAGCGGAGCCTGAGCGAGGACAGCGCGGGCATCATGTAGCGCCACTGCTCAGGCTTGTCCGCAGTGGCAGATGCACCTGTACCGCCCACCGCCGGGACCGCCTCGTCCGGCGCAGGCATGTGGTACAGCGCCATGCACAGGTCCACCGCGGAATCCCCCCGCGCATCCACCGCGCAAAGCTTCGGCAGATGGGGCAGCCGCGCCAGCGCCTCGTTGTCCCACCCGTCGTCGTCGATGAACAGATTCTCGAGGTCCGCCGACGCGAGCATCGCTGCGGCGTGCTGCGACAGCCAGCGGCCGGGCAGCGCAGCGTCCTGCCATGCCTCTGGCTCGAAAATCAGCTGGATGTCCGGGACGACCGTGCCCGCGGTGCCAGAGGCGGTCACCGAGACAATGCTGGCGCGCGCCCACGCGTTGATGTGCGTCCGCGGCGGCGCCGGCCCGCCAAGGCACAGCGCGCCCGTGAGTGTCTGCATGAAGTCGTGGAGCCAGCCGTCCTCGGGCTCCGACATGCGGTCGTATGCGGCGTCGATGCGCACCGTCGTGCGGACGGGCAGCTCGAGGGCGGAGAAGAGGGTGGGGGCTGCATCGGCGAGCACGCGCAGTTCGAGATTCTCGAGGTGGGGCAGCACCGCGGGCATCCGGGGCTCGTCATCCGTAGGCATGAAGAACACCGCGTCAAGCGCGAGGTACTCGAGGGAGGGCAGGGCGCGGAGGGTGTCGAGGAGGCAGTCGAAAAGGGGAAGATCTTCGACTGGCTGCGTCTCCAGCGAGGCATAGTGCATTGTGAGTTCGGTGAGCTGCGCGCCGAGGATCGCGTGCTCCCAAGGGAAGCGTTGCGTGCTGTTTATGTGCAGGCGGCGGAGGGGAGGGATGACGCCGCCGAGAAATTCCGTCGGGAAGTCGTAACCATAGGTGGAAGGGATAGTGATTTGATGTGCAGCTCCGTGAGCTTGGGTGCGGGGGAGGTGAGGGTCTCGAGGGTCGTCGCCATCTTCGGGTAGGCCACGAGGAGGCGCAGCTCCGTTGCGCGGAACATACACTCGTTCATCGTCTCCATCACCTCGTCGCTCAGATGCCAGCCGCGCAATCCGGGCATGCGCGCGCGCATCACGAGTGGCATCGGGTGCGAGCGACGCATCATGAGCTGGGCCCACTCGGCGCCCAGGGAGAACGCGACATCGGACCAGAGGCACCGGGCTTTGAAGGCGATATGGCGCCAGCGCTGGCAAACTTGGGTGACAATGAGCCAGCCGAAGTCGGGGCGGGCGGCGGCTTCATAATACTTTGGAGGGGAGGTGGACCGCAAGTAAGAAAAGATGTGGACGACAAGCTCCACTGGGAGCTGCGCGACGGGGCAGTCATGGTTTGCGTGTGCGGGAACTCTGGCCATGGCAAGGGAGCTAGCGTTCACAACTCGAGGTCAGTGAGCTGAGGGACGAGGACGAATGGCTTGCGTACTGGGATCTTTTTGCGATAGCCTTAATTGGTCGGAGTGGGCTGGACAGCTGTGGCAGATACTTTTGCAAAGCAGAGAGAGAATACCTGACGGTGCAAAGCGGAGGAATAAGAGAGCGAATTGAGCCACTTATAAGGGGCCCTCGACCGGCCACACCGCGTCCACGCTTCTCCGGTCACGACACCGCGTTGGAACAGTGAACAATGCTGCGGGGTAGGCGGCTGGCACGCACAATAGACTCTGGGGTCATATTAGGATCGATAAGCCAAATCAGCGTCGAGCTTGCAATTGAGGGTTACAATGTGCCGGGATGGCATACAATTCCTTACAGTATATTTGATTGCTCACTGAGTACCTGCGCACGCTTCAACCCGCAGTTCATCGCCCAGTCCGCGCAAAGAACCGCACGCCGTCGCCATCCGCGATGCTAATCGTCTGTGCGCGGCCCGATTTTGCGAGGACGGCAATGGCACTGCGCAGGAGAGGCAGGGGCAGGCCGGAGAGCTCAGACGCGATGGGTGGGTCGGTGATTTCGTAGAATGTGAGGATCGTGTTGAGCTGCCCGGTGTTCGTAGCCTGAAAAGAGAATCAGAAGAGTGCAGGAGAGACTACGGTATGGAGTGCGCACCCATTCGTGCAGCGCCTCCGCCCATTCCTCGGGGAGGCGCCAGTACAGGAGGACGGAGCGCGTCTGGTCCGGGGGCTCGTATGCAGCGAGGCCCTTCGTTACCATCGAACCCAAGACAAACTCGAGGTGGCCCGCCTTCATTCTCCCTGCATCGAAAGATTGCGAATTGAGTACAGCAGAGCATGTGAATTAAGATCAAAGCACGCACGGTTGATCCTTTCGTTCCGCAAAACTTCGTCCCATTCTCCTCCTGTCTTCTCTGTGTCCTCGACGCGCAGTACGAATAGCCGTCGGTGTCGGGCGTATGTCAGGATAAGACGTGACCATAGGTCGGTGGCTGAGCTCTGGGCCGTTTCGAAGGGCTGTTGGCTTTGTAGGAAGGGTCAGTTGCCCGAATTAAGCTGGCGGAAGACAGTACGGACGTGAAGAATGGCGCGGCGGAGTGGATCGATGGAAGGAGGAAGCCTTGGTTACGGGTTGAGCAACGCGTTCGACACGGAAGAAAATATCAAACGCACCACTTGGTGTTGTGTACGTTGACAGAGAGGGCATCGTGTGCTCGAGACGCAGTTACTGGCCCCCCAAGAGTCGTTGGATAATCCGAGTCGTTACAATAAATGCACGACTGTATCCCGATTGTCCCTTAGGTCTGATTTCCTCGATCTGAGAGAGCACGACGTACGAATAGTTGATAGCAGGGCTTGATTCTCGCTGGATGTTGCAGTGCAAGTACAAGCCATGAAAGGCCTACTATGCAGTACTAGGAGTACATTGACACGTGATACTATTTCGCAGCGCAGCATGACTTCGATTGCATGTTGCTTGCGCATCTACATCGACGTATCCTTCGCACGAAACCCATCCTTCACCAGAAAACAACAATATCGAGCACGCTGTCAGGATCTTCAATCCCGATGTCATCAACTGACACACAAATTCCGGAGACTGGTGCCAGCTCGATGCCCGTGTTTTTCGGTGCTCTTTCCGGCGGAATGCAAGGGCTCTGACAACGACCGATATTCCTGGATGCGTCTCTCGGAGATCGCTAGGGTGCTGCTGACCTCTTGCTCATGGCTGAATCCTGATCGCTTCTTCCGGTGTCATCGTGGATTCTTACCTCGTACGACGGCGGGGTGTCTACATGCTGTCTGGTTAGGCTCGGAATTTCGGAAAGCGTATTGATTGGAACCGTGTGCCCCGAACATATAAGTATGGCCTGCCACATCTCCCACCACCAGCATCAACAGTCAAATCAAGTATGTCCAGCAAGCCCCGCACTCTCGTTCTCTGCTTCGACGGGACGTCCGACGAGTATGACGATGATGTACGTTTTCAGTTTTCAGGCAATTCTTTCTGAATGATGTGAATTGTTTGGGCACTTCTTTCTCGCAGAACACCAACGTCGTCAAGTTTTACTCCTTGCTCCAGAAGGACCGCGCCCAGGACCAACTCTGCTACTACCAGGTGCGCTCCTTGCGATAACTTGTCGACCTTTCTGTGCCTGATGGTGCCGATGGTACAGGCCGGCATCGGGACGTATTTTCAGCCTGGAGTAGTACGGCCATATGCGCACCGCGCTGCCGCTGTTCTCGACCAGGCGTTCGCCTGGTACTTGTCTGCGCACGTCCTCGATGGATACAAATTTTTGATGCAGAACTACAACTCCGGCGATAAAGTCTGCTTGTTTGGTGCGCCTCCCATCTGTCCTATCTAAGTGGTGCACTGTTTGACATAACCATATGTGCACCGTAGGCTTCTCGCGCGGCGCATATACCGCCCGAGCGCTCGCCGGCATGCTGAAGAAGGTGCTCCCATGGCCTCAGTGTTATGATATCTAGTCGTACTGACAGCCGGTACATAGGTTGGCTTGCTGGAGAAGGACAATGCCGAGCAGATGACCTTTGCGTACCGGATCTACTCATCGACGCGCGCAGTCGATGAAGCCCTCGCGCCGGGCTTCAAGAAAACGTTCTGCCGCGACGTCCCTATCGAATTCCTCGGCGCGTGGTTCGTCTCATCTTTCTGAATCACTCTCCTCTGGTATGTTTTACGAGACGCCATGAAGGGATACTGTGGCGAGTGTCGGGCTCGTGCTTGCACGCACGCTTCCCTTTGTATCGATGAACTCGAATATCAAGACCTTCAGACATGGACTTGCGCTTGACGAGGTGTTTATTGACCCCAAATGCTCTCCGTACGATATTTATACTGATCGCTTCTATGAAACTTAGCATCGCGTGCGCTTCATACCCAGCCTGTACAAAGGTGCAGCTGATGGTCCTCAAGGCGCCTCCGAGAAATTCTTCACTGATGCTGAAGAGGTTTGGTTTGTCGGCGGTCACACCGGTACGCGTATCGCTCTGCAGTCCAATTTTACAAATCAAACCTACTCATGATCACAGATGTCGGCGGCGGCGCCGTTAAGGACGCGACCCCGAACATGCTCAGCAACGTGCCCCTGCGCTGGATGGTCCGCGAAGCAACGCGCAGCAAGTGCGGGATCGTGTTTAACGACGTCGAGCTCAAGGCACTGACTGCGGGGGGGAAGCCGGACGACCTCGACCTGCTCGACGTCACGATGCCGATCCGCGACGAGCTGAAGCGGTTCCCTCTGTGGTGGATTCTCGAGTACCTGCCCATCACGTTCCTCCACCAGGACACGGCAGGCGGTGCGGTCTCCAGGCGCGGGTATGTCTCTCGCATTCTAAGCTTTGGGCGCGTTGAGCTGCTTTTGATGCGTTCGACAGGCTGCATCGCGGCGCAGGGAGGGTCATTCCACAGAACCCGACATTCCACACGAGTGTTAAGACGCTCTTGGATGATCCTGCGGCCAAGTACAAGCCGCAGGCCCAGTATGAGAAGGAGACAGAGAGCTTCGTTTCGTGATAACATTTGTTAGAGCAAGCCTAGTGTTCTTGTCTGTACATGCCATTGTCAGTGCTACTTAGTATGTAGAGGGCCATGGCCCACCGAGCACGCATTGGATTACCTACTAAGTATAAGTCAACGCCAATTCGACGGTCTAGTACTTCCTGAGGCAGATTTCCCACGACCTAACTTCCCTTCCACTTGCCATCATGCAGCCTAGAATCGTCGCGTCCGACCGGTCTGCGCCTCCAAGCATCCTGTCTCGTCAAACCTTTGCTCTAGTCTTGATCTTTATCGATATCTTCGTGGCTTGGCTCGCTGCTATCGTTCCTTCAAAGCTGCAAACATGGACGCCAATAGGCTGTGGACCGTCATAGGACCTTCCGCCGACGAATTCTATACTTGAGCTAACTTAGACCGCTCGAACGCGTTGCTTGGACCTCTTCAAACGGAGATATGTTTTCCGAGCCTCGAGGCCGTGCCTGTGGCTGTTATCGCGTGGCACCGCACCATCGCCGCGATATATCCCACGTTCACCCAGGATCGTTCATGTTGCCCTACTCGTTGGGCGCCACCGCCCCAATGACGACTATATGAAAGAATGGAGCGTACGGCCCAGGTACTGTACGGCCGCTCTAATACGCCTCAGTACCCATCCGGATGCAACCATGATGTCGCTCAGGACCACCATCGCCTTCGCCCTCTCGTTTGCTGCGGTCAAATGGCCTGTCTTCGCGCAAGGTCCCGTCGAGAAATGCGCATTGGGTTGGAATTGGGTGCGTCGCATTCTGCAGTCGGCATCGTCAACATCTGATCCTGGTGCATCTCACAGACGTTCAACAGCTTGGGCCAATCACCCTGCATCGTTGAAGGTCTCTTGATCGATGCGTGCGACGGTGGTATGTCGTTTCTTTCGGATGACTCGATTTCCCCCAGAGACTTACTCATTTTAACATCAGAATGCGTCTGCAGCCCCGTCATCTACTCTCTCGCCAGCGCGTGCAGCGCATGCGAGACGCTAGCTTGGAGCACGTCAGTATTCGTTTCATTCTGCCGTTGACGACTTACTGACCAGTGGTCGTCAATGTTTAGCTGGGGTCGTTGGTTTGTTGAGCACAATTGCACGTCCCTCGAGTACGTACTTTGTCTTTCGGCCACTTCACCATCTGAACATCTTTGGCAGTGTTGATCGCGGCCCCGTCGCAATCCCGCTCACCACGCAGGTCCCTCACTGGGCATATGCGCCGGTTAGGACTGTCATTGGCTTATCTTTGAGAAGGCGAGTTTTCATTTGTTCCTTGTTTGCAGGTTGGCGCAACGTGGAATAGCACCGCAGCGGAAGGATACGGCGGTAAGCTGCATTACCGCCTTTTCACTTTTGATATCGCTTAGTGTGTATTCCAGACACTGCCGAGTCCACCGGCGTTCCTTCGCACTCATCCACGACCTCGCTACCTCTCTCGACCCCCGCGTCCTCAGGCGTCACCGCGTCCACATCCCAGGGACATGGGCTCTCTCGCGGCGCCAAGGCCGCGATTGCTGCAGGTGTCGTCGGCGGCGTGGCGGCGCTCGCGCTCGTGCTGTTCCTCTTGAATCGCAGGCGAACCCGTGCAGCGAGTGCACGGTTCCGCGAGCGCGTGCGATCACGATATTTCGATATGAAAGTGGGACCAAGGGGGCCGGAGAATGTTCAGATGCACAAGGTTCGCCGCCGCCTTTGTTCACAGCTGATTTTGAGCTCATGTCGACGGCTTCGTAGGGTCCGTTCGATCAGGGCACAGAGACGCTTCGCGCCGATGGGCCGAGGGTGTGACGTATTAACTTTCTGGCAGAACATGTTCGTGTTCGGCATGTCGACTTTAAAGAACAACATGTATACATAATTTTGTCACTCCAGCTGTACATGTACATCGTCCTCTAAGTTATCAATCCACTTGATAACGAGACCCGGGCAAGCCGCCTGCAATCTTTCCACCACCGCTCTGCGCACAAAAGAAGCACTGATATCCAGCTCCTGGAGCGGTCGTCCTGCCTGTGCACGTATGCGCAACATTGCGCACAGAACGTCCACATGCCCCTCGAAGTCATCCTCGCCGACATTATCCAAGGTCAGAGAGGTGAGCGTCGGGAGAACGAGCTGCCATGGTTCAAGGCCAGCGCGCTCCACCGGCTCTTGCGAAACGCGCGTCATGGCCAGCACGCCGCATAGTGCCAATGCCGCGTCTTCGACCGCCACGATCTTCTGGATCGCTAGCCCGGGCATGAGTGCGAGGGCCATCTTCCAGTCGTGCTTCTGCAATCTGTGGTCGGTGACGCGCAGCTCGCGGAGGTGTGGCGAGCCCAGCACGGCGAGGACTCCGCACAAGACTCCGCGGGAGCCTGTCTCCCACTTGCGGTTGTGTGGCCCGTAGAACGTGAATGTGAAGGGCGAGTTGGTGCTGTCGCACTCCGCCGTTATCCAGATGCCGTTGATCTCCGTTTCGCTCTCGCTGTCGAGGGCGATATCGAGCTCCGTGATGCGGTGAAGGGGCGAGGTGGATTGCCGCCGCATTGGGGGAATGATGGTGTGGAAAGAGCGTGCGATGAGGCCGGCAACAGTTGTCCCGGCAGGGTTGTCGTCAAGTGGCATAGGTGCGGGCGCCGCCTGGTCCCCTCCACCCGCATTTACTTCCGCCAATTCATCGAACATCGCCACTTCGAGGACGACTGTGGTCGTCGCCGGGAAAGAGAGATGTTGCAAGAGGACTCCGATGTCACGGGTGGATCCGAAGAGTCCGAGGGAAGCGAGTCTAGGAAGATCGACAGTAGTATGCGAGGAGAATTCGACATTGGCATTAGGAAGTGAGTATTCCAGGTAAAAGTGCTGCAGCGTTTGCATCCGTTGAAGTGCAGCCAGGATTTCGTCGACGTGCGAAAGCTCCTCTGACATCTGAGAGTTCAGCGACATGTGCAGGGTAACTAGGCCGCTTAACAACGGCGAACTCCATGGCAATCGCTTCAAGGAGTCCAAGTGCAGGTGTTGCAGGGCAGGGGCGGTGAGGAACGTATCGGATAGTGTGTGCAGTCCTCCATCGCCGGATAAGAAGAGAAGGTCGAGCTCCTTGAGCATCGGCGCGTTCTTGGGCGTCCATACCATCCCGTCCATGCTGTGGAGAACGTAAAAACGGAAGACCGTAGCGCGCTCCAGGTTTTGAGCGATCAACTCCATATCGCGGCCGTCCAGTTTTCGCGTCCGCTGATCTGACCGGTACACGTTAAGTGCGATTGGCAATAATTGCGAACGAGCGATCATGCGCTGCGCCCACTCTGTACCAAGGGTAAACTCGACGTTCGTCCAAAGGGTTGCCTGACAGAGGGCGATCTGGCGCCAGCGACGGCAGACGTGGGTGGTAGTGATCCAGCCTAGCGTGGGGGGCTCGGAGGGATCCCCTCTGTACGAAGGTGGGTATATGGTGGAAAGTGTGGCGAGGATGTGGGAGAATATCTCGAGTGGGAGTCGCGAAATGGGCACGGAGTCGTTGTGGTGAGACATGACTGTCGGAGCGCGAGCTTTTCGTCGGTGTACCGCTGGCGGATTGCTGTCTCTGCGACCCTGATCGCCGTAATATCTGCGCTGCGCTGGCTGCTGCGAACGTCGACTGATCACTGAAAGGCCTCGCTTTCACCCGGTCGTATTGGGAGTGTTGTCGAGTTGCAAGAGACTATCAGGTCGCGCTCATCCACAACGTTTCGACCGCTGTTGAGTCGAATCTGGATTGATGGAATGAAGACGAGCCCAAAGGCATTTCTGGACACTCACTCTGCGGGTCCGGTAGTAGGGAGGATGATGAACATTCAGCGTCTACGGTCTCACCGACTCAGGCTGCGGCGGCCCCGGCCCTCCCAGTTATGCAAATCACGTGACACTAATATAGCAGCCAGAGTACTTAAAGTTACTAGTAAGAGCTATAAGCTTCACTGGATCATGTACAATTGCGCGAGCACAGATAGGCCGTGCCAGGGCCCATCCTCACTCTATCATTTGCCAGCCCCCCCTAGGTGTCCCTGCGAAGGCAAGATTGAGTGACAAAACATTATATTTGGTCTAATTTATGGCGCTCTTACGCTGAAGGATATCCGATGCGGGGACAGATATACGAAGAATCTTCATGACGGTCGCAAGCTCTCAGTAGTCTCCGCTGGCCGACGAACCCTGGCGAGAACGTCAGCAAAGCATGTGTTTAGCATGAGCCGGGCACTCACTATTTCTTCTCCCTCCGAGTCCGACCGCTCCGAGCCTGAGCCATCCGATTGCGAGGAATCCAAGTACGAGTCCCAGTCCACGATTGCGTCGTCCGGTTCCTCAAAATGTGGGTCATCAATGCTTGTGATAACCGTCTCGGGACACGCCGCCTGCAGAGCCCGCACCGTCGATACACGCATATCGGGCGTCGTGTCGAAATGGAGCTCTTCGAGAGGGGCTCCTGCAGCAGCACGCTGCGCCAGTAATTGAGGAAGCTCCCGTTGACGAAAGGGGAGTTTGCCCAAAGGCATGGTGCGCACGGTCAAAGACAGCAGCGCCGGGAGGAAGCAGATGGGCGGAGCCTGGCGGCCACCTTCCGAGTCTTCACTTCCGTGCTCAGACTGTTGTGTTAACAGAGCCAATAGCACTGCGGCAGTGTCGCCGACCGCCTCGACGGCGCGTAGCTTGAGCAGGGGCACGCGCTCCAGCATGGCCCATTGACGCGTTTTGATGGCAGGATCATCGACACTGAGCTCCTGCAGGTGCTCCGATGCCAGTGTGTGGACGGCCGCCTCCGATATCTTGTATTTTGTCCACTTGCTCGGGATCGCGTGAAACTCGAGAGAGAGATCGGGGGCCGAGGTGCGCGGGGTGCACCAAGCATGCACCTGCGTCGGATGCGGCCACGGGCGTCGCTTGATGGACAGTTTGGTTATTTTCCAGAGCGGTGCGGTGTTATGGCGGCGAAGCAAGGAGAGTACGGTTTGAAAAAACGTGACTAGCTTGAGCATCCGAATATCACTGTCGCCAGCGGGTTGGGCGCCATCGCCGATGTCGTCCACGTCATCAGCGATGCCGTCATTGTCGTCGGCGCTGTTGGGGGTGGAGGTGGAGGTGGAGGATAATGAGGACGGGAATGTCGATGAAGGCAAGGACGGGGATAAGGCGTCGTCCTCACCGGATGAGGAAGAAGCATTGTCATCTAAGCGGCCAAAGACTTTGTGCCAGGCCCGCCTTTGGACACCCAAGCTGACCTTCACATCTGGCGGGTAGGTCAGACAGTGCAAGAACGGAACGATGGTGACCATTATTCCGGTAAGATGAAGGGAAGTGAGGAGGGGAAGGTCGGCGACAATATTTGGGGTGACATCTTTTGCGGGGAGAATGAGATCGACAGAGAGGTGCTCCAGCTGCCGCATGTTCCCTAATGCACTGATGGTAGTCGCCAGAGGGATTAGATGAGCGGCACGGATGAGATATGGATGATCATAAGTCAGAACCAAAGTCACGACGCCGTTCAGCATAGGCGAGGTCCACGGGAAGCGATATCCGACGAGGCGCATGTGCTGCAGCCTCGGGGTATGTCCACCAAGAAAATCGGCGGGTAGGTCGCCGTACGGAGAGCCATGGTGAGGGGATTCAGTTCGCGGAATGCATTATGCGTGTCAACTGACACGTAAATAATGCATTCGGCCCTGTGTCTTGACCCAGCGAGTCTGAGCGCCAGAACTGAGAATGTGCAATGCATTGGTCATCCCAATGCATTGGTTGTGCACAATGCATTGGGCGCGCACAATGTATTCATCCTAAGAGGCATGGCCGAGTCGTCAAAATAATGCAATGTACGGGAATCGAACCCGAAGTCCTGTGTGTAACAAATATCACGAACTCATTACAACCACTTTACCAACAGAGAATATATATAACATGAGAATTTTTAGTATATATCTAGTGTGTACAGTCCGCATATGACAACTTCTCGAAAATTCTCTAAGTCGTGCATGCTATCACTTGATCTGCCTGTTGCTGCACCAGCAGGTCTAGCATGGCTACAAAATATTTGGTGCTGGATACATATTGATGGCGCATTCCTCATCAACAGATAGCTATTGCAAAGAACAGAAGGCAAGTTCACAATGATAGCAATCATCGGGTTCGGTGAAAGTATGTATATATTTGCCGTTTTAGAAGGAATTCATAATGTCTTCGTAGTGAAGTGGTTACAGTATACAAGCGGGCTGCACTCTTGTTTACACGAGTCCTGGGTTCGAATCCTGGATTGGTCGATATTTTGTCATAACGCAATGCATTGTGCTACGACCAAATGCATTGCATGCCGAGTCAAATGCATTGGGAGGCGCGATGCATTGGTCCTCAGTGGGTCTGTTGGCTGTGTGCGTGTTGACACGGCGTAATGCATTATTTCTGTGTCAATTCACAGGCCTAATGCATTGCGCGAACTGAATATCTACCCATGGTCCTCAACCGTAACTTCTAGACTGTTCAGCATGGGAGCAGGCGTCTGAAGAACATGTCCTGCAGGGTATGTTTTCGAATTCGCAAGGCACAACGTCAACTCCTTGGCGCGCGAAAGGTTACTCTTCACGAAGTCCGTGACCCAGGGTTGAAACAGATTGTGGCGCGGGGACCGGCGACTTTGAATGAGGGAGAGGGGTGACGATCCGGCGCGCTTCAAGAAAGCCTGTGCCCATGTCTTGCCCATCTGAAGTTCAATGTGTGCCCAAAGACACAGCTGCTCCAGCGCAATCTGACGCCATCGCCGGCAGACATGCGTGATATTGACCCAGCCTATGGTCTGTGTCCTAGACGGCGTAGGGTGCTTGGGGAATATGGGGGGATTTGTGTCCGACAAGAAGATGAATGCGAGCGCGAGGATCTCGGGCGGAAGTCGAGAGATGGGGGCCGATTCGTTGCTCTCCGGCCCCGGGCTTCCAATTGCTGCTTGGATGGCATCGTTCTTTAAGCAGTGGTCTTCGACTTCTTGCTTGGAAAGCATGTTGGCATCAATCTCGCCTCGACGTCCGTCATGGAAAGCGGCCACGGAGCTCTGGATGATTTCCTGCCCGGTGACGATGCTCCGGCGGCGGAGAGACCTTGCGCTGGTATACGGGCGAGAGGGGACTCCTCCGAGCTGAGAAAGACGCGCGGAGGCGGCATCTGTCACAAAATCAGATGCGATGGGTGTCCTTCGTTGAGGATGTGAGACTCTGACAGGCAGCGACAGTCAATTGGGGAAGTACACACATTGTGAACGAGAAATAAATGTTTTGGCAGTCGGACTGTTCGATATGAACGTGTTTATAGTCCTGGACAAGACTCAGAGTGCCGACTCGGCCGGAAGATTTGTCTCAATGTCGCGGTGACACCTGTTGTCGTCTTCAACCGGAGCTGCGGCCCGCTGTCAACAAGCGCCTGCATCGTCGATGCCAAAAGTCTGCGCGACCACCAGGACGACTGTCTTTTGATACCGTACAGTCAAGCTACGGTGACTATGAGGTGGAAGCAAGGCCTTACATCATTGCGTAGGGAGCCATACACGATAAAACAAGCAGCCGCAGTTCGGACTACTACTCGTCGCGTTCCGGATCCTTCACCGTGATCAACACGCGGTCCACACTCTCCAGCCAGGCAGGGTCGATGTTGCGGCAACTCATGAGGTGGAGCGTGTTGAGCGCGGCACCACGCTGATGCCGGTGCTCGAGCTCACGCAAGAGCACCTCGTCCACTCGCATCCGATGCGTTCGGTCCACGAGTTGTCTTCTTCGTAGCAAAACGAGAGGTCAATCTCGACCAGCTTCAGGACTTGGAGCTTGGGCCACACCGGGATGCCTTCTGCCTCACGGCGGTACGTCCCGTGTTCGAGCATGCCGGTAGACAAGACCTGGCACAGCATGGGCCCCGAGTGCGCATCGGCATGCAACATCCGCAGCTCCGTGGCCGCCCAAATCATCCCCAACCAATCCCCCGGCGGGACCTTGAGGCAGTCAGGACCATTCTCCCAACCGACCTTGAGGCACGAGCCTATGTCTAAAGACACGATGAAGTTGGGGAGGAAGGGAAGGAAGACAACGGGATACACGGGCACTGGCACAGATGGTCCTTGTGCTCACCAGAGGGTGGCGACATTCCTGTACACGTCGTACTCAGCTTCTCGTAAGGATTGCACCGTGGTTTGCAGCATTTGAAGACGATGAGCGGGGAAGGGGAAGACAGGAAGCAGCGTGGGAACTTTGCTACTAGGCGGCGGCGAGAGCTTCCACCCAAAAGGCTCATTATTCTCGTATTTCGCCAACGGAGCCCTGTCCGAGCGTGTTCCATCGATGGATTACCTCCGACCGACTGTGCCGTGGGTGCGGTTGACTTGGGTCTGCCAGCGTTGGAGACACATTAGTCTCAGCAGTCCGACACTTTGGTGCAACATCATCCAGTGGCCGCTTCCCCGCAGTGGGTGTCAAGACTCGCGTCAAAGAACACACAAAGAGCCGCCCAAGTCACCGACCGGACCAGAGGGACGAGATGAGTGAGAGTGCTGTGATCAACAGCGCAGGCAATAGATTGCGTACGGTGTAGACGAAGTGAACAGTCTGAAGAATAAAGAGAGAAACGCGAGTCCTTATATACTAGGTGAGGCCAAACAAGGATAAACAGCAGGACAATAGGAAGCGGAACAATAAGGGAGGAACCATGACGATGGAGAACAATCAGAAGTGAGAACAATGTGAACAATAGTGCGCACAGCCTCGCCATAGAACATCATGGAAGGGTCCGGAAAGCTCTGGATCAGGGAGAAGTCTGGATCATGGTCCGTGATCGATGATTGGTGCGAATAGCAGTCAAGAGAGTCGAAATAAATGGAGCGATTCGTGACATCACCCCCTCTCTAAGACGCGCTTTCTCCTGGAGCGCATGATCAGCTTGTAATGCATCAAAATAGATGAGTCCACGTAGCGCAGGAGGGCGAACAGCCCGCGGATGGTCCTTGTAGAACTTGGTTATTGCTCCGGTGGCATTGGTCATAGCTGTCCGAGGGAGCCATTGATTCTCGGAGTCGGGATAACCAACCCACTTGACAAGGTATTGAATGCCACGCTTGTTGGGTGTGAGTCTTGCGTCTAGGACCGCTTCTACCTCGTACTCCTCTTCAGCATTGACTATTTCGGGCGGTGGTGCAAGGAAGTTGGGTCCGTGAGCCGAGGTTTCGACGTAAGGAGTCAAAAGGGATGCATGGAATACAGGGTGGATTCGCCAAGTGGGGGGAAGCTTCAATCGATAGTTCACTGGTCCGATGATTTCAGTGACTGCGAAAGGTCCTACACGTCGCGGTGACAGCTTAGCTTTTGGTTGTGTCGTCTTAATGTGTTTCCCATCTAACCATACCCGATCTCCCACCTTGAAGCGTATACTGTCTTTGATATGGTCGGCATTGTTGCGTTTCATAACCTCCGCTGCAGAGCGTAAACTGGCTTCGACCTCCGCACGTACTTGCTCCATGTGTTGAAGGCGTTCTTCTACTGTAGGAATGGTCGACGTAGAGTGAATGGGGGGTATGGCATGAGGCGTATATCCAAGGAGCATCTCGAAGGGTGACCGATTCGTGGCGCTATGAACCCGATGGTTATGCGAGAATTCAGCGAAGGTTAACCACTTCACCCAATCATCCTGTCGATAGTTGCAGAACACTCGTAGGAACTGCTCCATCTCCTGGTTGACGCGTTCGGACTCGCCATCTGTCTGCGGGTGGTAGGCTGTACTGAGGGCCGACTTGATGCCTAACTTGTCGAGTACGCCGCGCATAACTTTTCCTGCGTACTGAGGTCCGCGGTCGGAGATAAGTCGATCCCAAAGGCCGTAATGACGGTAGATTTTGTCGATGAGAATGTCCACCGTGCCATCGCTTGTGATTGTCTTGTTGCAGGGTGTGAACGTGACGTGTTTAGTGAACCTGTCAACTATGACACAGATTGAATCGAATCCGTCGCAGGGTGGGAGTTCAACTACAAAGTCCGAGGTGATGACTTGGAATGGTCGACTGGGGATGGCGTTCGGGATGGTCTCAACATGTGTTCGATGATTCTGCACCTTTGTTGCTTGGCAAGTAGCGCAACCGTCGACGTAGTCACGTATGAAGACTGACATACCGGGCCACCAATATTCGCGTCCAACTAGTTCATGTGTCTTGTGGCGTCCTGGGTGTCCTGCTGAAGGGTTGTCGTGATGCATCCGAACAATGTCACGTCGCAGTTGATCGTCCGCAGGGACGTAGACTTTTCCCCGAAACAGGACCAGTCCATCCTCGGTGTTCCATTCTTCTAGGTTCTTTGTTAATGATCGAGGCCCATTGCCGAGTATGACGTCGAGAGCCTTGACAACTTCTATGTCCTTGGTCTTTGCTTCTCGGATGCGACGTCGGAGGTCGTGATTGCCAAGGGAGGTGACAGCGCCAGGACGAGTAGCGCGGATGCGGAAAAATTGAGGGTCCAGTAGTACTCGTTCCGCGTTATCGTCCTCCACCCCCTCTCTATGGTCAGGTCGCCTCGACATGGGATCAGCACGTTGAGAGATTCCTGGTTTGTGGATCAGTTCGAAGTCGAAACGTGTAAGGAATAACGCCCATCGAGCTTGTCGACGACTCAGCTTCTGGGCGGAGCGAAAGTATTCCAAATTCTTGTGATCCGTCCAGATTTCTATGCGATCTGGAGCGCCTTCGAGGTAGTGGCGCCAAGCTTCGAGGGCGCAAATGATGGCCAGGAGTTCTTTGTCATAAATGTCGTAGTTGCGTTCTGGGTCGGAGAGCGACTTGGACAGATATGCGACTGGATGCCAGAGGTTGTCGTCACCACGCTGCGAGAGTATGCCTCCTGTTGCGTAGTCTGAGGCGTCGACTTCCACCAAATATGGTTTGGTAGGGTCAGGCATGACAAGGACGGGGGATGAGGTGAACGCAGCTTTGAGGTTATCAAAGGCCTCTTGGCATTCGGTTGTCCAGTTCCAGGCGTAATCCTTCTTGGTTAGGGCAAACAGTGGGTGCGCAATCTTGGAGAAGTCACGGATGAAACGCCGGTAGAAATTCCCAAATCCTAAAAAGGATTGGACGTCTTTCACCGTTCGTGGCGCTGGCCAGTCTGCAATTCCAGCGACCTTGACTGGATCCATAGCTAAATGATCATGGGAAATGATCAGACCCAGGTACTCGACTGAGGATTGTTCGAAGGTGCATTTCTCGGGTTTCAAGAACAAGTCGTGTTCGCGAAGTCGTTGCAAGACTTGTCGTACCAGGCGGCGATGTTCTTCAAGGGTGTCGGTGAAGATAAGAATGTCGTCCATGTAGATGATGACTTTGCCGAGGTCGATGAGGTCCTTAAAGAGTTCATTCATCATTGCTTGGAACGTGGCGGGTGAATTCATGAGGCCAAAGAACATCACCAATGGTTCAAAGAGTCCGCGGTTAGTTTTGAACGCCGCTTTCCATTCGTCGCCTTCCTTGATGCGTACGTTGTTGTAACCCCAGCGGACGTCCATCTTGGTGAAGACCTTGGCACCCTTGAGTTTGTCGACGATTTCAGAGATAAGCGGCAGCGGGTATTCATTCTTGACCGTCCCTTTGTTCAGTGCGCGATAGTCCTGAACTGGTCGTAGCTTGCCATCCTTTTTCTTAACAAAGAAGAATGGACTCGCCATGGGAGACTTGGATGGGCGTATGTAGCCCTTCTCCAGGTGTTCATTGAGAAAGGTGTCCAGTTCCACTTGCTCAGCTGGCGACAACGGGTAAACCTTACTTGGTCGTGGTTCAAAGCCGTCCTTGAGGTCAATGGCGTGGTCCCATGAACGGCGTTCCGGAAGACGTTCAGAAGAGGTTTTGTCAAAGACATCGCGAAAGTCTTGGTACGGGGGCGGAACTAATTCCTCAAATTCTTTCTGCACTGAAGGTCCGGCAGCTTTTTCGGCGAGCTTCTGTGCGTTCGTGAAAGCTGCTCGTACGTGCACCGGTCCTGGTTCGACAGGCGGGGGAGTGAACGGAATATCGAAGGCGGGTAACACACCAGCGAGCTGCAATCCGTGCATCATCCACGCATGTTCCATGGTGAATCGTTCTTCATCATCTTCCGTGAACAGGGCGCCGAGCGTTGGGGATCGCGTAGTGCGAAGACGTACTCCATGGACACGACGAGCTGGAACAACGTACTTTGGCATTGTTGGTGGAGGTGGTGATGGAACTTCATGGTGCGGCCTGGTAGTAGGCCGTGGCGCTGCAAGCGGTTTGGAAGTCTGTCGTTCTGTGCGTGTTGATAAATTCTTGATCGGTGGTGCGTGCAACTTGCAGGATGGTGGGCAACGAGTCATGTCGACGCGCTTTTTTCTCCAGTCGACTGCCGGATTGTGAAATTCCAGCCAGTCTGTGCCAAGAATCATGTCGTAGTCGCCGATGTCGGTGAGGAAAAACTCAGCTTCTTCCTCATGATAGGATGTTGAGTCCTTGGCATAGATGCGAATTGTCTGAGTCGTTGAGTAGCGTACCCAGCCCATGATGTTTTCGGTGTTATCGACATTGCGAACGGGGAATGGCCGGGGTAAGGGTTTCAAGGGAAGTCTGTGTTCAGTGGCAAACTTGGGATGAAGGATGATTCCTTCTGCTCCGCTATCGAGCAGAGCATCGGCGTCGATGAGTTTTCGTGGTTCGGTGAGTCGTAGCTGTACTTGAAGGGCGATCGAGGGTGATTGCCTGTTGCGTGTGACAGCGGACATATAGATCGCAGAGGGGTACGATTGCTCACAAATGTCCGATGAAGAGAGTACAGCATAACGATTCGATGAACTTAACGAAAACCTTGAGCCACCCGCGGACGACGCGACCGGGGGGCGCTTGAAAAACCCTCTACCATGTCCTTTAGGAAGGCCTTTGCTTCCTCTGCCTCGTCTCCTTCGAGCCCCTTGATCTGCGCAGTCAAGTCCGAGATGGCACGGGTGACCGGTGGGATCTCTGCTTGAGCGGTCGCAGGAGCTACTCCCGGCGCTGGGCCGGTTTCTATCGCTCGGACCGTGGTAGCATTGCGCGGGTTCAGTGGGCAATTGAACGCGATATGCCCAGTCTGACGGCACCTGAAGCAACCACCTTTCAGTCGCAACTGCTCGCGCTCTTGATCCGAGAGCTTTGTGAGAGTCTGGGGGGAGGTGTAAGCTGCGGCCACACGTGCGCGAGTCTTTGGCGTGGTGGGCGGGGAAAATGAAGTCCTGGCAGGGCGCTTGGTGGCTGCCATCGTGCGGACGCGCTCGATGTAGGCAGCATTCCTGTCCATTGCCTTCTTCTTCCACTGCTCCAATGTCACTGGGACGGGGTCTGCGCGAAGACAGTCGTCAAGAAGTCCTGAGTTCAGTCCTTTTTTGAAGAAGTAAACGAGGGACTCCCCAGTATACTGGGTCCTAGGGACCAACACTTCGAAGTCCGTGATGTACTCCGTGACAGTTCGCGTGTTCATCCTGAGGTGATCAAGTTCGGCGCGGGCGGAGTTCGTCTCGTCGAGAGGTGCGAAGTCAATGTCGAAACGAGCGAGGAGTTTGGCGAATGTGTCGTAATTACGCTGGTACTTGCTGTTCTTTGCATATTCCTCGTCGTCGTCAAGGATCTCGTTACTGCGCGCCTCAGCCCACTTGCCTGCATTGTCTCCTTGGCAAAGATCGAGGAACAACGTGATCTTGTCATCATCCGTCACGTACTTGGCGGCATTGCCTCGCAAGAACATGCGGATGCGCGTTTTGAAGTGCTTGGACATGGTACGATCGCCAGTGAACGGCGTCGGCTTAACACCGATCTCGCCTTTGGCAGGGGCCGAGTTTGTCGTAGTCTGGTTACCAGGAGGGGGAGTAGGAGGGCCTGCCATGATGGTGGACGCACGTGGGATGGGAGTAGTGATGGGGGTAGGGACGCGAGTCGGTGGTTGCGTGGGTACAGGAGTCTGGGTAGCGGATCGGAGGGTATTTGAGCGAAAGGCGTGCTGAGCGGTAATGTCGCGGGAAACTATGGCACAGGTGGCGAGTTCTTGGACTGAAAGTAAGCGATCGTTACTCACCCAGAACCACCAGTCTTGTGTAGGATCACCAACTTGCGGTTGCCAATATGTTGCTCGACGAGATTGGTTGCTTAGCCAAGCGTACCACCTGTTGGTGCGTTGATCAAAGTAGATGCCTTCCGGGACAACTGCGGGTGTGGTGCGGGGAGCAGGTGGGGGTTCAGGGGATTCGGGGCTCGGAGTGCGTGATGGAAGCGGTGTGAGTGATGGTGTATGATCACGGGCGTCTTGACGACGTTCTCGCTCAGAGCGTAATTCAAAGTGATGGTTTGCTGCTTTTCTGAGTAGGTCGTCAGGGACAGGGTTGTTGGTATGTTGAGAGGTCCACTGTCCGTCTGTAGATTGCCGGACGCCGAGAGATCCTGCTGAGGTGAAGAGACGGAATTGGCCGTCCCCTCCTAGATAAACTCCGGGTGGAACCTGGTTTGGATCAATGGTGATCTAAAAGAAGTCCGCCGCTACGGGACGACGAGGACGTGGCTGAGGGGTCAAGGGCGGGGCAGGGCGTGTGAGGCGACGGAGTCGTTGAGCGAGGGAGATCGTGGGTTCAGGGCTTGGAGCGGGTGTGGGTCGTCCGCCAACAACAAAGTGCACCGGGTTGGAGCGAGGATCAATGTACTGATCGATGGGGGATAGCTGAAATGGTTGATGGTATGCGTACTCCGTGGTGTCGAAGTTGTACCGATTTAGATCAACGTCAAAGACTACCTTGATGCGGACGTATAAGAAAACGCTGACCGCACTGTGGTTCCAATGCCACTCTGCTATCAGAGCCCACTTTCCGTGTATTGCCCAAAGGTCCTGTTCGCAATGGTCGCGGACGTTGAGGATGTAGTTTGAAGCGTTGGCAAGATCAATTGGTTGCGGGAGATGTGGCTGGTGATCAAGGTGATAAGGGCTGAGATACCTCTGCTGATATATCAGCCAGCAAGCGTGGGAGGCCGTGGTGTCAATGGAGGTTTTACGTCGCGTGGACGACAGAGATGAGAGTGATGAGAGAGATGAAGAGGTGAGGTGGGCGTAGGAGAGACTGTTCAAGTGTCAAGACTCGCGTCAAAGAACACACAAAGAGCCGCCCAAGTCACCGACCGGACCAGAGGGACGAGATGAGTGAGAGTGCTGTGATCAACAGCGCAGGCAATAGATTGCGTACGGTGTAGACGAAGTGAACAGTCTGAAGAATAAAGAGAGAAACGCGAGTCCTTATATACTAGGTGAGGCCAAACAAGGATAAACAGCAGGACAATAGGAAGCGGAACAATAAGGGAGGAACCATGACGATGGAGAACAATCAGAAGTGAGAACAATGTGAACAATAGTGCGCACAGCCTCGCCATAGAACATCATGGAAGGGTCCGGAAAGCTCTGGATCAGGGAGAAGTCTGGATCATGGTCCGTGATCGATGATGGGTGCGAATAGCAGTCAAGAGAGTCAAAATAAATGGAGCGATTCGTGACAGTGGGCGCGCGCGATGCTCGTGCAGTCTCAACGTCATCCTCTCTCCATTTCCTATTTCCTATGGACACAAAGCATCCGGAAACGAAGCGCCTGAACACGAAGCACCTGCAAGCTCGCTGGGGTGGGTACCGCCATTTGCCATTCGACACCCTGGAGCAAGTCCTATCTATGCACGTACACTTCGACGCTGCTGGCGATCATTCCCAACTGCTTTCGACACTGGCCCCGATTCGCGAGCATGTCTTCATGGAGATCCCGGGAGACCTGCCTCGTGAGGCGCTCTTCGCAAACTGTGCACCTCGCCTGCGCAACCCGTCTACGTGGTAACCATGTGCTTCGTCCGGCGGCACTGGCAGTATTTTCTCACCGACAAGCACATGGGGGACTACGTTCTGTGTATGCCTTCTCGTGCCAGTGGCTTGCATAAGTACTCATTGTAGGTGGTTGGTAGGTCAACTCTGTCGGTTAGTAAAGTAGTACTTTAGTCTAGTACAGTAGCAAATGCAAAGTTTCAATACTAGCTGATACGTATACAGTGTAGTACAGTGTTTACTTTAGTGCATAGTAATTACTATGCACCCTTTAAGGTGTTCAGACCTCAGGTATTAACAGTGCTGTATTTACTTTGCCACATTACAGTATTTACTACGGGCCCCATGTGGCCCAATATGTATATAATAAGGGATGTGTAGTATTCACTGCGGGTGCACAGGGGACGCACATTATTCACTCTGGGTGCACAGTACTCCGGGCACGCAGTATTCACTCCGGGCGCACACTCCGGCGGCTCAGTATTCACTCCAGGCGTGCATTACTCACTCCGGATATGCAGTATTTACTCTGGGTGCGCAGTACTCCGGGCACGCAGTATTAACTCCGGGTGCGCATTATTCACTCCGGACACGCAGTATTTACTCTGGGTGTGCAGTACTCCGGGCACACAGTACTAACTCCGGGCGCGCATTATTCACTCCGGACACGCAGTATTTACTCTGGGTGCGCAGTACTCCGGGCACGCAGTATTAACTCCGGGCGCGCATTATTCACTCCGGACACGCAGTATTTACTCTGGGTGCGCAGTACTCCGGGCACGCAGTACTAACTCCGGGCGCGCATTATTCACTCCGGACACGCAGTATTTACTCTGGGTGCGCAGTACTCCGGGCACGCAGTACTAACTCCGGGCGCGCATTATTCACTCCGGACACGCAGTATTTACTCTGGGTGCGCAGTACTCCGGGCACGCAGTATTCACTCCAGGCGCACAGAGTTCACTTTGTGCGTGCAGAATTCACTCCGTCCGCTTAGTATTCACTCCAAGCGCGCATTATTCAATCCGGACACGCAGTATTTACTCCGGGTGCGCAGTACTCACTCCGGGCGTGCATCATTCACTATAGGTACGAAGTATTTACTCCAGGCATGCAGTTCGCGCACAGTATTCACTCTCGGCGCGCATCATACACTGCGGGTACGCAGTGTTTACTCCAGGAGCACTATTCACGTTCACTCTGCCGGCTCAGGGTATTTACTTTCACTCCGCCCGGCACTGCATGCATGGTATTTACCTTCTGAGCCTTGTGTATTGCGGCGTATAGCGTAGTATGTATTGTGGCTGGTAATAGACAGTGTTCATGAGCACTTGGGCTTGGGGCTGCCTAGCGTACGTAGTAGTAACTGCTACAGGTGCCTTGTGCTTGTGCGGCGTATAGCATAGTAATCACTCTGAGAAAATATCCGACCAAAGTCATGACTTGCGAATATTTCTTTGTGACTGCAAGGCTCCGAACGGTTCAGACTCGCAAAATAATCCATTCACGCCTATAGCGCATCATCAATGATATTATCTACGTCACCTCCTGGCTGTATGAGGTCAGCTCCATCCAATCTTCCTGCCGCTGTCAACGCAGAAGAGTCCAGCTCGTCTGACGAGTCCTCCTCACCACCCTCTGAACCCGTGTCTTCGTCAGATTGTGTGCTGCCCTCCGATTGCGCACCGTAATCGCATTGTGGAGCGGGGTCGGCAATGGATGTCGCGGGCTCGTTGGAGACCTCTGGCCAGAGATCCGGCAGCTCCAAACCTGCAAGGACGGGCTTCTAGAACGCGATGAACGAGTCCCCAATCTCGTCGAACTGAGCGGCTTGACGGCGGGCGTATGCATTCAGTCCTGCCACGATATCGGGGCGGACATCAGGCCGGCTGTTCAGTAGGGCTCTCCACTCGTTTGCTCGTGCACGCATAAAACGTACCGCGCGTACCATTTCGACTTGTAGTAGCTCGATCTCTTCTTCCCAACGCTCGACACGGGCCTTGGCATTTACCCAGTCTACGCGGACACCTATAACAGAAGCTCAGTAAAGGAAACCACGTGTCGAAACAGCGTGAGCGTACTGTCGGTAATCTCTGCCTCCGTTGCATCCTCGTCTGCCCCTGGAACATCGCGGATGTCCGGTCGTAAGTTGCGCCATATCCAGCTTGCTTCAAAGTGGCCTTTCCCGAGCTGATCTGGCTCCTGACGCGGTCCCTTGAGGTCGCTGTCGTGCAACGCTCGGAGCTTGTGCCTCCAGTCGCCATCGGGGTCAAGCTGCTCGAGAGCGGAATATGCGGCACGGTAGCGCTGCGCATGACGCGTAACTTTCTCCATCAGCCGCGTAATGAAGGTGCGCGCGCGTGTGTTTGCATTCTGCCCAGGGCCTGCAATGTGTACGCGCTTGAAGTGCACATGCGTGTGGCGGATACGTAGAGAGCGGCGCACCTGTCAAATTAAGAGAGTCAGTTGTGCAGTATGCTCGGACAGTCAAGTACGGACCTGATAGAGGGCATCCTCAGCCTGTGCTAAGCGTAGCCGTCGCTCCTTGTCGGCCAACCCGGAGACACATCCTGTGTGACGCAGCTCAAGTGGGAGCTGTGATGGCAGATAAAGAATCTCGTTCTCAGGGTGATCACTTGCTGAGGGCGCATTGTTGAGTGCCGGGGCGTCGATATCTGTGTCCTGCGAGTTGGAGAGCAATTGAGTGATGCATGGAATGTAGAGTTGTTGAATGGGGCGCCAGGACGCGAGTCTGTGCCGGAGCACAGCCTGCTTCTCCCGCAGCGCAACTTTCTCGACGCTATTGTGCCGGTCCTTCGGCGTTCTCCTGTTCCGACGAGTCTTCTCTGATGACTCGGATGCCTCCGGATCAATGCGGGCACCGGCAGCAACACTTTTGGCCTTCTCCCGTACGAGACGCCTGGGCAACAGTTAGCAGCATTAATATAGCGACAAGGAGTTGACGTACTGTTGCTCCTCCAATTCAAAACCAACCGTCAAGAACATGCTTGCTGTCGTCTCGTGGGGCGATAGCTGCCCTTGGACCGCCTCCCGTGCTTCCTCTTCCGCCAGTTCAAGGCGCACATCGACCAGGGACATTGCTGAGCAGATGATTCGGATCAATATTGATAAGAGGAATGCAAATGGGGAAGCGGAACTTACCAACAACCGGCTCCTCATACGGATTCGGCGCCATCTTGTCGATTTCATATGCACGCATCATTTCTGTCCACTCCTCCTGCGTGTCCTGTGGGATGTTCTCGCAGGATTCAAGAAATGCGATGCGCTGCCTGCGCAGCGCCTCCACCGCAACCTTCAAGCTCTTCTTCACAGCTTGCGCTGTAGAGTCCGTGGTGCGCGACATCAGCTACCGCTTCTTATCATTCAGGTATCACTCACGGATTGATATGGTCTTGCGCCAGTTGATGCCGCCGCATGCATCGTCTAGATTCTCTTGACGTGCCGGGCCTGTCATCTCACGTGTACTTAATGCGAAGCCATTGAGCTCTGCCCATCCACCCTCTATGCCTTCTCCGTGTGTGCGCCCTACTCCCCACGTATTATTGAGCGAAAATTCAGTCTGGCACTTGGGGCCGTGTGCGATGAGGTGAAACTTCGGAACGCCCCACTTAAGTCGCAGGGCCTCCGGATCAATGTGGAGATTGACCGGGTATCTTGGCATGCGCGTCTGGAAGTTCTTTGAGAAGGAGCACGCGATGTCATAAGAGATGTAGAGCGTCTTGATGGCCGGCGCGGACAGTGCCAGCGCAGATAACAGCATATAGTCCATGCTTGCATACCTACCAAGCCGTCAATGCAAGCTGTTTGGACTTAGAATGATAGACGTGCCTTTCACCAAAGCGGAGATCACCAACAGAATGTCGAAGGTAGAAGCAGTGCCTCGAGCAGACGACAGCCCCGACGCCGTTGATGCTAAACCGGCGTTGTGCAGGCATGTTTGCTTTGTCCACCGCGGCGTGATTTGAATCACAGTACTTCGGCTACATCCCGGTCTTAATACAATAGCGAATAAATGATGGAGTTGCGTACCTCTGGTTCGTTCTGATACTTCTCGCAGTGAGCGCTGTACGTCTTTTGCTCGACAAAGTAGCTCCATCCAGGAGACAGCTCGGTGTCGACGAGACCGCGATTCTTGAGCTTCATCTTGAAGTTCGCATCCATTGCTAAAAACAGAGCGTGCTTCCATCTATATGAAAGGTATGAGTGATAGCTGATGTGCAGCAGACGTTGACCTACCGCTCGCCCTCCGGTGCATCTTCCCAGCCATCTGGCATATTTACGCCGGGCTGCGGGCACTGCGGGCACTGCACAACAAGCGCGCCTGGTGCCGTTGCCTCGATACCAGCGGGATCGTGACCACGCGCTGACCGTTTGAGCGCACGGACATTTCGATAAAAGCGTGCCACTCGGATGAATTCTCGGTAGCGGTACTACGGTGTGTTAGCAACAAAATATGAGAATGATCAATTGACGAACCTTTGGAGGACGTGTACCGATACCATCCGTGAGGCGAACAAGGCTGCACCAAAAATCGTACGCATTGAGTTTGCTCTGGAGATTGAGAGCATGGAATGTCTTCAATGTGTGCAGGGTAATTGCGGTCTGTGGACGCTCTATAGTCGCAGGCCAGAGGGAGGCGCGGAGGAGTTGCGTGAAGTGATGTGCAGCTCCGACGATGCCGCACTCGCAGAAGTCGATGTAGACTTCATGGATGCCACTGATGTCAATGACCGTCATAGGTGTGCTTTTGATGAGGGGATGAGGACAGATACGGCCGCCATGGCCGAGTTGAAGGCGCTGACCGGCAGCGCAGAGCGTGTACTTATCGAAATATTGGCCGTTCCATCTCTAGTGTAGACCGTCAAAATGAGATGTTAATGCTAATTGCAAATCGGCACGCACCTCAATACGATGAAAGGGAAGCCTCTCATGCTCAAGCACGATACAGTTGTTGCAGAAATGCTCCCCTGTCATACAGCTCGTGCAGCGGATCTCTCCGTCCTTTGCCTTGCAGCGATCGCAGACGGGTAGGCTCTCGTGGTCTCCAAGACCCTCCATACGGAGCAATTCATCAACGAACTGCGAGCGGAATGGGAGCCATGCATCGATAGGTTTGCTCGCACCCTACGTTTCTATTAATTTCGAGACGGTAGAAATCTATGTGAAAGAACGTACTCGTCCTCGCCGCCGCCGCCGCCGCGGCACCGGAATATCTTCCACATGTACGATCTGAGAGTGTGGGAAGTAATCTGTGGTGTCCTCAGGCTCTGGAGGGAGTTCAGACTGGAGAGACGGAGCGGCGGTGACCTGAGTATCCTCTATATGATGAGAAGTGGAATGATTGAGCTTCCTCTTTTGCCTGCGGCCCGATCCAATCGCAATATTAATATGTCGTGAGGCGACTTGTGTTGGCGGCACCTGGTCAGTATCATCAGTCGCTCGGGTGACAGTAACCCCAGCTTGTTTGCGTTTGCGGCGAGGGCCAGGCATAAGTATACAATGAAGAGAGGATATGTATTATATATAACACTACTACGAGTATGATGATGAGGGTGGGCACGGTGGAGACATGGCGGGCACGGCGCGGGCACAGTGGAGACATGGCGGGCACGGCGCGGGCACGGCGTGGGCACAACGCGGGCTCGGCGCGGGCACAGTGCAGGCACGGCTCAGGCATGGCGCGGGCTCAGCGCGGGCACAGTGCAGGCACAGCGCGGGCACGGCGGACACATGGTATGGAACAACATCGCATCAGAACCCATACACACGCCGAAAGTATGCCTTCCGAACCCTACGACGGTGACATTCAGCAGTGATGAGAACAAGAAATGAAAGGCAGACGTACCCTCGACCGCTGAAAATGAACATCTCTTCAAACACCGAAGCATCGTACATGTCCGCACCATGCTGTATGATGTCGATCTCCTGATGTAAGCCCGCAATGAACCTACGATGCGCATGAACTTTCTTCTCCGAGGCCATGTCGGTGTCTTGCAAGTGTTTGACGTGCTCGAGCTGCTCCTTGATAGCAACACGGATGGCTTCAATGTAGAGCGGCATCCAGTCGTTGCCGTGGGCTGCCATCAGGTGCTTGCGATGGTCCGTCCAATCTTGCCAGACGCTTTCCTCGAGGCGCCGCATTTGCGGTGTGCGCAGGGGATCTTCATCCTTTGAGACGGACGCTATATCGCTCCTGATTGGCCTGAGAATTCAATGTTTTCTTTGAGTTAAATGAAGCCAATGAGCAGAGCTAGAACGTACGTCGGCAGACGGAAGTGCTGTGCAATTTTTTGTGCATGCTCGATGCGAGCGCGCTGCTCCTTGCCAACCTTCCTGCGGCTTGCACGTTTGACGCTGTTGTATGCCTTTTGGTACTCGCAGCGCTGGTCTCTATGTCTGAGTGAAAGAAAGAAAACACAGAAATTCAGTACTTTGCCCGGCCTGCAACATGGATGATTGCGCACCTTATGTAGTCCTCCCGCCGTCGATCAGCTTTGTCAGGCATTCAGTAGTATGATGAGAAGGAGGGCGACAAGGGAAAGGTGTGTTGTTGTAGGGGAAAGTCAGTGAGGCAGAGGTATGAGCGGAGGTAAGAGTGAAGGCGCGCAAGTCAAGGACAGCGCGTCAAATGACGACTCATACTCTGGCAGCAGATGCAATTTCGCTTCAGTACTTCACATCGTCAGCAATCGGAGTCCTATAGTACAGTTGGGCATGTGTATATATCACATATATCGCCGCCAGAAGTCGTAGATCAGCTCATTTATCTCACTGCTGAGTGAACAAGATGTTTGAGACACCTCTAACACCTGACACACCTGTCCAAAGTGCGCGTCCGACACCACTCATTGCAATCACGCACGAATGGACGCAATAAATCTCATTTTCACACCACTTTGACATGTACCAACCAAAACGAGAGCATGATTCATTCTATTCAACGATGCAGGATGTATCTACTCCGGATGATCAAGCAGCCACAGATGGGCCGCGCCGACCGTACGAAAGCCCCTCGACAAGAACCCAGAATATCCGACCACGAGTGCGCTGGCTTCAGGCCTGTTGGCGGTCGTATTGTCAGAGTACGATCAGTGCCAGAGGGTTTGATCGCGGCTCACGAATTGGCAAAGATTCCGCGCTTGCGTCCGCGAGCGACTGCCAGGTAGGGCCAACCACCACCGGCAGGGCGACCGCCACGTCCTTGGATATACTCTTCCCGGCCTTCTTCTGATAAGAAATGAGCACATGGGCGCCGAGCATTGGGAACAAAGTCTTACCGATATCCGCAGAAGAGGCAATAAGCGCGATAAGCTCACCACTTGCAAGCAGAGGCAACGGCGGAGGTGTCTGTGTTGTCACTGCGGGCAGTGGACCAGCCATGGAGTTGCCTTGAGCAGGCGGCGAGACCGTGGGGGATGCGGTGCTCTCGTGCGCAACAGGAGCTTTGCGCTGGACCGGCGCTTCGACTCGATCGCCGCTGTTGACCGACAGATCCGCAAGCTCGGCGGTCACTATAGCCATGGCAATGTCGGACTCCCGGAGAGCGTCTTGAGCATCGGAGAACGAGTAAAGCTTGCGATGATTGGCTTTGATGATGGGCAGGATGGACCCGACAACAGCCCTGAAGGATGTTGTAGTATGAGACACATGGAAAACAACAGCGAGAGCGAGAAACGCACCAATTCGTGTATATCCCACGATATTTACCATCCAGGATCACATAGTATGCTCTCGCGCCGGGGACAAACACCTCCGTGTAGCTTGGGAGCCGCTCAACGGGTGGGGGACTCTGGGTGGCTGGGTGGCAAAATGAGCACGCATAGAGGAATAAAAAATTGAAAGGCGCACCTGAGGCGTTGGGCATGTTGGAGGGCAGAGGAAAGGAAGTCATCGTATGTCGCAGCACGTCGCTTTGGGGCGGGGTGATGGGGCAGACGATAGTGATCGAGGGGCCGATCACGCTTTATATAAGGCGAAGCGCGAGTCTCACGCACGGTTGCCTTGGCCGGTACTCGTGAAAGTAAAATGGATCTAGGGGACATAGTAAAATTAGCGGAGCTCAGTACGAGTCTGATGGCGGAGTAGCTGAGTGAAAACTTCCCTTTCTCCACCCATTTGCACGCTTCCTCTCGGTCCTTCTTGCCTCGACATGTGGGCCACTTCTGCGCAGAACGAATGGCTGCTCAAGCACCTTGCTGAGTACAAGGAGGCTCAGGCAAAGGGCTCGCTTGCGGTGAAGGAGCTCTGGCCGAAATTCTACTCGGAATGGTTCCTCGCATTTCCGGAGACGATGGATGACGCTACGAAGCCCGCGGTCAAAGGATGCCCGGACACCCGCAGGGTCAGTAATTCATTCAACCGTGGAGCGCGTCATAACACTTATCTATGCATTGTAAAGCGTGTCAGGCAGTGGTTCAACAACAATGCACGCGATACCGTCCGTGCTAGCACTCGCCGACGCGGCGGAATTCTCAATCTGGCCGCTAAGGCGCCTCGCAAAAAGCCGGAGCATCAAATATACCAACAGCTCTACTGGAAGAGACTGAAGCCTCAGGTTGACGAGGCATGGGCGAAACACATTGCTGACCTTCCTGAGGGCGAAGTACCTAATGACGATCTCAAGCTCGCCTTCCAGAACGAAAAGTGCAAGCAACTGTTAGCGGAGGAGCCAGAGGACGTCCGCGCAACCGTCAAGGCGGCGCGTGAGGGCGATGAGGTGGAGGACAAGGATAAAGGCGAGGCAGCCATGCAGCGGTAAGTGCGTGTTCGTATAGCAGGATAGCCCAGCAGCTCACCGTTTGCTTGCCCCAGGAACGTGGAGATGCTGCCCGATACGTTGGCATTGGCCGTTAGTCAGGTACAGGACTTGACGAACTGGACCTGTACAATGCTCTTCGGCGGGCCGTCGCCTGATGGCGATGGCAAGATCAGTTCATACGCGTCAGTAGTGATGAACTAGCTATTTAGCTATGTGTGCATGCTCACCAAAATCAATCTAGAATCCACACGCGCCTTGACGATGGTCGCAACTTCGCCACCATGTACCCAGAATTCAAGGAAAAGGTTGAGCAACCGTTCCGCAATTTTCTGCGTAGCGTGTATCGTGAGTTGTGTCAATTTCTCCGCAAATAAGTAAGGATCTCACCTCATATTCAGCAAATATCAGCAATACGGTGTCCAGTGCAGCTGCGGGTGCATTGGAACCGAAGACCGTGACGTCGCCGAACACAGCGCAGTCATCCGTCTCTAACTCCGTGCAGTCGTCTGATGCGTCAGCCAATGACAAAGCGCCAGTGCCTCAGTCATCTGGGAAGAGGCAGCGGTCGAAAGCAAAGCGCAAGAAGTCCACGGAGGTCGGCGATGAGGTGTCATCGGAAGAAGAGGCCGACATCGATGACTACGAGGCTGACAAAGTTGAGGACGATGAATCTGCTCCCATTGTGACGACACCTCCAAATCGGACGGCGTATGAGCAACAACGATTTGCTAACATCGAGAGAAATCAGCAGCTGCTGAGAGATGCCGTATTTTCACCTTCGGAGAAGCCGCAAACAGTCGAGGAGAAGGCGGCAGCTGAAAGATCCATCCAGCGTGAGAAGCTTGCTGCTCTGGCTCTGGAGACCGGACCACCGCGGCACTCCGAAAGGATCAAGTCCAAAGACAAGCCTTCGTGAGTGTCTCTGGCGTTTGTGCAATGAGAGATTCTGACAGTGCGTTGACCAGAGTTGACGATGCGCGCCAAGTCGACGGCGCAGAGCCCGGCGCCGGTGATGAACTAGGCCGGCAGTCCGCAGACGCGGAAGTCCCACCTCTTTCATCTGGCGCTGGTGCTCCGACGACTATCACGCCGACGCAGACATCAAGCATAGCAGCAACGACGACGCACCAGCATCCTGAGTCTAACTCTTCCCATATCCATGGCGGCTCTTCACTGGCCGCTGACACCGCGCTTCCTCCGGCATCCACTTCACCTGATGCCGCCATTCCTGCGGATGATAACACCCTCCCCACGGCTGCACCACTCATTGACGAAATGACGCCGTCAAAGAGCGCCACTCCCACAGAAGACCGCGCACACTGGCCCGCATGGCTGATCACCGAACATGAGCATCTCCTGGAGGCGATTGATGACGACAATGGGTGGACAACACTGGTTGAAAGATGGGTTGCGATTGAGGAGCTGATGGGATTTCCATCTGGCAAGGTGCGTGTCAATTTCGCCTTATCAATCAGCCACTGATATTTGAACCTTCTCTCAGGGAAAGAACTTCCAACTGTCGAGTACGGGCACTCGCCCCACTGAAGTAAGCCGCTGGATTCGCAGCCGCGATTATTCGAAGCCTCCGGTCATCCTCAACGTCGATGTCTATGCCGACAGCTGGCGGATGTGGTGGATAGGTCTCCAGCCGGAGTGGCGTGGTGCAAAATGGCCATTGAGGAGACAGACGCGCCCCTCCGAGGAGTGGCTGAGCTGCATGAAAGGCGGGCGCACTGGGTTTGGGCTCGTTCTATTTTCCCTCTGCTTTTGGTACAGCGCAACAATGTCAGTGACGGAGCAACGGGAATGGGAATCGGCGCTGGAGGATGTCTTGTGGGTCGCAGACAATCTCGTCTCGCGCTTGCAGAACAAGCAACCGGCAGTCAGCGAGAGCCTGGAGCTTGAGGAAGAAACTCGCGCCGGGAAGAAGCGCTCTGCGGACTCCTCCGGAGAGATTAAGCTGCCCGAAAAGAAGTTTGTTCTTCATATTGTGATTGAATACATTTACTGATGGTCGCATCCAGGCTCAAATCAACGGGCAAGTCAGCACCCCGCAAATCAGCACGTCTCTCCGCCTAATGCATGGCCATATATGTGACGGTGTGCCATCGTTCAAGATACTCGGTTCTAACACCCGGTACTGGCGCTTCAACACGCCTCCCGGTATATTATTCCTTCGCTGTGCGGCGTTCAACATGCCGATTTCTCATGGTTTCCCCGATACGGTACTGTTCGGCGCTCAACACGCCGTCTTTGTGCGCTTACTTCTATCGGTGCTCAACGCACTGCTTCTATATGTTTGTTCTGTTGCATAGCAGTTCTTTTGTTACCCACTGTAGTCTCAAATCTCGCGCGTCAATGATATGTGTGACATCTCTGCCTCCGTCTGTCTGAGTAGCACATAGTAAACACTTTGCGAACTCTATGTGAACTTTCCTAGCCCCACGACTCGGAAGAGTAAACACTTCTGTCTGCAGATTTCGAGAAGTCTTTTGATTGAGTGGGATAGTAAATACGACAATCTGCTGGGCAGATTGTCGTAGACAAGCCACAGTATATACTATGGAGACGTAGTAGGTCCGTACAACACTTTAAGTAAATACTACGAACAAGCAGTAGGGCTGGATTTCTCAAAGTAAGTACTGTGAGCGCGGCACGGGACCACACGCCAGGCAAGAGTAATTGCGACGTGGAAGTGAATGCTGGGCCGGAAGTAAATACTATGTGAGCGCAGAGCGGTACCGCACGCAGGCAAGAGTAAATACTACGCGCACAGGGCGTGGCCCGAATAACTGAGTGGAAGTGAGTACGGAAGCAAATACCACGTGAGCGCGGAACGGGACCGCGTCCAGGAAATAGTAAATACTACGTGCATAGGGCCAGGCCCGAGTAACTGAGGGGAAGTGAGTACAGAAGTAAATACTACGTGAGCGCGGAGCGGGACCGCGCACAGGGCCTGGCCCGAATAACCGAGTGGAAGTATATACTGGTCCGGAATTAATTACTACGTGAGCGCGGAGCGGGACCGCGTGCAGGCAAGAGTAAATACTAGGCACACAGAACCGAGTGGAAGTGAGTACGGAGGTAAATACTACGTGAGCGCGGAGCGGGACCGCGCTCAGGCAAGAGTAAATACTACACGCACAGAACCGAGTGGAAGTGAGTACAAAAGTAAATAATACGTGAGCGCAGAGCGGTACCGTGCGCAGGCAAAAGTAAATACTACGCGCACAGGGCCTGGCCCGACCAAGAGGAAGTGAATACTGGTCCGGAAATAAATACTACGTGAGCGCGGAGCGGGACCTCGTGTAGACAACAGTAAATACTACGTGCACAGGGCCAGGCCCGAATAACCGAGTGGAAGTGAGTACAGAAGTAAATACTACGTGAGCACGGAGCGGGACCGCACGCAGGCCAGAGTAAATATTACGCGCACAGGGCCTGGCCCGAATAACCGAGTGGAAGTGAATACTGGTCTGGAAGTAAATACTACATGAGCGCGGAGCGGGACCGCGTGCAGGCAAGAGTAAATACTACGTGCACAGAACCAAGTGGAAGTGAGTACGGAGGTAAATACTACGTGAGCGCGGAGCGGGACCGCGCTCAGGCAAGAGTAAATACTACACGCACAGAACCGAGTGGAAGTGAGTACAAAAGTAAATAATACGTGAGCGCGGAGCGGTACCGTGCGCAGGCAAAAGTAAATACTACGCACACAGGGCCTGGCCCGACCGAGAGGAAGTGAATACTGGTCCGGAAATAAATACTACGTGAGCGCGGAGCGGGACCGCGTGTAGACAACAGTAAATACTACGTGCACAGGGCCAGGCCCGAATAACCGAGAGGAAGTGAATACTGGTCCGGAAGTAAATACTACGTGAGCGCGGAGCGGGGACCGCGTGCAGGCAAGAGTAAATACTACGTGCACAGGGCCAGGCCCGAATAACCGAGTGGAAGTGAGTACCGAAGTACATACTACGTGAGCACGGAGCGGGACCGCACGCAGGCAAGAGTAAATACTACGTGCACAGGGCCTGGCCCAAAAAACCAAGTGAAAGTGAATACAGGGAGATCCGAGCAAAGGTGATTACTACGTGAGCGCGGAGCGGGACCGCGCGCAGGTAAGAGTAAATACTATGCGCACAGGGCCTGGCCCGACCAAAAGGAAGTGAATACTGTCCGGAAGTAAATACTACGTGAGCGCGGAGCGGGACCATGCGCAGACAACAGTAAATACTACGCGAAATATTCACTACAGTATTCATCCCGAGGCCTGGAAAGTAGAGGAAAGTGATTACTACGCCGCCTGTAGAGCCCCACCAAAGTAGCTGTGATTGCAGGCACGTAGTAAAGTTATACATTCCGTTGATATTGGTACTTTCTATTTGCTACTCTAGTAGGCCAAAAGTTACCTTAATGACAGACAGGGCTCGGTAGGTGGCATCAGAATGTCGCTAGCAACCTCTAGCAACGCGCCAACGCGCCAACTCTCGCGTGCTCGATGGACGACACCGGCCCGTACAGTAATGTGTTCCGTCGGGAGGCCTCATCTCGTCTCACTTGAAAGTCGCTGCTGCCGCGGTACAGCCGTTACCCCGAGGTACGTCATTACCAGTAATGGTTGGCAACTGATGGGATGGGTCAAGGATGGGCCACACAACTGAGATCTATTCCTGGAAATACGCTGCTGCCGTGCCCTCCCGCTCCTCGGTTTCAAACCCCAATAGTGAACATGGGGAAATTTCTTCTTGTTTCCTCTACGATGATGCGTGCAATCTGCATGGTCGAAACGTGGAGGCTCCCCCGCGCTCCGAGCCTCGCAATAACGTACCTGCGTCTTCGCCGAGTGCGCTACGCACGCCCGTGGAGATAGGCTTCCGCGCGAGGTCGGCGGCGGAGACTACTGTGGATATAGCTGTTCATATCATCTCACATCATGATCGCCAGTACTAGGCGGGCGATGTTGTTGGCAACCTGGATCAAGACGGAAAGATTCAGTGCGAAATTACGTTCTCACAATACTTTTCGGTCAGTTCTCTCCCCCAAATCTACTGCAGCTTCGTGCTCAAATTTCCCGTCTCCGTTGACAAGGTTCTCCGGACCGCGCTGAGGATGGCATCCTGCTCCTCAATTTGCGAGTTATATATAGAATGAACAAATGTGCCGCGCGGTCAAGTGCGCTATCACTCCGTGTTGCCTTCACCTTGCTCAGCCGACCCGAGCATGCACGAGCCCAACAGAAACTACAGACATACGACATGTGCACCCGACGGTTCCTTTACGGAAACACTGACCAGAACGCGGCCGTACTCGAGGGCAGAGTACAGCGACATCCTGAGGGTATAAAGGCGACGCGCTCTCTGCCTACATTCCTCACCGGCCCTTTTCCCAAGAGTCGAGTATCAAGTCAAGTCGTTCTTCACCGAAATGTACTTCTCCGCCGCCTTCGTCCTCGCTGCGCTCCCCTTCCTGGCCACGGCCGTCCCGATCACGGAGACGCTGTCGGCTCGCAGCGGTGTCGCCATCCCCATCGCCAAGCGCTCCTTCCTCCACCACGCCGATGGGTCCGTCAACACCAAGCTCCTCCAGAGGAAAGTGCGCGGCTCTGTCGCGTGAGTACACTTGTCCCCGACGTGCTCGCTGCCTTGCTGATGTCGTGCGGTGTTTTCCCAGCAAGATCCAACGCGGCTTTGAGATCTACGAGCGCAACACCGGCAAGGTTCAGCCCTCGGCGCGCAACCTCAAGAAGCGGGCCACGACTGGCAGCGATCCTCTGACGGACGACGATGCTGAGCTCTGGTACGGCACGATTTCGGTCGGCACTCCAGCCAAGCAGTACACGGGTCAGTTTTCTTGCTTGCCTTGCTCGCAGAGGCGGCCCGGCTGAAGCGCTTTTTGCACACACAGTCGACTTCGACACGGGCAGCAGCGATCTGTTCTTGCCTGGCTCCTCGTGCGGCTCGACCTGCTCTGGACACACGCTCTACAGCCCCAGCGCGAGCTCCACCGCGACGGACCGCAAGAAGACGTTCACGCTGCCTCCGTCACTGGTGAACAGTATACAGACACGGTGTCCATCGCCGGCTTGACCGTACGTCCGCGCATCCCTACTTCTCACAAACTATCTGACGCGTCTTTTCTACTGCAGGCGACGGCTCAGACCCTCGGCTCCGCGAAGACCTACTCCACGGGCTTCGAGAGCTCGGACTTCCCTGCGGACGGGCTGCTTGGCCTGGCTTTCGAGTCGCTCTCCGATTACAACGCAAACCCGCTCTTCCAGACGCTCATCGCGCAGGGCAAGGTCTCCACCGAGACGTTCGGCTTCAAATTCGCGTCGTCCGGCTCGGAGCTGTTCATCGGTGGCGTCAACAGCGCGCTCTTCACCGGCAGCTTCACCACCGTCCCTGTCACCACGGCGGTCAGTCTCTATCTCCACGCGCGTTGAGTTCAACGGTGCTGATATTTCTGCAGGCGTACTGGCAGACGACCTTCGACAAGATCACTGTCAACGGCAAGAGCGTCGTGAGCAGCACCGCGGCGATCGTCGACACCGGCACCACCCAGCTCATCGGGTCCACCTCCGGCATCAAGGCGCTCTACGCTCAGATCACCGGGGCCAAGGCAGACAACTCGCTCGGCGACGGCCTCTACACCAGTACGTCCTTCCACTCGTTAGCCCACGCTACGGGCCGCTGACGCGGCGCGCAGTCCCCTGCTCGTTCAGCACCCCCATCTCGGTGACGCTCGGCGGCAAGGCCTTCACCGTCGCCCCCAGCACATTCAACCTCGGCCCCGTTTCGGAGGGATCGTCCACATGCGTCGGCGGCGCCGCTGCGGACGACGATATCGCCGACGGTAAGCACCCTCCAGGGGACCCTCCTCCCAACAGCTGCTGATGGACATGGCACACAGAGTTCTGGATCCTCGGTGACGTCTTCCTGCAGAACGTCTACACCAAGTTCGATGTCGGCAACCAGCAGATTGGCTTCGCCACCCTTGCCTGATGGATGACGTTGAGAAGAACTTGATTCTCATGCATGGTACGGCACGCATATTCACGATTATGAGCGCGGTGTGCAGCACGCGCTGTACTAAAAGCATTTGTTTATTGGTGCGCACACACTGTAGTTTCTGTCAAATGAATTCACGATCACCGAAGCCTTGTCCCGATTTGAGGAACTAAGTAAACGCGTTTGTAGAGCAGCATGTTTGCCTTCAACACGGAAGATAAGCACCCCGCGCGCATATAGCACGCTCTCGATTCTCGGCGCCATCTCGCCTGATACATTCTTCCCTTCGCATAGGCAATTGAAAGCATAGGCAGTTGGAAGCATAGGGCTAAGGCGGTGGTTGGAGCCTTGGAGGAGGGCCCAACTGAGACCCCAATGTCCGCATGGCGGCCGCGCGGAGCGACTGGATGGCACGGACCCCGCACACCGATACGCCCGCTCCGAGTATAGTGACTATAGGACAGACGGTTTTCCGTGACAAACTCTGTCGAGCCTGCTGATCAGGGCACACATACTGTACTACACCTGGATCCACCTGCGACTAGTCTCCCCGAGGCAGAGTAGACAGCTTCAACCTTCGCGTACCTGCGACGCGACGTGAGCCTTCCGGCCAATGGATCGCATATTCAGGTCTTATTTGGTCTTATTGCGACGTGAATATGTCCGGTGGGTACACTATTGCGAGCACACTAGGACAAAACATTATATTTGGTCTAGTATGTCGCTCGTTTAGTAAAACACCTGCTGTGCGGCTTTGCACGTCGCTCAGTAGTTTCGAAAATCGTCTTTCGAGTGCGACGTAATGATCAAACTCTGGAGTATTTGGTCAGCTTCGCTTGCGAAGCCAGCAGACACAATCAGCTCTGACAGCTCACCACATTCGCATCCGTTTCACAACTCCCGGTCTCCTTCGGTCCACAAGATGTTCATGCGAGGGAAAACTGTCTGCAGCTTTTCCACAGCAGCCCTCTCAACGAGACAAGTCCTGACATCGAGCTCCTGGATCGGATGTCGCGCCCTGACCTGCGCGGCGAGCATTCTGAACAAGTCGTCAAAATGGGCCTTGAACTCGTGATCGTCCTGGAAGCACAACGCCAACGACGCGAGCGCAGGGAGAAACACTGCTGGCATGTCCCGGTCTTCGTCTTGCAAGTGTCGCGTGTCCGAGAGGCAGAGTTGATCCTCGGCGGGATCCCACGATGGTCCAGCCAGAGCCTGACACAGCGCCCACGCTGCCGGCCCACACACCTCTATCTTCTGTAGCGCTAGACCAGGCACATCCGCAAAGGACGCCAGCCAAGCGTCCTTGGTAACAGTCCAGTCGCTGACGCGCAGTTCACGGAGGTGCACCGTAGGGAACGCGGAAAGCGCTGCCTGAGAAACACCGAGATGAACCCACGCCCAGCTGCTTGGTCTGATGAATGTGATGGAGAGGGCCGGGTCGGGTTCCCGTGCGGACCATGCTCGCACCCAGAGTGTGTCGGCGAGGCCCCGCGGGCTCTCGAGGTTGCTGAGGCCGATGAGGAGCTTCGCAATGCAGTGAAGAGGCGAGGTCGGCACGCGACGTAGAGTCGATAAGAGTGTATGGAAGAATGTGGTTATTTCTGGCGCGGGCTGGGATATGAGCAACGTTTGTGAGTGGTCTTGTTCATCGGAAAACCTGGGTTCGTCCGGATCGTCCATCTCCACGCCGCCACCCGCCGCGTCTTCCGTGTTGCTGGCCTCCTCGACGTAGTCCGATTCATCAGAGTCGAGCTCCACGAGCAGATCCACTTTCGTAGTGCCCGGGAGGGTGACATGGTGTACGAATGCCTCTATGACGTCCATCGTGGCAATCAGTCGAAGGGAGACGAGGTTCGGCAGCTCCGCGCCAGGATACGAGGCACCGTCATCGGAGTCGGGAAGAATGAGATGCAGGGATAACTCCTCCAATGTCCGCAAGTTGCGTAGAGCGCCGAGCACCTCACCAAGGGAGGCAAAGTTGTCCTGATACAGCTCGTCGTTGTATACGTAGCCCATGTGCAAGGTGACTAGATTTGTCAAGAGGTGGGAGGTCCACGGGAATCGCGTCACGGTGCGCAAGCGCAGATGCCGAAGAAATGGAGTATGTCCGCCGAGGAAACATTCCGGCAAGCTATTGAACTCGTTCAACTCTGTCATGAATTGAATTTCCAGCGTATCCAAGGCGGGTGCGGGCGTGCGGAGTATCAGCGCGGTCTTCTCCGCGTCGACGGCGGGACAGAATCGGAACTCCTTTGCGCGGGCGAGGCTTTGCACGATAAGGTCGACTTCATTGTCTTGAAACAGGCGCAAGCGTTGCTGAGGACGATACATGTTCAATGCCAAGGGCGAGAATCGTGCGCGCGCCAGCATGAGCTGCGTCCAATCAGAGCCCATCGCAAACTCTACGTTCGCCCATAGAGAGGAGTGGTCGAGGGCAAGCTCGCGCCAGAGACGACAGACGTGCGTGACTGTGATCCAGCCTAGAGTCGGAGCGCATGAATACTTCGGACTTGCAGAAAATGCGGCCGGGTACGAGGGTCGATCGATGTTGGATAATAGAATGAATATGTAGGCGATGAGCTCTGTGGGGAGCCGCGAGATCGGGCTGCCGGATACATGCAGTAAGACTGCGCGCCGAATTTGTTGCTCTTCAAAAGGACCATCAGAATTGACGCCAGCGGCATGGACTCGCCAGTTGGTTGAATGATCAACAGATGAGGAACATATGCCCCTCCAAAGGTGGTCTAGGCCGATGCTAGAGTCACCGTCACGTAAGAGGTGTGCTCGGCTTACAGGTGGGGGGAACGCACGATAAAAGAGGAGAGAAAGGCATTGTCGAGAACAAAAGTATGAGCTACCTGCCGGTCAGCGAGTGCCTCACTATAATAGGGTGGCCTTAGCAAGTGATATACTGAACGACGCTTTCGACGACGTACCTGGATGCTCGAGAAACTGTGATTTACAACCTGGAGAGAAGGAGATCATGACATTAAGTTTATAAGCCTGCATATCTAGTCAAGGAAGCTTTGTGAGTTGTGCGAAAGGGTCGAAAGCAAGTCGAAAGGGCGATGAGTCGCCGATGACCAAGTCACAAAGGCCAAAGATATTCAGCGGCCCGGGCTACCGGCCGGCACCGGCCACCCGACCACATCGTCGCGATCATGTGACACGGGGAGGTTGATTCCGAACGCCAGCTTCCAGCCTGAGTGCGGCGACTCTTGACTTGCTTGACTCTTGCCTTGTCGTCGTCGTCGACCGCGCTCGAACTCTGCGCTGATTCAGCTTTGATCACACCCTAACTGCCCCAGGTAAGTTGTGCAGTGATATTCTTCGATGAGATGAACTGAGGGTCGCGGCGACTTCTACTCATAGTTCTGAAGGAACGCGATACCATGGCGATGCTTGAGACACCCTCACGGATATGGAGGCGCATACAAGAAGAAGAAAATCACGATATGCCATCTCTTCCGTCACTTCCTGCCTTCGACGACTCCGCGGAAATTCAAGAGTCGACAACAACTGACGAGAGCCACGACGACGCCATTCTGTCAATTCCTCTTCATTCAACTCCTGTTGCACCATCGCATTACGCCACAGCGCCCGCACTCCCCACATCAAGTGCATCCAGCACTGCAAGATTTGCGCAATCACTCGCCAGCCGAGCTAGCAGGTCGTCGGCGTTTTCGTCTTCAGCATCACTCAAGAGGTCGACGCCTTCAACGGCCGAACAACAGAACAGCCTCAGCTTCGACGATATCAGCGCTATCCCATCGCTTCCGGGTGCACCACATGGTTTTGCAGAGGCAGACATGGACGTGAGCGTGGTCGTGCAGGAGGAGGACGATCTGTCGCTGGCAGATGCGCTGAGGTCGATCAGCAGAGCGGGTTCGCCAGAGTACGAGGCGAGCAAGAAGGACAGGAGTTATGACTACTCGGTCAGTCTGAAATCTGAGTCCAAGGTGCGCCAATTTTGCTGTTTGGGTACCCGCTGCTGATGCCCTCTAGGCATCACCTTTTGACAAGATGCGCAACGTCAATGTTCGCCGGCCCCTCCCGCGCATGCGCACCCCGTCGCTCACGCGTACAACCCCATCCCCCTCTTCGTCCGAGTCGAACTCAACGCCACACAGTAATCGCTCATTTGGACACATGCGATCGCCCATGGCTGCACTGTCTGTTCCTCTCCCGCCTTCCAACAACGCGTCTCCTGCGCAGCTTACTTCAGCAGAGGAAGGACCTCAGTCGCCGGACGACCTTCAGCGGAACGGCGCCTACTCTGCTCAGCAAGACGAGGGAGCAGAAGACGAAGTCGGCGACGCTGAAAGTGGGCAGTCTGAACGCGAGCCAACCTTTTCATCCGAAGGGGCCCCCACTCCGCGGTCAAACCCTCTATCTGCTCGGTCGCCATCTGCTCCGCTAACAGCCTTTTCGTCTCCCGCGGCGTCCGTTGCATTCACACCTACCCCTGCCTTCCTTCCGCGCCCCCGTGCGCGTTTCCTACCATCAACGCCCGCCCTACATGTCGATGACCCTACGACTCCCTCCGCCCGCCGGCGGTCCTTCCTCATGGACGTTATCAACTCAACAGCGCGTCCACGCCTAGCAAACCCAACGCCACATCCTCTCCGGACAATACCCATGGAGACGCCAAGTTCAGGCGGCAGCAGCGGCAAGAACGATGGCGCGCCCATGCTGGTAGAGACCCCAATCAGCGCGCGTAACAGCGAAGAGCCCGAGACCGCACGCCCTCTGCGCCTCCAGGCCGCCTTTGCCGGCATCACGCCCGGCCCCCGCCCCCGTGCGCGCGCCGCCGGCCGGCTCTCGCACCCGCTCGCGAACGCATGGCCCGCCGCGTCCGAGTCTGAGTCCGAGACGTCGCCCCACGAGCGCGCTTCCTTCGTCTCGACCGCGTCCTCGCACGACCTGACGGTGCCGGTGCACGCGCGAGCGAATGCCTCATTCGATCCCGTGTTAGGACTCGGCGCAGGCGGGCATGGCGTGGGCCGCTTCAACGCGGGCAAGCTAAACACCTACCTGCACGGCCTCAACCGCCGCCTACAAGAAGAGAGCGAAACGCTTGCAGGGGCAGTCGGACTGCTGCGCGAAGAGAACTATGGCCTCGCAGAGGAGAACGCAACGCTGAGGGATGAGCTAGAGGAACTGCAGGCCGTAGTGAGGGGTGCGGGCAGGCGTGGAAGCGGCGGGCGTAGGGTCAGCGACATTGGGCTGACGCTGGGCAACGTCGCGGAGGATGCGGGCGGCGAGGGGTGGATGGAAGAGAAGGCCGAGATGGAGGAGGAGCTGGAAGCGGTGAAGGCAGAGCTCGAGAGGCGCATCAGGGAGAAGGAAGACGCTGCAGGTGAGCTGCAGGAGGAGCGTGCTGCGCGTTCGCGGGACAAGGAGCGCTGGCGAGAGAAGATGGGCGAAGTCGAGCAAGGCGTCGAGGGCATCATCCACGACCTCGAAGCCAAGCTAGCCAAAGCCGAACAGAGGGCCCAGGACGCGGAACAGACCGACTCGCGTTTGAAGGAACTCGAGCGCGCCGTCGAGGAACTCGAGCAAGAGAAGCAGTTCGCCGAAGCCCGGGCGGAGAAGGCAGAGAAGGTGCTGGAAAGCGGGCGTGAGCTTGGTGGCGAGCTGCGCGCGGCGAACGAGAAGCTCGGGAAAACGATGGCGGAGCTGCGCACTGCGCAGGCGCACATCGAAGACCTGGAGCACGAGCTAGGCCAGGCGGAGGAGCACATCGCAAATTCGGAGAGGGATGTTCGCGCCGAGCAGGAGCACTCTCAGAAGCTTGCACAGGATCTGGAAGCACGCAACACCCGACTCGACGCAATGGAACAGGATCTAATCACAAGGGAGCAGGCGCTCGGGCAGGCCGAAGAAGAGCTTGAAGGTGCAAAAACATACATCGCGGAACTCGAGACGGATGCCCACGCTGCAGGCGAGCACATTGACGCGCTGGAGGGCGATTTGGAGTCGTTGCGCGAACAGCTGGCCACCGCTGCGGCGGACGAAGAGCAAACTGATCAAGACTTCGAACACATTCAAGCCGAGGCCAACCGCAACGCTGAGCTAGCGCACCAAATGGAGGAGGCTATTGATGCCGCTGAGCAGAAGATCCGAGCCGACGAGGCTACGATCTCAGACCTGCGGCGCACTATTGCATCCCTGGAGCGCGAACGCGAGCGGTCCCGCACCGAGCCATCGCGAAGCCGCAATCCTGACGATGCTGCGGATGAGTCGGACGCGCAAATTCGCGCGCTCGAAGAGGAGCTCGACGATGCGTACCGCGAGATCGGACGCCTCAATGGCGCGCTGGCGCAGTCTCCTGCCCGCAAGGCGATGGACCGCGCGCGCGAGGCAAAGCTTGAGATCCTGGAGAAGGAGAAAGAGGAGCTGGTGGTGCGTCTGCAGAGCATGCGCGCGCTAGTTGGCGTGAGCACCCCAGGCAAAAATGGCAATATAAGTGGTGTGTCCCCGTTGCATCGCCAGGTGCTCAACATGACGATGAAGACACCGAAGACGCCCGGAGCACCACTAAAAGACGTATGTAATTCCTGATTGTCGGCATGCTTAGTACTGATGAGGCTGTAGATGTCGTGGCTGCATCCAACCATGGCGGACGGCTCAACGTCGCAGTATCTGACCGAAATCCAGCGTTTGCAGCAAGAACTCGACCGCGCCAACGACGACATAGACGAGAAGCTTGACCGCCTCGAGCAGGCCGGCTTTGGCGTTGTCGAGCTCACTCAGCAGCTCGACGACGAGCGCGCCCGAATGGCTGTGCTTGATGACGATCTCGCGCGTCTGGAACGGCGCGAGAGTCGTAGACTGCGGCGCCTCGAGAAGGTCAGGTGCACAAATTGTCGCACCAAGATGGATCTGCGCAGCTTAAATCGCGCCGCAGACGGCGATGAAAGGTATATTCATCGATTTTAACAGCAATTGAGTACTGATGTGGTCCCGTGTAGTTCGTTGGAGTTCTCGACCTTGAACTTGGAACCGCCCACCCCCCCAACAAAGTCGGCTGAGTCTCTACGGACGGAGATGCAAGCCGTCAACAAGCAACTGTCCGTCATGAAGAAGCAGTGGCAAGACGAACGGCGCCAGCTGCTCGGTGACAAGGTTGCCTTGCAGGACGCGGCAAACCGTCTGAATGCCCAAGTCCGCGATGCAGAACAACGCGCTGCTGAGACGGAGCGTGCCAGTCAGAAAGTGAAGAGCAGCGTTCAGACGGTGCGTTGTTCTTCACAAGTGGAGCAAGCGTATATATGCTTATCGAGGTATAGGAGCTCGAGCAAGCAAAGAGGGTTATCGCTGACCTCGAGGATGACTTGAAAGCTGAACGCTCGCGGCTGCGATCCATTACGACGAAGCAGACTAAGGCCGAGCGCGACAAGGATGGCATCTTGCTCCAGCTGAAGAGGACTGAATCAGTAAGTTGGACGAAAGGTGATGAATTCGTAGTTATTCATGATATGTAGGACATGGAGGACGTCCGGCAACAGCTACAGCGCATCAAGAAGGACAATAATGAGCTTGAGCATGAGCTGCGCGGTAAGTGTACTATGCTTGACCTGGCATGGACTTGGTCTGACCGTGTTGAGCCCATCAGCCAATGCAACCGCTGAACAAAAAGCACGCTTGCTTGAGGCAAAATCCTCGCAGAACGCTGAGACAATAGAGCACCTTCGGCAAGAACGATCTCTTCTCATGGCAGATCACAAGAAATTGCAGCAGCGCTTCCGCGAGGCCTCCGAGGTGAGTCCCTTTCGACATCGGCTGCAGCGTATATTGACGACGCACAGCAAATCAACAAACTGCGCGACGAGCACGCCGCCTCGCAGACGTCGCACAACACCCGGCGACATGCGCTCGACCTGCAGATGCTCGAGATCGAAGACCTCAAGCGCGCACTCTCCGAGCGCACCGACGCGCTGCAAGCGACCACAACCGCGGGCAAGGAGAAGGAGCGCCTCGCAGCGGACCTCGCTCGCGTGCGGCGCGACGCGGAGGCGCTCGGGCGCGACCTGAAAGCGGAGCGGCGCCGCCGCGAGGAGGGCGAGGCTGAGCGCAAGCGCGAGCTGCAGAAGATCGGGCGCGCGCGGAAGGAGGCGGAGGAGGCGCGCGGGCAGCTGGAGAAGGCGGAGCGCGCGCGAAAGCAGGCGAGCGCGGAGGCGCGGGTGCTGAGGGAGCGCGTGGATGTGCTGGAAGATCAGCGCAAGACCGCGCGGACAACGTGAGTGGGCTTAGTCCGGCGGAGACAAGCAGTCGTCTGACGGGGATGGCACTCGCAGGGATGACAGCCAGCTTGTCGCACTGAAGGCGCAGCATAAGCTGGAGAGCAAGGGCCTTGTTGTCCAGATCCACTACCTTAAGGCCAAGTTCACGCGCGAGAACACGCTGCGCACAGGGCTCAGCTACCAGAAGCGCTACCTCCTAGTTCTGCTGGCGCGCCACGAGCGAAGGTGGGCCCATTATTTTCTCTTTTCTGTTTCTTTGGGAGGAGACTGAAGAACTTTATGCACAGCGAGGAGAAGGTGCTGGCGTCGATCGCGCAAATAGGCTTCCTGGTCCCCGGCCCGGCGGTGCCGCGCAAGAAGACGCTGAAATCCGTCGCGTTGAGCGTTGTCTTCCTCCAACGCGCGAAGTAAGTCCGAGCACTTCCAGTCACTGCTGCATGCTCATCATAACGTCTGCAGACGTGCGAGCGATGCATGGCGCGCGCAGTGTGCCCACAAGCCTGCGGTGAAGGCTGCGCTCGAGGACGTCCGCCGGCGGCGCAAGCCTGCGGAAAGCGCGCATGTGGGGCGTTCGTGAAGCGATCGATGAGCATTTTTTTTCGTTCTTGTCTGCATGTTACCATATCTTTATATGCGTGCGCGCGCACTTTCGTGTTCGTGAACGGGACTTTCTGTATCGCGTAGAGTGTACTCGTACGAGCATTGTACATTATGCAGTCTTGTGATTTCAACATTAGTTATATGCATGTATCGGGGCATGCTCGGAACGAAGTCACGCCGCGAGCTTCGCTCGGGCGATGGCTTGTTCATACTGCCGCTGAAACGGCCCCTACGGCGAACGGTGAGCGACTGCATGCGCCATGCTCATCAAAGCGGAACGCACCTCGCCCATCCTGACACTCTCCCGAGCAGCCGTGCTCTGTGGGACTTCGAACACACGCGCCTGAACGCGCTCGCCAAAGCGCTTCGTCGACGCACGCCGGTGCGCGCGGACGAGGAGCCAGCCGAGGAGCGTGAACGCAGAGACAACGCCCAAGGTGCCCATGGCGATGGCGGCTTTTGTGCTGGTGGATGATGCATTGGGTTGAGCCTGGGGCGGGGGGAGCGACGGAAGGCCCGTGGTAGAGACGATAACGGTCGACTCGGGCAGACCTGCGGGCCTCGTCAGTCGAGGTGAGGGGACGAAGAAGGGGCGTACCGCCAGCGCTCTGCGCTTCCGTGGCATTCCACGCATCGTGGACCTGTGATAAAATCGCGTCATGCTTCGAGCAGGCTTCGAAGATGGCCGCGGACGTACGTCGGCGAACGCCCAGTGCGGCACGCGCGTCGTGTTCGGGACGATGATGTGGCTGCTATCAAGCCTGCCAGTGCCACGCGTCAGCTGGTCAGCGGCGCTCAGATAACGGATATACTGTGCGTACTGTTGTGATGTGCAGTTGTACGTCGTGAACCAGTCGGCCCAGCTGAACGGGACGGGAGGAATGCGATCTATCAGATGGTGGAAGCGGCGGTGAAAAATGGGGTCACGAACGAAGACCACGCGCGCTGCTCGCAAGCACTGCATGCGCTGGCGAGGGAGTACATCGGGGCGTTGCAGACACAGCCTGAGCTGTATCAGCTAACGAGCGCGATGTACAGATGGCGAGGCATATGCGCACCTGCGTCGCACTGTGCCAAAATGACGGCCTCGACGGCACATGGTGTCTGACCGAGGCTGTTGTACATCTGTGCAGCACAGGCATGAGATAAAGAATGTAAAATGACAGCTGAGGGTACGCACCCATTCCCACCCCGGTTCACAGTCGCCTAGGGGAGTCGATACCGTCTGCGCAGCGACACCGACTAGGTTCAGCAGACTCGACAGCATGTACACGGCAACCACGAGAGGGAGCATCGCGCGGGCGACAAGAGTATGCGGCATATCAAATGATCTGAGGACTTCTTATATAGTCTTGCGGTGCCAGCTAGCAGGAACTTCCGAAGACATCGAGTTCAAGATTGAGTTCGTCCAGAAGGCAGACATCAAGGGGCGAGTTGGGGCGAAGGCACCCACTGGCAGGCGCGGTCAACCTCACAGGTCGGCGTTCCAGTTCGGCAGGAGACCTAGAATCATGAGACGGCTCAAGTGTTGTCGGTGTGGAAGAGGTGAGCGCGACTCTTAACTTATTACAATCAGTGGCATAACAGGCGCAAATAACGGCCCGGGTGTCGCGGCCGCGCAAGTCGAAGAGCTCACTGGCAGGCTGTCTACGTGACTCAAGCCCTGATCAGCCTTCCTCGTCAATTACTTGTGCGCATAGGAAACGCGGGCTTCATTCTACGAAGTGCAGACGAGAAACTCGTGTCTCCGTCGATGGTCTAGTCACCGGCACTGACAGATACAATGTGCGTACCCCGGCCCGCCCCCCTTTTTATTTCGGCGCCGGCATTTACGACCGTCTAGGCCACATGTAACATGCGATGATTTCTGGAGAGCTGTCTCCTCCACTCGTTTGTCTCAGCTCGGAGGAGTCGCCACATTTTCCGTCGCATCCGCTCTCAGCCGCGGCAGCATCACCGCAACAAGGAGGAGCATCTACAGAGCTCCTTGACCGCCTTGCGTGACCAACGCCGTGGCGAGGTCGAGGCGATCATACTTGTCAAGAAAGCAGTCGAAGACATCTATTTGGAGAAAAAGCACGCCATCATAACAGCAATCACATCGCTCAGAAACCAGAGCAACGAATTGGCCCCGTTTCGCGACTTCCGCCCGAGATACTGTACTCTCGCTCGTAACCGGAGTCTCGCGGACGCCAATGCTCCTGGAGACTCAAATAGAAGCTCGCCGCCCTCGTACAGCGCCCCAAGCGAAGCATATCCGCGCTCTTGCCCCGCGGCTACCAATGATAAATATATATTTTGAGCTCCATGCGAAGTACGGAACGCATTATAACTAGATCCAAATTCTTTCGCTTTGTGGGCCGATCCACTCGATATACAGCAGCAGCTTCCTTACGTACGAACTCAAATCTTGTATGCAAGAACGGTGAAGAGGGAGACATCCGGCTTGCCCTCGAGGAGGTCCTTGAGCTTGGCCTCAAGCGCCAAGGTGTCGACGTGCAAGAGGTGCTCCGTGCGATCCTCAGCCGACTTGAATACGGCAACTCCGCCGAAGTCGTTGGCTCCCTCCTGGAACACGTACCATAAGGCCGGGATCTCAGTCTCAACAGCGCGCGTGCGGGCCTGTTAGCGCACCACGAAGTCAGAATGCGCTCGAGGGGGAGAACGAGGTTGCAGAGGCGGCTTACAACAAGGGCGTCCTTGACGGCGGCGGCCATCCCATCCTTCGCCTTGAGCAGGACGCGTTGGCCAACGGGGAGGTCCGTAGCGGAGGTCGTCGCCTTGTGTGCAATGATGTCGGTGAACGCCATTTGCGGGGCAGCGCCGAGCAGCGAGAGCCTTGGGTATCTCGCCGTTGGCATGCGCGTTGCGGCCCGCAGCGTTCGAGAAGGTGTCGAATATGCCATAGGACTCCTTGCCGTCGACCTTGAAGGCGAACCACTGGAGGGTTTCGGGCTCCGCCTCGACGAGCGGCCGGCCGGCGGCGAGGAAGGCCTGGAGGGCGGGCGAGGAGCCCTCCTTGGGTGTGAGGACGGCGTTGATGGCAAGAGAGGCTGTCGGGGTAGAATTAGCAACAAATGTCGGCGAGATGCGTCGAGACGTACGAGACATGTTACTGGAAATGGTAGGAGTAGTGGGTGGTAATTAATGCGTTGGAATGGTGCTGATTTTATATGATGGATCGTCTGTTAGAACGACTGTCCTCTGTGGATAAGGTCAGCCATGGAGACTAATCATTTAATCATCTGTCAAAGTCAGCTACGGAGACTGCTGATCGAGCAGCACGAGATTGCTTATACATATATATCCTTTTACGCTGTGTGGTCAGCCGAAAAATAGCGCTGCGCCTGCGCCACAGGTCGAGGACGAGTAGCGCCGCGGGCATCTCGGCAAGAATCGCGCGCTACTGCTGTAAATAGAGCAGTAGTCTCGGCGCCGAGGAGGCTGAGTTGAAGACCGTCGAGTCCGTTCGGGCGGGGGCAAAGCAAGGGTGAAGAGAGCAACCGATCGCCTTGGGGAGTAACAGGAAGGTCTCGAAGAGCGTTCGAAAGGGGCTTCGGTACTGAGGATACACGATGATGGAAATTGAACGCAGAGCAAGACGAGCATATTACCGTCTCCGAGAGCAGCATGCTGATTGTCTTCAGTAGTCTATGTAAGTAGTACGCGTACTCGTGAATTGGCGCACGGCCAACTGGGGGGCGGAGGAGACTTACATGCCATCCCTTGCTCGCTGCCTGTCTCTCGTGTCTCGTTGCAAGCCGAAGGTTCTCATCTTGACGTGCAGGGATGTAGAGCGAGACTTGCGAGAGTTTGATGTGGAATTTCAGTGATTGGAAGATACTGAAGATGGCAGAAGATGCAAAGTGAGGTTTTGAAGATGATGGCAAGCGTCCGCGACCCAAGTTGTCGTCGTGGTCGAGGTGAAGGAGAGCAGCCAGCAATTGAAGCTGCCGCGGCCGCAAGCTCGTGCGCTCCCGGGCCCCGGCCCGCGCGCCAGTCCGCTCAGCTTGCCTTATGTACCTCCCGCCTAAGTACAGCCCCACTCTGAGACTCATACAGCGTGGCAGTTCGCCGAGCTTCCCAAGTGATATGTTTCCGATGCACGCCGAACACACGTGGCTATGTGTGGCCGAGTCACTGCGTTCCGAACAGAGAAACTTGCCTCAAACAATCACGGTCACCTCCCAAAGCAAACAGCCAGTCGTGCGAGGTGTGCAATATCGCGGCCTATGGAGGGCCAACATATGGAGAGTCACGTTGAACTTGTTCCTGGAAAAAGGTGCGCGACAAATCTCTTTGAATGAGCGCTGTCGGACTGAAGTCTGCCTCACAGCACTTCGGATTTCTGGGAATCCACCCTCTTGTCGCGATTGTCTCAGACCGACACCTGCTCCCCCGAATATTTATCCACGTTGCAAGATGAAAGAGCCGCCGTCGCGACTTTGCTGTTGATTCTGGACGCCCGCATCAACTCGTGCGCGCCCGTCTCTCGCCTTCCGCCCGAAGTCATGGGCAACATATTCTTGTATCTTCTGAGCCAAGAGCGGCACGAGAGAATCGAGGTCGCTGGTCATGTCTCGCGCACGATGCCGTGGATACGGTTGACCCATGTCTGCCGCCACTGGAGACAAGTCTTTCTCAACAATGCATCCCTATGGGGTCACATCGTGGTCCCACTACCCCCACAGTGGGCCGAAACAATCCTTGAACGCTCTGGGGACGCGCCGCTTGTCATTACTTGCTCTCGCGAACCCTTTAGGGAAGAAAGAAGCCCGCCCCCAATGGAGATGCCCGTTGACACCCTCGAATATGTCCAACACATCGACACCGGTGCCTTTGAAGGCGACCGTGACGATCTCGCGGAACTGCTACGTACGCCGGCCCCACTCCTCGAGATCGCCCATGTCGACCAAGTACCCGCCTCCGACCTGTTTGCAGACAGTGCACCCCGCCTACGCGTGCTGAAGCTGTCCCACGCCCAATCTTTGCCGTGGACGGCGTCATTTTTACCGAATCTTGTGACGCTGTCACTGTCCTGTTATTTGACAAGCTATCCCCCTGTTGACGAGTGCATTGCTGGGCTGCGACGCCTCTCCCAGATCCAGACACTCTCCTTGACCAACTGTCTCCACCCATTTTCTTCCCTACCCCAACCCTCGGACACTTCCCAGATGGTCACGCTTCCGTCATTGCGCACACTTGATATATTCGGCGCACTCGAAGAATGTGTTGGCTTTCTCCGACATCTGCACGCCCCCAACATCATCACACTACGTGTGTCATCGCACATGGCAGGCGTGTCAGACTCTGCCCCGCTGTACCCGTTCCTCGCGCCCCCGCGTGGGTATGCGGCGGACCCATTTCGCGCCATCGAGTTCTCCTCAACATACAATACCAATATCACCGTCACAGCGCGCCATGCGATCGGCGGATCGATAAGCCGGGTCTTTGGGTTCACTTGGGACACATCGGGGGTTGTCGAGGGCATCCGAGCGCTCTCCGAGGAGATGGGCGTGCGCAGGCTACGCTCACTTTCGATGAGTCTGATCGCCCATATACACGATTTCTTGCTCTCGCCGAAGACGTGGCTCGACAACTTTGGCACAGCTGCAAAGTTGCGGAAGCTATCGGCCGCGGGGAGGGCGGGGTGGACGCTGTGCACGATATTGTCTGCGAGCCTAGAGGACGGGGCATGGCTGCGAACCGGCGCGACGGGAGGCGATATTTTGTGGCCCCAGCTAAGCACACTGAAACTGAAATGGGTGGCCCTAGGGCACCGTTTCTCGCGGGAGGATGGGGTGGAGGAAGGTGACGAGTCTTTCGGCGTGTCCGTCGGGGAGGTTCTGCTCCGTGAGCTTGGGCGGCGACAAAAGCGCGGTGTTCCCCTCAAACAACTCCGACTCATCCGATGTGGAGCAACGCGCGAATGGCTACGCAAGGCAGAGGATGTGGTAGGCTGCGTGTCAGCAACGGGGGACAAAAATGTGAACCAGAGCGATGAGGAGTAGGGGAGCGCATGATACATAGAGGTTGTTACGCTTGTCCTCGCTTGCTCTATTTGCTGTGTATGACCAGCGAGTGCTCTTTATTTGTCATGGCCACACCCCGACTCCGGAGATCTTCGCGGAGCAGGTGCTCATGCGTTTAGCGTTGACGAAGCTCACGTAAGTGCTCGGTTGTTGATAGAGAGCATAAGTACCACGTAGTATAACAGAATGAGTGAAAGTACAACGCCGCCGCAGGCAGGTCCATGCACAGTGTAAACGACGGAAGGAACGAGCGGGAAGAGGGGTGTCACAGCCAAGCAGCTTCGACCTGGACAATAACTTGAAGGCGCGCGTGGTCTGCCTGTAAACGACGGCACTGTAGGGAAACCATGCCGTCAGTATATTCCCGGGTCGCTGAGAAGAAGACATACTTTCACCCGTGCAAGGTTTCTCGATCCTGTATCTCCTAGCAAACAAACTGTCTCGGCGCGCGCAGCGACAACATGGAAGACTTGCTGCGAGGAGAGGCGGCGAGGCGACAACACAAGCCGGGCGACGGGCGATCAGGCGACCATACAGTCCTCGGAATGGTAGAAGGTGAGCGCAGCAGGCCGGCAAGATGGGTAGATACCTTGCCCTGGGGCCTGAAGCGGGCTGTCAGAGACGCGTGATTGTGAACGAGGGCAAGAGCGCTGCAGCACCAGAGGCATACGGAGGAGGCATCGGAGGCTGAGTGGTGCGGGGTAGGTGAGCGCATGCGCAAAGGCAAAATCTCCGGCGCACCTCCAGCCATGACCAGTGCCGATGCAGCCTGCCTTCTTCCTCGCAATGCACTCTCAGCTCGCAAACCGGGCGCCGAAAGCGCGCATTGACAGCGTGATATCCATGTTCGAAAGTGAGTTGTCCGCGGACAAGCATCAAGAATCGAAAGGCCGCAATATGGAGGCGTGCACAGTCGGTTACCTGCGAATCGGCATGAATACGGCTCATAGTAACGCCTGCGGAGAGGTTACGACGTACCTGAGTTGGCCCTGTTGCCTTCCCTCACTGACTCTCGTGCCTCGTTTGAAGTCGAACTTGCGCATCCGAGCCACGAGACATGAGAGTGAAGGATCGACGACGCATGGCGGCTCAGTGCGTAGACGAGGGCAAGGAAAGTAAAGGAGCGGTGGCAGAGGGGTGTCACTGCCAGCCCGCGGTCGAAGTTGCCGGCGACCAGATTTTTACTGAGCCAGTGTCACCGTAGACGAAGCACTAGGCCACCAGCTGCGAATGAAGCCACGTATTCGACCGCCGGGAAGTTGGGATGTAACAAGTAGCTGTGGAAGGTTGCTGAGGCGCCTGAGCGCACCCAGTGAGTGCACCTAGTCTGCTTTTTGTCGCGGGGGTCTTAACGATTGGTGACGACTTCAAAGTCCGCTCCCTTCTACGGGCAGTGCGCCACCGACGCGCTGAGTTTGAACGAGGCGGTGCGCCGAGCGCGGCGACTTCTCCGTACTCGTACTATCTCTACTCTATGGAGGCTCTAAGCGATCAGCCTCGATTGGGAGGTCGCGGCACGCTCGGCTCACCCCGTCCCCCAGAACTCCTACCTGTATTAGTCAGATAGTATTTAATTGATCAATATCCAGTGATGAGTACCCGTAGCCAAAGATAACGGGACAGTAGATAGTAAACAATACACAGGATACATATAGTGAATGTGGTGAAGGACTCGGAGAGTAAATGAAGCAGACCAAACTATAGGGCAGAATTGACATAGTCGGACTTAATGACTTCGAGTCGGACCAGATTCAGAGTAGGACTCAAGTCGGATTCGGACCAGACTGTCGGACCAAAGTCGGAGTCGGGCCAGAGTCTGAGTCTGAGTCTGAGTGGATTTGGTGGCAATATGAGGTGAGACAGACTCGGACACGTATCGGGACTGACAATAGACGAAGTTCACAGTATCATGCTGCGGGCAGCAGAGGAAAAGTCCGAGTTAGAGTTGGAGTCCGAGTTGGACCGGATTTGGAGTCGGAATCGGATCGGAGCGTCGGACTGGAGCGTCGGACTAGAGTCAAACTTGGATCAGAGCATCGGACCAGAGCGTCAAAGAAGAGTCGGACTTGAATCGGAGCATCGGATGGAGTGTCAGACCGGAGTCAGACTCGGATTAGAGTGTCGGACCAGATTTGGAGTTGGAATCGGATCGGAGCGTCGGACCAGAGTCAGACTCGGATCGGAGTGTCGGACCAGAGCGTCAAAAAGAATCGGACTCGGATCGAAGCATCGGATCGGAGTGTCAGACCGGAGTCAGACTCGGATTGGAGCGTCGGACCAGAGTTGGACTCAGATCGGAGTGTCAGACCAGAGCATCAGACCAGAGTTGGACTCGGATCAAAGCGTCGGACCAGAGTCGGACTCGGATTGGAGCGTCGGACCAGAGCGTCAAAAAGAGTTGGACTCGGATCTAAGCATCGGATTGGAGTTTCACTGGCAGACCAGAGTCAGACTCGGATTGGAGCGTTGGACCGGATTTGGAGTTGGAATCAGATCGGAGTGTCAGACCAGAGTTGAACTCAGATCGGAGCATCGGACCAGAGTCAGAATCAGATTGGAGCGTCGGACCAGAGCGTCAAAAAGAGTCGGACTCGGATCGGAGCATCGGAACAGAGTGTCAGACCGGAGTCAGACTCGGATTGGAGCGTCGGACCAGAGTTGGACTCGGATCGGAGTGTCAGACCAGAGCATCGGACCAGAGTTGGACTCGGATCAAAGCGTTGGACCAGAGTCGGACTCGGATCGGAGTATTGGACCAAAGTCGGAGTCAGACCATAGTCAGAGTCAGAGTTAGGGGGAAATTGATGTGTAGATAAAACCTGGACAAAGCACTAATCGGAAGGCGTAGTATGCTCAGGCTTCCACACTCTGAAGGTGCAATGTTTTTCTAAGTCCTTCAGAATAAATTGTGTTGCCACACTGAAACACGGGGGTCTAATTCCGAGGTGGTCACGTGATATTGGATTAGTGAGCATGCACCACTCTGCCATACCACCTGATAAGGGGATTCACTTGGCTTGAACTCTGTATTTCTGTATTAGGAAGGTGGATGACACATTTGTAGTGGCTGGGGTCCTGCCACTGATGGGATCAACAATTTCCTCTTATGGGCTGATCTCTTAGAGCCTCCATACTACTCTTACCTCTGCATGTTCCTTCGACACATGAATACAGCGATTTACACCCTCCCACTGCCATGAGTCACTCGACCTCCTTCGAGCCTATGGATGTCGACGACGATCCGAATCCTAGTGCACCGCAAACTCCCAGTAGACGAGCACAATTAATCGAGGAGATACTGCAAGCCCTCGATGAGCGCAACTGGACCCTCGCCACCTTCCTGCGCGATCTTCTTTCCGAGGATCGTGCCGACAGCAACAGCAAGCGGATATCGCAGGTCCTCGCATCATTTCTTGGCGGCAAGAACAAAGCCAGGATAACAGCGGTCGACATCGTAGAGCTCATGTACCAGAGCTCGTACAGTCGGCCGATCATACGACGCAGCTCTAGCAATAGGCCTGCAAGTGCCGTTGCACCTCAAGATTCCACAAAGATGTCACGATGGCATCTGCAGCAGTGGGCAATATCCACTGTCGAGGCGATGGTCGACTCCGAGTCCGCGCAGGTCGCAGGCAAGGATGGCGGCTTCCATCTCCCGAGCAAGAACGCGACATGGGACTTCATACACACCCTTTCCATGTCGCATATCCTTTCTATTGTCGAGCGCAAAGGCCCCACCCTCCTTCGACTGCTCACATCTGCGGCGATCCCCGCGGGCAGGCGCCTTGAGCCAATTCCGGCCGGTATCCCACCATATGGGACATATTTGTCCAAGCCTATCGAAGAAGGCACTGGAAAAAATGCTCAGAACCCTCTCATTGTAAGTGACCTGCATTTGAGACGTCTTTCTGGGTCTAATTGTGCCTTTAAACATTAGATCGTGCTGGTTGCATGGCAGCGCGCAATCTGCGATTCACCGCCTTCCAGAAGCTTGTCGGGGTATGGCTGTTTGCAAATACAGCCCAGAACAGTATCTACGGTGTACTCAGCCGCATTGGCCTGTCCGTATCGTACACTTCCGTCATGAACCTTCTTCGCAAGCTAGGAAGCTCGGCTCTCGATACAATACGCGAGACGGCCAAGGCGCGAGCCTTTGTACTCCTCTACGATAACATCAATAGGATGCATCCAGGCCGACCTCCCATACCGCCGTCGCGACAAAGAGAGCGGTCCTGCGGTCCTCTCCCGTCTCGTGGAGGGCTGCCAGACCCTCCTTCTGTTGGATTTCGGATCGGAAGGACCTGCGCTGAGCGCAAGGACCCGTTTCACTCATACTTTGACCCGTCTCATATCTTCTATTAGCAAGCACAATGCGCAGCGCGCGCACGAGAAGGACCGAGCATCTTGCTCGGACCTGTATACCACGAGCTTTGCTCGCGCCATCTTGTTCCCTTATTCTTTACCTGTTTTGCTTTACTACTGAGATGTCCCCACCCGTGTGTCGCTCATCGCTTACTCCCGCGCCTATCTCGTCGCCTAGGCCTGTTCCCTCTTGCCTTCACCCCTGCGCTTCTTTATTATCTCTCTACCTTCTTGCATTCCGGGCAGTTCATAGAGTGCATGTGACGGATGACAGTGGTTGCGGCAGGTTTGAGGGACGCAGGGAGGAGACGGCGAAGGTACTGTGTGACACGATGACCTTGTTCAATCGTGTCGCAGTAAATGATCCATTTTTTCAGATTCGACGGGCGAGACATCTCTGCGGGGACAAGCCAGTCTAGGTCTCGAAATGCGTGCCCCGTGTATGCGTACTGAGCCTCTCGGAAGACGAGGTGAACATTTCGGCGCTCGCAGTCGCGTTTGTCCAGGTGGTAGGTGCCTGCCCGGAACCCAAGACAGCGGATAATTTGATTGAACTGACGGCCTTTTTCGACGCTCGCAGACATTGCGAGGAATGTGAGGTGCTCCGGGCCTCTCGAACGAAGCGTCCAAATGTCGGCATACGCCTTCCGGAAGTCCGCACCCGACTGGTCGACAAGGTGAGCCTCGTCTGTCGCAAGCACCTGCCAGCGCGCGCGAAATATCTTGTCTTCTACGAGCTTGCGAAAATCTTCTCCCTTGAGGTTCTCGGGGGAAGTGGTGATGACCTGGTAACGGCATTCACGCGCTTCCCGCCAGAGGTCGCGCTTGGGATTTGCTTCGGCCGCTTCCTTCAGTGTTCCCGCGTTGATTGCAACTGATGTCACGCCTTTTGCCTGTAGGGAAGCAGCCTGGAGAAACACCATGAGCACGATTGCTTCGGTGGGCAGACTGCCAACGCACCAAGTCGCTCTCGAGTGCATTTGTTGGCTCCACCACGATCGTGATCATCTCCGGCCGTGCAAGTGCCGGGATATAGACGAGGGCACTCTTCCCGTCCCCTGTCGCCGTGATGCAGAAGACGTCGCGGCCGTTGAGAATGCAGGCAGAGTCATAGAGCTGGAATTGACGAGGTTCAAATGGAAGGTGTTTTTCAACGAGTGTCTTGAGGTGCTCCAGGCCCTCTGGTGAGGTCCAGTCATAGGTAGTCGCGTGGGACGAGTCGGAAGGAGTGTGCGGGCTCGACATCCATGCATTATAGAGTGAATAAGGACATGACGTGAGGAATAAGGTATGTTCTATGCGAGACAACGCGTCGACGCGTCGATACTCAGGGCGCCATCAACAAAAATATTGGCCATTCGTGATATGCCGAGCTGCCGTCGGACATCAAAATTCACCAATCGACAAGACCCAGGGTATTGATAGCAGACGTCAGACATATGATCCTGAGCCTGCGAAGGTTTGAATCTGTCTACTCTGCCTCTGGGAGACTAAGTGCACCTGACTTAGGGTTATGGCAGTCTGACATCACCGCGCACTGGTACGTATACAGTCAATCAGCCTCCTCGACATAATGGTGCGTCTTGTCGAGGAGTATTCAAGGGACAGCGAGCGCTGAGGCGTTTGTGCAGCTTCATGCAGATACTATCCATCGCAGAACAAGCATCGTCGTCGCATTACGTGTCTGCTCGCGCAACCAACGCCGCAAGAATCCCTCTGTCTCGGTCCGTCGCTCCTCCCATGGTGTCCTCCTGACACATTCTGACATCTCTCGCAGTCAAGATTTAAATCTCCAGAGACCGCTAGGGCGGCATTCACTCTGTGCTGCACAAGCAGCGTGCATGGATAACACGGTGTTGCGTGTCGGCACACCCGTGCACACCGTCAAGCTTAGTGGGCCCAGCCTTGGATTCGCTCGGCTTTACTTAATGGTGAACCGCGACCAACTACCAGGCCTTCTCGCATTGCGTTTTTGACCATTGGGAACTGATGTCTGGTACGTTGCTGTGTAGTTTCGTGTTGTCTTTGTTTGATGTTGACTGCTCGTAGCGCCCCTTGAGCAGGACAACAAGCTCGAGGAGCTCGTCAGGAGTATCCGCATGCGCAAAGGGCTCAAGTTATGACTCGTTTTCGGTCGCGTACGCTCGGTTGGCTAACCTAATCTCTCATTGCCCCAGCCCGGCATCTAAGCGCCAATCTAGTCCGACTTAATGTTTTTTTTTTCTTTTTGTTTTTTTTTTCAATGATCTCATTGTCAATGCTATACCCATTCACAAGCAGCGTCTGTGAGGCGGCACATCTATGCCGAGCTGAAGAATGGTGAGAATTACACGACCAGCTCTGACGATACTATTATAGCACCGAGCCCGCGTGCGCTCCGACGTAGCAGTACTCAAGCTGGGTGCAGTCGGACACCGTGGGCAACCTCGCTAGCCCCAGGCCCGATCGCACGAGGCGACGCACTTCGAACTCACCTCAGTGGTGCGCCCACGATACTCGATACCGTAAATCAACAGATCCGGCATCTCAAAGAGCCAATACACCTCAATACACCTACACGTAGGAACGAGTCATCTCCCGGGGAAAGGGCGGTGTCCTCCTTTCCTCGGACATCGAGGAGCTCAGACTGTCCCCGTCCTCGCCGCTCTCGATTAATTCTCTCGACTTCGGTCGGCGGGCCCGGTACCCAGCCGCGGCCATGCATCGTGCTTGGGTGGCGAGTCCAAGAAAGCTTCCGCAGAGTGTGGTCGGCCTCGAGGGAGCTCGGTGCGCACTGTTCTACGACCCTACGACGCGCCGTCGGCCAGCAGCCGATACTTATTGCAAGACCGCCGACAGTCTCTCACCCGTCGCCATAGCCGATATTTTAAGACCGCGGACTGTTTCACCCGTCGCCATCTGAATACTCTCAAAACCTTCACCGCACATCAAAATCATTCTGCCTAGTACTGTCAGGGTTGGAGATTGCCGATCGTTGCTGCCTTTCTTCCTGTGCAAACACAGCTCACCCTCATTACAGACCTCTTTCGGGGCTTTCTATAGCCGACCCGCCCGGCCCTCTGTCGACGCGGGAAAGTCACAGCGTATGCGCTGCTCCACACGTTTCGAAATTATATCATTCGGAGCCAGTGATGTCCGGTACTACTTGCTAGTTCGTGTCGTCTTTGTCTGATGTTGAATGCCCGTAGCGCTCCTTGAGCAAGACAGCAAGCCCGAGGAGATCGTCAGGAGTGTCTGCACGCGGAAAAGGCTCGAGGTATGACTTGTTCAGGATCGCGTATGCTTACATGGCTAACCCGGCTCGCATTGCCCCAGCTCGACATCTAAATGCTTATATAGTCTGATTTAGTAATTGTTTTTGCATGATCTCATTGTCAATGCTATAAGCACCCATTCACAAGCAGCGCATCATAGTTCTGTGAGGCGGCACATCTGAAGATCCAACGACCAGCTCTGACGATGGTCATATAGGCACCGAGCCCGCGTGCGCTCCGACGTGGGCACATGCGAGTCTACCGCACGTAACTCAAGAACAGTCGGACACCGCGGACGATGCAGCTACTGAGCTAGCCCTACGGCCCGACCTCAGCGCATTGACGCACGAGGCGACGCAGTTCGAACTCGCCTCAGCAATGACCGCACGATACTCGATACCGTAAATCAGCAGATCAGCCGCCTCGAAGAGCCAATACACTTACTTCGCTTAGACCGAGGAACGAGTCTTCTCCCGGGGCAGGGGCTGTATCTTCTTTTCCTCGGAGATCGAGGAGCTCAGACTGTCCCCGTCCTCGCCGTTCTCGATTCAATCTTGGCCCCACAACGCACGCGAACTGCGGTCGGAGAGCCCGGTAAATAACCGCGGCCATGCATATGTGCGCGGGTGGTGAGTCCGAGAAAGGTTCCGCAAAGTATGGTCGGTCCTCGAGGAGGCTCGATACGCCGAATCTAAATGCGCTCAAAAACCTTCACCGTACATCAATATCATCCTGCTGAGGGTTGGAGATGCAGAGGACTCGTCGATCGTTGCTCTGTGAGAACACAGCTCGCCCCCATTGCGGACCTCTTGCGGGGCTTTCCATGGCCGTCCCGCTGCATATGATCCTAACTCGCCCGGCCCTTTGTCGAAGCGGGAAAGTCACTGGCGTATGCGCTGCCCCACACGCTCAGAGATGATGTCGGGAGCGCGTTCCTGATTTTCTCGGATATCTTGGCAGGGGAAATAAACTGACGAAATGAAATCATGACTAGTGTATCTCGCTTGAGTCATTTCGCTTCTTCAAGCTGTGTATAAGGGAGGCGAGCGCGGCGTATCTAGATGTAAGTTGAGACATCGTCTTCTTTCCGTGGAGATCGAGGAGGTTCAGACTGTCCCCGTCTTCGCCGCTCTCGATGGTCTTATAACGCATTCGACTTCGATCGGCGGGAGGGACCGGCAGCGGCGATGCACGGGCGTATGCGGGTGGCAAGTCCGAGAAAGCGTCTGCAAGTAGGGTCCCGTCTAAGGCAGCCATGTGCGCCTTGAAGACACGATAGGAAAGGCACTCGGGCGTCCGCGAGGAAGAAACGGGTAAATACCATGTATTGTGGGGTCCTGGGGTGGCCATGAGTATGCTCGGTATTGTACATGCCTCGGCAACGTTCCATAGCATGAACCTCTCGGACCGAGACGGCTGGCCGAGACGTGATAGAACGAAACAACTGTGCGCAAGAACACGCCGGAGCGCGGCGGTCAACTTGAAGGATATCTGCAGACTGCTGGAATCCTTGTCGCGGACGGTGATGGAGCTGGTGACACGTCACCGACGTGAGCAAGCAGTTGCAGCCGCGGTTTTCCAAGGCCTCTTGGATGTGAAGCAAGACGACTCGTTGAGGTTGCGGACGAGAGTCGCAGAATGCAGAAGCCGGGCCGCGAGTGCGGCGACTTGTCAGCGGGCCGCAGGTCCGGCGCCGGCTCGGCCTTCAACCGCCTGCGCCGCAGTGCAGGAGTTGTGTGTTTCTGTTCAAACGCGGCTTGTGGATAGGGCTGTGACGTACAAGCCGCAAGCGGATCCGGCTGCACCGTATGCGCGTGCGAGGTGATATACTTATGCATTTGTGCCACGCGAAGATGTACGGGATGGCAGTGTTTTTCTCGGAGTCTAGGGGTGCACAACGAGTACCGTACGCTGTACAGACGCGCCTCGAGCTCCGGGACGGTCCACATTGTCCTTCGGGGCCAAGCCAAGCCAGTGCGATTCGATATGGGGGGGAGCCCGTATGTAGAACCCATCGATGCAGACGCCGTGCGCGCTAGCGGGAGCACAATGCCGGCCTCGCGAGCTGTGGTAGCGGCCGTCGGGCGGTAAGCAAGTTCCGAGTCGGCGCCGGTTTACAGCAATGGCAGATGAGAAGTCACCGGCGTTCACTCGACCCGAGCATACTGGAGAGCTGGGAGCGGTCGACGATTAATGATCTTCAAGAGGGACTAAGTACTAAGTATCCGTCAGGCCAGTACTAAGCAGAGGAAGAAAGAGAACGCACCGAGTGAGTGCATGCGCAAAGGGACGAAAGATGGCCCGGTGACCGGTAGTTGGCGAAGTAGGAACGGACCCCATGACGACTGCCCGCGAGAAGTCCTCGACACAGGTGTGCGGGCCAGCACTGGCAGGAGCAAGCTGCAGCGGTTGAGCGGCAGCTGGGCGGATGTGTGCGCGTCAAAGTCGCTTTGCTTTCGTAGATGGAGAGCCACCGGGTCGCCGGCGTTCAACTGACGACGATGTACCAGCCGGGATGGCCGAGATGGAGGCCGGGATGGAGGCCGGGGCGGGATGATCCTCAGCGACTATTCTTCGTCGAGCCAGGAGTAAAAGAGGGAACGCGTTGGATGAGCGTGGAATTTGAGGAAGATTGAATGACAGTCACCGACGCACTTGATGACCAAAGCTGGCAGAAACGGATGTCCGCGAGGACACAAGTTGCCGCCGGTGTGCGGCGAGTTCGAGGGCCTCGTTGTGAGATTGAGCGGCCGTCGGGCAGTACTTAATTGTAAGTATGACTGCGAGTCGACGCTGCAGACGTCGACGGGCGGTCGGCGTCCATTCGACGAGGGTTCCACGCCGGATGGCCGGAGGGCGGGCGGTACGGGGGTGACCTGTATTCGACTGGTCAGACGACATGAACGTCCCTCCGAGTCCGGGACCAAGACAGCGCGACTCACCAGCTAGCAGCATCCTGTAGAAAAGAACGATCCACGAGGACGCGTCGACGCAGGCCTGCGCGCCAGCAGGAGCGAGCGCATCGAGAGATGGAACCGCCATCGAGCGTTACGTCTGCGCATCGACGCAAGCGCAGATGGGCCGCCGCTGGCGTCCAATCGAGTGACAGCGAGACGGCGAACTGGAGCCGGCACGAGGGCGACGTCCAAATTTGACTCGTGCCCGGATGTAAGCACTGCATAAAGAAGAGGCGTTATGGAGGCTGTGTGGTGCGGGGTAGCTTCGGTGAGCGCATGCCCGACGGCAGAAGTTGCCGGCGCACCTCCGGCGCCTATGCACTGCACCCCGCCTGCAAGTTCATCCTCGCATTGCCCCCTCAGATCGCAGACCGGGCGCCGGAACCGCGCGTTGACAGCGTGCTATCCATTTCTGCAGAGTCGCTCGCGCCTGCCAGGTGGAGGTTGTGCTCCGCGGACGGGCATCGAGGCTGGAGTCTGAGAGGGCGCGACACGGCCCGGGAGGAGGCGGCGCAGTCGGTCGGTTATCTGGGACGCGTGGCCAGTCGGCATGCGGTCTGCAGCCAGGTCACGACGTACCTGAGTTGGCCCTACGTAGCCCGGGTCCCTGCCTGACTCTCTGCCTCAAGCCGAACTTGCTTGTGCGATGTGCTGGTCGGATCGGCATCCAGAGTAGCCTGCGGGGCATGCGCATAAACGTGAGGCGGAGAGGCGAGGACGGACGCGAGGCGGCTCAGGACTTGTGGACGAGGGTCAACACTCGGAGCGTCGAGCGGAGGTCTGTCGCTGCGCTGACACGGAGCGGGCAGCGGCCGGCCCGCGATCAGTTGCCGGCCGGTATCGCCAGTCCGAACTGCCGGCATCTCTCAACGTTCAAGTCTATAGGCTCATTAATCATTGATCACTCGCCTGCCAGCAAGCTCAATACCTCCAGCATACTTACTGTCTAATCTTCACTGAGCATGGCAGTTCGGTGAGCCCGATGCTATGTTCGATGATTATTAGGCACGCCCGCGTCTCCCGAGCACACTGGCACGTGAACTTGCCTCGGTGTACGGAGTGATTTATTGCGGGCCAAATTTTATTGACCACGGACCGGGAGAAAGAAGGTGTGCGACGGACCGTTTCTCGATGAACGCGGTCGGACTGAATGAAGCCCGCATCATCACAGTGACGCGACTCCACTACCAACACTGCAGACTTCTGGTGCGCCCTGTATGCATGTAGAACCCATCAACGCAGACGCCGTGCGCGCGCGCGCTGTGTCAGAGCCGCCGCTCGGCCAACGAGCGGTATGCAACTTCCGAGTGGATGCCGATGGGTCACCGGCTTTCACTCGACGACAAATACCAGCCAAGATGCGAGCTGGGAGCGGCCGACGATATGCTCTTCCAGGGACTAAGTATTCGTCAGGCCATGCTCCATCGGATGAAGAGAGAGAACGCACCAGGGCGGGCGGTATGCGTGCGCGTCAACGCCGCTTTGCTTTGGCACTGGTAGCTGGAGAGTCGCCGGGACTCACCGGCGCCCATTGCGAATTGACGACAACGTACCACCGGATCCCGAACATGAATAGCCGGGATGGAGGCCGGGATGGGGGCGACCTTCAAGGACTATTCTTCGCCGTATGTAACCAGAGGAAAAGAGCGAACGCGTTGGACTGGATGAGCGTAGCACTGGCATGTGAGAGCCACCCGGGCCGATCGACGACGCACGGGATGACCAAACAAACACCCACCCGGCAGATACGGATGTCCGCGAGGCCCACGACTTGGACGCGTCATTTCCGGGGCCGGTGTGCGGCGGGCGAGCTCGAGAGGCGGGCGTCGGGCAGTAACTATGCCTGCGAACCGCCGCTGCATACGGGCGGTCGGCGTGCATTTGACGACGGTTCCCTGAGTCCGATTTTGATTCCGATTTCGATGCGACGCCCTGGCCGCCGGACTCCGGACATGTGCATGAGCCTCGGGACTGGCAAGACAGCGCGACTCACTCACCAGCTGGCAGAGTCCGGTAGAAAAGATCGCGTCGACGCAGGCAGGAGCGAGAGACGGACGCAGCGGCGCGGGCGTAAGTACAGTACAGTATGCCTGCGCATCGCATCGACGCAGTGCCCTGGATGGCCGCCGGTGTCCATGTGCGGGACAGCGGGATGGCGCATTGGAGACCGGGATTCACGAGGGAGACGGTCACATTGGCGCGCACTCGCACTCGCCGGATGTACTGTACTCCGTACTGCATAAGGAAGAGGCGTTGGGGAGGCTGTGTGGTGCGGGCTTCGGTGAGCGCATGCCCGAGGCAGAAGTTGCCGGCGCACCTCCCGCGCCCTGCAGCTTCATCCTCGCCACATTGCCTTCTCACAGACCAGGACGGACTCGAAGCGCATGTTGACAGCGTGCTCTCCGCGCCGGCCGGGCTGCTCGCGCCCGCCCGCCATGTGGAGGGTGTGCTCTGCGGATCCACGGGCGCCGCGCGAGACAGACTGAAGAGGGCGCCGCGCGACATGGAGGCGGCGGTGCAGTCGGTCGGTTATGTTGTCTGGGACGCGTGGTGAGTCTGCGGCCAGATCACGACGTACCTGAGCCGTCCCTGGTCCCTAGCCCCTGCTGGCTTCCAACTTTGCTGCCTGATCCCTGCCTGACTCTCGCTACTCCTCAGCCGCCTCGTTGAAAGCCGACCGTGCGCCGCGACGTGCCGGTCGGATTGGGATACAGAGTACTGCAGCCTGCGAGGCGTGATGTATGAGGCGGAAGGTAGGGGCGCGGACGCGTAGCGGCTCATTACGAGTGGACGAGGGTCAAGGTCAAGGTCAAGGTCAAGAGCTCGGAGCGATGGCGGCTGCTGACCGCAGCGGCCGGCCCGCGCGCGCGGTCCAAAGTTGCCGGCCGGGTATCCGAGTCGGCGTCTCTCAACCCCACTGGCACCAACTGCAATATCACTCACCTGCAAGCTACCTTCAGCACGCTTACTGTCCTCACTGAGCATGGCAGCTCGGCGAGCCTCCAATGCGATCATCACCGCGTCTCCCCCTCAGAACGCATCACGATCTCCCCCCGAAGCAAGCTTGCCGCATGCGCTTGCTTCCTCCCGCTGCCTTTACTACGCGGTGCGAGTCGACGACGGGAGGTACTGTGCTGATATACAGTACATAGATAGATCGATAGCAGTGGATTGACGGCGAAGCGCGGCTGCGCGCAGGGAGTCGAACGCGCCTCGCCGAAGGAGGGTATAGCAAGTCACCGGCGCAGCGCACACCGCGCACACCAGAGCCCCTCAGCCTCAGGCTGACTGACCGACTGACTCCCTGAGACGTCGACGGATGAGCCCCGTCCATTGGGGCGGTGCGGGCAGGGAAACAAGCCTCCTCGCCCCGCTGGAGGAAGGCGTAGGAAGTCGCCGGGGCCCGCCCGGTGAGCATGGCACCGCGCACATCCCCTCGCTCAGACGTCGACGCCAACACCTCAGACGGGGACCGAGATAGTCTCCCTGAGGCAGAGTAGCTAGATTCAACCCTTCGCAGGCTCAGGGATCATCTATCTGATAGACCGAGACCGAGACGTCGTCCGACCGACCGAACCGCCCCCCGCCGCGCGCCTCATCCCCATCCTCATCCCGAGGCTCGAGCTCGAGCTCGTAAATTCAGCGGAGCCCAGCAATCAGCTCGCTGCGACGACTCCGTGCATGTGCATTGTGCACATACCGATACTGCAGATAGACAGCAGCAGCAGTGGCGCGAACGAAGCGCGGCTGCGGTTGCCGTGGACGTTGAGGCTGTGCAGCAGGGAAACTGCACCCCTCCCCTCCCCTCCCCCCTCCCCTCTCCTCTCCTCCCCTCTCCTCCCCTCCCCTCTGACGTCGACAAAGATCAAAACCGACTGCCACTGAGCCGCCCCATTCTCCAGTACTACCGAGCCTGAGACACGACACTCAGAGCGGGGCCTCGCACTCCACTCGGCAATCATTACGTAATCATGAGCGCCGGCGCCGGCGAGCTAAGCCAGCTCGCTGCGCCGACATGGCCGACCCCGCCGCGCCTCCCTGACCTAGTGATCATCGTGAGTGCGCGTCGCGCGCGGCCGGCGCGCCCCCGCCCCGCGCTGCCAGTGCTGCTAATAGTGCTGCTACGACCGCTTATGCCGGTGAACGACTTCGACTCTCGCCGGCGTGCGTGCGTGCGTGCGGACGTTTGAGGCGGTGCGGGGCAGGGAAACGCGCGCATGATGGGATGAAGGAAGGCCTGGAAGTCACCGGGCGCCCCCCGGTGAGCATGGCACCCCTCCCCTCCCCTCCCCTCTCCTCTCCTCCCCTCCCCTCTGACGTCGACAAAGATCAAAACCGACTGCCACTGAGCCGCCCCGTTCCCCGCGCCCCGCCGCTCGAGCTCCAGTACTAACGAGCCCGAGACACGATACTCAGAGCGGGGCCTGGCACTCCACTCGGCAATCATTACGTAATCATGAGCGCCGGCGCCGGCGAGCTAAGCCAGCGCTGCGCCGCCGACATGACCGACCCCGCCGCGCCTCCCTGATCGTGAGTGCGCGTCGCGCGATATCCCGCGGCCGGCGCGCCCCCGCCCCGCGCTGCCAGTGCTGCTAGTGCTGCTACGACCGCTTATGCCGGTGAACGAGTGGGGGCTTCGAGTCTCGCCGGCGTGCGTGCGTGCGTGCGTGATGCCTACGATTTCGAATTCGCATTCGCATTTCTTCCTCCTCCATGATATGTTGAGCTCGAGTCAAGGCAAGTCAACTGGGGAGCCACACGTCCGCGGCACGCAGGCACCGTGAGTTGCGAGCACGCGGCAGAACACCCCGCACCGCGCGCGGACGCCAGCGAACTGGCCCCGTCGCGCGAGTGCACGTCGCCCGGCGGCTGGTCGTCCGCCGCGTCAGCCAGATACATAGATGCCAGCTACATGACCCACTCCAGGGCCTAAAAGTACTTGCGCGTCGAGACCACGGCGCGGCCGACGTGCCCGCCTCTCACACGCTCGCGCTGTGTGTAGCGACGGCCTGATGAATATATCTGCCAATGTGACTGACCGTGACAGCGCTCCGCAGTGACCCGCGCGCGCGATGCGATCGGGCGCACGTTTGAATGCCGGGCCCGGCGGGCTCCGGCGGGGCAGGGATGTGCCGCTGTCTCCCTCGCACTCCGCTCCCCCCGTGGCCGCGAGCACAGCGCAGAGCAGAGCAGCGCAGAGCAGAGCAGGTGGATGGATGGATGTATGTATGCAATAAGTTACATGTACACGGCGATGTGCGAGCGACGACGACAGGACAGACAGACAGACAGGACAACGTAGACAGACAGACAGATAGGCGGGCAGAGAGGATGCGATATAGTGTACCAAGTTATACTTTGAATATACGATACGACACGACACGACAACGACGCCAAAATCCCCACAAAAACACAAGAAACAAGGGTGGACGGATAGATAGATAATCGAAAGAAAGGGGCCAAGCCTACGCGGGCGGCGCGTGCGGGATGAGCATCGCGCCGCCGGGCGACGGCGTCCAGGTGTGCACCTGCTTGCGGCGCTTCGCGGGCGGCGTGTGCGCGTGCGCGGGCAGCGATGCTGCTGCTGCTGCTGTTGCAATGGATGACGGCACCGGGAGGGAGATGGTCGACGCGCGGTGGCCCGGCGCGCGCACGCGCGACAGCGACGGCGGCAGCGGGCCCACGGGCGCCCGCAGCAGCGACGGCTCCGCGTCCGCGTCCGCCGACGCGGGCCATGGATCTGCAAACACAATCCTGCAGCACCAAGAGCCGGTCAGCATGCATCCACGCCCACAAGAGCAGCGCAACACCCACCCGTCGTCCCCCGCGGCCGACTCGCCGTCGTCGTCGTCGTCGTCATCATCGTCGTCGCGCGCGCGCTTGGCGAGGCGCGCGGCGAGGGCGTCGCGCTCGCGGCGCATCGCAAAGGCCTGCTCGCGCGCGAGGCGGACGAGCGCGGCGAGCCCCGCGTGCGCGGCGGCGTGTGCGTCTGCGCGCGTGCGCCAGAGCTGTGCGGCGCGGCGCAGCGCGGCGTTCTCCTCGCGCAGGCTGCGCGCGGCGGTGTCGTCGTCGCGGTGCGCGGGTGCGGGCGCGGGTGCGGGTGCGGATGATGTGGAAGCTTCTGAGAGGGACGGGGACGGTGCGAGCGGGGACGGGGGTGTGTGGGGAGGGTCGAGGAAGAGGCGGCGGAAGGGCGGGAGGACGTAGGGGCGGAGGGACGGGGGGACGAGGTGGGGGTTGAGCGGGGCGGTGGGGACGGGTGCGCGGCAGGCGGGGCAGGCGGCGAGGGTGCGGGGGGCGGCGGCGGCGACGAGGCGGGCGAGACAGTCGTGGCAGTAGACGTGGCCGCAGGGGAGGGCGACGGGGCGGACAAGGGCATCGATGCAGATGGGGCAGGCGGACGACATGGCTGAGTCTGAGTCTGGGGAAAAGGAAAAGAGCCGATCCGGCGAGTTACCAGGACAGCGCGCGCCCGCAGAGCCTTATATATCCCGCGCACTCGCACTCGCACCCGCACCCGCACCCGCACCCGAGGCAGCCGACCGAGGCGAGGCAGCCGTCCGAGGCGATCGCACGCCAGATCTGCCACGCCCCCGCCTCGCCCCCGATCCATCGCCGCCTCGCGCGATCATCGCTCCCGCGCCCCGGCCACTCCCGACGCGACATCCCCGGACCCTAACCCCGCCCCCACGGCCCAGCCACCCGCTCTAGACGACTCCACCCGCGCCTGCTGCCTCCCCCATCACCCCGCCGCCCTTCGTCAGCTGCCCCGTTCCTTCGCTCAGGCTTGCTCCCAGCTATCGCGTCCTCAGTGTATGCCAGAATCACAGAATACACTATCTGAATGATGCAGTGAGCATAAAATGAAACATACTACGAGCGAGCTCTCAAGCTCCCAGCTCCGAGAACGGCCCTCGCAAGCAACGGGTCTTGTGAAAGCTGTCTAGACGCGTCAAGCTCGCGTCTCCCTGAGGCAGAGTAGCTACATTCAACCCTTCGCAAGCTCAGGGAACATCTATCTGGCTTGCGTCTGTCAAGAAGGGACCTAGCTTGACGTGTCTTGCGAGCTTGCGGCTCGCACGGCTCAGTCCATCAGACCGACGGTGCGCGCGTCGACCGCGCTCGCCCTAGGCCCTTGCAGACGGGCGGCACAGCGTTCAGCCCGCGTGGGGATGTGGATGTGATGCACCCCGCCCAGCGCAGCGCAGTCACGGTGCATCTCGGCGTGCGACGCGACTCGGAGGCTAGGCCTGCACCAGTACTGGCAGCATCTGCTCACGCCGCCTCGGACGCCGGCCAGCCAGTATCAATCTAATCCGGACAGCGCTGTTGCGTTGCCGACAAACGCAGATCGTTCCTCGACGCGCGACATATTGCACATGCGATACTTGCAGAAATGGCGCGCTGCACACACCTGCCCCGGCGCCCAACCGTGTCAGTGCAGTGTGTGCGTCGTGGCGCAGTGACAACGCACGCGCGAACAGCACATCGCCTACTCCAGCGCTGCCCGCCAACATCGCCTAATACCCCACAGTACATACATACATACATGCAAGTCCGCGCACACAATTGGCCCACGTCCGTCCGACGACCCACAGCGCTCCGCCGCCTCGGACACACCCTGCCCTGCGCACCCCCTGCGCACCGGAGCCGGCGCCTCAGATCGACATCGACGACGAGGCCCCGAGGAGGGAGATGCAGCTGCTGCGCCGCAGCCGCCGCGGGACCCGGACCGCCAGAACAACGGCGGCGTCGGGCCGTCGCGTTGGATACTTAGTATTATGCGGGACGGGGCAGCGGGAGGGTGCGCGTGCCATAAGCAATATCATTTACGACGGGGCTCGAGCCAGTGCCTGGTGAGACGCGACTCGCGAGTCCGAGTCCGAGTCGTCCCGCGCGGAGTGCAATGATACTGGGGTGTGCATCAGGAGGGTGCGTGCGCGCGCGGCGGAGCGAACAAGGGACAGTTCCTATTGCACGCGCGGAGCAGCGCAAGACGCACGCCGGGAATAGAATACTCTAGTACGGTGCCGCGCCTGGCGAGCGATCTGCGGGCCCGTGTCGCTGACGCGGCGCGCGCGTAGGATATAGCACTCAGCGTGGCCGCCCGCCAGGGCACATGTAGCTCGAGCCGGGCATGCGTCGGGCCAGCCAGCGACGCCCCGCACTGCGCGTCCCGTGCGCAGGAGGCGGGAGGCGAGCCAGCGTGCGGGTAGCAGTACTGCACTGCAGAGCTCGGGCAGGGTGAGATGGGCGTGCATTAGATAGATGGTCGCTGCGCGAGCGATGGCCTGGGTACAGACCGGGGGAGGCCAGAACCGCGTGCCTGACACTATTACGCCCCGAGGCGATTGGCGATTGGACGAGAAACAAGAGCTGCCAGTGGCCTGGGCCCGCGCCATCTCCAAGAGCAATATTGCGGCGCAGCCAATGGGACGGGAGAGGCGACGAGGCTTTGTTCGCGCGGACCCGGCACCGTAGCGCACGGTGCAGGCCTATCCTCGATACAGCGAATCCCCTGTCTGGCTCCGAATCTCACGGGTCGGGGCCGTTCGCGACTGAAAGGAAAGGTCAAGAGACACTTCCCTCCCATTCTATGCGTCCTATCCTGCTCCGACCCGACTCAGTCAGCATTTCCATCGGCCAATCGCACTCGCCGATTACTTAATGACTTTATCGAGGTGGCGGAGCGACTGTCTTCCGCGCAACGACCAACTCGCCACAGAGCCCTCGCCGATCGCATTGCGGGGGATGTCGATCTCGCGGATGAATCTCGCTGGGCGATCGGGGGCGGCTCCGCAGTGCGTCTTGGCGGGGCCTTGCAGCGTCCTGCGGGAGCTGTCCGTGCAGTTGGGCAAGGGCAGCGTTAGCGGGCAGCGCAGCGCAGAGACGATGGGATGGGACGTGCGTACACTCGCGGCGGGGGCCCCACCCATCCTGCACAACCGCGTCCCTCCGAGTCGTCGACCCCGTGCAATCCACACATAGGCATCGGCACTGCGACGCGTCGCCCCGGCCGCCACGGCCGACCATCGCACTGACGTGCACTTGGACAGGTACGGTTTCCCACCCGAGGGAGTCCGGTCGAACGGCGCAGAACACAGTGTCGTCATAAGTTCAGCCTGCACCGGGTCAACCTTGGCGCCTTACGTGCAGGTGCACACCGCAAGTAAGTATATGCGTCAGAAATCGGGCCTGTACGCCATTCCTGGAGAGCTACCAGCGAGCGATAGCGTCCAGCGGGACAAGGTGTCGATGATCGCGCCCGTTGCGGCACCAGCTTCCATGCCTCCGAGACAGGGCCCAGATCGGCGATGTCCAGGATGAGTGCAAGTCGTGCGGGCGCAACGATGCCCTGAACATGTCCGTGTGTTCGCGCCTCTGGACCTGAGGCGCCTCATGTCTGTCAGGCAGACGATATGTCGCAGATTGGTATGCGACGATTCACAAAGAGCTGTTTCTTTTTTCCAGCGTGGAGAGGAGAGCCAAAGGTTGACGACGCAGGTGATGGTAAAAGGCAAGATTGTATCCAACTCAAGTGACGCTCGTTTCGCTTAGTCATTTTTTGTGGTTCGCCGTCTAACCCGACAACAACATGCTCGCCTCACCGACGGGCAAACGACGGGTCCGTCTCTGCCATAGAGCCTGCCGACAGGTATCCAGGAAAAGCACTGGCTACTCCAATCGTATCAAGCTTGCCACCTGCCTTGCCAGCCAGACTGCCAGCACAACGGTACTCGGGGCCGCTCGCGAAGCAAAGCCTGTCGCACAGCAATCAATTCAAATTCGCGTGCGTACACTGCATCGGCCTCAATACTCTCGTCAGCGCGCTCGCCCGCTGACTAACGTATCTCCAGAAGATCCAACGTTGCCTGACCTCGCCCTCGTCGGACCTTGCCTGCCTCCGTCGCGGACCTGCCTTGCGACGCTCTGCACTCCACGTGCTAGTTGACTCTCATGACGCAAATCTGGAACTGATTGAAATTTTCATAGAACTGCATAGAACAAGTTGACCCAGAGTGACGACATGGACTCACTTCGCCATCTCTGAACGGACTGGATGTGCAGAGACAGGGTCGTCGACGCCGTTCCGCAGGCGGGCGTCATCGGTAACTCCCAGCAAGCTATTCTCTGTGATGACCGCTGGCATCTTTGGTCAAGATAGCGGCTAGTCCGCTGGCACGGCGTCTCGTCTCGGTCTCTTTCGGGCTTCGGTCTCTTCCGCACAGCAGCCGAAAAATGTCGTGTCTTGGCGCTCGCCGTCGGTCCCTCATATCCTCCGTCCTTCCACTTGATATGGGCACCACTTTGTGACTAATCTTGAGTGGTTGAACCATGATCGCCGTGCGTGTCCAAGGTATGAGGTTTTTTTTTTTTTTTTGGCCTGCGTTGCAAAATTGCGTTGGAATTAGCGAGCCCATCGACGTTTGCTGAACTTGCGTGCGCACTGGCCACTGCTTTACAGATCACCGGCCCTCGCCAAGCGTTTCTGCATCGTATCGTGGAGGCAAAGCCGGCGGCTTGAAGACCGAGGCTCTGGGCGCCCGATCTGCCCGATGAGACCAAAGCCAAAACGTAAGCATGTTTTGACCGATATTCATTTTTCGGCGTTTCTCACCTGTCTTTATCTCACGGTCCTCCTCCAAGGAGACACACTAGTGGTCGCACCACCCACGACAACACGAACCTGGTCAGCTAAGCGCAGCGAGGGCGTCCGAGTGCCCGTATCCAAGCGATTGTGCGACGGGTCGTCTCGGACTCGGAAACTGTCTGTCAGGTCAAGCGTAGGTCGCTGGTGCGAACCGCGTCGACGTCTCTCCGAATCATGGGATCAAACGGACGATGTGGATGATCACAGAGTATGTCCGCCGAGTGTCCGCCGCCTGCAAGTCGCCTCCGCAGAAATCTGCGCAGGGTTGCTGACTAGCGCTGGCTCTGGCGCCGCATGGGCGCTGGGAACTTCCACCCGTCGCGCTCCGCACAACCCCAGATGTCGCCCTCAGCCCGCCACTTCCTATCCCGTGTATCATGACCCACGTCGACGTCTCCCCTCAACGCTTCTGCCAAGGTTTGCTTACCAGCCCGATCACGATCGAAACCCGCACCGCTCGCAATCGGGGGAACAGCTGCAGGTCGATGTTGCTCGTCAGTCACTACACACTGCCCTTATCCCACTCTCACTTACCGATGTGCGCATTTCTCAATCGGTCACCGTCGAAAATAGCTTTCAATGTGATCAATACTACGTGCGTTTGACTTTTGCATCCAGGGAGAGGTCCGCGACGCCGCAGCAATTCCCCCGATTCGCCCGCGGCCAATCCACATACTGTACTCAGGTCGTATCTTTCCGGTGTTTGCGGGCTCACGGCCCATTGCAAACACGTCTTTGAGCTTGCTTCGACCTCGAGTCTTTCCCGAGATCTGCTTCAGCTGCGCGGCGTGCAAAGACTTTCGCTGACTATCTCGGGGCGTTACGGTGCGATGCGTTGCCACTGAACGACGGGCGGGTGCGGGTATCGCAGTCTCTGGCATCTGTCTGCAGGTCTCAGAGGGCCCCTCGCAACTGGCTTTTAGAAGCTTGGAGCAGTGCTATCCTACGCACGTGTCCAACTGTCTCGCCAACAACCCCGCCTCCGTCCAATCACAGTTCCTCAGTCGTAATTCTCGCGTCGCGTAAGATCTACTGATAGATCTGGAAGGCGATGGCTAGCCCGGGGACGGGGTACGACGGCGTTGGCGAACCCTGGGGAAACGGAGGTGGAGAGCTTACGGTATCACCGCCGGCGAAGAATGTATTGTGCGTTTGATTATCGGAACACTGTACTTATGCCTACAGAATTCTTCTGTGGGTGAAGGTCAGCCACGGAGACTATGGACATGTCGGACTTACGGGGCGCTGCGAATCTAGGGTTGCACGTTGGCTCGGAGTGGTTATTATGTCCACGCTAGCCACTGTACTGCCAGACGAAGTGACGATCCTGACTGCCGCGCCATCTTGCACGCTCAAAGACAACAGCGCATCTTCTCGATGCAGGTCTGGTGCACTTTATGGCATATGTGAGCCTCGGTGCTCGGCAGAGTGTCAGAGCGCTATGACCCTGCTATCTCCAATAAACACGGCCTGGAGGCTCTTGAAGGCCGTTAGCGAGCCGGTATGCGCGCGAAGCTTGCCCCGCCGCCTCGCACACAGCCCGCCCGTTTCGGCATCTAACGTACTGTGCCTCTCCCCCTCGCCTCTCATCCCTCTCCCTTCTCCCGGCCTGTCGCCCTGAGTGGCGAGCTGTGCGCCAGACATGCCCGGGGTGTCCGATGTTTCTTACCGCGCGTCATGGAGCTACGTGAGTCGATGACAGCCGCCTCGTGGGTGTGGTCTCCACCTCAATATCGCCGTTGGGAGGTTCTCAAACTCAAAGCGCGTGGGGTGAGGCGGGGCCTGAGGTGATGCGTCTTGCTGTGAGGCGGGTCCGAGCGCGGGGTGCGACGGGCATGGCGGGGGTCGGCATGGTCTGCGCCTTCGCCTACATCAGATCTTCGTAATACAACCGCAAATAAGCACGTTGACGGTTGTGGGGCCAGGGCAGTGCCAGGGCGCGCCTCTGTAAGCGTGCGGGAGGAGACGGGAACAAGTGCTTGTATGGGTGCGTGCGCTACGCGCATTCAGCCACACTGCTCGTTTACTTCACGGCCGCCGTATGTGTGATGCCTGCGCGACGAAGGTATATTTACTCTACTGGCACCACCGTGGCGTGTCTGCGTTTGCTCTCGAACATACCTAGTATAACATGCCGACCACCTCAATTAAATAAAGTACTTAGCGGTTGCCGCACCATTCAATTCAACGCTTAGGCCGTCGAACCCCGGGTTTGGAGCCGGTCTCTCAATGCCATACCCAATCATCACTCATGCTAATTTCGCCGTTGATTAAGACAAATTCCCGAGCCAGGTCCACAGCTAGGATGTCTCGGACTTAATGTCCACTTACGAGGTACATACGTACGGATGCTGACAGGCAAGAGGTACCGGCGAGCTAGATGACACCACATACTTACACATGCTCTAGATCTGCCACTGGTCTGTCTCGCTCAGGCTTTCGCCGCACGCGCATGAGACTATAAACAAGTGTTGATACATCTATCAAACAATACATGTGCAGGTCCACTCCCGACGATGCAGCTCGTGCACTGCGGAAAGCGAACTCAAGTAATGTAGAGGTAGCAGAACAACCACAGGAGCACAAAATGTCAGTCAATGGGAAGGGATGCGGGCAGTCAGCACTATGCGTACGGTCGACGAGCACGCGGCAATATGGTACGGGGGTGGGGGCGAAACAGAGGAATAAGGAAGAGGAGGGACTCGAATAACCACGTGAAGTGAGGTACCACAGACAACAAGAGGTGAGAAGGGACCCAAAGAGTCATAGATAGTTCGCTTGCAGTACGAACACATGAAGTGTGTGGATGTATGTATTGCACAGGGTGGCCGGGCAGACGACGCACCCTGATTACGTGCCGGGGCACAGGAGATAATGCAGGTATACAGCGGCCCGAGGCGGCCGCAGCATGAAGTGGTGCACAACATGATAAAAAGCGCCGACACGTAGTCAGCGGAATAAAAACGTACATAGTATTGCACATGTCCGCGGTTGGTGTCCTATACATCGAAAAACGTTGTCATGTCAGCATCCGGGGATCAATGCATAGTAGTAAAAGGTTAACGTACAAAGCCGCCGTTACGCCGCATGAGAGCTGGGATGGCTGTTATGACTAGGCCAGAACGCGCCTAGAAAACCTCGCGCGGTCGACACGAGATCCGCGGCACGGCCAACCAGGCCGCTGCTCTCGTCCGTCGGGCTCGTGGGACTTGTCGGGAGCGGCACCGCCTCCGGATTGCTTGCCTTGATCGCCATCTGCTTTGCCGGCGGCTCGGCGTGTACGTGCGACGTCGCGGACGTCGGCGGCGCCAGCGCGGGCGGGCGGATCATGTCCTTAGGCGAGGACCGCCGCAGCGCCGTAGGCGGTGAAGGTGCAGCCTGGACAGCGGGCGACGCATCAACGGGGGTTGATGGTAATGTGGAGGCGGCAGATCGCGAGGGCTCGTCTTCCTCTTTGATTGACGTCGGGATCTTTCGCAGCGCGGGCTTGGATAAGCGGGACGATGACGGCGGGGGCTCGTTCGGTATGCTGGGACTCTTCGGTATGGTGGTACTCGGTGCTGAAAACGACGACGACGACGACGACGACGGTGGTAAGGTTGCAGCGATAGAATCGAGAGACCGTCCTTCAGGTAGTGTCGGACTTGACGGGCTGACGCTGCTCTCGCTTGCACTTGGCCGCCTTCCAACCCTGCCTCTCACCGCGCTGCCGAGGCTCTCCACACTGCCCTTCCTGCCCCGCGCCAACCCACCCTCCCGACCACGTCCCTGCGTATATACAGCGTACGCGCCGCCACCGAGCCCAAGGCTGCTTGCTGTCGGGCTGACGCTGCCGAGCGGCGACCCTGTCGAGCGCGATGCGGAGCGCTCGCGGTCCGAGAATGACGATGTACGCGTGACGCTCCGTCCACGGTCTTCACGATCGTGCGAGTACGATCGCTCCCGCGGAGACACGGTCCCACCGATAGCGGCAGCAGATATTGAAGGGGAAGCAGCGACGACGACAGTGGGTGTGCGGCCGCGCGTCGGGAGGTGCTCTGCTGGCGGAGACAGGAGGGACGGATCGGGGCTCGTGACGGAGTGCGACGAGGACGTCCGCGAGACCGGGACGCTAATGGAAGACGACGGATTGTGAGTCCGTGCAGAATCGTGGTCGAGGATCATGAACTCCGCGGGGCTCGGCGTGCGCGAGTGGCTTCGCGAGTGCGACTTTGATCTCGAGCGCGACCGCGTCCGCGAGCGGCTGCGCGACGGCGACAGCTCGACCTCCCGCCGCTCCTCGATCGCCCCGTTCTCGTCGTTCACCACGACCTCCGGCATCCCCCCGCTCAGCGTCTGCGCGATCATGCCCCGCGCCGACACGCGCCCGTGGCCCTCGAGGATGCTGTCCGGCGCGTGCATCATGTCGACACCGATGTCCGCGTCCGGCGCGTTCGCGACGCGCTCCGCGGCAATGATCGGATGAGCGTTGACCATCGCTGCCGTGCCGAAGTAGTCCAATCCGTCCTCGTGCGCACCCATGGGGCTCTCGACCATCGGCGGGCTTAGCACGCGCGCGGGGCCCGCGACGCCGTATGGAACGTGCCCATAGTGCTCCGGGCCGGGTATGGGGAGAGGTTGCGCTTGCACGGCGGCGCTAGCTAGTGAGTTGGCGATGACCTGGGCAGTGGCTGGTGCGCTGCGAGAAGTCGGGCTGCGTGAGCCGCTTGGGGAGGCGTCCAAGCTGGGGCTCGTCGTGCCGACAGTAAAACGGGCTTCACGATGATGGTAGACATCGTCGCTGCTGCTGTTGCCGTTGGCGGTGCCGCTGCTACCGCGGCGATAGCCGCTGCCTATTGGAGGCACGTACACGAGGCTGATAGGCTGACTGGGCGTGTCGCGGGAGCCGCGTCCGCGCCCGAAGTGCGGCACGACGAAGTGGTTGCCCACGCCGGTCGTCTTGAGAATGGTCGGCGCAATGGGAGCGATGGTCATGTGCTCCTTGTCGCTCGAAGATGTGCGGATGAGTGGGGGGCGGGGATTGTACGATGACGGAGGCTGTGAGCGACGGTTGTACGTGCCGGAGACGCCTGGTGACCGGGAGGATGACGACGAGCGGGAACGTGTGGAGGATGTTCGCATCTCGAGGATATCGTCGTCCTCTTCATCGGAGTCGGAGCCGTTTTGACCCTCGGAGAACAAGCCGCCTTCATCGATGATATCGTCGGCTTCGTTGAATTCCGCCTCAGCCTCAGAGTCTTCGTCATATCTACACAGAGAGAGGCGCACGGTGAGCGCACGCAGGGGCCGCAAGTCGCAGGAACACGCACCCTTCGTCGTACATCACCTCCGGGTACAAACCGCGGGGCTCACTCGGCAAGCTCCCACGCTTCTGTTTAGGCGGCGAGTCGATCGCGATACACTGCTCCACGAACGTGTTAAAGCTGATATGCTTCTTCTTACCCCCGCCGGCCGCGATGCTGAGGTCCTGAGAACTGCCGTTGGTATCGCGCGCAGAGTCGCTGGAGCCAGAGCGCTCCGCCTGGGCCGGCGCCACGGCGAGGTCCAAAAGTTCTGGCATCACGTTGGCTTCCGGGGCGACGGTCTGGGACACGGGGGCAATGATGCGCGGCGGCGAGTCCTTGCGGTAGGGGTGATTGCGTGACCAACGCGTGATATGTGTGTCGCTCTTCGTGTGAAGCAGCATCGGCCGCGTGGGGGCTGCGAGCTCGTCATCGTCGTCCTCTTCGTCGTCCTCTTCGTCATCGTCGGCGTTGGCGAGGCTCGGAAGCGCGCTGGTGAGGAGGTCGCTGATGCTGCGGTGCTTGAGGATGGGTTTCGACGGTTGGTGACTGGGATGGCAGTCCGTGGACAGTCCCAGACGGTCGTGTGCAGAATGGTCCTTCTCGACGCTGGTGGGGTCTGCTGTGGGTTTTGGCGGCGGCGACCAATCGAGGGCGGTGTGCAGAGGCCCGTAGAGCCATGTCACGTCGGAGTCCTTGAGCCTGGGGACGATTAGTTAGTCGGCACAAGTGACGTCAGGCGACAGATAGGGAAAGCCTAAGTCCCCCCATGTATGAAAGAAGGATGGGGAAGGAAGAAGAGTTTACGACAAAGAGTAATGCAAAGAGTACGAAGACGCGTGCGCCATCACGCGCGCTAGCCTCGTGGTGAACCGCGCGGCCAACACAACGAAAAATGCATGGCTGCCCGCATCCACGCGCCGCCAGCAACGACAGTAAAAGAGAGGACGGGCGACGAAAACAGGAGCGCGCGGGAGCCAAAGGACGAAAACAGGAGCGCGCGGGAGCCAAAGGCAAGAAGGCGACGCGATCAACGGGCAGGCGAAATCATAAACGTGGCGGCGAGTCTGATGCACTCCGCAGCGCGTTTGCCATGTATGCCAGCGAAAAAAAAAGCCGCAGGGGAGAAGCAATCACGCGAACCAAAAGGCGTTTTCGCATAGGAGCGCAGGGACGATAAGACGCCACGAAGAAAATGAGATGGAGAGGGGGGGCATGCGAGGGGAGCGAGGCGATGATAAGGAAGCCGAGGGGAGAATATAAAAACAAAGCCGAGCGAACACGCACCAATTCAGCGTCTCTGGACTGATTGTCTTCAACTTATTCCTCTGCTTCCACCAGGTCCTCCAACTCGCGTTCTCGAGACGCATGCCATTCGCGATTTCGTTCTTCTGACGGGTCATGTTGCGCCAGGAGCGCCAGACGTCCTCCTCGCGCCATTCATGGGAGAGGTAGTCTACCTGGCCGCGCGCCTGTGTGGAGAGGGAGGTGTCGTCTGGGACGGCATTGGTCGTGACGGAAACGAGCAGGAGAGGGAGATAGTTGGCCATCGCGTGGAGCGGTTCGAGCGGGATAAAAATGAGGAGGTAAACAGGCCAACGGTGCGGTGATAATGTGCGTAAAAAGTGTGGAAAGACGCAGAGGAATGGTGGGGAAGTGACGGCGGACTGGAGAGTGTGGGGAGGGTGGGGTCAGTCGTCAGAAGCTGGCTGAGTAGACGAGCTAAGCGACCGGCGACAAATGGCGGCCGCGCTGACACACGTAGGAGGGGTGCGCGTGCGACGCCTGGTATCGTTCGCCGCTGTCGTCAACGGCGAGTGCGACGTCTGTGGCGAGGGAAACGGGGGAAGGCGGGGGTTGGGACGAAGGAGAAGAGACGGAAAAAAGAAAGGGAAACGGAGGCGGCGGGGACGCGGACCGTATGTCCCAAATCCGGAAGGAACTCGGCACGGACTGCGTTGTAAGCCACGTGCGAGCCGCCGGTCCGCCGCTGTTTCCTCCTCGCCGCCGTTGTTTACCCCGCTCGCACATGGGCTCGCACTCGACAACACCCGGGCAGCGCATATATTTGCTGTCTCTCCAGCCCAGCCACCACTGTGCACCGAGGCCGTCGCCGACGGTGACAGCTAATGCACCCGCTGCCCAAACACATGCCCGCTCAACAACCCCAAGGAGGGTCACTTGACGCACCGTAGTTCCTCCGTGCGCTTGCCCGACGTCCGTACGTTGCGTACGTCGCCCCCCATCGCTCTGACTCACTGCACAACCAACACGCAGCCGTATCATGATCATCATCCTGCACCGCCAGCAGGATCCGGCCGCTAACCACGCACCGCAACTGCTGAAACGGAACTCGAAGCCCACACGCACTGCCAGGCACGCCACGATGCTCGCAGGCCCGCAGTGTCTGGGCGACGTTGTCGCGCATGGCGTGATAACTTATCCGCTGTGCTCCGGCCTGCTTTGTCTGCTGTAGCCGCGTCCCGTCGCTGCAAAGAAACGCTCATATCGGATCAAGCTTCCCCGGACAACGTAATTTTGTTGGTCAGATGAACATCGCCCCAATCTACCCCGCATACAATGGCAACCGCTCGCAAATAGCCCGGCGCCTGAGCGCTCTTGTTCGAGCGCCCAGAATACTTTTACTACGGTCTATATGAGACATACAGGAGGCGAGGGCAATCAGGTGCGTTGTCTTCGTCCTCCGACACGATACGCCTCTATATTCCCATCTCACAGGCCTAAGGGCCGCTCGCACGCCCCAGCATCTCGACGAAGGCCGCTTCTTCGAGCCTAATACGGCGTGGCATGTCTCGTCTCCACGCGTTAGTCACTTATCTGTCTTTCTCCGCTCGACTTCTCCATTGCTTTGTTCTGCGCGGTGCGGAGATTTCCGCCCACCAATGAACTGACCCGTCGCAGTGATAGTCAGGCGCCGGTGCAGCGCTTTCGCGTAGGTTATCGTTCTGGACCAGACGAGCCCTAGCCAAGTAGGTGTCTTTTGCCAATTACTTACTTATCAGCAGCCAGCATCGATATATGCGCATAGGGCAAGGATCTCGAGCTCTGCACATCGGTTCCTGTCCGGTCGACCTCGTCTACCGGCTCGGATCCCGGCTCACGACCATACCATCACGGTGAACGAAGCTGGCGTTCGGATCCGCGCACCAGTAGCAGCTGGGAGCCTCTGAGCCATCGGCAGCGCGGCCTTCCGGGCGGCCCTCCCAGCTTCACTGCTTCGTATCGTATGTATTCCTGGACTCTCAGACGCTTGGTACTCACCAAAGCTCCCTAGAAAAGTCGACGCCGTGAGGCAAGACCGGCCGCTGACAAGACATATTGAACCCACACAAGCCTCGCGCCCATACATAATGGAAAGCAGGCTGCTCGCCAGACGCGCGCGATCCGTCAGTCACGAACTATGTGCTGTGGCAGGCCCGAATCTGGGTATCTGGTCCTTAAATATCCTTCATTGACGCTGCTGACGATACAGCGGCTGGAGGCGCCCGCGCCCGTGCGCAGCAGGGCAGCAAACCAGCTCCCCAATCCTGCCATCGGACAGCAGTACGAGTGTGCGCAGCAACCAGCCCCAGTGCCCCGCTTTATTACCCCGCATCAGCATAGCATCCCCGTACTCGTCGGTCCGCGACGGCCGGACCGCATCCCGACCCTGCACGACCAAGCCACCCGCGCGCAGCCCCGAGGCAAGCCACCCGCCCGCCCGCCCCCATCGACATCTGCTGATCCCCATCGACATCAGTGATCGCCTCCGTCGTGCTTCCACCCTTTCTTCGCTCCGCTCCGCGGCCTCGGGCTGCTCTTGCAGGCACACCACGCACGTTTGCGCCACGCGCGAGGACACATGACGCCCCCCCCCCGCGCGCGCGCTATGTAGGAACGACGCGCGTATCACGACATCGAGGCGGCGACGACGCAGACGAGCAACCCACGCTCGGAGCCGGAGGTGGTGCGGTCAGCCGCGGCTGATCAGGTCTCGGGAGTCTCAGGCTGATGCACGTCTGCACCGCTCGAAGGTCGATCTACACTCACCGTGATATATGGGGTTGTTGAGGGTTGCTGCATGAAATTGAGAAGTTGCGAAGGAGAGCCAATCTTATCTTATCGGCAATATTGCCGCTCAACGTGCTCGCGTGCGCAGTCCGTCCAAGTCCTACGTTATCCCCAGCCTGGATACGTACTAATATGCATGGGGGATTGGCGGTAGGTGGGGCTTGCATGCAGCGACTGCGCACCCCGCGAGTTAAACATCACCCGACAGATCTTCAAGGGAAATTCGATGCGAGACCATCGGTGACTGCTGGATGGAGGTACTCATTCGCTGCCTTCTTTTTGACCTTCCATGCGCTGGATACCTATTCCAACACATATTTCATCGCCGCTCGCCCATCCTTGGATGGCCACGGATCACACGAGGCATATGACAATAGCCCTCCCCTCGTTAAAAATCACATGCAGCCCGTTTGCCTCCGTACCCGTCAGCTAGCGATATCCAATTACTCGCAGCCAATCATATTTCCCGCTGACACCGCCGCCTCCCTCAGGCCCGGCCTGCACACGACCACGGGCAGAGAGCGGACGATACGAGGAACGTCGGGCCAAAATCCCAATCGTTCACCTCGTACAAATCGCCTCGGGCGAGGCTGAGAGTCAGACGGCTGGCACCAGACAGAATACTGGACTGGCGCCTCGTGTACAGTCTCTTCCGACGTCAGGGCGGATCGAGCACCCGACGATACAAATTCCATATCCCCTTCTTTGCGGAAGCTTTCTCGGACTCGCTACGCCGCTGTTGGATGCCCCGCCGATCGAAATCGTGAGCGCGTCGTGAGCGCATCGAGAACGGCGAAGACGGGGACAGCCTCCTCGGAAAGCAAGCGGAAAGCAAGCGGAAAGCAAGCGGAAAGCAAGCGGAAAGCAAGCGTCCACGCTGCCCGCCCCGCCCCTCCGATGGATTGATCGGGGAAGACGTCGACTCCTACTGGTCGAGCAGCGGAGCAATCGTATTGGCTCTTGGAAACGACCGTGATTGGGTGATTTATCACTGGACGTAGGCGTAGCGCTGAGGCGAGTTCGGAGGATATCGTGCGTGAATGTACGGAGGGAGGGCGTAGATTATTGCTCACGATGGCCGACTGCACCCAGCCAGTAGTCTGTCCTGCTTGACGTGCAGTATACCCGTTTGTACTTTGGCGCGCCTGCCGCGGAAGCTCGGTACCTCTAGAAGCAGCGGATCCGTCAAAACGAGTCGTTTCATCTTCAGCCTTCTTCAACTCGCTGTAATTGTGTCGCCTCGCAGAAGCACGACGCCTTGCTTGTGAATGGGTATAGCATTGACAATGACTCATGAAAAAAATTATAAAAAACATGAGGTCGGGACTAGATTAGCAATTAGCAATAAATAACGACGCAGAGAATCAACCGTGGACTATCTTAAGTCAGATCACAGCTTGTCGTAGTAGGTCTCCAGCGCAGGGATGTCAGGCTGGGCAATCAGATAAGGTTAGCCAACCGAGCACGCGAGACCCAGAAACGAGTCATACCTTGAGCCCTTTACGCGTGCGGATACCCCGGACGAGCTCCTCGAGCTTGCTGCCTTGCTCAAGGGGCGCTACGAGCATCTAGCATTAGACAGGAACGACACGAAACCACAGAGCGACGTACATCCGGCCATCAGCTCCCAATGGTCGAACACACATTGAGGGAAGGCTTGGCCGCTGGTCGCGCCGCGCAGTTCACCGTTGAAGCCAAACGATTCCGAGACTGGGAGGTACGCCTTGACGGTGTACATGGGTGTGCCGACGCGCTGCTCTTCGGAGAACACCTGTCCACGTCGCTTGTTCAGCACGGAATAAACGCCGCCGATAGCGGTCTCCGGACATTGAATCTCGACTGCGAGGGACATGTCAGGATGCGCCAAGTTACCATCCAGGGAGGACGGGAGGGCACAACGCGCAACGTACCGAGGAAGATGGGCTCTTGCAACGTTGGTTGCGCGAGCAGACACGCGGCGTGCGTAACGCGACGACATGTCGGGATGATCTGACCACTGCCGCGATGAACTGTATCTGCGTGTAGCTGCGCAAGCGCGTCAGCCCTTGCTGTCTCTCCGATTCTGCCCGCTAAGACGCACCGTAACGTCGAGAAGACTCAAGCGAACACCGCGCATGCTCTCCTCCGCGCATACGCCCTCATTTGTCGCCCATTGGAACGCGGCGACACACGAGTCCTTGATCTCGTTGACGTACTGCACGCCCTTCGTGCTGTCGACAAGCACATTGGGGCCGGATGTGTCGGGGCCAAAGCACCAGACCTTGCGCGCGTCGGCGACGTCCCAGCCGTACTTGTCCGCAAGCAAACGCGCTCGGAGCTTGGGGTCGTCGCGCGCGCTGACCGTGCCGTCCTCGATGGCAACCGACAGCTCGTCCCCGAGCGGCATTGCCTTCGCGTAGAGCCGGTTGTGCTTGTTCTGCGACTTGGACAGTGCGACGATAGATGACTCGGTGGTGACGGTTTCGCGGTAGCCGACGACGGGTGTTGAAATCTTCAAGGGAACGCCAGCGTGATCCTCTTCGAGGTCCTGATAATGCAGGCGTCATTGGTAACTGTGCAAAGGAAGGGCATTTTGGAAAACATACCTTCAAACAAATCTCCAGGTGGAGCTCGCCGGCGCCAGCAACGATGTGCTCACCCGTATCTGCAATCCACGCCTGCACGCAAGGGTCCGACTTCGACAGGCGCTTGAGGCCCTCGACGAGCTTCGGCAAGTCCGCCGCGTTCTTGACCTCGACCGCGACCTGCACGACGGGCGACACGGAGAACTTCATGACCTTCATGTTGTGCGCCGTCTCGGACGTGGTCAGCGTGCCCGTCTTGAGCAGGAACTGATCAATGCCGACGAGGCCGACGATGTTGCCCGCGGGGCACGACTCGATCGGGTCAACAGAGCGGCCCATCATGAGCACGGTGCGCTGCACGGACTTGACGAACAGGTCTTCCTTGCGGCCGGGCACGTAGTTCGGGCCCTGGATGCGGACCTTGAGCCCCGCGCGCACGGTGCCGGAGAACACGCGCCCAAAGGCGTAAAAGCGGCCCCTGTCGGACGTCGGCACCATCTTGGACACGTAGAGCACGAGCGGACCGGCCGGGTCGCAGTCGCGAATGCCGAGCGCGGATTCGTCGTCCAGCGGGCCCTCGTAGAGCGTCTCGACGCGGTAGCGCTGCGCGGTCGCGGGCGAGGGGAGGTTGATGACGATCATCTCCAGCAGCGAGTCGCCGGCGGGCAGGAAATTGCGCATGACGGCCTTGAGCAGCGCCTTGCCCTCGAGATCGCGCTCCACGAGGCTGAGCTTCACCCCGAGCTTCTCAAGAATGGAAATGACCGTGTCTTTCTTCGAATTCATCGTGGCATCGAAGATCTTGAAGATGGGGTCGAGGACGAAGGTGTTGAACGCGCGCTCGAGCGGCTGTCCGTCGGCGGCTATGGGGTTCGTCGACCACTTCTTCGTCGTCGGGTTGAAGTAGTTGTCCCCCCATAGTTTGGCCATCATCTTCTCCTTGTCGACGCCGAACTTCTTCGCGTAGCGCGTCGCAAATTGGCGGAGCGTGAAGCCCCAGCCGTGGAGGCCAGAGCCGAACGCGACGGTGCCCTTGTCGGGGTAGACCTGGACGTCGCCGAGCGCGTCGTCGTGATAAGTGGAGATGATGGCGTTGACGCTCTCGATGGTCGACAGGAACGACTTGTAGAGCTCCTCCTTGGACATCTGGAGCTCAAGCATCGCGCGGTCCACCTTGTTGACGATGACAACGGGCTTGATGCGCTCGCCCAACGCCTGGCGCAGGACGGTCTCGGTCTGCACGCAGACACCGTCCACGGAATCGACGACGACCAGCGCACCGTCGGTGACACGGAGCGCGGCCGTAACTTCTGACGAGAAGTCGACGTGTCCGGGCGAGTCGATGAGGTTGATCAGGAATTCGTTTCCTGTGCGGGGAAAGTGAGCTGTGAGCCGAATAAACACACACAAGGCACGCACCATCGGTCTTCTGCTGAATCGACGCGAGCTCTGCCTTGTCGACCTCGAAGTACATCGAGACGGCGGTGGACTTGATGGTGATTCCGCGCTCGCGTTCATCTTGTCTTACATGCGTGAACACCTGTTCGCCAGCCTTTGCACCGGCGATGATGCCAGCCTTGGAAACGAGGGAGTCGGTGAGGGTAGATTTTCCGTGGTCGACTTGGGCATATGACGTCAGAGCCCGGTAGTCGCCAAAGAGGACGAAGAGCTTACCATGGGCGATGACGCTCATATTGCGGATGTTTGTTGGCTTGTCCATGAGCGCACGGACTTGTTCTGTCGGGCATCACGCGGGTCAGCATACGCCCATACCGACATGCATCGGGACGAACCTGGGGTGAATTTACTGCAACGCCATGGCGCCGACGGTCAGTGAATGCTCAGGGGAGATTGTGGCGCGACATACACCATGTCTTCTGTCCAAACTTCACGGTGTGCGATGCGGTGTGGAATGAGGTTGCAGGTTCATGCAGCAGTGGTTGCTGTAGATAACTGGAAGACGGTCGTGAATATCGCTCCCGAGAGTTGATCGCGGGAGCCGCCCAATATGGCTGAGCGCTGTGAACCTGACGGTGGAGTCAAGCCCAGTCAATTCGACCGAACATTGACTCACACGGAACCGGCGCACGTCGGGGCCGCATTGGAGACTCAAGGCTACGTGGCTGCCGGGATTGACCTTGGAAAAGACAATTGTCCCTGTATAACGATCGATTCCCTTTATAAGGATCGATGCAAACCGAGCGTGGGGGTTGGCCGTGCTCATGTCGACGGCAGGACATGAGTTTCGCAGCTGTTGTGTGGTCAGGTAACGTTGGTTCTTCTGGATGAACGAGAGTTTTACGAGAGACTAGTATGTACGTTAGTATAAGTACGGTAGTCGATATAGCGGAAGCAGTGATGTCAGACTGCCCTAACCCTAGGTCAGGTGCACCCAGGCAGCAGCGACACAACTGGCACCTCTACTTACCGGTCCTTCATTTTGTACCTTGCCCTCGTACACGCACTGAACCGCCATACTTTGTCCATCCTGCTGTCTCACGCCTCTGAGGCTGCGCTGCATCTTTTCCAACACGGTCGCCGGCACATCGACGTCACTGGCTCGGATGCGCAAGTTCGGCTTCCAACGAGGCCTTGAGAGTCAGTTAGGGGAGGAAGCAGGGACAAGTCAGGTACGTCGTGACCTCTCCGCAGGCCGTATGAGCCATATTAATGCGGACGTGCAGGGACTGACTGCGCACACCGCCCTCTCGATTATCAATGCCGTTCGCGGAGCACAACCCTTGGCGCGAGCAACTCGGCCAACATGCGTATCACGCTGTCAATGCGCGCATTCGGCGCCCGGTTTTCGAGCTGAGAAGTCATTGTGAGGAGGATGGCAGGCTGCATAGGCACTGGTCATGGCCGGAGGTGCGCCGGTGACTTCCACCTTCGCGCATGCGCTCACCTACCCCGCACCACACACAGTCTCCCTAACGCGTCTTCCGTATGCAGTACGGCGAGTACGAGACAAAATGAAAATCACCATCGTTTGGCCTCCAATTCGTCATCGGTTGGTGTCGCTGTCACTCAATTGGACGCCAGCGGCCGCCCACTGCGCTGCATCGATGCGTATACATCCGCCCAATGGCCGCTCTATCTCTCGATGCCTGTTTGCGCGCTGGCTCCTGCTTGCCCCCGCACAGAAGGGTCGCGGCCGCCCGGGGATTTGTTGCCTGCATTGATGCGTCCCCGCGGATCATTCTTTTCTACCGCGCATCTGCCAGCTGCCAAGTACCGAGTGAGTCGCGCTGTCTTGGTCGGTTCATGCCGTTTGACGAGTCATATCGAAAACAAAGGTCATCCCGGCCAATGGGGCGGGGTTGAACGCCGGTGACCCGGTGACCCGGTGACTCAACGTCGCGTCGATGCCCAACGCCCTCTCTACTGCAATGACACCTGCATTTTTCTCCTACTGGCCCGCACCCCTGCGTCGATGGGTTCACGGGGACAATTGAAGGGGCGTCGCCATACCGAAGCGCATTGGGTTGGGCTTGAAGGATCATTTATCCCGTGGGCCGTCCCGGAGGCGTCTCTTACAGCGTACGGTGGCACATCTCTAGACCCCCGAAATACATCATGCATGACATCCATCTTCGCGCTAGCTGCATCATGATCTCACATCTTCAAGTTGTTGCCTCGAAAAACTCTCATGCCGAGATCGATCTGCCCGTTCGTCACAGCCCTGTCCACAAGCCGTGAACGTGCTCAGCAACTCCCCTGCGCTGCAAAGGCAGAGCCGGCGCCACCTGCGGCCCAGTGAACTACCCGCGATTCACACGTCTAGCGGTGATCCATGGAAGACGCCGCGCGTCGGAAACGGCGGTCAGGCTGCGCGCTCGCATCGGTGCTTCTCTAGCGACCCATGCGAGTCTACCCGAAGGCAATTTACGGGACGTTATTCATGAACGGTGTACGGGCGCGGACGCGACAATACGGGCACCCTGAACGGACAGCATGGTCGGAACCGCGGCGCCTTCATCGCACAGCACTTTGAAGGACTTCAGGAGGTTCTTCCTGTCTCGGGTCGAAAGTATGGCGGCCCAAACAGGGAAAAAATCCCTCGCGCGCGCGAGACACTTGGCGCCGCGCGCGCGAGACTTTTCCAAAACTTTAACACTAGAGAAAATCAGTATACGAAATCTTGTAGACCGTACATGTAGACCTCACATGTAGACTCACGACGAGTCATGTAGACCTGTCACGCACTGCCACTTGTCACGGTCGTGGCCGATATCCCCGGCTGTGACCGTCCCGTTAGCCACAACGCGTCGCGGTCACGCCGAACGCCGAACGCGTCGGTGGCTGCTTGTCTCATCCGTCGTCCGCTGTGTCAGCTACGGTGTCCGTCACACAAAGCTGCTGTGGTCGTGGCTCGATAGATCAATGGGAGTATTTTTCTATAGTTCTCTGTCTATATAAGCTGCCCTGGCACCCCGCAATGTCACTTTTTTCGCCCACCTCTGCTCGTCCCTCTGCTCGTCGTCTACTGATACCATGCTCAACACCCCTCGCACGCCACAAAAGCGCCCTTATCAAGCCCGAAAAGACTGCCCCCAGTGCTCTGCGCCGCTTCTTGTCAAAGTTTGCTATGGAGGAAACAAACCAGAGAATAAGGGCAGGTGGTACACTCTGGTGCACCATCATTTCATCTACTCTGGGTCGTTTGGTTGATTTATTATACCTACGTCAGTGCTCTGCGTCCCTGACAGAAGTAAACAATCACTACTACCGATGGCGCAACGACATTGAACAGTGGCCCGACGCCGACCGCAATGTCCCTATTCCGGATCGTTTCGCTCCATGGCTTTCCAGCGACACCTCCCAGGCTCCTAGCGTAGGCGGCACTCCATCCCATACTCCATATACGTCTCCTATAGCACGTACCGCGATCGCTCCCTTGTCTCAGGCCCCCATTGCCTCGCAGTCGACTGGAACAGGCCCTAGCGGCGGTCTATGCTGCGGGAAACTCTGCCGAGACAGAACACGGGCCCGGAAGTCGACAGGCACTTGCACTTTTTCTCTGTGCAAGCCTTGCTGCCTGGAACATCTAGCTTTCACCGGCCTGGCTTGCAAGAGCCCTGGCCACTTCTTGCCTTCCGACGCCACGCCATCGTCTTCCGGTGCAGTTGTGCCACCTGCTGCCACTGCCGTCACTGGTGCTCCGCACGTCGCAGCAGCTCCTGCGCTCATGCAAACCGTCGTTGCCGGACCTTCCCTGATTGCCCCACACGTTCCTGTTCCCCATGCCACTGTAGTTGCTGACCTCCCTGTTGAAGAAATGACTGTCGAGAGCGCGTATGCGACCCAGCGCACACTTCTGGATGCTCTGATAGCCGCTGGCGCGGAGCGGCCAGTCACTCTACCTATTGACAGACAGACAGCAGCTCCGGAGGAGTTTCTTCCGGCGACAACTGAGCCTGAGTATCGGGACACTTCTCTGTCATCCGCAAACGAGCCGGACCCTGTCCCCGCACCTATCCCAGCCTCCGGGCCTGCTCCAGCCCCAGCGCCCGCGCCTGCCCCAGCCACTGCAGCGCCGAAAGCTACGCATGCCACCCGGCGTTAGGGTTATGGGGCATCGTAGGGTTCAGTAGGGTTGATTGAAAGCTACCCCTACCCACCATTCTGTGCACCCAGTATGAGTAGGTGTTCAAGTTGCACAACAGAGGGTACGCACATAGCACACCACCCGCGCGGAGCAATCGGGCGAGGAGTGATCGTCCAGGACGAACACACCGCAGCACATCCTGTCGCATGGCGCTGCTGCAGAGCGCTGCCAGTACTCTCTAGTGTTCGTCCGGGATGAACACACGCGACGCACCACCCGCGCAGAGCAATCGGGCGACCAGTGATCGACCAGGACGAACACACCACAGCACATGCTGGCGCATCGCGCTGCTGCAGTAGTTGTGTGTCGCTCAATTCGAGTGCTGTGTTGCAGAGCGCGGCCAGTACTCGTAGTGTTCGTCCGGGACGAACACACGCAGCGCACCACCCGCGCGAAGTGAGCAATCGGGCGAGCAGTGATCGTCCAGGACGAACACACCACAGCACATGCTGTCGCATCGCGCTGCTGCAGTAGTTGTGTGCCGCTCAATTCGAGTGCTGTGTTGCAGAGCGCGGCCAGTACTCTGTAGTGTTCGTCCGGGACGAACACACGCAGCGCACCACCCGCGCGAAGTAAGCAATCGGGCGAGCAGTGATCGTCCAGGACGAACACACCACAGCACATGCTGTCGCATCGCGCTGCTGCAGTAGTTGTGTGCCGCTCAATTCGAGTGCTGTGTTGCAGAGCGCGGCCAGTACTCTGTAGTGTTCGTCCGGGACGAACACACGCAGCGCACCACCCGCGCGAAGTGAGCAATCGGGCGAGCAGTGATCGTCCAGGACGAACACACCCACCAGTCCCTGTAGGTTAATAAGTATTAGTACCGATAGTGATCGGTCAGTCCATTTTTATTACAGACCGATAGTAGATATAATTGAAAATAGCACCCGGTTATGTTGTTCTCCAAATTCCCACGGTTCTCCCCCTACCATGATTTAGGTCCGATAAATAGTGGAAAAACCGAAACAAATAGTGAAAATATTCCGCCAGTTCCCACGGGTACAGAATTCGCGATTCGGGCCCGATAAATAGCCGAAAAACCGAAACAAATAGTGAAAATATTCCGCCAGTTCCCACGGGTACAGAATCCGCGATTCGGGCCCGATAAATAGCGGAAAACCCGAAACAAATAGCGAAAATATTCCTCCAGTTCCCACGGGTACAGAATTCGCGAATCGGGCCCGATAAATAGCGGAAAATCCGGAATAAATGTTGAAAATATTCTGGCCACTCCCCATGGTGCTTGGCACACATCCGGTAAACTGAAACAAATGGTGGTCATATTCTCGCAGTTCCCACTTAACATAGCCGTCTATGCACCAATATATAGATTAGGGGACGTTGAAATGGTGTAGCAATTGTCTGCGGGTAGGTCCGTGAACATATTCCCACGCTAGGATGCCTCCGGGAGCCCAGCTCCTCAGTGGCAGTGAGATTTTCGAAATTTAGAGGATACTAAAGCACTTATATGTAGGTCTTAGAGCACAGTACATACCATCCTAATAAACTGTTTTGTGGGTAAGGAACCTTGCAGCAGGCCATGCATTATGAATGATATGTGGTTCACTGTGGAACTTCAGACAACAACTCATATTCCAAAGTCAAGCTTCCACAGAATCCTTCAGCCTCACACAAAGTATGCCAAGAACAGCGATATCATTTCCTTCAATAAGTACAAGCAAAATATGATATACATGACAGCAGAGAATATGGGGCACAGGCAGGGATGGAGTCCACACGCGATCGACCCTCAGCGATTTTCAGTCCATCATCTCCTGTAAGCAGAGTGAACATGAGTAAACGCCTCTGACAAAGAAAGATAACCACGTACCGAGATCGTTTCTTTGCCTTCGCTCCTTTGGGAGGGCCCTCCGCGCGGCGCTTTGCAACACGATCCGTAGACTTCGAGCCTTCTGCAGGCGAATCATCAAAAGCCGCGGCCGACGTCACCTGGAGGGACCGTGTCACGAGAAGAACCGTCGAAACGTCGACAACAACAGTCAACCATCTCTCGCGGGGGTAGCCGTCATGGTCCTTGACAGCCCACCCCCACCAGAGAAGGGCGGCCATGATGCTGAGGAGGCCGTTGTTGTTGGCGATGAGGACGGTCGACCAGTCCATGGATGCGGTGGGCACCATGAAGTCGCCCGCGCTGTCGAATCGGTCAGCAGGCTGCAGCGCACGCCACCAATCCTCGCACGCCTTCACGAACTTGTCGAGGTCGCCGATTCTGCCCTTATGCCAAGGCCGCGCGGACTGGATCCAGCCCTGGACTTCATCGGGGCGATGCTTGTTGCCGAGCAATTTTTTGTCCTGAAGGTTGAGTTAGCAACATACTCGATTGAGAAAAAAACCGTACTCACACCTCGTCCGAATTCCAGGGACTCCTCAAACACGCTGAAGCGTGTGACGAGCGACTGCCAGTCCGAACCAAGGGGAGCACCACGCATCGCCATCACACCAAAATCGAACAGCTTCGGCCATCCTCGAGAGGCCTGCGACTGCCGAGGCACGGCGACATTGGGCGACTGTGGAGCATCGGAGAGAGGGGGAGGGGAGTTCGTGGAGGTGACAACCGTCCTCGCACGCGTAACACGTCCATCGGCCGCAGTAGCGGCAGCGCTGTTCAAGGCGGGCCCGTGGATGGTGTTGGCGGGCAGCGTTGGTGTCGGCGGCCTGGGTAATGCGATTGCGATTGCAGCATGCGCTGTCTTGTTGCTGGCGATCGTGCGATGTGGTATCATGGGCTGCGGGGATGAGGCGGGCGCATAGCTCGCGCGGGAGGTGGGTGTTGTCACGGAGCCAGCCCCGGTGCTGGCCGCTGCGACAGGTAGCGGTTCATGGCAGGGGATTGTGTCAGGCGGCGGGTGTGCGGAGGGTGCGCGGCTCGCGCGCCTGCTGGGAGCAGTGTTTGAGTCGTCCACAACGCCAGCAGCGGGCGGCGGGGTCGGTTGGCGTGGGTCTGGCACAGTGCCCGATTCAACGGAGAGGACAGGAGACGCTGCCCTGCTGAGAGCACGCAGGGAGAGATCGGTGTGCAGTGAGAAATTGGCACCTTGGGAGGTGGGCTTCGACGTAGTAGAAGGCGCCGTGGTGCCAGTGGGTTCCGTGGTTGAGGCGGCGCGAGAAAGGCCGGAGGCCGCACCGGCCAGTTGCGCCAGTGCGGACTGTGCGTGCAAGGGCGCCGTGGTGTTTTGTGTCCGGGTACTGTCGCTAGAGGCTTCAGGTGCGGTGCCCAAGTCGTTGATCTCAGACTCGGAGTCGTTGCTGGGGGCCTCGGACGCGTTGGGCGCTGCACCGCCACCATTGCCTCTTCCCTTTCGGGACATCCGAAGAATATCCGCCGCTGCGCGCCGAGTCAGCCCGGCCAGAACAATGGCGAAGACGTTGCTCACCGAAAGCAGTCCGCGCAAATCCACCCATCGACTCCGACACCACCTCGTACGCCGCACGATCATACTGTGGCCAGAGTTCGTCGATGGCCCCTTGCTTCTTCCCCGCGTGCACACTGAACGTTCAGATCAGTCTCCTTCATTCACCGACACAAAGTAGCACGCACGAATGAACTTCAACATGACCCTGCTTTGAAGGCACGGGCCCGGCAATGAAAAGAGATGTGGCGCAGTTGAAGCGCGCCGCGACCATGTCGACAATGGGTTGAAGGAAGACATACGCATGTGCGCTCGACCTGCAGTCAAGTTAGTCTGTGCATGCGCATACACGGTGAGCATCCATACCATTCGCGATCCTCGTCGGTCATTGGGATGTCCAGGAACTTCGTTTTGTAGTCTTCCATGGCGGCATTGTACTCGTTCTCCACCATGGCCGCGATTTCTGCCTTCACCTCGTCGCTTTCATCTGCCCACACCTCTCGAACAGCACGCATCCGCAAATGTACGTCCTTCTTACCGCCGACCTTCCCAGACACACCCTTCCCACCGGCAGCATCCTCGTCCTCATCGCTGTCCCTGGTGCTATCCTCCTCGCGGTCCTCGCCATCCTCGCCGTCCTGGTTGTCGTTGTAGTCCTCGTTGTCATTTTCGTCGACTTCGGGGGCAGTGGCAGTGGTCGCAGCGGCGGTGGCGGTGGCGGCGCCATTCCTCTCCTTCTTCCGCAACAACTCGTAGTGGGGCGATATCTTGTCCGCCCAATGCAGCTTCGAGTACGCATGCAGGACTTGCTGCCGCCGCGGGGGCTGCACAATCTCCTCCAGCAGGGCTGTGAACGTCTCATTGGACGGACTCTGGGTATCCGATACGGTTGGCAAGCGACGGACACGTCCGGGGTACCAGGCAGAAATTCTCTGTGCAGCATGTGAGTCCACATTCCAACGACAATACGGAGCATACTGACGCGGTGAACATCTCGCCTGACTTTGTCCCGGCGCTCCTGTTCATCTTTGTCTCCGTCGTACTCCGCCACCTCATCCAGCGCGGCTTCGTCGGGGTCCGGAAGCTCCTCGTGGGCGTCTTGGTCGACCGGTAAGTCGTACCCGTATTTGATGAGGAATAAACGTGTTATTTTTTTATAGAATTCTTTCACCTCGCCCTTGTTGCCGGCTATCTTGCGATACTCTGTGATCCATCGTTTGAGGAACGCTAACTTTGTGCCACAGGCCCAAGGAGGACGACCGCGACCACGTTTCCCAGCGGGTTTCGACGACGACAACGATTTCTTCGTTCTGGAAGTTTTTTCCCCTGGCTTCGACGACCGCGACGGTGACATGTTGGAGCCCGCGCGGAGAACAAGCGCAAACAAAGTTCAGGGGAGGGCGTGCGGAGGAGGGCGATGTGCGGAGACGGGACTGCAGGATGGGATGTCAATATGCTCAGGCGGGGGTGGGGAGCTATGACAGCGCTGACGGTGTGTTCGTGGCACAGGCAGGGTGTGATGACGGCGCTGCCAGCGGGATAGCCCTCCGCACCGGTACTTAGTCTGCGGCCCAATATATTTCCCTATTTCCGCTATCAAATGTGATTTTAAAATGCCTTTTTGAGTCCTGCTAGCCTCGGCTGCCCGGCTGCCACGCCACGCGGATACGGCCTCCCATTTTGGTAGCCCGGTTGGTGAATCCACCGTGCACACAACCTGCTCGGTGACCAGACTTGCAATTCTTTCGATGATGTCGTGCACAGCTCGTGTATTCAACAAGTAACAATCACATTACAAGAACTGTACAGAAGGCGAAACGAGGGGACATCCTGCCACCCACCAGCACCCATACGCGGCACCTGTCATCGCGTCATGGAGCCTGTCAGATTCGGGGTGCGATGGACTAAGCCCGCGGAGGCAGCCCATTCTTCGAGTCCTCGTCCCACCTCTTGGAATATTGGCACGTCTGACCGCGCCGCTTCGCCTGCTCGAATGCCGCCTGCCCTGCTTTGTACGTTGCGAATTTTCTGACCAAGGCGTAGCGGGATACGCCACGGGCCTTGTGGTATTCCTCACTGCTGGATCATAAGGTTTGTGAGACGAAAATGTTGTCTGTGAATGTATGACTCACTCCTCCTTATACACGCCGGGGCCTACGCCCTTCAACACCACCCAGGCCTCGCCGTCCCAAGGCGTCTGCGACTCGTTGCTCTTCTCGTCGTCGGACACGGCCTTGTCAACTGATGGGGTGCCAGATGCTGCGGACGTCTCAGATGACGCTAACAGTGTTGGCGATGAGTGAGCTGTTACTGGCTCGCACACCGCCGACTCACCTCTGCCATTCCCAGACCCCTTCGTCGGCGGCCTGACCGACTCCTATCCATATGCTTGTCTAAGTTGAGCCTCAACTTAGACCGGTTGCCCGTTCCCGTCCAACCGCGCACCTGGCAGGCATGAAAAAAAATTCCACGCATTCGTGCAGATCTCCAAGGGGGCACCGCCGAAATTCAGACCCGCAGCGCACCCGCGTAACCCTCGGCACACCTGCCGAACAGCGACAGCAGCGCAGGCCTGCGGGGAGGGCACACTTGAATCACACCCGACAGGCGAGATTCTGGTACCGTTCGAACCGGACAAATCGCACGTCCTCATATCCGCCGAGAAATCGCCGATCCGGGGTCCGCCGGAGCGAGTGCTGCCCAATTACCGTGGCACGCCCACCCAGTGGCGCCTGCGCTTGTTGCCACCCCGTGACATGCCCGGCAGCAATGCCGCTGGCTGATACCTGCTCTCACGCACCCCACGAGTCGCACCGCCAGGCACCGTTTTGCACCGCCATCCGCGTCCCTCTGTGTGCGCGAATCTCTGTAGGGGGATGGGCAGCGCGGGCAGCAATGAAAAAGTACGGTAGCGGCTGTGATTTTTTTATCACCTTTGAGGCACACCAAAGCTTCCCAATAGGTGTGATGGGATTGGCAACAGCATCTCCGCATGGATGGCTATGGCCCAAACAAGTCCCCAGGCCCAGTCACCAACTGCCCCACACGTCCTGCGCCTGTTGCCACCCAATGACATGCCCGGCAGCATAGACGCCGGGTGAAACGTGCTCTCACGCACCCCACGAGTGGCACCGCCAGGCACCGTTTTGCACCGCCATCCGCGTCCCTCTGTGTGCGCGAATCTCTGTAGGGGGATGGGCAGCGCGGGCAGCAATGAAAAAGTACGGTAGCGGCTGTGATTTTTTTATCACCTTTGAGGCACACCAAAGCTGCCCAATAGGTGTGAAGGGATTGGCAACAGCATCTCCGCATGGATGGCTATGGCCCAAACGAGTCCCCAGGCCCGGTCACCAACTGCCCCACACGTCCTTCGCCTGTTGCCACCCAATGACATGCCCGGCAGCATAGACGCCGGGTTTAGGGTTTAGGGTTTAGGGTTTAGGGTTTAGGGTTTAGGGTTTAGGGTTTAGGGTTTAGGGTTTAGGGTTTAGGGTTTAGGGTTTAGGGTTTAGGGTTTAGGGT